>OY829546.1:4069100-6503600 GCA_963691705.1 Viola odorata
TCAATTCTATACACTCAAACCTTAAACTTGAGTTAATAATAGACTAAATTTCTTATCGCCCAATAAAAATGAAAATAGTTAGTAAAAAGTTGTCAAAGCTTACCATTGGAGACAGCATTAAGCAAAGCAGGGCCCTGATGAAACTTTGATTGGGCTTTTCATGGATCAACTGAGAGGATCTCGTGGAAAAGAACAAGAAAAATGGCAAACCCCAAACCCAATAATGAGGTACGGTCCAATGTAACGTCCTCACCACAATGGTGCAAGGTTTTCCTTCTGGGCCTGCAAAGAGCCCATTGAAAGATCAATTAATAATTTAATATACTCCATCACCAATAAAAAAATCCATATAAACTCGCAAGTTACTAAAATTTCTTTAAAAAAATTATTTGTGTTTATGAAGCTCATTTAACATAATCACAAAAATTCAATTTACAACTTTCTCAAACTAATTCTGTTTGAATAGTTCATCTTATTTTACTTCACTATCATTATCATCTGAGTCGAAATTTTATATTGCCCACCTTATTATAAATTAAACTCCTAAAAAAAGCATATATTTACCAGATGTGATTTAGCTTCTAGTACTCATTTTAAATCGAATTTAATTAATAATAAAGGATGTTACAAATTTAATTAGGTACGTGAAGAAAGTTCAACCTTTTCCTTTTCCATAAATGGTTGATTGGACGTATTTTGTAGCTATTTTTACTATTTATTTTCATATAATTTAGATGGTGATTCTACTGATTAGAGATGAATTTCTCTACATTTGCAGAAAACAACTATGGAACAGAAAAAATAGAAAAAGTGACAGAAAAGAGCAAAATCTGGACAAAGTTATGCAGAAACCTTTCTTGGTTGGCAGAGAGTCTCAGTTCTCATGCACTACTTAAAGATAAATATTTCAAAAACATGTGCGGTTGAGCCAGCTGGAGTGTCTCTAGGAGTGTTAGAGTTCCAGTTTCTTTCGACTTCATTAGTTAGACTTCTAATCGGAGAGAGAGTAGTGATTAAAATACAATTAGTAATTAAACTATATATATTATCTTAGGATTTTAGGGGGAGGACGACAAGTCACGTCTAACAACCTCTCTTCTTTCTTTTCTTTGGCTTTGAACTCGTTTTCTCTTGTCGTCTTCAACCTTGAAGGCGCAGGATTTATCATTTTCTTTGATTTTTTTGTCTATCCCTAGCTAAACTTTCTTATTCTTGATAAAAACAATTAAAGTTATGATTCTAAGTATTTGTGAAATCTAAATTGCTCTTCTTAATTTCTATGTTTGCATATATTTGTTCTTTAAAATAATTGAACACTTTTCATATTAAGTTTATGTATGATCAACCTTGATTTTAATCTGAAAACGTCATTCTTTTTAGTTACGGCAACCCTTCATTGGGTCATTTACGGACCAAGAAGATCGAAGTAGACAACTAGCCGTGAGAAGCTAGAGAGAATAGTATTTAGATTGAAGTCCCGATTGACAACCGAGGTGCCAAAGCTTAGAATTGTCTTCCCCTAATCGATAATCAATCAATTTTAGTAAATCCTTTAACCAACAAGGTGTAGTTAATTAGGAATCATCTTTAAGGGTACCTGAGATGGTTTTGATATAGGAGGGAAGTAACAATCATAAGCGTACCTTAATTCTATAACAATTCTATAGAGTAGAAAGGAATATTTGTGCATCAATGGTCGAATACTTATGAATCGTAACTTATTTTAGCCTTTACTAAGAATCATTTTATCTGATTGTTCGTCATTGACCTGTTTTTTGACAAAGAATAATATTTTTGGCATGTTTCTTTTTATTTGCTTTTTCAATACTTAGTTTTAAAACAAAAACCTCCTCCATTCACCTAAGTGTTAAAATCTGATTTTTTTATCTTGTTTTAACTCTACTCATTTTATGTGGACCGAACCTCTTATCATTATTTGCAAGTTTTTGTATCTACTGATAAGTTGTATTTATTTTTTACGGACTCAACACCAATCAAATTTTTCACTTTTCTAAGAATTTCCATTTTAGTAAAAAAAAAATGGATTTGTGGAACTAATTATAGAGTGGTTAGTTCAATTTAAAATCATTTAAAACGTGTGTCGAGTCAATAAGTCCAAACATGAGATGAAACCACTCGTTACTTCTGTCGATCCTCATAGCTTGACCACGTCGCATATGTCGCGCCTTTTCTTCTCTATTTAATATATACATGTTGACGTCTTAAAAACCATGCAACTTCCACCAATTTTTTATTAACATAAATGAGTTTCGAATTTGGATTCGACTAATTGCACCAATTAACGTGAAAAAATCTATCATTTTATTTGTTTTATTTAACTTAATTAATTACCCTTTAATTTTAGTTTTTTTTCTTTTCAGTTTACTTACTTTTAAGGGGACAAGGAGGAAAGCAATTGGTGTGAAATCAAAATTATTTATTTGTAAGGTGATTAAAAAAATAAATAGGTAAATGCAACAAAAACTATATGATTCAGAAAACAGGAAACTCGGAAGTCAACCATTAAATACTCGTATAGATGGTGATGTAAATTTAAGGCCCGGCCCATTTTTCACAAAAATAAAACAATAAAGAGTCTTATTGTTCTTTAAAGAAATTAGCAAATAATTTTTGGGGTTATAATTTTTATTTTTTTATAAATTGTAAATTAAGAAATTCAAACTCCACACTAATGGTTATAATTGAGGAACTCCAGAAAAGAAATATACCTTGGTTAGCCTCAGCGCACTCCAAAGCTAAATCAATGGCTGATTTCTTGAATCCAATGACGGCTACCTTCTTTCCTGTAAGCAATTTAGAGGCAGCTTCCTTGTCCAATTTACAATAATCAAGAGAGTGCAAGACCTTGCCCTTGAATATTTCAGGTCCTCTATTCTGTGGAAATTCAGGAATCTTTGGTATGTCTCCATATTTTCCAGTGCATACAACAAGAAACTCGAACGCATACCGCTGCAACCAAAGAGAAAAAATCAAAATCAATTTATTAATCAATACTTAATTTTACAATACAACTACTCCATCTTTTAATCAATATTTAATTAAATTATCTAAACTCTAAGGTAGTACAAACATGTACTTTTTTGGAAAACATAATTGATTGTTGAATAATATTATATTCTTCTTTGAGGAATCAAGACCTTGATGAGATTATTTAAAAGGGTGAAAGCAACTGTTAACAAGCTGTCGGGGAAAATGATTAATGAAGTACCTGAATGTTATCCGGTTGGTTATTGGTTTGTACGGCCACCTCCCAGATGGGCTGGCCTGGGAGTACATTTCCATACTCCCCGGATATGCCTCTGGACTGGTCAACTCCTCCCTCACCGATGAATCGAAGCTCGACCACTTTGGAATTGAACTTCACATGTTTTAGCAAATCAAAATGCTCAGCATAGCTTTGCAAGTAATCAAGAATCTCGACATGAGAAGGGAAACTTGGGTCATCTCTGTTAGGCCAAGGGAAATCGGTGAATTCGTAATCACTGCGCGCGGATTGAAGTTTCGTAGAACGGTAAGAGCAGCTCTTCCATACTCCTCCAATGGAGTCGCTGGCCTCGAAAAGGATCGGATCGTGGTGAGCTAGCTGTTTAAGAGCAGCTAAACCACTAACACCACCTCCGATTATTCCAACTTTTGAGACCATAACATGGCTTTGGCCTGCCATATCTATTTAGTTAATTTATAGATAAGAATTTAGAGATTTAATAGTTTGGATTGGAGCTAAGAGCAATTCTTTGCTTTTCTTGGATCTAAGCTAGCAAAGGTGTGAGTAGCATGAAAAATCTGCATGGGTATTTATAGGGCACGGACAGGGACTTTAAAGGAAAGGAAAGGAAAGGGTAGGGTTTGGAAAAAAAGAAAGATATAACGACTGTTACTAACTGAAGTATTAATTAATTAATTTCATTTTGTGGAATATATTAATGCTTCTGACTTGTGGAAATTGATTGAATGGTGGTGAGAAATTTCTTTGGAGTGCGTGGTTTTGGTATTCTTTGCCTTTCAGATCAGGGATTTTAGTCTGTGATTTGAATTTCTTAGTTACTTCAAATTGATAAATATGGATCTTGACTCCTCTAATATTGATTAAAACATAACCTATTATGTTAGGTCAATCTCATCAATTTATTACAAATAGATGATTGTGATTTGATTGTATTTTCTTAAATCTTAATAAGCAGCAGAAATTACGTTGCTTTCTACTTTTGGACTCCTTGTCATATATCATATTTGTTAAATTCTAATGATAACTATTAAATTCTTACCATCTTTGTATTAAAAATCGTATAAATATACGATTATTCTATTGGAGATAATGTAATATATAAACTATATTTAATATCATTAAAATCTCTCAATATTTTTAGAAAACTTTAAAACAAAAATTGCGAACCAATGGAAAAAATATCAATTATAGCCAAGTTTGAGTTAAACTAGTATATATTTTTTTGATTTATACCGCATTAAAATAATTTGATTCAAGGGCTTGTGTTGTATGTTATGATTATATATGAGTGACAGTGATGAAGTTTCTACCGAAAAAAATAAATGACAATATTTTTTTGTCAAAAAATATAATTGAGTGGTATTTTTTTTTTTTAACGTTGGGATTTAACGGCTTTTTTTGTCCCTTAAAGGGTGATAGCATTTTCTCAAGGTAAGTAATATATATTTTCTTTTTTTACGTATGTGAAAAAAAAGGAAGTAATTTGATTACTTGGCAATTATTAAATTTTAAATAAATTCAATTAAATCTCAGCCATCTATTTGTAATGAATGGATGAGATTGACCGAATATGATAGGTCATGTTTTAATCAATATTAGAGGAGCCGAATCCGATAAATATATAGTATTGTTTGTTAATTAATTACATTCTTAATTAGGATTCATTTGTTTCTTGAGGTTTACGTTTTGTGTAAAATTATAATTAGATTCTATAGAAAGTATATAGTATAAACAATCAAGTAACTAACACATTCGAAGGCAATAAAATGGTGGTATTGTAATTTAATGATGCTAAAAATAAACTAACACTAGGTAAACCATGAATCGGGTTAAAGTACTAACTAGATCCAACATCCACACACCGTGTACTCTAGTTTAGTAAGAGGTAAAATGTTGTATTCGATAAAACTCATAAGATATGATGATAAATAAATTTATAGTTTAACGATGTTTATTATAAAGTATAGAAGATGGTGTTTTGAGCTTGAGAGTTCTTTAGCTACATTTTCTATTTGTGGAGGAGAAAAACAGTGACCAAAATGTTTGCTCATGGTTATTTATGGGTTCACCTATGATAATACATTTATATATTTAAGTTTATAGGTTGAACACGTAAAATTGTCCTATCAATCGTGAGGGAACGCTCCGTTAGTTTCTAAATTAATTATCTATATATAACCGTTCTATTAGTTGAACAATTTATGAAAAATTGTCAGATGAAACATGGAGAATGATTAATCATTAATTGAAGTTAGGCAAGTGGACCATTGAAGATTTTGGAAAAATATATATTATAAGTTATAGGAATTTTCAACCTAGCTTACTATTCTATTCATCACCTTATCTTCCACCTTTCAAAATTATTCCACAACATGAGGAAAAAAAAAAGAAAAAATTAGAAAACTCAAAGTTTTGAAAAGAAATTGCGTGCAACGACCCACCCTTAGGGCCCCTCTGAGCCACCTGGGGCTGCGTTAGTTGCCAGTATCAGGGCTGCTGCCCCTAATTTACTGGCCCACCAATTACATTGATTACATTATTTATTTATTCTTTTGAAATCTACTAGTCATTAGTATTACATTATTGATTATTGCGCAATATATTATTTACTCTCAATTTTTGGGTGTCGAAATTGAGAAATCATACACTACTCTCGATTTTCTATCTCAACGTGTACATAAAAATTGTCTAACCAATAATATCATGATACGATATTAATGGATGGTTACATGTAAACGGGCCCACTAAAGATTCACTTACTATTATCTAGGTTTTTAGAATTTTTATATTTTAAATTTTGTCATTCTTATCTTTTATAACTACCAACTATCTATATGTAACAATCTTATTAATTGGGCGATCTTTATTTACACGCTGAGATGAAAATTGGGCGATCAACTGAATAATACTAAAGCAGTGTTCAAACATTTGAATGAGAAATTAATCCAATTGAGTCTTTGTGAGTGTGGATTATTTATCTTGTTTTTCGTTTTACTGTAAATATAAAAGACGTCATATATATTCTCTGTAGTTTGAACTCAAGTGACTTGATTTTTTCCGCTGCCGCTCGTGTGTGTGTGTGTGTGGAAAAAAGGTGGAGAAGGGAAAAAATGAAGCATGTCCCCATCATTGAAAGAAGAAGAAGAATCACTGTATTAAATGTATTTAGAGTTTGGTGTAATTAAACTAAACCTAAAAAGTTCGGTGTATCAAATTATTCTTCATGTGGTGGCTCGTCTAGACGTACTCTACTGGTTTGACTTATATATATCAAACATTAATTTAATGTTGGGTCAAGGCAATATTTACTCACATGGAAACCCTCCCACCACTTTCGTGCTATTTTTAATAAAATAAGAAGAGTAAAATTTTAAATTTAACTGTCAATATTCTCGTATGAATGAATGAATATGCACACCTAATTAATGATAATAAAAAAATGTTGTGTAACTATTTCATATACAATAACTGAACTCGTCATTCTTATAACTTAACGGATGGATCACACTGACCACTAAAAATATATGACGGCTATCGAGCAAAAATTAGCAAAAAATGCAGAGACTAAAGAAATGATTAATTATTTTTTTAGAGTATTTTAATAATTAATTATAATTATAATTAGTTGTTTTTTTAAAAAAACTTTTGGTGCAATTACCAAGAACAAATAATTAACTACAATAATTGGGATATTAATTAATTAATTATGTGGTCTTGTAGTTTTATAGAAACGGAAATATCCAAGAAAATTGGTGGAAGGTTGCAGGAAGAAACGATATCCGCAGGCACATCACAATTCACACATGTGAATCAAAATGTGCACGTAATTCTAAAATCAAAAGTCCATATTCCTGTCCAGTTGGTAGTTAATAAGAGTCCATGGTTTGTTGTGTCGATTCAAAGATTCATGAAGTTTCACTCGTTACAGTCTACTTCTTCGTTTTTTCTAATTCTGACACTGGAAAATAATAATAAAAAGTCTTAAAATACTCACAATTTTCCATTCGCCAATTTGCAGTCTTTTTTTGTCCAAGTTGGCAGTTAGTTGTCTTTCAAGTTTCAACTCTTAACTTAGCTCTTAACTTGCAGCGTGGAGAGAAATATGCTAGATTATCAATTATTTAAATGATCTTTTTAAATGGGTCAATTCGGTACCAAATAAAAAATAATATTAAGCGTTAGCCTTATGATATTCTTCATGCCAGAAAGAAGATTCAGGTTTTCCTGCAAAGCGTTCACACGAGTCAGATCATGTGACGTAGAATGAAAGTTCCATGGTGTTTGTGAAACCATGAAATAACTTGTGTTTTTTTATGTTTAATTAAAGAGAGATGATTTTTTTATCCATGGTCGTTACTCGTTAGAGCTCTGCAATCTTGTCCTGGAAATTGACAACCGAACTTCCAAGTTCCAACGGCGGAGAATATACTTTCACTTGTTTTATTTAAAATTAGAAAGAAATGCGCGGTCTGAGTTTGACTTGGACGAAAGTCAGACTGTATGAGAAGTTTCACATGGGTTTGATTTGACCCATATTACAGTTCGTTTAAAATTCAAAAAGGCCCATTTAAAATTTGAGCCCAATTAGGTTTTTTCCTAGAACAAAACCCACCTTAGCTACACCCAAGGCCTCCGTATTTTCGGTTCGGAAAATAAAAAGTCCGACGAAAACTTTTTTTGTCCAACATTTTCCCGGAATATTCTAAAAATATATAATATTAGATTGATTGAAATTTGAATTATTAAAAAACTGTCACAGATTTGTTTGTCCAGACCACTAACATGTGATTGGTATGAATAATTTTGTGTTTTTGTTTGGTAGTTTCATAAGTAAGGTTATTGGTTCGATTCGTATATGGAGATAAATCTAATAAAAATATATTTGTCCGTACTATCAACAAATGGTTAGTGTGAGTATTTGATGGCAATGTCTCAACTTTTGTTTATGTATGAAAATAAATTTGAAGCAAAATATGTCTGGTCAAACCATCAATAAGTGATTGATATGAGTAGTTTGATACTTTTATTCTATAAGAGATCGCAAGTTCAATTTATGTATGGAAAGTTGGAAATATCACTAGACTAGCACTAAAAATACATGCAGTTCGGATCTAAACAATATAATATACACCATGATTTCTAAGATTTTAATTTCACAATCTTATCCATTTTTCCATAAGTGAGCCCACATCACCATAACAGCTGCTTGGACGTTAACATGGACACGTGTACTGTCACACCCCAAACCGAGAGCGTGTGACCGGCTAAGAGTTCGAATAATTTCTAATATTCATCTTTGAACTCTTACAAGCCTAAGTTGAGTTCTTATTAAATTGTCTTCCAAAGCTAACCATTAAGTCATTTCCAAAAATTCAAGATTTTATTTTTATTGATCACCAAGTAATAAATACAGCATACATAGTTATTTCTGCATTTACTACAATAAGTAACAATACAAACCTATTAGGGAGTTTGTTATTTACAACCCCAAAATAAACATATACGCATGTTAATAGTAGACTAATCCCTATTGGAGGAGGATGCTAAGCATACTGATTAAACTTGAAAAGTACTCCCCTAGATCTGCCAACCAGAACTCACTACAATCTGCCACCAACTGAAAAATGATTATTAAGAGAGGGTGAGTTATCACAACTCAGTGAATAAATAATACAAGGTATAAACAAACATGTACAAGCAACCATTCAATGTATTCAATACATATAACATAATATAACTATACCAATATCTGGATATTAGAATTCACATACTCATCATAATCCAGTTAAACTATCAAAACATAAATAAACATGTTCAGACCGTGATAATTCACGTGCCAACACCACTGTCCCTGTCGGCTAGGACATTAAATCAGACCGTGATCCCATCACGTGCCAACACCACTGTCCCTGTCGGCTAGGACATATGAAATTCTCAACAGATCGAAGTGATGGCCAAGCCACTTCGTGCTACCGCCATAACCTCCGGCTAGCTAAGGTATAACAGACCATGTGCACATGTTGTTATGATGTCTTTTTATGCATGTTTTTCCCTCTCTTTTAGGTCTAATTTCATGTTTGATACTACTAATTTGGCTTGTTTTTCAACCACTTTGTAGATTTGGACTAAAGGGAGAAACTTGCTGAAAAACGCGACATTTGGATGCATTTTTGCTGATCTTACATCGTCGAGCCCTAGATGCAGTTTTGTCGTCGAGACCTACCGTCGGGGCCTAGACGAGATCTTATGTCTAGGCCTAGACGAAGCACGTGGATGTTTCTTTTCGGATGACGATTGACCAAAGATGCTAAAAAGATTCTAGCGGGATTCCATGTGCAAATCATCCAGCTCATCAGAGAATATTCCTCTATACCATTTTGTCCCCTAGTGGGGTTGTTAGGCTATATATAACACCTTAACTTTAGGTTAAAGAGGAGGCTACTCTTTAGTATATTTTTCATCTTTTTAGGGTTTTCAATCATTGTAGCCACCTCTCTAACATTGGGATTTGTTCTTCCTTTATTTTTCCAGAAATTGGAGCCCCAAGCTCCAATTAGTTTTTAATCCAGATTTTCATTTTCATCTGCACCTGTTCTCTGTTTATGTTGCTTTCTCCATCTATCTTGTGCATGATTTCCAGCATGAGTGGCTAAATCTCTTAGTCTTGGCAGGGGTGGTTTAAGGATTGCAAGAGGATAGTTGGGAGGTCAAAGTGTTCTTAAAACGTGTTCATTGTTGTATCCGCTTTCTTGCCATTTTATTGTCATTTCGTGTGAGATTTGTTGGTAGTTTGATCACCTATTTGCATGTTTCTCATGAATATTGTCATCTCCATGGTAATAACTAACGTGAGGCCATGGAATAGAGTAGGCACCTGGTCCAGAGTCACCATGTCGTTTGGTCCAATCTGGCTAGGGCAAGAAACCGGTTAGGGCAGACTTCTCAGTGTCTAGCCCTAGACGTGTCTTCTCTCCACTTCACGGGCCTGTGTGTATGACCCATAAGCGTACCTTGGGCACAGTGTCACGACCACTCCCATAAGCGTACCTTGGGAGTGACTTCTCTTAAGAAGAGAAGTAGGGAATCTCCGTGAAAACAGGGTTCCTATAGCACGTCTATGGCGTGAACGCAGTCTATCCTTGCACCGATGACCGACTAGACCTCGACGCAATCCGCCGTCTACCCCTGCTAAGATTTCTCCTTTTATCTGATTTAGTATCTTTACTTACTTTGTTATTATCTTTATTACACTTGTTAGTCTTTACCATTTTTATTGATATTCTCTTGCTTTATTTTCGTTCCCTTTTTATTTAATTATTTCGTTTGTCTATTATTACTTGTTATTTGCATTTTTATTCTCTGTCTCAACATCAACTGCCATCGTTGGTTAGATTCGTCTACACCAACCAAACCCCCCCCCCCCTGTGTTACTTTTATGTCTGGTGCATTTTCATCCTCATCATACATCTAGGGCAAGATAAATCTAGTCCTTCATTTTCCCTGTGGTTCGACCCTGACTTGCCGCTATTTACCTTAATTTGTGCATCTAGCCTATCAGGAACTTTATAAATTTTATTACTTTTGATGCGCGTTTCGACCGCGCGTTAAATTTTGGCGCCGTTGCCGGGGATTATTGTTTACGGACTAATTTCTTTCTTTTACTTGTATGACCAGGAGATCTGCACCTGACCTTCTACCCCTCGACCTCGAACTCACGAAGACAGAGAGAGAATTTCGAAGACAGGCCGGAGCAACCTCTAGAAGAGTAATCCCCCGTCCTGCCCTCGACACTCAAACCTCTAGTCAGATCGGTCTTGACAATCATCTTCATCCCGACCTCGACAACCCAGCAGTTGTCTACCCCGAGATATTCATTATGGCAGACCATCCTAACATCGACAATCCTCCGCAAACCATTGAGGACCTCAATGGTGCCCCTGAAACACCCAACACCTGTATCGTTTGGCCCACTGTTCCCCATGATTGGACGCTCAAGTCCGCAGTCATGCACCATCTACCCCTCTTCCGTGGCATTCCAAAGGAAAATCCTCACCGCCATCTTCAACAATTGCACTCTATCTGCGACGCCATGAAGCCAGCCAATGTCAGTATTGAGCACGCCAAACTCCGAGCCTTCATGTGGTCTCTGAAAGATGATGCCCTAGACTGGTTCTATGATCTACCCCCAAATTCCATCAATTCTTGGGCTGAAATGTCAAAATCCTTCACCGAAAAATATTACCCATCAGAAATGGCTAATGTAACTCGCAAGCAATTGGTGTCTATAGTCCAAAGGAAAGAAGAAGATTTTGGCCAGTACCATGAGCGCTACAAAAAGATGCAAGCTATGTGCCCTTCACACAACCTTACCGAGCACGCCCTCATCCAATATTTTTGTGAAGGTCTCAAAGCTAGTGACAAGGCATTGCTCAACGCCACTGCTGGTGGTGCTATCACCAGACTCACACCTGCAGCCGCGAAGGCTACCATAGAGTTAATGGCAAGGAATTGCATACCCGAGGAAAGCAATCATCCAGGGCAAGATGCCCAAGTGGCCGCGATGCAGACCCAATTGACCGCTATGATGGGCATGCTTCAGAACATGACCCCTGGACAGTCAGTTCAGGTCAAGACCTGTCAAATTTGCAACATGCCTGATCATCCTACAGATGCGTGCCCCCATATCCCTGATGAGATCCAAAGCATCAACGCTATTGGAAATTACAATCAGGCCCCATACGGACAGAATTACAATCAGGTGTGGAGACCACCAAACTCCGGCTGGGTCAGCCATCAATAAGCGTCTGGACCAGGACAACCAATGCAGCACAATCAGTACATGAATCAGGCCCAGCCACCTTTCAACGCCCAAAACTTCAAGCCTAGACCTACCCATCCCAACAACCAACAACCTTTCTATCAGACCGATCAGGGCCAGACCTCCAATTCTTCTGCCCCACCTGTTGATGAGGTAGCTCACTGTAGGAACGCCATCACTGATCTACAAAAACAAATGAGCATCATGTCTGATCTACAAAAACAAATGAGCATCATGGCCGCGGACATGAAAGAATTGAAAAACCAGGGCAGATTGCCGCCCCAGACTGAGGCCAACCCAAAGCACAATGTGTGTGCTATGACTCTTCGCAGTGGCTACGTCTTGCCCCGTCCAGAGCATCTAGGCCTCGACGTCGAAAAATCCTTCCCAGAGCATCTAGGCCTCGACGTCGAAAAGTCTCCTGAATCTGAAATCTTGCCCAAGAAAATACCCAAAGCCAAGTTTATTGGGCCTAAACTTCCAGAAGTGATGGAGGACCGCATTAGATCTCCACGAGGGATGGCTCCACGAGGTGACACGAGCCCACAAGAATTTACCCAAGAGTATATACACAAGATCCTCGAGCCGCCTTTTCCTCAAAGGCTCGTCAAGACCAAGAAGAAGGAAGAATATCAAGAAATCCTTGATATGTTCAGCAAAGTCCTCGTCAATATCCCACTTCTCCAGGCCATCAAAAATGTGCCCCGCTATGCCAAGTTCCTGAAAACGCTTTGCACTAACAAATGCAACTTGGTCGGGGTAAACAAGATAAGTGTGGGGGCGAATTTCTCTGCCATTATCCAACAGAAGATCCCTCCAAAGTGCGAAGACCAGGGCATGTTTGTCCTCCCCTGCATGATAGGGACTGTCAGTATTGGCAAGGCCATGTGTGATCTAGGGGCTGGCATTAATGTCATGCCCTTGACGATTTTCAACCGTCTTGGCCTAGGACCCCTCGAGCCAACCCCGCTTGTCATCCAATTGGCCGATCGTTCCGTAATTCACCCCGAAGGTGTAATTAAGGACGTCTTGGTCCAAGTAGGCGACTTCCTATTTCCCGCAGACTTCTATGTCATTGCCATGGAGAATGAAGAATCCGCTAAAGCCACAGATGTTCTTCTAGGGCGACCGTTTTTGGCTACAGCCAGGGCCAAGATAGACGTTCATGACGCATCTATCTCTCTTGAATTTGATGGAGAAATCATTAAGTTCAACATGATGGAAGCCGTGCAATATCCTTCTAATCTTACTTGTGTTAATTTTGCTGATACGATCGATCCTTTGGTTGATAAAGTTACTGACTTGAATTCTATTGAACCTTTTCAGTCTGCCCTCGACAGAAGCATCACGCCAGTAAGATTGGACGTCTTGGCCTCGACAAGTAAGACTCCACCAGAATTACATGAAGTCACTGCCGCGTTAGAAGAGCATTCAAATGTTGACATTGTAGACCTTATTGCTACACAAGTTTCCAATCTTGACGCGGACGACTCTATCCAGCTTGCCCTAAACAGAACTATTATACCTGTCGCACTGGACCCCTTGGTCTTGACACTTGTGACTTCAGAGCACTCAATTGTTGATAGTGTTGACCCTATAGTTACACAAGTTTTCGATCTTAACGCTGACAACTTTTCCCATCTTGCCCTAGGTAGGAACATCACTACAAATTCAGTGTCTGCCCCTTCTTTTCTACAGGCCCCTAAGTTGGAGTTGAAGAGCTTGCCCTCGCACCTCAAGTACGCCTACCTTGGCGAACATGACACACTCCCGGTGATCATCTCTAGCAATCTTGATCCAGATGCAGAGCGCGAGCTGGTGTCCACACTCAAAGGATACCGCGAGGCCCTTGGATGGACGGTCGTCGACGTCAAGACACTTGACCCAGCCCTTTGCACTCCTCAACTATCCATGACTCCAGCTGTCGACGTGACCACTTTTGAGGCTACGGTAACCCCCGCCCCAGCTGCTACTGCTACTTCCTTGACCATCGAGGGCAAGACGCCCAATGATAACCCAACTCCTCAACCTGCCCAAGACACGGCTAAGACTAGCACTCACCACGATAAGTTGCTCTCTTCTAAAACCTTTGATACTGGACAAAAGGTTTTACTTTATAATTCTTGTCTTAGGCTATTTTCCAGAAAGTTGAAGCATAGGAGGACTGGCCCTTACCGTGTCACGAAGTTGTATGATCATGGTGTAGTCGAGATTCAGAGTATGGACACGGGCCTCATTTCCAAAGTGCGTGACCACAGATTGGAACTATTCCATGAAGGTTTCCACCCCCTGGTGGCAGACCCACCTGTCTTGCCCTAGACGCCTAACATCGTCTAGGCCTGGACGAAAAATTTGGCCAGTGAAGGAGGCATTCCACACGCCTCATTTAATTTTTTTCCTCATATCCCTCTTGTAGATAATTATTTCCGTTATTCCTTTCTTTACTTAGTTTTTATTATTATTTCCTGTTTTATTTGGTTTATTTAGGCATTCTTTTCCGTTTTTCCATGTTTTATTTAGTTTTTATTCCCTTAATTTCTTTCCCCCCCCCTTTTTGTTTCTTCTTCCCGCTTCCCCATTTTCCCTTTCAAAATTTGAAGAACATTTAACCCCTTCTTTTTTGTTTTGCAGGTTGGAATCCGCGTCCAACCAACGCGCGCCACGCGTCCGGCCGTTATCCACATTCTCGCCCAACCGC
The DNA here is from genome assembly GCA_963691705.1 of Viola odorata. Lineage (NCBI taxonomy): Eukaryota > Viridiplantae > Streptophyta > Magnoliopsida > Malpighiales > Violaceae > Viola > Viola odorata. Next base: position 4,083,864 of record OY829546.1, read on the forward strand.
GTCGCGCCACGTGGCACGCAATCCGCCTCTCCAGCGGTCAGCGCTTATCCGCAATCCGCCTGGCCCTCTCACGCGGCGACACGCGTCCCGTAATCCGCAATAGCGAATCAGCGCACGCCACGCGTCTTCAAAGCATCATCACCCGTCAACGCGTCTTATCCGCAATCCAGCTCGAGACCAACCAGCGCGCGCCACGTGGCAGCGCCTTATCACAATCCGCTCGCCCAATGCTCGCGCGCCACGTGGCAGATCCTCATCCAACCCGTCTTATCCGCAATCCAGCCCGCGTGCAACCAGGGCGCGACACGTGACCCGCAATCCGCCTCGCCTAATCCCGTAGCGCCACGTGGCACCGCGTCATCCATATCCGCACAGCCAACCACAACGCGCCACGTCATCCGGAGTCCGCGTCCCACCACACCGCCCACTCACGTCGCGCCACGTGGCAAGGACGCCTCCTCCTCCTTCTCTCTCACTTGAGTTTTTCTCATTTTTTTTTCTTTTCCTTTCTTTCTTTTTTCTTTTTTTTCCTATCCTCCCCTTCCTCAACGTTCATCCAAGTCTCTTTCACCCTCACTCCATCTTCTTCCTTTGAAACCCTAGCCACACACTTAGCCAAACACCATGTCCCCCAAGAAGCGTACAAAAATTAAAATGGTGGCCCACAAAAAAACCCATCATCCACCAGCTCGTCATCCCCTCGCCGTCAGCCCCCGATTCCGGCCACTCCCACTCTCGCCACACCGACCTAGGGCCGGAAAATGAGAAAGCTACCGACGCCGGTGAGCCCTCCAACTCCCAGCCGCCGTCCGATGAAGACCTAGAAGTCACCGGATCTAAGCCGACGACCTCCACCATCACTAGATCCGGCCGGTCGGCAATGCACCGTCGCCCTAGGGTGCACAACATTCTCTTCTCCCTTCCCCCTCCTCCTTGAACTCTCTTTATATTCGAAACTCTCTTACTTGTTTTGTGCACCTCTCTCGCATTGAGGACAATGCGAAGCCTCAGTGTGGGGGAGGATTTGTGTGTTTGTGTGATATGTTAGTTTATATGTTCTACTGCATGCGTTGTATATATTTGATTGCATGCTTTGTGGAAAAAAATTCGGATTTTCACTTTAAAGGATTTTGCTAACTTGTTAGCACTGCCCAGTTTTAAAACCCTCGAGTATGGACACACACTTCTGACTTGTGCACATGAAATAAACTGCCTTTCATGTTGGTTTTGCCCTAGATCTTGCATGCTTTGTCTGTTAGCTCTTATAACCTGCATCTGCACTAAATATCAACAATCATCTATAGCACCTTGTGAGCATTTGAGACTAAATAGTTATATTTTTCATGTGTGATTCAATGCTTAGCTAGGCATACAACTAAGTTCGTATGAGACCCCTGGGTATGGGCACCATCAGTCTTGGGAAAGCAGCGAAAAGACGAGAAAAATGAACTTTGCATCTTTGTTTTCTTTTCCTTTGCTTTCTATCCCTTCTCTCTTTCTTCATCTTGCCCTCGACGTTCTTTCTCATCTTGCCCCAGACATCTTCTCATTTCCTTCTCATTTATCTCTTCTTTAAACACATGTTCTAACTTTTCTTGATCCTTTTTTCTTCCAGGTGAGTAGTATTTGTCAGAGGTAGCGGGCTAGATGTTCAACAAAGCCTAAGTGTGGGGGAGACCGACGAGAAGGTGTAGATGTCGAAAACGGTCTAGGGCAAAGTCATCAAGCCCTAGCCAAAGTTCCTTCATCAAGCCCTAGCTGAAGTAAGTTGGCAAAATCCTCAAGCTAACTCAATCTTCATAGCTGAAGTTTGTCAAATTCGTTTTCATCTTTGTCAAAAAAAAAAAAAAAAAATCAAAAAAATAAAATAAAATTTCAAAACCAGAAACAAAGCAAAGAAAAGAAAGTCATATCTGGTTTCAAAAAGAAAAAAAAAAGAAAAACGAAAGAAGGCAAAGGTGCGAACAAGAAAAATGAAGTATTGTCAGCATGGCTCCCAAGAGAAGAACTCCCCCCAGAAGAAGAATTTCGTCTAGCCCTCGACTGACTGCCCTTGACGGATACTGCCTCACCGCTTCATCTTCATTCGGGTTTTTCATTCTATTCTCCTCTTTTCTTTCCTCTTTGTGCTCTTTGTATATAATCTATCCTTTTGCTTTTCCTATTTTCCTTCTTTCTTTCTTTCCCTTTTCTCTCCATATTCTTCGTATGCTTTATACACCTTTCCTCTCAATCCTCTTTTATGGTGCAAAGTTCATTTCTGATTGTTGATTGCCCAAGCATGTGGATTTTAACTCGGGTTGATGTGCAAACTGTGTTGTGTGTCTTGTTAATTTTGCATATTTGAGTGATTACACACCGAGCCTAGTTGAGTGTGAGTGTAAACACTTACCCTGGTGAGGATTGCTGATGCCAAGTCTGATGTGGTAAAGTTTCTTCATTAGGGTCGTTATCCTAATGATTTGATGCAGAGTTATCTAGGCGGAGTATGTCTTGACATGGTTAGGGCTGATTGTTTGGTTTGTTAATTCTTGTGCTATGGTTGGTTGTGCTTGTCTGTGTCTTGGGGTGTGTTTTCCTTTTTGATTGCTCGAGGGCGAGCAATGGGCAGTGTGGGGGAATTTGTTATGATGTCTTTTTATGCATGTTTTTCCCTCTCTTTTAGGTCTAATTTCATGTTGATACTACTAATTTGGCTTGTTTTTCAACCACTTTGTAGATTTGGACTAAAGGGAGAAACTTGCTGAAAAACGCGACATTTGGATGCATTTTTGCTGATCTTACATCGTCGAGCCCTAGATGCAGTTTTGTCGTCGAGACCTACCGTCGGGGCCTAGACGAGATCTTATGTCTAGGCCTAGACGAAGCACGTGGATGTTTCTTTTCGGATGACGCTTGACCAAAGATGCTAAAAAGATTCTAGCGGGATTCCATGTGCAAATCATCCAGCTCATCAGAGAATATTCCTCTATACCATTTTGTCCCCTAGTGGGGTTGTTAGGCTATATATAGCACCTTAACTTTAGGTTAAAGAGGAGGCTACTCTTTAGTATATTTTTCATCTTTTTAGGGTTTTCAATCATTGTAGCCACCTCTCTAACATTGGGATTTGTTCTTCCTTTATTTTTCCAGAAATTGGAGCCCCAAGCTCCAATTAGTTTTTAATCCAGATTTTCATTTTCATCTGCACCTGTTCTCTGTTTATGTTGCTTTCTCCATCTATCTTGTGCATGATTTCCAGCATGAGTGGCTAAATCTCTTAGTCTTGGCAGGGGTGTTTTAAGGATTGCAAGAGGATAGTTGGGAGGTCAAAGTGTTCTTAAAACGTGTTCATTGTTGTATCCGCTTTCTTGCCATTTTATTGTCATTTCGTGTGAGATTTGTTGGTAGTTTGATCACCTATTTGCATGTTTCTCATGAATATTGTCATCTCCATGGTAATAACTAACGTGAGGCCATGGAATAGAGTAGGCACCTGGTCCAGAGTCACCATGTCGTTTGGTCCAATCTGGCTAGGGCAAGAAACCGGTTAGGGCAGACTTCTCAGTGTCTAGCCCTAGACGTGTCTTCTCTCCACTTCACGGGCCTGTGTGTATGACCCATAAGCGTACCTTGGGCACAGTGTCACGGCCACTCCCATAAGCGTACCTTGGGAGTGACTTCTCTTAAGAAGAGAAGTAGGGAATCTCCGTGAAAACAGGGTTCCTATAGCACGTCTATGGCGTGAACGCAGTCTATCCTTGCACCGATGACCGACTAGACCTCGACGCAATCCGCCGTCTACCCCTGCTAAGATTTCTCCTTTTATCTGATTTAGTATCTTTACTTACTTTGTTATTATCTTTATTACACTTGTTAGTCTTTACCATTTTTATTGATATTCTCTTGCTTTATTTTCGTTCCCTTTTTATTTAATTATTTCGTTTGTCTATTATTACTTGTTATTTGCATTTTTATTCTCTGTCTCAACATCAACTACCATCGTTGGTTAGATTCGTCTACACCAACCAAACCCCCCCCCCCCTGTGTTACTTTTATGTCTGGTGCATTTTCATCCTCATCATACATCTAGGGCAAGATAAATCTAGTCCTTCATTTTCCCTGTGGTTCGACCCTGACTTGCCGCTATTTACCTTAATTTGTGCATCTAGCCTATCAGGAATTTTATAAATTTTATTACTTTTGATGCGCGTTTCGACGGCGCGTCACATGTGCTAACACCGCCCCTGTTAGCTAGGGTCATAACCGAGATAATATACCGCATCTTTCATCACCAATTACTACCATCATGTCTATTCACAACCATAATACCGTACACAGTCACAACATAATTCATAAAGATAATATACCATCCATCATCACCAATACTATCACCATAACACCATATACAAAGTCAAAATATAGTTCATAAGAACAACTAGCATGCAATATTATCATGCAGTTTATACTTTGTATTATCCACTCACAGTTGTATATGTACAACAAAAGTCAGAACACGCTTCCCATGTCAAGTTTACTCCAAAACAGGTGAGGTCACCGACTTCACACCTAGCACCACAATTAAATAGCATAATTATCATTTACACGATACTTAAATCAATTTCAGACCTGCACAATTAATTAAAATACCAACACAATTTCTCATCTCCTCTTTCCCTGTTTCTTTTCAATTTCAGCTCATCTTTTCTTACAATAAATTAATTAAAATCCATTTATTTATCCAAAACATTATACATATAAAGCTATAAATAACTTTCACAAAATTGATCCTGCTGTAGTGACTAATCTGAAATCTCTAAAACTTTTAGGATTAAACTTCACCATCTCCATAACTATAGGGACTAAACTGTAAATAAATTTCTGCGATTGCTTTTCCAGAATTTTCAGAATAATTCCTACATCACTGACCTACCACAACACCTAATTTACCAGTTAATTAGTTTCATACCCCTATTCTGCATGAATTCCCGAATTAAAACTATTAAACTTCAAACCCTCTCAAACCCCACATCTATGCATCAATAATCCTAAACCCCAAGTCAAATTAATTCCCCATGCGCCAATCCTTCATTCCTAATTTCAATTTTTAGTACTAACTTTTGATTTTCTAAAAACTTCTCTCCTTTCCTTAAATCAATCAAATTTATAAACAAAACTACAAAGAAGACGAATCGGAACAGAAGGAAAGAAAACATTACCAATTTTTGATCCAAAATCCTTCCTATTGCAAATCTCAATTTTGCCTAGCTTCTTCTTAGCTCTCTTCCGCTCCCTCTCTCTTTCTATTTTCTTTCTTTTTTTCCTTTCTACGCTTCCTCGTTGTTCTTTTCTTTTCTTTTCTTTTTTTCCTTTTTTTTTCTTTTTCTTTTTCTTTTATTACTTAACCTTTCTATCCACGAGCCTTGTCCTTCCCCTTATAACGCTTGTCCCCTAATCCTTATCTCAACATTTTATTATTAGAGGTAATATCATAAAGACCCCTGTACTATTTTTTAAAACAGAAACTTCCCCTGTCCTTCAAAAATTCAAATTAACCTCCCCTGTACTAGGGCTGAACATTTGACCTGCCCAACCCGCCAACCCGAACCGACCCGACCCGTCAAAAACTAAAAAACCGCCAACCCGCCCATATGCAGATACATAACCGACCCGCTCATTTAGTGGCGGGTCGGTTCGCGGGTCAACTTTACATATATTGCAAAATAACCGACCCGACCCGACCCTAACCCTAACCCTAACCCTAACCCTAACCCTAACCCTAAGTATATAAGCATCTCTTTCTCCTTTCTTTCATTTTTAGCCGCTCCCTTTTTACTTTTCTTTTCTTTTCTTCTCTTCTTCCTTCTTTTCTTCTTCCTCCCTCTCCCTCTCCCTCTCCAAGCCGCCATCACCATCACCATCACCATCACCATCACCATCACCATCTCCGAACCACCAAACCACCGAACCGCCACAATCTCTTCACCCTCTCGGCCTCCTCCACCATCACCACCGCCGAACTATCCAACCACAGCCACATCACCGTCGGCCAAACCACGAACCACCGCCGATCCACCGAACCGCCACCAAACCATCCGCCAAAACTGGACCGACGGTGTACAGAATGATCAATCTCAGTCTCATCTTTCTTGTTTTCTAATTTTCTTCTTTTTTTCATCTTCTTTTTCTGTCGATTTGTGTTTTGCAACTTCTTCTATTCTTTCTCTTGTTGTTAGTGGTATTTAGTTTTGTTGGTGTGCTTCCTTGGATTAATTTTGGATCTTGATGTTTAGCAATTTTGAGAATCCCTTTTTTGGATCTTGATGTTTAGCATTTGTTTTTTTTTTTTTATTATAATTTTCTGATGTTCATGTAATTTTGGATCTTGATGTTTAGCAATTTTGAGAATCCATTTTTTGGATCTTGATATTTAGCAATTTTATTTTTTTATTTTAGATTATAATTTTCTAGTTGCTGGGTTGCTGCTTGTTGGTTTGGTTGTTGGTGGTGTCATATTGATGTTGGTAAAAAGAAATGTTTACCAGATGTTTTTTTTGGAATTTTTTTTAATCCCGGCCCATTAAGTCAGGCCCAAAATATAACCGCCGACCCGCCAACTCGCGGATAACCGATCCGACCCGCCACAGCCGCCAACCCGCGGTTATATGTACCTATAACCGATCCGAACCGACCCGCTAAATTTTAGGCGGGTCGGTGACGGGTCAGGCCTAAAACCGATCCGACCCGACCCGTGTTCACCCCTACCCTGTACTATCGGTCAGAAGCAAACCGTTTGTCTGAAACAGTCAAACTAACAGAAATTGCTTTATGACCTTCGACAGCTTTATGACCTTCGACAGCAGGTTGCCCTTTTTTTTTTTCATTTTTTCCCGGTTACACTTACAAAATTAAATTTAATAATTCAAAAAATAATATTATTAATTACAAAAATAGAGAAAATTCAGAATATTTTATTTAAAAATTTTAAAAAATAATTTAATTAATTCTTAAATCCTGGGAAAAATTATTTCTTTCTTATATCTTTCTTTCTTTCTTTTTTTCTCTCTTTCCTACTCTTTAATTAATTAATTCTTAAATCCTGCTCGGATTCTAATTTGAAATGGGAGATGATCTCAGATTCTAAAATGCATCTCATCAAAACTCACTAATGGCACATCTGTTTGCTTGGATGTTGGCCCCGACAACACCATTGTCACGAATCCTTGCAAATGTTTGACCAAAGACAACTCGTGCGATCCCAAAAGCCAATGGTTCAAGTTGGTTAACAGCACAAGAAGCTCAACCATGACAAAACAACCCTCTCTTCCCACCAGCCCAATCTTAGATTTTCCAGTGAAGGACAACGCCGCCACCAACCTCCTCTTCTCCTCCACTACCCTCCACATCCATCTTCATCACCAGAAATTAAAAAGAAAAGAAAACCCAGAAATAAAAAAAAGAAAAAAAAACAAATTGTTGTTTGCAACAAAATTGGAAAAGAAAAAATAAAAAAGGAAAAAGGAAATAAAGAACCAGATCTGGTACTGTTTGAAGAACAACAAAAATGGAGGACCAGATCTATTTATGAAAATAAAGAACCAGATCTGGAGGCAGCCGTGGTGGACGCGGTGGTGGTGGAGGCTACGGATCTGGAGGCGGCGTTGGCTATGGAGGTGGAGAAGAAGAGAAGAAAAAAGGAAAAAGAAAAAAGGAAAAGGGAAAAAGGAAAAGGGAAAAAGGAAATAAAGAAATGGAGATTGGAGTTGTGGACAGAGGTGAAGAGGTGAAGAAGAAAAAAGAAATAAAGAAATAAAGAAGGCGTAGCAGAGGTGAAGAGAAGAAAAAGGAAAAAAAAGGAAAAAGAAAAGAAAATGGGCAACCGGGAAAAAATGAGTAATAAAGCAATTTCTGTTAGTTTGACTATTTCAGACTAACGGTTTGCTTCTGACCGATAGTACAGGGGAGGTCAATTTGAATTTTTGAAGGACAAGGGAGGTTTCTGTTTTAAAAAATAATACAGGGGGTCTTTATGCTATTACCCCTTATTATTATTATTATTATTATTATTACGAAAACCAATTAGTTTGTCCACCAAGCTAACGAAAACAAGTTTTAATTTTTCCGACTCTAATTTTCTTTATACAATTTATATTAAATATTAATTTTTAGTATAACTAATAAAAATTAGACTAGGTAACTAAACAAATTTACCCGGTACTCATCTAATTAGCCAAAATAAATTCAAGTCACAATATCTCACATGTACAGTCTGTTTGGCGTTCCGGTTCTAGTTGGAAAAGTTCTGTGAGAAAAGTTCTGTGGGAAAATGACTTCTGGTAAATGGAAAAGTTAGATAGTTGAGGTGTTTGGTAAAACAGTTTTTCAAAACTATGGTTTGGATGTAAAATGACCATAAAGGGTATAAAACCCATTTTTAAAAAATTAATAAAAATAGAAAAAGTGGATCTAGAATTATTTATCTTGAGGTAGAGATTTTATTGTGGTAGTTTTTAATTTATTTTGTTGGTTATATAAAGTAAAAAAATTAAAATGAAATGAAAAAAAAATTAGGAAAGAGTACTCCTCTGATTTTCTACTCGGGAAAGTCATTTCCCGAGTAGAACCGGAACGCCAAACGGGTACATACTCCCGTGCACACATCAACAAGCATCAAACCTTAGCCGAAATAAAACATAAACAAACAATTCCGGCGTTGCTAGTTACTAGTTCACTTGGGTTGTACAAATACTGACCGAACTGAAATTACAGACATATCGAATCAAAAAAAAAAATTCAATCAGTATTTTATTTGATATTTTTTCAGTTCGATATACCGAAATACGATATTGGATTTTATAAATATGGTATTACCGAAAATACCGTTACCATATATATTACTAAGTTAATTTATTTGAAAATAAAATAGCAACACACGCACTCCAGCAAATCATATATTATTAAATTAAGTGATTTAATTTATTTAGAAATTAAATAAATACACACACCAGCAAAAACATATATTATTAAGTTAAATGATTTAATTTAATTATTTAAAAATTAAATGACACACCCACTTTGGTGAAAAGTATCATGCCAACTTAATTTTACTTAATGTTTGTATATAATTCGGTATTATCGTAATACCGAAATACCGTATCAAAATTATTTCGGTATTATGATAACGTTACCGATCAATAAAACTATGATACGATATCTAATTTTTTTTAGTTCAGTATACCGAATATCAAAATATTTATACTAAAAAATTATAATACCGACCGATAAATACCCCTATTTGTTAGTATTTTATTAGAGAAAAAAAATTCAGAAATAATTAATTACTTTTTAACATCGTTTGATATTTGATATCGTATCAAGCGGTGTCTCTTGCACAAAGAAGAAGATATGAGTACATGGTCAAGTACTTACGAATTGGTAAAACTTTATTTCTTAAAAATTCACTTTACTGTCACTTTAAAAAATGTTTTCTTTTATAAAAAAATCCACTTTGGATTCAAAAACTAATGGTGGAAAGCACAAGGAAGGAAAATATCCCAGCACAACAGGCCTAACAATTAAATTCAGGCCCGTCTAATTATATCCTACCATTTGGTCAGACACTAAACTCTACAATCTAACATAATTTGATAAAAATAGAAAGGAAAAAAAATGATTTTGAAATTCAACCATAATCAGATTGGAGTTTTAATAGATATAAAGTAAATTGAATATTCGTATAATTTAAATTACAAATTAACAAGTTTGATGTCACCAAAGAAATGTCACTCATTTTTCAATAAAAGAAGATAAAAAATATTGCCTCTCTACGTGTGGACAATCTTCACATTTAAACTTTCTAAATAAAGCATGAATTTATTATGAGAACATAATGACTTACTATTTTCAGGGTAAATATGAGGTATCTAGAGACGAGAGGCACAAATTTGGAAAAATCTTCCCCTGATTATGGCTAAATCATTTTCTAGCATACATCACTTATCAGCCTGCAGATTCAATTAAACTAATTGATTCGCTAGAATTATCCAACATATTAGAAGACTCATCTGTTTCTGCTACATTTGGCATTTCTTCTGGGCATAGTGCCGGCTTAGGAGGCATTTCTAGGTTTTCCACATCTCCTTCAAGCATCTCCACCACCTTGTTCATCGAAGGTCGGTTACTGGGATTCATTTGAATGCACCATAGTCCCACTATGATCATCTTTTTCACAATTTTAGTTTCCCCCTCTGTGGTATTGTCTCCAATTTCGATGTCATCTCCATTGGAGACTTGGTCGTAGACCCAAGATGGGAAATAGATTTGGCTAGACTTCTCTACCAGTGCATTCAAATTCTTCCTTTTACCTGCAATTTCCAATAGCAACATGCCAAAGCTATAAACATCTGCTTTGTAGGATACACGTCCGATATTCTTGTAGAATAGTTCTGGAGCCATGTACCCAATCGTTCCTCTTGCTGCTGTAAGAGAAGCAATGGTGTCTTTCGTTGTGGGATACAATTTTGCAAGCCCAAAGTCTGAAATCTTAGGAATGAAATTCTCATCAAGAAGAATGTTGTGAGGTTTTATATCGAAATGCAATATCTGCATATCACAACCTTGATGCAAGTACTCAATCCCACGAGCTACTCCTAGTGAAATCTCAAACAGTTTGTCCCAGCTTAAAGAGACAAAGCCTTCTTTAGAAAAGATATACTTATCAAGAGAGCCATTGGGCATGAAATCATAGACAAGAGCACGATTTGATTGCTCAGCGCAATACCCAACCAGCTGAACCACATTCACATGGTGAATTCTTCCGATTGTGGCAACTTCATTCATGAAATCTTGTCCATTTGTCACTTTGGATGATTTGCCTAAAATTTTGATTGCTGCAAGACGACCACTTCGGAGTTTTCCTTTATAGACACAACCAAAACCACCTTCCCCTAACTTGTCCTTAAAATATGATGTTATTTTTTTGATATCTTTGTAGGAATACCTTACAGGATTGAGATCGCTGTGATTTTGCAAGAACTCTTCAATTATGTCGTAGAATGACAAATGTCTTCTTCTCCACTGATAAATCAAGAATACAAAAACACATGGACTACCTAACAAAAATATCTCCACACGTAATACCCTTGCATATACTATCAAACAGTGTTATGAAAAGCATAAACATCTTCTTCTTCTTTTTTTTCCGATGTTTTCGAATATTCTTTTTACTTCTTTGGAAATTTTAAGTATCACCCTATCACTACCTTTTAGCTTGAACCTTGAAATTATCATATTTATTCGCTGATTAGAGTTATCACCTAATTAAATATTAAATCACATACATTAAAAAATATATATTGACCCCAAAAGTTACTTTTTTTAAATCTAAATTTATTCAATTAACTCCTACCGTAGGCTCAATTTGAATGGGTTCGATTTTCTACTGATACCTTTGCCACCAACCCGACAACCAATGAGCTTACTTAGACTGATTAAGTATATAAATAATTTAAATATTTTTTTAATTTTTACTCTATCATTTTTATTATTTATTTTATTCATTTAATTGTTAAGTCTTAAGTTAATTTGTTAAATTAACTATTGAAAAAAATGAAGCAGGACTTTAATTTTAGTTCTTATTAGTTTTAGTTTCATAGAATTGAGTTCTTAGAAAATAAGTTCGAAAAAAGAGGACCACCTCAATGAAAAATAAATATTGCTTGACTTATTTATCTAATATTTAGCTTTATTGGTTTTACTCATAGGAAAAAATTGAATAGCTTTCAATTTATCTATTCAAATAAATAAATTCCAAAAGTAATATTCTAGAGGAAGTAAATACAAAATAAATAAATATAAATTGCTTACCTATAGAAAAAATGAGTATAGCTATGAGCACACCTATAGAATAAATATAAACGTTAGACTAATGTCATCTACGAACACAGTTGGAGCCAAAAATGCCCAATAGTGCTCGAATTAATTGACATAAAGGATGCAAAAAAAAAAAATCACAATAATTTACCTATGATTGTGAATATCTCGTTCGATGTAACTCTTTCTGAAAAAGAAAAAGAAAATGAACAATAAATGCAAAAAAAAAATAGAAAATGAACAATAAATGCATAAATCTTTGGAAAAAAATAGACCAATAAGAGTATAATTATACTTCAAAGGAGGATTACACTTGGTGATATATTCCATGATCCATTAGGGAGTAAATTATCTGTTCCGTAAAAAATAAATAATCAGTGCGAAAAGAAAGGAGGAAACTCTTACCATAATTACTGTACCAAGAAAGATGAAAGCCATCAGAAAACTGCCTGTGAATTTCCTGGTACGACATAACATTGTTTTTCGTATCATTTGTGAATGGGACCAACGTTATCATATCTATGCTGCAGGATTCCATCACTCCCGCCAAATACACATAATTTTGTCTCCCCACAATCACATAAGAGTACTTTTTGCTTTTGCTTTTACAAGGAGCAGTAATCTCCACAAAGTCATAGTAATAATAATCATACTTGTTTATCCGGGAAGTACTATTATTTACTTGTTTCCGATCACAGCTAATCAAGACAGCACGTCTAGACAAGGAAGTTAAATGAAAGCCAATCGTCCCCCTCCTCCTCCAGCTCCGTACATGGAATATGCCGTCGGCATAAGAAGATCGATCCATAAATATAGGAGAGATTGGAAGAGAGGAGCAGTTGCGTTGTTGAACACCCGGATCGACAAGATGGATGGTGAAGTCGTCGTAGTTGATACCCTTGACCAACAATCTCCCTGAATTATTGTTTAGGTACAAAAAGAGAGAAGAATTGTTGTGGCAGTAGAGGGTAAAGTTTTTGTCACCACCCAAAGAAGAAAAACCGCAGTTTGGTGGATCGGTATCTAGCCGGAATGGGTAAGTGATGCCATGAATTTCGCCGCACGATGAAGGTGGGCAATTCCCTTTTTTTTTTGCAGCAGCTTGATCAAGAAATATAGTAATCAGTAGTACGGATCGCCATAAATTCTGAAACAACCAAATTCTACTGCCCACAGTAGTAAACATGGAACCGGATCGGAGAATTACAGCGATCGGATCAGAGATTTTTTTTTCTTTCGAACTAACTATATCAGAAGTCTCTCTTTGGGCAATTCTCCTTTGTTCTGTTTTTATTTTTCTCTGAAGGAGACTCAGAGAGACAGAGTCTCCTCATTTGTAAAAGAAGAAAAAATAATACAATCAATAATTCGAAGAAAAAATAATACAATCAATAATTCAATGCCCGGAATCAATTAGGTGTGGGTCCAATGGCCCGGAGGTTACAGCAAAGAAGACCAAGACAGTTCAGGAAAACTAATAGACTACGATGAGCCACACTGGTCCACACTGATCCTGATCCTCCCTAAACTGCTCCTCCACCTCAAATTTGCGTCTCCTTTCAAATTTGCTGACCATTACGTCAACGTCTACGCGGTATTGAATTGTAGTTCTCATTGTTAATTATTTTTGTCCTCTTCATTTGGTCTTGCCAGTTGTCTGAAACGTACATAAATTCCAGGTTCAGGCCACTACTATTGAAAAGTTGCCTTCAAAGGCTGAAGGTGCCATAACATATGGACCATGGAGCGGTGGTGGTGGCCGCTCTGCTTTCGATAATGGAATCTACAAAGGAATCTGATAAATTCTTTTGTCGCGCAATATTGGACTTGTATCCATTAGAGTTCAGTATGATCGCGACGGGGAAGCTGTGTGGGGAAGCAAGCACGGAGGGGCTGGAGGATTTAAAACTGATAAGGTAAATCTAATCAAATTCCTAGGTGATATGTAATTCCCTTAAAGTATATTTTTGTATTGATAATAGGAAGACGGGCCTGCGCTAGCAATCGAGACAAATGAGTGAGAGTAGAGTACTGTTTTCATATTATTTGGCAGCATAAATAATGATTAATGCCTTCTTTTTGTTCACATAAACTGAAATTGATATAATTTCCTTTTTCCTGTTTTCATATTTTTGGAATTTTCTTTTCTGTTTCACACTCCAAACTCCAAAGTGAAGGCAAAAACTGGCTTTCTATTATGCTGCTGGTAGCTCAGAAAATTGGAATTCTGACAAACTGTGCATTGCTTTACATTTTCCTATAGTGTTGTTGTCTAACACGGCTGTTGCAAATTCTTGGACAGGGATTAACATGGCTTCTTCCAGAGCGGTTTTCTGAATCAGAGATAGGACCAGAATCGTGTTTTGTGAAATTTTGGTAACATTGGCTGCTTCTTGTTAGGGATTTTTGTTTTCCCATGTGAAATATTCTGGACTTTGTGGGCAGCAAGTAACTTTCATACACTATACTTTGAGTTTACTGGTTTAGTCATAATATGATTTTTCCAGAGCCAAATTTGCCTTCCTTCTAGTTTCCCATACTTTCTTTATAATCAAATAACCATCCGCTGTTTCTATCTATTTACATTTCGAAGTCCTTTTCTTTTCTATTGATTTGCGATGCAAAGTTGAAAGTGCCCATATGTTGAGCAATCTATTAATCATATGCAGTTACGGCTATTCTGGGCATAATCACTGCTGTAAATGGAATTTCCTTGTTGTGACGGAAGCAATCAAGTAAGCTGCACTTGTTAATGTGTTTATACTAACATTGGATTCAATTGATTTGAGCATGAGCCTTGTATTGGGATATTTAAATGATACGATCCTAGTTGTGTAGGATATGTAACGAGTACTTTCTGATCTAATTCGAAGGATTGAATTTTCGGAATGCGGAATAATTAACTCTCTTGAGCGTTTGACCCTGCTAATAACCTGTACTAGCCAACCCAAATCAAGCAAGAAAGGTTCTTGACTCGAATCCCTAACCCTGTATTCAACTTGTGAATACCAACCTAGGATAGGTGACTCCTTTAAATAGGAGAAACCCTAATCCTTACAATAACAATCATTTCCTTAATAGAACTCCTAATTAATTAAAATAAATCCAACTAATTTAATTAATAATAAAATAAGTAATTAAAACAAGGAAAGCCATATCTCCATCTTGGAAGCATTTGTACCATCTTTGACGCAACCTTGACTCAAATTGGCAGCTGAAAATGCCTCAAGAAAACAGTCACTAGAGTCATCGACGCTAAGGTAGAGTCAATGACGCTAACCACTGTTTCTTCAGGATTTGCTTACGATGTGCCATGTAGGTGCATGATACATCCTGGGATCGTATCATTCCCTCCCTCTTCGGAAAGATTCGTCCTCGAATCTTGCTCAACATAATTTGCCCAAGAAATGCTCCACAAATCCGCTTGCTCGGCTGGATCGTATCATTCCCTTCTTCTTCGGAAAGATTCGCCCTTGAATCTTGTTCAACGCCAGCTGTCCAACAAAGCCCAGCAATTCCACACTCAATGTACACTCATCGCCATCTCTTGCGCTTCCTTGGTTGCCAAAGTGTGTAATCCACAACACACACAGTCTGTGACGCCTTGAACAAGCATACTCTATGGCTCGCTTCATTAACCTGTTGTAGCCCTTCTTGGAACGGATTGTCCCAAGCTAACTCCTCTACAAATGTGCATAATACCAATGAGCCCCTTATTGCTCTCTTTCCCCTCTCCCCCTCTTCAAAATGATTCGTCCTCGAATCGTGCACAATGCAAGAGAAAAGAAACACAACCTCCATGGAAAATACATCGATACGAGCAATACTATATGATACATATGCAATCTCGACTCTCATCAAAGGAATACCATAGTTAATACTCATATAAATAGTATATGCTGCTGCAATAAGAAACGTACCATGTCGTATTGACAGATCCATGCACTCAACTAGAGGAACTGTCGCACCATGACCAACCTTAGCACATCTGTCGTTAAACCATCCATGAACTTGATCAAAGTATCGATCAATCTCATAGGTTTTCGTAGATTGGCTCAATGCGTACCTAAGGTTATCTTGCCCATGACCCCATCCATATTCACACCTTGATCTAGAGAGCGTCATTTCACCTTTGACACTTAACACCCTTGGCACCCTCAACCCTTGCGACAATCTGGCGTGAAACGCATTCAAATAAACATTGGCAACAAGTGGCCCATCTTGTGCCCTCGGCTGACTGATGTGCTCCACAATTGTTACCATGACACCTTGGACACTTGCAACATTACCACTTAAAGCGGTCAACTGACTCTCCTTCTTCTCATCACCTTGTAACCCATGCTCACTCTTTTCATGGGGGCTATTTTGAATTTCTTTTGTTAACTCATGGCCTGCTTTATGTCTAAGCTCCTCCACAAGTCTAGCATAACGC
The DNA here is from genome assembly GCA_963691705.1 of Viola odorata. Classification (NCBI taxonomy): domain Eukaryota; kingdom Viridiplantae; phylum Streptophyta; class Magnoliopsida; order Malpighiales; family Violaceae; genus Viola; species Viola odorata. Next base: position 4,100,146 of record OY829546.1, read on the forward strand.
TCAAACCAAGTCTGATCAAAGACATCACTCTTTACTATCTTGGCCGACTCAACCTCACCACTGTCCTTAATGATCACTCTATTATTGGGACATTGGCTCGAAATGTGCCCTCGACCTGTACATGTCTGGCATAGAATATCTTCCGTCCGCACATGAGTTGATGAAGGAACATTGCTCGCCAAACAAGTATTGGAGTCGTCCCTCTGCTTGCGATCATTGCTGCATAGCCCTGGTGGCGGCCTATGCACATTATAACGTAATGACCCTCGCGCATCATAGTACTCATCACAGTGCCTCTGTTGTGATCCTTGCGCTTCATAGTGCCGATCTTGCCAGTGGGCGGGTAGGAATTGTCACCTCATTAGTGTCTTCATAGTATCCCAAGTTCGAACCGGTCCGGCTGCAAGCCTTATCCGATCACTATTGATTTGCTCCCACCAATGAATGGCGTACCCAAAGAACCCAAACGATGTCATCTTTGCTTTCTCCTCCTCCGAATATTTATAATAAGCAAAGATTGATTGGATCTCCCTTTTCCATACTAGATAAGTATGCGGATTATCCGTTCCTCCAAAGGAAGGGATTTCCATCCTCATGCTTCCAAGGTTTGTGTCAAGTTGATCCCCAAACCTAAGCCTCCTCTCTTTAACCCTCTTTCGCCTCTCATAGGCAAACTCCTCATCTTCTGAAGAACGGTATGACATCCTGAAATTCACAACAAGAAATAGAAAACGTAAAATTGCACTAAACCTAGCACTCCCTCACATTTTTACTCTCGTGTTTAAACACTCTATTGATCTCACAAAATCACTCACACTTTCCTGCAATTGTTCAAGAGCAAACGCCAAGGACTCAAGAATTTTCAAGAAAGGCTTCCAAAAAGGACACGCAAAGACAACTAGCTTCGAAAAGGAATTTAGATGCTCAACAAACAAATTAGTTGCAAAGATCAATCAACTAAATACTTGTTAGGCTGGAGTAGAAGATATATAGATGTATAAGAATCAAAGAAAGCTCAAAATTTCAGGAAGACTCAAGTAAATCACAAAATCGCAACTTGTAAACTTGATATCTTTCAACTCTGACCACTAAATCCAAAGATTATATTTACAATAGCTTCACAATACTCTGTAGTATTTTGTATTTTTTTTCTTTTCATTTTGATATGATATTTTATTTTATTTTATTTGACTCTAAGGACGAAAATAATTAAATAAAGACTCTTTTTGGTATTTTGTGACTCTTTTGTGGAAGAAATAAACTAATTTAATGACACACAAATCACACAATGATTTGTTTAACAAGGACAAGATCTAGAACCCTAGATCGACGCGACACACAAATAACTAACACAATGGGACGCAAGGAGATTGATTATAAATCGGGAAGAAGAAGAATCAATCTCAACAAGGAAAACTGAAAATTAAAAGATAGATACCAAACCTTGAACGCCTTGAGCTCCGCTACCAACTGATACGATCCTAGTTGCGTAGGATACGTAATGAATACTTTCTAATCTAGTTCGAAGGATTGGATTTTCGGAATGCGGAATAATTAACTCTCTTGAGCGTTTGACCCTGCTAATAACCTGTACTAGCCAACCCAAATCAAGCAAGAAAGGTTATTGACTCGAATCCCTAACCCTGTATTCAACTTGTGAATACCAACCTAGGATGAAACAAAACAATAGGGGTTTGAACTCTCGGTCTTTTACTCGCAATTCGACTTAAGCTTTCGGACTTAAGAAGCAACAAGGTTCACACGTGAACAATTGAGAAAATCCTCTCTGTTTTAATTGACTGAAAATAACTTACTGATAATGAAAGAGGTGACTCCTTTAAATATGAGAAACCCTAATCCTTACAATAACAATCCTTTCCTTAATAGAACTCCTAATTAATTAAAATAAATCCAACTAATTTAATTAATAATAAAATAAGTAATTAAAACAAGGAAAGCCATATTTCCATCTTGGAAGCATTTGTGCCATCTTTGATGCAACCTTGACTCAAATTGGCGGCTTAAAATGCCTCCAGAAAACAGTCACTAGAGTCATCGACGCTAAGGTAGAGTCGATAACGCTAACCACTGTTTCTTCAAGATTTGCTGACAATGTGCCATGTAGGTGCATGATACATCCTGGGATCGTATCATTAAACTTGCCTAGTCACATGATATTCCTATTTCTCAGGGTTTGTGTTAGGCTGGCTTTGTTCCAGAACAGTGGATATAAGATGCCGCTGCATAGAGGAGAGACAAAATATTGAAAAGCATTCAGATTTTTCAGGTTCTGAGCCAATATGGTTGCAAAGAGTTCAACATCAGCGCGACACTTGGAAAATGCCAAGCACCAGCTACAACCACGCCAAAAAAATTGTAACATCTATAGTATATAAAACCTGTAGTTGTTTTTGGCAGAGAATGATTTCAAATAGAAATAAAATTGAGTTAAATTTATTCATTCACTCTGTTTTATTGATTCAAGCATATACATGCTGCAATATTTCTAATCATGTAATTATTTCTAGCTCACCAAACACAAAGGCACATCTAAAAGTTCCCTCATCAGGAAATACAGAAAGAAAATAAAAAATTTGCATCACTTATTCACGTTGGACTCGTGTGCGTCAATGTGCATATTAGTTCTTTGTTCAACCTGCATTAAAGTGAACTTTTGTTAACTTGAATCACCATACTCATGAATGTAAAATATAAAAAAAATAACAATAAAAGTTAGAAGCATACCTTTCAGTACATGAAAAACTAACCAACCAATCGGAAAACGCAGAGATTTGGCCGAACTTTTACCCCTAATCATCTATGAAACGAACCGAACAAAATTAACTTCGTTTGGGAGAGTTTGCTAATAACATAAATCGATTGAGATGATTAGGGGTTAGTTACATCAATTTCCTTTGGGAGAGGCTGCGAAAGAAGGAAGGGAAAGAGAAAGAAAGAAGAAAGGAGATCGGGTTACGAAGGAAAGAAAGGAAGGGAAAGAGAAAGAAAGAAGAAAAGAGATCGGGTTAGTGTCTGACGGAACCGTTAGTTGTGACGTGGAAAAAATATTTACATGTCAAGTTTTATTTTTATTTTTTTTTTGTAGGTAGGATGCCTGGAATTATATTGTGTATATGCGACAATAAATTATACTATTGTATTAATTTGTTTTTCGATTCTTCCAATAAAGTATATAGTTTGGATTCTGAAAAAAAAATAGTTTGGTGAAGCTGGACTGGGCCTATTTAGTGGGCATAGGTTGCAATCCGGTGCTTGGTGTTGGTGAAGTTGGGTTGGGCCAATTGCTATCGGATGATGAAAGTGGGCTTGGAAAATGGGATAAAAAGGATAAGTGTATTCTTTTGTTGGGTTGGTTGAACATATTGTTAAATCGTTTTATTTTTTATTCAGGAAAACTAATTTTGTTGGAATATTATCGAAACTTATTTAACATGATTTTTTCCATAATTATTACTTTTAAGTATTTTGAATCACAAATATATTTATTTTTTAAATCCAAACACAAATATTCCTAACTCAATTGATTCAATAATTTATGTTTTCTTGATTTGAAAAATTAAGGATGAGCACTTTTTTTTCTTTATTTGAAAAGATTAAGGATGAGCAGCGAGCACTATTGGAACATAATGATTGCTGTTTTTTTTTTTTCATTTTTTATAGTATAGTTTGTTCATTGGTTGTCCATTTGTAGTTCATATCAAGTGAGGAACTCAATCAACACAATAAAATAAGAGTAATTAACTTGATGTATTGCATTTCATCATATTTTATTGACCATTTATTTGATGTATTGGGCAGTAAAATTACTGATTTATCCTTGTATTTCCCATATCTTAGCAGTTCTGATCTGTAGGCAATTTATAGAAGAATCTGATTTGAGGAGCGTTGAAGCTATTTTCCCGAGTCTTGGCCTGGAGCTTGGCCAAGACACATTCTCATTCGAAGCAGCGCGTATCAGACCAGTCTTGGCCAAGCCTGCGGCCAAGACACTTTCGCGATGAAGGCAGTAGCGTGGATCGTTTGGACCACTTCCCGTATTGAGCTTTGCAGCTGGCAAGTCACACTTGTCCCGCAATTCTAGAGGGATCTGAAGCATATCTCTTGAATAATCCTGCATGGAATCTCCCTCTTTTGTAATTGCGATTTACTTTCCCTTTTTATGAACAATTTATTATAGATATCTCTTTAGGGATTTTCTAGGGATTAGAGTTGGAATATGACAGAGGTGTTTTAGGGCTATTTAGTCGAACATTGTTCTCCTCTGTCCAGTATCAAGGATCACGGATCATAGATCGAAACCCTTCTTCTCTTTTCTCCTTCTTTAACATTTATATACTTTTGCTCCGGATTTTATTATCTCGGATTTAATTTATTTATGCAATCAAATATTTTATATTTTTATCTATGAGTATGAGTAGCTAAACACCCATTCTTGGTAAGGGTTGATGAGCTGAAGTTCTTATACATTCGTGAGATCAATTCGTACTTAACAATCTCCTCTCTCGTATTTATTTATTTCTTGAACTTAATCTATCGCTTACTCACTAGGGACAAAGTTTGATCATCCTTGTACTCTAGTAGAGAAGAGTTACAACCGGTCTAGAAGGAAAGGGAGTACCCGTCGGCTAGACAAAGTAGGTGACTAGTCTCGCGCCAGACTAGAAGAAATAAGTAATCTAGGTCAAGACCAGATTGACAACCTAGGGTTTCCACAGGGAAACACCTTGACCTAGGTACTGTCTTCCCCTATACCATTGAGGAAGCGAACAGCCATTCAAGACAGCAGTCAAACGGATAAACCCTTTAACCAGCAAGGTGTCCCTTGGCTAGGATTATCAGGAAAGGGAGTACCCGCCAGGTAATTTGAAGAGGAGGGAAGACAGGAGTGAACAGGAGTACCTCCACTTTATAGCAGTACTACGAACGAAGAGATGAATATCCTTGAGTCTATGATCGAAGCATAAGAACACAAGCTCTCATATCGCCCTTACCTGGAATTCCACTTTTACTAGACTTATTCCAATCTTGACCCCTGTCTTGGCCAAGCCTTTGGTCAATACTATTTTGAACTGTTTTTACTTCTTTCTGTTTTGTCTTTAGTTTCAGAATCAACCAAACCAAATTCAGTGACGAGGAAGTCAACCCAAAAATTACATTTCCTAGAGGTCTCTGTGGACGATCCTCTTACCATCATCTACAAACTCTTGTAGACAGTGATAAGTTGTATTTCTACCCCCAATTCCATACCTATTTCACTATTATATTTAACGTGTTCGACGCGCGATCAATCGGGTTACAAAGGAAGGAAAGGAAAGAAAGGAAGGGAAAGAGAAAGAAAGAAGAAAAGAGATCGGGTTAGTGTCTGACGGAACCATTAGTTGTGACGTGGAAAAAATATTTACATGTCAAGTTTTATTTTTTTTTTTTTTTGTAGGTAGGATGCCTGGAATTATATTGTGTATATGCGACAATAAATTATACTATTGTATTAATTTGTTTTTCGATTCTTCCAGTAAAGTATATAGTTTGGATTCTGAAAAAAAAATAGTTTGGTGAAGCTGGACTGGGCCTATTTAGTGGGCATAGGTTGCAATCCGGTGCTTGGTGTTGGTGAAGTTGGGTTGGGCCAATTGCTATCGGATGATGAAAGTGGACTTGGAAAATGGGCTAAAAAAGAAAAGTGTATTCTTTTGTTGGGCTGGTTGAACATATTGTTAAATCATTTTATTTTTTATTCAGAAAAACTAATTTTGTTGGAATATTATCGAAACTTATTTAACATGATTTTTTCCATAATTATTACTTTTAAGTATTTTGAATCACAAATATATTTATTTTTTAAATCCAAACACAAATATTCCTAACTCAATTGATTCAATAATTTATGTTTTCTTGATTTGAAAAATTAAGGATGAGCACTTTTTTTTCTTTATTTGAAAAGATTAAGGATGAGCAGCGAGCACTATTGGAACATAATGATTGCTGTTTTTTTTTTTTTCATTTTTTAGTATAGTTTGTTCATTGGTTGTCCATTTGTAGTTCATATCAAGTGAGGAACTCAATCAACACAATAAAATAAGGGTAATTAACTTAGGCATTAACTTTTCAAAAGTTCGTACTAAAATAAACAAAACGACGACGCAACTAATCCCACCCAACCAAATTCAATAAATAAATAAATAAATAATGTTTTAATTAACGATTGTGGAACAGAGATTTGGGTGGATCGAGTCCATTATTACATTATTTGCTTCTATCTTTATTTATTTTTTAATTACTGAATATATATGTAATTCATTAATTTGTGGATATGATACTTCCCTCCGGTATTTAATAACTATCATTTTTCAAATTACGATTTCTGTCTTCTATCTTAGTTTTTTTACCCAATCAATTAATTTGATACAATAATATTATTGTAATTATACTATAAAAAATGGGTAAATTGAAAATTACAGTCAATAAAACGTGATTGAAAAATTATTATTTTAAATTTATCTACTAGTATTTTAGAGAGTCAATTAATAAAGATGGAAGGGAACAGTCACGTTACAAATCAATCGTCACCAAACATTAGCCCCATTCATCACGTACCACACAAAAATCATACTCCTACGACCTTTTCTTTCACCAAATCAATTTGTCTACTATTCCCTACAAGACACACGCAACAGCGATTGTTTTTTATTTGACTATTCGGATGACTTACTAAAGGATAATACTTCTATTGTATGGTTTTTAGGACTGTTTTAAACATCCATTTCAATTCTTAACTTTTCCAAAGTATATATATCTATAAAAATCGAATATATGTCATTCATTTACGAGATGAAAGCTTTCCAACCACTCATAATAATACTCCATCTGTCCACAAATAACAGACGTTTTAGGATAGTAAAAAGACGTAAGACAATGATCTTTAATCTTATTTTATTCCACATTATTTCATTTTTACCTCTAATTTTCACTCAAATTACCATACCATTATCAAATTGGGTTGATTCAAAAAAAAAATTGACATTTCCACAAAATATATTTTTCCGAAAAAGATAAAATGACGAGTACTTCAAATAGTAAAAAAATACAGAAAAACGTCAGTTATTAAAAGACAGAGGGAGTAACATTTTTAGAAGTTAGTTGTGTGTCTTTCTAATCCATTATTTTAAAAAATAATCATAACATGCTTATAGAGATAATTTTGAATAGTATAAACTATCAACTAATCTCCTTAAAACTCTAAATTATATATCTAATTGAATTTATTTATTTATTGCTAAATTTGACTTTATTTTGAGAAGGAATGAAGGAATGAAGGGAGTAGTTATACTTTTATTTTATACTTTCCATTAAAAAGAACTACTGATATTTTTTGTTACCTCTTTTTAGGAGCACCAAAGTACTCGGAATTACCTCATGGAATAATGAAAAAATAAAGGGAACTACTCATACTTTTGGTCAAAGTATAGCATACTGTCCACTGCTTCCAGTGTTCTCGTGTGACCTGACACGTGCGAAAGGCAATAAAATAAATAGCCAGCGTCGAATTGTGGGTATATATTTTGGAATTTGGATCTACCTCAAAACAAACAGCATCTTAGCTCTCGATTCTTGGAATCTCTCATCCGATCCTCCGCACTCCTCTCCCTCATCCAACGGCCCACATTCCTCCAACCGCCCTTTTAAATCCTCTTCCCTTTCCTCCTCGTTCATTTCACCCACACACCAAAACAAAACAAAAAATCCAGAAAAAGAAAAACAGAAAAAAATCTCTAAACAAAACCTAACAGATTGCCGAAATGAATGTGGTGGTTTCTTCTCCTCTTGACGCCTTGGTCTTTGACCATGCGATTTTTGGGGTTTTCACTCTAGTCAACAATTTCTGGGCGTGGGTAGCGGTTATCACGGCGGCGCTCAGCTACTGGAGGATCAGAGCTACTAGCAGCAGCGGAGGTGTTTCCGTCGTCACCGTTAAGTCAAAAGATTGCATCGACTGGCCGTCATCTGACACGTGTCCCTCCTCATCACCTCCCGAGCCGTCACTCCCGTCTGTTCTGGCATCTCCGCCTCCAGCTCCGTCAAGTGATACCAAGCCCTCAGGTTTTGGAGATGACAGAGTGATGATAACGAAAGGAAAGTTTGCGGTGTACTATTACGAAGAGAATGACAGCAGCCATGAAAGTGAAAGTGACGGCGACTGCGATAGTGACGGTGCGGTGACGGTGACGGTGGGAGGAGAGTGGTGGGGGAGTTGGGAGAGAGGGATGAGGATGAGAACGGGGGATGATGCGGGCGGATGGTACAGGTATCAGGATTTGACGGTGATTAACGGCAACGTTGTGCGGTTATGGGATGGCGTTAAAGGAGAAATGTACAGCTCAAGCTGCTGTGTTGTTTGGTAGGTGGGGTAGGAAATTAGGAATGCTCCTAATAGTCATAGAGTGTAGTTTTTCCTTTGTTTTGCAATTTCTTAGGGCTTAATTGTAAATATATTGTTGTTGGGCTAAGGCGCTAAATAATGATTGACAACAACCTCGTTGTATCTCTCCAAAATAAAAAATAAAAAAACCTGAAAATTGTTCCATCTTTTTTTGCCGAATATCATCTTAGATAATGCTAATAATTTCTTGCGGCTATAATAAAAACAAAGTGTAGTTTATAATCAGTATTCTCTGGATTTTAATAAATGTTAACATTCTTTATGATTAAAACTTACATGTTATTTTATTTTTTATGGGAAATCTTTGCGAATCTTATGAGTGGGGTATTTTTTTTATGAAGTTTGGTAGTATTAAATATTTCGATAAGCTGATGTGTTGTTGAAGATGTAACAAAACTAAATCCGTAAGTACTAGCTAGCCTCGACTACATCGAAATGGAAAAAAAAAAGGAATAAATATGTGCGGATCGCAGTGACTTGTGCGAGGCAAAACCAAACCACACAAATTTCTAGCCGGACCGGATTCGTATAGTGCAATGTCATGTTCTATACTCAAATTCGTATAAATTATGAGATTCATTGATATTATTTCACCTAATTATTATTGTGGATTCGACGAGTCCTCTATTTTATGTGAGTTAGTACCGATTTTGACATTTTGAATTACTCGCAAAATAGTCAGATTTTTCTTTTTCTTTTAATAAATACTCTATCTTTTTTTCTCTTTTAGAATAAATGCTCTCAATCTATTTACTGTTTTACAGGATATTATTCAATTCAAGTGGATTATATTATACTGTTTTTTTATATATATAAAAAAAGGGGTGGATTATGCTGATTAGTGATTAGTGTTTACGGTTTACACTCCTCTATCTATTTTTCAAATATGAAGAAAGATTAAAGATCCTTGAAAACGGCCCAAGCCCAAGTTCATGCAAGTGGATAGTTATCAAGCCCAGTCTAACAAAAGAATGCAATAAGACAAGAGGCAACTAAAAGTCCAGCCCAACTGAAGCAGCTAACCCAAAAATGCATACACACGCATCCACTACAAATATATGGGCCCACTACCTAACTAAGATGCTTTTTTCCTTTACTGAAGCGCTGGGCCTGATACTCTGTTCGGTACAAATTCTTTTGAATTATAATAACACACCGGAAAGAGAACTTTCAAGTCAAAATCAATAATGACTTAAAATGAACTAATAATACGGGACTGCAAAAATAGTAGTAATTCTTAAATTGGAATTCTCTACCGTAAGTGGTTTAACATTTAAAATAATTTTTTTTTTTGATATAAGATTAATTTTTTTTTAGTATAATTAGATATTGAAATGTAACTTTTTATTCAAAAAAAATTATAGTTTTCTAACATAATTTTCTTTGTTTTTTTAAACTCTTATCCGAAACCTAAATTAACGATGAAAAAGTACTCATCTATTACTCAACCGCAACCAATGTTCGTAAGAGATGCTCCATCTAGTTCGAATTAAATGTCTTCCTAGCATCCCAATATTCAGTAGGGAATGCATATCGAGGAGACCGGATGAGGCACTATTTGACCTCAAAAAATTCCGTATTTTTTTTCGAACGTACGTTAATTCTTAACATACTTCCGAGAAAAAATTCGGGGTAAAATTGTCTGAAATAGTGATACATTCCGAAACAGAAAAAAAAATATTAAAACGACGTTTATTTCGGACCAGAGGGAGTATAATAAGGTGCAAAAGCATCAATATGGGCGGGGCCCATGAGTAAACGTAAGCCATTATAAGGAGAGGAGAGGAATAGAGAAAAGGGGCCCTCCTCTCCCCTGGCTCCACATCTCCCGACGAAATTGCCAATCAGATTGCAATATTTTCATCATTCACATGCAAACATCGGGTTTTGTTGTGCATGATCCCGCACCCAAGTAGTTCTGGCTCGGTTTCTCCCATTTTTAGGCTCCAACCCACAGGAAATAATTGACGACAAAACTGGGGCTTTTGTGTGGTGGGAGTGGGAGCAACCGAGCTATTGTGTACCCCATCTAATTAATTGCATTGTCAAACATCGCCAATAATTTAATGTCTTGTACGAATGTCACTTACCCTTAATTTGGCTTAGTAACAAAACCATAGCTATGATTAGCCTTTTCTTGATTGGTGACCAACTAATGGGTTGATGTATACTACTAATCAGGCCTAGTAAGCTGTCCCACATGTTTCTCTAATCTAAGATCAAAATTATAGAAACAATGATGCGTTAGGTACCGTTTTTATTGTTGGTTTTCTTGTTTTTTTTTTCTGTGAACAAATTTTGAAAATATAAACAATTTTAAAAAACATAAAAAATTAATCTCTTATTTCTATTTTAAGTTTTAAAAACTAGCTAAGGAAACATATATCGATACCAAACGCATAGAAAATTAGAATGTCGGTTGCATACAGTATTAATAGTGGACCCTAAAACAGACACATGACACCACAATCTGAAAATTCTTTTGTCAAAAACCATTCATATTTAGCACCCTTAACATACTGTTTATAGGTTCTATGTCTACAAATTAAGCTATTAGCCAAAATACAATTTGCATTCTCTTTTTTGTGTGTGGACCAAGCTGGGTCCTAAACCTTATTTTGATCATGATTCATGCTCAATTATAAGGGTGGTGGCGACGTTTAATCCGTACCCTCCACTACAAGCCTGTCCATACGCCACATGACTTGTTGCCTGTACACATCTCAAAGATCAGAAATTTGCATCAATAATTTGGTTAAAAAATCAGAAATTTGCATGTCAATAATTTGGTATGGCCCAATTGCTTCTACTTTGCAGCTTTTCAATTCGTCCATCGGTAGGAACCCAGTACATGCATATATATGGCTGGCTATCTATCAATTTCACAAGTGATCTGGTAGACTTTAAAATTAATTAATGCACTTGTTTTATACTATACCTACGTACTACACATGCATGTTAAAACTAAGGCAAGAAGACAAGAGTTCGGCTCATCTCTTTCAATTTTGGCAAGTTTCCCACTCGCTATCTTTACTGATAGCGCGATAAATCACGTATTTAATGTATATAATTTTACGTTCGCTTATTCACAATCATTACTTCAAATCAACAAATATGAGCTCGTTTTTAATTTTTAAAAAATAAATCAAACATGGGTCTTTTGCTGTTTGTGAGGTGAGCGAACATAAAACTACAATTACTTGGTGCACGGGATAATTTTTCTTTTTAACGCACATGTACGGTACCATCTTCTCATGAAAGGAACTGTTCATATAGCACTTTGTTCATTTTCATATAAACACAAATTAATAATTACTTATAGTTCTTTTTTCAATCATTTAAATCCACGTCTCTTTTTTTTTTTGGAAATTGATATGAACAACTCAATATAATCGAATTAGTTAAAGAAAAGTTAAGGAATAATAAAAATAAGGACCACATTAGTAAAAAAAGAAAAATTAAGGACAGAAACAGAGTGGAGACGCAACGTAACATATAGCCGTTAGGCTCATAGCTAACTGGTAGTACCGTAGTAGCAGCAAAGGATGGGCAATAAATGAAAGGTACAGAAGGATTGGTGCATGTCGACCTATTTCCTGCGGTGTGCATTTAATCCTCTTCCACTCCCATCCCTCTCTTTTCCCCAAAATTAAACTTCTATCCCTTAGATAGTATAACACGTCATTTCTCTCTCTCTTAATTACATCATTTCTAGCTAACCAGCGTGTCAATTTCTGTCTACTCAGTGACTAATTATACAAATTAATACAACGTACATTCTTTCGGGTGTTTGCAAAAAATTAATGTAATCACATAATTTTGTTCTCGATAAATCATATTATATTCAGGATTTAGATAATATTTATAAAAAAACTACTCTTTCAATCTTAAATTTTTTTCACACAGTATGTATAATCATGATATTAACTGATCGATCCAACTATGCGCATATATACTCTTCACTCTTTGAAATCTTTTTTAAAAATGGAAAAAAACTTAGACCCATATTTTCTTGTCAAGATCAACCGTAATCAGCGAACAATACATATAGTATACTAATTAGGTGCATTGTGGTAATTAAACGCAACTCCAAGCCTAAAATCTAAGACTTTGTCCTTATAAGGAATGCCCAATTTAATGCCTCCCGTATAAAGTAGGAACCATCATCAACCCATACCCATAGACTGCACCCGCCTACGAACTGTATGAGAAAATGCCTCTTCCATCCTTCTCTTTCCTTTCACTCCTCTTCTTCTTTCTCTCACTCCTCTCCTCCGCCGCCTCCGCCGCCTCGAACCCCAACAATGATCTCCTCCACTCATCCTGCGTCCACGCCAGCTACCCGTCCCTCTGCGTCCGAACCCTCTCCACCTACTCCGGCGCCGCCAACAACCCCCACGACCTCGCCGTAGCCGCCATCAAAGTCAGCATTGCGCGCACCAGCAAAGCGACCGACTACCTCTCCGCGCTCACCGGCGGAACCAAGAAGGTGCGGGCGGCGGTGAAAGACTGCGTGGAGCAGATGTCGGACTCGGTGGATCAGCTGAGCAAGAGCTTGGGCGAGCTGAAGCATCTGAGATCCGGCGAGTCTTTCCGGTGGCAGATGAGCAACGCCGAGACGTGGGTCAGCGCGGCGTTGACGAATGAGGACACGTGTCTTGATGGGTTTCAAGATTTGGGGATTAAAGTTAAGAGTGATGTTAAGAGGAAGATTGGTAATGTTGCCAAGGTTACTAGCAATGCTCTGTATTTGGTCAACCGGCTTGATGAGAGCCGTGGCAGAGGTAAAAAACGTCATTGAAGAAGACGGGTGCATCTGATCATGATCGTTATTTACCTGTGATTATTATAGATCTTTGTTATTAGGTGTATAATTAAAATTAATATATATATATATATGTTTTGAGTCTTAATTTTATTGTTTTAATTTCTTTTCTAATTATCAAAATGTATGTATGTGTAACCACAATTATTACTAAATGCTATATTTCTGCAAGGTGAGTTTATTAGAGAGAAAAATAGTATACCTTATTAATTTTAATTTTTAATTTTTTATCAAAAAGAGTAAAGCTATCATGTATTAATTGTTTTCCTGATGGTAAAAATAACAGTAACGATAAAAGCTTAGATCTTAATTCAATTCTGCTACGCATCTAAGTGCTGACAAATTGGATGAACTAATAATATATTTATATGCAATAAATTAAACTTTTAGTTGTCACTTTCTGGTGAATTTTAAAGCACCGAAAATAGTACTGATTTATTAAAATGAATACCAATTTCGAACCATAACCTTACAGAAAGTATTTTGTAGAAGACAAAAATACATAACTGTGATTGAAATTTAGAGGACAAAATTTGGTAGCATGGAGCAAGGATATCATTAATTTTTTTTTCAAACGTCGAATTGTTTAGTCATATTTTTTTTATATTTCTTTTTAAAAAAGCAATTTATTTGTAATTTATTAAAGAAAACTATACCAATCAAAATAAAAAAGCCCAAGAACTCATAAAATAAAAGCCCATATTAGCCGACTTACCCAATGTCTAAACAAAAGCCCATTAAACCCAAACCACATTAACCATACTAAACCCAAAAACTGCCTCTTTCCCCAAAACCCTACCAAGACTCTCTCCTCTCCTCCATCCTGAAAGTACTTCCTTCCCTTCCCCCGCACTTCACGCTTACAACCGTCACCAGCGGCGGCGTCAAGATGGAAGAGCCGCAAGTACCCACACCAGACCTCGATTTTGGCGCCTTAGTTCTCGAACGCTTCAAGTCCTCCGCGCAAGAAGACCACCGCCACATCTGCACAGTCATCGGCTCCATTTCCCAAGAACTCAAAGACCACAAGCTGCCTTCTACTCCCGTCGCGTACTTCGGCTCCATTTGCGCTTGCTTGGACCGCCTCATCTCCTCCGGCTCTGCCGCTTCCTCTCCTCACATCGTCGACTCCCTCATCACCATCCTTCCCATGCTCTTCCCAAAACTCCAGCCTGCAATCGTCATAAAAAAACGCAATACTCTCTCCAATGTTACCCTCACCGTCCTCACTTCAGGTTCTGTTTCTCCCACCGCCGCTGTATCCGGGTTAAAATGCCTCACGCATGTGTTGATCACCCGCGACTCCAATAATTTCACTGACATTTCTCAATTGTACAACGTTTTAGTATCCTTCCTTACTGACTCGGACCTCAAGGTTAATATTTTAACTTGCCGTGTTCAACTATTCAATCAAATGCGGAATGAAGATGATTAATGCGAGTTTTGTTTTCTTTTGTTCTTACTCCTATGTTGATTAGGTGAGAAAGCAAGCACATACAGGGCTACGTGATGTTCTACAAAGTTTTCAACGCACACCGATGCTGGCTGCTGCAAGTGAAGCAGTTACTAATTCGTTTGAGAAGCATCTTCTGCTTGCTGGCGGATCATCAGCTAGTGCAAATGCTGCTCAGCAGGTTTTGCACATGTTAGATGCTTTTAAGGAATGCTTGCCACTTCTGTCTATGAAGTATGGTACAGTTGTTATCAAGCATTATAAAACATTGCTTGAATTGCGTCAGCCAGTGGTTACCCGACGTGTGACGGATAGTCTGAATGAAGTTTGCGTGCGTGGTTTGGATGTTTCAGCAGAACCTTTGCTTGATGTCTTGTGCGCTTTGGCTGTTTATGTTTCATCCAATGAGACTTCTGTGGATAATATGACTTTCACTGCAAAATTATTGGATGTTGGAATAAACAAAGTTTTTGCACTCAACAGGCAAATTTGTGTGGTTAAGCTGCCTGCTGTGTTTAACACTCTAAAAGGTTAGACTGATGGGTTTTTTTGACAGTTGACACCATGTTTGATCCTTGGTTTCAGTGGAATGAAAGTGATTTGTTTTGCCATTTGGGTTTGGCAGATATTGTGGGATCCGACCATGAGGAGGCTATCTTTGCAGCTACGTGTGCTTTGAAGAGTTTGATAGATAATTGCGTTGATGAGAGGTTGGTCAAGCAAGGAGTAGACCAGATTACAATCAACAAAAATGTTGATAACAGAGCATCTGGGCCTACCATCATTGAAAAACTCTGCATAACTGTTGAAAGCTTACTTGATTACCATTATGGTGCAGTGTGGGATATGGTCTTCCAAGTTGTTTCAACAATGTTTGATAAACTAGGTATTGCCATTGCTGTCTGGGATCTTTTTCTGATGTTCGTTCATATAAACATTATAGTTGTTTTTATAGTTTGAGAGCCTTTTATTTTCTATGATTTGAATATTTTGTTCATTGTTTCCTCCAAGAACATGTAACATGCAACTTTTTACTATTCTTCAGGTAAACAATCTTCATATTTTATGAGCGGTACCCTTAAGAACTTGGCAGACATGCAGAAATTACCTGATGAAGATTTTCCTTACAGGAAACAGGTACTTCTTTTGGCTGTTTAGAAAAAAATGAAAGACCTATTAATGAAGACCTCTTTATGAAATCCTCTTTAATCCTATCCTCTATGGTACCTTACCTTGTTTATATTTGAATTACATCTTAATTAAATGACTCTCTACTTCCTAGAACAGCCAATGCCCATTTTACTTTGTTAGAACACTAGTGCAGCGTGCCAAGGTGCTAGGGTTCTTTTCCGTCATTTGTTTTTTAGTTTAGAGCCAACTTATGGTTCTCTATACCATGTTAAAAAAAATTCATCGCTAATTATGCCAGTAGGACATCGCTGTTGCCTCAACACTAAAAAAGCATTTGATTCAGGTTTCAGCATGATTTTATGATTTGATATTGATGATTATTAGCTCAATAATCTTTATTTTGTCAGAACTCTTAAGAACCAAAGAATGGAGAGGCAAACGGAGCAAGGATGAGAACTTTTTGAGATTGATGCACTTGCTCTGTTGTCTGAGGCTTTGTTTTACTATTCATGTGAACCATCTGGGCGACTTTTTTGCCTCTCTGGAGAGTGGGGGTTTGTGCCTAGATATTGTAGTTTATCGTTAACTAATCCACTGGCTCTGTTATGCATAAGCTACCTGTTATTAGACATCACATAAAACTCAATTTCTGAGGGAGTATTTTCTGGCTTTTACATTAGTCCAGTCTCAAGCTGGAGGAAAGACTCAAGTTTAAAAGTTTACATGCATATTGTGGATGAATTTTTCCTAATTTTTGCAGTCTTGATATGTAATTTCACAATTTTACACTCATGTCTGGCTAATCTCCTTGCAGTTACATGAATGCCTTGGATCTGCTCTTGGTGCAATGGGACCTGAGAGATTTTTGAGTCTCGTACCTCTTAAAATTGAGGCTGATGACCTTAATGAGGTTAATGTTTGGCTCTTTCCTATTCTCAAGCAGTACACTGTTGGTGCCCATTTAAGTTTCTTTGCTGAGACAGTTTTGGGCATGATTAGTCTGATGAGGCAGAAATCAAGAAAGGTATAGTATGTGCAATTCTTTAGAGATAACATGTGCTTTCTCGTCATGTATGATTTAGTTGTTCTACTTTTGCAGCTTGAGTCAGAAGGAAGGATTATCTCAGCAAGGAGTGCTGATGCTCTAGCATACTCTTTGTGGTCTCTGTTGCCTTCTTTCTGCAACTATGCTTTGGATACTGCAGAGGCCTTCAAGGATCTAGAGAACGCTTTATCTAGTGCCCTTAAGGAGGAGGTTGGCATTCGTGGAATAATATGTTCAGCTCTAAATATTCTTATTCAACAAAACAAAAGAATTGCAGAGGATAACGATGGTCTTTCCAACACTGAGGATGGTATTGCCACACAACAAGCTATTGCCTGCTATACTCCAGAGGTAGCATTAAACAATCTGAGTGTGCTAAAGTCGTTTTCTCGAGAGTTGATGACTGTTCTGTTGGGGATCCTCTTGGAATCGCCAAAAGATGGTGGTTGTTTGCAGGTAATTACCCATCCCTAGCAATGATTCCCAGAAAACATATTCTGTTCCGTAGGTATCCTTCTGCTCACATAATTACTGCTGAGTGCAATCTCATACTGGCTTATTTTTATTCGTCACAAAAGTTTGTGTCCAATTGTGTGCCGTTTAGTTGTTTTTTTCATTGATTATAATAGATTATACCCTTTTGCAGTCCACAATAAGTGAGTTTGCTTCAATAGCTGATAAAGGGGTTGTCAGAAAGATATTCTCAAAGGTAATGCGCAAGCTAAAGGATGCTAGTCAGAAGGCTACAACAACTGAAAGTTCTAGAAATAATAATTCTATGCAGATAGATGAGAAGTCACCATCACTTGAGAGGTTAGCACATGCGCATGGTTGCTTTTGTCTGTTTCAAATTAGTTTCATCTAATATTTCTTCCCACCCACTTCCAAAGAACGTGCAGTAGAACTGTAGAAGTGATTAACATCTAACTTTTTATGGTATAATTTTAACTGCAGAGCACAACTATTTGACCTGGCAGTTTCACTTTCGCCTGGTTTAGATGGTGAAGGGATTGGTGTTTTATTTATTGCAGTAAAGCCTGCATTACAGGTATGCATATTGATCTATATATCAAATTATACAATTTCTTTTTTGAGTTCTTATCGTATGATTAAAGTTTCTGATGGTCTATAGGATGCAGAAGGTCTAATCCAGAAAAAAGCATATAAAGTTCTTTCACTTATTCTCCAGGTAAGGGGTTCACTATTGCTAATGCAGATGAACGGAGTAGTGGTTCTGGTTATGTATCCATGAAGTTTTGCTGTTTTCTCATACTTGTAGACACGTTTGATTTTGGTCAATTGTTTTACTTGAGGGCTTTATTTGTTGGATGATTTAGTCTGTGTAAGTAATGATAATTTATACATATGTTTGAACTGAGTAGTGGTTCTGGTTATATACATATGTAGTGATCACTTTCTTTTCTTTGTTATACTGATTAAAACTAGCGTGCTTTTCATCCTTTTCGCAAGCTTGGAGTGTGCTTCTTTCTGAACCTTCTGATATTCTCCATTGTTGGTAGGTCGATGGGCTTCAGTCACTGGCGCTTGAGGATCTGCTTCAACTAATGAATGATGTAATGCCATTTTGCCACTTCTCTGCCAAACGGTACAGACTTGACTGTTTGTACCATCTCATAGTGCATGTGTCCAAGGTTTGAAGGCGCTTCATGTTAATTTTCCTTTTATCAAGTATAAAACTGAAAAAGCAGTAGTTGCCCTTTTGTTTGGATCTTATGATATTTGTGGTCCTAGCATCTGAGCTGTATTACTCGCACTTCTTTTCACAGGTAGATTCGGAGCTGAGGCGGCGTGATATACTTTGCTCTTTCCTCAATGAAATAATCTTGGCTCTGAAAGAGGTATTGAGTTGTCTACTATAGACCCTGGTGTTACTTCAAGCTAATTATCATTTATTTTGTTGGCTGTTATGGATTGTTATGTTGGTTATTTAGATAGCTGTTACATATGTCTAGAATAATTAGAATCTGCCTTTTGGTGCTCTAAACAATGTTACTTGCATAGATTTTTAAGATGCATCGTAGTAATGATAATGGCAACATTTCTGAGGTACTATGTTGCTAAAGATTGTTTTTCAATGGAAATACTCAAATATAATTTGGATTTTGCAGTTCTGTAATTAATTGTTGTCGATATTCTGCTTTTTCTTTGCGCCTCACTTTTAATGGTTCTTCCACAGGCAAACAAGAAAACAAGAAATAGAGCTTATGATGTGCTTGTTCAAATTGGTCATGCATGCGGCGATGAAGAGAATGGTGGAAAAAGAGAAAACTTGTATCAACTATTTAACATGGTTCGTGACATATGATCTTTTGCTTCAATTCTTCAAAATGTATTTACCAATGTGGAAATCAACAGGTTCTAGACCCAATGAAGCTTGTCTCTTAACCACCTATTGGATACACGATTCAATGAATGCACTGAACTTTACATGTCTTCATCTTTCGTGTCTCCGAGTCAATTTTCTAATGTGTATATATCTAAAAATTAACATGTTGTGTTGTTAATGAACTACATGGTCGCCCACAGGTCGCTGGAGGCATAGCTGGTGAAACTCCTCATATGATCAGCGCTGCAACGAAAGGCGTAGCTCGTTTGGCTTATGAGTTCTCTGACCTTGTTTCTACTGCCTACAAGTTGCTTCCATCCACATTTCTTCTCCTTCAAAGGAAGAATAGAGAAATTATCAAGGTATGTGAAGTATCTTTGTGATGCATCTATTTTGGACTCATCTATTTGATTTTAGTAAGACTAAGCTACTAGTGCTTCTTGTTTTTAATTTATATTCACTCTTGATTTTAGCATTTTCTTTTGGCTGAACATCCATTTTTTTGTGCAGGCTAATTTAGGTTTTCTGAAGGTGCTAGTGGCCAAATCACAGGCTGAAGGTCTGCAAATGCATCTGGGAAGCATGGTGGAAGGCATGCTGAAGTGGCAAGATGGCCCCAAAAACCATTTTAAATCAAAGGTTTGTAGTAAGCTTTTCTGAGCTACCTGCACTCATGATGCAATGAGGTCTGTCATGTATATTACCAGCTCTCTTTACCATAGAATTGTTCACAAGTTTATCTGGCCATCTTATTTCAACCTTTTCAGAGGTGCTGGTTATGGTGTCATACCATAGATGTTTCTCTAGATGTTCTCAGGCTAGGATCTTGACTTATCCCGTAGAAAATAATCATGAATCCTTTTGGCCATCTTAGTTTAAAATCCTCTTTGATAGGTGCTTGCTATCATGGTCTGTCACAAATGTTGTTTTTGATTCTGTAAATTTATCCCCCGGCTAAGACCGTAATTTACAAGGAATTCAAGCGTATGATTTTCATGTCTTCAAAATGACTGAATGCTGTGTTTTTCATTGAAATCCTCCTGGTCCTACCTTCTCACCACTTCTGCATTTTTGCCAGATTAAGCATCTCCTGGAAATGCTTGTGAAGAAATGTGGTCTGGAGGCAGTCAAGGCAGTGATGCCTGAAGAACATATGAAACTCCTTACCAACATCCGGAAGGTTTGTTGAATAGAACCATATTACACGCCAATTTCTAAGATTTTAGCTCTAAGGATCTTCTATGGTTCATTGTTAAATAGATCAAGGAGCGGAGAGAGAAGAAACTTTCAGCTAATTCTGAGGATAATAAATCTCATCTGTCAAGGGCAACTACTTCCAGGTCTGACTTAGATTCTCATATTTGAACATGCACGAAACTTTAAGCTAATTCTGCTATATCTTTGTAGATCATGCCACTTAAATCACCATACACAGGTGCCTCTCCTCAGAAAGTATTGAGCATGATTTTGCTGACACTAACAACATGTTGTCTTTTCAGGTTAAGCAAATGGAACCATTCAAAGATATTCTCTGATTTTGGTGAAGAAACGGAGGACAGTGATGCTGAATATACGGATATGAAAACACTTGCTGGTCGACAGAGCAGAGTTCCTCAGCCAAAATCCAAAGTTTCCTTACGGTTAGTGAACTTTTAAATTTGTTGCATACTAGTACTGATGATGGCTTTAACATCTTTAAGATGTAGACTACTACGGTAGCGTTTGGGGTTGGGGTTGGGGTTGAGTTTGGAAAAAGTGCTTTCCCCAACCCCAAAGCTAGGACCAAAAGTGCTTCCCAAAAGCACTTTCCTTTCCCTTCACATATTTTCCTTCTCTCACCCTCCTTATCCCACTTAGGGCTGTTCATCGGTTTTCCGATCGGTTAACCGAAACCGAACTTTCAAAGTATGGTTAACCGAACTTCCTAAAAATACTAACTGAAACCGAACCGAACTTTTGCTAACCGAAACCGAAAACCGAACTTCCTAACCGTTCGGAAGTTCGGTTTTTCCGAAATAACCGAAATTCATACCTGTTTGTCATTTTTATTTCAATCAAAAAAAGAAGAAAAAACATCCATAAAGAAAAATCACCAGCAAACAAAATGCCCAGCAATCAAAATCACTAGCAAACAAAATCCCTAGCAAACAAAATCCCTAGCAAACAACGCAAATTAATTCACAATTAATTTCAAGTAACCAAATCTAATTTAAAATGCCCAGCAATCAAATAAACAAGACAATAAAATGCCCAGCAATCTAATTTAATTCACAAAGAGGAGAGATCCAGAGAGGAGAGAAGAGGAGATTTAGAGGTGAAGGCGGTGGGTGGGTGGTGGTGGTGGATGCGGTGGCCGGTGGGTGGTGGGAGGAGGCAAGGCAAGTCGGCCGAGCAAGGTACGAGAGACTCTCAGCGAGCGAGAGGGAGATCTAGAGAGAGGAGAGAAGAGAAGAAGGCGGTGGGTGGGTGGTGGTGGTGGAGGATGCGGTGGCCGGAGGGTGGTGGGAGTAGGCAAGGCAAGTCGGCCGAGGGGCAAGGAGAGTGGGAGATGGGAGACTGAGAAACGAGAGCGGAATTTTAGGTTAGGGAATAGGGAAGCAATTTAGGAAAAAATGAAGTTTATATACCATCTCCAAAATTTCGGTTAGTTCGGTTAACCGAACTAACCCATTTCAACATCCGAAACCGAATCGAATAAAATTTCAGTTTTTGACTAACCGAAATCGAAATAACCGAAACCGAAATAACCGAACCGAACAAGCGAAATTTCGGTTTCGGAATTTCGGTTATTGATAACCGATGAACAGCCATAATCCCACTGCACAAAAATGGTGCAGTGGGCAACGCAGCTGTGCAGGCAGCTGCGTTTGCACCCTCTCTCTCCTCTTTTTTTTTTATTTTTTTTATTTCATTTTTTTACTTTATATAATACACAAAATAAATTAAAAACTATCACAATAAAATCTCCATCTCGAGATAAGTAATTCTAGACCCACTTTTCCTATTTTTATTAATTTTTTTAAAAATGGGTTTTATACTCCAACTCTTTCACTTTTATAGTTTTACCAAACACCAAAAACAACTTCTCTGTCACTTTTAAAAAATGTTTACAAAACAACACTGCTTTGCGCAAAAGTATTTTTTCCACAGCACTTTTCGGACCAGAACCGGAAGCCAAACAGACCCTATATAGGGTGTTGATTTTTGTTACTAAATACTCTGAAGGAATGCTTCATGTGGTTAGAATCTTATATTTTAGGCTGCATTTTGCACTATCCAGCTTGTCGATCTTTTTCACCGAGTATCCCCAATGAACAGTTTCCTTTTTGGGCTACTGTTTGCTATTTTTTGTTATTAATGTTGATGTTCTAGGATGAGATTTTTTAACCTTTGGAATTTCTGGGGACCTACAGTACTCCATTGATGGTATTTTCATTAGTAAGAGTACTACACATTAATCTGGTCACGTATATAACAATGTCTAGGTCCAGGAGAATGCATAAGAGCTTGCCTGAAGACTTGTTTGACCAAATGGAGGAGGAACCACTCAATTTACTAGATCGGTACAAAACAAGATCTGCTCTTCGGTCATCTGAAAATGCAAAAAGGAAGCAAGAGTCTGATGATGAACCGGAGATTGACTCTGAAGGACGACTGGTAGTCAGCGAGGGAGGGAAGCGAAAGATGGAAAAGCCATATGAACATGATTCGGATACAAGGAGTGAAGCTGCTAGTCGCTTTTCTGTGAACTCTTCTAGGAAAACCCTAAAGCGACAAAGGACATCAGACTCTGGGTGGGCTTACACTGGGAAGGAATATGCAAGCAAGAAGGCTGGTGGGGATGTTAAGAGGAAAGACAAGCTTGAACCATACGCATATTGGCCACTTGATCGCAAGATGATGAGCCGTAGACCAGAGCATCAGGCAGCTGCACGGAACGGAATGAGGAGCATTGTGAAAATGACCAAGAAGTTCGAGGGGAAGAGTGCTTCTAGTGCCCTTTCAATGAAGTTCATGAAATTCAAAAAACTTCATAAAAAGGGTGGTGGCCAAAAGAAGAGCAGGTGAGGTCACCAGCATGATGTATCAGTGTGCTTAGCAAGTGCTATCTGCAGTAATCGTAAGTTATTCTTTTATTATTATACAAGTGAACTTTCTTTCTTGTTTGGACTCGTTTCTGAATTTGCTCAAAATTGCGGGTAATCTGTCAGGTTCTGTTGTATATAACAGTTTTGTAAACCTGCAAAAGGCTAATTACTAGTGATTTTGTAATCTGATTGCAAGTTAATTGGTGAGCTGATTATAATTTATCTGATCATGGTTTTCCTGGAATATATGATCCAGCTGCCTATTTGTTTAAGTGAGCAGCTTTCCAGGTTTCATCGCTTCTCACCTTTTCCCCCTCTTCCAAGTAAATGCAAGGCAGTCTCTTTCAAGTTTTGCTTGTACTTAAGCGTTTGTCTAGTTTTTATTGGGAATCAGAGAGACTGGTAAGTCAATAAAAACAAAATAGAGGTTTTAATTTTCCGCTCTTAGTTGTACCTAACCATGACATTGTGACCAAAGCTCAGTTACACAACCAAACTGATCGCCCACCATTAGCAGCAATGTTTCCCACCAACCTGCAACTATAGGTTTCCCATTTAATTCATCCATTTAAGGGCAGAAAAAGCAATGTTCAGTCGTCCGGAGCAGCTTGAATAGACTCGAGTTTTCGGTGCTTTAAATGCGACAAAGATACATGTAGCTGAGAAAAGGACAGACGACAATTGCATTAACTTTAATCACAGCCGAATTTGCTGGTGGTGTCTGCAATCTACAGTTCGTGACTAAACAACAGCTTCTGCCATGGAAAATATATTTTGCAACTTGTTAAGCGATACCGACATGAGAGGGACAACAATCAAAAGAAAAGAAAAGCACGTATATAACATGCATCGCATAGCCGACTGTTTCGAGTAAAACGAACGAAAGGCTCCAAAAGTCCAAAGTTAACATCAGGGCAGTTATTATCTTGCAAACTATTGTTAAATTTATCCAGAAAAGGACGGTAGGGATGAGAACGTTAGAAACAAAACAGAAGCATGCACATAAAACATAGCAACTGGCAGCGCAAAATTCGTTACAATTGACAACTAAAACAGCCTGCTGAGGCATTTACTGGGTATATAGAACAAAAACTAAACAAGGCCACACTAATGGTAGTGATTTGTCGGTTCACGGCTATTGCTTCAACCCGCATAGTGGCTATGTATAAGAAAAATGATAAACAGAAGCCAAGGGTTTTTAAGCGAGCACTTCAAGAACTCGGAATACTTCTCCTATGCCAAGCTAAGACCCCGATCGATTCTCTGAAGGGCAGCTAGTAAACTAGTCACATTAAAGAACTGAAATGCACCCTCAAATCACTTCAACTGAAGACATGATACAAGGGGAATTTTGGGAGTTCTCTGCAAAATGTAGCAACCCACAGTTAGTCAGTCGCTAAGTAACCTAGGGCATCTACTATATTCACAAGATGATAATTTGCCACAATTAAGTAAAGCAATGATGAAATGATGGTGCAATTCATGTGTGCTACTACATTTGTGATTTCATCTAAAAGTATGGGATTTCATATCCAAGGGTGCCACGAATGAGATCCATGTCTGAAATCCATATGATGCTGGATCCGTTTATTTTGCCAACCGAATTACTATAACGTAATCACAAATTATAAGCTAACAGCGTACCTTCATCACCAATGCAGAAAGGTTGCAGCAGCCTAATCACTTGTATGGAGCAAAAATAATTGAGGAGTTATGGCCACCGAATCCAAATGAATTAGATAATGCAGCCTTGATGTCCAACCTCTCTTTCTTTGGACCCACTAGCACATTTGTATTCTAAATTGATGCACCATAGTTAGGCATTTGAAAATAGACAACAAAAATTGAATAACCGAGGAGTATGTTCGCAAAGAGAAGAAAAGGCAGCATACCACGCCTTCATCTGGTTTTTCTAGGTTGATATTTGGATGAACCCATCCTGTTCGAATTGCCTACACAGGTAAAGAAAAACAATAATGAAAACCCAAACAAAAACATGTTGCAGGCATGGGGTGCACTAACTATAGGTTTTGTCTGCTTTGTTAGATGAGCATACAGCCAGCAAAGCAAAGATGCAATTTCAAATTCAATACTACCGTTTGTCCTTAAGGTCAACTCTTCATTTTATTTTCTCCTGCTTATTCATTTGTAAGATTTTGAGATGAGGATTTTTAAAAAAAAAATAACACTGCACTGTAAATGTCAACCATATATTTTGGTCAGCAGAAGGCGTAAAGCATCTCAATTTTTTACCATACTCCCTGTGTCTACAGAGCTGAGAAGAACCAAGAGGGGTGGGGAATCATACGTTATGCTTGTTTATGGTAAATAGATAGTTTTTGCATAATTGTAAA
This sequence comes from Viola odorata, assembly GCA_963691705.1. Taxonomy (NCBI): domain Eukaryota; kingdom Viridiplantae; phylum Streptophyta; class Magnoliopsida; order Malpighiales; family Violaceae; genus Viola; species Viola odorata. The sequence continues at coordinate 4,125,847 of OY829546.1, forward strand.
CACATGTAAGCTACCTGTATTGCTGCAATAGCTTCAACTGCACCTGCTGCTCCAAGTAGGTGGCCAATCATTGACTTTGTAGAGTTCACCCTCAGCTGCAAGTGCGGTACATCATCAATGGAATAGTTTAAACAGGTGGTGCAAGAAAATACCGCATCCTACTTACATCAGGATTCTGGCCAAAACAATGCATGAGTGCCTGGAGCTCTTTAAGGTCTCCAGCTGGAGTAGATGTTGCATGCGCATTTATGTAGTTTACGTCCTCTCTAGATACCCCTGACTGCGCTAATGCTTTTTCTATGCAAAGAATGACACCGGCCCCTGTTTTGGTATGAAGTAAAACTGAAAGTCAGCAGTCAGCAATAAAATTTGAAAGCAAGATCTTGAACTCCACTTTTAAGAAGCTTAGCAGAACTAACAACAAACATTATCAAGCAAAAAGCTTAATCTATTGAACTCAGCTAAAAAAATGTCCATGCGTGGTCTTGCCATATTGGTCTTGGCATCACGCTACTTAGCCACAAACCCAATAACGATAGATTTAGGTTAACCAAAATACCCTCATTAGATCAGACCTTACAAAAGCAATTCTGACAATTCAAGACTAATTGTATTATTGTCAAAAGGAGGAGAAATGGAGTGCAGTCAAGGATTAAGATGTCAAAAAAAAGAAAACAGGCGTAAGATCCTTAAAAAAAAAATCCACACAGAAAATGATTCCTTGTGCAAAATCTAAGTAATACCATCAGGATGTGGCTCAGTCATGTGATAAGCATCGCAAGTAAAGCTTCCTCCGAGAAATTCTGCATAGATATCTGCACCTCTCCTCTGCAAATCATTAATTCAACTTTAGATTAATTGCTCTAGGGAAGAAACTTTTAATCATATATCTAGCGTTCAGCAAGCAAAAGGAAAATAGTATTCAAATCTTAAAACAACTGCATGAGAAGTCAGTGAGATAAGTCATTGAGAGGAGAGCTACATGGTGAGGAAGTGAGGGTGAAATATGTATTACTACTCAAAAGTGACCCCTGATTTTATACAGATTGAATATGACAGGCAATAAAAAAAAGGAACTGAGTATAAGTAGATCAACAGATGTTTGGCATGTCAATTCTTCTGAGTTAGGTCAGACCTTTGCATGTTCTAATTCTTCTAAGAGAAGTACTCCAGCTCCTTCCCCCATAACAAATCCATCTCGATTCTGTTCATCACAAAAGAAGATATTCATGTCGTGTAACATGCTTAAAGTAAATTACGATTCTGATAAACAACAAATTTCTAACTGAGAAATGTTTGACTAGTGGGAATAAAGCTCTGGTAGTAACATGAATCTCAAAAAGTATTGATATATTACCGAATCCCAGGGTCGAGAAGCTTTGGTAGGATCTTCATTCCTCTGTGAAAGAGCTCTACACGCCACGAAACCCCCCAGACCTAAACCAAGAATTATAAACTAAATCTGCCACTTTCACACCTTGCCAAATCGAACCATGAAACTCAATTAAGGCAAGAAAGAAAGAGATACCAATGGGTATGATTACTGCATCCGAACCACCACAGAGCATAACATCCTGCAATTTCATAACAATTCCAGAAAACAGGTCAGTCACCAAACAGGAATGAAAGGTTGACAAGTACAACAAACACATCCCACACATTCATGGTAAAAAATATTAAGAATGTAAGACACTTACAGCTTCGCCTCTAGTGATATGGTTTGCCGCATTCAATATACAAAAGTTGCTGGTAGCACAAGCAGTAGAAATTGAATAATTTGGTCCCATCCAACCCTACAGTTCATTGAGCAACTGAGGGGTAAGAATATCAAGTGTGAACACCAAAACCAATCGGTATATGTATTCAAATACTGTGGTATACCAGATCCATAGCAAGCATGGCTGAACCCATATTAGTTGTTGCAAAAGGTACACAGAAAGGATTCATCTTCCTGTATGAGATCCTTAGTGCTTCAATTGCATCATTGAAAACCTAGTAACAATCACCCAAGTACAGCGATAAGTTAAAAATCAAATGCAATTAATCCAATGAATTTTCCTTTTTCTTTTTGCCATATATGTAAACCTTATGATATTCCACATTCATCAGCACAGGGTTTGGCAATTTTCTAAAAATTCACTATGATCGTCTACATATGTTTCACAGACTGTAGGGAACGCATAGTTACCTTCATGCCACCCATTGCTGAGCCGATCAAAACTCCACATTTATTTTTATCTAACTCCTCCATTACATCCTCTGTAATTCCCCCATCTGCCAAGGCTTTTTTACCAGCAGTAAGCATGTAGAGCATGAATTTATCCATCCTCTTAGACAATTTTGGAGCAATCCATCCATCAGTAGAGAAAGACTTGATCTCGCCCGCAATTCTCTGGACAGCAGGTGAGAAAGCAAACACACCATGAGAATTCATGACTAGCCAACAAATAGGAGATAATATATTGAATAAAATTTACCGTTGGAAACTGAGCACAGTCAAATGCCTCTATCTGACTTACGCCACTGGCACCTTCAAGCAGATTATCATAGAACGTGTCTGGATCATGACCAAGAGGTGACACCACACCCATCCCTGTCACAACTACTCGCCTTTGCTTGGTAACAGGTTTTTTCTTTGTTGCAGCCTCCTTTGTAGGCTGCACGGCCACCGCCATTGCTTCCCCTGAAATTTCATATAAAATAAATCAACCATAAGTTGTCATAGCACAAGCCACACATTTTGTCAATGAATGATTACACATTCATGGGATTTTTTCAGTTTTTGATCTGAAAAACAAGGGAATATTTTCAATATAGGATCAATAAAACCACCATAAACCCACCACATAGTTTCTAACTTCACCTTGCTCAAAAGAGCACTTCCTTCCCACATGCCTGATGCATTCAAAGACGCAGCAAAATCATGCAAATAAACCACCTAACTTTTCCACCATTTCCAAGCCGAAACTAGCATACATTAAATTAATGCACCAACCGTGGAGACCACAGAAACACAGCAAATGCATGAGTTCAAACATAGGCCAAATAAATGAATACACAATCTCAAAATTGATTAAAAAACAAGCCAAACGTTCAATTAACCAGTAAAAAAATCAGGAAACGACAACAGAAACAACAAATCGAGCATTAACAGCGAAGAGAACAGACGAAGAGACAATCCACACACCCAACCTTGCACTAAACAAACAAAATAGAAATCACGCGTATGATTGAAAAATAAAAAAATAATTTCGATAGAGTACCTGAGCGGGCGCGTGGGAGAAGTCGACGGTGCTTCCTGCTGAGATTGAGATTTGCGGATCCAAAAAATCCATTAGAGGCGTAGTAGTGGCTACAAGGCTCAAACGCGAAGCAGGAACTCATTAAACCTCCAATCGCAGACGATCCAAAATGCGAGAAACACGAAACGACACCTCCTTCTCCTCCTCCGTCGCCACCGGCAACACCACTAGCCAGGCTGCTACTAATACTATTCCCACTAACAACACCACAACATTTCAAGCCTTTCCTATTCCTGCTGCCACTTCTTCCTCTGCTGCTTCTGCTGCTGCTGCTACTACTGTAACTACGACGACACGCGTGCGGAGAGTCGTTCAAGGAATGGCAGGTAACGGACATGCAGGCGGCGACCAGCCACGTGCACAGAGGCGAGGAGAGAGAAACGGACCCGGACATTTCCGCCAACACACACCAAAAGCAAAACAAAATCTGACAAAAATGGAAGATAAAGACTAGAGCTGAGAAGGAAGCGTTTTCTATACAATGGAGGAAGGAGAGGAGGAGGCGAAGGAGAAGAGGTGGTGAAGAAGGAGTGGCGGCATTCGATTTCTCTCTTTTGTGTAAAATTTGTAAGACGCCAAGTCTTTGGCTATGGTGGAATGAGATTGCCAAATGTATTTCTCCTCTTTTTTTTAAAAGAGATTATTCTGTAATTTTTAATTTGTTAAATATTATTTTTTCCTTTGTGTTTGTTGTGCTAAAAAACAAATAAATGTAACCAAAGGATTAATGGGAGGGATCTTATGACCAGAAAAATTGCTTCTTTATCGGCTGTGCATTTTATATTATTTATTTTGTTTCTGTTTTTGTTTTCTTGCGGATGGATTGCTGTTATTTTACTATTGGCTCTGCAGGAAGCTCTGCTTCTGCGCAGTATTCGTTTGTTTTGTAACAAGACAGTTTTGTCCTTTGCACTCTTTGTCAATCTTGAGTTTACAATTAATGGTTTTATTTTTTAAAAATTAACTAGTACTTTTTTATCTTGAATAATACATATTTTTGTGTGGTAATTTAGTTTTTTTTTTTTATTTCTACAATATCCCAAACAACATTTGTATGGGATAAATTTCTCGAAAATGTAAAAGGCTTCGACGTATACATTTTTATCAAAAAAATCACATTCAATTAAATGAACTTATATTTTTGTCGAACTCGAGGTCTAATTTCTTTTTTTAAGAAAACTGGATAGGAAAAAAAAATAATAATTTATAAAATCTTGGATATATAATGAAGCAATTTTATTTTCATTAAATTTGCAAGTATGAATATGGTTTTTTTTACACTTGTACAATCGAAGTGCATCAACTTAATTAAGTAGTTAAGGGAATGAATTAAATGTTATATTTGGTCAACTAAGTAAGTGAGCAGAATTGATAAATACATACACCTACTCATCAAAAAAAAGAAGAAAAAGATGGAAGGGACAATTTGGTAATTGTATGTGGTGCTTACACGGAACTGGGATCATAGGAATTATCGCCCCGCCCCTTTGGCGGCTCGGCAATCTGAAAAGAGAACTCAAAAGTTAATAAATAGTGTTAAAAATATTATACCACACTTGTCATTTGCTATTTTTATTTTATTTTATTTTTCTTAGTGAGCTTAAAATTCTACTTATTTTATTTCCAAAATGATAAAAAAGAATCTATTATCGCCGAAAAGTTGTCTGGTTGGTAATAAACTGTAATGTACTGAGATTGGTAAAGTATAATTCATAGTAAGAATCTAATATAGTTTGAACTTTGAATCGTCTCTCACACTGTTGTTAGTCACTTGCACAAATGTTATATGAATCACATCATCAATGAGGAAAACTGAGAAGGGAAAAATAGACATATTGACCAATAAGGTTCTGCCGAAAGAGGAAAAGAGAGGTCGCTTGCCTTTGTCTCCAATCATATAATTATGTTTTTCAAGAATTTGGTTTAGAAAATGGGAGTTTTAGATTACCAGTTTTGACTTGCTACTGACCTACTGACCTCACCAATCACTGATCATGGTATGGTATGTTCTCTTTAATATGATTTATTGCACGCAACAAAATTTGATGAGATTTTTTCTTTTCTTTTCTCTGTGGGGATCAATCAGTCATTTGCTGCTCGTCCTTTAACCTCCTAGGTAATTCAATTATAGTAAATAGTTTGAAATTGAATAAACTACATATATATAATATATAGTCAATATATCTATTTTTCATTTCTAAGTTTGGCAACTTCTCTAATATTCTATAGCTTATCGGTTGTCCGTTCCAGTGCACAAAGAAAGAAACTACATTAGCAAAAAAATGACAAAAAAATGTTTCCTTATCGTGAATAAATGTGTTTACCAGCCTAGAACACAAACTATATGCATAAAGCGGATCTAACTGACCATTTACAAATTGGACGTGGAGAAGTTATATACCGGATGAAAACTCAAGATTCGTAAAATAGACCAGTGTTGGTTAACAACCCCTGTAGCAGAATGGCTTTGTTTCGCACTTCACCTCGATAATACATCCTACAAAACAGATCCGAAAGAAAATAACAAATGCTTCAGTGCCCGCCATATTACTGAAAGGCGTGGAGCAGACAGATGATGGAATGGATGCACCTCCACCTACATTCTTGATTACTAAACAAAATATTCAAGACTACAAAAAAGAAGCAAACAACAAAGGTTTGATCGAATTCAAAGTTTCCCTGAGTAAACCTTGTTGAAAGAAATTTCAACAACAAAAAGCCATGAGAATGTCAACCACCTAAAAGAGATACGTTAAGTGTGTGTGCACTTCCTATGTCATTGGGGTGGTTAACACTTGAACACCTGAGATTGGGGTTACCGGTCCAGAACCGCCAATATTACCTGATAATCAGGTACCCAAATCTCCATCTAAGCATCCTGAGGAGATTCAGGCTCCTTCCACTTGATACTGCAACTGAATAATATTTACCCAAACTACTACTGATCTTAATAATCTAATTCTAATGTTCTCAAATGCATTTGCTAATGCTGTTCATATGCTCAGTTGGTAGAGGTTGAGCCTCCATGAGAGCATAGCAAAAAGAGGTAGTAACAAGGCAATTCGTACGATAAACAGACAGATTATGAACTGATTATTCTCTTCTTATGAACAATTTGATTCAAAGAATTTTTTCAAAGGAAACAAAGGGTGCTCAAACATAGAACACAAATGAGAAGTAATCAGGTATTTCATTTGCCACAATGGTATGCTAACCTTAACCAGTAGGTTCTACTGCCTGAGAACAACGCTCCTCAATTAATGTTTCAACTCTCTGCAATGAAATACCAGGAACAGACCAATGACATGAGAGATTACAAATTGCTGAAGAAAAGAAGCTCCAGAGAATGTCATTTCTATACCTTTACATAACTTCCAACTTCTTCCATCTTCTGTAGTAGCGCTAGGTCTCCTGAAACCAAATCACGCCTGACATATTTTGAAGGGGATGTCTGCTGCCGCAACATTTGAAAGAAAAAAAGTCAGGGAACTGAAAAGAGGAAGCCACTAATTGAGCAACATGACAAAGACAGAAGGACTAAAATTTGAACATCAGGCCCCAAATTAATCACTCAGGTACGCAATATACTAACCATAGGAATACGAGAATTGTAGTACATCTTCCAAATCACTATCATCAAGGGGAACACAAGGAATTACGCTTATTGAAAAATTACACAAAAATAATACTGCCATACCCAATTAAGTGATGATGGATGTTCCATAAAAGAAACTTGTTTAGCGACAGCCTCACTTCTCATATAAGAAAGTCGTTGCAGGACAGCCTGAAATTGATATTAGTGGGCATTAAACAGTCAAATTCTGCAATTTTCAAGGCACTAACAAGAATCGCTATTCAACAGCACGGCCTACCTTCCTGAAAGCACTTGGATTTGCAATCCCCTGAATTTGTACATCATCGCTCGCTTGGCGTCTCACTCCTACATGCTCAATCCTCAAAGAATATAGACCAAAACGAGACTGCAAATAACCTGACAGCATCAGAAGCAGACCGAACTGATTACACCAGGTCTAACTTTTAAAATACATACACAATCCACTCCCTACGCACATAGCTGTAGTTACACAAAAAATATACTCAACCATCAAAACATAACAACTTCAAGCAAGCAATTTTTTACCTTGCTCAATTACAACATCTGCAACCGAAGGCAATAAAATATGCTTCTCCTTCTTTAAAACCCCGAAAAATGGCAATGCCACTGGCCTTGTAACCTGAACTAAACCGAAAAGTTTAGTCAGCACAATAACTAAAGGAACCATCTTTGGCAGCCCATAATATGCTACTAATCACAAGATTTATTAAACGGCCAAACAACATAAAAATTACCTTGTAGACGATGGAATTAGGAGTGAGATAAAGCTGTCTGGACCGAATATCTTTCCTCAAGATGTATCTTCGAACGGGCAAATAAAGAAGCATGAGCAATCCAATCCCCCAAGCCAATATTAGTAACAAGGAATACATAACCCATTGTGCGGTTTGATACTTGATGAATCTCTCCTCCATTTCCTCAAACGATGCCGCGTAAAGCACCCCTTCTTTCTCTTCAGCTTCCGCGGCCGTCGCTTGACGAGAACCGGCGGCAGCACGGGTTCCGGTCAGCAACCCTCTCTCTAAGCTGTCGATATCCTCCTCCACAAACACGTCTCGCGAACCCATCTGGACAAACAAAAAATGATTTTCTCAAAATGGGAAAATAATAAAATGAAGCGGTAGGAAAACGGAAAAGGAGGGATGATTTACCGGTCCAGGGAAAGTTAATCGGCGTTTAACGGGAGTTGCCAGGGCGTTAAGGAAGTAGTCGGCTGTTACTTGTTAGAGGTTTTGGCGGCTTGGTTAGTTATGGTGGGCGAGTCGGGTAACTGGAACTGGAAGTGGTAGTGGAAGAGAGAGAGGCGGAGTGAGGAGTGTTGGACTGGCCGGTGAAGGCGCGGCTGGTTTAGTTGTTACTTTTTATTCGCCAAAACGGTGTCGCCCTTTAATTTCAAGAAGTTGAACCCTGCTGAGCACGGTGCAAGCGTATACTAATATTATACTTTTTACTATCATTCTCACATTCACTAAATAATTATTAATTTAAAAAAATATATAATCTAATTAGAAAGAGTTAAACCCTAATCATATCTTAATACATTCGTTCATACAACTTTATTAATAAAATTGTTAGTATCTTAAGTATTATTTTTTTCAAAGATTCACGGTAATGTAAAAAAAAAGATTTAGTTCTTAACTTTTTATTATATCTTGCACCTTATTGGTTTATTGAATATGCTATATAATTTTGAGGGTGGATTTAGGAGGGTCCAACCCACCCAAAAAAAATTATTTTTATTTTATATATATACTAGTAATTTTGATATTTTATTTAATTACAATTCTTTTATTTAGCTGATTTTTTTATCTAACATTTTACTTAATTAGAACAAATTAGCATCTATAATGTTATATTTTTAAACTAAATTATTTATTATAATTAGTAAGTATTGATTTGGTTGACTTTAAATTATAATAAATTAAATATGTAATGATTTCAATTTAGGTAATAATATCGTTAATTAGAACAAATTAGGACCTTAATGTTACCTTTTTAAATTTTTTTTATAATTAGTAAGCATTAATTTTGTTTGTTTGATTCGTATAAATTAAACAAGTTATATATAGAATAATAAGGAAAAAAAATGTTAATTTGTTAGATTAATTCCCCCCAACCAACTTGAAATGTGCGGTAAAAATTAAGATTCGCTACGATAACAAAAAGATGATGAATGTAAATGAAACAGACCCATTTAGACCCAGAAATAAACGAAACAGATTAGATTATATCCATTTAAAAACCAGAAAGACCAGATCCGTTCATGTCCATCTAAAGGAGCCGTGTCTGGACAGGTCTCGTCCAATAATTTTTTTTAAAATATAATTCTTTTTTCAATATTTCTTTTAACAAAAATCCAACGAAAAGTTCATGGGTTGAATCATGAAGTGATAAATGGAATCATGAATATAACCACGGACATTTTCTGCCATTATAATTCATCACACACAAACATGTTAGCAAATGCTATTTCATGTTATAGATACAACCTATTTCAAAAAAACAATGTTATAGATACAACCTCATCTAACAATCTTAAACCTAAATCTTTCATATCACCAAATCTATGAAAAAAAATAGATATAGTGAGTCGGATCTCTTTATCGGGTGTGTAGGTCGAGTTAAATATTTACAAAATATTAAAAATTATATATATATTTTAAATTAAATAATATATTTTATATTAAATAATTGTTTAGAAAAATAATAAACATACATACGTTTTTTTTTTACTTTTCTAAAAAAAAAATCATTTTGCTTTCTTTTATCACTCAAAAAAGGTTATTTTTGCTTTTCTAAAGCGAATCCACTCAGGTACAACTCATATGATCTACAAGTCAATAAGTGTGGGGGAGGTGGTCGTCTTTATTCTTAATCACGGGTTTATTGTCACTTCCAAAAAAAAAAAATCTAGAAAATCATTGTATTTGATTGGATTCAAAAACTAATGGTCCAAAGCACAGGAAAGAAAACAGCACAGCACAACAGGCCCAACAATTAAATTCAGGCCCATCTAATTATATCTTAACACTTTGTAAGGCACTAAATTCTACGGTCTAACATAATTTGATAAAAGTATCAAGGAAAAAGAATGACTTTAAAATTCAACCATAATCAGATTGGAGTTTTAATAGATATAAAGTAAATCGAATATTCGTATAAATTTAAATTACAAATTAACAAATTTGGAAAAATCTTCCCCCGATTATGGCCAAATCACTTTCTAACATATATTACTTACCAGTCTGCAGATTCAATTAAACTAATTGATTCGCTAGAATTATCCGACATATCAGAAGACTCATCTGTTTCTGTTACATTTGGCATTTCTTCTGGACATACTGCCGACTTAGGACGCATTTCTAAGCTTTCCACATCTCCTTCAAGCATCTCCACCACCTTGTTCATTGAAGGTCGGTTACTGGGTTTCATTTGAATCAAACTAATTGATTATGATGACTCAGCCTACTGACTCAATCAAACTAATTGATTCGCTAGAATCATCCGACAAATAAGACAACTCACCTGTTTCTGCTACATTTGGTATTTCCTCGAGACATAGCGCTAGTTTAGGAGGCATTTCTAAGCTTTCCATATCTCCTTCAAGCATCTCCAACGCTTTGTTCATTGAAGGTCGGTTTGCGGGCTTCATTTGAATGCACCATAGTCCCACTATAATCATCTTTTTCACAATTTCAGTTTCCCCCTCTGTGGCATTATCTCCAATTTCGATGTCATCTCCATTGGAGACTTGGTCGTAGACCCAAGATGGGAAGTAGATTTGGCTGGACTTCTCTACCAATGCATTCAATTTCCTTTTACCTGTAATTTCCAATAGCAACATTCCAAAGCTATAAACATCTGCTTTGTAGGATACACGCCCGATGTTCTTGTAGAATAGTTCTGGAGCCATGTACCCCATCGTTCCTCTTGCTCCCGTAAGAGAAGCAATTGTGTCTTTCGCTGTAGGATACAATTTTGCAAGCCCAAAGTCTGAAACCTTAGGAATGAAATTCTCATCAAGAAGAATATTGTGAGGTTTTATATCGAAATGCAATATCTGCATATCACAACCTCGATGCAAGTACTCAATCCCACGAGCCACTCCTAGTGAAATCTCAAACAGTTTGTCCCAACTTAAAGAGACAAAGCCTTCTTTAGGAAAGATGTACTTATCAAGAGAGCCATTCGGCATGAAATCATAGACAAGAGCACGATTTGATTGCTCAGCGCAATACCCAACCAGCTGAACCACATTCACATGGTGAATTCTTCCGATTGTGGCAACTTCATTCATGAAATCTTGTCCATTTGTCACTTTAGATGATTTACCCAAAATCTTGATTGCAGCAAGACGACCACTTCGGAGTTTTCCTTTATAGACACAACCAAAACCACCTTCTCCTAACTTGTCCTTAAAATATGATGTTATTTTTTTGATGTCCTTATAGGAATACCTTATCGGCATGAGATCACTGTGATTTTGCAAAAACTCTTCAATTGTGTCATACAATGACAAATGTCTCCTTCTCCACTGATTAATCAAGAATACAAAAACACATGGACCGCCTAACAAAAATATCACCACATGTAATGGCCCTGCATATACTACCAAACAGTGTTATAAAAAGCATAGAATAACTTTTTGATTATTAATTTTTTTCCGATGTTTTCGGATATTCTTTTTACTTCTTTGAAAATTTTAAGTATCACTCTATCACTACCTTTTAGCTTGAACCTTCAAATTACCATATTTATTCGCTGATTAGAGTTGTCACCTACTTATGTGTTAGGCTCAATGTCAATGGTTGTATATCTTCAAGAAGCTACTTCTTAATGTATAAAAAAAAGTTACTTCTTAAATTCATTAATTAAATATTAAATCACATATATTAAAAAATATATATTAATCTCCAAAAGAAGTTACCTTTTTCAAATCTAACTTTATTCAATTAACTCCTACCGTAGGCTCAATTTTAATGAGTTCGATTTCTTACTGATACCTTTACCACCAAGCATGTCTTTAATTTGAGTTCTTATAGTTTTAGTTTCATAGAATTGAGTTCTTAGAAAATAAGATCGGAAAGAGAGAACCACCTCAATGAAAAAAAAAAGAAAAAAAAGAATATTGCTTGACTTATTTATCTAATATTTAGCTTTATTGGTTTTAGTCATAGGAAAATTTTGAATAGCTTTCAATTTATCTATTCAAATAAATAAATTCCAAAAGTAATATTCTAGAGGAAGCAAATTGAGAATATATAATTTCACAAAAAAATAATTATAAATTGCTTACCTAAGAGAGTGAGTATTTTGAAGAGCCAGCCTATAGAATAAAAGTAAGCGTTAGATCAATGTTATCTACGGGCATAGTTGAAGCAAAAAATGCCCAATTATGCTCGAACTTAATTTACATAAAGAATGAAAAAAATCACAATAATTCACCTGTGATTTTGAATATCGGACCCCAATAATTTCTAGGGGCTGAAAAAAGATAAGAAATAAATAACAAGTGCATAAGTCTTTGGAGAAAAAAGTAGAACAACAAAAGTATAATTATACTTAAAAAGAGAATTACACTTACTGATCTATTTACATAAATGTGATCCTCCATTATGGAGTAAATTATTTGGTCCGTACAAAATGAATGATGAATGTGGAAAGAAAGGAGGAAACTCTTACCAACAATATCACTGTCCATAAACCTTCTAGGGTCTGAAAAAAGATATGAAATAAACAATAAATGCATAAGTCTTTGGAAAAAAATAGAACAATAAGAGTATAATTATTATATTTAAAAAGAGGATTACACATGGTGATATATTCCATGCTCCATTATGGAGTAAATTATTTGGTCCGTACAAAATGAATGATCAATGTGGAAAGAAAGGAGGAAACTCTTACCAGGTTGACCATTGTATATATTTACAAACCATACTGCAAAACATGTCCGGGAAGGGAAAAGACTATTAATGATTGATCGAAATGTTACGGAACAAATGCGATAAAGAGAAAACATTCCTTTGTGGAAAGAACGGAGGGAACTCTTACCAAGAAAAGCATAGCATATATTTATGAACCATGCTGCAAAACATGTCCAGAAAAGGAAAAGACTATTAATGATTGATCCAAATGTTATGGAACAAATGCGATAAAGAGAAAACATCCTTTGTGGAAAAAAAAAGGAAAAAGGAAATGGCAAATATAAATCCCTAAATCATAAGCATCATTAAATCAATCAAAAGATCAAATAAAAAATATTATGTTTGTTAAATGATGAGAGTATTAAACATATAATGTCATATCCTTACCTAGGATGAGATAGCCAATACCAAGACCTAAGACATAAACAAGATGAAAAAAGAGGTGTTAGTTAATTAAGGTTGTTTTTGCATTTATCCACACATTTAAATCACTTAAAATAAAATACCGATGTGATCTGTGTAGTGAATTAAAATGATGAGCAAGTGATAAATGATCAGGTAAAGAAACAAACATGTGGATTACCTGGGTCGCAGGTAGGACGATTTGCTTCGTCAAGGAAGCAACTCCTATAGCAATTCGGCGGACAGGAGACGCGGAACCAAGAAAGATTAAAGCCATTAGAAAACTGCCTGTGAATTTCTTGGTACGACGGAACATTATCATTTGTGAATGAGACCAACGTTATCATATCTATGCTGCAGGATTCCATCACTGGGTCCAAACCCACATAATTGTTTCCATAGTAGTTTCCCCCCACAATCACATAAGAATACTTTTTTATTTTGCTTTTACAAGGAGCAGTAATCTCCACAAAATAAGAATAATAATAAGCATACTTGTTTAGCCGGGAAGTACTATTATTAACTTGTTTCCGATCACAGCTAATCAAGACAGCAGGTCTAGACAAGAAAGTTGTATCGGTAGTGTAGTAGGAGTCGTAGTTCAAAGATATAGGAGAGATTGGGAGAGAGGAGCAGTTGCTTTGTTGAACACCCGGATCGACAAGATGGATGGTGAAGTTGTCGTAGTTGATACCCTTAACCAACAATCTCCCTGAATTATTATTGAGGTACAAAAAGAGAGAAGAATTGTTGTGGCAGGAGAGGGTAAAGTTTTTGTCACCACGGAAAGAAGAAAAACCGCAGTTTGGTGGATCGGTATCTAGACGGAATGGGTCACTGATGTTTTGGATATTACCACATGAGGAAGGGGGGCAGTACTTTGGTGGATCTGTATTTTTGTGGCAAGAGGCTAATTGAAGGAAGATGATCAGTAGTAGTAGTAGTGGCCACCGATTTAGAAACAAGCAAATATGTGTGCTTCTTCTACTTCTACAGGCCGCAGTAGTGAACATGGCTCCGGATCGGATGGGATCGGAGAATAAACCCGATTTATCAAGAGAGAGATGGGTAGATATCGGTAGGGGGAGGAAGAATGTTGACGAAACAGCTGAGAATGTGGACCAAATATATTTCCCGGAATGGATTTATAAGCTTTTGGAAGGAGGAGAGGACTTGAGGTTCAATATTGAGGAAGAAGGGGATGCGAAGATCGCAAAGAAGCTAGCAATTGTAGGGCTGTGGTGCATTCAGTGGAACCCAATGGACCGTCCATCCATGAAGACCGTGGTGCAAATGTTGGATGAGGATGGAGAGAATCTGACAACACCTCCCAATCCTTTTAGTTCCGTCTCCAAGAGAACAGCTGCAACTATATACACCACCACTAGAACAGCTGCAACTATACACCACTAGAATTTTCATTTTATTTAAAATATTCTCATCTCGTTCTACTATTCCACTTAAGGGGGTGTTTGGTATCAAATCTTGCTAGAGTTCAATTCATTTTATTAAATTCAATTCAATTAGAATTCAATTGAATTTAATTAATGAATGAACTTTAATGATTGGTATAACCACATAAAATTGAAAGAATTCAATTGAATTGAAATGAACACATTGTTTGGTATCGTTAAGAAATGATTTCATTTTACTTATTTGACCATTATACCCCTAAATTAAAATTTACAATTTTTATAGATTAGTACAAGACTTATAAAAATAAACTCATTTTGATTATTTTACCATATTACTCTTAAACTAAAACTGTGAAAATAACTATAATTTTTATTTTCTTCTATATATACAAATTCGTAAATAATATCTATTACTTTATTTTTCATTTAAGTAAGAAAATGATTTTTTCCTCTATATAAAATGATGAACGAGCATGCATAATCCATATAATCATTATTTTAAATAAATGATGCAAATTAAAATAAATTGATAATTATATATGTGTCGTATTTATTTATTTATAAAAGAAAAAAACATGTTAGTATTTTCTTTAAGTAACCCAGTAATGTTTTTGTTGGGCCTATTTAGTTTCCTCGGCCATATCTTTCATTTAATTAAAAAAGAAGAAGGAACCCTAAAAAGTAAAAACAACCCCATTTGCTTTATCTCCACAGCCGCAACACCCCCTCTGTTTTATTTCTATCCATCGTTTTCCAGCCCCCATCATCTTCGTCGTTGAAACAACACCGGACTGGGCCACCACGCTCACCGAGAGAGGGAGGAGAAGCGTGAAAGGGAAAAAATAGCTCCGTTTTTTGCGGATCTCGTCCATCGCATCGCCGAAGTTGGAGAACCAGTCGTGGAGCGCGGAGGAGACGCGGTGGTCGGAGCCATAGTCGGTGTCGTGGGAGAGGTTAGAGAGTAAGGCGGACATGCGGTGAGCGCGATAGAAGCGGACTCCGATTGCGGACATGCGGGAGAGTAAGGAGGGTAATTTTGTAATAGTATAATTAATAATTTAAAAGCTGATTGAATTCCTCAACAATCTCACCCATTTGTGCAAGAATTCCCACCTTCTTTAATTTTTTAGAGAATTGAATCCTATTTTAAAACATCATAACAATCACAAAATTTGTCATGATTTCAGTTACAATGAACTGAATTCATGTGTGATTTCTATACCAATCACTCCCTAAGTGAACATTTTACAATGTGAGTGGTGTAGACAGAGTCATTATTGTGGAAGATGGATACGATATTGATGAGACTGACATCATCTATCATTTCCAGTCAACTTTGTCCCTACACGAATCTGTAAACCAAACTGGAAATATTACGGGTTATGGTTAAAAACTAATATAAAATAAAAGAGACTATTCTCGAGCATCATCATATTCCTGACTAGAGACTATTCTCGAACACTATATGATATAGGAAAAAGGAGCTCGCAAACACAACTTCTACTTCAGAATCAAAAAAAAAGTTTTCAGTGTAGGATCAGTTATACCGTAAGAGATTCCCCCAAATAAAAGTGTCAGGTTTCTGCACAAGGGATGCGATGAAGGAGTGACACATTCCCAGAAGGAAGCAAGAAGTAGATAGACGTCCTGACAGGCTGATCAACCTTATCTACATGGAAGCTCGAGTAATATTAGTAAAAGAAAAGGAGAAACAAAAACATAATGAGAGTAAAACTGTAAAAAGTAAAAACAAACACAGTTACCACCAAAGAATTTTTGAAACTAAATCAAATACTCTAGCTTTGACACTTGAAAAGTTTAGATGCCTGCAGTATTCCTCGATCAAATTACTACACTACATTGAAGCCATGAAGATCCTAACAGAAAGAACATTAACCAAGTCTGTGAGATAGTAGGGAATAATGAAACTAAAATGAAAGCGGCTTGAGATAATGCAGAAAAGTTCACAACTTTGGCATGGGCAATCACTTAAATTTCAAAGCAGAAGAACTGACAATTGACATCTGCGTGGTTATATCGGCAGTACCTAAATCAGAGTTCATATGCTCAGTAAGTAGAGGTTGAGCCTCCATGAGAGCATAATAAAAAGAGGTAGTAAGAAGGCAATTCGTACAATAAACAGACATTATGAACCGATTATTCTCTTCTTATGAACAATTTGATTCAAAGAATTTTTTCAAAGGACACAAAGGGTTCTCAAACATAGAACACAAATGAGAAGTCGTCAGGTATTTCATTTGCCACAATGGTATGCTAACCTTAGCCAGTAGGTTCTGCTGCCTGAGAACAACGCTCCTCAATTAAACTTTCAACTCTCTGCAAGGAAATACCAGGAACATATCAGTGATATGAGAGATTACAAACTGCTGAAGAAAAGAAGCTCCAACGCTCCTCAAGATGTATCTTCGAACGGGCAAATAAAGAAGCATGAGCAATCCAATCCCCCAAGAAAATATTAGTAACAAGGAATACATAACCCATTGTGCGGTTTGATACTTGATGAATCTATCCTCCATTTCCTCAAACGACGCCGCGTAAAGCACCCCTTCTTCTTCCTCTTCAGCTTCCGCGGCCGTCGCTTGACAAGAACCAGCGGCAGCACGGATTTCGGTCAGCAACCCTCTCTCTAAGCTGTCGATATCCTCCTCCACAACCTCGTCTCGCGAACCCATCTGGACAAACAAAATTTGATTTTTCTCAAAATGGGAAAATAATAAAACGAAGCGGTCCGGGGAAAGTTAACCGGCGTTTAACGGGAGTTGCCAGGGCGTTAAGGAAGTAGTCGGCTGTTACTTGTTAGAGGTTATGGCGGTTTGGTTAGTTATGGGGGCGGGTCGGGTTACTGGAAGTGGAAGTGGAAGTGGAAGAGGGAGAGGAGGAGTGAGGAGTGTTGGATTGGACTGGCAGGTGAACATGAGAGTTCCTAACCCTAAGCCCATGGACTTTCTCTGTTATGGTTGGATTTAGGGAAACCCATTACATTTCCTAGCCCATTAGGGCTAGTCCTGCCTTTCGGTTTTGAAATTGGGCCGCCATCATTTTAGCTTTGGTCAGTGCTTTGTTGGTATGAGAACGGTCCTCTTCTATTTACGCGCAAGTGGAATGACAATATCATGAAAAATGATTAGTTTTAGCATCGGTAGAGTTTGAAAAGTGTGCGGCCATCGTTGAATTTTAATGACACTATCATTTAAATAAATAGAGAATAAAAACTTACGTATGATTTATTAAGTAGTGAGAGAGAAAACATAATGGGGTAGAAAGCCCACGATGTCAATGGATGAATGGGCCCCTTAGGGAGAGACTAGGAGTGGTTTTGTTCATTGTATTTGCTTCAAATATCCTATTTTTCCTTTTCCAAAGTCGTCATCCTTCCTCCTTCTTCTTTACTTTATTTTATTTTCCTTTTGAAAGTTATTCAGGATGAATTTGAATTTCTTGATTAAGCTCTTAGCAACTTGGAATGATCAAGAAAGAATGGTTAGTTGGCTTCAATTCTTATCTTGCAAAATTATCCAAACGAGAGTAAATAGGTAAAAAATAATACTCTCTTCGTCCCTTTTAATTGATTCTTTAAAATAATAATAAAAAGTCAAATAAATACTAAAAAGTCAAATAATGTGTACAGTAATAAAAAAATAGCAAAAGACAGAAGGAATAATATTTTTGTAGTGTTAGTGTGTAATATATTCTTAAGATTTTCAAATCAACGGTTATTTTGGTAGCAAACTAGCAATATTGCAATTAATAATCGAAGAGTTAGTTCTCTTGTCAAGGACAAAGCCAGCTGCCTATCCTACAGTTTGAAAACGATACCGTCCCGCAATTAGTTGTAAATCCTTGTCCGCTACTAAAAAAAATGACTGGATTTAATATATCATATCTTTAAGATAAATTACTTAATACGCAAACATCAAAATGACGATAACAATTTAATTACAAATAAACATAGACAGTTGGACTGAAAATTACATTTTATAAGGGAATCCAAATTTAGTCAAATATATGGATCACATGACGTTGCCCCTAAAATTTACAAAAACGGTGCGTCCAAGGAACACTGATTGCATGAAAACATGACAATTCAGCAGAGACAGTCAACCTAATTTTTGTACGTAGAGTCCAAATCATAACCACATGGAAAAGCCATTCTTCACCTCCACACCCTTAAATTTTCCTTTCCTTCGATTACTCTTTTTCGCCAAAAAAATCTGAACCATATGTTCATTTTTTATATTTATTATTGGATTGGAACCGATCATTTCCTTACAAGATCAACCTATTAAAAAATAAAATATAATTTATTCGAGTTTAGGTCAAGAAATATAAACTTGGAGAAAAGTTCTCACCATTTTGGACCGAATAAATTTATCAACTCTCTTTCCCCAACTTGAATCAAAATTTAGTTTCTATTTCACCATCTCCTACGAATTACAACACAACACCCTTACTAATTGTGCTCGAACTCAATTATGTTAAAATTGAGTGTTTCATAATATACCCATACAATAAATCATTTAGCGTGTGGAACATTTAGACAGACGCCTTAAGAAGTGGATGAGAATGAGGTCTTGATATACCCACGTCATGTGGAAAAAATAGGCACATCAGTTAGGAATTGGTTGGATCGGGTTATGGGCCCACAGATAGACTTAAACAAATTGAATTGGCAAAGTAGGCCTATGTTAATTTACTGCTTATAGGCCCATCAACCCGTTTTTCACGCATCCTTTGTCGGACTTATCATTCTTTTCTCTCTCCCTCTTAATTTTTAATTTATTTATTTTTTAGGTTTGAAGACTTTGAACCACGGGGCATTCAAGACTAAGTCGCATCGGGATGGTTTGGTAAAAGTAAAGTGTTTCAAATATATAATTTTTATCCATACCAAATCATAACCAAAATAAGAAGAAAGCTTCGTACAGATACATAACCGGTTCGTATATTCAGAAACGGGTCGAGTAGCGGGTTAAAATTTTAAAACCCGTTTATATCCGACCTGACCCGCAAATAATCCTAATCCTAAGTATATAATCATCATTTTTTCTTTCCTCTTCTTTTTTTCTCTCTTTTCTTCCTTCTTTCTTCTTCACTGCCGCCGACCTCCTTCTCCTTCTCTCTCAAAACCACTTTAGGTTTTTGAACTTTGTTTTTTATATGGTTAGGAAGGAATATATCACTTGGTTTCTCTCCTTTTTCTTCTTGTTTCTTGTAAATCTCACCGCCGCCAGCGCTAATCTCTACCGCCTTGCTCCACCAATATCAGGTAGGTTATTATAAGATTGTAAAAGCTTAGCCAGATCTGGGTATACAAATATGCTGCAATCCGTTAGATCTAAAACTCTCTTATTTCGTTTTCATGATTTTCCTCCACATTCATACTCGAGTTGTTTGCTAGGGTTTAGGGTTTTAGCTTAACTGCTGTTGCGCTTGTTGATGAAATTGCTAAATCAAGCTCTTTGGTTGACTTTATGTATTTCTCGAGCCCATCAGCGTAAACCATCTAGATTTCTCCAAGAAATGAAATGTTTTATGGTCAGGATTAGATGTGGAAATTATTGAATAGTTGTCTTCTTCCATTTTTTTTTGAATTACAAGCTCGACCCATTTTTTTGGGTCCTGGAGCCTAACTCATCCAACCCGCCAACCCGTGATTATGGGAGTAAAAAGTAAAAACTGATTCAAACTGACCCGTTTAATTATTGGCGAGTCGGTGGTGGATTTGGGTTATAACCGACTCGACCCATCTACACCTCTAAAAAGGAGTGACGTTAGCAGCAAACTTTGAATAAAGAAATGTGCAGGGGCTAAATTGGAATTAATCCAATTTAAACTTTGACAAATTCAGCCTCTCTGCCTTATAAATAGGCATGCTAGGAATTGTATCAATTAGCGCGTTGCAATTGATTGAGAGAATGTGAGAGGTTGTTCTTAAGCATCTGTGAGAAAAATATGTATTATTTTTTTTATTAGTGATTGAGAGAAAAATAATCAATGAAGGTAATTATTTTTCTAGATTGTGGTCTTCTCGATTTAGATGTGAGATTGAGTTGAGAGAAACTATGAAAGCTAATACTTTTTGGTAAAAAATTTCGGAGTTAGTCCCGTAATTTTTCCTCGTTTTAAGTTTTCCACATAAACTCTCGGTGTTGTATATTTACTGTATTTTATTTTGTTCGAGATTTTTCCCACCAACCAAGACTCAAATTCTCCAAAAAAAAAATATGGATTATGGAGTGCCAATTTTTTTGATTTTAGGATTAGTGTTGTTTTCCAAATTATGGAAAGCGAGATTAAGTAGGTCCAAAAATCATTGCCGCCTCTTATTTGCCCCCGAGCCAAAAGGCGCCTTACCAATTATAGGTCACCTACATCTCTTAGGCACCCACAAGACTTTTGCCCGAACCTTAGGTGCGATAGCTGACAATTGCGGACCAATCTTCACAATCTGGCTAGGAGTTCACCGAGCCATTGTGGTCAGCGATGCAGCCGTGATTAAAGAGTGTTTCACAACAAAAGATAAGGTCTTGGCATCTAGACCAAGATCAAGCCACGGCGAGTACTTAAGCTACAACTACGCTGCATTTGGGTTCGCACCCTATGGTCCTTACTGGCGCGATATCCGCAAACTTGCCACGGTCCAACTCCTTTCGAGCCATAGGCTCAAGTCGTTTAGGCATGTTCAGGTATCGGAGGTGAATGCGTTGATCAAAGACTTGTTCTTGCTTTGTAGGAACAATATTGGAGGAGGATCTACCAATGTGGTCATTAGCGAATGTCTTACTCAATTAAGTATGAACACGATTATGAGAATTATTGCAGGGAAGAGGTGTTTTGGTAGTTTGACTAGTGCCGAGAGTTATGGAGAAGGGAATCGGATAGGAAAAATTATGAGGGAGTTTATGTATATTTCGGGAGTTCTTGTCCCTTCGGATTTAATTCCTGGGATCGGTTGGATGAATCGTTTTCTTGGACCGGTGAACACCATGAAGCGACTTTCTAAGGAATTTGATTGCCTTCTTGAGAGTTGGATTGAAGAACATAAACAAGAGAGGCTCAAGATTAATGATTCAAACATCACGCAAGACTTCATTCATGTGATGCTAGCTGAGCTTGAGGATTCCAAGTTTGGACATTCACAAGAAACCATCATCAAGGGAACCGCATTGGTAAGTTTCTACTCCATTAATCAATGATCGTTAACATTTAAGCTCTACTTTGATTAACTTTTAAAATTTTGTGTTAATAATCATAACATTCCTTTTTTAGTATAATGACAATATTAGTCCCTCTACTCAATAGAGATTTGACTTTTTATTTGTTGAGAAGTAAATAAATATTAGAGTACTGTCGTTTTTTGACGTGGCTCAAGAGCCTATGTGACAAGCTATTAGGAGGTTGAATTTTGTCACCTCATATTAATTTGTGCAAAGTTTCAACCGCAAATTATGGCTTTCACTTTGGGGAAGTAAACAAATACTAAATATCGAGCCTCACTTATGATGCATGATTTATAAGCGCAGTGATTTTTTTATAACGGTTTAGTTGAAGAGGGTACTAATCAAGTTTCTAAATACTAATTTTTGGACTTCATCTACAAGAATAAACATCCATCTTTATGCAATTATTCCTCTGTTGTTTCTAATCTAACCTTATGTTATAGACGCTTATCCTAGCTGGCGCCGATACCACTTCCATCACCTTGACATGGATCTTGTCCAACTTGTTAAACAATCCACGCGTGATGAAGCTTGCGCAAGAAGAGCTAGACAACAAAGTTGGGAGGGAAAGATGGGCGGAGGAGTCTGACATTGAAAGATTAATTTACCTCCAGGCCATCGTTAAAGAAACACTGCGATTATACCCACCCGGTCCGGTATCAGTCCCACATGAGGCAAGCGAAGAATGTTCGATTGGAGGATACCATATCCCGAAAGGAACTCGCGTGTTTACGAATTTGTGGAAGCTGCATCGAGACCCAAAACTGTGGTCAAATCCTGATGAATTCCTACCGGAAAGATTTCTTACAAGTAGAAAAATGGATGTAGATGTTTCGGGTCAATATTTCGAGTTTATCCCATTCGGGTCGGGGAGAAGGATTTGTCCTGGAATCACATTTGCAATGCAATTGATGCACTTGACTCTTGCTCAGTTGCTTCAGGGGTTTAGCATGACAACGCCTATGAATGTGGGTGTGGATATGACGGAAGGATTTGGCATAAGCATGCCCAAGACAACTCCATTGGAAGTACAAATCATGCCGCGGTTATGCCCAGAACTATATGAAATTTCATGAATGGGAGTGATTGGAAGTAGGAAATAGCTAAGTTTGGGATTATGTTATATTTTCACCCACCACATATCCGGTAAAAATTGCTTGTGGCATAAGCATGTAGTTTGGTACTTTTTTTCATAAGTGATTTTAGCTGAAAAAACGGAACGCAATCCCAAACATACCCTAATTATAAACTCTTTTTCCTCAAATAACAAATAGGTGAGCATTCGCAACTTTGATTAGGATTCCGAGAATTTCAAATCGAAATGATTCGGAATGAATTTCAATGTCAGTAATTTAAAGTATCTAAATAAAACCCTATGTGAATAACATGCGACTATTTCGAATTGGATAGATCTATCAGATTTGTTTAATATACTTTGATTCTTTATATTTAAAAATTATTATTTAAAAAAATATAGATATATTAATTTTAGGCCTTTTTTTTAATCCTCGGTTCCTCTCCCTAATGCAACATCATCACAACCTAATCAGTGGAGAACATAGCAAAAAAAGGAAGGAAAAAAAACAAGAAAATGGAAGTGAAACTAAAATATGGAAATTAAATTCGAAACGTATTCGATTATTTTTTATTACCGAATAATATCAGATTGAATTTTAAAATTTGTCAAAACCTCTATCCTCCATCTAAATTTTATCCAACACAATTCAGATCTTATCAGATAGGAGATTCGATCCATGCTTACCCCTACATAACATGGTAACATCGATAGTGACTTCGGATGGTAATATTGTTGGAATAAAAGGTTCATGTATTCTTGATTCCATTATTTAAGATTCAAATAATTTATCCAACGTTAATTTCTTTTTTTATTTGTCTCTGTTGTAATTTAATTTTGGTTTATATAAATATTTATTTTGGTGAGTTTTGACATTTTTATACCTGTGGTTTAAGTTGATTTAATAATTTAGTTTTACAATAAATTAAGGTAGCGTTTGATTCTCGCCATATAATTTACTAAAAGTGTAATTGGTTTTTAGAAAGTAATTTTTATGATAGTTATATCTTTATTGTTTGGTTGATAATTGTAGATTTTTAATAAAGAATGATAAATAAATATTTATTTTCAATTATACATATAAAAAAAATCATGTTATAATTGTCAAGATATAAAATTTCCTTTCAAAACTCTGGAAAGTTGGATTCTTTAACTTTTTTGTTACGAATATTTTGCCTTTTTTATTGAGCTTTTGCACGGAAAATTTTAGGTACACCGAGGATACCTAGACCTATTACTCGGTATATCTCCACATAAAAAAATTAACACTTGTTAATTAAAAGCTTTATAGTTTACAGATAGGTTATATAAAAGCTTTATAGTTTTTGGAATATCAAGTGATATTAAATTAATTATTTGATATTAGTCTTTATTTTAGAACTAATTTTTTAAGGAATTAAATTTGCCAGTGACCATAGCTCATTGATTTGTGTGCGGGTGGCAAAATATTAATAAGGTTTCAAGTTCAAGCCAAACCTCCCCTTGAGAAAAAAAGTAATAAAATTTGAAGTATGTGAAAAAATGGTTGCTAATTTTGAAATTATTTTTCTCATTAAATTAGGTATAAAATAATTTATTTAGTTTTTTTTGAAGAAAATAAAAAAAATATTATTATACAAATTGTATACATAAAAAAAGCTCTTAGCACGGAAAACAAGGAACACAATTACAAGATTAAACAAAAATTACAATAAATAAATGCCAAAATAAAACATTTAAGTTAGGGGATAAAATGTTATGAAAACATAAAACATGATTTTAAATCTTTGGACAAGTTCTTATAAGTTTTTTTTTCTCACTTTTTCTATTCTCATCATTTATTTAATTTCAAAATTTTTCCAGTTTCGTGGGTAGAACAATTTTTGTTTTGTGTTACTATTATTTAAGACGTGTTTCGTACCATTTGTCACAAAATGAGTATTTTATGCAGCGATTAATCCGTGCGGTACCTAGTTAGCTCCTCTGTTGCTTGCTAAGTCAGCCTAACTACTAAAATTACAAAGTTTAAAACAAAATTAGCATAAAAAAAACTTAAAAAGAAAAGCACACAAAATAGTTTGGAGAAGAATGGTTGATATTTACAATTACATCAATCTTTGAATACAAATTTTTAATGGTTGTGGAAGATGAATATGGTGATATGGTATGAGTGGCATATCTCCGGTCAACTTCAAGAACGGGTGGCGGGTGGAATTTGGAATTGCCAATTGGTCGCCAAAAAGCAATACTCAAGTGGAAAAAACAGTTTTTTTCAAATACTGAATTTGGTAAATCTTTAAATTTCTACTTTTACCATTAAACTTTCCAAACAGGTGCAGAATTGGAAAGTTTCCATAGAGAATATTATGAATTGTTTACTCATGGAGAATTTTCTAAAAACTCTTTAAATTTTTTTTAAAAAAATTAATTTTCTAAAAACTTGAGATATTTTCGAAAATGTGTTTACGTAATTGTTTTTTTAAACTGGAAAATTCTCCAATTTTTCAAATTTTCTAAATTAACACTGAAAATTAAAAACACCCAAAATGAAATTTTTCAAATTTTCCAAAACTAATTTTCATGATGCTCATAGTTTTGAATAAGGTTTACTTTCTAAGTGAACAAAAATATTAGATATAAATTGTCAAAAATTGTTTTAATGTGTAGAAAATATAAATAGATGATAAAATGTGACCAAAGTAAAATAGTGGAACCAATTATACAATTTAACCACGAATATTTCTGGATTTTTAGCTCCTTATCGTGTTGAACGGTATCATTTAAATGATTTTCGTGGATGGGGAAGGATAACAAGAAAATATGCATTGTTTAACTATCGACATTCATCATTGAGAAATGTAATTGAAAGGGTTTTTGGCGTCCTGAAAGCTAGATTTCCAATCTTAAAGTCCTTTCAGCAAATACCTCTAACTTGTTAAACACTACAAAACTTTAAATATATATATAATTAAGATTGTATGTTTAGATTTAGTTATATTTTTCATTCGAAACATTAAATCAACTTATCTTAATTTTCTGATACATTTTATAGTTTTATAAATAACATTATTCAGTTACCGCTAAAACTCAATAAGGTAGGTTTGTTTTTTTTTAAGCTTGACGGGCTTCTATGAATATATGTTAAAACATATAAAAAGAAACTGATTTGCAAGTATTTAGTTTTATCTATTTTGTTTATAAATCATGAGAGTTCCAATTTCCTAAGCCCATGGGCTTTTTCTATTATGGTTGGATTTAGGGAAACCCATTACATTACCTAGCCCATTACGGCTAGTCCTGCCTTTCGGTTTTGAAATTGGGCCGCCATCATTTTAGCTTTGGTCAGTGCTTTGCTGGTATGAGAACGATCCTCTTCTATTTACGCGCGAGTAGAATGACAATAACATGAAAGATTTAGAACGTGAGAAAATTATAGAATTTTACACTCTCCTCACATAAATGATTAGTTTTAGCATCGGTAGGGTTCGAAAAGTGTGCGACCCTTGTCGAATTTTAATGAGGCTATCAATTAAATAAATAGAGAATAAAAACTTACGTAATATCACAGAGAGTATACGAAAATTTGTTAGAAAAGGTAAGATGGTTGTGGGTCATATGATTTATTAAGTGGTGAGAGAGAAAGGAAACGTAATGGGGTAGAAAGCCCACGATGTCAATTGATTAATGGGCCCTTGGGAAGAGACTGAGAGTGGTTTTGTTCATTGTATTTGCTTAAAATATCCTATTTTTCCTTCTGATTTGTTATTAAATCAAAATAGGTAGTGTGCTGTTTGTTAATACTTAAATTCCTATAATATATACAATGATTACACGTCGTTCGTGCTAAAACTGTTTATAAGGTTTCTTATTTTTATTTTTCTTGAGGTTTGGTTTGGGTAGCAAACTAGCAATATTGCAATTAATAATCCAAGAGTTAGTTCTCTTGTCAAGGACAGAGCCAGCTGCCTATCCTACAGTTTGAAAACGATGCCGTCCCGGAATTAGTTGTAAATCCTTGTCCGCTGCTAAAAAATAATATAATTACTTCGTACATGAGCATCGAAGAGAGTTCCACACGCTATTTAATGAAAACAATACCGTCCCAGAAAATATTTAATTTTCTTAAATTTTCATTTTTTGACATTCTATTTTTACAATAAATGTAATTTATATGATTATACTCAAACTATGTAGTATACTGTTTGTTAATAGTTATTTTTGCCTATAAGGGAGGATATCCTCTCTCTTTTTCAATTTTCTTTTTATAATTTGTTTGTTTTTGTACAGTTGGACTGAAAATTACATTTTATAAGGGAATCCAAATTTAGTCAAATATATGGATCACATGATGTTGCCCCTAGAATTTACAAAAACGGTGCGTCCAAGGAACACTGATTGCATGAAAACATGACAATTCAGCAGACAGTCAACCTAATTTTTGTACGTAGAGTCCAAATCATAACCACATGGAAAAGACATTCTTCACCTCCACACCCTTTAATTTTCCTTTCGTCCAATTAATTTTTTTTCGCCAAAAAAATCTGAACCATATGTTCATTTTTATATTTATTATTGGATTGGAACCGATCATTTCCTTACAAGATCAACTTATTAAAAAAATAAAATATAATTTATTCGAGTTTATGTCAAGAAATATAAATTTGGAGAAAGATTCTCACCATTTGGGATCGAATAAATTTATCAACTCTTTCCCCAACTTGAATCAAAATTTAGTTTCTATTTCATCATCTCCTACGAATTACGTTAATTCGCAACGTTAAACACAACACTTTTATTAACCATGCTCGAACTCAATTATGTTAAAATTGAGTGTTTCATAATATACCCATACAATAAATTATTTAGCGTGTGGAACATTTAGACGCCTCAAGAAGTGGATGAGAATGAGGAAGAATGACGAAATGAGGTCTTGGTATACCCACGTCAGGTGGAAAAAATAGGCACATCAGTTTGGAATTGGTTGGGTCGGGTTATGGGCCCACAGATAGACCCAAACAAATTGAATTGGCAAAGTAGGCCTATGTTAATTTACTGCTTATAGGCCCATCAACCCGTTTATTAGGCCCACTTCACGTATCCTTTGTCGGACTTACCTTTCTTTTCTCTCCCTCCTAATTTTTTATTTTTATTTTTAGGTTTGAAGACTTTGAACCACGGGTCATTCTTAAATTTATCAAGACTAATTAAGTCGCATCGAGATGGTTTGGTAAAAGTAAAGTGATTGGAATATATAATTTTTATCCATATATAAAGATTGAATTTGCGACTTCTTACTTAAAAGATAAGTGTTAAATCATTCGCACTATTTGTCGACCTTTCTCAATTTTTCTGTTTTGATAGTGACAACTCATACTTGCTTTTTTGGAAAGGAAGAAGAATTGGAACAAGAAAGTATTAAAAAAGATAAGCAACAAAGATTCAAAAACCTTGAATGAGCTCAATCAAACAAGATCTACATGAAAAATCATTATTTGGAGGATTTTTTATGATTTTTTATTTTATTTTCTTTTGAAATAAAAAAGAAATGTATATGACTTTTTGGGCCAAATCGATCGGTCATCGTCTAATTAAACCATGGTGAGCGAATAAACGGTGTAATGGATTAATGGTTGTTGATGCATGGTGACCGAATAATAAACGGTGTAATGGTTGATAGGTCAACCTCGAGAATAACCAATAATTGACCGGATATTGACTTCTAGAATTGATTAAATAGTTTGATACTACAACCGAAAATGAACGGTGAATGATGATCAATCATTGTTGATCAGACACTTCAGATAAATTTCATTTAGTTTTTCTCATTTTCTTGTATTTGTTCAAAATCATCCATCCTAAAGTTTTGGATCGCAGAATCGTAGGCAGGACATTTTCTGCTACTGAAACATTAGGGAATGATTTAAACTTTAAAGTCTCTGCCATTTGCGGAGACGACGAGCCCTTGTTTTAGAATTAGGAGTAATTAATTACTATATTAGGTTGGAATCATACCATGATTATTCGATAATGAAATTGTCGTGCGCCTTAATCCTCCTAGCTAGCACTATTAATCTACCATGTTAAGTTTTCCTAGTTTTCCTCCATTTATCTCTCAAGTGTTGTGTTGGTACTTTTTTATGATGATGAAATGAGTATGTTACTTAGGAAACAACATTAATACTTATCATGGAACGAAATACAAAAAATTAAATCCATTATCAATTTTTTACACTTTTGGAGGAGTAATACAATGATATAGGTATTTCATTTAGGTACACTTAGATCCATCGTTCAGACGACACGTTTATATTTAGATGATTAATTATTGGTATGATTAGAGAATGCTTAATGATGTGGTGGTGGTACACGTCAGGAGATTAAAGGAGCTACTAGAGTGCAATAATTCAAGTATTTTCCTACAAGAAAAGCTGTGATATGTAGAGATCTCTGTAATAATCAAGCCCACGTGAAATTGCAATAATAGCTTATTGTATAATGTACTACTAACATGTACTCTAACCCATAGGTCCATCGCCAACCAAAAAATAAATTAACTCATTTCTTTATACAAACTTGTCGGTGTAATCATAAAACAATAGCCGACTCCCAGTCCTTCTTTTCTTTTCTTTTCTTCTAGTTATGACATACAAGTTTCGATGTAAGAACTAGCAGCTGGCACTACATCAATTGCAATTGGAACTACAATTTATCCTCACCAATTAAATTTTGCATGGCTGTACCGTTTCGAGCCATTCGTGCAATTTATGAAAGAGAATTTTATCATTTTTAAATTTAGAACAGTCGATGACTTGTATATATTATATATGGACAGGGGACGAGCAATCATATTTAGGGTTTACATTTATTTTGGGACACTTGGGAATAGAATAGTGATTCTGATGATGAGAACAGTAAATTATGGCGTGAATTTCGGTTTCTTGTTTGCTCTTTAGGGTTTCAAGAAAAAGAGTGTGTAATGTGTATGGTCAATGTTTACTGTGTGTAGATTATACACTGTTGCAAAATAAATACAGTAGTAGTATTATTATTTTTTAAATTTTGGAATATGGCAGGCTTTCTCCTGTCCATATGTGTATAATATAAGGTTGTGGTGGTGCTACAGCTACAGCTACAGCAGTTGTATAAATGGTACTGTACTGCATATAATAATGTTTGAATTGATCACTGCTCAAATTGCATCATCTTCCTGTATGGAATACTGTGCTCTCCTTCAATATGCCGATTGCTTCTTGTTCTTTTGCAACTTCTTGTCATTAATGGTGCAATTATTTAATTCATAAATTTATAGGGTGGCTTCCAAGTGGGTGTCTAGTTTGTGCCTCCTAGATCCTTCCATCTATCATCCTCACCCGAACTAATTTAATACGAATAAAATTATATATATATATATAGTTCGCATTTAATTCTCTAGGTTGACATAGCTAATATATGCATAAGATTATTAATTCTCTAGGGTTTATATATGATCATAATTATAGGTGGCTTAAACCTAAAAGATTTTAACATGTCATGGGTACTCATAATCCTAATTTAGTTCCTTAATTGACACTTATATACGACATTCCTAATCCTAATTAAGCATGGTTTCTTATGGATTATTTATGTAATTAACGAGCATAAATTTATAAACTTGAGCCTCTCGATCGTACTATAGAGGTAGGTAGTACGTACTAGTCTTATATATATGAAGTGCCGGCTGGCAATTTGTGAAACTTAAAATCGATAGATTGGGTTGCTGTTTTGCAGACCCAGACAACGAAATCAAAATATTTTGTGGTATCAAATTGTAACACAAACGAAGAATACTGTATGCACTTAAATAAAGCACATTAGCTTGTCCCGCTAAATGATAGCCTTTGTTGATATTATTCGAGTATATTTTTTTTTCTAACATTTTTTTTATTCATTAAATTCAAATATTAAATCTAAATTAAGAATTCGATCAATTTTCAACATGAATATAAAGGATTTTGATTACATGGATGGAGGGGTCTTGCCTCCTCCATGCCACTCTTTATCCTCAAGTTGGAGAGCAAAGGGAAGTTGATTGATTGAACCCCACTTTTTGGTGAGTGCAATTAAAAAGAAATTGAATTCTAGAAGGGACCCAAGATAGGGAAAAGAAAGAAATTGTGGCTACTCTTTTTTAAGTGGATAATACAAAGAACTTGAGATATAGTTGAATCACCTGGATTAAGACCTTAGTGGCTCCATATCATCAAACATCTACTCTTTTATCTCTTTCCTTGTGACCTCACTCTCACAAACCCTAGTTTTGCCTCCTCCACTGATTAGTCTCATTAGTTTAAACATAATTCAACAATTTAAGTTTCGTGTAATAATCAACGTATCCAAAAATTTACACAAGTTGACGTATAATTTATTATTAGTTGATTCAAACTCGAAGTCTAATATCATCTGATGTTTCTGATTCGTAGGAAATATTTTATCACTTAATTGCATGCTCATTGGTCGGACAAATTAAAGACTAGCTATAAGCTAGAATTTAATAATTAGTACTATTAATTACTTGGTGTGAGGCTAATTAAGGAGGCAAGATTAATACAAAACTCATAAAGAACAAGCATCGGCACAATTCCAATAAGATACTTTGGTTGGTTTCTCTCTTTACCTCTCTCTCTCTGTGTCATTGATTCCAGATTTAGCAGGGTCGGGTTGGGACCATGACTCGTGTTTAACGGTGGGTGGATCTACGATATGAGATATGCATGTCATGTCTTTGTCTCTTAGATATACCAACTAATAGTAATAATATATAATAATCTCATTCATTAACAAAATAATTAACATTTCTTCCAAGGAACAAAATGGCTAATATAGAAAACCTTCGACGTTTCCTAATTTTAACTAATTAAGGGAATAATTAGTACTACTCTCTCATGATTAGCTTATCTCAAATTAAAACATATATACTACTTAACTTTACAATAAAGGACAAGTTTAATAATTTATACCATGATTGTCTCTCTAATCCTTTCTTCCTGGCCACTTCTCTTTGAGGAGCTATATATTAACACGAATCTTTCCACCAATTTTGGACGGTTTTGATTGGATGTCCCTCCAATTTCAAAAGCGTGGAGTGAAGACTAGAATACTTGCATGTTCAAGTTGCTCCAAAATAGTACTCATTAATAATTAAGAAAATCAACATTAATTAGCTTTAAAAAAATGGATATATATTAACATTAGGTAATTAAGAAAGAGTAGAAGGAGCATTTTGAACATATCTTCTGCGAGCCCTGCCCCATTGAGCTTCTATCTGTGTGGTATTTTTTGTTTGCAAAGCAAGAAAAAATTAAATGTCAGGCTGAGTGACTAATTGCATTCAAACATTATCAGACACTATTAAAAGTGGTCGCTCTTTTAATATTATTTTCTCCATTCTATAAATTTTAACCCGAAATCTAGTTAAAGGTTCATAAATAAGTTATAAACAACCCGAGCACTACCAACGGTGGTTAAAAAGAAAGTGATTGAAAGAATATACGTGTGCCTAACATTACTAGATATGGAAGGAAAGGAATTAAATGTAGACATATCATACTCCTTCTTCCTTGCCATGTAGCTATGGAGTATATGTGATTTTGGGCATATGGAATATATTGTGGGGTGCCTTGGTATGATTTTGTAGTTGTCATGCTTGATACGCGGTGCCATTGGTACGTAATGGCAGACATTTTTCAACTTTCATTTCTCTTAGTGCTAAGTGCTAACAATTAATTAAGCTACTACTACAAGGTTCGGTTTGTGATATCAGAAGTGACATTCTGCATATGTATATGCTAGCTATACCTCAATACGTTAGTTATGTCTTGTCTGCTTTAATTACTCATCATCATCATCATCAAATTAGCCTTTATAGGTAGGAGAGGCATATGTGTTGTTTGTGATTCTATTGATCTTACTAATATTTATCAAGTTCCCAACGTTGTTAATGACGATCCGTCAAAGAAATATTTGCACTCAATCCTGAAAATGTAGACATTCTTCTTTTGCCCTCTAAGAGGATTAATATACACACAGAGTGATAAAATGATGACAAGTTGGTAACTCGTAAGTGTGAGATTAATCGGGGGTCATTAAGATGCCTTAATTACAAGTGCGGTGGTGACAAATTTCAACGAACCACATCTTTACTCTACACCCTCCTTTTTGGAAAGGAGATCGTCAGTTAATTAGCTATATATACTTTGTTTTAGTTTTTTTATCAAAATTATTATCTTAAGTTTACTTTACGTAAAATCAATATTTGAGTAAAAAGTAATTACTCGACTAATCCTAAGAACAATGGAATATACACTAATTAAGAAAGTTTTGATTTTTTTTACGTAAAACCTCATTATTTTTTAGCATAAGTGACCGTGTATTTGATAGTTGACTCATAACTCGAGTCATGACATGAATTCAAGTAACTAACTGCAGTTGATTAATTACGCCGAAAAGTAGTCAAATTTTAAAAGTAATTTACGTCATGAAAATAATATGGACTAACCAGTTAAATTACAAATTCATATACTTATTTATGCGTTCCTTAAAACTAATAAATTAATATATAATTGGATAGTTAATTAAAAGTTAATTGTAGAGTTTATAAATAAGAATTAGTCCGTAGTCCGTACAGATGGAGGAGAGCCACTAAAGATGAGGAGAATTGATTCTTGATTGATAGAAGAGGAAATTATTTATAATTATAATTATAATTTGGTTTGATTTGGTTTTTGTGAATAATTTGGTCGGAGGTGGTGCCGAGGTGGTTGTTGTGTCGTCGTCCCGACAAAAGCTGCATTCTTTCACATGGATGCTAGTTTCCTCCTCTCTACTGTTCCATTGCCTTTCTTTCATCTCCCTTCCCTTTCAATAATTAATATTTTAGCCCCCTCTGACACTTAAATTGAGGACTCCGTTGGGTAATTCAGATCGGAGATGAATTTAAACCGATCGCTTTATTAGGTTTGTCATCGGCAGTGTGCCGTCCTTTTATGGGCCCAATTTTTTAAAAGAATGTGTTGCATGCTTGTAAATATATGTATAAAAATATGATACCGAAATTGATAGATATAGCTTGTAGCAATAGCAAAAACGATATGGTAATCGGTACGTGATTAACAATATTATTAATTCAATTTTTGAATAGATATGCTTGTAATGGAAAATGACCTATAATTACAATTACTACTTTCCATGAAGGAGAAAAGTGGTGGGAAAAAATGAAAAATAAATGCATATAGATGAACCCGATGAAAAAATGTATGAATAGACAAACATCCATAATCTTTTATTTGACTATGATGATGCAAACATATACAATGGTAATGAGGATTTCGCTACATCTAATGATAGTCTAGGCTTGGACGATGATATAGGGATATTGAAAATGGAAAAACAATGATGGTGCAGTTTTAGATCATGTACTTCATTCAGCTCTCGTTAGCTAAATTAAGGGATGATATGGACTTGGACGTGGGTTAGGTTGTTAGAAAAGAGACGGAGAGCAAAAAAACAGTGCAAAAATAATGGGCAAGTTAATAATGTTGCAAATGAGTATGTTGAAGAAGCATTAAGGGTTCATCCAAGTGTATGCGGTAGAGTGTTAGGTGAGCTGGGTTCGAACCCATGCTCATCACCATGTTAGAGTGTTTTTTCAAAAAAAATTAAGAGATAAATGAGTCAAATAGGTCGATCCATTTGCTAATGGGTAGGGTCAATCTTATCTTAATTTTAAACGGGTCAGAAATCATTGACATTTACCCGCTTAAAGTGAATCAAACTCATTTAACACCCCTAGTGTGTGTGTATATATATACTCTAGACAATTTTTGGCCAAATAGAGAGAAAAAAAATGGCTCTAGAGAAATCATTTTGGGGTCGTATGTTGAGTATCATTTATGCATTTACTTCCATGCTTTTATTTGCTTGATTCTACTCCACAAGCATTTTTTTATTTTCAATTAATAATTAAAAATAATAAATTATTTCAATTTTTTTTGAATTTATCATTCTCTCTTTCACTTGGATGATAAATTTTGTTGCTTTTAGTTCACTGAGTTAATCAATTGTACTATATCTTTATATGCGTTTTTGTTTCTCTTATTAGTTGTTATCATGTGATAAAACGTCGAGGAAATAAAAAAACTATTTATATGCATAAATGATTGAAATAAAATGTTTCCTCTCTATTTTTTTTATAAAAAAATGATAGGAAGTGAAAGTGGGAAAGAAGGAGATTTTGATTGGGGTGGACGGTGAGGAATATAAGGGAAATGAAAGTTGGCAGGTCCTAACATTATTGTAATTATTATTAAATACAAGTTATCAACCGCTGGCATATAAAATAAATAAATCAACAAAAAAGATTAAAGTTTAGTTAAACAATAATTAAATCTTGCATGCTTAAGCTTAACTTGAATTCTGGTCTAATGATCCGAACCACCAAACTTGTGACATGTGAAATCTCCTTCTTTTCCGGCTAGTGCTTATTCTTAATCCTCCTTAATACGTTTTTAATCATTTCTTATTCCTCCCTTCCATAAATAATGATTTTGGGATGGGCCCAGATTCCTGAAAAACGGCCCAATACTAATAAAGGTAGAAAAAAACACCTCAACCTATAAATAATAAATAAACTATGCTCTCAGTCAAACATGAATGATGAAAGTGCCCATCCACGTCATCAAACATCCACATGAACCAGCACCAATTAAAAACACAACTGGCACATGTGACAATTAAAGAGGGGAAAGTGATCTGATGCTGTTTTTCTCTCTCTTTGGCCTCATTATACCCTACTATGTGTATTCATTTAGAAATGGTTAAGTTAATGACGTAAAATTCTCATATTTATGTGATGAGTATAAGGAAATAGTTATGCTCGGGATGCAGTGAAATAGAAGAACAGAAAAGGCACGTGGTTTTCAAAATATAGGATCAAAAAGTACTTTCTACGTCAAATGAGAATGAATTTAGGTTGAATTTTAGGTGAATTTAGGAGGAATTTAATAAAAGAAAGAACATTATTGTCTGTTACTGGTAGTAAGAACATTACACAGTTGACACCACGCTAATAACTACCATCTCTATTCTCTACACACAGTAATATTCGATTATTATTTTAATAATTATTATTAACCTTTCTTGTTCCCTTTCGTTTAAAGTCACCAGTGCAAAAAAATTCCACAATCTTTTCATTCTTAGTATTTTTTTCCCATTGTCAAAGGAAAACCAAAACCAAACAAAAACACAGAGAGGTCTGATTGTCTCAGTCTATTGTATGTCGGCTTGTTCATTCACATAAATAAAAAGGCTGTCTTTGCTTTCACTTTAGCTTGTGTTTTTTTTTTATAATTTGGGTCTCTTATTTTCTTGGCAACACAAACTGTTCAATTTCATCTTCCATCTATCCTGATCCCTCTAATAAAAAATTAGGGAAGAAGGGATGAAGCTAAAAGTTCCCATTTTGTGCACATGCAGAAAAGATTCACTCTTTTGGTGAAGAGGAGAAGGAAAGTTCCCTTTTTCCCCCATGTTAGCTGGTGATTTGGGTGAGTTTATTGGTTGGGGTTTGGTTTCTTTGGATTTGAATGTGATTTGTTTCCTTAATTGAGCATTGGAAGCTGGTTTTTCCCCCAAAAAGAAAGGAAAGAAAAAAAGAAAGGAGAGGATGTGGTGGTATTGCTGGAATTATTATTGGCAATGGTTATGTAGCTACAGCTGCTGAGGACCCAAAATAGTTATTGGGGTTTGGGTGGAAGATAGCAACTTCTTGGATTTGCTAAAAAAAAGGAGTGGTTTTTGTCATTTATTCCTCAAAAAATGAAGGTCCCTTCAAATGGGTTTTTAGCAAATTCTACAGAAGGTAAAGACTTTTGCTTTCAACTCATTCCTTTCACATGTTCTGTTGTTGCTGCTAGCTGCTTGTAACATTCCCTTACCTGCTTCTTGCTTCTCAGCTTATGAGTCATGATTTTTTGTGAAGATTTATTATAGTGGTCAGGTGATTTATTACTGGGTTCTACTTTTCTCTTAGCTTTTATTGCCGAGACAGGAGGCTGGAGGAAGTATTTCTAGTTATGGGTTGTTCTTGTTCATGTCCCTCTTCACTTTCTATTCTCTTCTTTGTAAAAATAAAAAAAAGGTTCTCCTTTTGCAAATTTGCAAATCACAGTTTTCTGATACTATGTTGAAAAATCTGAATCTCAGTTCTGAGGTTTTTGTTTATGTAAAGAGTGCATATATGGTTAGTGATGAACTTAAGCATGGTGCATATGTGTTTATACAAAACCCTGGATTGTTCAAGCTTAATTAATGACCCATCAACCACAAATTCAAATTCAACAACTCCAAGAATTTGAACTTCCAAAACTGTTTTTGAACGAATTTAGTCACAGAACTTCCTTCTGCTTCATACACTGTACTTCTGCTGTCAGCAGATTTAATGGCAATTTATGGTCTGTGTGAAAGTAATTGCTCCATCATGAGATTACTTATCAATATAATATGTAGCGCGTGATGAAATACGAGTGACATAACTGGAAATATACTTGTACATACGTTTGGTAAGTTGTTTTTGGCACCTGTTTGTGCATGCCTGCGGTTCATGATAGGCAGTAGTTGCATATCTTTCTCATGATCAATTGCTTAGTCTTCATAACTGTAATTGAGAAACTGCAGAACTTTGACCAAGTGTGCAAGTTGTAATTTTTGTAAGAGCTAAATGGTGTCTAATCATGTTTATTTAAGTTTGGTTTTTGTTTTCATTGTGATTATATTTTGATTGGTTTCTAATCAGGTGAAAGAAAGAAAATTAACTCAGAGTTATGGCATGCTTGTGCGGGTCCACTGGTTTCTTTGCCTCCAGTTGGAAGTCTTGTGGTGTACTTCCCCCAAGGCCACAGTGAGCAAGTATGAGACCTTCCCTTGAATCTAGAAGAGCAATTATGCTGTGTTTTACATTATGAACTTACATTGAAGCTATAACTTTCAGGTGGCAGCATCAATGCAAAAGGAGACAGATTTGATACCAAGTTACCCGAATCTTCCTTCGAAGCTGATTTGCATGCTTCATAATGTCACATTGCATGTAAGAGAACCCAATGTTCTGCTTTATAGTAATTTTATTTTATATTTTGAGGGAATTTTTTTTGGGTAGAATTTAAGGGAATTTTTTGTAGTTGAATGATGCTGGTACATGCTTACTCCCGATTAGCTAAAGTTGATGTTGTTAACTGGCTCTGCATCCTTTTGGATGCAAACGGCGTTTGTGTGTTTTCGATTGCATTTTTTAGTAGAGTCATAATAAATACAACCTGATAGCTGGTCATAGCAGTGTGTATGGTGCCAGATCATAAATTTGCATGGCTAGGAATTGAATAAAATGAAAGTGGAAAAGTAAAACTCTGCTTTCATATTTCC
This sequence comes from Viola odorata, assembly GCA_963691705.1. Lineage (NCBI taxonomy): Eukaryota > Viridiplantae > Streptophyta > Magnoliopsida > Malpighiales > Violaceae > Viola > Viola odorata. The sequence goes on from OY829546.1 coordinate 4,164,251, forward strand.
AAAGCTGTTCTCTCATTTGTAATTATCTTTTATTCAGGCTGACGTGGAGACAGATGAAGTCTATGCGCAAATGACCCTTCAACCTGTAAGCAAAGTATGTGAGCCACTAAATTTCCTATCATAAATTCATCACTTGGAAGCTTGTTTTTTTGGAGTTGTAATTGCTTGTACCTGTACTGAAAACTACTGAACCTACAATCTCTACTGAACAGTATGACAAGGAAGCACTAATAGCATCTGATATGGGCCTCAAGCAAAGCAGGCAACCCACAGAGTCCTTTTGTAAAACTCTTACCGCCAGTGACACAAGTACTCACGGTGGATTTTCTGTACCTCGAAGAGCAGCTGAGAAAATTTTTCCATCTCTGGTTTGTGTCTTTTTTCAACTTCTAATTTAAGTTTTCAATTTCTGCAAATGTCTCCTTTTCAAAGATTGACCCTGAGCACTCTGGACAGGATTATTCAATGCAACCACCTGCTCAAGAGCTGGTAGCTAAAGACCTGCATGACCATCCGTGGACATTTAGACATATTTACCGAGGTATTTCCCTTTAACATGCATACACTCTTATGCTTGATCTGTGTTTAGATATTTTGAGTGACATTGGCAGATGAAAACTAGACATGATAAAACATACGTATTGTGAATCATGTTGAACATGTACCTCTGCTTCTTTCTTCTCAATGTGGACGTAGCAAGATTTTGTTTTTAACTCCTCAACTTAATACTCACATTTTTCCGGCCAAATAATTATGCTTCACTATAACCGATGCTTTGTGGAGATAGCTTTGGCTGTTGGTAGGAATTTGACCAGCATGAAATGGATTGTTTGGTTCATTAAATACATAAATACAGTCCTTTCTTTTTCTGGTGACGCAAATCCTTAAATACAAGTTTCTTGACTACAGGCCAGCCTAAGCGGCATCTACTGACAACTGGTTGGAGTGTCTTTGTTAGCACAAAAAGACTCTTTGCGGGTGATTCTGTTCTATTTATAAGGTATGAGATAGATGTTTGGTATGAAAGAAAAACAGTCAAAACTTTGTTCTGTTAAATCTAAAATAAACTTGTTGGCTGTAGAGATGAAAAATCACAACTTATGTTGGGTATAAGGCGCGCAAACAGACAGCAACCAGCTCTCTCTTCTTCAGTCATCTCCAGTGACAGCATGCACATTGGAATACTTGCTGCTGCAGCTCATGCTGCCGCAAATAACAGCCCGTTTACTATATTTTACAACCCAAGGTATTGCCGAAACTTTAGGTTGTTACGCTTTTATTTAGTAGAAAACAGTAAGCTGAAAAATTATTTGCTTTGAATAGGGCAAGCCCGGCGGAGTTTGTGATTCCTTTCTCAAAGTATAATAAAGCAATGTACACACAAGTGTCACTTGGCATGAGATTTAGAATGGTGTTTGAGACAGAGGAGTCTGGTGTCCGAAGATATATGGGTACAATCACTGGCATTAGTGATTTGGATCAAGTACGATGGAAGAATTCACAGTGGCGCAATCTTCAGGTGTTATTTGTTACTTACAAGTTCTGTATTGGTTAATTCAGATTGTATAGGGTTATTTAGTGGTGTGTCCTTCTGTCCTGAAGGAGCTTCATGTATTTGATTGGTTCCATAGCATCTATCAACTTAATTTTTTCATAGATGTATATGGTTTGTGCTAGCCTGGCTTCAAGGCATTGTTTCTTCATTGCCAGAACAAGTACATCTCTGTTTAGTACTTGGTCACTATTACTTCTGCTTCTTAGCTCGTTTTCTCTGGATATCCGACAAGTCAATATCCCAACTTTGATATGGGAATTTCTTAGTTTATGTGCATTCATCTCAAATATCAGTTGACTTATACTTTGTCTTACCAAGCAAGTCCTCGATTTATGATAGGTTGGGTGGGATGAGTCAACTGCTGGTGAACGGCCAAGCCGAGTTTCAATTTGGGAGATCGAGCCTGTTGTAACTCCTTTCTACATATGTCCACCCCCGTTTTTCAGACCAAAGTTTCCTAAGCAGCCAGGAATGCCAGGTAAGCCAAATTCATTTATCTTATTGTGACTTTTTTTCCCTTGGTTGTGATTGTGTTGTGTCATTCTTATTTTAATTCTTTGAAGTAAGGTGTCTGTGGACTGGAATTTCAGTCATATTTTCTAATGCATTTCTTCTTCGTGTGATTTTCCACGATGGTTGGTTTTATACTGGTGATTTAAGCAGACTCACCTACACAGATTTTATCCGTGTATTATTCACTTCTTTCACAATTCAAATTTGCATGCATTTATTCTCATTGCATTTTCCTTTTATGTGATCTTTTGGAGTTCTTTTACAGATGATGAATCTGATATGGAGAATGCCTTCAAAAGAACTATGCCTTGGCTTGGAGATGAATTTGGCATGAAGGATACCCAAAGCTCGATCTTCCCTGGTTTAAGTTTAGTGCAATGGATGAGCATGCAACAAAATAATCAGTTTTCTGGTGCTCAATCAGGATTCTTTCCATCGATGATCCCTTCCAATGGATTGCATAGTACCGATGATCCATCTAAGTTATTGAATTTCCAAACTCCCGGGCTGTCTGCCCCAACTCTCCAGTTTAACAAGACAAACTCGCAAGCCCAAGTCAGCCAGTTGCCACAGCCACCAATGACTTGGAGTCAACAACAGCAGCTGCAGCAGTTATTGCAAACTCCCGTCAATCAACAGCAGCAGCCTTTTGCGCATCAGCAGCAGCTGCCTCACCCCCCACAGCAACAACAGCGACAACAACCACAACAACCTCAACAACAACTGAATCAGCAGCCTCAACTGCAGCCACAGCCACAGCCACAACAAATGCGACAACCACCATCTCAGTTACAGCTGCAGTCTCAGTCGCAGTCACAGCTGCAGCAGCCACAGTCGCAGCCACAGCCAACAACGCAGTCGCATCCACAGCCAACACCCCAATCGCAATCACAGCATCAGCAACAGCCACATCAGCATCAGCAACAACCACAACATCAGCAGCAGCAGCAGCAAATATTCCAATCACCTCCTGTAAATAATGGTGTTCTCTCTCCAAACCATATGACTAGTCAGAGTTTGCAGCAGCCACTTCTATACTCTCAGCTTCAACAACAGCAGCTGATGGCAAGCAATAGCCAACCCCAAAATATCCCCTCGGCCAAGAGTTCTTATCAGATAACCTCTTTGCCCCAAGATTCACAATTTCAGCCACAAATAGAGCAGCAAAATAACTCATTACAGAGACACCTACAACAGGTACAAATGCAACAGTCCCCATTGCATTTGTTACAACAAAGCATGTCACAAAGGGCACAACCGCAATCGCAGCAGCAGCAAATGCAGCAACTCTCACAGCCTGGTTTCTCTGAGCAGCAGATGCAATTGCAGTTGCTGCAAAAATTGCAGCAGCATCAGCAGCAGCAGTTGCTCTCCCCAACAAGCTCACTTTTGCCACCTCAACAGCTACAGCAGCACCAGAGCCATCATCAAAACCAGCAATTTCAGCAGTTACCTCTTTCACAGAATCAACACCAGCCTCTTGGTAGCAATGGCTTCTCAACAGCATCACTAGTGCAATCGCAATCTTTGCCTGTGAACCAGCCTCAAGGCCTTCAGAAGCCACCTGTGGCTATTAGAGCCCATTCTGGTCTTACCGAAGGGGATGCTCCATCCTGTTCTACCTCACCTTCCACTAATACTTGCCATATTTCACCCTCAAATTTCCTTAACAGAAACCAACACGCACCATCCATATTGATGGGGGAATCATTAGTTGAGCCTGCTAGCAACATAGTTCAAGAACTGCAGAGTAAATCTGATGTCCGCATCAAACATGAGTTTCCCAGCTCTAAGGGATCTGACCAACTAAAATATAAAGGTACTGTGGCAGATCAGTTGGAAGCTTCATCTTCTGGAACATCTTATTGCTTGGACGCTAGCAATATCCCGCAGAATTTCTCGCTACCACCTTTTGGTTTGGACAGTGATGTTCAATCACATTCTCGAAGTAGTCTTCCTTTTGCAGCAAATATTGATGGATTGGCACCTGACACTATGCTTTCAAGAGGTTATGACTCTCAAAAGGATCTTCAAAACTTGCTTTCTAATTATGGTGGTACCCCAAGAGATATTGAAACGGAGTTATCTACTGCTGCAATAAGCTCTCAGTCATTTGGGGTTCCAAACATGTCTTTCAAGGCTGGGTGCTCAAATGATGTTGCCATAAATGACACTGGGGTTTTGAATGGTGGATTGTGGGGAAGCCAGACGCAACGCATGAGAACATATACAAAGGTTTGTATTTCTCAGTTTTCCTTTCTCATTGGGAATTTATGAAATAATCCCTGATCTAGGTAGACCCAATATGATAGTTTGTCATTGCATACAAGCTGTTACATGGTGTAACAGTATCTACATGACACGTCGTGAATATTACTTGTGCATCTTCCTGTACAAGAATTACTTCGAGTTTGTTTTAACTTGATGAATGTTATTTTCAAATGCCTAACACTGGTTCCACATCATGCAGGTTCATAAGCGGGGCTCTGTTGGAAGATCTATTGATGTGACACGATATAAAGAATATGATGAGCTTAGGCATGATTTGGCACGCATGTTTGGCATTGAGGGCCAGCTAGAAGATCCACAAAATTCTGACTGGAAATTGGTTTATATGGATCACGAAAATGACATGCTACTTGTTGGCGATGATCCTTGGGAGTATGTCCCGTATCCTATCGTTCTTTGCATGTGTTTTTGTAGTCTTCTTCGTGTTCTCACACGAGTTCTTTTTTTTTTGCTTGTAGGGAGTTTGTGAGTTGTGTTCAGAGCATAAAGATTCTGTCATCTGCTGAAGTGCAGCAGATGAGCTTGGATGGAGATCTTGGCAATGTGCCAATTCCCAATCAAGCTTGTAGTGGGACGGACAGTGGCAATGCGTGGAGAGGAGGACACTACGACGATAACTCAGCTGCCTCATTTAATAGATGACAATTATAGAATTTGAGGATGTGGGCAGACTTTGTTGGACAGCAATAGCTACGGCTATTATATTCGATATTTGAGAGAGAGATGAGCCATTTAGGCGTTCTACTAACACAGATGTAGCTACTCGAGACATGCTCGTCAGAATGGCATGTAACCTTTGCAACCAAAGGTCACGTCATGCGTAGATCTTCAACAGTTTCACTTGTTAGGTGGCCAACTTTGGCTTTCAGATGGTAGTCACTATTTTTACATATAGTAGGATGTAGGATCCTGAAGTACAGCAGGAAGATGGACATGGAAATTGATGTATAATATGATATTTTTCACCTTCTTTGACACTCAAAACTAACAGTTTCTTCTTGTAAATTCCAAGATTTATTACTTTTAATCACAAATATGATCCTTCGCAAACCACTTACAGCTTGGGTTATTTCAAGTTTCAACTGTCTGGCAAATCTAATAGCATGTGCCAGCACCAATAGATGCTAGGCAATGCACCACATCCTTTTCGCGTGCAATTTATTAGGAAAGAAGACGAGGGGCTAAAAAGAAAAACCAATACGGACCCAAAAAAATCCGATTAAAGATATCATTTCCATGTACGCCATTTGTGATCCCCAGCGGACAATATGCATCAACGTTTGACTCGAAAGAGGCAACAATCAAATTACATTTAAGCAACTACACTCAATCCAGTTCCCTTTCAGTTCCCTTTAGGCAACTCGGCCACAAAATTCAAGCAATACACAAAGTATATCAAAGAAGGCAACTAAGAGAGTACAGCCATTACATCAGAAACCCGTAGGGCAATGTAGTTAGAACCATCAGTGCCTTTGAAGTCATTCCCTGCATACTTGGAGTACAAAACTGTGTTTCCCGGGGAGACAAAGAGTGGTTTTCTATTTCCTTCCTCATCAACATTTCCAGGACCAACAGCTATCACCTGCTTATCCAAAAGCATGTAATATGCTCCAATATCAGACAAGAGTTCTGAATGATTGACAATATCCAAAAGAAAAAGAAGGAAAAAGGCAGTCCGATCTTACCGTGCCAATGGAAGGCTTTTCCTTGGTTGCCTCTGTGAGCAACAATCCTCCCGCAGTTTTCTCTTCAGCCTCAGCAACCTACAGGTAGATTCGATAACAAATACTTAATTCTGAACATGAAAGTACGAATTACAATACCCTCTAGCATAATGCAAGCACAACATCGGAAGCAATCACAACATCTGACATGAGGGACTCATTAATCATGGAAAACTTCAGCAACTTAAAACGAAAAGCACAGCATTCACTGCCTAATAATGAGCATCCAATTACCATGAACCAAGCAACTATAACAATGAACAGTATTTAACCTTTATGAACACTCTATCATTCAGAGGCTTGAGATCCTTGACATCATCCGTCTCAAGTAAACCAACAATATCATCCTCTTTCAGAATAAGGTGACTTGAACCATTAAATTCCACCTCGGTCCCTGCGTACTTGGAATATACGACTTGGGCACCAGTCTGCACAAACAAAACACCAGTTGTGTAAGCATAATTCAAACCTCAACTCAACAGAGAAGAATAAAAAAAGCGAAAATTCAATCCACCAAAAGAAAAGAACCAAAAACAACCTTCACAGAAATTTCCAACTTTGTCTTCCCAATAGTCTTCCCTTCTCCAACAGCAACTACCTCACCCCCTTGTGGCTTTGATTGCGCGGAGGATGGGAGTAAGATACCACCACCAGTCTTCTCCTCGACTGTCTTAATCTTTACCAACACCCTATCACCCAAGGGCTTGATTGAAGTGTACTACACATTACAAACCACCACATTATAAGGAATTGTCCAAATATGTTGATACTCAATAAGTATTAACAGGAGCCATTGAACAGTTATTTCATGAGCAGCAACTCATCAAATTACTCAACATAAATGACATACAGTTGCAAAAACATACCAAACAGTCCAAATTTCGACATGGGTTTAATGCAATTGAGCAAAGAAACAAAATTGTAAACAAATTAGCTAGTGAAAAGCAACAAAAGGTGTACCTTTGGAGCTACAACAGTGGCAGCTTTGACGACCAGGCTGCGGAAAGACCGGTTAGACAGAGCACCTGATTTCAATGTACCAAAAGATGCAAACTTTACATTTGAAGGTTTTAGCCCTTCAAACGATGACAAGCTCCTTGCTGTCACAGAAATTGATGACGCAGTCAGCTGGGATGTGGCCATTTCTATCCCTGATATCCAAACACAAAAATTGAAGAATACAAAAAATATGAATTAGATGAGACTTTTTAGTGGAGAAGCGAAAGAAGAAGACGACTAAAGGCGTTTAGTGGGGAAATGGTACCTTTTGATTGGATGGAAATGATAAGAGTGGAGGTTTGAGTTAGGGTGAGAGTGGAGGAAGAGTGTAGAGGATAATAAAACCCTAGTAATAGAAATTTAGAGTTTTTTTAGGAGGAGGGTTTTATCAGCTGATAAGAAGAGACTTCTAGAATTTTGTTGCCAGGGTTGAATTTGGGAGAAAAGAGAGTGAGAATCACGCGCTATCTCTATAATTTGGGATTTTGGTTTTTATCTCTTTATTTTGGAAACTATGAGAGTCAAAATTCAATCCCTAAATTCAAAACTTGATGCATTAATTTGTGGGAAATTTTGTTGAACTAATCTCTATACCTAACAAATTTAAAAAAATTACTAGCATGTTATTAACTTACGACAATTTTTTTATTATTCTGTAACCTATGACATTATTATTGCTAATTTTAGGTATAAGACTATTATTATTATGATTTGAGTATGGTGGGTCTAAAGGGATGATTTCATTATTATTGTTTTTTTTTAGAGTAACCTAAATAAAAGAAATTATTATTTATTAAATGTTTCACTTCCCAATCTATGGTTTAAAAAATTACAATTTATATTTATTTAGTAATTAAAAATAAATAAAAAATGGTTTAAAAAATTACAATTTATATTTATTTAGTAATTAAAAATAAATAAAAAATGGTTTAAAAAATTAAAAAATTAATGAGAGAGTCTAAAAAACAACAACTTGTAAATAAGATTTAAACTATAATTTTTATTATATTTGTTACCATTTTTTTTCCAAATTTTATAATTTTTTGTAATATTTTATAGAGAATATTTTAACTATTATAAATGTTAAAATTGTAATTTTTTTGAAAAAATCTATATTTTTTTTTGCATACTTTTAAACCATAAGTTCCAAATATTTTATTCGAGAAACTATATGGTTTTTTATGTTATTTTTTCAAATGTTTTATTCAGTAAACTATATTGTTTTTTATGTTATTTTTTCTATTATTTTTTATTGTTATAGAATATGCTGTATGCTCCCATGGCTTGGCCAATGAGAATTAATAATAATAATAATAACGAGATGATTACGGGAAGTTTGAAACAAAAATGATTTGGGCTTTTCCTCATGTTGTGGGCTTTGGGACTCCAGTCTCCAGCAAATAAATAGACAATTAAGCTCTAAGTGGCCCAAACATAGAGTAAGGTTTTCTATTGGGCCAAGCCATGATGTCCAATTTGCCTAAACTTTGTGCCGCTTTCATCTCCCATCTCCTATTAGAAAAAAGAAACAGAGTTGATAAGTTGATAAACTCCTAATTTCTAATCAATGCACCACTCGGGTTTGAATCTCTCTTATGTTTTGTAATTTCAAGATCATGCCTAGTGTAATTTGATGCTCATTGGTAGCTATTGTCTTATGCTCTTAGTGTCTAGCACAAATATCTTTTTTTTTCTTGCCTGATTAACTTCCTCTCTTTTAGGATAGAAGACCGGTGAGGTTCGAGTATAGAAGCACAAATATATTATATGTTGTCGTATAGCAACAGAAATATATCGTTGTTATAGTGGTTAAAATTTTATTGGCCAACACATTGAACATAGGTTCGAATCCCATGTTTAGCATTTTTTTTAAATTTATTTTCTCTAAAAAAAATTGGGTTGACCGGTTCGCTGGTAGAACCGATTAAAATTTAAAAAAAAAAACTCATTTGAGATGGTTTTTAAACTCAACATTGATCGCCGATCGTCGAATTTTTCAATCCTGTCAGCCCGGGCTTTATTTGACTACCTTGATGAATATTCATCTCTCTTCATATGAAATAAATTAATCATAAATCATTTAAAAAAAATTAATATAAAACGAAGAGAGTAATTAATTATTAGTCATTTCAAATTTTCACCATCACTAACTTCCTCACTTGTTTACTTAAAAAGGAAAAGAGAGGAGGAAAAAAAAATGGTCCAAAACTGGATTAGACCGCAAACGAATTCAAATACTGGGTGGGCCCAGCCCACATTTATGCACATCAAAGATAACCACAAAAATGATACACCAGGATCCGTGACGTAGGTACATACGTGATGCGGCCTTATACGCGGTTGTATGGCAGTACGCGGGAAGAAACATACTCCTGATTCATGACGTCACCCTAATTACATCTACTTACATCCCTCAGCTTTTTCTCTAGAAGACTTGGCTTTCGAAAATAAAAGGACGAGTGAACCAAATTTTCAGTTTAGACTTTAGAGAGTTCTTTTTTAAAGTTTTGTTCATATATATAAGTTGTATTTTGGACCCAAAAAAAAAGAAACTAAAAGTTGTATAAGTCAAAGTTTGTACTAGGATGGAATTCAATTGGTGAGGTGGAATCCAATTTTTAATTTGAAGTGACTTGTGCTAAAAAAAATAACAAGAAAGAAACAAAATATTGTATATAATATTAGTTCTATTCATGTAGTAAACGATGTATTCATTTTTAATTACAATTTCGAGTTCGAATTTTGAGAATAGAAAAAACCATGTTGAGATAGTGATCACTTTATGAATACTCATTGAGCTAGTACAAGATTAATCTCAGTTGAAAAAATACTCGGACGATCCAATAAAAAATATTGTCAACGATGTGAAACAACCTTTTAGCCCTTCATTTTACGATTTAATAAAAGAGCGTACAAGAAACGTTATGGACATTGGTTTTTTTCTTTTTATACATTGCATCTGCAACGAAAAGCAAGCACGTGGGAAATGTGGATGCAGTTATGCAACATTTTATAATCGTACTAGTAGTATATACTCCCTCCGAGTTAAATTAACTGTCGTTTACTATTTGAGCATGCATATTAAAGAGGTCAGATGACTCACTATTTGACTCAAAAAAAAATTATACTTTTTTTTTCGAACGTACGTTAATTTTTAATGTACGTCCGAGAAAAAATAAGGGATAAAATTATTTAAATAATGAATCATCCGATCTTTTTAATATGCATATCCAAATAGTAAAATACAGTTTAAAAAATTAAGAAGGAGTAATATATACTAATTCCACCAACATATCCCTTCAATCTTTTGCATCTAAAGAGCTACCACTTGAAGCTTCCAAGTCACAACCTCTACGAACTAACGACAAATTTCCACTTCAGTGACGGGTCAATCTCAATCATTCTCCACGAATGAGGCATCGTGACATGGCACCATCCTCGTCATCAAACAAGGCTACATATGGAAAAAATTATATAGTGATGAAATACACTAAATAGTTATAAGTTTGATTTAATTCTAAACTTTTGTTTTAACAGTGATATTATTATTTTGAAATACATGGAGTGAAATTTAAGCGTTAAAAAAATATCGAAAAAAATGCAGCGTAAAAAAATACGCATCAATGATATACGATTGAAATAATATTTTGTCTGAAAATAAAAAATATCACAAATTAACACAAAAGAAAAGTAAAATAAAGTTGAACTTGACACAATTATAAATGAGAAACCACTTAACATTCTACCACAACTACATTGGTGGATTCCACACTAAACTCTACAAAGTATTTTCTTTCTTTTTCTTTTTAAACTTATTGAATTATTTTGAAGTGTCTATATCGGATCATTATAATAAATGTTAACTATTTTGAACTCATAAGAATTAATAGACAATAATATTCTTTTATAATAATTTTATTATTATCATAAGAAATCAAATTTATTATTTATTTTATTAAAAAATTATGCACTAATCAATCAGGCTAGTTTTACCGTAGTTCAACGCTATTGGAGTTCTAATGATTATTTAAATGAAAGCCATATAATAACTCCACAATTGAACCACGAGGAAATGAAAACACACGTGCGTCCAAATACCAAAAAATTAACACAACAAAAGCAACTTCTTCCCCGCGTCCGTAACATTGGCACTATTTGACTCGCCACGTGGCTAGATCCTCACCCTTTACGGCATCCATTTCAACGCGCCTCCTCGGTGTTGACCCATCTCACTTCACTACCCTTCCTCCCTCGTATATAAACCCACTCAGCCGCAAAATCCACTCAACATCTCATCTGCAATTCAACAAACACAAAGATAAACACCAATCCAAAAAGGAAAAAAAATTAAATCATTTTATCCGATAAGCTAAAACAGTCAATTAATTCTTCATCAGTGAATTAAGTAGCCGATTATTTAATTAATAAATGGTGAAACATGTGATTAGCGATGAGAAAGCGGCGGCGGCGGCGGACAGGAGTGGTGTCAAGTACAAGGGTGTCCGAAAGAGGAAGTGGGGGAAGTGGGTGTGCGAGATCAGGTTACCAAACAGTAGAGAAAGGATCTGGTTAGGGTCGCATGATTCCGCGGAGAAAGCGGCGCGTGCATTCGACGCGGCACTCTTCTGCTTGCGTGGCAGAAACGCTAAATTCAATTTCCCCGACAACCCACCCGAGATCGCCGGCGGGAGGTCGCTCACTCCTTCCGAAATCCAAGCCGTGGCGACTAGATTTGCGAATTCGGAGCCTGCCAGCACCACCAGAGCTGAATCGGGTTCGGATCGTACTTGCTTTACGGATCCCACTCCGTCACCGTGTCTATCCGCGGTGTCGGATTGTGGGGTCCAGTTAGATGAGAGTAATAATGATTCTTCTAGTGAGTTGATGTGGGATGGGCCTTTCTTGGATATGCTGACGAGTGCGGGTCCGGGTCAATACGGGTCGGAGTATGGGATATTTCCTGGTTTTGATGATCTTTGTGATGATTTTTTTGGACCGGAAACATCAATGTTACCTAACCAGGATTTTGGAGCGGAGAATTTTGATGGGGTTTTGGATCAAGCTTCATTTCTTTGGAATTTCTAAATTATTTTATTTTATTTTAAGAAACTAAATCGTAGGATCAGAATTTCGGACTATATCCGTCGGATTGACTGGATATATTGAGAATTCAGTTTTTTACAGAGAATTCTTGGTGCCCGGTTTTTGTAGGGCCATTAGTTTGATGTTTAAAACTTCAAACCACCTCAGGTTGTTTAAGTTTCTCTGTTTTTTCCTCATTATTGTTAAAATGTCAAAGGTTAACATATTTGTTTATACTCATTTTGATAATAAATAATTCTTTTGCCCCACTTATCCAATTCAGTCTCACCAATTTATTATATATCTAAAAAAAATTAACACAAACTTAGTAAGTTGTTGATCGCTTATCGGAATGGTAAAAAATAGTTATAAATTACAACTTAAAACCATCCATAAAGGATTTGTAGATAGTGGTAAGAGGATCGTCCTCAGAAATTCTATTGGTGAGATGTGGATTCCTTTAATAACCGGTTTGTGATGACTTTAAGTCACAACTAAATAAAACTGCAAAAATAAAATAAAACTGGAAAATGTATCCTAGCAGGAGGCTTGGCCAAGACAAATGGTCAGGAATAAAAATAGTTAAAAGAAGATTCTTGGTAAATGCTCTTATGATTCGACCATTAATTCATTGATATTTATCTTTATTTTCATAATACTACTGTAGAATGCAAAAACTCCTATACACTCATACTTCCCTCCTCTTCAAATTCTCTAGCGGGTACTCCCAACTAGACAATTCTAATCAAACAACACCTTACTAGTTAAAAGGGTTTACTAATTTGGTTGATGACATGATTTGACTAAAAGGTAGCACAATCGTGATCAAAAGCACAGGGGAAGATAGTGCCTAGCTCAAGCTACCTCACAGTCGAGGCCCTAGGTTGTCAATCTGGTCTGAGTTACATTGTTTGTTTTCTCTAGCCTACGAGAGACTAGTTGTCTACTTTAACATATCTGATTTCGCTCGTCCTTTTCAAGGTTGACAACAACTTTCAGATTATAATGCAAGAGTGATCAGTTCTAGATTTTAATAAGAAAGCGATTTTATAAAATCAGAAAACAAACAATTTTTGAAGACAAAGATTATTAAGAACAATTTATATTTCATGAATATATAAGAAACATAGCTTTTACGCTAGGAATGAAAAATGTAGCTAGATGAAGAAAATTGTTTTATTAATTATGTAAAATTGAAAACGGGAAGAGATGATAATTTCCAAAAAGTCCTTGTAGTTTAAATAGCTTAGCTACATTCTCAATCCTACTTAAACACAACCTCTTTCAAAAGAAGATACTCCCTCCTTCCCCATATGTATGTCGTTCTAGCACAGTAAACCACTGTTGAGGAATTGATTTATGGTAATTGTTTATTGGTGCATGTTTTCAATTTACTCATTTTTTTAGACATAATTACAATCAAGCCATTTGACTCAAATAAAGGTTGGGAAGCAGATGCTCCCCTCTACTGCTGCTGTTTTTTTCCTATGTTTCTCTGTTTCCTTCTTCTTCCTTCTTGTCTCCGCTCCGATCGCTCCGACCGCACCAACACCACCGTCTCTGTTTTTCATCAAGTCGCCGTCTCCGCTCCGACCGCACCAACACCACCGATGCTCTTCCTCCTTGTGTTTTCTTTTCTGTTTTCTTTTCCTCCAATTGATTGGGTTGGACAATTTTGATTTTGATTTGATTGAAGAAGGAATTGTTATTTGTGTTTGAGGAAGAAGGCAAAGATGTAGGATGAGGCGGCGAGATGGACAGGGGCAGTGAATATGATCAAGAGAGGGGTGTTTGGTAATTGCCACATAAAATGGCTTACGTGTCCTCAAAAACATCAAATACCATCCCCTTTTGTTTTCGGTAGGAAAACGACATACATATGGGGAAGGAGGGAGTAAAATATTGTTAAGATAAAATCAAATATTATCTATGAGGGAGATCCGATAAAGATTCATGCTTAGATGTTCGATCTTGATAGAAAATCCTCCAATTCTCATTTGTCATCGCAACTGCCATCCTTTATCCTTTCGCTCACTTTTCGAGTCTTTTACCGAAGTCTGCCTCTCTCGAGACTGTCTTGGCCAAGCCCACGATCAAAACAGTTTTGAACGTCTGATTTGCTCTTGCCGATATTGTTCTCATTTTAGTTTGCCTCTAAAGAATTATGCGGAAATTTATGAATATTAATAGCTTTACTGCTCAATTTGCAAGTAATTAGGAAATAAAAACATGAGAATAAAATGCTCAATCAGTTGTTATGTTTTTTTTTTAATTAAACATATGTATAAATTTTTTCGCATATTATATTTTTAATAATCAAACAATTCAACAAAGTTTATTCTAGTTAAATGAGTAAATTAGTAATTTATAAGCTGAGCGATTTACTAATCATTTTAAAGCACGGTTCGATTCAAACCGATAAAATCCTATTAACTTAAAGAATAAATGAATCATAAACTTGGCACTTCCCTATTTAGGTCGACTCATGCCGTCTACTACGGAGTGATAAAGCAAGTGATGATAAGTATCCAACTCATCAGCGTAAGCAAACCATCATCAACCCACCTAGCATCATCCACGTGTTCCGTTCCCAACTTTGATACCAATAACATAAAACACACGTGTACCGCCAGGAACAAGCCGAGTAACCATCCAACGGTAAAGAATTCGCCACCACTGCGCGTGCACTGTCCCCATCAAACGCAACATCATTCGGCGTTTCCTGTAAATACCACGTGGCCATCGCTGGAGCTTCCACTCACCACCCACACTTTCCGTTTCCCACCTCCTCGCCTACAACAACACTTTCCCTTATATTCAAGCAATCTCCTCCTCCTCTTCTTTCAATTGCAAAATCAAACAGTTCTCTGCGCCATACGCCGCCAATTCATTACCTTGACTGTTAGGTTTTTTTCGAATTGCTCTGTTTCGGTGAAAGAGAGCTAAGATGGTGAGGCCAAACGGCGGGAATGGAAGAGAGAGAAGGGACGGCGTCGGAGTTGTCAACGGCCGTTTCAAGGGGGTGAGGATGAGAAAGTGGGGGAAATGGGTGGCGGAGATACGGCAGCCGAATAGCCGGGGTAGGATTTGGTTGGGTTCGTACAATACTGCAGAGGAAGCAGCCAGAGCATACGACGCCGCCGTTTTCTGCTTGCGTGGTCCCACCGGGACGCTTAACTTTCCGACCAACTTGCCTGATATCCCTGCCGGTGTGGAAGATTTGTCCCCCCTGCAGATTCGGGAGGTGGCGTTGAGGCACGCCCGCGGAGGGCAGATGGTGGCGGAAGTGGAGGCCAATGCGGTGGCGCAGATGACGTGTCAAGGTGTGGGGCCGGGTGGCTTGTTTGAAGGGACTCCAGGGTTGCGTGGAGTGGAGGGTTTGGATAGTATTTTGAGTGGGGCATTTTATCAAACACATGGTGTGTGGAGCAATTAGGCTGGTAGTGACTAGCGAGTGGTAGCTATGCATACTTTCTTTCTATTTCTTTTTTTCACTTTTTGATGACATGAAAGTTGAAACACAGTTGTTTTTGGCGGGAGCCGAGAAGTAAGTTTCTGTAATTAGATGCTTAGTTTCTACTGTCTGCTTACTTTTTTTATCTTAAACAAAGTTTTAGCAATCTAATCTTCTTCCAGCAACTTTTGTCATTGATATTTGCTAGTGAACGGTATGAAATGAATTGATGGACAAGAAGAAGATTAGTATTGGGTTAATTGGTTCTTTTGGCCACATTTCTTGAACCAACTGGATTTTCTTGGCCACATTTTGGGACATTGTTTGGATTGAATTGCTAACATGATGCTGCAACATGATGATGGAAGCATGTAATTTAAATTTCTTAGCATCTAGAATTTATTAAGTTGGATATCTTGAATTTGATCAAGAAGCAAAGATCCTGAACTCCACCATGTAAGATGAGAGAATCTGATGTAAAAATCAGAATCTGGTTCGAGGAGAAATGATCAGTTACCAGAAAAGAATAAACAAACATGAGCAATTTGAACTAAATCTCAGAGAACTAATTTATTGAATCATTAGGCTATTTACATTGATGATAAAAGTAAAACTCATTAATCATCAGAAACCTCTGCCGCATCTGATGCGCACTCGTTTCCTAAACAGAAGTCCTAATCCTAAAACCTGAACTAGTCCTAAGCCTGAAAACTAGAAAGAGAGTCTAGCAAACAGCCTCCACGGCAAGGCTTTTAAGAACACTTCCACAGCTAGCTGAGCCAAAAGAATCTGCAGAAACATCAATTTTGCAGCTTGTTTTACCAACGCAAGCTTTCCGGACAATCGACAAAGCATCGTTTGCTCCTTCACAGGTGGTGTCCTTCTCGTACGACCCGCAAACACCTTTAGGATTACCAAAACTGGCAAATTTAATCGCAGAGATGGGTCCGTTTTGACACGCCAGTTCCATTGTCTTCTTCTCCTCAACTCTAGCACATACCGTTCCGACCGTAACAGTTTGGAAATTAACACCGGACGGGTTGCCTCCGAACTCTTCGAACAAAACCAGCGTGTTCTCATCGGATTTCATGAAAGAACGCGGAACATGGTACCTATGAATAACACAGGAACATTACTTAGTACAAGAATTTAAGGTTTAAATTAGAGAACAAGCAAACAAACCCAATTTAGTTCAAGAAATTCCTTACCATCGCTGAGTTGGTTTACCACAGTTACTAACACATTTGTTGTTGTTATAATATCCACGATAGTCACATGCTTCAGTGCTGCACCCGTCCTCCTGAGCGATATAACTTGGCCAATACCTGCCGATGCTATTGCCATTTATCCATGCCATGCCTTTACCCATTCCTAACAGATCCACCACAACTGGGTCTGTTCCGAGAGGAGCTTTAAATGCGGTCTACAATATTACAAAGGAAAAAAAAATTGAGTGTCAACTATTTCAGATTTTCGGTTAAATTAGCGCCGATGATTGATTTTATACCTTATACCAGGTCATGTTTCTATAAATCGGAAGGTTTTCATTTTGCCAGTTTGTGGAAGATCCACTGAATAGTTTGTCATTGAAGCCCTGTAGTCCAGTCTTGTATGTCCATTTATGGGTGGACAAATCTTTGGACACTATCTCATCTCCCTTGCGACCAACCAATTCTACCGGACTTAAAATTCCAGTTTGGATAATGTCAAACATGGGACCATAATTCTGTAAACATAAAAGGAAAATAATCTATCAGTTTAACAAAATAGAATTGCTTGAACTCGATGACCAAAGAGTATATTATTGTACCTGTAATCCAACCGTAGAACTGAGTAATGAGATGACATTTTTGCCCCGGTTCAGTTTCACTTTTCTCTCAAAAACATAGTTAAAAACTCCATACTGTGCCCATTGAGTACCTATTTTTTTTCTTCCAAATAAACGAAGATCAATTGCAAGAATATTAAAAATTATTAATTAATATTGTTTAAAATAGTTAAGTTTATTCTATACCTAGATATTCTCCATTAACATAGGCATGTAAAATGTGGCCGCTCCCATTCACACGAAGTGTCATGTCATCACTCCAAATAGGATCATCTTTACTGAGATGCACACTATGAATTGGAACAATCGAACAAAATGTTATTAATTTTAATGAAAAAAACTACAAATAATTCAATAATAATAATAGTATTATTTATTAATACCTTGTCATATACCAAAGATAATCGCTATCATCATTGATAATCTTCTGATCAAGAATTTGATTTGTTGTGATATGTCCTGATCCCAATTTTATTCTTTTATCATCGACTTCCGGCCTCCATGACCATTTAAGTGAAGCAGGTTCATTTTCGGCAGCATTTGATTTTTTCACCATAATTGAAGTTTGAGTATTCACCTAAATAATAATATATAAAGATTAGAAAAGAATGTGGTATTGTAATTTTTGGAAATAAAGTACTCCCTCTCGTTTGTTTTAAATGACTCTTATTATTTGGGCACACATATTAAGAAAGGCAGATGACTCACTATTTCAGATAATTTTGCTTCGAATTTTTTCTCGACGTACGTGTACGTCCAAATTAACGTACGCTTGGAAAAAAGTACGGAATTTTTTTGGGTCAAATAGTGAGTCATCCTACTTCTTTAATATACGTGCTCAAATAGTAAGAATCGTTTAATAAAAACCGGAGTGAATAATAAATATGTTTACCTTTGCGGTATTGTATGCCACATTCTTACAATCGGGAAGAATACTAACTGACCACGCTGGAACATTATATTGGTTTCCTTGGAAGGTGATTGTAACATCTGATGTGGTATTAACGTTGCTCAAAAAGCAACTTGATGTATTGTCCGTAGCATAGATAGTAGCCGTCACTGAGTTGTTAAAGTCCACAGAAGAAACGTTTCCGCTTGTGAGGGTTTTCTCCATGGAGTACAAAATGTTATGAAGTTCTTTCAAATGACCCCATTTCGGCTGATTCAAATTTCCTATTAACAATATCAAATATTAGTATTAATTACATAAAAATAATAATACGAAATTTACTGGTTGATTACCATATTCATCGAGTGGTGCGTTGTAGTCATATGAAGTGGTAATGTATGGACCACCCGCTGTTCGACCGAAATTAGTCCCACCATGGTACTGAAATATTATTGATAATAATAAGTAATTCATCCATATACGATTTTTTTAAAATTTTTTTTGTAATAAAATTTTACCATGTAATAATTTTGCAAAGTGCCTCCAAGTTGGAAAAATCTTGCAACAGAATAGGCAAGATCCTCAGCAGTTCTAAGTGGATCCAAACCTCCCCAACTCTTAAACCATCCGGTCCAATTCTCAGTCCACATCTTGGGAGTGTTTGGATTAGAAGGAGTGAATTGATCACAGTACCAACCATTGCATGTGTTGATCTAATAATTACACAATCACAAACAAAATTAATTAATAATTATCCATATAATTATTATTATTATAAAAAAGGATAATTGCAATACTACCATTGATGATGGAGCATCACTTTCTTGGCACATGATCCATGGAACTCCGATGTCGAGTGATTCGGCCATATTTGCACACCAGTCGATATAAGCTTTTCCAGCAGCACCGTAGGATGATATAACATTGCCGTACTCGTTCTCGATCTGTGCAAGAATTATTGGACCTCCTTGTGATGCAAATAGGTTTTCTTGTTTTGCCATGTTGACTATCAAAGACGTGAAGTTTTTCATCTCATTCTTTTAAGACAAGAACATAAAAAGATTATTAGTAAAAATCTATAAAAAATTAATAATTAATAAAAAAATAATTGAAAATTAATTACCATGAACACATCATTTGCAGTACGAATCTCGCAGCCGGGCATGTTGTGTAGCCACACAGGAAATCCACTAAAATAAAACACCACATAAATTACATCAAATTTAAGAAAACATAAAGAATAAAGTTTGAAGATTTCCATCTAAACTTTTACCCATAATTCCATTCTGCGCAAACATAGGGTCCAATTCGAAGAATAGCATAAAGTCCTTCGTCTTGAATTGTCTTAAGAAACCTTATAAGATCAAGATTTCCACTGAAATCGTATTGGCGACGAGCTGGTTCGTGGGCATTCCAAAAGACATAAGTCTCAATAGCTCTTAACCCACCGTCTTTACCTTTCTTTATAAGATCAGGCCACATCTATAAAACCATATTAATAAACAAAGCAGTTATATAAGTGTGAATAATCATGTTTTAGGAACTTGAAACTAATAAAAAGTTGCAAATACCTCTGCGGTGCTTCTAGGATAATGAATTGAACCGGATACAATGAGCTTGTGTTCACCATCAATCATTAAGGCTCGACCATCACTAGAAACATCAATCGCAAAAGAGTTCGAGACGAGAAAAGAGAAGAGAACAAGAAGAACATAACATTTGGAAGGAGCCATGTTGAACTTGTTTTTTTACTGACGAGAGTGGAAGAAAGGATTGATGAGATATTCTGGGTTTGGAAGTTGGGTATTTATAAGGTTGGTTTGTGAGAAAAATAAGATGGTGATCTAATCCTACCTGCCTAGAATCGTCTACACATAAAGGATTTTAACTGCTTGTTGGAGATCATTTATCCAATCATTTGAATGGATTGGACGTGATCTTATAAGAGATTGTTATAAATTAATAAGCTGTTAGTTAGACAGTTGATATATCAGAATCAAATTTGATCTTAAAATCAGCTAATCAGGCAACGACATCGATTCTTAAAAAAGAAGAAAAAAACTACTTTGAAAGCCCAGAGACTTGGCCCATTCAACAACTTTGAAAGCCCATAGATGTGGCCCATTCCGGTGAGCCCAATAGTTTAACAAAAAAAGAAAAAAGTATTAAACAAGGACAGGTTTTTTCTTTTCTGGGGTGGAAGCAACATTTTATCCACAAAAAAAGAAAAAAACAATCACAAATATATATTTTCCTATAAAAAATAAAAAAAATTATACAAGTTTTCTTTATTACTTAATTCATCGGAAAAATCAAATTAATAAATTGAAAAATTCAGGCACCTACTTCCGTTTGGAGATGAGTCCTAGTTCTTTTTCTTGTTCTCATTCTGAGCAAGTTCCCTTTCAATTAGAGGGAAATTGTTTTAGATCTTGAATTGGAAAATGTGAATCTGTCTTGAGTTGAGAAAACGGAAGGGTTTTGCGCTTCAAGAAAGAAATTGTTTTTGTTTGATCAAGAGTACATTTTTCATTCAAATTAAAAGTAGTAGGTTTATTTATTAAGTGACTCGTTTTTTTCACCTTTTCTTAATTAATACTCCCTCGTGGTTTTATTAACAGCCGTTTTGACTTTATGCATGCCCAAAATCAAAACGACATTTAATTAAATTGTGAGGGAATATATTTTATTTATTATTATTTTTAAGACAAAAATTGAAGAACATGGTTAATTGGGATTTTATTTCTTCTTCTCTTTTAAAGTTAAATTTAATCGTAATTAACCAAAACAGAAACTGGAAAACGCTGATGATGATCATTCATCAGACCAAAGTAGGCAAGATCAATTAAGAAAGGAAAAAAAAAGGGAGAATAAAACAGGAAAAATTTTGCCAATCGAATTGACATTTCATTAAAATGTTATCAAATAATTAAATCCATAAAAACTGATGATAGAATTCCAAATTTCTAACCTAAACAGTACTAATTAAACCTAATGATTAAAAAACAACCAAAAAATCTAACAAACAGCCTCCACAGCAAGGCTCTTGAGCACATCACCACCACAGCTAGCCGAACCGAATGTGTCGGAAGAAACATCAATAGAGCAGCTCTCTTTACCGACGCAAGCGTTCTGCACAATCGACAAAGCATCGTTCGATCCTTCACACGTTCCCTTCTCGTACGATCCACAAACACCCTTAGGGTCACCGAAGCTAGCGAATTTAATCGCGGAGATTGGTCGGTTTTGGCACGCCAATTCCAATGTCTTCTTCTCCTCAACTCTAGCGCAAACCGAACCAACAGTAACGGTTTGGAAGTTGACATAGGATGGATTGCCACCGAATTCTTCGAACAAAACCAATGTGTTCTCGTCATCTTTCATGAAAGATCGCGGGACATGGTACCATCGTTGAGTTGGTTTTCCGCAGTTGCTCGCACATTTGTTATTGTTGTAAGATCCACGATAATCGCACGCTTCAGTGCTGCAACCATCTTCTTGAGCAATGTAACTCGGCCAGTATCTTCCAATACTATTCCCGTTGATCCAAGCCATTCCTTTACCCAATCCTAATAAATCTACCACAACTGGATCGGTCCCGATCGGAGCTTTGAACGTGGTCTACATCATTATTAAGAGGAAAAACGAAATTATTAATAAACTAATTAATAATTTATTGACATAAATTAAATGATTAAATTAGTGCTAATGATTGAGATTAATAATCATACCTTATACCAAGTCATGTTTCTATTAACCGGAAGACTGTCGATTTGCCAATTAGGGGAAGAACCGTCGTAGAGTTTATGGCGGAAGCCATGTAATCCAGTGTGGTATGACCATTTATGTGATGACAGATCTTTGGTGACGGTCTCGTCCCCGTTGCGACCGATCAACACAACTGGACTTAGAATTCCAGTTTGAATAAGATCGAACATAGGACCATAATTCTGTAAAAGAAGGAAGAAAAATACAAATTAATTATTATGTCATTTTAATCGGAAGATGAAAAACGGAGATCCTATATACATACCTGCAATCCGACTGTAGCACTGAGTAGAGCGATGACATTTTTGCCATGATGCAACTTCACCTTTTGCTCAAAAACATAGTTAAAGACGCCATACTTTGCCCATTGAGACCCTAATAATCGGAAAAAAATAGATGGCATATGTAAAAATATAAGAAAATTTTAATTAATATTTAAGCAAAATCTCTAAATAAAATAGAAAAAAGATTATACCAAGGTATTCTCCGTTAACATAAACATGCAAGATGTGACCACTTCCATTCACACGAATGCTCATATTATCGCTCCAAATAGGATCATCTTTCGTAAGGTGCACACTGTAACTCAAAATAATAAAAATAAATACAAAATTACAAACTAAAATTTATAATAATTAATTAATGATGTATAAAAAAATTCCAGTAATTAATACCTTGTCATATACCAAAGATAATCGCTATCATCATTGATAACTTTTTGATCAACAATTTGCTTTGTTGTGATATGTCCCTTGCCCAATTTTGTCCTTTCATCATTGATCTCCGGCCTCCATGACCAGACAAGTGAGCTGGGTTCGTTTTCAGCAACATTTGGTTTTTTCACCATAACTGAAGTTTGAGCGGCCACCTTTGCGGTGTTGTATGCGACATTCTTGCAATCGGGAAGAACACTCACGGACCAAGCTGGAACATTGTATTCTTGTCCTTGGAAAGTGACGGTAGCATCTTTAGTATCAACGTTGCTCAAAAAGCAACTTGATGTATTGTCCGTAGCATAGATAGTAGCCGTCACTGAGTTGTTAAAGTCCACAGAAGAAATGTTTCCGCTTGTGAGGGTTTTCTCCATGGAGTACAAAATGTTATGAAGGTCTTTCAAATGACCCCATTTCGGCTGATTCAAATTTCCTATTAACAATATCAAATGTTAATATTAAAAATAATGAATAAATTGCGTAAAAATAATTAACAAGAAATTTATTGGTTTGATTACCAAATTCATCGAGTGGTGCATTGTAGTCATATGAAGTAGTAATGTATGGACCACCAGCTGTTCGACCGAAATTAGTCCCACCATGGTACTGTAATATTATCGATAAATTATATGTAATTAATAATAAATAATATAAAGATTTGATTTTTTTTAAATAATTTTAATTTTTTAACGAAATCTTAATTACCATATAATAATTTTGCAAAGTGCCTCCAAGTTGGAAAAATCTTGCAACAGAGAAGGCAAGATCCTCGGCAGTTCTAAGTGGATCCAAACCTCCCCAACTCTTAAACCTAAAAATTGGAAATAAATTTAGTTAAATTTTAAATTCTAATTGAATTTATATAATTAATTAATTAATTAATTAAATGATTAAAAATAAAAATAAAAATTTGACACTTACCATCCAGTCCAATTTTCAGTCCACATTTTAGGACTGTTTGGATTATTAGGAGTGAATTGATCGCAATACCAGCCGTTGCATGTGTTGATCTAATATCACAATACCGTAAATTAAAAACAAAAATAATTAATTCATACCATTTTAAAAAAATATATAAAAAGAAAAATTCACTACCATTGATGATGGAGCATCGCTTTCTTGACACATGATCCATGGAACTCCGATGTCCAGTGATTCCGCCATATTTGCACACCAGTCAATATAAGCTTTTCCAGCATCACCGTAGGATGATATCACATTGCCGTACTCGTTCTCAATCTATTCAATATCATTTTTAAATAAACATCAAAATAAAATATATAATTTTTAACTTGAAAAAAAAAAAATTACCTGTGCAAGAATGATGGGTCCTCCTTGCGATGCAAAAAGGTTCTCTTGTTTTACCATATCAACTATAAGAGTGGTGAAATTCTTCATCTCATTCTTTAGAAAAGGAAAAAAAATTGTTAAAAAATCAAATTACAAAAAACATGAAAATTAGTAACCAATTTAACTTTAGTGAAATTTACCATGAAGACATTATTGGCGGTACGAATCTCACAACCGGGCAAGTTATGCAACCACACAGGAAATCCCCTAATTGAAAACAAAACACCAGTTGCATAAGCTTCAAAAAACTGTATACCTAAAGTAAAAAATTACGATTCTAATGTTTACCCATAATTCCACTCGGCACAAACATAGGGTCCGATTCGAAGAATGGCATAAAGTCCCTCGTCTTGAATGGTCTTAAGAAATCTGATAAGGTCAAGATTTCCACTAAAATCGTATTGGCGACGAACTGGTTCATGAGCATTCCAAAAGACGTAAGTCTCGATAGCTCTCAATCCACCTTCTTTGCCTTTCTTTATTAGATCAGGCCACATCTATATAAAAAAAAAGAAAATAACAAACAAAATCATTAGATATGTTCAAGTTAAATCAATCAATAATTACAGAAACTAACGAAAGGTTAACTTCAGTGTTAGAACCTCTGCAGTGCTTCTAGGATAGTGAATTGAGCCGGACACAATAAGCTTGCGCTCGCCATCAATAGTTAAAGCTCGGCTATCACGAGAAACATTAATAGCGAAAGAAGTCGAAACAATAACAGAGAATAAAAGAGCAAAAGCATAAAACTTGTAGGCAGACATTGTGAATTTTCTGTTTGTTAGCGAGGAGAAGGAAAGAATTGATGAGAAAAAATGGACTGAGAAGTTCTGTATTTATAAGTTTATAACGCAAGCTAAGTGAGAGAATTAAGGATAAAATACAATCCTAGAATTAGATACCTAGATAAGTTGTGATTTTTCGGTGATTCATTAGAGATTGAATTCCATATAATCTGCTAGCAGATTATTAAGCAATAGGATCAAATATCTAGCAAGTAAAATCATAATTGATTTCAATTTCTATTATTTATTTTATTCAAAAATTGAGATTAAATATAAAAGGAAAAATGTTAAAATTCACGTCTACATTCGTAGTATAAGTTATAATGAGTTATTATATTCTGGTTGAGCACAAATAAATCATTACATTTATTCACTGGATCAACATTGACCACTACTATCTAAAAGTAGAAATGTCTTATTTGACTGCACCTTGTAAAAGAAAGAAGATGCTCGAATTTTTTCTACTAGAAAAAAAAGGATACTACTTTATTTCAACTTAATTTTCTTATAGTGAAAGAAATAGTCTCGATAATTTTTATTTTAAAGGTATAATGACGTTTGACTGTAAATAAATTCATAAGTTGTCAAACAAAGTATTACTATTTTTAATAATAATGATCTATATTGACCGAATAGACAAATATAATAATTTATTTAATTTAATTACAAATGTCATAATTTATTTTAACTTTATTACAAATGACAGTATATTTTATTTATTATTTTTACTATCTAAAAACTGAATGATCGATCAACTTATCTAAACGCATACTTTCAAAAAAAAAGTTATCTAAACGCATGAGAATTACTGTTATTTCGTTCTTTCCAATATAATCTTCAAGCATATCTCCTAACTCCTAACTCCTAAATGACGAAGTAAAGATCAATTTAACCCAAAAATAAAAGATGATCTATTTGACCATCTGGGCCCTCAAAAGTTGAAAAATATAAGTTCTAAATAGTCCCTCTATTCGATATAATCTTTTTCTACCAATTGTGTAATTTGGAAACTGAAAGTGGAGTATATTTTTCATTGGAAATTGTAGGATAATGGTTAGGAGTGGCATTAAGAATTGTAATTCCACAACTGAAAAAAGAAAAAAGAAAATATATCTTTTACGATAATTATATACGATGAGAGGGAATATCAATTAGACCCAGACCCATTTGCTGGCTATCTGGGTCTTGAAGTTCATGGCAATAGGTGACCAAGATGGATAGGTCCAAACTCCAGACACAGAGGAGGTTGTTTGTTTGTTTTTCGCCTCTTTTTTCTTAAAAGAACACAAGAATAGAAGTAGAGAGTAGTAATCAATAAACATACATCAGAATTGTTGATCTGCAAATTAAATTACTAATCTTGATTCATCTGCATCTGTTGCTGATAACAGAAATATTAAATGACAAGAAAATAGAATTGAAGTACAATTTGGCATTAATTAGATGATCATAACTCTCATTAAAGCATACGCTTAAGCTACATCAGGACAAAAATTGGGTCTCTCTTTTTTTGTTTCATCATTTTTTTCTTCCTCTACTGATTATTTAACAATCAAACTGAAACTCTGTGTTATTTATTTGTATGCTATATTTGTCCTGTATCATACTTTTAGGTGTACAATTAGCCATCGGATCATGCCTAGAAAGCTGATCTTGTTGCTCTGTAGTTGCCACCAATCCATAATACATAATAAGGACTCTAAATTGCAACAATTCCAGCTGAGAAGATTGGACTTCTGGTATAAGATGAGCCAGCAACATCTGCAGATCTTGTAAATTCTGCTCTGCACTGTTTTTCTTTTCGCTCATCCACCATCATATGACTCGATCTACACTCCACACTACAAAATGCCTTCTCTCCCCTGAAACATTCAATTCAATCCAAACAAGAACTAATCAGAATCCCAAAATCTTGAAATCAGAGATCTTAATTATGCTAAAAGCAACAAAAAAAAACCATATCAAAAAGATCATTTTTTTCTCACCTGTACATGAATATGTCTCTGCCATGGAGCTTTTTTCTGCAGAGGTAACAAGAACTGAGAAAATCAGAAGTTGGGTATTTTTGAGTATCTTCAACAACTCTTGCTGGGGATTCTTTAAGTGTAAAAACAGCAGAAAGATTGTTGCTTTTTACATCAAAAGAAAACCCTTGATCATGCCCAATCTCTCCATATTCTTGCCCATCATAGTAAACTTTGGTGAAAGATTTCTGACCAGGACCATGGCTTATCACATATGTGTAATTTTCCAAGCTATCCATGTCCATATCTTCAACAGTACTAACCTTATGATTATCATTTCTCTGGCAGTTTTTACCAGAATTGACAGGAATTGGCACTGACCTATTATTCAAATTTGGGCAGCAAGCTCCACACTTTTTGGCCAAAATCTCACCACTGGTACTGCTAGATTTCTTCTCAAGAGCAGCAACAATTCCCAATCCAACCCCACCAAGTTCATAATTCTTCAACCCTCTTGGCGATTGAATTCTGTAGTCTAATGGACTTCTTGGGCTAGTTCCAACATCTAGAAACCGGCCACGGTTGCCGCCGGAAACCAACAATTCAGATAACTTTCCGATCATGGGATAAGGCCTTTTGCCGATCATGTTGTGGCAAATAAAAAACAGAAAGAAAAAAAAAAGGAAAAGGAAAGAAAAGGAGCTGAAATTGTTACAAACACAACACAAGTGGAGGAGATAAGATCTTGAAGAAAAACGGTGTTTATAAAATCTCTCCACCAGAATATGATAATAATTTAACCCTCTCTACTACTACAAAATAAAATAAAGGAGTGGGTGGAGTTGTTCTATGGTTTTTTGGACTTACATGATTGATTTTTGTTTGAATTGATTATTAATGCTATGAAAAAGACCAACCAACCAATCAATAATTTTAACAATTATTAAAAAATAGATTCCCTTTTATGTAAGTTTTCTTTCTCCTATTTTCATGAAATATACGTATCTATAAATTTATCAGACTAATTTTATTCTCATTAGCTTTAGCTCATTAAAAAAATAATCAAATCTGCGATCACTAATTTTGATAATATAAAAAATGAATCCTTTATATGAAAGCTTTCTTGAGCTAAATTATAAAGTATAGTATTTAAGTAGTATATCAAATTAATTTTATTCTTATCAGGTTGATTCACTAATAATAAAATATTTTTGGTAACTCATAATTGATAATACTTCATTATATATAATGATCGAATAAGCAATTTGTGATGTTATATTTAGTGTAAAAATTGAGACTAGTACTCTCTTTCATTTTAATTAAACGTCGCATTGACTTTGGACACGTATATTAAAAAGATTGGATGACTCACTGTTTGAGACAATATTACCTCTTATTTTTTTTCGAACGTACATTAAGGATGCTTGTACGTTCGAAAAAAAATAAGAGGCAAAATTATTTTGAACAGTAAATCATTCGACTTTTTTAATGTACGTACCTAAAATTAAAACGATAGTTAATAAAATTAAAAGGGAGTATTAAATTACTCGCACGAATGAGAATTCCCCACCAAAATGGTTTTTTTTGCTACTATTTCTCTTTTTTCTTTCTAGTAATTTCCAAAGACGGATGTCACATCATTTGTGGAAGTGGGGCTAATATTGTATTGTGTCCACATCTAATGATTGTGACATAAACATTGAGGAGAGTGGGGCCCACCAATGACCGCAAAAGATTCCAGCTGCTGCTGCACTGATCAGTGATCACCGTCTATGTTATGTGCAGCTGTCGAGATCTTACGCACTGTGAGCCTGTGTGGACGTGGAGTTGGACAACTATTAGAGAGACGACCACTATAACGAGTTGTGATGAGCCCACTGAATTCAATGCCCACCCTGTCCCCTCTTAGTCCCATGCTTTTTTTTTGGGGGGGCATTTTATCAGTATTATTTATTATTACCACAGGAATTTTTTTTATTGAAATTTAAGAATATGAAAACTAAATCACGTGAAACTATTCATAAATTATGAGTTCGATTTCTAATATTATTAATATAATTAATTTTAAAATATATATATATATATATATGAAAATAAAACAGAACACACCTTGTAAAGGTTTGAAATGATTTATTATATATATAAAAAATTGGGAACTTAAATAAAACCAATGCATCAAAAATTGAATTTGTATTTATTCTCATTTTGAGATATTTTTCTTTTTTTTATAAGCTTTCGAATTGTTAATATCTTGCCAGTTGGATACTAAAAACAACAAAGATATAGAATTTAAGTAATTAAATAAGGATCACAATTAAATAAATGGAGTATATTAATTATATCAATGGAATTTTTAAGAAATGGAAGAAATAAAAATATCTACTCTTAACATGTTTAAAGGGAAACGAAATACTATACTTCCTCTGTCCGCGATTAATTGTCATTTTACTACTCAATATTACTGTTCATTTTACTTGATTTTTTGGTATTTGTTTTACTTTTTGTTACTATTTTAGAAAATCATTTAACGGAGGATGGATGGATGAAATATTTCTCTAGGTTGGAAGAGTTAAAATATTAGTACTATATAATTTTATTTGTATAATCCAGTAAAAATGAATTGATTCATGATTGCCCGAAATTACTTGTGGCTTTTGCATTGGGATCCAGTCCAACTTAAACAACATGACATTCCAGTACAAAGTGATAATAACTATACAAATTTCAGAACTGAAGAAGAACATCTTTGAGCGTCAAAAGCTATGAAAATGATGTAAGGCCACTGCCCACCGAATGATATGTATTGTTCCCTTTCCATTTGCAAGTTTGCAACCATTGCAAGAAGTGAGGCAGCCCCAGCTGGAGACTGGAGTAGGAGTGTAGGACTACCTATTAGTAGGTCTGTAGGACTGTAGGATCCCTTCTCAATGTTCCCATACAATTTAGGGGCAGGCAACCGGTAGATGTAGGTCACCCATAAAAAGAAACTTTTGGGGTCATGGCTCCCATTTCTCTCATCAATCATTTCTTCGTTCCTTTGGCTACTTCTTTTTCTTTCTTTTCATTCTTTTCGTCATTGCACTTTGCAAATTGTTGTTTCTTTAATTAGTGCGTCGGAGTATGAATAATTATATAGTGATTTAATTAGACGTAACTAAATGTAGTCTATCTATACGGAATAATTTTTTTTTAAAACTAAAATTGCAGTCATTAAATAAGTTATTGTTATATTTTAATTAATTAATACATTTTTTTACCACGTAACGTCATGGGTTATGATTAATAATATCATTAATCTTTTTTAAAAGAAAGAAAGAAATTATTACAATTCATTTTATAATTTTAATAGATCAATCAAGCATATATTTTTTGTTAAATTATTTCTATTTCCCAACAACTTATTTGTTCCCTCCGTCAATAAAATACTACTTCCTCTGGTCTCCAATAAATGTCTTCCTCGCATCCCAATATTTAGTAGGGAATGCATATCGAGGAGGCCGGACGAGGCACTATTTGACCCCAAAAAATTTCGTACTTTTTTTCGAACGTACGTTAATCCTTAACGTACTTCCGAGAAAAAATTCGGGGCAAAATTGTCTCAAATAGTGACTGTTCCGGCCGTCTTAAGATACATTCCGAAACAGTAAAAGCAAATGCTAAAACGACATATTTTGGAGACCGGAGGGAGTAATATATAATTCTATTCTATTTTATTTAAGATACAACTTATATGTGGATGGGAAACGAAATTAAAGTTTTTTTTTATAGAATGACTAAAGTCTATTTTGTTTTTTTTTTGATATCATATCATTGATAACAACGACATTATTGTTATTTTAATAGTGTTTGTTATTATTACTAAGTTTTTAATTGTAGCTTTGTTGTAAACTTGTAGTGATATTGGAGACTCGCTAAGTGGGTCGAGGTCATTATAGTCACTGCACCTACCAAATATTCTAATTTAGTCCTTCATTTTTTTAAAAGTACAGTCGCAGTCATACGATTCAATACTTTTTAAAAAATATCACTCAATTAGAAACTCAATTAATTTAAAAAAAAAACAATTGCCAAATACTTTATTCTTTAATAAATAGACCGATTCATACATGATATGATGACAATTCTTTTTTCCTTCTTTTCAATAAATAGGACACGGTCATGTAATGTTCTCGCCACCTAGAATTTTCAATTTTTGTTCAAATATTCTTTATTAAAATGAAGTGATGTATCAATCAACACAAAGATGTGCCTATATCTTTATTAAATATTCATTAAGTACTCCCTATGTTTCGTAAAAAATGACGTTTTACACTAAAAGTTCAAGAAAATTGTGCCACGTGCCAACACTCGACAGGATTTTGCTTAAATGAACTTTTGAGCGAGGCACAAAAAAAATAAAAAAATAATGCTGCATAAAAAAGAAAAAGGGAAAAAGAAAGTACACTATCTCGGTACAAAGCTCAGTAATGTGACACAGTACATCAAACTTAACTAGGAAAAGAAGAAACGGGGGGTGATCATTCTGCAGTTTTCAAATGCTTATTTTCACTCCCTGCCTAAACAGTAGGTATAAATAAAGGGAGTTTTCAGTTTCACAACAGTATTACTGGTAGTACATAAGCTGTTGGGTGGTGGCAACATTCTGATACCCACCATCATACATCCCCGGGTTAGCTCCGACAGCACCCATACCCATGACTGCCTGCTTAAGGGCATGCTGATTGTGCGGATGCATGAGTGCACCACCCATTTTGCTCAACGCCATCTGCCGCTCATACATGGCAAGCTCAGCAGCTGAAAAACCCGGTATATGTCCAGCAGCTGGTGGAGGGAGAGGGGTAGAGCTCGTCCCTGGTGGAGTAGGTTTGCTACCCCATGAGCACTGCAACATCAAAATCCCTAGAATTATTCAATATCAACTTGACTGACCTACATGATAAAAAGAATCATCTCATTAGGAAAGTACCTTAATCGGCTTCCCGTACAGGATTCGAGCATTTCCCATCTGAATAGCCAGAGCTGCTTCAGCATGAGTGCTGTATCTCACAAACCCAAAACCTTTATCTCGTTGCACCCGCACATCTTCAATAGTCCCAGCACCAAGAGCATGGAATTGTCGATGAAGATCAACCGAAGTAACCTGCAATTTTTTTACCAATTAGAACACAAATAATTGAGGGAATATGTAGCACTTCTCATAGATTACGGTCTAGAACAACATCATGCATGCTCACGAAATTACTTGGACATCTGTTTTACAGGAGAACACAACAAGATCCATCAACAAAGTCCTCTAAAAGGAAGTGAATTTACTACATCTTTGGACCGCACCAAGAGCAATCCATTCATCACAGAAATCATGGTTTGTTATCCAAGATTGAAGATGAACATTTGGTAAAATGCTCAACACTAACAACACAATAGGTTGCCATGGTAGGTAATCATGAATGACTGGTCACACAAGCAAGAATTCTTAACAAAAATTTATCCCGCTCTTCATCCAAGCAGGGGAATGATGCTCCATGGAGAGGTTATAATGCTCCATGCAGCTACATTATACCAACTACTAAAGCTAAGTGACAAAAGAGATCATAGACTGAGTCCTTGCCTCAGGTGCAAGATTGCCAACATAAACAGTGGTATACTGAGGGTTGTTCTCGGGAGCATCATCATTGCTATTTTCTTGACCATCATCTGCATGGAGGAAATGACAATGTTAGCTTTAAGATGATAGGAGATACATGCATAAGATAGATATTTCAAGCTTAAACAATGACTAACAGAGAACTAAAAAACCAATACCATAACCAGAGTATCCAGTAACAGTCCTATGAAAGGATAAAAACTTGGAACATAAATTCCAAACAAAGAAGAGAAGAAAAAGTGGAAAAAAGACACAAAATCAAGACTAGATGGAATTTTTCGTGCTAAACATAATTTTTCCAAATATTTATAGCTTGGCCAGAACTGTATAAACATAGGAAACTTCAGAATCCAAGCTCCTCAAGTTGATATTTTATAGAAAGAGAGGTTCAAGGTTTATAGGCAACTGACCTGATGTTCCATTTGTGAGTTCTACAACACTTTTGGAGTCGGAACTCTGCTTGTCATCACCAGCTCCAGCAGTGGCTCCTTTTGCAGCCCAGTTGCACCGAATCTGTCTGCTTCCAAGCCATTTCCCTGTAAACATCAAATCATGACATTGTTCAACACCAAACATTAAACTTTTCCCGATCAACTTCATGTTTTCACAAGTACACAAAATTTAGTACACAAAACAGGAGCTCGAGTTAAGACATTGTATTGGATGTGCAGGTATCAGCAGATACATATTATGAATGAAGTGGTTTAATGGTCTGAAGTATCCGAGTGTGTACATTCCCCTCCTCTGCTTTCCCCCCTCCCTCTATCTAAATCCTTAAGCAGTGGGCATGCAAGTAAAAGGAACAGCTCACAAAAGTATGCTTTTAATCAACTCGAATGCACTTAAACCATAAAATTATGAGGTCTAATCAATCTTTCTAAAACTCAATATCAGCAATCAGGTTTTCCCCACTGCACCTAGTGTCGCCCCATCTTGAAGTTGTGTTTGTCATGGGTGTTAAATAACGGGCTAATAAAGCTCCAAACAAGTGCTTAGAGGGAAAACACAAAGCACTAAACAAGGAAACAACCAGCAACTTCAAAATGGCAGTGATATCAACAGAATGTGTGAAGTGCAGGAAAATAATAACAGAACAAAACGAAGTAGCATGAAAACAACAAAACTTCCATACCAGTTAAGTCATTTATCGCACTTTGAGCATCCTGGCAAGGTGGCAAGGATAAAATACACAAAAAGAAACAAAAGTTAGGATGAGGTCACTAAAACGCAAAGAACGGGTAAAAAATAATGCTTCAGTGAAATGATAACCTGCTGACTCCTAAATGAAACAAAGCCAAAACCCCTAGAACGCCCAGTCTTCTGGTCCCACATAACTTTAGCATCACTGTATCCGATGTAGCTCAAATTAGTTTACAGAAGATTTGAAGTCTACATAATCAATAAAAATCAGAATCTAAGAACAATAAACTGAGGATGGCGAACTTACGAACAAGTTCCATACACTGAGAAGCAAGCATACAGCGTAGCATCTGTAACTTCAGGACTAAGATCACCCACAAAAATATTGTAATGACCTGCATAAAATGAGCAATATAATGTATTGAAATAGACGATAAAAAGCTCATCGCTTATTAACCCAACATACTCAATGAGCATTAACCTGATGTATCTTCTCTTTGACTACTAGCATAAGCCCAATTAACTTTAATAGGCTGCCCAAATCTGTGAACAACCAATTAGGGCAAAAGTAGGGTAAAATCCCGCCAAAAAAGAAAAAAAATAGTTAGGATTCCAACTTACAGATGCCTTCCATTGAGGGTCACAATGGAAAGTGCAGCTGATCTGCGATCAAAGTAATCCACAAAACCATAGGATGACTGCAAGGTAATAAACAGGATGCCACCATATCAATAGCAAGATGAGCAAGTACATGAGAAACTAGTGTGAAAATTTAAGAGCAATGTTTTGCTTGAAACATAGGAGACACTCCTATGGAGTTCATAACAAAACACAGAAGAATATGTGCACCCAATAAATGAAGAAGATAGGCAATGTCATGTTGCAATCAAACCTAACCTTCTCTTTCCTGATGAGTTTGCATCCCTCAATAAGTCCAGCATGCGAGAAAACCTCTTGAAGAAGTGGTTCTGTGACCTGTGGATGGATGTTCCCTACATACCTGAAAAACAAAATAAATCACATCAATGAACTTAAAGTAAAAGGGACAAGTGGATAAAGGAAAGTCGCAATATGGATAATTTAAGTGTTCAGATACTATTTAGGAACAAACTTAAAAGAAGAACGGGAAAAGAAGTCTACAACAGAATGTTTTGATTAGGCAAGTAAGCTACAAGCCTAGCCCAGTTCAAGCAATAAAAATTGAGTGTATAAAAAGAATAATAGGAAACCAAAAAAAACGGTGGCTACAAGACTCACACACTGCGGCATGTACTTGAATCAAAGCCGGGGGGCAGATTTCCACTCAAGATAGGCTCTATCTGCAAAATAAAAATGTAAAAACAAAAGAAAAGAAAAAGAAACCTAGAATCTTAAAAACCTACACTCAAGATGGATTTTAAAATGAATTCCTAGGAAGAACCTAAATTTGCAATCCTCTATCCAGTACTAGTGCAAACATAAAACTAAATTCATTATTCTAACTGACGTCTTCAATTTCACTCCCTATCAATACCTAAAATCCAGTGAACTCAAACATACTACAATGAAGAGAGTAAAATAAAGCAATACACTTAATCTGCTGATTCGAGGTAGGATTAACAGCTAATCACGAGTAACAAATCAATGCATAACCCCACATCAAAAGACTCGCAAACCAAAAAAAAGCACTAAACAAAAACCTCAATGAAATTCATCCAGTACCATTTCCTATATTATAATCGATAAAATGATAGAATAAAAATAAAGGATATGTGATGGGGTAAAAGAAGAAAGCTTTCGAGTATAAATCGCACAAAACGCAGCTACTTGAACCCAGAAAAGAAAAATAGACACAGCACAAATAGAAAAAACAAAAAATCAATCACCAAATCTAGAGAGAGAAGGAGGAACCTGAGGAGAAGTAAGGAGAGCAGGATGGTGGTATTGCATCATGGCCTGCTGCTGCTGCTTCAGCCTCTGCTGTTGCATCTTCCACGAGAGGATATACCTTTTTTTTTAATAAAGTTTGCAAAATTTAGGGTTAGGGATGATGAGTGGAAAATATTTTTTTTGGAAGATAGGAAAAAAAAAGAGAAAAACAAAAAAAAAACAAAAAAAAAGGAGAAAAAAAAAACCCTCTAGAGAGGGAAGGGGAGGGAAAGCAGGAAAGTAAAAATGGAGGAAAAGAGAGACTGGATAATATGATATGAGTTGAGCAAATCTATGTAATTGTTGGGTTTTTATTACTACTAATAGGGAGAAAGTAAGTGACGACTGGTGAGGAATTATTGGACGAGGGGAGGTGCAGGGTAACTTCGTGGTGCTGAATCAGCAAGACTGCGCCACGTGTTATAAAGTCATGATGCGGTCAAAACTTTTTCGAGGGGAGACAACGTCGCACGAACTTCGGATTCTAAAATCCAAACCCTAAGGCTATTCTTGAGGCTTGTGTTCTTTCTTTTACTACCATTTTCTTAGTTTTTGCTCTTGTTTAAATTGTCACTTTAAAAACTGAAAATTTTATATTACCAATTTCAAAATCACAGAATTATAAGTGGAAGATTTTGTAAAAAAATTTAAAAAAATTATCTAATTTTTTCAAATTTCTAAAATTTTAATTTATTTAAATTTTTTTAAATTAATATCGCTTGAGCTCGAGCTACCGTACCCTATAATAGTTTTTTTTTTTTTCCATTTCTCAAGCTTTTAGGACAGAAGAATGATAAATAAGTTTGTTAGGACTTGAATATAACAACATATTATAGCCCATTATGTAGATAATATAAGTACTTCATTTTTCTAAAGTTAAGTCTCAAAGCTGGCCCAGTATTGAAGTTCAAACAAAGCCCACACAAAAAAGCCCACACAAAAAGAAGGCCCTAAATATGATCCAGTTTCTTCCAAGTTATGGTTTGCTATGTGCCTTAAAGAAGGCCCACAAAAAAAGCCCTAAATATGTTATATACACACATTTATTATTTTAGCCTAGTAAAGAGGCAACGGAGAGCAAGTAGTTACTTTGAAATATTTTATAGAATTACTTACTCTAGTTCTTAACGGATTCGAAAAGGAATCCACTGAAAGATTTTACGGTGAAAATTTGAACTAGTCAGCATAAAAAAGAAACCTGAATATCGGATGATATATAAAAAAATAGAGCCCTAAACAATTCAAATTGATCCAATGATAAAATAGGTGACGGTGATAATTTTCACTAGTAATATTTTTTTTTCTGCCTATAAAAAATAAAAATAATTTCTTTTTCTATTTCAATCAATAAATTCAAAGCACTCAAATTAAGTGAAATCTAAACAGTTTGATTGATTTTTATTTTTTTAAAGTGTATAAATAATGAAACTTAACCAACAAGATAGAAAGTGCACATGCCAACCAAATTCAACCTTTGAAGTTTGAAGCTTAAAAATTACAGATTTTATAGTATGATATTAATCCCACTATTATATCATCATATTCTATCACATGGTACATAGTATAGTGACATTAATTGTATAATGTATAGTCTGTATCTGTATGATACTATACATTAAATTAGGAAGTAGGAACATGCACTGCACCCACCAAGTGGAATGGGTCAACCAAAGCAAGCCGACAAAATAAAACAAAAAAATAAGCTATGGACACGGGTAGTTGTGGATCCGTTTCAGAAAAGCAAAAAAAATATGCTTTTTTGAATTTTTCTAGTGATGGAGAAAGAAGGCAATTAAAACGCGTGACTATAACATTTATTATTATTATTTTTTTTAAAGAATATTCAATAATCCGAGCATTATTATTATTATTATTATTGAATTATTTTAATTAGAATTTTATATTGTTTAATTAATCTATAATAACTATTTATTAGTTAATTAATTTCGGTCCACGTGGATAATATGTAGGTGGATTAAAAAAACAATTCGGAAATTGGTCAAACAAACTTTACCCAACCACCACCTGATCAGACATTTGCATGTGATCCCCATCACAGGATACTTGATTTTTATTTTTATTTATCGAAAAAAATGAGAATAAATAGTCTCGAGTTTGTGATAAGAAATTTATCATTTTTAATTAATGTCTCGAGTTTGAATTTTAAAAATTGAAATCACTATTTTTTAAGAACTCGAATTATAATTTTTTTAAATTATTCTTTAATTGAAGGATACCTGAAAACAAAAGGAAAAAAAAGAAGAAAAGAAAAGAAAAGGGACGTGACAATAAATGGAGGTTTGTTTCCGTGTATGATTTTTTTCCTTTTTTCGGGTTCGTGTTTCACACAGGAGACCTAACCTTGCTTGTTTTTGGCTCGTAACGCATGTGGTGCCAGTGGTGGGACTTTGATAAGAGAGACGGATACCAAGTACCAACCAATCAATTATTTTCTTCTTTTCTTTTCATTTTTTCCATATATAGGCAATTCAATGTGCCGCGTTTAAAATGTCAAATACGCGTGAACTTTATTCATATTATAATCACGTGAACATAAAAAAAAATATACAAAATTATTGGTGTGATGAGTTTGATATTCTTTTCCCGATCTTGCAAGTTCTTTTCTCCATATATAATGAAATTACGTGCTAACTCACTTAGCATAACATAGCTAAAAAGAATATTATTACTCCCTCCGTAACATAACTAAAATTACGTTCTTTTCATCATTTTACGATTCTCTGGGTGATTTATGATTAATTTATTTGATATGTAAGAGAGCGATGAACATGCACCCAAAAAACACTTAATGAATACAATTGAAATTTCATTCATATTTTAGATTATACTGCTAATATGCTGAATAGAGTTTAATTACATGGACTAACAATGAGGTTGAAAAATGCGTTAGTTAGATCGCCTCATCAGAAGCCTATGATAAAAAGAGCACCCAAAAAAGGTGGGGAAAAAGAATAATAATAATAATGATAAGATACGACGGCTATTAATATTAAGCCTCAAAAACTAAAACAAAAAAAAACCATCTGTAGCTATTATCATCAAACTACTACTGTGGAGATTGAGCTGCCAATCCGAGCCATGACATGCCTTCAACTGGCTTCGAATTTGCCGACCTTGGGCTACTTGTTTGGTATGGAGCTTTCACAGTAATCCTGTAAGAGTAGCAAAAGAGAAGTAAATAACAGGATCGATCTATCCGATGAGCAATATATCTTTTTCTAATTTCAGTGTATATAAAAAGGCTTCGTTTGCAAGGAAGAAATCGACTTCAATCATGATCTAGGTGATATATGAATTTCAATTATTTCAAATACTTCAATGGATGTTTGTGGAAAGCATACCTATCCTTTCTCTTGGCCAGAAACCGTTGGAGGGAAGCATTCCTTGCCATTGGAAAGGCTGGAGTAGATAACAAAAAGAAACATTAATAACCCATCAAGGAACAACTAATTCGATCTCATTCACAATAATCGTTGCAGAAAGCAAACGTGAAAGAAGTAAAATTACCCTTAACTGCGCTTTTAATGTGCTCTTGGAATTGCGCGCTGCCAAAACTAGGAATATCATTATCACTTGAGCTAGGAGGAATTGAAGTGCCAGTTTCAACAGGAGGTTTAGGCATGTTAGGAGCAAAAGGGGAATGGGTCTGCACCGGGACGATAGGGTACGCAGCATGACTCATCGAGCTTCCCTCACTAGCCAGACGCATAACTTCCTTAGCCTTATCAGCCGGAAAATCATCAAACACAATCACTTTACCACCATAAAAGATTGTCATTTGCGCAGTTTGAGGCTCCTGGGTGCCAGACTTGTTGACACTATAACACACAGTAAACAAAACACCAATCAGAAATCATCGATAATTTCACAAAACAAACGATTACACATATATTCCAATCCAAAGATCACAATTTCCACAAATATATACCTTGTGTCCACCTTCTTTTGTACTACCTCCCTTGGAGTAGAAGGAGCAAACCCCGCTTGCTGGGGAAACAAATCCATGGATCTATAGCTAGGAGGAGGGACCATGTTCCGCATCGAAACGGCCGATGCTGGTGTCTCAGTCATTGGAAACAAATTCATGGTTGTTGCTGTTTGGCGCAAAAACATCTCAGGCATGCCTGGAACATTCCAATAAAATGAACTAAACATCATCAGATCTTACTAATCAGTGACCTGCTATCTACTTACTAATTAAAAAACAGAACGTGGGTCTATTTATAATGACTTTCTAACTGACCAGAGATGATTTCTGCTCAATTTCTGTTTGAAAAAAATTGAAGAAAAAAAACAAACAAACAAATTCAAGTCTGAGATTTTAGTGGAGAGAAAATAAAGGGCACGTTTTACTGTTGAACAACCTGTCAATTGAAAAGTTTAAAATAAAAGTGACAGGCAGATCTAACCTTCAAAACCACAACAGGAATCATTAGAAAACCAACTACCAACCAAAGAATCATATCTTCTCAACAGAGTAAATTCAAAATAACAGGATTTTTTTTTATAAAGTTACGTATTATCGCTAAAGTAATTTTGAATGAATCCTAACTCGAATAGACAGTAATAAAGCGAATAATCCATTTGGATGTAAGATAAATATAAAAGTAGTCAATTAATTACCATTTCCGGTACCGTTGCCGTCACCGTTGCATGTCATGCCGAGGTTGAGATCTCCAAAGCTTCGTTTCTCCTTCAGATACTGACTCAACAGGTTACAAGTCTGGGAGAAGCTCGCCTTTTCACCCATCATCTTTCCGGTCGTCGGAGCCGGCACCGGCGAATTGAACTCAATGAATTCCGGTGAGCTAGACATGGTGTATAGCTAATAACAACAAAAAAACAGCAAATGCAAAACGGATCTTGCTTTCGACAGATAGAACTGCAGAAGATTTCCTGGAAACTCGTGCTTCTAGGCCTGCATTCGGTTTGCGGTGAGAGAATGAGGAAGAAGGTATATGGAGAGAGAGGGGGTAGAGAAGGGAGAGGAGGGGGTTATGGTTTTATGATTTATCTAATAAAAAGGAGCGCCGGGAATATATGGGCTTTGTTGTTGTTAGCTTGTTTCTTGCAGATGCGCAATTGCGGTGATGGTGGGATGTGTGTTGATATAATAATAGATAAATAAATAATTTTAATAAAATGAGGAGTGTGTGGTTTTTTTTGATTGGCTGGTTAGTTGGCTTTTTTCTTTGTTGGTTTGTTTATGCT
Source organism: Viola odorata (assembly GCA_963691705.1). NCBI lineage: Eukaryota > Viridiplantae > Streptophyta > Magnoliopsida > Malpighiales > Violaceae > Viola > Viola odorata. The sequence goes on from OY829546.1 coordinate 4,205,088, forward strand.
TTTTATTTAAAACACGTGCTGTTTGCGTTTTGTGTGAGCGCAGGATGTTTTGTTTGTGCCTTATTCACGAATCACGTCCCTCGGTTGCATTCTTACGAAAATGCCTACCCTTGTATTTTGATGCTGTTTGTTTCCAGACGCAATACTATCCCTCCCTCGCATCAATACATCCCCACCCTGAGATAAGGAAAGCAACTTCATTCTTCCTTTTTATTCCTGGAAAAAGAAACTGAAAAATGATAATTGGGATGGAAATGTTTAGGTATTTATGGCATCGTATTCCGTCAAATACCATTAATGTTGATTTTTGAATACCCTAGTAAATTCCGGACAGATTTACCTAGCATGCTATATAATTGGAAAAGCATAGTTTTGTGTTCATAAGATTTGGAAAATTACTAGTAATATTTATTATTAATTATCATTTCAATATCAAAGATCGAACTCATAACCTACGGTATGCACTAACTAGTTGAATTACAACTTGATATACACTCAGTACTATTTATTAGACCTCTCTCTTTACTAATTACCTAATTAATAATATTTGTTAGTATCGTTTTAATATAATTTTAAATTTTTTTATTCAAAAACTACTATATACTTTCTGGTCTTAACTCGCACTTTATATCTTACTGATTTACTCATATGAATAGCATGCTCGTTATAAAATTGTGGGGTCTTTATTGGAGTTCATATGCATTAACAATTAAATCTCATGTCGGATAAAGATATTATATGTTTAATTATTTATCAAAGTTTTTATCTAACGAGGACTCTATATTTAATAATAAAATTGACTCTACCACTTCTACTTCTACAAATAAGGTGGATAAAGTGAGTTGACACTCTAAAAATAGTGGATAACTATTCAACTGATATTAAACTAAATTATAGGCTAGTATAAAAATTGAGATAAAATGATTATTTTTTAATTAAATTACAAAATAGTAAATGTAATAATTTTTTTTCTCTTTTAGTATATTTTTGCTCCTTTTAAGTATTCGTTCGAGTACCATCGATTATCAAAAAGGTAGAAATTTTGCTTTTATGTTTTCATTTGTATTCCCTCTTTTTAGGAGAGAAATTGGCATGCACTAATCTAAGCCTAGTTATCCTAGGTTGAGGTGGGAATAATCCCGCTTCCCAAACAACAAGCTATGTGAACAGTATAATCAATTTTGACTTAAATGTTTACTAATTTAATAATTAATAATTAATAATTAATATAACTACTAACGTGTAAACGGCAACTTTATATACGGCGTTACGGGGCGGTGCTGCCTTATATTTTGCCGACTTGCAGTTGCACCATCGATGTGGGGCCACGAACGACACGAACAGCGTGTGATTCTAATTCTACCTTTTCTTTTTCCTTGATGTGTTTTTTAAATAAAAATAAAAATACTCCTGCTAATTGAGAAGCTAAGGAAAGCAGCATGTGCACGTTTCGTTGGTCCACCATCAACTAAGAGTCTAATAATAGCCACGTGGGAAACGCTAGTAAATGCGCGTGAGGAATTTGTAGTAGGCTCTTTATAAAGAAAGAGAAGCGAGATGCTTGCTTGCGCTACAGCTACACTACTCACCTCACAGACAAGTCACAAGATTCTCATGTGTTCCCATTTATCCAACTCAACTAATAATCCTTATCACACCAACACATCATGCAATAATCATTTCATAATTCAATCCAACACGCCAACAAAAAAATGGAGGAAAGTATTTTGGAAATTATTTAGGACTTGAGCGAAACTTAAGTGAAATTAATTTTTTTTTACCGAAAAATATTGAAAATATAATTTTTCTTATGAAAAATAAGCCATGTTTATACTTTATACGGCAAGTATCCCGACAAAAAAAATTATATTACAATTCTTTGGTAACTGAAATTTCCCCCACCTCGCTTGAGATGTTCTTCATACTTATTTTGTTAGGATACTTAGAACGAACATAAGTATATGAGAGAATGAAATTAGGACTTTGGGTATAAATTAAGATTGAAAATGATATTATTCCTTCCGGTTTTAAAAGTACATCATTTAAGATATTTTATTAGAGACTAAAATTGAATTTCGTTCTCCCATCCTAATACTTTTTCCGCTTTCGTTTGACCATTTTACCCCTAGCGCCAAACAATAGCGCGAGCGAACTCCTACTCTGTCATTTTTAAGTTTTTCTTTTTTGCACAAATCCGATTAAGTGGAAGAGAAGGAGAGGAGATTGGATTGTTGTTGAGTTATGCTCTACCGTTTGCAACGATGAAGTATTTACTGGTGCAGATCTGGATGGCGGAGCTTGGGTAGGTGGTGGTGGAGATTTGATCTGCGGTGGCAAAGAGATATCTACTCCTTTTTGCACAAATCCGATTGAGTAGAAGAGAGGGGGAGGAGATTGGGTTTGTCGTTGGTGGTGGTAGAGAATGAAGAAGAATAGAAAGGGAATTCGACATAGTGTTGGTGGAGGGGAGGAAAGAATCAGTTTTGGACATGGATGGTAATTTAAAAAAAAAAATCAGGGTACAAAGGTAACAACATATTTAAAAAGTCAGAACTAATCACCTTCTTAATCTCCGTGTCTGGTCTCCAAACAACACACTTTGGAGACTAGAGAGAGTAATATTTATGAATTCATCCGGTAAATATATATTAGTTTTGTGATATACTTTCTCTATCAAAATTTTGATTCAAATTAATTGACATTTTATATTCTCTCATGTCCTCCCGATCCTATTTGTTAGTTGAATACTAGTTATTTTGTGGTGAGTTAAAGTTGGAATAAAAAATTAAAACGGTGTTGTGAGTCACATAATAGCCAACTTCTATTAATGGCGGGGTGCAAATTTCTGGTATGAGTTAGTTTTGGCCGCTGAAAAAGAAATTTTTAAATGTTGAACCCAAACCCAAAATGTCAATTAATATTAACTAGAGAGTACGTTATAAATTTAAAATATAATATTATAATAATAATTAATAATATAATTATTTTTTATTTTTTCTTAGAAGTGAATTTAATTAACTAGTGACATTAGAATACAAGAAAAGAAATTGAATGACACTATTGTTCCAAAATTAATTTAATGGCGAAATTGATGGGAGGAATACATTTCTGTGGCCGACAAACAAGTCTTTTTTCATCGAGGGGGGGAAATGATGGCTCAATTCCGTGTGGGAAGCGCGGTAGAACTACTAGAGTCAAAAGGAGAGATGAGAGACCAACTGCACTTAAGATAGTGATGACTCGATTGATCTTTTTAAAAAATCTCGAGTTTAAACATTAGTAGAAGAATTGTTTTAAAATATCTAACTGTTCTAATTATTCTGCCTAAATAAAGAAATTCTTATAGTAAAATTTGAATTAATCGAGTTTGGAAAAAAAATATGGTAGTCAGGGAGCATTTTGATGTTGATGGTGACGTTAGAATATCCCCACTTCTACTGGCCTGGAAATCCATGGTGGCGGTGACGGTCCCCTCTGCGGTGAGAAACTGAGAATCTAACAGTGGCGTAACTTAAATGAGATTATGAGACCACATCTCTGTCCGTCTGATGTCCTTATGATCTAATCATCTGGTCCATTCAATTTTACTAGAGCAAATTTAAATATATGAATTATACTCATTTTTTAAAAGATAAATTAATAATAATCTCGTATTTATTGTGACCATAGTTTAAAAACTACGGTATATTACTCCCCAATCACCCACGTGATCCACGTGTCAGTGATAGCGTTGGCTCAAAGAAACACCCTTGCATTTCTACAAATTTACAACATCACCCACTTGGTGGATTTTTTTTAATTAAACATTAGTACGTAAGAAGACCAAATGGTTGCTTTAATTTGTTAATAAAGGATAATGAGAAGTCCACCTTTGGTTTAAATATTCTTAAGATCTCCATATAAACTAATTAATTAAAGAACGTATACAAATGCAAATGCTAGGATGTTTCTCTGTCAATTCATTTTCTTAGAAATAAGTCAAGCAATTTCCACGAAATGTAGTAAAATTATTAAAATAATAAAAAAAGTTGAAATTCACGCACAAATAATTGTTTATAAAAAATAGCCAACAAATATTTGTTGAAAGACAGTAGCATTTCTAGCAACTACCACGAAGCGAATGAGATTGATGCGAGCGATCTGACATTCTCATCGCTAAAATAATATACTCCCTCCGTTATTTAATAATTGACACTTTGATTTTGGGCACGCATATTAAAGAGGCCGAATGACTCACTATTTGAGACAAAAAAATTCCGTATTTTTTTCCCGAACGTATGTTCGAAAAAAAAATCGGGACAAAATTGTCTCAAATAGTGAGTCATTCGGTCTCCTTAATATCCGTGTCAATAGTGAAAGCGTCAGTTATTAAAGGACGGAGGGAGTACTAGAATGATTTTTAATGGTTGAACTATTACTTAATAAAAATATTTTAATTTTTAGTGACTAATTTGGTGCAAGTATTATTAGACTTATTCTAACAGTATGACTAATTGTATTTTTTCAGGTATTTTCTAGATAGGAGATAAATTACGTTCGAGTACGATCGATCTTCAGAAAGAGATGACTAATTATATTAACACAAATTAGTTTATTAAGAGATAAATCTATCAAGTAATACTTTTTATTTACAGCGATTTATTCAACGATCGGTTCCTTCAGTGTTTAACAACTAACACTATTTAAATTATGCTAATAATGCTATAATGATGATTTCAACATATTGGATTCTCAGTCTTTTGTAAAATTAGATGCCATTGCCATTTTGCCAAGTTGCCAAGTTGCCAACCACTCCGTCAAAGAATTTAAGAAAACAAGTACATTTGAATTTTGAAGCAAGTACTACACGTCAAACATCTTTTATTAGTAGATTAGTAACAAACGAGGCTCTCTATCAAAGAAAGGAGAAAAGAAAACGACAGGTAAACAGAAGTCATGTGCTCCCGTCACACTTAATTAAGATACTATTAATTGTACTAATTTTGCTGATTAGTAAGGTTGGTGAGCAGTAAATTAATGACAGTATTATTTTTCATCAACTGCCTTTTTGCCATTAGAAAATTTAATGTTTAAGAAAACTGAAAAAGATAAGTCAAGTTCGATGCTCCCGCTTGTCGTTCAATCCATGTAAAGCCCAATACAAAGAGACATTCGCTCGGTGTATTTAAAAAAATTCATCAAAAATTATTTCAACCAATCAGAAACGGTTAAAAAAATATGCAATGCATTACAGGAACTTAACAGTACACACACAAAGGTACATTTTTAAAGTTACTAGTAATTTCAAGGATAGAAAAAGTTGTCTTGGCCTGACAATGGAGATCGGAGAGAAAATTGCACATTTGTGAAAAAACATAATATGCATGTTGAGTAGCCTCCTGAAACGTATGAACTAAAAAAAAATCCTATATACAGCTATCGAAAATATTGGATTTATAGAAAATGGAGGGGAAACAACAAGCCGAGAAGGAAAAGAAAGATTGAAGTTTCGCCGTGGTTTGTCCAGCTCACTCACCTCCAGAAGGATTGATCTTGCTTTGTCAGAAGTCGTAATCTATGTCTGTCAAGTTTTGGGAGGCGGAGCGCTTAACGAGCCGTCCTTGCTCATCATACAGATCGAGGTTCTCACACGGAGCAGGGAAGATGGTCCCTATTACGCGACCTTGGACAAAGGCGCATTGGAATATATGTTTCTTCTTATACGTTAGTCCGACTGACATGTCTCGGAAAGTTACATTCCTTACTGGAATTTCCTCACTCCCGTGCATCCGAACGGGGACACGAACTCCCTGACCATAGATACCTGTGAAACTTATGTCCCTCAGTATTGGAAGAGCCTTTGGATCATAACCTCCATCAGGGTGTTCATTGTAATCTGTCTTGATGACAATTCCGACTCGGACATCATCAAATGTTACATTCCGGTAGGTTATATGACGAACATATGCCCCTCTTCCAGGGGCAGTCTTTATCCGAACTCCACGCCTTGAGTTCCACACGTGGAGATTCTCCACCGTCACATTTGACACCCCGCCTGACATCTCACTGCCAATTGAGATACCAGCACTGTTGCAAAGTTCAGAAGGAGGGATATGAGTTAGTATCTGAATAGTGAACATATGAATCTAGTACGACCAACAGTATTAGTAACTGTTTGGCTTAAGTTTTTCAAACTACTTAGTTAAAAGAGGCATCATCCATGCATCAAGCCACATGGTGAAAGATCAAAATTGCTCGTATGCTTTAGGTTTTCAGCTACTGCAGACTGCAGTTTCTCTTAAGTGAAGTTTTGACACTAAAAACTACTCGAAATAACGGGGCCAAATCTGAACGCAACAGTCTGCCAAGACTGATAAAACCGGTAAACGTTTTACTTCGCTTTTCGAGAAATGTCGCATGTTCCCTATGTTATGTTAGGCATGCTTGGCACTACAGAGTATTTTTTTTCCTGCATTCCTACTTGGAGATGAAAAAAAGAAGAGGTTTGCTTCTGATGCAAGTGGTAATTTCTCTCTCTGGAGCGCATGTGCACACACAAACAACAAAGGGACTTGCAGATTTATGCACACATTCAAAGGTTTTTTCCAGTAAAAAGGAAGCTGCCTAGAGAGACATTGAAACACATCAATTATGCAATGTATTGGGGATGAAGATAAGAAGTACCACAAGAATGCAATTGTAAACATTTTCAGTACTATGTAAGAAGAACATTGCAACAAATTGCACCAATTTGGAGGCAAATTATGAAGGAGATTTCACCTGACCATGGAGCGAACTATAAGGTTACGGATGAGAATATTCTTTGAGGGTCGACCGTAACTAATTCCATACTGATCCCAGCCACTCTTTATTGCAATCCCATCATCACCCACACTTATGTAGCAGTCTTCTATTACCATATCCTCACATGAATCTGTTTGTGCAAAAAAAATTTGAAGTCTGTCATATTCAGCACGGTAGAAGAATAGCTTAAAAACAACTTTCACTCTCAATATGTCAATCATATATTCAGAGCAATAATATTTGGAGTATTTCGAACTTAGCCAAATATAATAAAGGGTATTGAATTATCACTGTTTAGTATTCATATTTAATATGATTGCAGCACTATAATGTCCTTAGTTCTTACATAAAAAAGGGAAAAGAAGTATACATATCATTTTACTGCAGTAGTTCAATGACAGCAACGATGATACCAATATACCCACAATTTACTAATATACAAGACCGAGAGTAGTTTGAAGATATGCAAGAGAAGAAATTGCAAAAACTAAAATGACAATAATTTCAAACTTCAGTACTAAAGTTCAAAAATTTGACCATCCAAACAATAGCAATGAACTGTCTCATCATCTCTCCATGATACCTGGCACCCAATCCCAATCACCAGCGCATCTCATTCAGTGAGTTGGGGAAACTAAAACAAATAGCCTTCTATTATTATGAAGAACACCCCCAACACCCTATAGTTATCTATTCATTTTTTCCTCTTATGTTTTACCCTTTCACAAGACAGCAAGATTAACACAATGATTACTAAATTGGTGGCCCATCTGAAAAAAAGGGTTTGAGCAAAAAATCTGGGACTGGTATGAGATCAATAAAGTGGCTAATCGGTTCTTGCGGTCAAAGATTGGCCATTTAAGCATGACCAACCTGGGCAGAAAAAATACTAACCTGGATCAATTCCATCTGTATTTGGCGCCTCCAATATTGGAGCCAAAATTGTCACATTCCTAATCGTTACGTTCTTGCAGTCATATGGGTGGAGTGTCCAAAATGGGGAATCACGTAACGTGATGTTAGTAATCACAATGTCACTTGACCACATTATTTGCACAAGAGGACCCCTTGTGTGGTTGAGAAGCTTTTGGCGATACTTCTTCCACCATGTTTGACCCTGTCCATCAATTGTGCCATTGTGTCCTGTTGGTCAGAGAGAACATAAAGTATAATGAGATTAAGCTAACCACTGGCGAGTCCAATGTACTCAATGTTTTCTATAATAACATCCACAGTGGAGCTAGGCTGACCTACCTCCTATCTCAACTAACAATTACCAACTACTGTAAGTGCTAACAACACGGGTTCCATATTATGACTTACAACAACTGACTACATTGCTGTATTTCAGAGCAGATATGAAAAACACAATCAACCAGTAGCACGGTCGTATTAATTAACTTTTGTTGGCAGTTAAAGGCACAGCTAAAGGAGGGATGCAAAACAAATAAGTTGAAGGTCCAAAGGAGAGGAGGGTACCAAGTTCAGTGAAATTGCATGCTTTGGGCTTCCTTCTAACATTTTGTAAATTTGTATGGCACACTTTACTTAAACATCTATGATATTCATTGGACAAGTTTTCTATGTGCATTGGAGTCCTTGTGGGATTGAAGAAAGTGGTGGGATCGACTAACCTGTTATAACAACATCTCTGAGATTTTGACCATGGATTAAACTTCCATATCGAGGTCCCATGTGCTCTCTCCCATACCCATACGAAGGCAATGGAGGCATTAGTGGCCAATACTTCTCATCCTGTTAACATACAGAAGTAGTAGAACCAAAATAAGCAATAACCTGTTTTTTCCCTCAAATCTTCACAATGCAAGGATAGCACTTGAAAGCAAGGCCCAAATCCTCCTGTTTTGCAAACTAGAAAGTCCGCAAGTTGAACCCGTTTGTGAACTTAGATTTTATTACTAATGCATATATGTCTACATGAGACCCATTAAGCCTCATTCTCTCAATCCCACACTCGTACCTCAAATCCCCTCCCTCAGTGCCCCTGCTCCCACCAAATAATACGGCTATAGAACAGTAGATATGCAGGATTCCATGGTTATTCAACAAATTTGACACCCACAAACTACTAATATAATAACTCCAGATAGAGACTAGAACATCGACAGGATGAAGAACAGAAAGGAGCAGCAGATCTCAGCCAAGCTGACAATTCATGTACAAATTTGAAAAAAAAACATGAATTCAATATAAGAACCAAAAAAGGAAAAAAACACAGAACGAATTATCAAACTTCACAAATAGTTGAGACTGCCAAGAACGAGAGTAAATCATTCCATTCAAAATCCCACAATTAACTCAACCCATCAGACTTTTTTACTCTTATGTAACTAAATCTTCATTGACTCAAAACATTCCATTTAACAGAAGTTATAAAAACTAAGCTATACGAAAAAGGAAAGTAACAATATTTAGCGCTTAATTTCTATCAGTCCTAGCATTCAGCAAACCAAAAAAGAATATTTTTTACTTCAGATATCAGCTTCTCAAAAATGACAAAGTACTCCACTAACCAACTAACCTGAATACCCAAAATAACAGCATCTTCAGCAAGAAACAGTGTCATATGACTAGTTAGATTAAACGGTGCCGTAAGCCATCTCCCAGGAGGCACATTAAGCTGTCCACCTCCTCTCTTCCCAAGCTTAGAAATAGCCAAAATCGCCCTCTCAAACGCCGCCGTATTCACAGTGACCCCATCGCCAACTCCTCCAAAATCCGTCAAATTGAACGCCACCGGCCTCAGCTTTGGCATCGGCCGAACCGGCCCCCACCAGAACAACCGAAACCCACCTCCGCCCACCGAATGGTGCTGCCACATGAACACTGATGCAAAAGCCGCGATCCACAAAACGGTGAAAAGGGTCTTGTGTGAAGACAGAAATGAAGAGACATGGCGCTTAAGTTCCAACCTTTGGCACTGAAACCGACCCTGCGGCAGAGCCTCTAACATCGTTGACAAGAAATTGGAAAACGGGAATGGAAATGGAAATGTCAGCAGCAATAAGGCTTGGAACTTTGATGTGGGTTTTGGTTGGTGAGTCTAATGGGGAAGTTGGGATTTGAAGATAACGCTTTCAGGGAAGAAGAGTGGGTGGATTTGTTGGTGGAGGGTGAAGATGGAGTGCATTTGAAGGTTTTAAGAGGTTTGTGTTTGCACTTTTGGATTTTTTTTGAGAACTAGTGCTACTGTAGGGAGTTTTTGATCTGCAGGCTTTTGACGATGATACGTTGAGGGGAATAATGGGTTATTTTTCTCCTCTCAAATTCTTTCATGGAATTAATTTAGGGGTGTTTTCTGTTTATCCTTTTTTTTTTTTTGGGCGCAAAGATAGGAATAGTTTTTCTCAATCACTAGTATCATTTCACAAACAAAAGAAAAAAAGTGTTATTTTTCCGTTTTTTTGATAAAAAGAAAAAAAAAACCGGTCGTTAAAAAAATAAAATGGGTTCAAATGATAATCTCTTAAATGGTTAAATCAACAATTTCGTATCTAAAAAGTGAAATTACCGAAATATTCATACGATCTTTTCATCTAATATTTTTTTTAAAGAAATGAGGAGGAGGGAAGCAGGAAGGAGTCAAGGACTAAGGAGTAGGTAATTAGGCTATTATAGACCGGTGGAGAGTTGCAATCTGTGTCAACTGAATGGAATATTATTGAACAAGCAGAAACACTTACATTTAAAAAACAATTAAACAAATTAAATAGAAGAACTATAGTACTATTGTAATAATCTTACCTGGTAGTTGACATGCAACTATGTTTGTTATTACTGATCTCTTGACAGTTTAAAAGACTTACGTTCTGTTAAAACTATGTTTCCGTGCACTTGAACATATTTGGTTCTTTCACAAATGCATATTGATAATTTTGTTAGCTATCAAATTGAAAAAAAATATTAGTAATCAAAACTTAATAAAATGACGAAAAGTTGAATAAAAAAAGATTATTATTCTGAATCAACTAGCTATTTTTTACTCGCAAGAGAGTACTACTCACCTATAAAAAAGTTATAAAAAAATTGTAGGAGTTTAGCCCAAATTTTGCTTTTATTTCTCTCCTATTTGTCCAGCAGAGGTTGGTTAATGGTTCGTGTCTGTAAATTGTGAGTATTGGGCTTAAATTACTCTCATTTTTTTAAATAAAAGAGGTATTTATATATTGAGCTAAAAGTAAAAGGGTATGCCCAAACTGTCCAATCCGTTACATGTCAAATTACTATTGGCTCTTATATTTCTTCCAAACCATTTCCTCCTCAAACTGGATAAGCGAAGAAAGCTGCTAAATTTAGCAGACAGGCCACCAAAACCAAATAGCTTAACTAAACAAGTCAAGAGTTTTTGGGTACTTTTGGGTTTGGTTTGGTCTCTCATGGCTCTCAACATTGCTTCTACTTCATTATCAAGCCTCCCAACCAGAACAAAGTAATGGGTTTCTCTGTTCTTCCAAGACACCATTTTTTTTTTCTTTCAGAAAAACGGGATTTTTAATTGCATGACTATGTGTTAGGTCCTTTCATAATGTCTTGATGATTTTCTCTACTTTTGCTGACAAAAAAAACGCAGTTATGTTCCACAAAGATTTGACCTTGGAAGGATTCCAACAAGCCAACAGTTGAAAGGTAGAGCGAATGCAACAAAAGGGGTGTCAAGTGTATGCGAACCACTGCCTCCTGACAGACCATTGTGGTTCCCTGGCAGTTCACCTCCTGAATGGCTTGATGGAAGGTACATTCGCACTATCCATGGCTTCTATAGTTTGAAATTCTTATGGAATTGCACGAGGAACAGTTTCCTAATATTGTTTTTCGTTTTTGTATATTGCCTAATTGTAGCCTTCCAGGTGATTTTGGCTTCGACCCGCTTGGATTGGGTATGCCCTTCACTCTAGCTGCTCTCTACAAATAACTTTCTTGGCTGTTTTAGTTCTTTGAAATGAATGTTTACTTGATATGTATAATGCGTTTTAGGGTCTGATCCTGAGCTGCTTAAATGGTTTGCGCAAGCCGAGCTGGTGCACGGCAGATGGGCAATGCTTGGTGTGTCAGGGATTATAGTACCTGAATGGCTTGAAAAAATAGGCCTCATTGACAATTTCAATTGGTTCGATGCTGGTGCTCAAGAATACTTTGCAGATCCTACTACCTTGTTTGTAATGCAGTTAGCTTTGATGGGTTGGGCTGAGGGTAGAAGGTGGGCAGATATCATTAAACCAGGTTGTGTCGATCCCCAGCCGGACCTACCACACATAACTAAACCAAAGGTGGATGTTGGCTATCCTGGTGGCATATGGTTTGATCCTGTCAACTGGGGTCGGGGTTCCCCGGAACCTGTAATGGTGTTGAGGACTAAAGAGATTAAAAATGGGCGTCTTGCTATGTTAGCTTTTGTTGGGTTCTGCTTCCAGACCATTTATACTGGACAAGATCCCATTGAAAACTTGTTGGCTCACATTGCAGATCCTGGTCATTGCAACATATTTTCGGTAATTCTCGACCTCATTGTATTCAGTCACCATAATTGTAGTATCAAAAAACCAATTTTTGTAATTAACATGCATTTCATGGTTGCAGGCTTTCACATCAGGGTCATATTAAGGGCGTATGATTGAGTTGATTGCTGCGAGGAAGAAATTACAGAGGTACTAGAGAGAGCCAGCATTTATATAACATGTAAAGTCTGCGATTTCTGTTATGATGCAGAGGTATTGTAAATACCAAAGGTTTCAGCCTATATATGTATCTTTCTTTATGTTTTCATTTTGAGTGGCTATATATTTGCTTTTCATGATTCGTTTTTCACAATATTTCAGCTCAGGTAACATCCATGGCACACAATGACACAAGTCCCCTTATATATTCGCTTTCATGATGTTTATTTGACTTCTTTAATTGACTAAATGAGTGACTAACTTCTTGAGATAGGCATAGCTAGAGGATGGTAGGAACAACAGACTTGATTTTTGTGATGACCACTTTGGTTGCACACCTCCATTTATGGAGCCTAAATAAATGTTGAAGACTCCATATTTAGTTAGTATATCAATGCTTGGTTTAGAGCAACTGTGTGATGACCTCCAAATGCGAGTTTGGAATGGATAATTGCTGAAGTTAGGGAGGTGAGATATTATAGCTAGTTTTGCCAATTCATCACAGTTAAGATTGGAGACCTGTATTGACAAGGTCAACAGTAGTTGCATACCTCTCCATCATTGACAATCCCATAAACTCTCTCCCCCACTCTCTATTTCCTCTTCTACATTTTCTATTCATAGAATCCTTATGTAACTCTTCACGCCATCACCAACTGCCATACACGCGCACACCAACATGACACACCACCTTCTCAAATCCAAATTGAACAAAAGAACACGCATTAAACCTCTACAGAAGAACCTCAGGGAGACTTCTATCTCTCCGAACAGCGGCTGGTTTCCCTCCGGAAATGCACCATCTTTCCGGCCCAGCAATGGTCGCTGTTCACCTTCTCCTAGCGGTCTCCATTGCCACCCTCTCTTTCCCTCATCTGTCACATTCTGCAACAGAAACTGATTCTCTCCTCCAACTCAAGAATTCTTTAAACCATGCTGGTGCATTAAACAATTGGGATGCAAATTCCTCTCCTTGTGCAAAAAGATGGGTTGGTGTTATTTGTGCTGGTGGCGTCATCACAGGTCTTCATCTCTCTGACTTAGGCCTATCAGGAACAATAAATATCAATGCATTGCATGAGCTTCATTCTCTTAGAACTATAAGTTTTACAAACAATTCATTCTCTGGTCCAATCCCAGAATTCAACAAACTTGGTAAATTGAAATCACTCCTGTTATCTTACAATAAGTTTTCTGGTGAGATAGCAAGTGATTTTTTTACCTCTATGGGATCTTTAAAGAAAGTGTGGCTTTCTAATAACAACTTCTCCGGAAATATTCCACCTTCAGTGATGCAGATACCTCTTCTTTTTGAGCTCCATCTTGAATACAACCGTTTCTCAGGATCCATCCCACCTTCAAAGCAAAAGTTGACCTCCTTTGATGTCTCTAACAATGATCTCGAAGGGGAAATCCCTGAGAGCCTATCTACACAGAATGCTAAGTCATTTGCAGGAAACAATGCGCTATGCGGAAAACCACTCGACAAGGATTGCTCCAAAATGGAAACACCGTCCCCAGAATCTCCTGCTGTCCAGGTCCCTTCAGGAGAAGGTAACGGTTCAAGAATGGTAATTGGAGTGGTAGTAATTGCAGTGATGGGAGTATTGGTTTTGGCCTCTGTCATTTCTGCAAGGAAGAGGCAAAAGGATGATGACTTTAGCATCTTGAGGAAAGAAAGAAGCTTTGATGAGGGGACCCCGACGGTGCGCACGCAAGTCCCAGTTAAGAAGCCATCGGAGTCCAGTCGAAGAGGGAGTGTCTCTTCGAAGAGGGGATCCAGCAGGCATGGCATGGGAGATCTGATCATGGTTAACCATGACAAGGGTATGTTTGGATTGCAGGATTTGATGAAGGCAGCTGCAGAAGTAATGGGGAATGGTGGGTTGGGGTCTTCATATAAGGCGGTTATGGCGAATGGATTATCGGTGGTGGTAAAGAGGATGAGGGAAATGAATAGGATTGGAAGAGACGGTTTTGATACAGAAATGAGGCGGTTTGGGAGGATCACACACAAAAATATATTGACACCATTGGCATACCATTACAGGAAGGAGGAGAAGCTGTTAGTCTCAGAATACATGCCTAAGGGCAGCTTGCTTTATGTCTTGCATGGTATGTAACTGTTTCTGTTCATCTTAAACCTTGTCATTACCATTGGAATTATGTTCAAAGATCCAATACCGTAGGTTGAAACTGCTTCAATTACACGAATTGCGTTGCCGTTCATTCAGATCCTGTTAAACTAAATCTTGCCATTCATCCTGTTATTTTGTCAAATGTCTGATTTCCGTATTTTTATCCAATTCCTGATTTGGAGAACAAAATTGGATGTTATTCAGGTGACCGTGGAGCTTGCCATGCTGATCTCGATTGGTCGATTCGTCTGAACATTATTAAAGGGATAGCAAAGGGATTGCATTTTCTCCACACAGAGTATGCAACCTACGAGCTTCCCCATGGAAATCTCAAGTCCAGCAATGTTGTTTTAAGCGATAGTTACGAGGCTTTGATCACCGACTATGCCCTTGATCCACTGACTAACCCCAGCTATGCTACACAGTCAATGTTTGCGTATAAATCCCCAGAATTCGTGCAGCACCAACAAGTGTCTCCCAAGTCAGATGTCTATTGTCTTGGAATCATCATTCTTGAAGTGATGACAGGAAAATTCCCATCACAATATCTTGTCAACGGGAAAGGAGGGACCGATGTCGTACAATGGGCCCTCCAAGCGAGCTTCGAGAATCGAGAACAGGAATTGATAGATCCAGAGATCCTGAACAGTGGGGGTTCGCCGGATCAGATGGCGCAACTGCTCAGAATTGGCGTAGCTTGTGCTGAAAGTAACCCCGCGGAACGGTTAGACATGGCTGAAGTGATTAGGAGTGTAGGAGATATACACGTTTGATGCATTGCTTTTGTGTTTTTGTTTATTAGGTTAGGAGAAGTTGGCAGCACCCAATGTCTAGCTGCATAATTTAGAACTGTTTGGTAGCTTCTTGCATTTGTTAATTTTCCACATTCATTGTAATTTAATTTGTAAAGAAAGAAATCAACCACTTGTGCATGGAATTCTCACACAGGCATGACCAATTTGCATTTCTAAGTTTAGGGGGAGAGTTTTTCTTTCTTTTTTTTGCTGGCTATTTTCACTTTGTTTCTATTCTTTTGCACATGGTAAATGTAATGTAAAATTCTGACCCAAAATTAGCTGTGTTTTTGGCCTTTGCTTTTGAGCCACACAACCAAATTCTAACAAAAAGAAGAAGAAGATAGCATGTGTGGGCTGGACTACGGCTCTGTTTGGCGTTCCAGTTCAGGCTGGAAATGGTCAGTGGGAAAATGTTCAGTGGGGAAACGACATCTGGGAAACGGAGTGTGCTGTTTGGTAACAAAATTGTAAAAGTTCAGTGGGATACCTGAGGTGTTTGGTAAAACAGTTTTGCAAAACTATGGTTTAGATGTAAAATGACCATAAAGGGCATAATTCATTTTAAGTGTTATAATTAACTTTTTTATTATCTTTATATATATTTTTAATCATTTTATTTATAATCTAACATCTAATAATATTTATCTATATACCATAAATAAATTAAACTTATTTAAATCATAAATAAAGTAAAATTTATTAATACCATAAAATAAAAAATTTGAGTACTTTGAAATTGCATAGTTGACTACTCTTAATTTTTGTAAACATTAGTTCATTAATTGATGCCAAACAATTTTGATAAAAGAAGTTGATAAAAAATATTCAATCGTAATAATAGATCGTATAAATTCTAGCATCAAGAACTAATGTTTGGTAAAAGTAAATGCATAAAAAACATGTCAACCCTACGAAAGAATTGTGTTGCAATTAAAAAGTGAAATCCACCATAGTAAAAGTAAAGTAGACGTTATAGCCTTACCGTGATCACGGTTAGGTCTTACCGTGATCACGATAGCTTACCGTGATCACGTTAAGCCACTGGAAATAATTGGCCATTTGACACAATCCTTAGCGTGATTACGGTAAGAGCTTACCGTGATTACGCTAAGAGAAAAATGCTTACTGTGATCACGCTAAGCCCTTACCGTGATTCACGGTAAGCACTGTTTTAAATTCCATACGTTTTTCAAAATACATTTTTTCAAAACTTGTCTTTGTAAAAAACCTTTTGACACTATTTCTTGAGGTAATTGAGCATTAAACAAGTGTTAGTTTCACATGGAACATGACAAATGAAAATAAATTGCTCCCAATTAGCGATTTCAAATGCTACCAATTAATGACCAGCCAAACGAGCTTGAAAATCAGCCACAATCAAGCATGAAAATAGCCATAAATAAGCATGAAAACGCAGCCAGAAAAAGCATGAAAACCCCAGCCATTCAAGCCTATTTTGGAACAACATTTCAGCAGCAAGTACACCTCAATTTGACAGCATTTCAGCGACATAAATTAGACACGAAACAAGCTACGATTGGACACTAAAAGGGGTGCATTTGGACAGCTAAAAGAGCTACAAAATGGACAGCAAAACATGCGTGAATTGGCAGCAAAATGGGCATCAAATTGACAGCTAGAATGAGCTTAATATTGACAGCAAAATATGCATAATTTGGCAGCAAAACAGACACTATTTCGTCATCAAAACGAACTCCCAATTGACCGCAAAAATAACATGAAAATGGAAGCAATTATTAGTGCGAAATTGACAGCAAAATGAGCAAAGATTGACAGCAAAGTGGCGTGGTTTTGGCACAAGCACAAGCACCCATTTCGACAACAAAATCAACAGCCTTTCGGCAACAAAAACGGACACTAAATGAGCAACGATTCGTCAACGAATTGACAACATTATAAACACCAAATTGGCAGCACATAAACACACATTTTGACAGCTAGAATGAGCTGAATTCAACACTTAAATGGGCATTATTTCGGCAACAAAAGGCAAGCTAGCATTCATCAACCAAAACAGCCATAATTGAACATAAAAATTGGCCACAAATTAGCTACGAAACAGTTCTAACATTAGCTATAAACAAAGAACCAAACCATGCAAACTAAATTCCAAATCATGGTAACTAATTTGACAGCAAACAGACAACATTTTGACAGCAAATAGAGCACTATTATGACAGCAAAGTAAGCATACATTTGACAGCGAAAATGGTGATTATTTCGGAAACAAAGTGAGCTAACATTCAGCAACAAAACGAACTATAAATGAATACAAAATTAGATTGTCTTCGAGCTGAGTTTAACTCAATAGCAAATCAACGATAACTAAAAATAAGAAATAAATAAATAAAATTTCTCAATCTTCTAAAACAATTACACAATAAATGTCACAGGCATCAGTATTAACAAAGAACTTGGCATCAGTATCAGCCGGAGGAAAATAGAAGTAAGGATTACCCACGGCCAAAGCTTCAAAATCGGGTTCCATGGAGGAAGAAGAAGCAACATCACTTTTCTGACTCTTTGAAGACGGTTTCTTTGGTGTATTAGTCCTAGCACGCTTAGAAGAGGATCCTTTGGGCATATTGAGTGGAGATAAAGAGGATTTTGGAGTGAAAAATGGATTTTGGGAGTTAGGGTTCCAAAATGGGGATTTTATGGGTTATGGAGATTGAGCGATTAATCCCTAAAATTGACACATGGGTTTTGTTTAGGATTGAATGAGGAGTGTTTAGCTAAATTTTGGCTGGATTTCGTCGTGATTTGAGCAAGAAATCGAAGAAGTCGAATTTTGGAGAAGGAGAGGGAAAATGGTCGGGCTAGAGGAGAGAGAAAAAGTCTGGAAAGTGAGGAGAAGAAGACGTGAACAGTATTTTTTTCAATATTATATACCAGGTAGCATCGTAATTAAACAAGAATAGAAAGGGTATTTTTGTCCAAAAAAATACAAACCCCTCAATCCCGCAAACTCCTTTTTTTCTGGTTTCTCCAATGCTCCAATTTCGGCCATTCTCGAAATGGAGAAAATGCTGGTTTTGGAACCCAAAATTTCTAATTTCATCTCCCCAACTGGTGTTTACCAAACATCTTTTCTCCATTTCAGTCCGGGAATGCTGGTTTCGGTACCGAAACCAGACTCCCAAACACAGGCTACATAGCCCAGCCCAGCCTGATCAAACCCATAAAAAAGTTAAAAGAAAAAAAAGAAGGAAAAAAGAGAGAAATTAACAAATTAGCAGTTGGCGCAGAAGTCCTCGTTGCAGCAAAATAGACACGTGGTGGCCCAGAATTCAGCTACGTGGAACTAAAGATCCTACTTTTCCCCTTTTCTCCACAGAAAAGGGTCCGCACTCTAGCTCTCACTGATAACCGAAAACAAAAATGTACAGAACGGCGGCGATGCGCCTTCTCTACGGCGCAACATTCCGTAACACTAGCAACGCCCGTCTCCGATTCTTGACCTCTCAATCCTCCAATGTTATCGGCCGATCACGCTTTTGCACTTTGCCATCCAACCCAGAATCTTTACCCCATCCAAACCCTAACCTCCGCCCCCCGCCGCTCCACCCGTCAGATTCAATTGCGCATAATACGCCGTCAGCGTCGTCTTCAGCATCTTCATCGGGAGGCGAGAATTCGCAGCAGCGGCGAAAGAGGGAGAGAGTAACCGTTGAGTACCAAAACGAGCAAGCTCGCGTCCTCCAATCCTCGCTTCGCCACGTGGTACGACGGATCACACTCTCTTTTCTGTCTAATACTGTTCTCGGAGTAGATAAGACCTTTGGTTGATGAGTATTTAATCCATAAGATGTGATTATGTCGCAGTCGCGCTTAGGATGGACCGATGAAGCATTGATTGCTGGAGCACGAGATGCCGGCGTCTCACCTTCCATCGTTGGATCTTTTCCTCGAAAAGAAGCCGCACTGGTTGAGGTAAATACAGCATGTTTAGAATTATTTTTGGTAATTTTGACAATATGAGCTGGGAGTAATTCTCGTATTGATTTGTTTGCTTTCAGTTTTTCATGGATGAGTGTCTACAAAAGCTTATTGATAAAATCGATTCTGGAGAGCTACAGTTGCAAAATTTGGTACCTAGTGAACGTATAACAAAGCTTGTTAGGACTCGGCTGGAAATGCAAGTGCCGTATGTATCTAAGTGGCCCCAGGCACTTAGCATTCAAGTAGTGTGATTTCTCTTTTCTGAAGGAATTAGTGTTTGTTGTTCGATTATCGAGTTAAAATGGTGCAGTTTTCATTCCTAAGTGTTATTGTTTCAGGCGAATCCGGCAAATGCTCCAACAAGTTTTAGGCAGCGGGCAATGTTGGTTGATGAGATTTGGCATGCTGTGGGTGATGAGGGTTCTGATATGGATTGGTATGTGAAACGAACTGTTTTAGGTGGAATATACTCGACTTCAGAAATCTACATGCTGACTGATAGTTCTCCAGGTTTATCTTCTCTTCACTTCTCCCGTCTTGGAATTTGGCTTTTCATTTCTGTCTGTCTGGTTGTTTGTTCCTTTTGGTGCATCGTGAGTGGAAGTCATGTATTATATCATGATTGTGAATGCTTTATGAACGTGATTGTTGTTGGCTTATATCTATACAACCAGAGTGAATGATGTCAAAAGGAAGTAGATAAAATTCTCTGTCGTGCTGAGCAATTTTAGAGTCTTTCACTGCATTCCTGCTTTGCACCAGAAAAGAACAAATGATATTTTTGGTCCCTTAACTATAACACTTTATTCAATCTGATCCCTAAACTAAAAAAAATATTTAATCCGATCCCTAAAGTATAACTTTTTGTTTAATTTGGTCCCTGTCCGGTTTTCCACCGGCTGAGGGTGACGATGTGTAGGTTAGTTGCCACGTGTCATGTCAGAACGACGTCGACGTTGTTTTGATGTTAAAACAATGTCGTTGTCTAAAATGAAAATTAAGAAAATAAAAAAAATCATAAATACAATAAAGGACCAAAACATACAAAAAATCCAGAAAATAAAAAAAATAAAAAAGGAAAATAAAAACTTAATAAAAAATAAAAAATGAAACAGAAGTGTGTTAGTTTAGAGACCAGATTGAATAAAGTGTTATAGATTTGTTACACCAGAAAATATCATCGGAGTGTGTTATGCTACTGTTATTTCTGTTCGGACGACCTATGCCTTGCATTATTATATCCCTGACTGTATCTTTGACAGATTTTCGCGATACTTGGTCATTCTTGGATAATCGAGTGAAAGATGCTTTTGATCTCAGAAAGACCATTCAGGAGGTAATTAAATTCAGTTGCATTTGCGGCTAGATCACCTTGTTTTGCAAACAAATGGCATTTTTTATGGTTCTTTTTTCCTGATGTGGTTACTATGTTAGGCGAGGTATTTGGCGGAAGCTGTTACTACTGGCATGGGGAACTCTTTGCAAGGATTTGCGCAGAGTATTTTTCGGAGCTGAAGTGTTTCCGTAGCATGCCTTTTTTTCACTTAGATAGAACTGCTTCGTTTAGAAAGTTCTTGCTGTTTGTAACTAAATAGATATAGTAGCGTACCTTTGCATAATAATTTGAAATGAGGAGGGTTGCTTGTATTTAAGAACTTCTACTTCTCCAATCTTTATCGTAAGGTTTTGCTTTTGAAACGGTTCCGTTTTGAACAAACCTCAACTGCTTTGTCCATTTTGATGCATGGTGCCCAGAATGTTCTGCGTTTGTGGGTAACACCAGAATTGGGTAACCGGTACTCATTCCTCCGGTTTTGACAGCCGATTGGAATTTGGGTAACGGAGAGCTTGATTACACCAAAACTGGACACGTTAAATTAGTTGTTGTTAGTGCATTACAAGGTGGAAGTAGTTCTTTTACCTCTTCGGCAAAATGGGAGAAACCGAGAAAGAACAGGTTATAATCATCCTAGAATAAAGCCGAAGTGAACATTACAGCAAGCTTGTGCCAAATAGAATTATTGTCAAATTTTATCAGTCAGTAGCACTTCTATCGCTATGAGTGCTAGGACAGGGCATGTAAATGATTAGATAATCGTTTCATCTTCGGGGAGTAAATAAGAGAGTGATATTTTTAGGAACTCGATTTTTCGTATTGATTTAGTATCTTATTTCATCTTTGATTAAATTTGATCCATTTACTCACATTTTCATATTAATTTGATTTCTTAAGGTAACACCGTACACAATTAAATGTTAAGTCTGATAATGTATTGTTTAATATTGTTTAAATGACATGACAATCCATGCCAGATGTCACGTTAATTTTTTTAAATTTTAAACGTTTATGCGAACCATTAATTTATTTTATCTTTTAATGGATCGGATATATGAGTCAGATAAATGAGTTTTATCTAATTTTTTTTAAAAATATCTGATATGGTATCTGACATAGACTGTGTAGTCAACTAAACAATATTAAACAATGTCACAAACTTATCGTTTGAGTATATATCACGTTATTTAGAAGAATTAAATTAATATGAAAACGTGAATGAAAGGGTTAAATTCAATCAAAAATAAATTGAGGTGTCAAATAATATGAAAAATTGAATAGAGGTAGAAAAAATATCATTTTACAATTGGATGTTTTTCTTTTTTTGATCGGAAAATTGGATCATTAGATAGTTTTAAGTTTTAACGCATAAGGGAGGACTTCTTAGCTCTTTGGTACGGGGTAAGTGGAGGTGGGACTGCTGAATGCTGATATTTTGGGCCACAATTTAATTAAATAGAAACTGAACAGTTTGAAGAACTGGCCTCGACCACCGACGTAGAAGCGACGACAATACTTTTTACTGTTAACAACAAGCATGGCTTCTACTTCTGAGATTTTGAAGAAACTGAATCTTCATCCCCACCCAGAAGGGGGTTTCTACTCGGAAACCTTCAGAGACAAATCTGTGCTTCTCTCCACTTCTCACCTTCCTTCTCAATGTAAGGATTTTGCTTCCTCATACTTCCTTTATCTTTTGTATGTAATATATTCCCTTCCTATGGATCTTCTATGCTATGATTTATCTGGGTTTCTGTTTCTTTATTTCGTGAAGAAGCTCTATTTTTGTTGTTTCGTAGTATGGGATCTCAGTATAAGACAAATTACAGCAATCGCTTATGTTTTCTTATTGCTTACCCCTGTCTTGTTGCTTCGGTAATGTAGCGTTTTTGGTTGGTTTTCAAACAATACAAATTTGGGTTCTAATTATGCCTATTTCCATACCAAATTGGATTTGCTTGATATGCCCATATAACCAGGCAGATGTCAACTGTCAGTTCTTCTGCTTTGAAATTTAAGTGATAGCCCATGCCAAAGTTGTGAACTTTTCTGCATCATCTTAAGCCGCTTTCGTTTTAGTTTTATTATTCCCTACTATCTCACAGACTTGGTTAATGTTCTTTCTGTTAGGATCTTCATGGCTTCAATGTAGTGTTAGTAATTTGATCGAGGAATAGTGCAGGCAACTAAACTTTTTAAGTGTCAAAGCTAGAGTATTTGATTTAGTTTCAAAATTATCTTTGGTGGTAACTGATTGTTTTTACAGTTTGACTCTCCTTATGTTTTTGTTTGTCCTTTTCTTTTACTAATATTACTTGAGCTTCCATGTAGATAAGGTTGATCGGCCTGTCAGCACATCTATCTACTTCTTGGTTCCTTCTGGGAATGTGTCCCTCCTTCATCGCATCCCTTGTGCGGAAACCTGGCATTTTTATTTGGGGGAACCTCTAACGGTATAGCTGATCTTACGCTGAAAACTTGATTCTGAAGTAGAAGTTGTGTGTTTGCGAGCTGTTTTCAGTTCATATGCAATCATATGAGTTAGGATTCGATTTCACTATTCATTTTAGACATGTAGGTGCATCGAGCCTGGCACTTTTATTGGGAGGACCTATTACTGAATGGCTGATCATAGTTTGATTCTGAAGTAGGATCTGTATCGTTGTTAGCTCTTTTGATTTTTTATAACCATTTTGATGAGTAAGCGTTCTACTTCACTGGCATTAGTGTTACGTTTTAGTCATGTTGATGCATGTAAGCTTCATTCCTGCAAGTCTTTAGGCATTGAAGGTGATCAGATGGTTTATGTTTTGGTGCCTCATTTTTTTTCCAGTAATCCATTTGAGTTTCTTTCTTTCAGAAATGTTACTGTCTTGAACCTGTGATCCTTATAACTAGTAAAGGTGTATGAAAAGTCACCACTCCTCTTTTCCTATATCAATATTTCCTTTCGCGCATCTTTCCAGTAATCATCGGTATCAATTTCTGGTGAGAAATTTGCCAGTGTGTTCAGTGGTTGTCCATGTTCGGCTTTCTCGCTCTATACCATAGCTCCTGAATTGATTGGTCTGCTTGGCTAACACTCTAGATATGCCAAGCTTTCACATTATATGACTTATGGTAGAACTAAAATGCATACTCATTGTGGTTAAGGAAACACTATTTTAGCTATGAACCATATCATATTAAAGTCTCCCATTACCTTACATCTCTTTTGTTGCTTCTCATGAGAGATTTTGCTTCAGGTACTGGAACTGAATGAGGCGGATGGACAGTTCAAATTAACACGCCTTGGATCTGATCTAATTGGAGGTGAAAAACCACAGTATACTGTGCCTCCAAATGTATGGTTTGGTGCATTTCCAACGAAGGACTACAACATTTCCCCGGAGGGGTCAGTTGTCAAAGCCGCACCAAGGGACAGCGAGAGCCACTACTCGCTAGTAGGCTGCACTTGTGCACCTGCGTTTCAGTTTGAGGACTTTGAGCTCGCGCAACGTTCTAAGCTGGTTTCACTCTTTCCTGACTACGTGCCTCTCATCTCCTTGCTCACTCTTCCTGATTGAATTTCTCTCATCCGAAACGAAAAGCGAAAAAGAAGCTTGTATCATGGTGGCATGGGAAGGTCTAGGCTGTGTATGGCTTGAGTTTCTGGTGACAATTGTCTAATAATTTTCTCTTGTGCAAACACTGAGTCATTCAGTTCTTGTAATAAATAATGCTTTAGAAGATTACATGTGAACATTGTAGTTTCTCTTCTCTGCTGGAAAGGGATGGATTAGTGTTAACCTGATAATATATGGACAAAGGACATGATGGGTTGTTTACCCAAGTTTTTGTGCGTGGGTAAAGTGCTTACCTAGATATCCCTTGTAAATTTCATTTTATGTTAGTGTTTAACCTAAACCCTTACCATTTCCGGTTGGGTTTACAGATTAGTGTACGGACAAAGTTGACTGGAGATGATAGATGATGGTACTGTCATCAGTAAGAGAACATTTAAAAAAAAAAAGAAAGTTCTAGTGGTATATAATGCTTGAGAATAGTCTCTAGTTCGGAAGATAAGAAAAGCCTGTTTTTATGCAACGGATTAGCAAGTAATGACTAATCAACCAAGAAGTAAAAATAGTCCGCTAAGGAAAAAGAGAGACATCAGAAAAAAGAGGCGATCATGACATCTGGACCGTGGGCTGCGCACCTTGTTGATTCCGAGCATTGAAGATTCATGATCAACAAGAGCAAAAACAAACATTTGTGCATTATTATCATTTCTGTTGAATATGAGCTCATTGATTCCGGCTCTATGCTTGAATTGGTGTGTTATCTGATATAAATATTTGTGAAACTGGACAAAAAGATATGATCCTATCCGAGACAAGAAACACACTACAAAGACTTTGTCAAAGAGAGACTATTGATTCTAAACAAGTACTCCCCAAAGAATGACTAAATGACTGGGAAAGAGAATGACTTTGGGGTAAGAGTGGTGATAAAACGGGCCTGTGAGTCGAGTGTGGGTAATAAATAAAACTGCCAAATAAGTTCCGATCTCGACTTGTTAAATTATACGGGTTTGGAATGAGATCCAACTAACTTTTGACCCGACTTAAAACCTTTTTATTTTTACTTTTTACAAATAAAATGAAGGTTTCATGGGGATGTCATGACCAATAACCATGTCCGGTAATAATTTTAGAAAAAATTAAAGGATTTAGGAGAGTTCATGACCATGAATAAAACCATGAACTTTGAGAACAATTTATTGATACATAAAACAATTAAAAAATTCTTTTTTTTTTATATCCCTAGTCTATCTCAATTTAATCCCACTCCTATATAAGTCGAGATCAACGAGACATTTACGGGACCGAAATTAAATTGCCACCCGTAGGTAAGTATAAGATAAACAAAAATGATTTTGAACTCTTAGTACGTACAGGCTTGCAAAACCATCTCTCTCTCTCTCGCATCTTCGATCCATCCGATCCGATCATTCCCAATGTCCAATACTGCAATCCGGAGAAGAATTAGAAGAACAAAAATTAGCTTGTTTCCAAAATTGGTGGCTACTACAACACGTAGTCTTGTTGAATAATACTGCAGGGACTGGAATATTCATGATCATCAAGACCAAAAACAATAAACATTTAGACATTATTCTTGTTGAATATGATCCCTAATAAATGGAAAATAAACAGAGGTCACCTAATACTCTGTCTCTGCTATGACTTCCAATTCCATCCCTCCGCGCAAAGCTCTTCCTCGTATAGCTGCAGTTGTTCTCTTGGAGACGGTGGAACTAAAAGGATAGGGAGGTGTTGTCAGATTCTCTCCATCCCCTTCCAACATTTGCACCACGGTCTTCATGGATGGACGGTCCATTGGGTTCCACTGAATTCACCACAGCCCTACAATTGCTAGCTTCTTTGCGATCTTCGCGTCCCCTTCTTCCTCAATATTGAACCTCAAGTCCTCTCCTTCTTCCAAAAGATTATAAATCCACTCTGGAAAATATATTTGATCCACATTCTCAGCTGTTTCATCAACGTTCTTCCTCCCCCCTACCATTTCTAACACCAACATCCCAAAACTGTAAACATCAGACTTATAAGACACGCTCCCGAAGTTCCTTGAGAACACCTCTGGGGCAATGTAGCCAATGGTCCCTCTGGCCGTGGTCATTGAGACCGCGCTATTATCCTTGGAACACAACTTAGCAAGGCCAAAATCTGCGATTTTAGGATTGAAGTCACTGTCAAGAAGCACGTTTTGTGGTTTGATGTCGAAATGGAGAATCCTTTGATCACACCCTTGGTGAAGATACTCAATTCCCTTGCCAGAGCCGAGGGCAATGTTTTGGAGCCTTTTCCAACCAAGAAAATGATCCTTCGAGTCAGGCGACGATATAAACTTTTGCAGCGAATCATTCGGCAAATACTCGTAGACAAGAGCTCGTTGAAATCCATCTGCACAATAGCCAATCAAGCGAACCACATTGACATGGTGGATCTTGCCAATTGTTCCCACCTCATTAACAAACTCCTCTCCATTTCCTTTGGTGTTGTTCAGAACCTTAACTGCTACCTCAATTTCATTGATTAGCTTCCCTTTGAACACATTCCCATAAGTTCCTTGCCCCAATTCATTCTTGAATTGATCTGTGATCTTCTTGAGGTCCGCGTACGAGTACCTAGCTGGTTTCATAGCTCTGTAGTCATCCAAGAATCTCTCAATCTTGGACTGGAATTCTTTTTCAAGTTTATCAGAGTTGTAGAAGCGATAGAACAAGATGACAGCCGATACAAATAGCAAGAAACCAAAGAACCCAGCTGCACAAATAGTATAGATAGAGCACACCACCAAGTCAATATATATAGTACTGATTAAAATTTGTCTAATTGGATTTGAATACATGAAAAACACCAACTAACCTATAATCAGTTGTTTCTTTAGCATTCCTGCACAGGAGCATCATAGGTATACACCATTAATTAAATTGAGATAAAAAAATGTTAGAACAAAATTAACCTAATCATGGGGATGTAAGAGTTACGTTTAATTTGGCTCGGCGTTCTGTAGCATTCAATTTCATTAGTGTGAGAGTTGCTGGGGTTACTCAATCGGCAACGCTTTCCTTTAGCTTCACATTGTCCACAGTTTGGATTTTCCCAGCGCAGACCAAGCATATAATCTTGACTATAAAATACCTTGTATGGAGCAGAGATGGTGTACATCATTGTACAAGATATGTCGGTAGTGTCAATATCTGAAGACAGTGACCGAACTTCAAAGTCAAGATCCCTGACGCAAGGGTTCTCCCACCTCAGATTTCTTTTACTGCTGCTCGAACTACAATTCAATACCGCGTAGTCGTCGGTGTATTGGTCAGCAAATTGGAAAGGAGAAGCGGATAGATTGAGGTGGAGGAGCAGTTTAGGGAGGCAGGATTGATTTGGATCAGGATCGGTTACATAAATTACTTGGGATGCATAATCAATCCTTCCCACGGACAGTTTCACTGAATTCGGCAGCTCAAGCAGCGTCTGCTTGGTCTGATCCTCTGTACAAGATAGTTGGAATCCAGGAAACGGAAACCCACAATCCTCTGCTTGCTTCCCTCTGATTCGGAACGGGAACCGAACCTCCGGACCGTGGGCTGCACACCTTGTTGATTCCTAGCATTGAAGAAGGCCTGAATATTCTTGATGTGCAACTGCTAGATCGATGATCAACAAGACCCAAAAAAAGAAGCATTTCTGCATTGTTCTTGTTGAATATATATGATCCTTTACCGACCCTATATGCAATCACTGACGGATCCACGAATTATTTCGTGGGGGGCGGGGGTTCGGGGGCAGCGCCTCCGATTTTTTTTTTTGAGTATTTTAAAGAGAAAGCGAGCTAAACGAAAAATTGAACAAAAATTTAAATAAACTTAACAAAAAGATAAATAAGAAGACAATATAGAAAAAAATTAATTATATATTAGAATTCATACAATATACATATTCTTACAATTGTTCTTTATGAGTTTTCATTTTTTGAAATCCTTGTATGATTCTCTTATTCTCTACACAATCAAAAATATCTTTTTCAACGAAGAGACTCACTTACTACGAAGATGTTCAGATTTAAAATTAGGACCCAGAATCTGTTTTACACATAAAAGCATATGTTTGTAAGAGGCTAGGGATTTGGTGATGAGAGGGATGCGGGATGAGGAGAAGAGAGGGATGAGGTTAGGGAGAAAATTTGGGCTTGGTAGAAATACTAGAGATTTTTTTGGGATTGGGCTAGGGGGGCATTTGCCCACCCCCTCTCTCAAGTGGATCCGTCAGTGTATGCAATAATAGCCTATGCATTTAACAATCATATAAATGTTTCAATTGGACAGTAGATTTTTTTTTTCGACACAACAAAATAGACAGTCAAGTTAATCACATACTGGATAGTCTTGAGAAAAAAAAATTATTTATTTAATTTTTCTTTTCGAGGAGGAGACTTTGACCATGTAAGTCTCCTTGAAAGAAAGAAGCAAGGAGAGACTTTTGAAGGTGTTTGCTGCCTTCATTAAGGCGGTGAGGGAACAGATAGAAACGTAGTGGTTGATCCAAGAAATATTTACCCAGATCTCTCTTGATCAATCGGTTTTATTCTCCGATCCCATCCGATCCGGGGCCATGTTTGCTACTGCGGGCGGTAGAAGTAGGAGAAGCACACATATTTGCTTGTTTCTAAATCGGTGGCCACTACTACTACTACTGATCATCATCTTCCTTCAATTAGCCTCTTGCCACAAAAATGCGGATCCACCAAAGTACTGCCCCCCTTCCTCATGTGGTAATATCCAAAACATCAGTTACCCATTCCGTCTAGATTCCGATCCACCAAACTGCGGTTCCGGTGACAAAAACTTTACCCTCTTCTGCCACAACAATTCTTCTTTGTACCTAAGCAATAATTCAGCAAGATTCTTGGTTAAGGGTATCAACTACAACAACTTCACCATCCATCTTGTCGATCCCGTTCTAATTCAACAACAAAGCAACTGCTCCTCTGATCTCCCTGCACTCTCTCCTATATCCTATTACGGTCCATTCAGTTCCTACACCCCGTACATTCGCAAGGCCTCGCCCTCGCCCTCAGCATCAACTGTCTTGTCTCAGACTGTTGTCTTCGTTAGCTGTGAGAAACAAGCATTACTGAATCAAAAATCCTCGTCAATAGTTAATTATGTAGAGATCACTGCTACTGCTGCTGCCTCTTCATATTGCAGCCTTCAAAATTCAAAAACAAAAAAGAAGTACTCCTATGTGATCGTCAGCCGCAACCATGATGTCTCATTCAGGCATCTGATGGAATCCTGCACTGTAGATATGACAACGTTAATGTCGGTGAACCGGACTATTGCTACTACATCGACGTACCTGGAGATCCACACTCAGCTTTCTTATGGCTTTCATCTCTCTTGGTACCGTGTCTTCTGTCTAGAAAATTGCAGGGAGCAAAATTATTTTTATTGCTTCATTGACCAATCAAACCATCCTATCTGCATCGGCGGCCCAGACGGTAAGATAATCTTTTCTGGCAGAGAGTACGTTCTGCAATTTTTTTTTGCACACAAATACCATATTTATGTTCTTAATGTTCATTCACTTTTTTTTTTGGCACAGGTACATTATATAATATCGGAAGTGAGTTATATCTTCTTCATGATGTCAATTTTCCCAATTTAATTAATTTTTTTTCCCTCCCTATAATAGCGTATAACAATTTACATTTACTCTGCAGTTTATCTCAGTTCAATACTCATTTACGCAGGTAAGAATACAGTTGATGCTTAATTGTTCTTTTCTTTTTTACTACTCCTTAATTCTCGAAAATTTAATTTTCTTTTTGTTAATCAAACACAATACACCTAAAAAATTTCCAGAGTCATTTTTTCGACTGATTCCGTGAACCAAACTCTTGTATTTACCATATTAACCACGTAAAGTTCCTTACACGAGCTCACCTACCCCCTCTCGCCCTGATATTTTAATAACTTTTACTATTTGGCATGCAGCAATGTTTCACGGGGCAGTAACGTTATTCGGCACTCCATGTGTTTTAGCATTTTTGATCTATAAGTGGCGAAGGAGGCATTTGTCATCGTATAACTCAGTTGAAGAATTCTTGCAAAATCACACTGATCTCATGCCGATAAGGTATTCCTACAAAAATATCAAGAAGATAACAACATGTTTTAAAGATAAGTTAGGAGAAGGAGGTTTTGGTTGTGTCTATAAAGGAAAACTCCGTAGCGGTAATTTTGCAGCAATCAAGATTCTTGGCAAGTCATTGAAAGGGACGAATGGACAAGATTTTATGAACGAAGTTGCAACAATAGGAAGGATTCACCATGTTAATGTTGTTCAATTAGTTGGATATTGCGCTGAGCGATCAAAACGTGCTCTCGTCTATGATTTCATGCCCAATGGCTCTCTTGATAAGTACATTTTTCCTAAAGATAGCTTTGTCTCTTTAAGCTGGGACAAACTGTTTGAGATTTCACTAGGAGTGGCTCGTGGGATTGAGTACTTGCATCGAGGTTGTGATATGCAGATTCTGCATTTCGATATAAAACCTCACAATATTCTTCTTGACGAGAATTTTATCCCCAAAGTGTCGGACTTTGGGCTCGCTAAATTGTATCCCACGACGAAAGACACCATTGCTTCTCTTACCGCAGCGAGAGGGACAATTGGGTACATGGCTCCAGAACTATTTTACAAGAACATCGGTCGTGTATCCTACAAAGCAGATGTCTACAGCTTTGGGATGTTGCTATTGGAAATTGCAGGCAAAAGGAAAATTTTGAATGCACTGGTAGAAAATTCCAGCCAAATTTATTTCCCATCTTGGGTCTATGATCAAGTCTCTAATGGAGATGACATCGAAATTGGAGACAATGTCACAGAGGAGGAAATTAAACTTGTGAAGAAAATGATCATTGTGGGACTATGGTGCATTCAAATGAAGCCCGCAAACCGACCTTCAATGAACAAAGTGTTGGAGATGCTTGAAGGAGATATGGAAAGCTTAGAAATGCCTCCTAAACCGGCGCTATGTCTCGAGGAAATGCCAAATGTAGCAAAAACAGGTGAGTCGTCTTATTTATCGGATGATTCTAGCGAATCAATTAATTTGATTGAATCGGCAGGCTGAGTCATCATAAGCAAACTTATTGTCCTGATTATATCAACTCAATAGAGGGAAAGTTTGTCCTCTCCTTCATCTCTAGTTGAAGTGCTTGTTCTACGCTAATTATCTAAGATTCTAAAGCAAACCATCCATTTTTATTAAGCGACACATTCTGCAAAAAAAATTGAATGTTTGGCACTAACATCCCAGCATGAAGTAAAACAAAATGTTATTCTTTTGCTCGAATAAAATTAATCTTTTATTAAAAAGATTGAAAATTATTCGCGTAAATGAAAAAATAAGAATAAGGAATAGTCGCCATTATTGGTGCTTTAAAAACATAATATTCTCTAAAAATCGAAACTTTCCAATTCAGCACCTGTTTGGAAAGTTTAAGGGAAAATGATAAAAAACAACCCTGGACTTTAATATTTTGTTTAATCGCAACCCTGTACTTTGACATTAATTAATCTCAACCCTGGTCTTCTCAAAATTGTTCAATCACAACCCTAACGTTACAGAATTCTGACGTGGCACCGTTATGTGCCACGTCATCCGCTGGCTGCGTGCCATGTCAGCGTGCCACGTCAGAATTCTATAATGTTAGGGTTGTGATTGAACAATTTTGAGAAGACCAGGGTTGAGATTAATTAATATCAAAGTACAGGGTTGCGATTAAACAAAACATTAAAATCCAGAGTTGTTTTTTATCATTTTACCGGGAGTTTTTGTATCACCCACTCACAAAAAATATGGGATCCATTATTATAATTATTTAACATTTATCTTTTAAAAATTGAGTTGGTGCACCATGCTAAATGGTCAAAAGACAACCTAATAATTTCTCCCATTTTTAATATGAACCCTTAAGGTTTTCCCCAATAAGTTTCAGTCTAGTAGGAGATTAACTCCTCTTATATATACTTTTTTATTTATTTTATCTTTTTAATGTTGTATTTTGATTGGTTCGAACGGTTCAGCAGATACAGTAATAGAGTTGTATCTAAATATAATCAAAATTTAATATACGGTGTTCCCATACTCTCCAATTTTTCAAGTTAATTTTGCTCAGTTCATTGGAAAAATAAGTATAATTATTTAACATTTTGTAGCTTGATTTTTTGTGGTTTTAATTTTATCTGTGTTGAATTTTTCTCTAGGTGTTGCACTAGATTTTTTTTTTTAAAGTTGGTTTTTGAAATGGGGAAAATTAGAGAAAATGAAAGAAACAAACTGGTAGTAGAAATTGATAATGCAGGCGGAGAATTGAGGGCAGCAAAAGCCTCTGCCACAGAGTATATCGACCAAAATTGAAAGACGGAAAGATGAAGAAACTAATCTTGAATGTTTTTTACTTTTTTCGTTTTAGTCCTAATGTTAAATTTAAAATCGTTTTCTGTTAACTAATAGTGGTTTTTCGTTTAAAAATGAAAAATAAAAAAAGAGTGTTTCCTCGCCAAAATGAAAAAGTAAAATAATAAAAAAAAATCTCACCCTCTCCTTCTATCATAAATAAATAATAATAATTAAAGTTAAAAATATTCTTTTATTCTTTTTGTAAGATATAACAGAAAAAATAACATCGGGACTAAATTGATAAAAGTAGGAAATATTTAAGACTATATTGGATGATTTTCTACCTAAAGAACCTATATAAAAAAAAGTAAAATGATAAAAAAACAACCCTGTACTTTGACATTAATTAATCTCAACCCTCGTCTTCTCAAAATTGTTCAATCACAACCCTAACATTACAGAATTCTGACGTGGCACGCTGACATGGCACACAGCCAGCGGATGACGTGGCACATAACGGTGCCACGTCAGAATTCTGTAACGTTAGGGTTGTGATTGAACAATTTTGAGAAGACCAGGGTTGAGATTAATTAATGTCAAAGTACAGGGTTGCGATTAAACAAAATATTAAAGTCCAGGGTTGTTTTTTATCATTTTCCCGAAAGTTTAATGGTAAAAGTAGAAATTTAAAGATTTAGCTCTAGTGAATTGAAATTCAGTATTAGAAAAAAAACTGTTTTTTCCACTTGAGTATTGCTTTTTGGCGACCAATTGGCAGTTTTTGTCATACAACAATCTAAGCATTGTTTATACTATTATCGTAGCAAAACTGGATTTACCTATGAGCAACAACATCCATTTTTACAAGTAATATTGTTTTATTAAGCATATATACTTGCGTGTTTCTAACATTAATCAAGTAGGAAGCACCACATCAGTTCCCTAAAACCAGGAAATATACAAATTCTACCACCGGCACCCTTACCATATCACCATATTCATCTTCCACAACCATTAAAAATGTGTACCCACTTAACTGAGTGGAATTGGTCAACTAGAGCTGAGTCAAGAAAATAATTTAAATGAAAGGAAAATTCTAGTCGACCAGTTTTGGTACTAATTACGAGTAACCAACCCAGAAGAAAGAAGGGGCGTCATTAGACTCATCATTGTTGCTTTAGGTAGATGTTGCTATCTTGGGCCCGGCAGGAAGACTAAGATCGATCGGTCCTTTTCGATCATTGTCATCTTAAACTGCTGCAAAGCAAGATTTTTGTGCTCAATTGAGACCAATTTTTTCCTTCAAAAAGACAGAATCTTGTGGCCATAAAGTGGTCTCTAGAAGTCAAATTTGCTGCAATTGGCTATGCCAGCATTGTCTATCAAAGAAAAAAAATCTGATTTAGCTTTTGATCAACGAAGCACACCAACAAACATAAGAAAAAGGACTAATTAAAACTTACCATTTTTACTAAGCAATACATTTTGCAGGTAAAGTTTTAGCAATCACACATTGTGTGACTCTAACATTAATCATAACATTAGTTCCCTAAAAACTGGAAATAAACAGAGGTCACCTAATACTCTGTCTCTGCTATGACTTCCAACTCCATCCCTCCGCGCAAGGCTCTTCCTCGTATAGCTGCAGTTGTTCTCTTGGAGACGGTCGAACTAAAAGGATAGGGAGGTGTTGTCAGATTCTCTCCATCCCCTTCCAACATTTGCACCACGGTCTTCATGTATGGACGGTCCATTGGGTGCATGCACCACAGCCCCACAATTGCTAGCTTCTTTGCGATCTTCGCGTCCCCTTCTTCCTCAACGTTGAACCTTAGGTCCTCTCCTTCTTCTAAGAGATTGTAAATCAATTCTGGGAAATATATGTGATCTGCATTCTCAGCTGTTTCACCAACAATTTTTCTTCCTCCCACCATTTCTAACACCAGCATTCTAAAACTGTAAACATCAGACTTATAGGACACACTACCTAAGTTCCTCGAAAACACCTCAGGGGCAATGTAGCCAATGGTACCCCTGGTTGTTGTCATCAAGACCGTGCTATTATCCTTAACACAACTTTGCAAGGCGAAAATCCGAGATCTTGGGATTGAAGTCATTGTCGAGAAGGATGTTGAGACTTGATGTCGAAATGGAGAATTCTTTGATCACACCCTTGGAGAAGATACTCAATTCCCTTGGCAGTGCCAAGAGCAATGTTTTGGAGCTTTTTATGACGAACAAAAATTATATAATATATTTGGTATTTTAATCAAACCAATAAAATACAAAATATAATAAAAATGACAAAAATGCATAAAACAACCCTTAATTATAATATTTTATTTAATAGAAACCTTTAGGGTTTTTTTTGCTGCAAAAAACATACCTAAACTTTAATGTTTTGCTTAATCACACCTCTACTAGGGATGACAATTGGGCGGGTATGGAGCGGGTAAGCACTATTCATACCCGCACCCGCAAATTTGCGGGTAATCCATACCCGCATCCATATCCATATGGAGCGGGTAAGGAGGGATAATTTTACCCGCGAATAACCCGCGGATATCCGTGGATACCTGCATATTTGGTTGAATTTCAAATTTCAATCAAATTATTATATAAAAAAAATCAATCTAATTTAATAACAATACCACACAATAATACGGGTATTATACGAGAAAAGAAAAGACTAAAGAGGGGTTGTATTTTAGGGTTGGTATATATATTTCGTGCGGGTATTATAGTGGATATCCATACCTGCACTTTGTGGGTATTTAGTGCGGGTATTGGAGCGGGTAAGTACTATCCATACCCACATCCATACCCGCATTTTGCGGGTGCGGGTATATTCATACCCGCAAAATACCCACAATGTGCGGGTAATACCCACCCACAATTACGGATATTGGGCGGATATCCATATCCGTGGGCGAAATTGCCATCCCTAACCTCTACCGTTACAGAAATCTGACATCGTTATGTGCTACATCATCTCCGTCGTTGCCACATCCGCTCGCCACGTAAGCAAACTGTCACGTGGCAAGTCAAGCCTGCTGATGGGCCGGCTCAACCAAACTGGCCTAACCCAATACCCAAACTTCATCTTCTTCCTTTGGTCACCAGCGCCACTGTATCAACTCCGGCAAAAACAGCCACAAAATCCTGCCCCAAACAAGCCAAAATTCGACCCAAAACCAGCCAAAATCCGGACAAAAACCAGCCACAAATTTAACCAAAAACCAGCCACAATCGCGAGAAATTGAGGCAAGAGAGCGATGTTGAGGAGAGGGAAGAAGGAAGCAATCGAGTACTCCATTGATGACGCAAGCTTGAGTGGGGTCCCGTGGAATGCGTGGTGGACGCTGTGGGTGATGGACCTGATGGCTAAAAGGTAGGAAGTGAAGGCGAAGAGCGAGTAAATGATCATGACGGGAAATGATTAGGATTTCGGAGGAGGAGTGATTGGGTGAAATGAGGAGCTTGTGAAGGGTGGGGAAGAGGTAGGGTGAGAAGGAAATCGGGACGAAGAGGATGTGGAGGGTGCAGAAATGAAGAAGATGAAGTTAGGCCATTGGGTTTGGTCGACCCATCAGCAAGGTTGGCTTGCCATGTGGTAGGCTGATGTGCCAGCTTGCAGACGTAGTGAGCGTACGTTGCAACGGTTGGGGATGATGTGACACATAACAATGCTACGTCAAATTTTTATCATAGTAGGGTGAGAAGTAGATCGGGACGAAAAGGATGGAGAGGGTGTAGAAATGAAGAAGATGAAGTTTGGGTATTGGGTTGGGTTGGCCCATCAGCAGGGTTGGCTTGCCACATGGCAGGCTGACATGCAGCTTGCGGACATGACGAGCAAACGTGACGACGGTAGGGTGGATGATATGACACCTAACGATACTATGCCAGATTTCTGTAACGATAGGAGTGTGATTAAACAAAATATTAAATTTCAGGTATGTTTTTGGCAAAAAAAAATTTAAATGTTCTCATTAAATAAAATATTATATTCTAGAATTTTTTTATATGTTTTAGACTAATAAAAAGTTAAGAATAAAAAAAAATAAAAATTACGTCACTGTAAATCATTAGAGAAAATAAATAGTATACGCTTGCACCGGAATTTGCTCAGGAGTCAAGAGGGTTCAACTTCTTGAAATTAAAGGACGACACCGTTTTGGCGAAAAAAAAGTAACAACTAAACCAGCCGCGCCTTCACCTGCCAGTCCAACACTCCTCACTCCGCCTCTCCCTCTTCCACTTCCACTTCCACTTCAAGTAACCCGACCCGCCCACCATAACTAACCAAGCCGCCAAAACCTCTAACAAGTAACAGCCGACTACTTCCTTAACGCCCTGGCAACTCCCGTTAAACACCGATTAACTTTCCCCGGACCGGTAAATCATCCCTCCTTTTCCGTTTTCCTACCGCTTCATTTTATTATTTTCCCATTTTGAGAAAATCATTTTTTGTTTGTCCAGATGGGTTCGCGAGACGAGTTTGTGGAGGAGGATGTCGACAGCTTAGAGAGAGGGTTGCTGACCGGAACCCCTGCTGCCGCCGGTTCTCGTCAAGCGACGGCCGCGGAAGCTGAAGAGGAAGAAGAAGGAGTGCTTTACGCAGCGTCGTTTAAGGAAATGGAGGAGAGATTCATCAAGTATTAAACCGCACAATGGGTTATGTATTCCTTGTTACTAATATTGGCTTGGGGGATTGGATTACTCATGCTTCTTTATTTGCCCGTTCGAAGATACATCTTGAGGAAAGATATTCGGTCCAGACAGCTTTATCTCACTTCTAATTCCATCGTCTACAAGGTAATTTTTATGTTGTTTGGCCGTTTAATGAATCTTGTGATTAGTAGCATATTATGGGCTGCCAAAGATGGTTCCTTTAGTTATTGTGCTGACTAAACTTTTCGGTTTAGTTCAGGTTACAAGGCCAGTGGCATTACCATTTTCCGGGGTTTTAAAGAAGGAGAAGCATATTTTATTGCCTTCGGTTGCAGATGTTGTAATTGACCAAAGGTAAAAAATTGCTTGCTTGAAGCTGTTATGTTTTGATGGTTGAGTAGATTTTTTGTGTAACTACAGCTATGTGCGTCGGGAGTGGATTGTGTATGTATTTTAAAAATTAGACCTGGTGTAATCAGTTCGGTCTGCTTGTGATGCTGTCAGGTTATTTGCAGTCTCGTTTTGGTCTATATTCTTTGAGGATTTAGCATGTAGGAGTGAGACGCCAAGCGAGCGATGATGTACAAATTCAGGGGATTGCAAATCCAAGTGCCTTCAGGAAGGTCGGCTGTGCTGTTGAATAGCGATTCTTGTTAGTGCCTTGAAAATTGCAGAATTTGACTGTTTAATTCCCACTAATATCAATTTCAGGCTGTCCTGCTACGACTTTCTTATATGAGAAGTGAGGCTGCCGCTAAACAAGTTTCTTTTATGGAACATCCATCATCACTTAATTAGGTATGGCAGTTGTATTTTTGTGCAATTTTTCAATAAGCGCAATTGCTTGTGTTCCCCTTGATAATAATGATTTGGAAGATGTACTAAAATTCTCGTATCCCTATGGTTAGTGCTTTATATTGCGTACCTGAGTGATTTGTTTGGGGCCTGATGTTCAAATTTTAGTCCTCCTGTCTTTGTCATGTTGCTCAATTAGTGGCTTCCTCTTTTCAGTTCCCTGACTTTTTTCTTTCTCATGTTGCGGCAGCAGACATCCCCTTCAAAACATGTCAGGCATGATTTGGTTTCAGGAAACCTAGCGCTACTACAGAAGATGGAAGAGGTTGGAAGTTATGTAAAGGTATAGAAATGGCATTTTGGAGCTTCTTTTCTTCAGCAGTTTGTAATCTCTCATATCATTGATATGTTCCTGGTATTTCCTTGAAGAGAGTTGAAATTTTAATTGAGGAGCGTTGTTCTCAGGCAGCAGAACCTACTGGTTAAGGTTAGCATACCATTGTGGCAAATGAAATACCTGATGACTTCTCATTTGTGTTATATGTTTGATCACCCTTTGTTTTCTTTGAATCAAATTGTTCATAAGAAGAGAATAATCGGTTCATAATGTCTGTTTATTGTACGAATTGCCTTGTTACTACCTCTTTTTGTTATGCTCTCATGGAGGCTCAACCTCTACTTACTGAGCATATGAACTCTGATTTAGGTACTGCCGATATAACCACGCAGATGTCAATTGCCAATTCTTTTGCTTTGAAATTTAAGTGATAGCCCATGCCAAAGTTGTGAACTTTTCTGCATTATCTCAAGCCGCTTTCATTTTAGTTTTATTATTCCCTACTATCTCATAGACTTGGTTAATGTTATTTCTGTTAGGATCTTCATGGCTTCAATGTAGTGTAGTAGTTTGATCGAGGAATAGTGCAGGCAACTAAACTTTTCAAGTGTCAAAGCTAGAGTATTTGATGTAGTTGCAAAAATTCTTTGGTGGTAACTGTGATTGTTTTTACAGTTTTACTCTCATTATGTTTTTGTTTGTCCTTTTCTTTTACTAATATTACTCGAGCTTCCATGTAGATAAGGTTGATCAGCCTGTCAGGACGTCTATCTACTTCTTGCTTCCTTCTGGGAATGTGTCACTCCTTCATCACATCCCTTGTGGAGAAACCTGGCACTTTTATTTGGGGGAATCTCTTACGGTATAACTGATCCTACACTGAAAACTTTTTTTTGATTCTGAAGTAGAAGTTGTGTTTGTTAGCTCTTTTGAGTCCATATGCTATTAGATGACTTAGCATTCGACTTCACTAACGTTAGTGGTACATTTTAGACATGTTGGCGCATTGAACCTGTCACTTTTATTTGGAAGGACCTATAACAGAATGGCAGGTCAAAGCGCTGAAGTTTGATTCGGAAGTCTGATTTGTGTGCTTGTTAGCTCTTTTCAATTCATATAGCCTTTTTTATTTTTTGAGTTAGCATCCAATTTCACTGATATTAGTGTTACGTTTTAGTTATGTTGATCCAATTTCACATGGTGATTGGCTGGTTTATGTTTTGGTGCCTCATTTTTTTTAACAGTAATCCGTCTGGGTAAAGGCGTATGAAAAGGCACCACAACTCTTTCCTATATCATATTTCCTTTCGCGCATCTCTTTCAGTAGTCATTGGTATCAATTTCTAGTGGTGCATAGTGCTCGAGAATAGTCTCTAGTCTGGAATATGATGATGCTCGAGAATAGTCTCTTTCATTTTATGTTAGTTTTTAACCTTAACCCGTAACATTTCCAGTTTGGTTTACAGATTCGTGTAGGGACAAAGTTGACTGGAGATGATAGATGATGCAAGTCTCATCAATATCGTATCCATCTTCCACAATAATGACTCTACAGTCTATACCAGTCACAACCATTGAAAAATGTTCACATACTTGAGTGGAATGGGTCAAGTAGAGCGAGTCAAGTGAATATTTTAAATAAAATGAAAATTTTAGTGGTGTATAGTGCTCAAGAATAATCTCTAGTCGCTAAGGTGAAGAAGCATGATGATAAAATCAAATAAGTGGACCAGACTCTCTTGGTCTTCTTTGTTGTAAGGCACTAGCGGGTAATGCCTAATCCACTCATAAGTAAAAATAGTCCGCTGTGGAAAAAGATAGAAATTAGGGGAAAAAAAAGGCGATTGTTAAGAAATAGTGTAATTGGGTACGACAGGAAAACTCAGCTGTATCGGTCTTTGTTCCAGAAATAGTGTAATTGGATCAGGTGAATCAGAGAAGAGAAGGGTTCAATTAGCTATTCCAATAAGGCAGATTTGTAATACAACAAAAACTGGACTTAGCTTTTAGCAACAAAAGCAGCAAAAAGGACGAACAACGAACACGGCAAAAAGGATGAACTACATCATTTTTCATTAAGCAAATGCATTCTTGCAAGTAATGTCTTAGCAAGCATACATGTGTAACATGTTCTTAGTATTCTTAGTTACTACTCTGTCTCTGCTATGACTTCCAATTCCATCCCTCCGCGCAAGACTCTACCTCGTATAGCTGCAGTTGCTCTCTTGGAGACGGTGGAACTAAAAGGATAGGGAGGAGTTGTCAGATTCTCTCCATCCCCTTCCAACATTTGCACCACGGTCTTCATGGATGGACGGTCCATTGGGTTCCACTGAATGCACCACAGCCCTACAATTGCCAGCTTCTTTGCGATCTTCGCGTCCCCTTCTTCCTCAGTATTGAACCTCAAGTCCTCTCCTTCTTCCAAAAGATTATAAATCCATTCTGGAAAATATATTTGGTCCACATTCTCAGCTGTTTCATCAACGTTCTTCCTCCCCCCTACCATTTCTAACACCAACATCCCGAAACTGTAAACATCAGACTTATAAGACACACTCCCGAAGTTCCTTGAGAACACCTCTGGGGCAATGTAGCCAATGGTCCCTCTGGCCGTGGTCATGGAGACTGCGCTATTATCCTTGGAACACAACTTAGCAAGCCCAAAATCTGCGATTTTAGGATTGAAGTCACTGTCAAGAAGCACGTTTTGAGGCTTGATGTCGAAATGGAGAATCCTTTGATCACACCCTTGATGAAG
Organism: Viola odorata; assembly: GCA_963691705.1. Taxonomy (NCBI): domain Eukaryota; kingdom Viridiplantae; phylum Streptophyta; class Magnoliopsida; order Malpighiales; family Violaceae; genus Viola; species Viola odorata. The sequence continues at coordinate 4,246,326 of OY829546.1, forward strand.
ATACTCAATTCCCTTGGCAGCGCCGAGGGCAATGTGTTGGAGCCTTTTCCAACCAAGAAAATGATCCTTCGAGTCAGGCGACGATATAAACTTCTGCAGCGAATCATTCGGTAAATACTCATAGACAAGAGCTCGTTGAAACCCATCTGCACAATAGCCAATCAAGCGAACCACATTGACATGGTGGATCTTGCCAATTGTTCCCACTTCATTGACAAACTCCTCTCCATTTCCTTTGGTGTTGTTCAGAACCTTAACTGCTACGTCAATTTCATTGGTTAGCTTCCCTTTGAACACATTCCCATAAGTTCCTTGCCCCAATTCATTCTTAAATTGATCTGTGATCCTCTTGAGGTCCGCGTACGAGTACCTAGCGGGTTTCATAGCTCTGTAGTCATCTAAAAATCTCTCGATCTTGGACTGGAATTGTTTTTCAAGTTTATCAGAGTTGTAGAAGCGATAGAAAAAGATGACAGCTGATGCAAATAGCAAGAAACCAAAGACCCCAGCTGCACAGATAGTATAGATAGAGCACACCACCAAGTCAATATATATAGTACTAATTAAAATCTGTCTAATTGGATTTGGATACATGAAAAGCACCAACTAACCTATAATCAGTAGCTTCATGTGCATTCCTGCAAGGAACCATCATACATATACACCATTAATTAAATTGGGATAAAAAAATGTTAGAACATAATTAACCTAATCATGGGGATGTAAGACTTACTTTTAATTTGGCTTGACGTTCTGTAGCATTCAGTTTCATTAGTGTGAGAGTTGGTGTGGTTCCTCAATCGGCAACGCTGTCCTTTAGCTTCACAATGTCTACAGTTTGGATTTTCCCAGCGCAGACCAAGCATAGAATCTTGACTACGAAATACGATGGATGGAGCAGAGATGGTGTACAACATGGTACAAGATAGGAGGCTAGTGTCAATATCTGAATACAGTGACCGAACTTCGTAGTCAAGATCCCTGACGCAAGGGTTCTCCCACTTCAGATTTCTTGTCCTGCTGCTCGAGCTACAATTCAATACCGCGTAGTCCCCGGTGTATTGGTCAGCAAATTGGAAAGGAGAAGCGGATAGATTGAGGTGGAGGAGCAGTTTAGGGAGGCAGGATTGATGAGGATCAGGATCGGTTACATAAATTACTTGGGATGCATAATCAATCTTTCCCACGGACAGTTTCACTGAATTCGGCAGCGGCAGCTCAAGCAGCGTCTGCTTGGTCTGATCCTCTGTACAAGATAGTTGAAATCCAGGAAATGGAAACCCACGATCCTCTGCTTGCTTCCCTCTGATTCCGAACGGGAACCGGACCTTCGGACCGTGGGCTGCACACCTTGTTGATTCGGAGCATTGAAGATTCATGATCAACAAGAGCAAAAACAAACATTTGTGCATTATTATTATTTCTATTGATTCCGGCTCTATGCTTAAATTGGTGTGTCATCTGATATAAATATTTGTGAAACTGGGCAAAAAGATATGATCCTATCCGAGACAAGAACCACAAGACGAAGACTTTGTCAAAGAGAGACTTTTAATTCTAAACAAGTACTGTAGATGATTGTTGACTTAATACAATAATGACTAAGAAAGATAATGACTTTAGGGGTAAGATAAGGGTTATAAAACGGGACTACGGGGTTGAGTTACTGTAGTAAATGAGATTGCTAGAGTCTCGGTCTCAGACTTGTCAAACTATACGGATCTGGACTAGAATGGGCTCAATTCTTTTATTTATACCTTTTATAAATAAAATGAAGGATTTCATGACCATGTACCGTGATGGGTAATAATTTTAGAAAATTCATGGTTATGAACAAAGCTATGAACTTTGACAATAATTTGTTCATACATAAAGTAAAAAAAATCTCATTTTTTATATCGCGAGTCTATCTCAATTTAATTTCGGTCTCAACTAAATCGAGATCAATACGGAATTGACTAAGACAAACAAAAATGATTTTGAACTCTTAATTAATACATACTCCGTTAAGACAAACAAAAATGATTTTGAACTCTTAATTAATACATATAAGTTTGCAAAACCATCTCTTTCTCTCGAATCTCCGATTCATCCGATCCAATCATTCCCCATGTCCAATACTGCAACCTGGAGAAGAATTAGAAGAACAAACATTAGCTTGTTTCTACTCCAGATCATCATCTTTCTTCAATTAGACTCCAGCGACAACAATACCGATCCACCACCAAACATTTATCCAAGAAATATTTACCAAGATCTCTCTTGATCAATCGATTTTATACTCCGATCCGGGGCCATGTTTACTACTACGGGCGGTAGAAGTAGGAGAAGCACACATATTTGCTCGTTTCTAAATCGGTGGCCTCTACTACTACTGATCATCATCTTCCTTCAATTAGCCTCTTGCCACAAAAATACGGATCCACCAAAGTACTGCCCCCCTTCCTCATGTGGTAATATCCAAAACATCACTTACCCGTTCCGGCTAGATACCGATCCCCCAAACTGCGGTTTTTCTTCTTTCGGTGGTGACAAAAACTTTACCCTCTCCTGCCACGACAATTCTTCTCTCTTTTTGTACCTAAACAATAATTTAGGGAGATTTTTGGTCAAGGGTATCAGCTACGACGACTTCACCATCCATCTTGTCGATCCGGGTGTTCAACAACGCAACTGCTCCTCTCTCCCAATCTCTCCTATATATATTGACTATTACTCCCACCCTAACAACTACTACAGTACCTATATAGGGAGGAGCGGGAGGGATGGCTTTTCTAGAACTCCCTTGTCTTTCGCTGCTGTCTTTATTAGCTGTGATCGCCGGATAGGGTATGATTATTATTATGACTATGTGGAGATTACTGCTCCTTGTAAAAGCAAAAGCAGAAAGTACTCTTATGTGATTGAGGAGAGATTCGTTGCGCGTTTGAAGCGAGGGATGGAATCCTGCAGCATAGATATGATAACGTTTGTCCCATTCCCAATTGATGGTACGTCGTACCAGGAAATTCACAGGCAGTTTTCTGATGGCTTTTATCTTTCTTGGTTCGGTGTCTTCTGTGAGCCGACTTGCTATGGCCGTTGCCTCCTTGACGAAGCAAATCGTCCTACCTGCGAGTCATACAGTAAGCCACATGTTTGTCTCTTTACCTGATCATTTATTACTTGCTCATCACTTTAATTCACTACACAGATCACTTGTATTTTATTTTAAGTGATTTGTGTGGATAAATGCAAAAACAACTTTAATTAACTAATACCTCATTTTTCATCTTATTTTTGTCTTAGCTGTTGGCTATATTGACTATTACATCAGAGGTAAGCATACGATCTTTATATTGAAATTATTCTCTTAAATCATTTATTCAACTTTTTTTTTTCCATAAAGGAATGTTTTCTCTTAATCGCATTTGTTCCATAACATTTCGATCAATCATTAATAGTTTTTTCCTTTTCCGGATATGTTTTGCAGCATGGTTTGTAAATTTACACGGTCCTTTACTTGGTAAGAGTTTCCTCCTTTCTTTCCACATTCATCATTCATTTTATACTCCATAATGGAGTCTGGAATGTATCACCAAGTGTAATCCTCTTTTTAAATATAATAATTTTACTCTTATTGTTCTATTTTTTTCCAAAGACTTATACATTTGTCGTTCATTTTCTATTTTTTTTCAGTCCAAAGATGGTACTGGGATCCGATATTCAAAATCACAGGTGAGTTATTGTGATTTTTTCTTTTTCATCCTTTATGTCAATTAAATTATTGGGCATTGTTGGCTCCAATTGTGCTCGTAGATGACATTGATCTAACGTTTACATTTATTCTATAGGTTGGCTCATAATAATACTGACTCCCTTAGGTAAGCAATTTATATTTATTTTTCATTGAGGTGGTCCTCTCTTTTCGATCTTATTTTCTAAGAACTCAATTCTATGAAACTAAAACAAATAAGAACTCAATTTAAAGACCTCCTTGATTTTTTTCAATAATTAATTTAACAAATTAACTTAAGACTTAACAATTAAATGAATAAAATAAATAATAAAAATGATAGTAAAAATTAAAAAGATATTTAAATTATTTATATATTTAATCAGTCTAAATATGCTCATTGGTTGTCTGACTGGTGGCAAAGATATTAGTAGAAAATTGAACCCATTAAGATTGAGCATACAGAAGGAGTTAATTGAATAAATTTAGATTTAAAGAATGTAACTTTTGGAGATCAATATATATTTTTTAATGTGTGATTTCATATTTAATTAATGAATTTAAGAAGTATTTTTTTTTTTTTACATCAAGAAGTAGCTTCTTGAAGATATACAATCATTGAGATTGAGTCTAACACATAAGTAGGTGACAACTCTAATCAGCTAAAAGGTAGTGATAGGGTGATACTTAAAATTTCTAAAGGAGTAAAGAGAATATCCGAAAATATAGAAAAATAATAATAATCGAAAAGATGTTCTATACTTTTCATAACACTGTTTGGTAGTATATGCAGGGGCATTACATGTGGTGATAGTTTTGTTAGGCAGTCCATGTGTTTTTGTATTCTTGATTTATCAGTGGAGAAGGAGACATTTGTCATTGTACAACACAATTGAAGAGTTCTTGCAAAATCACAGTGATCTTATGCCTATAAGGTATTCCTACAAGGACATCAAAAAAATAACATCATATTTTAAGGACAAGTTAGGGGAAGGTGGTTTTGGTTGTGTCTACAAAGGAAAACTCAAAAGTGGTCGTCTTGCAGCAATCAAAATTTTGGGCAAATCATCCAAAGTGACAAATGGACAAGATTTCATGAATGAAATTGCCACAATCGGAAGAATTCACCATGTGAATGTGGTTCAGCTAGTTGGGTATTGCGCCGAGCAATCAAACCGTGCTCTTGTCTATGATTTCATGCCGAATGGCTCTCTTGATAAGTACATCTTTCCTAAAGAAGGCTTTGTCTCTTTAAGCTGGGACAAACTGTTTGAAATTTCACTAGGAGTGGCTCGTGGGATTGAGTACTTGCATCGAGGTTGTGATATGCAGATATTGCATTTCGATATAAAACCTCACAACATTCTTCTTGATGAGAATTTCATTCCTAAGGTTTCAGACTTTGGGCTTGCAAAATTGTATCCCACAGCAAAAGACACCATTGCTTCTCTTACGGGAGCAAGAGGGACGATGGGGTACATGGCACCAGAACTATTCTACAAGAACATCGGACGTGTATCCTACAAAGCAGATGTTTATAGCTTTGGCATGCTGCTATTGAAAATTGCAGGTAAAAGGAAATTGAATGCATTGGTAGAGAAGTCCAGCCAAATCTATTTCCCATCTTGGGTCTACGACCAAGTCTCCAATGGAGATGACATCGAAATTGGAGACAATGCCAGAGAGGGGGAAATTAAAATTGTGAAGAAGATGATCATAGTGGGACTATGCTGCATTCAAATGAAGCCCAGTAACCGACCTTCGATGAAGAAGGTGGTGGAGATGCTTGAAGGAGATGTGGAAAGCCTAGAAATGCCTCCTAAGCCGACACTATGTCAAAAAGAAATGTCAAATAGAACTAGAAATGAGTCTTTTGATATGTCAGATAATTTTAGCGAATCAATTAGTTTAATTGAATATGCAGGCTGATAAGTGATGTATGCTAGAAAATAATTTGGCCATAATCAGGGGAAGATTATTCTCCACGATGTTAAAAAGTAATTGATTATTTCCGATATTATTTTTTTTCCTCTAATAAAATACTTACATTTATTGTGCAGTTTGGCTCCAATTCGTACTTATTTGTGCATGAACTCTAATTAAGATTATCCAATTCCACCTCTAATTTGGTTCAAAGTATAAATTTCACCTCAATATCATGGACTGACTGCAGGATATGAGAATATATTAGTCCCATGTAATTCTAGTGGATCATTGTGGCTATCTACATCATGATAGTTAAATCTCAAGTTCTCAACCCTCCATTATAAATTAATGGTTATAATTCAATTAGATCTTTTAATTCTGTTAACAGATAATAAAACTAAGTTACTATACTTTCTTTTTTTAACAAATCCTTTTTATGCTAACAACAGAAAGCAAATTAAATTAGTCTCCTTTGTTTTAGCAAACTAATGGACATTTCAAATATAAATAGATATGAAAACTTCACACTATTCGTGATTTTCTATAGGATCAGTTGGTAAAATTGTGATATACATCATTATGGATATTACAAATATTATAAACCCTTACATGCTGATACATCAACATATTTTAAATATAATCTTAACAGAAAGACCAATAGTTTATCATTAAATGTAATGTTTTAGCAAGCATACACAAGTAACTGTAACTGTGTAACTCTAACACTGACACTAATAACATTCATCGAGTAATAAGCACCCCATCAGTTGATTCAGTTCCCTAAAACTAGAAAACACTAGTAACGTCACTCGTCTCTTCTATGAGTTCCAACTCCATCCCTCCGTGCAAGGCTCTTCCTCGTATTGTTGCGGTTGTTCTCCTAGAGCTAAAAGGATTTGGAGGTGTTGTCAGATTTCCCCCATCTCCTTCCAACATTTGGACAACAGTTTTCATGGATGGACGGTCCATTGGGTTCCATTGAATGCACCACACCTCCACAATTGCTAGCTTCTTTGCCATCTTCGTGTCCCCTTCTTCCTCAACGTTGAACCTCAGGTCCTCTCCTTCTTCTAAGAGATTTTAAATCCATTCTGGGAAATATATGTGATCTACATTCTCAGTTGTTTCACCAACATTTTTTTCTTCCTCCCACCATTTCTAGCACCAGCATTCCAAAACTGTAAACATCATACTTATAGGACACACTACCGAAGTTCCTCGAATTCAGAGTAGTCGACACCCAATGTGGTGATTGGATTACCAAATGATTTAAAAAAAACATTACCCTTGTTTGTATTAAAAATGAGAATGATTTAATAAGTGACATATAATTTTATTAATGATTTAGGATATATAAGTCTTAATATGAAGACGTTAGTATAGTAAAAATATTATAAAAAATTTCGTTTGGAACCTCATATTTATTGAAAAATGAGATAATTTTATTTCAAATACATTGCTTAATAGATAAGTGACTAAAATTTAAATTTTAGTATCAAATTACACATTTTCATTATTTTATAGTTTGATTGAATTTGTAGGCTGATAAATGTTGTATGCTAGAAAATGATTTACTCATAATCAGGGGAAGATTTTTTCAATTTTGCGCCTCCGCCGGCTTTAGATACCTCATATTTACCCTAAAATTAATAAGTCATTATGTTCTCAAAATACTTTTAAATGTGAAGATTGTCCATAGGTAGAGGCAACATTTTTTATCTTCTTTTACTGAAAAATGAATGGACATTTCTTTGGTGACATCAAACTTGTTAATTTGTAATTTAAATTTATTTGAATATTCAATTTACTTTATATCTATTAAAACTCCAAACTGGTTGAATTTCAAAATCTTTTTTTTTCAATCTTTTTTTTATCAAATTATGTTGACCGTAAACTTTAGTGTCATAAGGATATAGCTGAGAGAGACTTAAGTCTCCTTGAAAGAAAGAAGCAAGGAGATATTTTGAAGGTGTTTGTTGCCTTCATTAAGGCGGTGAGGGAAACAGATAGAAACGTAGGGGTTGATCCAAGAAATATTTACCCAGATCTCTCGTGATCAATCGGTTTTATTCTCCGATCCCATCCGATCCGGGGCCATGTTTACTACTGCGGGCGGTAGAAGTAGGAGAAGCACACATATTTGCTTGTTTCTAAATCGGTGGCCACTACTACTACTACTGATCATCATCTTCCTTCAATTAGCCTCTTGCCACAAAAAACCAAAGTACTGCCCCCCTTCCTCATGTGGTAATATCCAAAACATCACTTACCCGTTCCGGCTAGATACCGATCCACCAAACTGCGGTTTTTCTTCTTTCGGTGGTGACAAAAACTTTACCCTCTACTGCCACAACAATTCTTCTCTCTTTTTGTACCTAAACAATAATTCAGGGAGATTGTTGGTCAAGGGTATCAACTACGACAACTTCACCATCCATCTTGTCGATCCGGGTGTTCAACAACGCAACTGCTCCTCTCTTCCAATCTCTCCTATATATATTGACTATTACGAGCCCAACTACTACGCTGCCGATATATGGAGGATCGGGAGGGCCTTTTTTAATACAACTCCCTTGTCTTTGGCTGCTGTCTTTATTAGCTGTGATCGCAGGATGGAGTATGATTATTATTATTCTGACTTTGTGGAGATTACTGCTCCTTGTAAAAGCAAAATAAAAAAGTACTCTTATGTGATTGTGGGGGGGGGTTTGGAGCGAGGGATGGAATCCTGCAGCATAGATATGATAACGTTGGTCCCATTCACAAATGATAATGTTACGTCGTACCAGGAAATTCACAGGCAGTTTTCTGATGGCTTTCATCTTTCTTGGTTCCCTGTCTCCTGTCGGCAGAATTGCTATGGTTATTGCGATCTTGACGAAGCAAATCGTTCGATCTGCAAGCCATTCGGTAAACCACGTGTTTGTTTCTTTAGCTGATCATTTATCACTTGCTCATCACTTTAATTCACTACACAGATCACATCAGTATTTTAAATGTATGGATAAATGCAAAAACAACCTCCTTTTTCATCTTATTTATCTCTTATATGTTGGCACCTATATAATATAATGCACGAATTTTAGGCTGGTATAATACAATCACGATTGCGTAAATTTTTGCCAAGTCTGTATCGTTCATGAGTATCAAAAGTAGTGTAACGAAGAATCAAAAGTCCAGTGTGTGCTTTAAATTTCTCTGTTTTTAATTAAGTAGCCTAGCCTTCAAAGATAAATGTATAATAATAATAATTCTGTACTATTTTTTTTAGTGGCATGTGATGTGAGTTTGTAAGGTCATTGCAATGCGGGCATTTTTGTACTAGACGTGTAATAAAAAAAATTATGGTATTAATTCTAATAATTAAATCATATAAAATCAATGTTTACTACCCTTAATTACCTTACAGCTTCATTGTGAATAATAGATCAACTCCTTTTTTTCTTCTTCTTAATTTAAATATCACATTCATGTTCTTATAATTATAATGTTCATTTACTATCTTTTTGCAGATGAATGGTACTACATTCTAAGAGGTGAGTTATTCTCCGCATTGTCAATTTAATCTAGGGTAAATTATATAAAATTCAAATAATTTGCAAAATGTTTCACTTGCCTCTTATATAATTTAAAAGTTTGCAAATGTTATAAATTATAATAGTTAAAATTCAAATAAAATAGTAAAAAATGAAAAAAAAATTATGACAATTAGTAAAAAAATGCAACAAATATAGTCCTATCTAAGACTATGAAAAAAATGGTTTAAATTTTATTTACAATTTGTTTTTAAATTTTTTATTTTTTAATATTTTTAAAAATATTTCTTATTTTTTTCTATGAAGTGGACTTTCCCATGTTTGTTACATTTTTTCTCAAATTTGTTTATTTTTTTAATTTTTTTATCATTTTTTAACTTTTTAATTACTAAATAAGTTAAAATTGAAGTTTTTAAACTATAGGGTTTTTTATATAGTTTACTCTTGAATTTATTATTTTTGCTAATTTTTTGCTCAATATTATAATAAACAACATTAAGGTTTAATTATTCTGCAGGTCTCATCGTTTCAATACTCCTTTTGTTAGGTAAGAAATTTTGTATACGTTCGATATTTATATTACTCGTCGCAAAGACGTATTTTATCGTTGAGCAAACCTATCTAATTCATTAAATATTTTCATAACTTACTGTACTCTATGGTATATATATGCAGCAATGCATGGGGCAGTGATGTTATTAGGCAGTCCATGTGTTTTTGTATTTTTAATTTATAAGTGGCGAAGGAGGCATTTATCACTGTACGACACGATTGAAAAATTTCTTCAGAATCACAACAATCTGATGCCGATAAGGTATTCCTACTCTGACATCAAGAAGATAACAGCACGTTTTAAGGACAAGTTAGGAGAAGGAGGGTTTGGTTGTGTGTACAAAGGAAAACTCCGAAGTGGTAATCTTGCAGCAATCAAAATTCTGGGCAAGTCCTCTAAAGTGACGAATGGACAAGATTTCATGAATGAAGTTGCCACGATCGGAAGGATTCACCACGTTAATGTTGTTCAGCTTGTAGGCTATTGCGCTGAGCGATCAAGGCGTGCCCTTGTCTATGATTTTATGCCTAATGGGTCTCTTGATAAGTACATTTTTCCTAAACAAGGTTCTGTGTCTTTAAGTTGGAAAAAACTTTTTGAGATTTCTCTTGGAGTGGCTCGTGGAATTGAATACTTGCATCGAGGTTGTGATATGCAGATTCTGCATTTCGATATAAAACCTCACAACATTCTTCTTGATGAGAATTTTATCCCAAAAGTGTCAGACTTTGGGCTTGCTAAATTGTACCCCACGGCGAAAGACACCATTGCTTCTCTTACCGCAGCAAGAGGGACAATTGGGTACATGGCTCCTGAACTATTTTACAAGAACATCGGTCGTGTATCCTACAAAGCAGATGTTTACAGCTTTGGGATGTTGTTATTGGAAATTGCAGGCAAAAGGAAGAATTTGAATGCACAGGTCGAAAATTCCAGCCAAATTTATTTCCCATCTTGGGTCTATGATCAAGTCTCTAATGGAGATGACATCGAAATTGGAGACAATGTCACAGAAGAGGAAACTAAACTTGTGAAGAAAATGATCATAGTGGGACTATGGTGCATTCAAATGAAGCCCAACAATCGACCTTCGATGAACAAGGTAGTGGAGATGCTTGAAGGAGATCCAAGAAACCTACAAATTCCTCCAAAACCTACCTTGTGCCCCGATGAAATGCCAAATGTCGCAGAAACGGATGAGTCGTTCGACATATCGGATAGTTCTAGTGAATCAATTAGTTTGATCAAATCTGCAGGTTGATAAGTGATGTTCTACCTTAAAGCTAATCACACTTGTGATCTGTTATATTGTAATGTTTCACTTTCAAGTTTGTGTATATAACTATGAAATGCAAAAGCTTGCAAGAATGAAGAACATATTTAGCACAAAGAATATTATACAACAATTCTTCCAAGATACGCCAGAGCATAGATACCATGTTGATTAGAATAAAGACACTGTTTATAAAATGAAACACATCGTGCCATTTCAAAACTCGGCACTAAAACAACTAAAAGACAATTTCAACAAAGAGGAGCTGCACGGATAGAGAACACATCCAACTTTTGGTATAATGAAAAATATCCAATACCTAAACTAAACTGAAGAACCTAGTAAATTGGCCAATAAAAGAAAACGAGGAACCTAGTCACATGCATTACACATCCAAACTTGCTGAAGAACTACCTGAGGAAGAAGGATATTGCCAGTCACTTTGGACATGCCAACTTCATCATCCCAACCTTATCAACTGAGTTCTTCGGAACTCTTGCTACTGTTCCACAGGTTTTCCACCAACAACATACAAAATGTAACAGTCTCATGGTTATCCCATCCTCTCCTACTTTTGGCTAAACACCGCACAAAAAATTGCGGACATCACATGAACTTGTAAAATGGCAGGATTTGCTAATCAAAATCAAGGAACTCCATTCTTCTTCTCATAGTGCCCTTTAGATCACTAGCATCCCTTTCAGCCTTTTGGGCCTGATACAAAAAGAAAAGAAGTTGATTCATTGAGAGGTGATTCTAACATATTACATACTCACATACCAAATTGCCAGTTGCCAGACCTTGAATCTAATAGGTACAATAAGGTGGGGGGAGTGGGGACAGCTAGGTCCAAATTGCTAAAAAGTGATTTAATTCTTTGTGCTTACAGTTTAAAGGACACAGACACTATTACATCGAACTACTAAAACATATAAGAGGAGAGAGCGGGAAGAATTCAAACTCACTTGTTAGGTTATTAGTCATAGAATCACTGTCCAAGTCAAAACCTAAACTTTTATGAGTTGGAAACTAGGCACAATAAAACAAATTACTAAGTGAAGAAATACCAAGTATATACACCAGTTGTTATTCCCAGTCAGATCTGAGATGATAGCTTTTGACACAAAAAGTTGCCTCATCATGCCTAGCAAGAAACTAATCAATTATGGCAGTCTAAGGTCTGTATGATCCTTTTTTTACCAGGTATGACCACTGTATAAATACAATAAACATTATAGTGCAAAATGATCAATATGTTCAGTTCTGGATTATGTATAGCACTTACTCTTTTTATCTCTGCTGTTGACACACGTGTCATATGGGGGGGAAGCTCCTCCTTCTCTAAGTCCTATAACAAAGTATAACAGAGAAAACTTTAGATAAGAAGTCAATGTCAATCAAGCTATCATAGAAAGGGATGACATATATACCATCTCTCCGATTAAGACAACATTCTCTCCACGGATTACATATAGACCTAAGGGGATGTCACAATAAAGATGGCCAACAATAACTCGTTCGCATGCACCTTCAAGAACTGCATTGGCTGTGAAAGGGAAATAAAACTTCCATCAGAATTTAATGTCAGAAGAAAATGGACTGAAGTCTGAAAATCTGCTGTTTAAGATGCATAGTCTACCAAATTGGTCAAAAGATCGCAGTATCCCCATGAGTTTTCGACCATCACGCAGTAATATGAGAAGTTTTTCTGCAGAATGGATAGAATAGTACGGAGTCAAATATGTAGCAATAAGGACTTTTCTACACAATCAAGAAGTCATTTCTAACCGAAGTAACAAAAATTACAACCATCAAACATGAGACTGTGACACCAATGTAAAGCTATCCTATCAAAGATTGTCTAAATTCAGGATGGCAGGAGGGAAAGATATCCAATAAAGGGCATTCTTCCCAATTCGAATCAACCTGACTAAGTTAAAAAGACTCAGGTTAGCAGCAGCCAAAACACACAGCACCCAATCGAAGCATCCAAAAAAAGAAATAATTGAGTACAAAACTAACAAGAAGAAAGTGAAGGCAAAAAAGGAAAAGACTCAAGAATGCAAAAAGTAGCCTTTAATTCCAACAGGAAGGCCGCAACACAGAATTGGCAATATCCCCACCATCAGGAAATCAACAAACCAATTGAAGAAATCACCAAAGATGAAAACTTTGAAAATTCCTCCCAGAGCACCGAGCACCTCAATTGCATTATTGCAATGGCTCCCTATTACTACTACCTCATGAAGCGCATATCCACAGAGAAAAAAAAAGAAACAAATCACAAAGAAAAAGCATCAAGAGAAAGATATGTATATATTACTGTCAAGATAGCTAGCAAGCGAAGTGGAGAGGAAAACATCATCTGGGCCAGCCCACGACATCGAGATTTATCTTTTTAGCTGCAACAACTTCAAATATCAACTCCACCACTGGGATAGGCTTCTTAACAAAGCCTTTATAAGAAAACCCACCACGAAATCTTCTGTCTGTCTCTTGAATCAAACCACCATTGAAGCCTCTGCGCAGATCGAAGCCTCTGCGCAGATCGAAGCCTCTGCACAGAAGGGCTGAGGATGATTTTGGAAAAGAATTATATACAGCAGAGTAGAACAAATAAATTGGAATTTGGATCTGTTCAGAGTGTTAGGTTTACAACTTTTTGACAAGAGACTTTGCCGGAAGATAACATCTTTCCTTTTTATTACGTCGATTGAGGGCTGCTATTTACTCAAAAGAAAAAATGCTGGTAGTACATTATTTTGGTTCTTTTTTTCTTATAAAAGAAAAAGGGTATTACTCCCTCCGTCCTGGAATATTGGACGTTTTAGCCCAAAACTCATTTTCATTTTTAATTGACGCCATTGGCATTTGTGTCCATTTAGTCTGTGCTTTCTCAAAATCACCCTCAAACGACCCGTCGTTTTCCACTTGAGATGGGCGTCACACATGGGCAAAATGGAGAAAAGTGAAAATAGCTGGCCCTTTTTACTTTTTGGTTGGAGACATGAATCAGACGATTCAGTCCCCTCTGACACTCTCTTCTCCATCTTCTTCTTCTCTCCTCAAACGCTCTCAACCAAATTCAATTCCAAATAATTGAAGGAAAAATCCCAAATTAAATCCCCAAGGTATCGAAATGATGGAATCGATGAGGAGACGGTCACAGGAAGTACCGTTTCTTCGTTTATCCTTCGTCATGAGACGATATCGGTGGAAGTTAGGGTTTTGGGTATCCATCCGGACCTTCGAAGCATGGATGTGGCTCGCAATGTCGTTCCAATATCCAAGGGAGTGAAAGGCTTCGACATCAGGTTGTATTGTCTTCTTTCTAATGGGTGAACTGGGATTTTTAACTTCTTTTTCTGTATTCTTCATTTCTGGGTTGGAATCTGGATTTATGTTGCCAGATGGTTTTCTGAAAAGGATTTAGGTTTTTGGGTTTAATTAATTGGGTGTTGGGTATTGTTGATTATGGATTTATTTTTAATATTTCTCCATCCGTGTTTGATTTTTTTCTAATTTCTTCATCTGTTCTTCTTCAAAAGTTTGTTTGTTCATCTGTTCTGTTTCAATTTCCCTGCGCAGCTGGGTTTAAAATAGAAGGAAATTGTTTCCAGATTCCGGGATAGGACATTTTAACCAAAGCATTTTATTATTGAAAAAGACGATAACATAACAGACGGGAAGTGCAATACATAAGTACATTCTTTAATTGAATTTTGGAATTGCAGTGAGTTTGTTGCCAAATTTGTTCAGGGTCCTATGTGCATCATTGGAGTTGTTGATGCACACGTTGAGAAGCTCCTGCTTCGTCTCCAGCTTGCTGATTGTCTTGGCCAATGACACAATGGCCTCACTGGTAGTCAGGCAAACTTCTTCAGGATCTAAACCATCATTTTCAAATTCAGCACCAGCCCTGATCTCCTTCAGCCTGCGAGAGAGAGTCTTCAACTCGTTGATGACCTGATCTGTCTGCAGGAGTTTGGTATGGAAATCATTAGTGTCATCGTGGAGACGAGTGATTGCATTCCCTGCCCGGTTCAGCATGGAAGTTGCTTCGTTAGGGTTCATTGTGGGTGAAATTAGGGTGCAGAGTAAGGATTAGGGTGAGAAAATGTGGCCTGGTTAGGGTTAATTGCCGCTTCTTATATAGGGAATGGGGGGAAGATAGGAAGTTGTGCCGTAAAAGCTTTTGAATAGGCACATTGATTGGATAATTCAAGGCTGCATCGGTTATTCAACAAAGTAGGATAAGCATCAGCCTATCAACAAATGCCTAGATCAGATGGAAAGAAATGGAGTTGTGCCTTCATACGCTACTTGAAGAGGTGAAGGCTGCAACTGTTTGGGAATCTGTTCAGAATTTTCAGGAATCTCTTCAGCAAAAGTTACCACTCCTGCATTGACTCCTCTGTTCTTTCTTTTTTTTACTTAGCACCTGTACATTTAGATGGGAGCAAATGTGCTCTGTTTTGTTTGGGAGCAATTGTGCTCTGTTTTGTTTAGGTGTATCATTGGTCCCTTTTGAATGTCCAAGTTTTGTGTAATTTTGGGAGCAAAGCTCTCTACCTTGGTTGAATAAAAATCCGTTGGAGTAATTTTCGTGTGAATTTTTGTCCAATTGTATGTATTGAGAATGGATTGGCAAACAGCAGGCATGAAAAATAATCTGAATTGGCAACAGGTTGCCTGAAAACACCACTGATGTGGCAAAATCAGTGAATAAGTGACCTGAAAACTGGAAAACTTGACTGATAGGGCAACAGATTGCCTGAAAACACCTCTGATTTGGCAAATTCAGCACCCTAAGTTGCCTGAAAACTGGAAAAAAAATTGACAAACAGCTGTAGTAAAACAAGCAAAGAAATTGGACTGAATTGCATAAATCCAATCAAAAATAAATAAAATCCGCATCAATTAAATCAGATTCAATTGCCTGAATTGCATCAAATCTCTCAAATAAAAAAGGGCAGAAATCAGAATGAAAGGATTTGAAGAAACAATACAACCTGATTTTCAAAAACATCACAGATAAGCCAAGTTTAACCAAGCAACTATTGATTGCATTTCTGGATTGACAAAAGATTTACAAACCATCACAGATAAGCCATCCTATGTACATTACAAAATCCTATGACAGCATCAAGGTTTAACCAAGCAACTAAGTCAACTATAAACATCCGATCATCTGAAATCATTATAACAGAGGATTGGATGTTTCTTTACACCATCCTATGTACATTACAAAATCCAAATCCAGCAATGCACAACATCCCTACATCCTTCTACGAATTGCACACATGATCAGTCCAAGGTCTTCGAGTCCAACTCCATCCATTACAACATCCCTTCATTCTTCAAAGCTATACACACATGATCAGTCCTTGTTCTTCAAATCCTGCAATGTTACTAAACAACATTCCACATATGATAAATCCAATAACCTCTAATCCAACGACACATGATCAAAATAAAGTTGGCATCAAACTGGACTGCAGTGGAAAGAAAATCACCTGATGCTTTAAGTAGCTAGTAAAGCAAATGCATTGGCCACAACTTCTCGGGGCAAACTTAATGAAATGGGTACAACTCTTTGTCTATGCATTCGATCCTTATACAAGTGTGGAATCTTGTAATTATTCGACCCATCTTTTTTGAGAATCTCAATCATACAGGCCTGCAATGTTATCCAAACAAAGTTGCACTTCTTGACTGAAAATTCTTCAAATGCCTTCTCAACAGCAGCAACCAATTGGACAATGGACATTGCGCATTCCTTGCTTTGCAAAGACTGAATGGCTCTGAAAAAGCCTAAATCCAAGACATTGAGATCGGGTGAGTTAGGGGGTTGACAAACAAGTGAAACCCTCAATCCACTGCCCTGAACTGCATGCAAAAATTCAACATCATCAGTGTGTATGTGACTCTTGGCATTGTCCTGCTGAATATAAATGACATCGTTAATACTTTCCCTTGGCCATTTTGATACTATTGCAGGCAATACTTTTGAAATCATAAAGGCTCTAACTACATCCCTTGTTATGTTAGCGATAGGTTTGATCTCAATTGTTCCCCGATGCCTGTTATGACTCGATCTCACTGCAGCGACCGATTGAACTAAAGGGAAAAGACCAATCTTTCCATCAAACGTGCATAATCCATCAGAGTCAAACCTTGGCCTCGATACAGCAACTAAAAACATAACCTTAGGTATGAAATGAGATGATTTAATTGTTCTTACAGGGTCTGGTTCGTCGTGCAACATGTAGTATGTCTGCGACCTCTTCGTTAAGTAGAACCACTTCTCGTCTATGTGCACTGTATTAGCCATCTGCTGGAATGTTGGAGCAGAATGTAATGATGATGGAACCAAGCTGTGCAGACAGTGATTGATTCTGGAAACTTCATTCTCTGTAGTTAACGTAGGTTTGGTGGCACTCGTGTGGCGCCTGATGACCTTCTCCTTCAACTTCTGATGCAGGAATGACTTCGAAACACCAAGGTTCTTTGCAAGTGACCTTAGTGTTGTCCTCTGGCTCAAAGGGAGACTTCGTATGCGATCCAAATCAAACTCAACTCGTTTCCTCCCACAATTTTTCACTCTGAAGTTTTGATGACAATTGTTTCCAGATTCCTTTGCACGCTTCCATATTCGTTGAATTGTTCGAATGCCAACCCCAAACTGGACAGCAACATCCTTCGTTGCTCCTCTCTTCAACACCCCAAAGTTACTTTTTGCCAACAACAGTTGTAGTACATCCAACCGTTCTGCTGTAGTCAACTCTTTGCCCTTCACTGATCATACAAATGCAAACACAATGTCATTGAACATGCTCAGACACCATGGGGAAAATAGATAGAAATTGAAGATGAAGGTTTTACCTAGCTGAGGCCTCTGGTTTAAGTCTAACGCGGCCACATGTTCCTGCGCTTCTTCGTTGTGGCTAATTTCTTCATTTTGGGGTTCTATCAACTGGAGCTGGTCCTCTGGTATCTCTTCAATCCCTGCCCATTCACTTGAAGGAGATGCTGGTTCCATCAACAAAGCAGAACGAGGTGTGTCTGGGAGCTCGTTGACCACAAAACTTGAAGAAGCCATTGCCAATCGAGGAGTAGTTTTCAGACAATGAATTCGGTGGGTATGAATGAAGAGGGGGATACTGAAATTTTGAATTCCAAACGAGAATTCAAATAAATAGAGAAAACTGGAAAAGGAGGGAAGCAATTTCATTTTCGGATTCATTCAAATTCCAATCCCAAATTTTTAGCTCCAAATCTTGGCGCGTTAGGGCTGAAAATTGGGAAAAACTTTGAGGGAAAATTGAGGAGAGAGAGCGTTTGAGACGAAAGGGATCGAAGGAGGAAGAAGGAACGCGGCATGTTAACGTTGCATTCGTGGAGCCCACAGACAAGGCACGGCCCACCACACTGGCAGCATCGTCAGTCGCCTAAATTGGTGTGATTCACTCCCTCGCGTCCAATATTCAAGGACGGAGGGAGTATTATTTATTACTAGTAGCGTATCAGCCCCTATAGCCTATAGGCTATACTTTCATTTATTAGCAAAAAAAAAACTCTAACAAGTTTTTGTTGGAATTTTTAATTTTTTTTCTTTCGAAATGCAGTTTATGTTGGAATTTGTTTTGAAATCCATTGTGTTGAGCGTTTTCTGTTGTGTTGAGAGATTGAGAGAAGACGCTATGGGTCATCCTCGTGGTGGTTCCGGTTAAGTTGCAGTCTCTTTTTTCCGACAACAAAACAGTGATGTCTCTGTCCATCTTCTCTGCTTATCAATGTGAGGTATTCAAGATTTCATGAATGAAGTAAAAGCTCGGCGATAATGAAGATATATAGGCACAAAGCATAATATTACACGACGAATCTGCTAAGAGATGCCAGAGCATAGTTACCATGTTGATTAGAATAAAGAACATTGTTTACAAATGAAACACACTGTGCCATTGCAAAACTCGGCACCAAAGACAGCTAACTTCAACAATTCGTAAGAAACGGGAGTGAAGTCGTCAAGGAAGGGGACAAAGAGGAGAGGCACGGAGGGAGATATCACACATCTTACTTTGGTATAATGAAAAACATCCAAATACCTAAACTAAACTGAGGAACCTAGAAACTGGGCCAGAACAAGAAAACTGAATCCAGCGAAATGCATCACACATCCCAACTTGCGCCAAGAAGTACCTAAGGAAGAAGGATATTACCAGTTTCTTTTGACATGCCAACTTCAATATCCCAAACTTAGCAATGGAGGTCTTCAGAACTCTCGCTACTGTTCCACCAAGGCAGCTACCTCCTCCAACAGCATACAAAATATAACAATATAATGTTTATCCCATTCTTTCCTACTTTAACACCGCACAAAAAATTGCAGACATTGCATGAAATTGTAAGATGATGGCAGGATTTGCTAATCAAAATCAAGGAACTCCATTCTTCTTCTCATGGTGCCCTTTAGATCACTAGCTTCCCTTTCAGCCTTTTGTGCCTGATGCAAAAGGAAAGAAGTTAATTCAATTGAGAGGTGATTCTAACATATCACATACTCGTATACCAAATTGTCAATTGCCAGACCTTGAATCTAATAGGTACCGAGTTCAAATTGCTGAAAAGTGATTTAACTCTTTGTGCTTACATTTTAAGGGACACGGACACTATTACATCTAACTACTAAAGCATACAAAAGGAGAGAAAACATGAAGAATAAGTGAGCTTGAGCCGCTCACTAGTTCGATTATTAGTGATAGAATCGCTGTCAAAGTCAAAAGTTCAAAACCTAAACTACTGAAAATTGGAAACTAGACGCCATGAAACAATTGTTATTTCCAATAGAAACACAAAGCACATACACCAGTTGTTATTCCCAATAGCTTTTGGCACTAAAAGTGGAGCGCCTAGTTATGCCTAGCAGACACTATTCAATTATCACAGCCTAAGATCTGGACAATCTTCTACCAGGTTAGACCAATGTAAAACTACATTAAACAGTATAATGTAAAATGGGTGAATCAGTATGTTCCGTTCTGGATTATACTCGGCACTTACTCTTTTTATCTCTGCTGTTGACACACATGTCATATGGGGGGGAAGCTCCTCCTTCTCTAAGTCCTATAACAAAGGATAAGAGATTTTTTCTGATAAGAAGTCAACGTCAATCAAGTTATGCATAGCAAAGAATACCATCAAATATGTACCAGCTCTCCGATTAAGACAACATTCTCTCCACGAATTACATATAGACCTAAGGGTATGTCACTATAAAGATGGCCAACAATAACTCGTTCACATGCACCTTCAAGAACCACATTCGCTGTGAAAGGGAAATAAAATTTCCATCAGAAATTAACGTCAAACTAAGTAAAGTCTGAAAATCTGCTGTTTAAAATGCATAGCCTACCAAATTGGTCAAAAGATCGAAGTATCCCCATAAGTTTTCGACCATCGCGCAGTAATATGAGAAGTTTTTCTGCAGAATGGACAGAAAACTGCAAGGAGTCAAATATGTAGCAACAAGGGACTTCTCTACACAGTCAAGAACTGAATTCTCATAAAAAGTAACAGAAATCACAACTATCAACCATGAGATTGCAAAAAGCAGATTAGGAGGTGAAGAACTTAAACAAAAGACATTTAGCAATCGCAGAAAACACAAAACCAGTATGGCAATTGTAGACAAATTTACGAATCAGCCGTCCATGATACAACTGAAAGAGATAAAAGAAAGAACTAGAGAGTACATTATTTTATCAAGCTTCAATTTTGAAAATAGTTCCCATATAGACCGCTTTTTCCCCCAAAATCCTATCATCACATGAAGACTCTGGGAGACTATTTGCGTACCCAATTCTAGAATCTAGTAGAAAAGCCCAACTATCCAAATAACATACCCACCAATGTAAAGCCATCCTATCAAAGATGGCATGAATTCAGGATGGTAGCAAGATAGATAGCAAGAAAATGCATTCAACCCTATTCAAATCAACCTGACTAAGTAGAAAGACTCAGGCTAGCAACAACCTAAAGATACAGCACCCGACGAAGCATCCAAAAAGCAATAATTGTGTGCAAAACTAGCAATGGGAAGAAAAGAGGAGAGGCTTATGAATGCAAAATGGACCCTGTAAATCGAACAAGAAGGTCCAGCACAGAATTGATAATATACCCAGATCAAGGAATCAAACAATTGAAGAAATCACTAAAGATTCAAACTTTGAGCAATCCTCCCAAAGTACCAAGCACCCCAATTGCATTATTGCATTGCCTCCCCATTACTACCTCATGAAACACACATACACAGAAAAAAACAGAACCCACAAACAAAAGAATGAAGATAAAGAATAACATTACTGTCAAGATAGCTAGCAAGCGAAGTGGAGAGGAAAACATCCTCTGGGCCAGCCCACGACATCGAGATTAGTCTTTCTTAGCTGCAACAACTTCAAATTTCAACTCCACCACCGGCATTGGCTTCTTGACGAAGCCTTTACAAGAAAACACCCACTACGAAATCTTCCGTCTATCTCTTGAATCAAACCACTATCAAAGCCTTGGCGCAGATCGAAGGCTTTGGATGATATAAAAAAATATATGTACAGAGAACAAATTTATGGGATCTTTTTTCAGAGTGTTAGGTTTACAACCTTTTGACAGAAGCTTTGCGGTGAGATATCATCTTCCATTTTATTATTACTGTAACCCTTTCTGTCAAAATTAAATACTCTGGAATGAAAAAGACTTGATTTTAATTTTCTGCGCATAAATATTATGAGAAATGCAATCCTTCTTTCTATTAAAAATAATGGAAAAAATAAAAATTAAAGTCTTTCGCCTTGAAAAAATTAGAAAAAATCCATAGAATATAAAAAAAAATTGAAAAGTATTTGAGAAAATAGAATTTTTTAGGAAATTATAAGATTTCTTTTAAAGAATATAAAATTCAAAAAATTGGAAAAGAACATAAAAGTCCAGATAAATAAAAATAATATTTTTTTAAAAGTGATTAATCTTTTTAAGAATTATAAAAAAGGAAGGAGGATGTGAAGTTCAAAGGGAATCATACTGATTTTCCAAAAAAAACTGGACTGTTTTTTTTTTTCAATTTTTTTATTTATTTTTTTGGAGTTTTTAAAGTTTTTTTCAAAAGAAATTATGTTATTTTGGACGTAAATTTACATTTAACGGAGAAATTGCATATTTTGTAAATTCGTGCATTGAAATAGACTCTTACTTTTTGCTTATTTGAGAATTTGAGCTTGATCGAAAATTTAAAAGACAACTAAAATCCTTCGATGATATTATTATCATTTATCACACTGTTTATAGTACTGTAACATTCTAACCAAACAAAAGATTAGTGCTAACATTATTTTAGTTATTTTTATTAAACAAAATTAAAGAGGATTAGGGTTTGTTTTGTCAGTGAATTAAAACTTCAAATAGAATGTCTTTTTTAAATTAATTACATTCTTATATTGCAATAATTATTTTCTTGCAATTTAAATGGCAATTGACAACCATCTATTTTCTACATCTTATTTATTTTTTAAATATTTAAATTTCATCCATCTTTGTACTAGAAGAAATGAAAAATGAGTGTATTAATATTTTTATTTAGCATAAATTATGGGGTATTTTTTGGAAAAATAAAAAACAAAAAGAAATTATTTGGGAGAGACTTGGACTTCAATTTACCTGACACTGCATGTTCTTCTCTTCCGTTGACTTTTGTGTCTAATCACATGAGATCTGTTTAGTTCTTATTACTATTCCACTTAATTTAGTGTTGCCGTTCTACCAATAGTAACTAGACACGTGGCATAATTAGTATGAACGTGCTGAGAGGTGTTCCACGCAATTAAGACCCTTAAACAGTTATGAATTGTAATTCAAAGAAGCTGCAATGGGTTGGGCTTTGTGATTTTGGCAATGACCAGTTTCTCTTCTTTTTTCCCCTTTCGACAACAAGTCCATGAGAAGTGCAAGCTGCACTAACTGACCCTATGGGCTTTATTACCTCTAGAGTCCAAACTAATGTTCTTTTTTTTCTTACATGGAGGTGAGATTCGTACTAGAATTAGAGTTCTTACTAAAGATATTTTATCACCTGCCGCCAATCAACAACCAAACCAAAATTATCTTTTATGATAAGTTCCTCAAATATACATTTCCTACCCATTTACTATATAACTATTATTGAGAATACTAACGAAATATTCAAATTCAACTCAACTCAAACTCGTTGATGATCTATGGAGAAAAAAAAAGATTTGAGAACCTTCAGTTTTTTTATTTTATCCTTACATCCTTGCCTTTGAAACATATATATCAAATCCTTTGACAAGGAAATAGAAAAAAAATATCCCGTTACACAATCTAATCTCATAGTAAAAGAACATGTAGCTTTCTTGCTGATCTTCCTCAATTACTCAAATGAATTTCTTACAAGTTTGAGAACAAACTCTCACAAACCAACCTGTGGTACAACATCACCATCTAAAGCAACTTCTTCGCCAGTTGTTTCCAGGATGAGATCAAATTTATAAAGAATGTTGGTTAGAACAGGAAGAAGCAGGATTGTTCTGAAAAAAGTCCTGCTGCCATGTAATCTTTCGCTGGGGCAGTGTCACAGGCTCTACTTATATCTCCAAGACTATATCTGCAAAATCAAAAAAACAGTGTTAATCAAAACTTGTTAACACCCAATTGCTAAAGATTTAATCGTTATCTATTTATTTAAGAATCCGAACGAATTAGACCCCGAAACGAACGAACTTACATTCGGAATCTGTCTTGACCCATTTACTTCCTTTGTCAGACTTCTCATCTATTTCATCCTCATCATCCATACCAGGTTTCTGTTTATTCTTCAAGAACTTCTTTGTTGACAATGTAGGACTTGGATTCTGAGGATATATCTTCTTGTGAAGGATTGCCCTTAATATCTGCCAAGAAAAAGAAAATCAAGGGACTGATAACAGAACAGCAACTATAATATTAAAACTGGTATTATTGCATGCACTTACCTTTTCGATCCGAGACTCGGGCATTTGATCTCTTAAACTAGGAGTAGGTGAAATGGATCCACTTCTGCAAGCAAGCATCTTCTTGACAAGAAATGTCAAGGATTTCTTGTTAATTTTAGACTTAGTACTATTTTCACAACAAACATCTTTTCCTCTGCTGACAACTACCCTGTTCTTCCCCTGATCAGGACAGCAATCTTTGCAGTCTGAAGTGTTTGTTCTGTCACATTCCAGGCTTGGATGGGTATTTAGCAACTTATCCAGTATAACCATGGAGGTTTCCGATTCTGGGTCATGATCATCTGTCCCATCTTGCTTATGCCATAACAGGTTTAGCTCAATTTGGAGTTCTTCCACTTCAACTGGTATGAGTTCTTGATTTTGGTTTTCTTGAACTGGGTTCTGCTTGGAATCTTCTTTTATCCCATCACTGTCACTGTTTCCAAATGTTCCAATCGCTAGCAACCCATCAGGCCAGTCACTAAATTCTTCTTTTCGTGGTTCTGGCTGCGTATGATCTGTAATAAAAGGCATCCATGTTAGCAAGTATACAAGAAAATTCCTATACAGATTGAATGCCAGTAGATCAAGAACATACATTTATCAGAATTTGAGTTGGGTTTCTTGGTGCCTTGCTTTCCATTGAATTTGCTTTGCATCATCCAATTGAATATCTGCAATTATTGGATGCACAAATATATTCATCAATCACAAATCAAGAAACCAATGTAAAGCTAAAAACAGGATTTCTCTGTGTTTTTTCCTACCTTCATTTTGATGAAATTGTGTTGCAAAGGTACCTAAGACAAAGTACAAGAAGAAGCAAACTATGTAGGAATTAATGAGGGAGGATTATGGAGATTGAAAAGTGTTTATATAAAGTATTAATACACAAATCCCATCACATTAGCCAGCTCTGCTTCTCCAATGAGATGAGATATATAAAGGCAGAGCTTGACTGGTTGGATTGATAAATTCCATAGACAAAAGTGGTGTGGTGATGGTGGCAAATGGAATTTGATGGCATTGGTTCAAGTTCCAAAAACACTAGACTTTTGCCGCCTCTTCTTTCTCTCTGTCTCTAACTTTTTTTCTCATCTATTTTGTCACTTTTGCTTCAAAACCTTCAACTACTCATGTCTTCTTCCCATTTATATTGGTTGTATTTTGTTGTTTCTGCATTCCATTTTTATATTGATTTTTTATAAAATATAATTTGAAATCTAATCCAGTAATGGCCTTGATTCAATCTTTTGGACGTATACGGCGAGTAAATCTTAAGCAAGGATTAGATTGTCCATATCATAGAGATCATTGGTGCTATCCCAAGTATTAAAGTACCATTCTTGAGATTAATAAGTACACTTAACATTTGTAGAAATGCAAGGAAAGTTACACATCCTCTAGACTTTAAACTTTTAAGAGACCTCTGGCTTCTAGATCTATACAGGTTCTTCACATTGCTCTCTAGTTTTATCTATTTCTATAGGTATTCTCTCTGTTATAATGGTAAAAGGCTACTCTATTTGAGTAAAATATTTCATTAGCTTTTTTCTCGGAACATGTGACTACTCCAAAATTTCCTAATAAAACTTGCTTAAGCAAAGTCAAATCCTAAAAATCAAAAAAATGTGACTTTTCTATTTTCCATACTCAAATTTGTGACGGAAGTTAAACATTGCTATCTAATTTTAAACATTTTTATCTCCCATAATTAACATGGTAGTATTAAAACCGTAGGGTAGCCTCCTGTATATTAAGGAAACTACCTACCACTCTTTGCAGCACACTCTTAGTTTTAATGGTACTTCTTGAAAAATAAGCAATGGAATTAGAATTATTTTATCATGTATGTGTATGTCGCACATATTAAATTTATAGTTTAATGGTATCTCCCGTAAAGAAACGAGCGATAGATATCAAATTCGAACATCCTAGTCGTCCGCGTATATATGACAACAAAAAATATGGGTAGAGTGTAGTGATGGAGGGTAGGCAAAGGAGAGAAAAAACCTGATGAATTAGGTATGGGGGTGTGTGGGGTGGTGCAGACTGCACCGTAGGGACAACAGAACAGACTCTGTTCCCGTGGGTTGTCCCTTACTCACCGGACCGCCGCCCACCACCTCTCCGACCAAACCACCACAAAAACAACTACTCTCTTTTGGTTTTGGTACCTTCTCTTCTCCCCCACCACACAATCTTATTACCACATGCCATAATCTCATCTTTTGTTCCCATCTTTGCTTTCTTGACTTCTAATTAACATCGACTATAACATCTTACTTTGTGCATATTATCAAATTATGTACTGATCTGCATAAGCAGCAAGCAATCAAATCAAGTGAAGATTTTTCTCGGAAATTAATTCCAGCGGGATTAAGATATAAGATCATGAAGTTCAGTATATGTCGCAATTAGATTGCAAATCCCTGGATTTGGGGATATAGGAATTCAATTAGAATAGCAATTCCCAATTGTCAAGTTGATATGATATATATCCAGGAGACAGGTAGTCCTGCATGCTCCGAGACAAGTATATATAGTATCAACCTCAGCGATTAATTAGATCAATACATATAGTCAAAAATGGCAACCAATTTACTTTCAAGATATAATACACGCAAGGTTTATTTAATTTATCACTACTTGCTTCAATTCCGAGTAAAAAATTGTTTTCATTTAAGTATCGTCGGATCGTAAATTGAGTACGGTCACTTATTCACGAGACTTAAATTTAAAATACGAGTTAAGTATGAACAAAAAAATTATATTATTCGAACACAATTTATATTGTTATGTAACGCATTACCAACGCGTAGAATCATATCTTATTCACTAGAATAAGAATTTATTTGAGAAAATACAAGTCAAAAGAATACAAACTAAAAATGACAAGATCCTTCAAGGATAAAACTGGACTTGTGAACAGAAATTACGAGGATAACGCCTGACCTGCACGTGAAGTTGTCCATTTCACATATGGAAATTGATGTCGTGCCAACACAGATATATCAAGTGGAGGTTCTTCTTGGACTGTATATCCCGACCAACACGTGTCTCTAAGGGTTTGGTCGTCTGAGCCTGACATTTAAATTCCTTCTGTTTCTTATATCTTTGACTCCACAGTACTAATACACCAATGCATGTGATGTACCATTATCATGTAAAAGAGTGGTTATACAGTGCTAGAAAATCTATACATCCGGCCAAATTCTAGTTTCCCGTTCGAGTAATAATGAAGAAAATTTTCTATCAAAAATCAATCTCTTTTAAAATCAATACGTTGCGAATAAGTTTAATCATTTATACATATTTTAGTGATATTTTTTGCAAAAAATAATAGAGAGAGCAAACCTCGAGCTCCGATTATTGATTTATATATTTTCATTTTAGGGAATTGAATTAAAGTGTTAGTTTGACCATTTTTGTCTACGCTCCTCACAAATCACAATCCCAGATCCCAAAATAAGCTCTCCATTTCTCTCATCTCCATGGCAGATTTGTTTCGTGTATTCAATTTGTTAATCCTTAGTGGTAATTAATTATTACGTTAAGATCATAATCATGTTTAACCATAATGTACTGATTGGATTAATTAGATAATAATGGAATCAAATTAAGCCAGATGCTTGACGCTTGTCATTCTCTTAGTAAATAACAATAACTTCTACGGATGGATTCTTTTTTCATGTATGTGGTCCTTTAACATTCTTGAATGATGCACATAGAAACTACTCTAGCCAATAAGTAGTATGTAATGTTGTGTATGCATGTTCTATCTTTTAAAGGAAAGCTAAATGCGCCCGATTAACTACTCCAAGTTGGAAAATAACTGCAAAAATAAAACTTAAATCTTAACAAATGTTGTCAACATTATTACTTATACTACTACTTATTAGAAATTATTTTTAACTAATGTGGGATTTTAACTTCAACTTACGACAATTGTGTTAGTACACCATTAATTCATGATATAATTAGATAGTATAATATGAAGTTTGAGATGTGCGCGGTTTAATTAGGCTTGATTGAAAAATGCCGCGCACATTTCTGATGACTTTTATATTATGGGGAGTGTGATGATCAAAATTATCAAATGCTAATTAAAACTTGTTCTTAATTAGGTGAAGTGACCCATTAATTAACTAGGAGATTAATTAATACTCTTTAGTAGTATGGTTTTTGATTGGACATGTGGGTGGTGATGATCTTGAAGAGATCATGCCTGGGATTTCTCTAACCAAAGCTCATCGAGATGCAAGACAGAAGCTGGAAGTTGGGTCTCTGCCCCACCAGACATATCCTTAATTTTGCATAGAAGCCAGCCTTTTATTGGTCTCGATCTTAGTTGAACTATATTTGGAAACCTAGTCTTCAAAACTCTGTCCCAAAATGGCAGCATTCCTGTCTCTATGTTTACCACCTTTAATTTGCCACATGTTACGTACGTTAGTCAAACATCTAACATCTAGTAATATTTTTTTAATTACTCAACCCGTCACTATATTTTCTTTCACTATTTTTCTATATATATATTCCTATTGCTTAAAAGACTAATTTTGATCTAACCGGTATAATTTATTACACTTCAAACATTAATAATTGTTAAACACATCGTTTCCATTGGTTAGTAGTAGGTTCTGTGGCCCATGGGCTTGTTGGTGAAGCTCAAATCATAAGTCCATCAAAGTGTTAGAGCCTTTAAAGGTTGAAATTTTACCGTCATTTCATGGGCTTTGTAATACTACTTCCTCTTGCTCGAGGAAACTTAAAACTTCTCAAAATTTTACACTCAGAAGAAGAAGCCACGTGTCGCTGTTACACTGAGCCAAGTTTGACCAGAAGTATACGTGTCTAATACTCAAAAAAAGTAGTATTACAATACAAGGTGGGTGTGCAGATTGCAGATTGCAGATTGCAGAAACCGACTACTTCTTTGTAATCTTCCATTTTCATAGACCAATCTTTGCTTGGAATTTGATTATTTGAAGAATAAAAGGGTGTTTTTCTTGTTTTGTAATTAATTTAGAGTGGAAGATGTAAGATCAGAAATAGCATTTCATCTTCTGATAAGGAAATGTCATCATCAATCTCAGATTATAATGAGGAGATATACAGGAATTTGCATTTGCCAGCAGTTATTATTGGAGGATGCTTTGCACTTGCAGCCCTCATCCTCTCCATCCTTCTCACTCTTCAACATCTTAGATCCTACACCAAACCTCAGGTACATTTATACAAATTCTGTTATCAATTTGCAATTTCAATTACATTCTTGATTTCTTGAATTACATTCTTGAGTTCGCTTACTTGCAGGAACAAAAGTGGGTTGTTGCAGTTATTTTCATGGTTCCTGTCTATGCTACTGAGTCAGTAAGGTCCTATCTTTTTCAGTAAAAGTTTAGGTTTTGGTCTTATCTTGAACAGATATATATATACATTTTTTTTGGATTTTATATATTGTACTAATGAATATTGATAATGAGTTCTCTTTTCTTCTTCAGTTTATATCATTAAGCAATCCGAAGTCGTCTATTGTATGTGACATTTTAAGGAATTGCTATGAAGCATTTGCCTTGTACTCGTTTGGAAGCTATTTGGTTGCTTGTATAGGTAAGCTACTTTTTCCCTGAGTTCTTGAGAAAGCATAACTGCAATCCCTCTGCAGAACTTACTGTATTTGAGTTCTCGTTAGAAACTTATTAATCTGCGCGGTATTACTTTGCAACTATTGTTTATTCTTCTGTGAGAGTGTATTTTGGCAAGTCGCTGCAATGAAGTTAGTGTAATTGAACCTAAACTATGCTAGGTGGAGAAAGGAGTGTCATTGAACTCCTCGAAAACGAGTCGCGGAAACATCTCAGCAAGCCATTGTTAGAAGGAAGAGATGGGAGTAATCAGATACAACGAAGCTCTTTTATTAACTTTTTTTGGCAGCCAAGTGTTATTGGGAGGGATTTGTTCGTGACAGTAAGATTCGGTCTAGTGCAATATGTAAGCCACTGACTTTTCCATCCACACAGTTTTTATTTTGGCTTTCATGACCGACATTATCTCTCTGTTAGCTCAGATGATTCTGAAAACGCTCTGCGCTTTCTTGGCATTCTTGTTGGGGCTCTTTGGGGTTTACGGTGATGGACAATTCAAGTGGTACTATGGGTAAGTACCTCATTGATAATTCATTCTTGTTGGGGATCTTCTAAGTTTTTTATACTTTCATGAAAAAAGCCGCCTTGCTGTCAATGCTAGTTTCCTCATTTACTAGAAAAATCAGTCAATACTCACCAGAGTTTGAGAAAACATCCTCAATCTTCTATTCTTCCAGCAGTTTTGTTGGATCGAGAAGTTATTGTTACACGATATGGAAGAGCATGTCCTGATTAATCTTTCTCCATTGACTGTTTTATCTTTTGCAGATATCCCTACATTGTGGTTGTGCTTAACTTCAGTCAGATGTGGGCACTATACTGCCTCGTACAGTTCTACCACGTAACACACGAACGACTTAAAGAAATAAAGCCATTAGCAAAGTTCATCAGCTTCAAGGCCATTGTTTTTGCTACCTGGTGGCAAGGTATGGGTATTTCCGTAATGTCTGCGTTCGGAGTTCTGCCCAAGGAGAAAAGATTTGGATCGGAGTTGCAAGATTTTTTGATTTGTATAGAAGTAAGTCTATACTGTCTTTGGGAAAAGAATACACTCACTATTTTGGTCTTCTCCCTTCTTGGGACTGAATTTTAAGATTTTTCATGTCTTTAATTGAAGATGACCATCGCTGCTGTGGCACATATCTTCGTGTTTTCTGCGGCACCCTACTATTTCATGCCTGCTGCTGAGCAAGAAAATGTGACATCAGAAACTAGCAAACTAGAGTTAAAATTGGAAGAAGGTGATTCAGCTGCAATGCTTGAAGAGACGGAAACTCACGTCGAAGCTCCTAGAACAAGCATCACGAAGAGCGTTCAGGATGTTGTTGTTCAAGGCGGTCAATATGTGCGTATAAACTCTCCGAGCCGATGAGTTTTGATATGCTGATGTTCATTTTCACTTCTATTGTTTTTATTATTCTAATATTCTCGTATAAGCAGGTGGTTAAGGATGTGGTATTGACGTTGAATGAAGCAATAGGACCAGTAGAAAAAGGCGTGACGAAGATCCAGGAAACTTTTCACCATAGATCATCGAGCTCGGAGAAAGACGAGGAGTTAAAGATACAAATTGAAGAACAATTTGAAAAGAATCTTGCAACTGGAGAAGTGAAAGAAAACATTAAGGAAAATGTCATAGCTGGAGAAGAGCCCTCGCACTCGTAAAACATCGTTTCTTGCTCTCTGAAACAATATGCTCTTGATCCTTCAAATGTATACTATGGTTTCTAAGTATACAAACCTCAACCCAAACCTTAATTGCTGGTATACTCTATAACTATTATACACCTCCTAATCAGTGGTATATTTGTGTATTAATTTTACAACAAAATATACAGTTTTGATGAGACAACAAAACCTACGGTTCTATTGTCCATCACCTCCAGAACAACATAGTAGCGAACAGCACTCGAAGCAGCCGAGAAATGCTAGAGCGGTGCAGAACTGAGCCAAAACGATGGCACACTGGTCGTTCATCTGACTGCAACACTGGAT
The DNA here is from genome assembly GCA_963691705.1 of Viola odorata. NCBI lineage: Eukaryota > Viridiplantae > Streptophyta > Magnoliopsida > Malpighiales > Violaceae > Viola > Viola odorata. The sequence continues at coordinate 4,278,015 of OY829546.1, forward strand.
GCAGCACATGCAGCAGCACCGACCGAACATCTTACCGCAACAATTTGAAGCTGCCTTTATAATCATTTCGGCTGCCTCAGGCAACTTTGGTTCCTCAGCTCCCGGATGAATGTTTTCAGCAGTTGCGCTCAAGTTGCCAAAGCCGACACATAGGCTCCGTAAAAATATTCTCTTCGGAATTTGAGAGTTCACTTTTTGGGAACCAAGTTTTTGCCGTACCTGTTCAGGAGAATTTCATACGTTAGATATGATTCGAACTAAAATGATACCTTATGCTCTGCAAATACATACATATACTTGATGTAAACTAATCATGATCCTAACTAAACGCATACCTTCTGGTCTGCAGGCGAGACTGTGGCTTGGTTTGCTTTATCCATCTCAACTAATGACATGCGTGTATATTCAGACACCAAGCCTGTCTGTATGCTTATTTTAGCAACCTACCAAAGACAGGAAAATACTGTTGCATCAGCGACTCTTCCTGTTTAGAATCATTAGCAGCTTTAAGCGAAAGCATATAGAGAGTAGAAATCATCGAACCTTCTCCTCAAGCTGTCTACTTTCTGAAAACCATGCCTGTGCTGTAAGTATATCAATCTCTTGCTGTGCAACAACCTGTCATAGAAGAGAAAAGAGAGTGGTGGGCGAGGGACGTATATTCCAGGTCATAACAACAGTATTAAAACAATCAGACTGCATTAACGCAGAACTCGAGCAGAGTTCATTTGGAAAAGAGAGCTGAAGAGTATGTGCATTACCTTGTCAAGAGGAATGTCTTTTGACTTGTGTACCTTCAAATCTATAAGAAATTTACTCGAGTCACCTAGAACGCCTTCAGCCTTAAGTGTGTCGGGAAGATTTCCCTGATATCTCCCAGAAACAATCAACGGGCTTTCGGATGAAAGGTCTGGAATATTTGAAGGGTATATCTATCACAAAAGTTGCAGAGGAAGATCAGAAGGATTGTTGACAAACAGCACATGAACATAATAAAAGAAGCCTAAGAACAGAGAGAGGAAATAAAGGAACAGACAAAGAACATGTATCAACCATGCACGTTCAGATTTTATTCTCGATAAAAAGATAGCAGAGCAAAACCAATCTCAGATAACAATATCATCATACCACTCTGAGATGACTGAACTGTCCTAACAATGCTAAGAAAACTTTAGATAAATTTGGAAATCCTACCTCTACATTATCAATATCATGAAATGTCGTTATATTTGCAAGAACAGTAGATAGTGCCCGGCTGAACGATTTCTGCAACCGAGACTCCAGTGAATCTGACCAAAAATATATAAACCAAGTCATTAGTATCACTGCATGAAAATGAAAATACATACACTGTTAGTTACCATCTCCTTTTATCTAATTATCCAGTCTGAGTACCTAAAAAATGAACTTTTAAATACAGTAAGAGGACACAAGTGGAAGTATGTATGGCCAGGACCAAGCTGGTAAATACTGGGCTTTATAGTCCATACAACTGGATTATTTAGCATCTGGTGTATTCTACCACACGCACACAAAAAAGCATGAATTCTTCTATACCCTAAAACAATAGTCACAACCAATTCAAATTCATCCGTTTGTTGATGTGACTAGTGCATGCTGGAAATAAGACCAAAGAAACAGGGTTACTGCCATCCAAAGATTTTTAGGCCTTTGGAGTCTTCAATAATTATCACATCTTCTAGCTGCTTAATTCAACTTACATTGACCCTTTCTAAGACCATAACACTCGACTAAAAAACTAGCAAACAGTTCAGTATGTCTAGAAGCACAGGAAGTCCCTTTGCTGATATTATTACCGGTATTGGATTTTGGGTCAGAATACCATCCTAAGTTCCTAACTCAAAAGGGAAATATTGCTGGAAATTTGTAGGACCTTGTTTCCCCTAGCTAATCATTTAGAACTAACCTATGTCGTATGCAGCATCATACTGCCCCCGGCTGACCGTTGCAAGCATTCGTAGGAAATGATGGTTGCAGAATGTACCTGGAATTGAGAAATTAGAGTGTTAAAATTTGCCGTGGAATAAACATTATCTCAATACATGGAATGACATTGAATATAAGAGAGACATGAAGTATGCTTTAACAATGTCTTTTTCACCATTACCTATTCCAAAAGTGCATATACGTGGAAGTATTGATCCTGTGCCTGACATATGAGTTTTCATCACATCACAAATGTGTCTTTCATCTTCAACAGCTCCATCAGTAACAAGGAAGATGATGGGAATTGAACTACGTGCACCGGATACCATCTCTATCGCCTAGAAGCATGAAGCAAACACAGAATGGATGGAATTACATTTTTAGTATAGTCAAGCACAAAACGGCTAGGATGAACTGAAGTAGACAGGAAGTCTGCAAACCATGCCTATTTTCCAATTGAAGGTGAAATTGAAATACAGTGATGTGTCAGGTAAAATAAAATAAATATACACAGATGCAACAAGAGACAATTAAGACTCCTCAAAAGCAATAATTTGAAAATGAGCTGAAAGTGAAAATTGAACAAACACCATTCAACCAAGTGACAATCAACAGAGTGGTTTGCTTTAGAATGTGAAAAAAGCAAAAAAAGAGTTCTTCATCTGTTTTTTTATTCTGCTTGGAAGTCAATCCCTCTCCATTATTGGAAATTTTATTTGCGTTTGTGTGTGTATTGAGAATATGTAAAATCGGAAGGCATGGAGGAAAAAAGAACCTTATTTAGGGGAACCAATATATTTGTACTGCCCCCTGCAATAAAGTTCATATTCATCCACTGAATAGCCCTTTGAATTGTTTCCTCAGAAGCCAACTCCAATGATGATGAAAATTGATAAGTCTCTCCATTGAATGCTATAATGTTGAATGAATCTTTGGAATCAAGCTTGGAGAGTTCTGCAGATAATGCACTCTTTGTACCCTCCATTGCCTTTCCTTCCATGCTTCCACTTATATCAACAAGAAACACAATCTCTTTTCTGAATACCTATATATTGAGTAAGATGAGGACCAAATAGCAACACAGATTTGACAAACTAAACAAGCACAAAGCAGAATGAGGATACAACTAACCTTCCTACTTTGCTGATTTCCTGGAAACAGATAGAGACAGAACATCTCCCTTTGATCAACATCATGAACAGATGGGGATTGCAAAAGCATGCCACCAAATATATGACTTGAAGGAACCTGAATAATCACATAGATATAGTCAAACAATTATGCTAATCAAAATATAATTATCACTATCTCATCGTACTCATGTTCAATTCACACTGCAAGAAATAGCAAATTACAAAATCTGACACAAATCTTACAGTATATGAAACAGCAAAATCAGCGTTCGTCCAAGTGAGAACATCTGCTTCATAAACGAATCCCAATTTTCCAACTTCACGCCTTAGTTGCTGAAAAGTTAAGAAAAGAAACCATGCAAACCATTCATTCAAAAATCATACTCAAAATGCAGGACTAAATAAGTGACGTTTTCTTTTTCTCAGCTACTCACCTTCAGAGGATGACTAGTCGTCTTCAAAACAATCTCGGTCCCAGTACCAGAATTCACATTCAGTTGTATTCTTTCTTTCTTTGCTAATTTTTTGGCAGCAGGAGTTACATACTCTGGGAATCTAAATGGCACAACCAAGGAAAACTCCCCATCCCCTTTATACAACAACTTTTGCATCCAAGAAACTTTAATTGACAAAGTGGAACCACCATCAATCTTCAAAAAGATCAACAAAGACAAAAATGTCAAAATACATGACATACTCCCACCACAATAGAATTGGGAAACTCACAACAACCACAAGCTCTTACCTTTGGTATTGTAATGGTAAATATGTTAGGTTTCAAAAATCCTCCATTTTCAGGTCGGGATTCCTTGTCCAGATCTTTTCTCTCCTCATCACTCAATGTAATCACTTCAGTGCAATAACTCTTGCTCGAAACCTCCACTTCAACACCTAGAATTGAGCCCTGTTAGCCAAGTCAAACAAAAAAAGCAACTTTCAAAATTCCATGCATTCATTCCATCTATCAACCACATCCCTAAAAACTTTAGCTCATATTCAAGTATACCTGTTCCCCCATAGGAATTGCAATCCGGCAATCGCAGTTTTTGCTACCCATCACACAATGCACACGCCAAGACCCATCCAGCCGAACCAGAGCCCTGTCCAAATAAGAATCCGCTTCGAGCACAATCCGGTTCATTTGCAGTGGAATAAGCGCCGGGGGATCACACCTGCCGTGCACGTGCGGCTGATAGCTCGGAATATCCGGGTTGTCTACAATACCAGGGTTATGTATCACAGCATAAACCATAGGCGACGTCGGCAAAAACACCTCCTCCGACGCCGACTTATCCATCATCATCACTGGCGCCTTAGGCGGCGTCACGGCCCTATCTTTCCCAAAATATATCCGCTTCGACAGCTTCAACCCGTCCTCCACCGCCGCCGCGAAATCCGTAGCCATTATTGAATCGAATCAACTCAAATCGAATGTAAATTACACTGTGATAAATTAATGTTCTTTGAGCAAAAAAAGGAATGAATTTGTCACGAAGAGGAAAAAGAGAGCAGGAAATGGAAATGAATCTCTTTGATTTTACAAGCGAGTGAGAAAAAGAGCGAGGGGGAGTAAGAGAGACGTTTGGGTTATTTCCCGTTTTCCGATTGATTTTTTGTTCTTTTTAAAGTATTGTTTTGTCGAAGAGGTACAGTCAGGCGGGCAGGCAAATTGTAGAGTGTCACGTGTAATAGCGGGAACGCTGAGCTGGCGAGAGCCGTTGGGAGCTGAGGAACGGGCTGGAAATGACTAAGAGAGAGGGGAGTTGTTAAAGTGACAAACGGGTTGCGTTGTTTTTCACACACTTTTGTGATTTTGATGGCTGTCTTTGTCGAAATAACTTCTTTCTTCTTCCATTTGTGAGGGTAAAGTTGATTATAATGGCGTTGCCTTCCCACTCGTCCCAGCCAATAGCCTAAAATACAGATATTCGTTGGAGTATTATCGAATTTTAAAAATTAGAATTTTGGAAAAGAAAAGTTATAGGTCGGGTGAAATTCGAACATGAATTTGAGTTTCTATTGGTACCTTTAATCCTTTTGAACTCAATAATAATTTGGAATTATTTAATTTAAATATTTGAAATAATAATTTCGAATTGAGAAAAAAAAGGAGATCATTAATCCAATAATCCCTTTGAAATGACCCCTAAATTGTTTAGTGTTTTGTATTGACGACGAAAAAGGAGCCCATGTAGAGTAAATTGTGGAGAATATCGAAAGCCCATCCAACACAGGGAATCGTGTTTGGGCCCTCCATTGTCCAGATCTTAAGGACGCGTTTTTTATTCGAATTGAGATTTGAGAGCTTAGTCTTTTTAGTACTTGGACCGCTAAAAAGTTTGTTGCAAGCTACTAACTCATAATTATCCTTAGCTACATTGGTACTCCCTCCGTCCCATATTAACTGTCACTTTACTGTTCGTACACGTATTTCGAGGAAACCGAATGACTCACTATTTGACTCCAAAAAAATCCGTACTTTTTTTCGAACGTACGTTAATCCTTAACCTACATTTGAGAAAAAATTCGAAAGTTTTTTAGGTCAAATAGTGCGTCATCCGGCCTTCTCGAACGCGTGCATGAACAGTGAAAATGGACAATTAATATGGGACGGAGGGAGTATCAATTATGAATTAAAAATATAATAATCCTTCTTACGAGACATTTACATATTTAAATTCAACTTAATTTTAAGCTCGTAGATTTAAAACTTAAAACCACTACTATATGATTTAGTAAAAAATTAGTAAAATTTATCTTACTTTTTTTTTATACTTTTTTTCTATTGATTAATCAGCATTTACAGCTGGTGTGTTGTGTTTCCCGCGGCTGGCCGGCTACAGGATCCTAAAAAAATGCAGAGAACCATATCACAGGAAAGAAATAAGAAAGAAGGCAGTGTCACACACTACAAAGTACAAACCAAGCAATGAAGAAATACATCTGAACACTTTTTGCAATGCCTGCCAATCCACGGTGGCATGATCAACCTGGAACTGGAAGTCCATTTTCCACAAAATTTCACATGGAAAACTATTGCACAAATATTTTTTGACGCATCAATTCGTAATGATGATATACTAATATCAAATCTATTTACGTTGTAGTATATAGCGTTACATTACTCGATACACAGCGGTGCAGATCTCCATTATACGATGACTTAACCGCCACTAACCACCAGTGGTAGACTCTATATTAGTATGTAGTAACTCATAAAGGAAAGAAGCTTTACTTTCTGACCCTTTCCCTTCAATGCCAATATCCTGTAGGACCTGTACTACTACTACCAAGTACCAACCTTTAGAGTCATGGTTACTGCAAAAGGTTCATCAGCAACAGCAACCCAAGAATGCACTTCCATCTGTTGGAGTTCTATACCACTCAGTATAACTTAAAACGTTAAAAACTTCTGAGCCGCGAATTAGATCTGCAAATGTAGACTACAGTCAACAGAAGCCTATATGGTAAAACACCAGAAGAATGCTCCTACCTACTAATCACGCAACTCGAACCTCTCACTGCGGGTGGAAGTTACAAAATTGCTGTTAGCCAAACCATTGTGCAACTCACTTAATCATACAACATCAGTAAACCGCTATTCCACATGAATAACACATTGCATTTGCAAAGTGCCATGACCCGGATCATTAACCTTCTCCAAATTATCAGTACCTAAGTTCATTCATTCTCTGCCTGTGACACGACACTAACGTGTGCAAAAAGGATTTCGTTCCAGGTGTCAGGAACACCAGGTAGGCACCAATGCAAGCAATCATGTACCCTTTTTGCAGATGTAAGGCTATAATGTGATATGTGGCCTTCATCCCTTAGGTTGGATAGAGCGGTTATATCCAAAAGCTTAACTCCAGTCCCCTTCACTGCATTCCCAGCACTGTAATCACTGGACTCATCCTGCAATATTTCCTTCCCAATGGACAAAGGGGTTGTATTGTTGCAGCTTCCCCCGGTATTCCAGTCCCCATTAACAAAATGCCTAGGTGAGATGCTCCGGTAGAAGGCTTTCACGTGCGGATGTTTTGGAAGCTGAGAATTCACCCAACTAACAATGCTATGGGTTGTGAAATTCTTGGCATCTCCAATCCTTATTAACTTTTTGTCAGTATTGCACTTACCCCCAACATACATAACCCAGCGGTTAGCATTAAGTTTTCCTCGATTCCAATGGTGTCCTGTGTTAAGAACTAAGACATCAAATTTATGAAGGAATTGGCGCAGAAAGGCTGGTGGCCTATCAAGATGCATGGCAATATCAGTCACTGGATTTGTCACATTTATAGGTTCCAAGTCACATAGGCAAGCCGACCAGTAATAAAGTACGGTGGTATTGGTCCTGGTAAATCGATGGGCCCAACCACTAGGACGATCACCACCCTCAGGTGCGGCAAGCCCATACTCTATTCCCACGTCTATGACATCAGACGTCTCCTGACCACCTGTGATCATGCACATTAAAGACTGATACTGCTGTCGGCCCAATGAATCTCCAACAAAAGCTATAGTTTTCCCTTGCATCCTGGGAGCAAACAATTCAATCATCAGATGATGGAGCAAAAATACAAATCAACTTTTGTCAAATGTGAGAAGTGAGGCAGTCATTCAAACTGGACTTGTGGGACACAATGTGGAAGCATAAGCATGAAGTGGAGAAGTATTTCACAAAAGGTAGCATTGTCAGGAAAAATAGTATATCACTTTATCCACCTTAAAAGGCATCAGGCGAGAGGAACTACTCCCAAGGGAAGAGCATGAACCAGTATGCAGCACAAGCATTAAGCTGAATGTGCACTCGAGTCTTAAGTTGCATTATTCTGTCCTAACAACCATGATCAACAGTTGGTGTTATGACTATACACCTATGGGGATGGAAGGCCTGGAAATAGACCAAGAGGCAGTTGATGACCAGAAGGTACATGCATCACCGAGGCATCTATCTAGTCAGTTCATACATGTATTCCCCTGATTCAATTAGGATAGTCACACTATTAAGAACAAAATCAAGCAAGGGCACCTTATGGACCCAATAAGGTAGTTGGCACCAAATCAAAGTAACATCAGGTAGAGAGATATGGATCCAAACCTACCAATTGTGGAATAACCCATTCGATAAAGTCCAGAAGAAATAGGTTACTGGCCATACTAGGTTACTGGCTGTTCTGAGATTGGCGTGTAAGAATTGGACTAATTCAAGCATCACAACCAGGTTCGACAATCAAATGTCAGGCCCCAATTTGAAAATGTTTAAAGAAACAGTACAATAGTACCTTTTCAAGAACCTAGAGCCTTCGAATTCTTCTATCTGACAATCTTTTGTTTGCCATCGTAGCTTCTCATAAGCAAAATCCTCACGTTGCATCAACCGGCAGGCCCACATTGGTGACAGCCACTGTTTGCAGTTAAAGCCAGAATACAAAGGCCCGCCATCATCTACAATCCATTTTCCCTTTGCATAACTACAGGCTGGATTAAGGATCAGATAAAATGAGAGCCACTAATTAGTAATATACATCTAACAAAAACATACCAAACGACCACATATAACTAGTTATATTTTTTAGGAGGTTCCTCCTCCTTCCGGTAAAGGAGCCCCACTAATTCCTTTCTACTTTTCCTTGTTGGCAAACCAAATAATATATATTTAAATGAATTTTAAGCCATTGTTTCACCCATAGGAAAGGCGCAAAAAGCAGAAGTCTCGGTAGATCTCTTCTTAAAGTTTCCCTAAGCAATGCAGGGGAAGGAAACTAGAATTAACAACATGGATTATTTATGGCATACACAAGCCTAGCTTACATTGATTTTTGACAAGAGTTGTTAAATTCTTCCCATCTAGTCGCTGAAGCGAGGAATTTGTATTTGCAGAATCTATAGGCGCTGCCAAATGTAGAATTTCTTCTTTCTCTTTGAGATTGTGTTCTCCATAATTTTCCGCTTCTGTTGTGCTTCTAGAAATTTCTGTGAAATCGATTTTTTCTACTTCCGAAGCATGCTTGTCTTTTTCTTCTCTTTCTGCTACATCATAGCTATTCTTTGCTTCAACTTCTGCCAGCCTTGTGGAAATTTTTTTAGTCCCAGAGTTTTCTACTTCCACAGTAGGCTTGTCAATTGCTTGTGTTTCTGCTAAAGTTAGGGTAACGTGTTTAGAGTGACATGCATACCCATGACTTACAGTACCAATCATAGAGAGACAACACTTGAAAAACTAGTAGATAAAATGGAGAAATCAATAGTAAACATAAAAAACTATCAATAGGAGTCCTTATTAACCTTACTGTCAAGAATCCAGAAAAAAATTATCCAATTCGTACTATTATGATATCACAGAGCAGCAGTTATCTTCAAGCAAAATAATAATAAAACCACATCGTCATTCAAAATCATTATTTGGTAGATTGTGTGGAACTCTACAGCTGAAAGGGAATTGCTTAAATATACAGACAAGAGGCATTTCTCAATAGAACTTGTCAAATCCTTCAAGTTTTTTAATCCAACCTCAGCAACAGCATATGAGGGATAAAGATATTCAAAGTCGAAACATACCTTCAGGAAGCTGCAGCACATCTTTCGTTGGAACCCCAGTAGTAAGAAGTGGGGTTCTCTGCCATGACCATAGAAGAATGGTTGCACACACAAGAACAATGAGAAGAAGATAGAACTCTTTATCCCTGAATCTTGAGATGCCCCCTTTCATCCTAGACAAAGCAAACACCCAAAATCTAAACTTAGACCCAACAAAAATGTAGTCAGTGATACCACATTCCCTTCGAAGACATTCAATAATCATGACAAATGAGTCAAATATCTGAGATTTGGATGCATGCAAAAAAAATCATCCAGTTGTTATGATACTTCCCCTACTCAAAACTCAACTTTCCCGCTCCATATTGAAGCTAAAACACAAAGAAATGGCTCATTCATAACAGATTTTTCGTTAAGAAGTTCAATTCCTATTCTCAGATCAATCTCCCATCTCAAGCATATCATAATGATAGCAAAAACGACAGAGATCACCAGCATTGTCAAGAACCACAACTAAAATATCATCAAACGCGTTAGGCCGGAAAAATCGGGATGTGAAGATTTGCTTAAATTTGAAACAAGATTACTCATCGGATGAGGTGAGCGACGAGAATAGGATCATGAGAAGAACATACCTCATCGCAGCACGGACAAACGGAAGCAAAAGGAAGGGGAATCACGGAAGAAGATGAAATTTGGAGATCTTTCTGATATTTGAGAGGGGATGGTTGTTTTGGAATAAATTAATAAGTAAAAAATACCAGAAAGTGAATAAATAATAAATAATAAATACTTTTAATGAAAATAGTTAGTAAATCAACTGTGCACTTTAAGGAAAAACGAAACTGTGGAGAAAACTAGAAAGTTGGTCAGCGCGGCGGCGGTGACAGCTGTCGCTTTTTTAGTGGAGGATGAAGACCGGGCGGAATTGTGGACCGGACGACACGACAAAGCGAATCTCGCGAAAATGAACACTGGTAACTAATCAGTTTTTAATTGTTGATGTTGCTGTTTATTAAATTGATGAGATGAAAATTATGGACTCCCGCGAAATTACAACTCCAACTAATTTCAGTAATTTGGCTATAATGACGTTATCAATTCATTTGGTGATGTTATAAAACCTTTTTTTTAATCAAAATTAAAATTTCGAGCTCAACGAAGACAAGTTGAAATATTGAGGACTCAATTAGTTTTATTTAATGTCTCTGTGTTTAAGTTTTGAAAAAAATAATTGTTTTAAAATTTCTTGTTCCAAACTTGAATTTTTTGATCTTTTAAGTTTAGTACATTCGGTATGATTATATCATTTTATACTAGTTCGATAGCTATTTTAATATAAAGAAAAATATAATCTAGCTAATTAAAACAATATAAGGGAACAAACTTATAATTTTATGTGATAAAATAACATACACTAATTAGTTGAACTATAACTTTACGTACAATTTAACTTATTTTTTCTGGAAAAAAATACCTGAAATATCTCTTAAAAAGAATGAACTAGTACGAGATGAGACATGAAAACCAAGAGTAATGCAAACCAAGATCAAATATCAAATTCACTAACCTATCAGCAACATAATTAGCTTATCTCGTATTATATGAACTTCTCATTAAATGTGCAATCTAGATAATTATTAATAAACCTTAATGATATGTTATTTAAAAATATTATTGTTAAAATTTAATATTTATAATTTTTTTTATATAAATTTATCTTGTCTCTAAAAAAGAGAGAAATAAACGGTTTAATTGGAATTATCCTTTTTTGCATCACACTCACACCACGCTCTAAACTGGACTAGTGGGCTTGTCTTTGTGTTGGATGGGCTGAATTATACTCAACTCAAACATCAGGCCGAGTAAAATTTCTTTTTCGGCCCGATTTTTAGTCTAATATTTTATTCTTCTTCTTTTATTGGAGTATCAGATGCGAAAGCGAAATATGCTGCTGACTGCTGTGCTTGAGATTGAGTAATCTTCTCCACTTCTCGCCTCTCACCTTGCGTCATTTCGAGTAGCAGCTCCGCTGTCGGTAGTCGGTACAACAATAGTCAAAAGGCGGTTGTTCTTCCTCAAGCTGATTTTAATCTACAAATTCTCTCTTAGCTTTCTAAGAATCGCCGGTTTTTCCTTGCACAATGGCTGCTAATTCCGGCTCCACTAACGAACATCAAGAAGACAACACCCTCCTGGCCATTTGTTACAATCGCGGTTCACTTCAGCTCCTGGACCAGGTTTGCGCTATTCTCACCTCTCACAGTTTCTTTTAACCTCACTAATCTAATTCAATTTTCTGCTAATTTCCCACTCCTAACTTCAACAGAGAAAGCTTCCCCTCGAAACCACTTACTTGGACATCCATTGTGTCTCTGACGGATGGTAATCTCTCTTATCTGTCCTGTTCTTCAAGAAAAATTGAAAATTTAAGAAACCCATCAAAGTATCTGAGTTTTTTTTTTTTGGTCTTAGGTCCGCTATCCGGGACATGGTTGTTCGTGGGGCGCCGGCAATTGCGATTGCGGCAGCTCTGTCGCTTGCTGTTGAAGTGAGTAATCTAAAGGGTTTTACTGGGACGCCCGATTCTGCTGCTGCTTTGCTCGTTGAGAAATTGGATTATCTCGTTTCTAGGTAAGCGGTGTGTGTTTGGAATTGGATTAGGTAATTGATGCCTTTCTTCTTTTGGATTTTGGCAACATGGTTTGATATGTGGATTGTTGTTCTTGTTTTTTTCAGTCGTCCCACCGCAGTGAATCTTTCAGATGCTGCTACAAAGCTTAAAGAAGTTATATCGAAGGCAGTAAAGGGTGCATCAGGTTCTGACAGTGTTTTTCAGGTAGTTTTTATAAGGTTATTGAGGTCAATGAGGATAGCAGTATGTAGAATTTGGTTACTAGTTTTGTTGACTCTGTGCCTAAGGGAATTGAAAAGGTCCTTCTACTGATTTTTTCTTGGTTTCAATATCGTTGCGATAGGCTTACATAGAAGCTGCTGAAATTATGCTAAAAGATGATGTTGCTTCAAACAAAGCAATTGGATCATATGGGGCTCAGTTTATTCAGAACCATCTTAAATTTTTTAAAGGGATTTCTATGCTTACTCATTGCAACACTGGCAGGTACCTCCTTCTCCTTACGTTTCATGGTTCGTTTTTTGACTTTTGCTGCTTCTTTCTCTCTTCCTATTCTTAAAAAGATCTGAGAATGACACAACTTTATCCAGATTTAATTGGCATGTTGTACAACTTCTAATGTCTGATTCAATATGCTTTTCCAGTCTTGCAACAGCTGGATATGGTACTGCCCTTGGGGTAATCCGTGCTCTTCATGCTGAAGGAGTGTTACAAAGGGCCTATTGCACAGAAACCCGACCTTTCAATCAAGTGAGTATTCAAGCTGTATGCAGTTTATTCATGTAAAATTGCCTAAACAACTGCTGCTGAGAGGAGAATCAATGTCAGAATTAAGTTCGTTCACTGCAGAAATAGTGTTGAAGTAGGGGAAAAGTAGATTATTGTTTTACTTTTTTCATAAGGCATGTAATAATTAGTTGATTGGAACAAGCCTAAGACAACATGATTAAAGTAGATAAAGAGGAAGTGACCATACTAGTTTAGACTTGGGGGTTCAAAAATGTAATTAGGTGTCACTGATTGTGTTGTTTTTGCTTCTCCAGTAATTGTGATAATTCTTCCAAACTTTCAGCTATGGGAATGATATTTTTCCTATAAAGCATTGCAAATTTACTTAACTTGCATATATTGTCTGCTCTAGCTGGAAGCTTGATAAGCAACATGATTTGCATTGGTGATGTATTTTTCCTATAGCTGTCCTGGCCTGTTCGTTGTACTATATTTTATATTCTTGGAGAGTGATATAAATTTGTGAAGAGTGATCTTTGCCTAAATTCGATCCATCATCCTGCATTTATGCTTATTTAGTAAGTTTACTTCTAATTGCAGGGATCTAGACTCACAGCTTTTGAGTTGGTGCATGAGAAGATACCTGCTACTCTAATAGCAGACTCTGCTGCAGCCGCATTAATGAAAGATGGGCGAGTCAGTGCTGTCATTGTTGGGGCAGATCGTGTGGCTGCGAACGGTACTGTAAAGTAAATGAGTTCTGTGTCACTGTGTACCTTTTCACTTACATTTCGTCAAATTTCAGGAGACACTGCTAACAAGATCGGAACATATAGCCTTGCCTTATGTGCAAAACACCACAACATCCCATTTTTCGTGGCTGCACCATTAACCTCTGTTGATCTATCCCTCTCATCGGGAAAAGAGATAGTTATAGAAGAGCGGTCCCCCAAGGAATTGCTGCACACACGTGGAGGACTTGGGGAACAAGTTGCTGCATCTGGAATCTCTGTCTGGAACCCAGCTTTTGATGTTACCCCTGCGAACTTGATAAGTGGTATCATAACAGAGAAGGTGCCTCTCTCTTTCCTCCACACATATGCACCTTCAAAAAGGACATCTTTGTTGATATCAAACTCACTAACTTTTCGTTCTTTGATCAGGGTGTCATTACAAAGACGAGTCCTGATGCTTTTGACATTAAGGATTTTGTTGAGGTTTCCTGCTAGTCTACCACATAAGAGCGCTGACCGATTCACTGGACATTGTGCAAGGTATAATAACAGTGTGGTACATGTGCAAGGTATAATAACAGTGTGGTGAACAAGATAAGTGGCATACCATGCAGAGGAACGCTGCAAGCGGCCTTGAATACTTGTAACATTATTGTAACTGTGTTCTTTGTATCTTTTATGAGAATAAAATAAATTATGGGTTTGCTGCACACTGCTTCTATTTTTAGGTTGACTTTGTAGTTTAAGCTCGGTAAAAATTGTTGTTTTCAACCTTCCCGAATATATACCCAGCATGATTTTTTTTATTTTTCATAAATTCGGCAGTTTTCAATTCTGATACAAGAAAAGCCACCTGTCCTAATTTGTTAGCCCAGCCCGTTTTCACAACAATCACATTAAATTTCCTGGCCGGAAAAAGGGCCCAAGTGCGATCCCCTCTTTGCAATAGTAAACGACGTCGTTGGGGGGGGGGGGGGGAATTCAGAAAATACGCAGGGGCATTTTGGAGAAAAGCAGCTCTCAGTTTTCTTGTTGGGCGAGTCAGCTAACACTAAATAATACTCTTCGCATCAAGAAAAATAAATTTCCGGAGCAATCAAAAAACCAAGAGAAAAACACCTAAAGCTTTTCTTCGAAAATCAACCAAATCTCTGCACACTCAAAGAAAACAGAAGGATGAGTAGAGGCAGCGGCGGTGGATACGATCGACACATCACCATCTTCTCACCGGAAGGTCGTCTCTTCCAAGTCGGTACGTTTCCTTTCACTCCACTAACCTCCTCCTTCCTTCCCAAACGCTGCCGTTTTTGTTTCTTACCGTATCTAGTTTCTTCTGTTCAGAATACGCGTTCAAGGCCGTGAAATCATCTGCCATCACCTCGATCGGAGTTCGCGGCAAGGATTCCGTGTGCGTTGTCACCCAAAAGAAAGTTCCCGTAAGTATACTTTTACTCATATTTGCTTAATTACCTCGCTGTTTTCTTCATTATTCATGTACTTGAGTTGAGTGATTGTCAATGCAGGACAAGCTTTTGGATCAGACTAGCGTGACTCATCTTTTCCCTATTACCAAGTATCTTGGATTGCTAGCTACTGGCTTGACAGGTTTTCATCTACTACATTCACTGTGAAACTTGATTTTCTTTATTATTTTTGGGTTTCTTATTCATGAGATTTTTTCTTGTGCTTTGGTGTCTTGATGTGAATTTTCAGCTGATGCAAGGACTTTGGTCCAACAAGCAAGGAATGAAGCAGCTGAGTATCGCTTCAGATATGGATATGAAATGCCTGTAGATATGCTGGCCAAGTGGTATGTGTTTGAATTTTTGTAACCTTTAATTGTATGCTCTTACAACATAGTGTGAGGAAGGGCTTGGTGGTTCAAACAATTGCACTTGTATTTAAGTGCAAATGAAAGCTGAAAAATCTGTGAAAAGTGAATCTAGTTTTTGCATTTCTTTGCTGACCAATGGCTTCATGACAAACCTGATTGTGCTTGAGCTAACACATGATTTTTTCTCATCCTTATCATCAGTTGTGTGGTGTTTTCGCAATGGATTACTCCAGCCGATGATTTAAATATTAATGTCTTTTCTAATATGAATATAGGGTTGCAGACAAGTCACAGGTTTACACTCAGCATGCTTACATGAGACCTCTTGGAGTAGGTATGCTTCTCGTCTCTAGTCTTTACCATGTACTATGGTAATTGTCAATATTTTCTGTAGTTATCACATGCACCTGTAATTTATAGAAAAGTAACCTTGTAATGCTATTTCCAGTCTTATGTTAGTTCTGATATCTAAATTTGTCTCTGTAAAGTTGCTATGGTGTTGGGCATTGATGATGAGATGGGGCCTCAGCTTTATAAATGCGATCCAGCTGGCCACTTTTACGGTCACAAGGTACTTCCAAACAGCTTTTGTTTACCCAGGTGCATTATATATTGTTTCTGAAATTTCTGGTAAGCTCACAAATGTCAAGGCTTATGGTTGTATGCACAAGATGGCATTCCTGCTAGATCATTTGCCTCAAAAGTAGGTTTAACCGTTTAAGGCTATAATCTGATAAGCAATCTCAATATCAAACTATATAGATTTCTATTGATCTCGTCTTTTTTTATAACTGCTGTAAAGTCTAAAGTTTTTCCAAACAATGTTCAGCTTTATCTGTTGGTTGAACTGTTGAGCATATAAACTGCTAGAACACTACAGAGTAAATGCAAAAATAGCTACCCCTTTATATTGAGGATTCATTTTGTGTGATACAGATTAACACTAGATGCTTTGTATGTAATAGAACATTCTTGTCATGTCTTTATGATTAGTCTTAACTTCTTACTTGAACAAAATTGCTAAGTAACTTATTGCTTTGGGACTTGATTTACTTATACATTGCAGGCCACAAGTGCCGGGTTGAAAGAACAAGAGGCCATCAATTTCTTGGAAAAGAAAATGAAAAATGACCCTGCTTTCTCCTATGAGGAAACTGTGCAGGTAATCGTATCCCTATTTGTTTTAAAGGATATTTATAACTGCCTTATTAATGGGCATTATATAGTTTAATATAGTTTGATGAGAGAATATGTCTCCTTTAAGGATAATGATCATATGGAATGGCGAGGATTATCTTATTTGCTTTGTTATTATTTCCCTTAGAAAAGATTCTGACAATCATGACTTCTAGGTTCTTGTAATTAGAGAAATTAGCATCCGATCACTTATGTATGATTTTGATTTGTTTTGTGCTCATTCTCCATTTCTTGTTGGATACATGCAAAAGTTCTAAAGAGACTAATTTTGTTCTGTTGTACAGACTTGTATTTCTGCTCTGCAATCTGTTCTTCAAGAGGACTTCAAGGCTACAGAGATAGAGGTATTGGCATCTCATTTCTTTTGTTGATGATAATACTATCAAAACGCCAAAAAGATTGATCTTATAAATCTTTGTCATAGACCGCCAAAGGTGCCTAAGGGTCAAAATTAATCAATTTAATTTTGCCTGTTTAGTTTCTACATGGCCTTTAATTGAACTCCTATGTTTCCACTTCTTTTAAGGAAGCATGCCCACATATTTGTTTCCACTGTGGTTTTGAACGGTAGATTATATTCTTGTTTACTCTAGCACTTGTGCAGCTTGGAACTGCTGTTAGCCAGTATGTTTGTATGACCAAACCGATTTGTTTTTGGCAGGTTGGTGTGGTGAGAACTGAGGACCGAGTTTTTAAAGTGTTGTCAACCGATGAAATCGACGAACATTTGACTGCAATTAGCGAACGTGACTGATTGCTGTGGAGTATAACAAGAGCTGGTTGCAGAAAGATTACTATAGTGTTTGAAGTGATGAAAAATTGTTGTTGATCATGGAGGTCAAAAGGACAGCAAGAGTCGGATCATTTTGAATTGTATTTCTAATATTGCCTCGAATTTGACAAAGTTGCTAAATCATGTTAGAATTGTTGTCACTTCTACTGCTATGTTTCTTTACTTCTAGAAATGACTATGAACTTGAGGTAAAACCTTTAAGCCTAAAAGCCTTTCCGTATGCTTATTTTGTGTTGCTATAACCAAGATTTAAGGAAAATTCAGAATTTAACAAAAATAATCAGTCGATGACAAAACTAAATATGAATTTATCAAGTTGTTAAAATTAAAGCCAAACGACTGTTTTCCATCATGCAGATGTAGTACTTGTTATTACTTATTACAAGAGTCTGTCTGCTGCTGCTTCAACTATTTATATGGATTGCAATGATAATTTTCCAATGAAGTTGGTGTTCAGACTTCCCAAGTACAGATGATCCTCAAACTCTAACGCTGTTGTCACAAATGTGAGTACTTTTCCTTCAGGATCATCTAACTTCCTGGTGATCTTGCCTTCAGCTGCCACATTCACCACCGCTGCTTTTCTGTAAGCCCCGTTCACATGTTTAGTCAATTTCGGAAAGGATGCCAAGAAGTATTTGGATGGCTTCGACCTGTGCACGAATTCTAGCCCATCAGCCACAAACTGCAGCAGAAGAAAACCAGAACGTGCTGTTTAGTTTCATAGAAAACTGTAACTGCAAGCTTCTCAAATGATAATTTGTTCATCTTTCTACTTTTCACATTCAAAACAGTTTAAGCACCTGAACGAGCGCAATCCAGAATGACCCATCAGGAGCCAGATGGATGTTATCAGGTCCACCGGGAAGGTTCTCAATAAAGAATTCTGTTCTTCCTTTGTTCTGCCCCTTCAGCCAAAGTTTCTGACACCTAAACCTGTTGGTTGCAACAGAAAAGCCTGTCACACATCGATTGTGCAGAAATTTGAAAAAACACGAGGCTTTAGAACATCTTCAAAGAATGACATGGTCCAAGATGAAATAAGCCAATCACCCTAATCAAAGTGACGCTACAATGCCTAAGTTGTAACGATAAGTGCAACCAATGTGCTGCAAGATAGAGAGTTCAACGTGTTCATGACTTACTTCCAACTCTCGCAAAAGATCAGATAATCCTCTTCCCTTGAAAGAACAACGCCATTGGCGAATCCCAAACCATCAACCAAAACTGTAGTCTCGTTCGATGATGGATCATGCTTGAGCAACTGTCCATGAGGTTTTGCCTCGAGAACGTCCAGAAACCAATCATGGAACCCAAATTTGGTGCTCGCGACACTGAAATACAGACTACCATCTGATGATTCTACCACTGCATCTGCAAACCTGATTGAACCAAGTAATTAGTAACCAAGCACTGCCATCATATAACCACATGATAAAAGCGAATACAAGTTCACATCAATTTCAAATGTTGAAATGAGCCATAACCCCGAAAAATCCCAAAGAAAAGAAGAACATTTTTATCATAACTCAACATCAAGATATCCTTGCATTAACCAGAAGAAAAAGGCACAACTTGCACAATATTCCTGCACATGTGCACATCAATTTCGGATGTGGAACTGCACCGTGCCTATCTCAGCATGAAGACAAGCTTTTCTTTTTCATTTCAATTTCGGATGTTTACATCTACGCCACCTATTGCATACGAACTAGTTTCGTTCTATGGAATATTTTGGTGGAGAGGGAGGAGGGTACTTGATGTGACAGCGTAATGTTGTTGGCCATAGCTAGCTCTTCCTACCTACCTTCCGGTGGCGCTGCTAAAATCCCAGTTCTGCTACTTGGTTTCAAGCCTATCCTACTGCAATTCGCTAAGACCCACCAAAAAATTCAAGTTTCAATTGTTTGCTCGCATGATAAAATTATATTTTTGTTGTCAGGTTCTAAAGACTTACTATCTTCCTTCGGACAAGCACAGATAATGCAACAGTACCTTATTTTGGAGCCATTAACATGGGATGCAATAACCACCACTCCATCTTCACTAACCTTAAGCAAACCCTGAAGTTACATAAATTCCAGCAATTACATAAGCAGACTCTGCGTCGATTAATTCAAAATTCACACAGCAAAAGTCTTTCTTTTTCATAAAAGAAATGCCTTTTCATTACCTGTTGCGCATCGCAAACAATAAATCCACCATTTTTAGAACTTGTGATGCCAAGTAAAGCTCCACCCTCTACTTTCTTCCAATTCTCCCATGACCCATTTCTCTGCATTCTCCTAATCCAACCATCTCTAACAACAGTATAAATTACACCCTCCTTGTCCACGGCAATCTCCTCCGGCCCTTCCAAAAATCCTTCTCCAAGTTTAACTGCTTTCTACACAAAAATAGGGGAAAACATGAAAAATAAGGCTCAAATGAAGAAATCATGTTAAAGTTTTGATCTTTTTGGTAACTTAATTACCTGCAAGTCCTTGTTTGAGGGAAGAGTGGAGGATGAAAAAGATGGAGGGAGGTCAAGCAGATCGGGAGAAATGGGGGAGAAGAGGATTATCTGAAGTGCAAAAGCAAGCACAGAAGCTAGCAGAAACCCACTCACTGCCAAAAAAGGATTCATTTTTGTGGCCAAGATTGGTGAAAGGTGTTAACTTTATAGTGGAAGACGTACAGTTTGATTAATCTTGGTTTGATACTACAATTTTGATTTTGATTTTCTCTAATTAGCTCACTTTATACTTGTTTTGATGGAATTCATGAACTTGCTTAAGTCTTAAATCATTCAAGAAACGAATGCCCACTTTTGTTACACATGGTACTAGGCACCTCTCTACACTACAAGTGTTTTAGCATTTGCAGTGTATTGGACAAAATATTTCAGAACTTTATTTGTCTTTACCTATCATAATATCAGCTTCAAATATAGTGAGATTTTTGCAAAATAATAAGAAAAAGTTAAATGTCGAGTTCCAATACCTCAGTTTGTAACTTCCATGTCGTAATAATAATAGTTAATATTAATTGTACAAAATTATAAATCATACAGATACTTATTATAAACCGGAGAGGATTAAGATTGGAGTTTGAGTACCCAGCTTGATTATGTTCCTGTTTATAAACAAGAATTATGAATTATACAGTTAGATTAACGTGGAAATAAGAGGCGGGAAGAATATAGATTTTGCAAAAGGGAGGAATTGGGCCCGTTTATAAGCAAAGGCCCAACTGCTAATAAAAAAAATTAAAGGCCCAATTCTCAAAGTCGAAATATGAACAAGTTACAAGATTATTTTTTCTCGGACCAAAACAAGATCAAACTATAATTTAAAAAGCAATTAAATTTAAATATTGTTTTTTTACACTTTAATTCTCATGAATTGATTATTTAAATTTTCAACCATCTTATTTATGCACTCAATTGCATCCAAATGTTTGCTAGAATGATGGATTATTATGGTAAATCTGATCATTAAGTGTCGTCTAGTCCGCACGTACCACAGCTATCCATGTGGCCCACATCATTCAACAGGTAGCTCCTTTTCACATAAATGGGTAAAGCCCATGGGCCCATAGACCACTGGCATTTTCTCCTAGTCAAGACAAATAACATGTGTTTACACTTTAATCCTTGATGAGAAAATGCTGAATAGGACTTGAAGAAAAAAGAAGCCAAAGTTCATTTCCTTCTCATAATAAAACACAAAAGAGTAGCGCGAAATATTAATATTTTTACTAATTTTTTATATATATTTACACA
Organism: Viola odorata; assembly: GCA_963691705.1. Classification (NCBI taxonomy): domain Eukaryota; kingdom Viridiplantae; phylum Streptophyta; class Magnoliopsida; order Malpighiales; family Violaceae; genus Viola; species Viola odorata. The sequence continues at coordinate 4,299,320 of OY829546.1, forward strand.
ATAACTATTTATTTAAATGAAAAAATGTAACTATTATATCTTATACCATATCAGTTAGTATGAGAATTGCCTTTAGACAATAAAATTGCCCAGAAATACCAAAATGACTATAAAAAATAGGAAAAAATAGCATAATAAGCAAACCATAATAAATATATGCGTGGCATTGGCAGAAAAATGGCATAGATTGCACATGCTTCATATAAGTGATTTTCCAATTTGCTCACATGTCATTTTCTGATGTTGAATGCAAATCATTTGCCTATCTTATTTATTAGCATAAAAAGAAGAGAACCTATGGATTCAAAGGTCGAGTTGGGTCACTTTTAATTTCATCATCTGTTTCGTGCAAGAAATGAGTGACTTTTCCATTATAATTTTTTTAAATTTAAATAAACTCGAAAAAGAAACGTATGAATGATTGATTTCCATCGATTGCGTACTATTTCTCAAACGGGAGAAACAGGGAGGAAGAATTAACTCAATGCCTAAACTTCAATTGTTGTTGAAAATGACTTGTTAAACAGATTAACCAAACACAAAACATACATTTTTATTAAATTTGATCGTGACACGAGAAGTAGACAGTAGTCTGCTTTACATTATTTCTTAGCATTCTCGTACATTACTAAACTTCAGATCAAGTGGTATGGGCTGTAGGCCCATTCTTTTTGTTAACAAAATAAAAGTACGCATCACAATGACCAACATTAACCAATGTTTAATTCTTCTTTTTTCCCAACCGATGTAGAAATTCCTGGACTATTAAATTCGTATTATTGCCATAGTTATAAAAATTGGAACCGAGTTTTAGGAATAAGGTGGCCATAGATGCCAAGACGGAAATCCGTGGAGGCGTAGGATTAGGAAGCATGTGGTGCTATACGGATCGAGCAGAACTGATAACAAGAATTCCCCCCACTGGTCGTTTTCTTTCACCTAAGTTCATGCTCTGCCTTTATTATTTACCCTTCTTGGTCATATTTAGCAGTCAAAACCCCAAAACTAACTCAAATTCTTCCCATTGACCATCTCAAGAGTCCACATTTATTCAATTATAATCATGTTTGCATGGTTTTTGTCATTTTACGAATAAAATACTTTCAGCTAAGTATTTTATATATACAAATATTACTCCCTCCATTTCCTATTAGACGTCGTTAACTTTTTGGGCACGTTTATTAAGAAGGTCGGATGACTCACTATTTGAGATAATTTTGACCCGAATATTTTCTCGGACGTACATTAAGGATTAACGTACGTTCGGAAAAAAGTACGGAATTTTTTTGGGTCAAATAGTGAGTCACCCGACCTCCTTAATATGCGTGCCCAAAAAGTCAGCGACAAATAATAGGAAACGGAGGGAGTATTAAACAGGCGATTTCTTACTTAAACAAGTGACGACGCTGAATCACTCATATTGATCATCATTGGTCGTTAAATATTCTTTTTATGGTAGAAATTTAACATATATGGAGAATTACTTTTGTACTTTTTATTATTTTTAATATATTATATATATAGGACTTTTTTACTTATATACTTCCAATTTTGAATAATGTGACACCTATTTTTTCTAACATTTTAAGAAATTATAGTTATGCTGATACAGGTTTATACTGTAAGAAAATAAATGTATTGTTATATTTTAATTCTATTTGTAATGAATAAACTTGTAGTTTATAGTCAATTCAAATGGAACAAATCCACATTTTATTAAAAATTGGAAGAATAAAAGAACAGCTTGCCAATTCAACAACAAATTCACAAAATAAAATAAAGAAATAAAAGAATTGTTACAGATAAGCTACATGTTGTCCCCTTTGCAACTCTAGATGGATTTGTAGGAAAAAGACAAACAGAAAACAGAGCACAAAACCCCCCTCTTCCTCCTCTGCCCTCTCAATTCTTTCATTTACTAAGTTTTAACACAACAGAGAGAACAGATAGAGACACAGACGTCTCTAGACAGCGCCGTTTCCCCTTCCCCTTCCTCCTTCCTTTCAGTCATGCTCTGTTCTGTTTTGTCCCAATAAATGGCAATTCAAGGCAACTCAGCAGAACCACAACCGACCCAATCATCATCAACATCGCCGCCGTCGTCAGCAACCAAACAACCTGTGGAAGTGGTCTCAGTGAAATGCCACTCCTGCGGATTTACAGAGGATTGTACTCCCGCGTACATATCACGCGTCCGGGAACGCTACCAGGGGCGGTGGATTTGTGGGCTCTGCGTTGAAGCGGTGAAAGATGAGGTCTTTAGATCAGATAAGCTTATCTCCACCGAAGAAGCACTGAATCGGCATATCAGTTTCTGCAGCAAGTTTAGATCTTCAACTCCTCCTCTCATGGCGCAGACAGAGCACCCAATTTTCGTCATGGGCAGGATCCTGAGAAGAAACCTGGATTCGCCTCGCGCTCCTCCTCTTCGATCCAGCTCGAGCAGTCTTTTACCTGATGTTGATAAGATTAAAGGGTCTTCTTTGGTTCGATCAGAGAGTTGTTTCTCCGCTTTGTCTCAGTGAAACTGGAAAACTCTACAGGTAAAAATACATAAATCAAGAAAAACAGGGGAACTCTGTTTTTTGGCTTTAGAGATTTTTATTATTATTATTATTATATGGATTGATGGAAGAATCCTGTGGTGGGTGGGTCTAAACTCTAAAGTAGTTTATTTTATGTTTTTTATTTTAGGGAATTGATGCAGGAGGACAAAGATTTTAGCTTTAATACATATGTCAATCATGTTATAATTATTGTTGAAAAGACTTCACTCCAATTTTCTTGATTTAATTTGGTTTCTCTGTTCTTGCTCTGTTCCTTTCTTTTTGTATGGATACTACAAGTTTACATGATTCCTTAACTGTTTCTTGAAAAATCCCAAGTCAAATGGCACATTCCAGGACAAGAATAATAAAGAAAACAGTACCAAAATCAAATTTTTGACAAAAGGGTTTTTGTTTTGAGACAAATGAAAAATGGTTTCATGGAATTAATCTCATAACCAATGTCATTAATGGCGATTGGTAATAGTGGCCTGATTAAGTTGCCGTTTGGCGTTATGGTTCTACTTGGAAAAGTCATTTCCCAAGTAGAAAATCAGCCCCAAAGTGTTTGGTTACGCCATTTCAAACGGAGCTTCGTGAGAAGAGATTCTTGCAAACAAGCAAAATTGCCATTTCTGGCACTGGTGGGATTTGCTCCAGTGGCCAAAATCAGATTTTGGCCAAAACACGCGAAGGAGTTTCTACTGTTGAGAGTTTAATGAAACTCTCAGAAACCCAATTTTGCCCTCTTCGACTTCGTTGCAGTCGTTCCTTCTTCTCTTCTCATTCATGCCTTCTTCATTGCTTCTTCGTTGCAGCCATTCCTTCTTCTTCTTCTTGTTTTTTTGTTTAGTGATATGGGTTTGTATATTATATGTGTATTGGATGCTTTTGATTTGTTGGATTGTTGTTGTATTGACTTCTTGGATGCTTCTGTGAGGGATTGAGGATTTTTGGATCTGGATGGTTTTGCGGGAAAGGGAAAAGAGATGAAGAAGATGGCTAAATGAGGAAAAAAACATGACCGTTGGATGGGTCTTGCCAAAAAGGTAAGATGATCCAACGGTGAGAATGAGAGTGGGAAGGAAAAAAGAATATAATTATTTAATTGGTTCGAGTTATTGGTACGAGTAGTCTCGCTAAAAATAAATATAAATCCGAATGGAAAATACCGAAAGGATTAATAAAATGAAATAAACTAAATGATACGCGTTAAAAATGTAAAATGTGACAATGGATGGAAATGTTCGATCTACGGTTCGAGAAATTTTATTCGGAACAGAAAAAAATCGAACGAAAAAATACTTAAAATACGGGAAAAAATGGGTAAAAATTGAAGAAGGTATTAATAACTTATGGTATTAATAACTTAAATTTTTTATGGTATTAATAAGTTTAATTTATTTATAATATTAGATAAATATTAGGTGGTAAATATTAGATTATAAATAAATTGATTAAAAACATATATAAAGATACTAAAAAAATTAATTATAACACTTAAAATGAATTGTGCCATTTATGGTCATTTTATATTCAAACCATAATTTTAAACCAGTTTTTACCAAACACCAAAAACAGCTTTTCATTTCCCCACAGAACTTTTAATAAAAAATTACCAAACAGCATACTCATTTTTCCAAAAGTCATTTTTACACAGAACTTTTTCCCACAGAACTTTTCCAACTAGAACCGGAACGCCAAACAGACCCTAAATAGTTTTCTATGGAATCTTCCAAGGAGCAAGATTATGCAGAGAATGGTTTTATTAGGAAGGCAACCCACATTAAGAAAAAGGTTCATTAGTTGAGCGGAATAAATACAGGTAGTAGTAGATGGTGACGCAAGTGCGAATCCGTAAAAAATTTGTCCACCGTTAATCTAAATATACCAGATCATAATTAGAGAATTGACTCTTGAGACTTGAGAGTACTCAATGGGAATAAACAGACTGATAGCTGATAGCAGAGCCATGAGCTACACTAAGACTACTGAGTACTGAATGCTGAGTCTGCTGACTAGAAGTCTAGAACAGATGAAGCTGACGTCAATTTCGATTCATTTGTTACATTTCTTTTTACATTTTTTGTGTGCTGGACCCTGGTTCGGGTTTGGATGGTGGGACATTGATTTGAGCACATTTTTGTGTTATTGAGTGAGGATGAGATCCCAATTTGCGGGCCATGAGGGAATATAGTGTAGTCAATTGTCAATCTAATGAAAGAGAAGCCCACCATGGCAATTAATGCAAAGTGGTGTGTGACCAGGTGTTTGAAGATATGCCTGGCTGAAATCTTGTTTAAGCACATTGACACATGAGAAGTGACAAAAAAGACATGTTAATACAGGACAAAGGTTGTGGTTGCGGACAACCTTGGTTTTTCACTTAGGTCTGTTTTTTAAGGTGTACTTTTTTTCAGTGCCATGTAATAATGTACATAGAATATTATGCAAATATTCATCTCTTTACACCATCATTTAACTTTACCCAGTTGCCGTGCAGCAATCCGGCTGTGTGTTCTAGTTTTTCCGTCTCGGAATTGGAAACTTTTCGGTCAGGAAAAAAACAAGAATCTATAAGTTTGGTCACTGACAAGTGTTACATAGTGATACTTAATATTTAATTCATAACTTCTCATAAATAAAAATCATTCAGTTTCGATTTAGAACTGACATTTGAGTATGAGAATCTTTCATTTATCAATAAATTTATAATTTAATGTTATTTATTAGTTCTTCTGGTTTTTTTTAAATGACTCTTATTATTTGGACATGTATATCAAAAAAATCAGATGACTCACTATTTGACTCCAAAAACTCCGTATTTTTTTATTTCGGGGCAAAATTGTCTCAAATAGTGAATCATTCGGCATTCTTAATATGCGTACCCAAATAGTAAAAATCGTTTAAAGAAAACCGGAGGGAGTACGATAAATCGAAATTAGAGAGGTTATGTTGACAAATTCTATTACATTTTGTACCAAACGATCCATTATTGGTGGTGGAATTGAGATTTGAGATTGAGAAACGGAGATGAAGCTCAAATTATTAGTAGTGGTATTTGATTAAACAATAAGTATTAATTTAAAAATTAGTAAAAGATAAGATTTAACACTAATTGCATACGTGTCAACCAGAAAATTAGTGGCATTCAAAAACAAAATAAAGAGAGTAGTAGTACGTATGTGCCCTTTCTTTTTCTTTTTTATTTGTTTATATTCATACATTTTAGTTTTACCTAACATGATAATTAATTAATTATAATTGCCAGGACATGCAGATATTTTGCATGGGTATTCCTTGCAGTAATGGAAGTCCACTCACAAAGAAACAAACGTCAATGTAATCGCATTTTTGTTTGCCAATCTCAGTAGAGAAAAAGACTCAAACACGTTTTAAATTCGTTTTTTTCTATCAGTTAATTATAACCAAATAAAATTATTCGAAGGGTGCGATGAAATTGATTTAGGACTCATTCTAACATTACAAAATCTTATGTTTAAATTTTGGATATCAATTTGATCAGTCTTCGAATAATTGTAAGATTACATTACACAATTGCATATACAAATTGTAAATATATACTACAACATGACACTAAAATTAGTAAACATAAAGTTGTAGAGATGCGTGGTCCGACAAATGAAACCATGTAACAACACATGGTCTCTAACATCATGTTGCCTTCACATATAATAATAAAACAAAAAATGCTTGAGATCTACAACATCCTTTTCTTTTTATTTCGTAAGCTCATGCCCGAGTTCATTGGGCTACACTCGTCTGCAAACCATAACTCAATATCCACATATTATCACCGTCCAAACATTAAGATTGCTTTCTGATTTTTTTCATCGAATATTCAATAATTTAAATTATCTCCAACAAAAATATTAAAAAAATATATTTCTATCATAAATAATTTTTACCATTAAACAAATTAACGCGCGAGCTCTCATCAATCATAACATAGAGTTGCACCGCAGTACTCCCAAGATTAATGGACACCAAATCGTGAGCGTAAATCAAACAGTAACCAAAATGCTCTCGGCAGAACAATCGCAACAACAGTAACCAGGCTCTCCTTCCGCCTCTTGGCGGTTGTTGCGGCCCCCCTCCGGCCCCCTCCGGCCAGCCCACTGCTACCGGAGTTCAGAATACCAGTCACCCACTGTGCTGGCGTAAAATGACCACTTTTCCTCTATTCTTCCTCGTTGATTTTGTCTACCTTCTTCAGCTCCGATCATCCATGTTCCTTACAGATCTGGTTCTTCTTCAGTAGATCGGGTGGGTTCTTGGGTTGGGTTGGATTTTGTTCTCCTGCGATCGGCTTTTGGCGTCTCTTCAGGCCAACGTAGCTGCTACCTTTCTTGGATCGGATTGCGTCCGAAATCGTCTTCTCTATTTCTGTTTTGGTTCTGTTTTTGTTTGCTTGTTGATTGTGGTTGGTTTGAAGGGACTACGTGGGCCCTTGTTTTGTTTGTGTTTTCTGTAGTGTGTTTGTTGTTCTGTCTTCGTCTTTTCCGGGGTGATCTGGCTGTCGTAGTTTGATTTTCGGTCGGAGATGACAGGTTTCAAGCCAATTCGGGGTGGGGTTGCCAACTCAGTCAATGTGGGTCGAAATAATGAGGAGATCACTTACTACCTTGAAAACTTACCGTCTCACGTGGATCACAAAGCTCTCCGCTATTTGATCACGCGTCGTTGGAATCTTCCTCAGTTTGGGGCCTTGGTGGATGTATTCATCCCTCTTCGTAGGAACAGAGCTGGGAAGAGATTTGGATTTGTCCGTTTTGATTGGGTTAGTAACAGAATTGATATGGAAATTGCTCTTGACAGGCAATTTATTGGGGCTTCTTCTATTAGAAGCAATCTGGGCAGGCGTGCTAGGGGAGTTGGGAGGACTAAGCAGAGTCGTCCGCGAATGGTACCATCATCGAATCGTACCTTATTGAAAAGTTCAGGCATTGCCCCTGGAGTGAAGGCTTTATCTTCTGCTGCTGGGTTTGTTAGCGAGCCTGGGACTCGGACATTGGCAGAAGTAGTGAGAGGGAAACCTCAGATTTTGAAGAGTAAAGACAACAGTAGTAACAACGAGGAAGGGGACCTGTCATTGAGTATTTTGGACTTGGAAATTCCGGCCGATAACAAAGATTGGTTAAAGAAGAGCGCGATCGGTGTCATTCGGAAATTGGAGCATATCCCAGCGATTCAAGAAATGGTCGATCAGTCTGGGTGGATTTGTGAAACACGGGTTATGGGAAGAGGCCTTATTTGGCTGGAATTTGATAGGGAAATAGACAGAAACAGGGCGTTAGCGGAGGCTAGCTCCAGATTATTTTCCAAGGTTTTTTCTTGGGAAGATGGAATTGCCAAGGGAGGAAGGCTATGCTGGGTCCAATGCGTTGGGATTCCTGTACAGACTTGGGGTCACTCGACCTTTGAGAAAATTGGCAGTCGGTTGGGGTCACTGGTAGTGGTGGATGACAATACTCTTGCGAGAACAAGACTAGATGTCGCGAGATTTCTTGTGTCCTCGGATCGTATCAGTATCAATGAATCCATGCAGGTAACAGTTGATGGAAAATTTTTTGAGATTGTCTGTAAAGAGGAACCCATGCATGGGGCTGTCTCTAACATTGATTGGATGGTGGAGGCGAGGATAGATTTTGAGGGGTCAGATGGTTCATCAGAGGAGGAAGTTGGTGAGAGGGGGACCATTAGGGAGGAAGATTTGATTTTATCAGATGGGGAAAAGGAAGTGGAAGATCAGGAAGTTTCAGGGGCCTTCCGTCCAGCTAGTGAGTTAGAGTATCGGGTGGATTTCCCTCTTGTCACGGTGAGACAGAGGGAAAATAAATTTAAAAAGCTTGTGGGACAGGCAGGAAGCCTGGAATCGGCACAGTCTGGAGTGGGATCGAAGGGGGATGTACAGAAAGCAGAAGATGAGGAGATACTTCGCATGAATCAGGTGAGAGATGCCACGATGATAGAACCAGAAACGTGGAATGTGGGCAGACTGCTTGCACTAACAGAGTATGCTAATAAAGAGGCATTTCTTTCTTTCGATAAGGAAAGGTTTAATGCTGAGTTGGTTCAATTTTGCTGTTAGTCCGGTTGTGCTTCGTGTACCTATTCATTTCTATGGTTAATCTACTGTCATGGAACTGCAGAGGGTTGAGATCAACTACAAAGAGGAGTTTTATCAGGCGTAGTTGGCGTAGGAATCAGTTGGATTTTTGTTTGCTGCAAGAGACTAAGTTGGAGGAAGTGGACGACTATTTCATGCAGACTTTATGGGGGAACCAAGAGGCCCGTTGGTTAAGTGCTCCGGCAAGTGGAAGGTCTGGGGGCCTTCTAACAATGTGGAATAATAGCTCTTTTTCTTCAGAAAGAACAATAGTAGGAGATCGTTTTATTTGGAATGAAGGAACTTGGACTAGAGGGAACTTTCGCTGTGTAGTCTTGAATATCTACGCATATAATGATGTGGACAGAAGAAGTCAGCTTTGGGATACTTTATCTCAACTTATTGAGAGTTGTATTCATCCTGTTCTCGTAGGTGGAGATTTTAATGAAATTCTGGCCCCATCTGAAAGGCTTAATGGCTCGAATCATGCTAGAGGCATGCAAGACTTCCAAGATTGGGTTGCCAGATGCAGACTGCAGGACCTGGTTCTAGTGGGAAGACGATTTACGTGGGTGAATGCGGTTTGTAGAAGCAGACTAGACAGGGTTTTTATTCAAGGGGGTTGGGGCGCTTCTATGCAGAGGGACAGGTTGTCTGCGCTACCTAGACATGGATCAGATCACACCCCCCTGCTTCTTATGCAGGACACTATAGACTGGGGCCCAAAACCGTTTAGAGACCAAGGAATTTGGTGGGAAGTGGACGGATTCAAGGATTTAGTGGCGGGTTGGTGGAGGGAAGCTACATCTGAATTTCCAGGATATTGTAGAGTTATTCAAAAGTTGAGATGGATTAAGCAGAAAGTCAAGAGTTGGAATACTGAGGTCTATGGTCATGTGGAGAAGAGATTACAGGAGCTGCAAGAGGAGGAGTTGGAGCTTGATAGGATAGCAGATGCTAGATCTCTGTCTTTAACTGAACAAGGTCGGAAGTTAGAGTTGGCTAATGAGATTTGGGACCAGCAGGGTCGTGTTGACAGATTCTGGAAGCAGAAGACTAGATCGCAATGGGATTTGCAAGGGGACAGAAATACTGGTTACTTTCACAGGATAGCAAAAGTCAGTGTGATTAGGAAGGGAATGACTGACATTGTGACATCTAATGATCGTATTTCAGACCCGGATGAGATAAAAATTGCTGCAGTTCAATACTTTTCTTCCTTCTTTAGTACGGTTAGATGGGAGAGACCCAAGATCCCGGACTTGGGATTTAGTAGATTGAATGAGCATGAAGCAAATTGGTTAGAAAATGAGGTTACTTCAGAGGAGATCTGGGATGCTGTCAGGAGTTGCAATGGTCTCAAAATTCCGGGTCCAGACGGGTTCTCCCTCAGGTTTATTCAAAAAGCGTGGGATATCATTGGTCCTGATTTCTGTGTATTGGTCATGGTTTTTTTTAGAACAGGAATCTTTCCGAAAGGGGCCAATTCTTCTTTTATCTCGCTTCTGCCAAAATCAAGCGCTGCTAAGAGGTTTAGCGATTACCGTCCGATTAGTCTGGTTAGTAGCTATTACAAAATAATTTCAAAATTTTTAGCTAAGAGGTTGGGAAGGGTGATTCAGAAGGTTATAAGTGAGGAACAACATGGGTTTATGAAAGGGAAACAGACATTAGACTGTGTGATGGCTGCAAATGAAGTTGTTAGTCATTTGAAAATGACTAAGCAACAGGGCTTACTCTTTAAATTGGACTTTGAAAAGGCTTATGACTCGGTCGAATGGAGCTACTTGGAGGAGGTTATGCGCCAGATGGGCTTTGGGGAACGTTGGAGGGGGTGGATTCTGCAGTGTCTTAGCACCTCCAGAGTATCTGTTTTGATTAATGGGTCTCCTTCTAGTCAATTTGAGGTTACTCGTGGGCTTAGACAAGGGTGCTCCATGTCACCTTTTCTGTTTAACATTGCGGCAGAGAGTCTTCACCGCCTTTTGGTCAGAGCAAAAAACACGGGGTTGTTAAGTGGCGTGGGTAACGAAGAAGCAGGGTGGCAGCTTTCTCATCTGCAATTTGCAGATGATACTCTGATTTTTGTTAAGAATGATGAGAGTGAGATACAAGGTGTAAAAGGGACTCTTCGTTGGTTTGAGGCATTTTCGGGGCTACGGGTAAATTTCCATAAGAGCTCTCTAGTGGGTGTCAACATTTGGGATCAGGATGGGGGCTGCCTTGCCAGAAGAGCTGGATGTAGGTATGAACAATTACCTTTCAAATATCTCGGTTCATTTGTGGGGCTAAATCCTAGAAGAATTTCTAGCTGGGACTTCTTTTTACAGAAGATGAAGACTAAATTGGCTACTTGGAAGGGTCACCTGTTGTCTGTCGGAGGGCGAGTCACTTTGATTAAGGCTGCGGTTTCTAGCCTTCCTATTTACAACATGTCTATCTACCATATGCCTAAAAGTGTTCGTCGCAAATGCGAAGGGATAATGAGACGGTTCATGTGGAGCGGTGATGAATCGAAACACGGGTTATCAAAGGTAAAATGGGGGGATATGATAAAATCTAAGGAGCTGGGAGGCTTGGGAATAGGTAATCTTGAAAGCCGGAATGCTGCTTATTTATTTAAGTGGGTGTGGGATCTATGCAGAGGGAGCGGGAAAATTTGGGCGGATATTGTTAGGAGACAATATAGTTTCAAGAATTTTGGGATCTTATGGAAGGATCCTCGTCATACGACCTCCTTTATTTGGAGAGATATTTTCAGACTGTTTAGTAAAGGAGGTGATTGGTTCGATTTTTAGGTGAGGCATCTGGAGCTTGCTGTTGGAAATGGTAGTTCGGTATCCTTCTGGTGGGATCCGTGGCACAATAAGATCCCTTTAGCCTTGGTTTATCCTAGGCTGTTTAATTTGACTATAAATGCAGAAGGGAGTATCCTAGATCACGGATACTGGTGTGAGGATCAGTGGTTCTGGAGTGATCAGTGGCGCCGTGAGCTATTTGAATGGGAAAGGGATGAATGGTCTTGTTTGAGAAATCAGCTAACAGTTCCAAACAGAAATGAGGGTCCTCTTGATAATAAGTGGCATTTGAATAGCGAAGGAGTGTACTCCATTGGGTCTTGGTGCTTGGGATTTGATAAACAGCGCTTCCAGGCGTCTCCTGATTTGGACTCGTGCTGGTCTAAATTAGCCCCCTACAGGATCGAATTTTTTCTTTGGCTGGCTATCAGAGAACGCTTAGTTACCAGAGAGTTTTTATGGAAGCGCAATATGCTTCAGGAGGATGATAATGTTTGTCCTATGTGCTTCAACCAAGGAGAATCTGTCCATCACATTTTGCTTCACTGTCAGACTTCCATGGATTGCTGGAACGCGGTTATGCGTTGGTTGGGAATCTCCTGGTGTCCTCCAAGGACAATTGGTGACTTGTGGGGATCGTGGGTTACCCTTGTGCCTTGGGAGGGAGTGCAAGTCAAAGAAAAATGGAGGGTTCTGTTTTATGCTGTGGTTTGGAGCTTGTGGCTGCAGAGAAACAAAGTGGTTTTTAATCAACGATCAACATGTTTGAGGCAAACTTTCAATTCCTCCTTCTCCTTATGGTATAGGTGGTTAAAGAGTTCTGATCATTCATTCCCGTATAGCTTGGGAATGATGCTCTTATCCCCTACTTGGCTATCTTCTTGGGGTAGATCGTTACAATAATCTGTCCTTTTTGTTTGTTCGGGTTTGTTTCTCTTTTTGGCTCTTGCTATATCGCTTTATCGCTCCTTCTAATGGGGAGCGATTCCTTGTATATTCTTTCTCATTTCTCGCCTCTTACCTCGGAGGTATGAATAAAATCTCTTCAGCTTATTAAAAAAAAAAAAAAAAAAAAAAAAATCATAACATATCACCTCATAGTCGACATAATATGCACATGTTTATAAATGAGACGATTTGCGAATCAAGTAATAGACTTGAAATAGGATAGAAAGCAAAAAGTACAAGTAGAAGGCCCATGGGCCAAACAATCAAAATAGAAATAAGAAACCCAAGTGTCGCTCGCACCACAGGCATATAAGTGGTTCGGTGTTCGGAAGTCGGAACCATTTATCGGCTGCGCGGCCGGGTCCGTTCGGCGTTTCGTAATAGTTGCTCAAGTCTCGCAATCATAGCCTCCAGCGACTCTAAGATTTTCTTCTGACGCAGCACTTTCAATTTTGATAGCCACTTATGTTCCGGTTCAATTACGATATTTGTGCATCTATCGTAGTGTTTACTAATTGTTAAATAAAAATGGAAGATAAATAATTGGTTTACGGATAAAATAAGAAAAAAACATATAAGAAAAAACCAAATTTTACTAAGAAGTGGAGTATAAAATATGGAATTATAGGCAACAAAATCAAAATGAACCGTTATTTTGCTTCTCTTAATTACTATACAATCAAACTAGTTTAAGACTACAAAAATGCGCTTATGTTAGCGGGTAGTTCATCTTGTTTGAAAGTGAAGAAGATCCGACGATTTAAAAGATTAATCTCGTTCGAAAAGTTACTAAAGTGATGTTATTTTCATCCCTAACTACAATAAAAAACATCATATTCATCTGCTACTGCCTTAATTAATAGTGAGGAATTGGAGTGCAAAATTTAAGAGCTGAGGAGTTCAAATCATATTATTGAAAGCAGAAAAGTACAAGTACAAGGCCCATGGGCTCAACTATACAAGTACAATCCAAAATATGAATAAGAAAAGCCCAATAAGCCCCACTCTGGCGCCACAAACAATGTGAAACATTAATATATGATGTCCGATTAACTTTTTAAAAAAAATCAATTTCTTACAATATTTGATGATTTAACAAAACAAAAAATAAATTTCTTACAATATTGATACTTTGATAGTAATTCTTATCAGTACTATTTTTTGGAATGATAATAATTATTTTAATAACTCCTCAGCAGTCTAAATGTCATTTCTTGTCGGGTTCCTTCTTCGCGAACAATCAGAACAAACCAAAGCCAAACCGAGCCTTTATCCGGCCTAGCGTCCGTACATCGCTGCGATCGCGAACAACTTCTCAGGGAAGCTGGCCGGAAGGTACCCTTTTTCTTCCCTTCCTTCCTCTCCTGCCACTTAAAAGGTATTGCCACTAACCGTTTTTTCCCATCTCCGCAATTATAAGCGGCACAAACAAAACCCGCGCAATCGCCCACAAAACGGCTTTTCCCACCGAATGGGTCGTTCCCAGTTCCGTGGGATCTTCAACGGAATTTTCATTTCAGTGTTTCTTCTCTTATTATACAATCAGTCTTTTTATTTCCAGAATCGGGTTGGTCCCCGCCGTAGGAAGATCAATGAAATTGTTAGCAATACTGGTAATTACACTGTCGTGCATGCTAAAAAGGGTCTAACTTTATGTACTGGGTTGTTCAAACATGAGGGGTATGCAAGTCGATGTGATTATTTGTTGGCTTATCCAGATTGTACTGCTGGTGGCATTTTCAATTACGTGAGGTTCTTCTATTGTAATGCTGAAAATTTCGGTTTCTTCAAGTATGTAGTATTGGGTCTTTGGCTTGCCACATTGTTTTATTTGTTGGGAAATACTGCTGCGGATTACTTCTGTTGTTCACTGGAAAACCTTTCCAATTTCTTGAAGTTGTCACCAGCGGTGGCGGGGGTTTCATTGTTGCCATTGGGGAATGGAGCTCCTGATGTGTTTGCCAGCATTGCTGCTTTTATAGGGAAGGAGGCAGGGGAGGTGGGGATGAATAGTGTATTGGGTGGGGCGGTTTTCGTTACCTGTGTTGTTGCAGGTATTGTTTCCGTTTGTGTTGGAGAGAAAAGAGTGAAGATCGACAGGAAGTGTTTCGTTAGGGATGTCTGTTTCTTTCTGTTTAGTATCATGGCGCTTGGTGTTGTTTTGATGGTTGGTAAGGTGACCGTTGGGGGTGCATTGGCGTTTGTTTCAATCTATGTGGTTTACGCATCTGTGGTTGCAGCCAACGAAATTTTGAGGAAACATGCTAGAAGTTTGAAGTTGGATGCTGTGACGCCTTTACTTCCTGTGAATGGAAGTTCATTTTCTCATGAGAAAGAGAGCAATCCTGGATGTGTACATGCCTCACTGCTTGAGGCTGACTCCAAAAGTGATACACCACAGCTTGAAAATAAGTTGCCTCACTGGATGTGGGCTACACATCTAGCAATTTATTCAAATGATCCTGTGAAGGGCAGTTTTGAAAGCCCAAAAGACGTGTGGGGTTGGAATGGGGAGGAAGCTGCAAATGATCACTCTTCCTTATGTTCAAAAGTGGTCTGGTTAGTGGAGATGCCATTTACACTGCCGAGAAGGTTAACGATTCCTATAGTTGAGGAGGAAAGGTGGTCAAAAGGGTATGCTGTCGCGAGCGCGACATTGGCACCTATTCTTCTAGCACTTTTGTGGAACTGGCAGGACAATGTAAGTACTCTGAATCAAGAAATTGCATTCTTAATTGGTGTCTTTTTTGGTGGTTTACTAGGTGTTCTTGCAATTATTTATACCAAAGCGGATGAGCCACCTCGTAAATTTCTATTTCCATGGGTTGTGGGGGGATTTTTTATGAGTATCATCTGGTTCTACATTATTGCCAGCGAGCTTGTTGCTTTGCTGGTTGCACTCGGCTTTGTTTTTGGCATCAATCCATCACTCCTTGGTTTAACGGTATTAGCGTGGGGAAATTCAATGGGTGATTTGGTGTCGAATGTGGTGTTGGCGATGAATGGTGGGGACAGCGTGCAGATTGCTATGTCCGGTTGCTATGCTGGCCCTATGTTCAACACACTTGTTGGTTTAGGAATATCAATGCTGCTCGGCGCCTGGTACAGAAGACCTGCACTATATTCTGTTCCCCAGGATATGAGTGTGCTTTATACGGCAGGATTTCTAATGGCGGGGCTTATTTGGGCACTCGTAATATTACCCCGTAACGATATGTATCTCAGCAAGACGTTAGGAGTTGGCCTCATCACAATCTACTTGATATTTCTCTCCTTAAGATTGAGCATATCAATGGGCATTGTGTGAGTTCTGTAACCACATTCGAGAGTTGCGAAGGTGCATGGTTTTGAACAGATCATAAGCAAGTTCGATGAACTCTCATCGATCTCTTGTACAGAATTTAGTTGAGAGCATTGTAAATATCATGAGAATTTGCTTTACAAAGTTCATTGGTGATGTTCTTGTTTACAGAATTGGTATGGTTACTTCAATTGAAAATTCTTCGTCGTAATCTATCTGTTTAGTGATGATACACAGACTGGAATGTTCTTAGTACATCATCGGTACTCGTCTTAATCTGATTTCACATTTGATGCTTTCTACCGTTCTTGTTGGGTTCTGATGATTGGACAAATGAGATGAAAATATCTTTGATTCCTTAAAGCAAGAATTTCCTATTCTTCTTGGTGTTTGTCAGTTGGTGGTGAATCTGCATATAGTACAGACCATGTGGGAAGCTTCCTCAATTAGGACAAAAATATTTCCGGCAACAAGTAACTGCATAGTGTTGCCTTTCTTCAGTTCTTTGCCTCAATTTGTCAAATTATAATTTTCACTAATCTGCTAATTGAAGGTGGTTTTTAACTTCCTGATAGAAATTCTCATAGCTTACTTTGATAACAAACAAATGATCAAGACCATTAATTTGATAGCTCCCTCCAGCCGTCAATTACAGGCTTCGGTACTATACTCGATCACGAGATAGAATTGAGTTCTTAATTTAAAGGCATCGTTAAGTGAAAGTTGAATATACGTCATTTATTCATAGTTTATTCGTTGTTGCACAATGGCACATGCGTAATTATCACCGTTTCTGTATTCCATACCGTAACAAGGCTAAAGACAGTAACAAATTAACAATCACATTTTCGTCAAAACAAACAAGAAACAGAATCAACTAATCATCAAAGCCCATACCTTCCTCTTCTCTTCCCTTCTCCTCCTCCTCACCCCAACCAATCATAAGAACCCAAATCACCACCACCACCACCAGTTCTCTCCGCCACCGGCCAAGATGATGCACATGACCTTCTATTGGAGCATCCAAGTGACCCTCCTCTTCGATTCCTGGAAAACTCATTCCTGGCTCGGCTACCTCCTCTCTCTACTCGCCTGCTTCCTTTCCTCCGTCTTCTACCAATACATGGAAGATCGACGCATCCGCTTCAAAGCCCTATCCACCGCCCCTTCCGCCGGCCAATCTCAGCCGCTGCCCTCCGGCATAAACGCCCCTCTCCTGCCCAGTAAAGGAAGCAAAAGCACGGCGAAATTCGCGACGGCGTTGCTATTCGGAGTGAACTCGGCGATCGGGTACATGCTGATGCTGGCG
Source organism: Viola odorata (assembly GCA_963691705.1). Taxonomy (NCBI): domain Eukaryota; kingdom Viridiplantae; phylum Streptophyta; class Magnoliopsida; order Malpighiales; family Violaceae; genus Viola; species Viola odorata. The sequence continues at coordinate 4,316,352 of OY829546.1, forward strand.
ATTATGTCGTTCAACGGAGGCGTGTTCATCGCGATCGTGGTTGGATTGTCCGTTGGGTATTTTCTGTTCAGATGTGCAGAGGATGAAGTCGTCGTCGTTGACAATCCTTGCGCCTGTGCTTGAGATTTATTACTACTATTTTTCTTTATACGGTTTTCCTTTTTATTTATTTCTGGAAAATCAAAACATGTATGCTCTTATAATTTTAACATTAATTGATGTGATGTTTTACTATACATGGATTGAAATTGAAATTCTCTACAGATCTGATTTTAGTGGAACAGAATCGGTTTCGTCTTTTTTCCTCTGTTCAGATCTGGTCTGCCTCTGTCCAGACTCCAGAGAGCAAAAGATAGAAGTTATCGTTTCTTAGGACGACACGTCGGGCTTGATGCCGTTGCATGTTTGTTGTTTGCCCTGTCGTCCGATGGTTGTGTAGGTCGTTGTCGTTGTGACTTGTGACTTTTGAGCTCATCCAAACGCCAATAACCTTTAAAAGATTGAATGATTTACTTTTCTCCGCTGTAGATCTAGTCACTAAGCATCAAAGTTTAAATAGAATAGTGTATTTTCCTCTATATTTCTGATGGATGAAAAAGTAAATCAATAAAATAAAATAATCATATCGTACAGATAAAAAATATTAAGAGTTGTGTTAAATGAAAAGCATCTCTATACACTCGAGGGTTAATGGGTAAATCTGAAACAACTCTATACCCACAGGATGAATTTAAACTTTTCGAAATTATTACGGTTAAACCTGTTCGATTGGGCTGGGGATTTGTTGTGAACGTGAGTTTCTTAGCTTCTCTCGGCCCATCTGTTTATATATTGGGCCCGTGGCCTCTAAACGAGTAAAAATGAAAATAAAATCCAATTATTGTGGCAAAACATTTAAAAGATATGTGATTTTTTGTTTGATTTAAGCACGCAAAAACCCAATTATTAGACTCCAAGGGCATGCGTGAAGAACAACGAAATCTTTCATTTTACTCCTAAGTTAAGCGATCTTTATTTTTTTTATCAAAATCATATTAGATACCGATTATTTCAAACTCGAATCGAATAGGATCTTGAAAAACGATAATGATGACATGTGAACCAACAAATAACTTCGTATCAAAACAAAACATGATTAACAAAGAACAAACCAAATCGCGTTTACACTTATTCACATTACTTATCAAGAAATTTGCAGTCAGCAAACAATTAAAAACATTTTATGAAAAAGAAAGAGAGAAAAAAAGAGAAGAAAAGTTAGGATGAATCTCTAACAAGTTGTAGATTCACCATGAATATTGTCGAGAACGGCAACAATTCCGAAAACAAAAGCTTGATCAACTCCTGGTTTCACCACCACTTGATACAAATCCTTGCTTGTCATCACCTCCTCCATTTCTTTCTTCACTCCAACCTGTCACATTCCAAAAATACATTATCCATCATTTTTCAGTGGACTTTCATGGTGCACTAAGACTAAAAGTTAGAGGCATCGTAGGCTTTTAATTGGTTGATATTCTAAAGTGAGAACGCATTAGTTAATTAATGAACAACTTTGGCATCTTAATTAGACTAATCACATATCATATGTTAAAATTTTGTTTGAGACGTCGTTAATTGACAATTTCATCCTTATATTTGTCCATTTTTTGCTAAGTTAAGTTCTTATATTTGAGAAAATTTAAAATTAGTCCTTATGTTTGTTCAATTACATTACCTGCGCAACCACGTCGCCTAAATGATCAACAATGGTGGTAGTCCTATCGGGGAAAGAACCTTTGATCTCAAAATCCCATCCATTGTTGTTGCTTCTTCTGGCCTCGGTCGATATCCTGATGGCATTATTGCTCCTTACCCAACAAGATCCTGATTTGGGCTCTTTCAAGCTGAAAACCAATTTCTGAAATCCTTCATAGTCAAAACTATACCCTTTCCATTTCCTATGAGTACTGATCAAGGCCTCAACCATCCCTCCCTGAAACAAAAACACCAACAAAAAAGAATCAAAATTAGCCCATATATATCTTTTGGGTTTCTCGTTGGGCTGTCATAAGTTGACAAATATGGGCCTGCTGGGCTTATCTTTTTCGTTATCTGGATCGCATGTTATAAACAAGTAAATTATAATTAATTTTTGTATCCAGATCATCCATTAGTAGCTGATTACTAAGTTCATAATCATGAATTCTTTTTGACTTAAGAGATGAGAGTATCGAACTGACGACAATGGAGAGTAATCTTGTCTAAATTTGTTGCCATCTTTATCAAGTTATAACTTTCTTTATCAGAAGAACAATTAATTAAGAAGAGAGAATTAATTAAGGATATGGATGCTATATTATTCTATCAAGTTACCTTTCGACGAACAAGGAGTAGAGGGGTTCCATTGGTATCACGTAGGATTAGGTTATCCGGTGTGCCAAGAGTTCCACATCCATCAACTCTAAAAACAACATTATTCTGACCGCAATCCGTCACCACAAAACCTCCTCCGTTCACCACACGCGGCCTTCTCCTCACCACGAGCACCACCGTCGACGGTGCACAATACAATTTGCTTATAATCGCCATCCCCACATCTCCCTCCATTTTTTTTGTTCTCTTTGTAATTTTCTTCTTTCTTTCTTGATTCTTCAAGGTGCCTATTCATACAAGAAATATATAGGGTATATATTAGAAAGTTATCTAATTAATAATGTAACTTGTTTGTATTATTGTTTGTTGTTTTGATTCTAAAATTTGGCAGCCTTTTTGACCATATGGGATATATACGAAGAAGGGGAGGAGATTGGAGAATGCGCGCGCGGCGTACAAAATACAGTATACGTAAACTCTTGCTTGTAAAAAGAAAAACATGCTATCTTTTCTACACCCTCAACTACTCATCTAGTTTCTTTTTCTTTTTCTTTCCCCCTCTTGGCCTTATAGAACAATTTGACATGGCAACTCATTTTCTAATTAGTTTAAACGTATTATTTTCGGTGTCGAGAAATTAGAAAAACACTTAAAAAATCCATGGTTCATAAGAAAAAATGTTAAAATGCAATCCATCTTTACTCGATAGGCTTATCTTAAAATGTTTCTCCCTCGGGGTTAATTACATGTCGTTTGACTTTGTGACACGCATATTAAGGAGACCAGATGACTCACTATTTGACCCCAACAAATTTTGTACTTTTTTTCGAACGTACGTGACTCGCTATTTAAACCCAAAAAATTCCGTATTTTTTTTCGAACGTACGTTAAGGATTCACATTCTGGGATGCATTTATCAAATATTAGTTGAATTTATGTCAACTTTTAATTGAAATTTCTTAGTGAGTATATGACGTCTAAAACAACCTTTATATCTGCATTAATTATGAAAGAACTGGAAATTATTTTGAAGCAAAACAAATACAATAAAATATTCTCGTAGAATAACTACCTAGCTAAGCAACAACTTCAAATAATGTTTTTCAAAAAGAGTTCATTGGCTTTTTGAAAGTTGGCAACAAAGAGGGGGAATATTTGAAAACATAGCCATAGATTGGAGCACTAGTCTTGTATCAAAACTTAAGTCTTTAAAGTTCGTATTTTGACCCAACGGGTCGTGATCGTGAATATTCTATTTTTAACAATACAATAAAATTGCGTTTTGCAACGTGATTATAAATAATCCTCTTCTTTTTTTGGTAATAATAAATAATCCCTTTTGATTGGGTGTGAATTTGAAGATATCCCTAAATACAGTATATTTTATTTTAGCTCTAAATAATAGGTATTTTTCGAATCCAATGAATCAAGATTGATAAGATTCGAGCAAATCATGATTGATAATAACCACGTAGCTTATTAGTTGTCCGTTGATAATAAAATATCGGTAAGAGTTTGAATTCACTCGAAATCTCTTATTCACTTATAAAAAAATAAAAATAAATATCCAGATGTGAATTGAGGTACCGTAAATTGGACGTGTTCAGTAATGGACGCAAACGGTTTTTTCTTTTTGTGGTAAAAAGATGAGAAGCAAGACTTAAAATCCATACGCCTGCAACCATCATCAAATTGGTGGTAGGAATTAAATCATCATTCATCAGGGTCTGAAGTTGAACTCTCATCAAAGATGAACTATCCCATCTTCTTTCCTTCCTCCTCCACTGTTCGTGACGTGACAAATTTTGCACATTTTTCACGATACGTACGTAACGATGTTTAAAGAGAATTAGTCTTGTAATCGTAAAATAGAGAAATAACGAGACAAAAGAAAGTTATTTCTTCGACCAAACCAAAGCCTAGCAGTAGCATACGAAATTTCTAGCTCTAGGCTGGTGTTGATCAACAACAAACAATAGTACATTTACCTCTTGTCCTCCCTGTCATCAGAAAAAAAAGGGTACTACACTTCATCATAATGGTTTCTGAAACTACTCTTTCACTGAACAGTGACAAAATATCTTCCAAATCCCAACTTGTACAATCAAACCATTTTACAACGGCAACAACAACAATAATAATCACGTATCGAAGTTATAGTTTAACTGGTAAATGTAAATATTTTTTATAAAATAAATTATAAGTTTGATCTATAATATTAGTTTAAGTGGCCATTGTGCGGACCAAGCCCGGACCACTTTGTTAGTAAGAGTTTGCCTTTTCTTTTCTTACCATCAATAAAATAATTGTAAATTAAAGAATTCAAACTTGAAATATATATTTTCTACAATCTTATTAATTTAGTAAGAGTTTATTTCAAAGTTAATTTTAAAAAGATGAGATTATAGATTATTAACCACCTCATTTACGACTTTACCTTGTGTTAAATTAATTTGTGTCACAAGAGATTTTGTATTCGAACTTTAGAGTAATAACTGTTTTAAAATTTATAAATTGTCATTTAAGTCTGCATTTAGACTCTAACATGATTAAGTGTGAATTAGTCTCACCCGGACAAAAATCCCGAATTCTTGTGCTTTTTTGGAGTAAAATTTATGCTTTTGTTCTTTTCTTGGAAACAAAAGATGCATTATTCCTAGGAGATTTACCATTTTTCTGTCCTGGTGCGAATATAGCAACCTACCATATGGATCTTTCCTTATTGTAAACAGTAAATTAGACATGAAAATTACCAATTTGGAACTGCTGCTTCAGAAGCAGCAACCTCGCTCATATTTACTAGATTACCCTGCTCAGAAGTCACACTTGCGCCTTCTCTCAAAGTCAGAGCCAGCTGCAGTCTCTATGTGTATGCGGTGGACAACATTTTACTTGCTTAAAAAAATGATTAAAATTATAAGACTGCACAATTCCTGCGGTCTAAAAAATTTAACTTCTTAAAATTAAACATGCATTTAAGGAAATTATTTTCACTATTTTTACTTAATTTTTGGTAAAATTATTTTTACCTTAATTAAGTAGCCGGTTAACATGGCTAACTTATCATTTTCAAGTCAATTTAATTATCCAAGAAAAATATAAAAAATTATTTAATTCAGCACATATTACAACGCGTTTAAAAGAATACGAAGACTCTTTTTCGCGTACTGATACTTTAACACTGCCGAAAAGTTATACTAAAATTCAATATTTGTGAGTTGGTTTATGCACTTATGTACTTCAGGTTTATTTGAAATTGCCATTTTTTTTGCTAATTTGTGTAATATTTTCGGAAAATAATTAGAGTAATTAAAGGATTGTTTTTAATTTTTCTAATTTTGAAAGAATAAAGAAAGCATTTTTCTCTATCCTACGCAGTCATCACGTGTCAACTCTTACATCGTGTTTTTCGCTTCTCCACTCCCACCACCATCACAACCAAATTGCAGAAATCTCAGAAAATAATTACACATCACATCTAAATATATACTTCCTTCAGATTTTAATAAATGACGTTTTCCTACTTAATGCTACTGTACATTTTATTTAACTTTTTGGTGTTTATTTTACTGAATATTACTATTTCAGAAAGTCATTTATTAAAAACCGGAGGGAGTATACTATCATTTGATTTTTCTAATAAACATACTCCTGTCGTTTAATAGCCCTTTAATAACAAACGTTTTAGAATAGTAAAAAATTGAAAACAATGATTTTTGATCTTATTTTATTCCATACTGTTTCATTTTTTCTTCTAATTTTCACTCAAATTACCACACCATCATCAAATTGAGTTGATGCATAATTTTTTTTTTATCATTTGCATAAAATATACGCCTCGAAAAAGATAAAATGACAAATATTATAAACAATACAAATTTATAAAAAAATAAAAATTATTAAAAGACGGAGGGAGTATCTGCCCACACCTTGCCCTTCTTTATTGAAGTGAAAGGATATACATAGATGACTGTATAATTACTTCGCTCACTCACTCTCCTAGTCCCTAGCAAACCCATTTTTTTCATCTCTATTTTTTCCACAAAACAAAACCCAAAAGGCCGACCTTTAACCTTTATCTTCCTTTCCTTTCCTTTCTGCAGTTGTTCAGTCTGCAAGCAGCTTTTTCTCCCCGCACTGCCGACTTTTTACCGCCATTATTACCACTATCATTTATTAATTACCATGCACAATGCTTCTGTTTCTGTCTTTCCTTTCACCCACACGCACAATCTGTGACCATAATCAATCATCTCCATCTCTCTTCTATCTTTCTCATTACTGCTAATTAATCCTAACTTCCTAACCCTTTCTTCTTCTTTTTCTCCAATTATTTCTTCAACTGAAATCAATCACGTTCGAGTCCTATCGATGATAAACTCTCTTTGAAAATGAAAAAGTACTTTTCCACAACCAATGCTAGTTTCTAATCCTTTGTTTAATCACCTATTAGGCCACTAATTACCAGATTAAAAACCCATCTCTCCTCTTAAAATCACTTTCCAACCATAAACCACACACTATAAATGACACATTATGCACACATTCACATTCATGTGTAGTAGAGAGTAGTAGTACTGGATTCTACTGAAAACTGCCCCCCCTCGTTTCAGCTCCTGCTCCTGCTACTGCTACTGCTTGTGCTACTGCTCTTGCCCCTTTCCTTTTTATTATTACTAATGTTTCTTTCTCATTTTCTTGATTTCCATTTTTCTCTTTTTCTTTTGCTTGATCTGTGTCGTTATTTATTCTTGGCAGGTCAAGTAATTACTGCCCTTTTTTCCTGTCACAAAAACACAACTTTTTTTTCTCTCCTTTCTTTCCTATGCACTTACTAGTTACTTCCATTCACACACCTACCATTTTCTCCTTTGTCCCCCTTTCTATTTCTTACTTCTTGCTTCCTTTCTTTTTCGATTCCCTGATTTTGAGTGTGTTATTTAGTCAGTCTACCCATATAATATACTGTTCTCCATTTCTTCTTTCTTTTCTGCTCTGCTCTCTCTTACTGAGCCACCCCCCCAAGAAAATCTATTAAGGAGGAGTAATGGCTGCTGCTGCCGCCGCCGCCGCCGCCTCCTCCCCTGCTGTTAGTAATAAGTCAGCTGGAGCTGGTGGCTCCTCCTCTGTTCCGTCTCTGCCTCCACCGCGCCCAAAATCCCCGCCCCAGTATCCAGATTTGTATGGAAAGCGCAGGGAAACTGCTAAAGTCCAGATGCTCGAGAGGGAAATTAGTTTTCTTGAGGTGGGTCGTTTTCTTTTCTCGTCATACAGTTAATTTCAAGTCTTAAAAATCGAAAGGGGAAGTAAAGTTACATTCTTTTTATTACCAGCACTAGAAGTTTACATAACACAAAACAGGGGAGCTGAAGTCCAGATGCTCGAGAGACAGATTTTGGTTTTTTTTGAGGTGGTGGGTCGTTTTCTTTTCCGCCATACAGTTAATTTCTAGTCTTAAAAATCAAAAGGGGAAGTAAAGTTTGCTCCTTTTTATTATTAGTACTAGTAGTTTTACATTACACGAAACAGGTGAGGAATTTGGAATTCTGGTTTTTCTTTTCTTTCTCTTTGGTGGCTAAAAAGAAAGCTTAGTTTGGAGCAGCAAGTTGTTTTGAAGTTTAAGATTTTAAAAAAGGAAACCACCTAGTGGAGGTAGGTGAAAGGTAGGGATGGGTCATTTTGGGGTGGTTAGTTCTTGTCCAGTTGCTTCAGTACTTGAGGCAGAGCTCTCTCATGGCATTGCATTGCATTGAATCTGTTTGCAGAAATGCGTTGTCTAAAAAGCTGAAACTTGCTCATTACTGCTTCCCTGCATTTTCACCTAACAAACCAAATCATGTCCTCCTAAAGATATTTCCTTTCATCTTTTTTGACACAAATCTTTTAACCAAATTCATGGATTTATCCTTTGGCTCTAGTCTCTTTGTCAGTAGTCATGTTGTGGTGTTGTTAGTCTGTTCTCTTTAGGACTCATTTCTGGCATATACTTTTTACCAGCATTTAAAGACCCATGTCCTCAAAAATTGAATTTGCTGTTACCCGCACAGTTTTTTCACCGTAGGAACTGTAGCTTTGGGGAGAATAGGCATGAACCGTGGCATGATTTTAATAGTCTTTTTTTGTTTGTTTTTTGTTTTCTTTTTTTGTTTGTGCAGGAGGAGCTAAAATCTATTGAAGGTTTGCAGCCTGCATCCATATACTGCAAAGAGTATGTAAAATTTGGAATTTCCATGTACAGCTTATTGTTCATCAATTTTTCTTTTGGAAAAAGTGCCCATCGTTGGGATTCTTTAAATCTATCATTAGCCAGTTTGAATTGATTGAAGTAACATTTGTGCAGGGTTACTGATTTTGTGGTGGCAAACTCAGATCCTTTTATACCTGCGTAAGAATGTTGACAGATACCTTAACAAAAAAATACTAAAAGGTTTTCTCTTTATTTACACAATGAAATGCTAGCCTTACATTTGTTAATTTTCCAGCAGCAATCGAAAAATTGGGAGGTCTTGTCGTTTCTGGAAGTGGCTATGGTACTGTTTTCTCTGTCCTTTTCTGTTCTGTAATGTATATATGTCATGCTTAGTACTACTGTTCTGTTTGCAAAAGCAAATTGAATAAAAACTGATTCTATCTTGAGAAATGGGAAAATTGGTGCTTCATTTCTATTCATTCATTAATACCAAAGGTAAAAGCTTTGGTGCTTGTAGTTCTATGTATGAACATAATGACATTTCCCTGATCAGTTTGCAATTGTATAGCTTTTTCTTGACTCTGCAACCAAATAATGTTCGTTCCTCTTGTTACCTTGCAGTGGAATACCCTGCTTCAACTTATCATGGATTTGCTGTTGCTGTTCTTCTAAATGTTGCCCTCGTCTCAAATTGCCGCGATCCTGCTGCTGCTTCCGCAGTGAATGCAGCAACTGCTGTGGTGACTGTAACATTTGTAGCCGCTGCCCTAGTTGTAATTTTTGTAGCTGCTGCCCTAGTTGTAATGTGTGTAGCTGCACTAAGTGGAAGTGGAAGTGGAAGTGTAAGTGTAAGTGTAAGTGTAAGTGTAATGTATGTGACTGCTCTTCTTGTGCCACATGTCCAGCACCCAAATGCCATTGGTGCTGCTGCTTTTTCCCATGTTCAAAACCCAAATCCAACTGCTGTAGAAAGGTCTCAGTTGACAACAACAGCAGCAGCAGCAGGAACAAGTGCTGCTGCTGTGGCACCAATTTTAAGTTGCCTTCATGCCCTAGGCCTCGTTGCTCTTCTTGCTGCTCATGGAAATGCTCCTTTCCTAAATGTCCAAAGGTACACAACCTTTGCTCCAATTGTTGTACACAAACTTGTTGTAAATGTAATCCATGCTGTCTGTTCTTTTAGCACATTAAAAACCATTCAGTTTCTGCAATTGATCTCTTGTAAGTGGTTTTTTTTCTAGTAATGAGTGCTAATGGGTGTCCTTAAACTTGAGAGAGAACATGCATAAACTGGTTTTGGATACTATTAAAGAATGTTATAAGATAAATTGAATTATTGATTGGATTCCAGATACTGTTAAAGATGACATTAATGTTGGTTGGATCGTTTTGGGGTGTACTTGTTTGGCAAGTTTCTTAGGAGAGTGATGTATGATAATGAGTGGTCTTGTCAATGGTTGGATTAAAATGGTGAAGGCACCTGCATCATACCCCTCCTCGATCAATAATCCTGTGCATCACAGGACTTCTTGATCAATCCTTGCAGCCTTGAATTGAAGGAAACGGTCAGATTTCTATCTTTGGTTTTCCCGGGTATCCTCTATTCAAACGATTATGGGCGAGACACTATATCTAACTCTAGACAAGTGTCTCACCCATCATTATTTTTTCAGTTCTTTATACTTGAACCTTAAAAAAACCATAATTAAGGACGAACAACACTTTCAAGTCTTACCTTTCGAGTGCAACCAATATTCGTAATTAATCGAGTGGGCCTACATATCCGTAATTATTGATGTAGAATAATTGATGATTGTCAGACACCATATTGTGGTGGATGTGGATGGATTATGGATGGTGTTAGTCATATAACACCACCTACCCTGCAGAACTGTAAGTGCAGTGACCAGTCTTTTCCTTCAGGATGACCGTTTAAGATAAGGGCCCTCCGCAGAGAGTCAGGGGCAGGGCACTACCATTTTCTAATCTCAAAAAGAAAGGAGCAAGTGTAGTTGGGCTTGTTAGTAATCAAAGGAAGCCCATGAAAAACAAACCAAAAAAAGCCCATCAAGAAATAGCTCGCTGCTTGAGTGAAAAAAAAAATGAATGGCACCTTCACGAAATCATCAGCTCTTTTTTCCTTCTTTTTTTCTTCATTTATGTTATTTTTTTCACTACATTAAAAACTGACTACTTCGAATTTAAGCTGATAAAATCTCAAAAAACGATAAAAAAATTCTTCATAAGTTTTAAGGGAGATACTATACCGAGGAGTTATTGGATAAGGAAGTAAATAGTAGATTCTTTGTCCTCTTATATTTGACTTTCGTCGATGAAGGATTGGGCCCAAATCCAATGACAACACCATACCAGCCTTCAATTTCAAATGCGGTCCCATTTGGCAACGCATAGACTGATAGAAGAGAAACCCCCTCACTTTCAATTAGTTATACACAGTAACGGAGCTAGAAGAGAGAAAATTTGGAACCCAAATTAAACAAATTCAACATAAAATGTTAAGTGCATATTCCGAACCGATTAGATGATAAATAAATAAAAATTGTAGACTTAAGAGCCGAATAATAATAATTAAAGTAGATGGTTTTAAAATTTGGAGGGCTTATACGCCCATTTTCACACTTAACACTATTAAGTATATCGCGTTATTTATGTGAGTAGTGTGAGCGAAAAATATATATCAAGTGAGATTTCTACCCTTAATAAAAAAATAATGTCTATTAGAATACATACAAAGAATGGAAACACACTTCACATCAGATTTTACCATTTCTTACATTGCTTCCAAAACATCAACGCACTGCAACTCCACCTTCTCTGCCCTGTTAAAGAGGTAATTTTTCAGTTTTCTACTTTTCAATTCGCAGTATTCTTTTCCTATTTTTACCATTTGCTTGTTCTTTCTCAAAATCAGAGCTACTACCCTAGTTTAGTAGTAGTAGTAGTTTGCTGCAAAACAAACAAAACCCAAAAGAATAAACAAATCCTGAAATCCACCCACCTCTCCAACTCCAAATTCAATACACGCAGAATACAAAAAACTCATCAGTCCTCACCACCTGCCATCTCATCAGGTAACCACTCACATTCCCCATCAAACCCATCTACCCATCTTTTTCCCTCTGCTAAACAAGTATAGTTTTAATTAGCATACAACGACAAAATATTCAGTCACGCATTTTCATAGTCACCTTTGTTCCCGTTCCTGCACTGTCCCATTCACGATTACTTTATCCCACGCAAATCGTTTACCCGTAACTATTCAATATCCTTATGAAAAATTAATAACCTCGGAACGTTTTCTCTTGCTTCTTTCTTTAATTCTGTATTTTGGGTTTTAATTTTATTATTGTCTGGCAGCATAACACAAAAACATTTATCCAAATTTTCACGCCTGCTGCTGGCATTACTTGTCCTGTTAATCTCTTGTTTGTCTCTTGGCATTTCCAGTTGTGGTTTCTTTCCTGCATGCTTGCTCTTAAACATTTTCCCTTTGTGGGTTTTAGCTTATTTTTAGTATAGTGGCCCGAGAAATTTACAGAGGAAAAATGGCTGCTGTTACTTCACCTGGGTTTTCCTCGGCAAGGTCACAGCTGCCTCCGCCTTGTCCAAAGTCACCCCCGGTTCATTCAGATTTGTATGGAAGGCGCAGGGAAATGGCTATGGTGCATATGCTTGAAAGAGAGATTGGATTCCTTGAGGTGGGCTTTTAATTTTTCTGGAGCTTTTTGTTTCCTTACATGTATAGTACTATTTTGCTTACAGTTTTCCTATAAATAAAATTGCTAAATCCACATTTGCATGTTGCAATGTCTCCATCTGCATTGCATGACACACAAATCCTATTGATTAATGGATGTAATTAACCTTATGGGTTTTAGGAATTGTTGCAAGAAAATGGGGTTGATGAGAAACTTTATGCAGAAAAAGTAAAAGAAAGAAATTGAAATCTCTATCTGACTTTTCAAGGAAATGAAATTGAAATAAAGTTTAAAACCTTTTTTTTTTTTTGGTTTACCCCTTGTGTTTTCTGTCCTTCCGGAGCATATTTAGGCTCCAAAGGGCGACTCTCTTAGCATTAATTTTTTTTCATTCTCCATCCTCGAACCAAATTTTAAAACTTTTTGTTGTTAGGCAAATGTTATTCAAAGAACAAAACTTGGTTTTGTTGATGGTAAGGTTAATAAAGTGTATAGTTTTTGGCTTAGAGAATTTCTTGCTGTGGGTGGGCATTGAATTCGTTAAGCATAAGAAAGAGACACCTAGTTGGAGATGTAGGTGAAGGATAGGGATTGGTCATTTTTGTGTGTGCAGTTCTTGTGGGACTTGCACGAGTACCTGACAGAATGCTTATCATGGCAATTCTGTATTAAAATCCGTTTGTAGATCACTGCAAAAAAAAAAGCTGAAACTGACCATTATTGCCACTCAGTTCTTTCACGAAACTAGCAATTGCTAGCAACTGCTTCTGCACTCTGCGCATAGTCATGGAGAGTCTATTTGTTGGCATTACCAGCCAAAACCCACCCCACATCTGTTGTTTTCTTACCATCATGTGGCCTTGTGGGCCATTTTGTAAGAGATCAACCTTTGTTTTCACAGTCTAAGCAGTTTTAGTAATTATTGTAAAATTTACTATAATCTTGTTGAAACTTTGGTTGAAGTCAAATCAATCATGTTTGCAATGTTCTTTTCGTCAATTTTTCGTTCCCTTTTCTCGTAATGGCATAAGTTTAATTGCATTTGTGGGCAGGAGGAATTAAACTCTGCTGAAGGATTCCAGCCTGCATCTAGATGCTGTGAAGAGTGGGTTAATTTTCCATTCTCTGTCCATATAAATTCTGAACTGTCAATTACTGTTCTGCATAAATAGTTCATATCCTTGATGGGTATCCTGCTTAGCATCCTATGCAGTTTATGTTCTTACTGTCTGTTTTCAGGAAAAGTAAAAAATACAAACCAGAATCCGAAATTTATTGAATGAGTATGAGTGTCATTAGGTCAAAGCAAACACTGCTTGACTAAGTTAGATGGAATTTAGAAAGTTTTCTTTGGTTTTTTATCAGCTATCTAATAGTTTAATTACATCAGAATCTGCTAGTTGGAACTGATTAAAATATCATTTTCTGCAGGATCACTGATTTTGTGATGGATAACTCAGATCCTTTGATGCCTACGTAAGATTGTTGTCACTTTGTCATTAAACCCTATTTATTTTAGCAAGAAAGTTGTCATCTTTACATCTTTTTCCCCCAATGTTTGAAGCAGAAATCGGGAAGATAAAAGCACTTGTCGCTTCTGGAAATGGCTGTGGTACTGTTTTCTTGTCCTTTTGTCGCATGATGAACTGCATATCCAATTTTGAATTTACTAAATTCTATCAATCATCCACATGATTAGTCCCTCTTCGACACCAGTTTTCACAATTTTTGGAAAACTGACATTGAATTGGTTTTTTCATTAAAAATTAACATTAAAAAACTGTCCCAACAGATTGGACATTTTGGACCATGTCAACTGGGATTTGATTTGATTCACAACCAAACTGATATTTTTTCCCCTTAACTGTGGTGGGAAAAACTTGAATGCATCGGGTACCCCTTCTTTTTTATAACATTAAGTGCCTTACTGGTACTTTTTATGTTGTAAAAAGGGAGGAGATATGGTGGTACCCCTCGAAGATTTTCTCAATTGTGGTGTCTACGGCTTGTCTTTTTAACTAGATTAGAAAAAAATGGTAAAGAAAAATGAATTTGGGGCCTAATCTAACTCGAATTTTACAGTTCCCCTGTTGTGAATTTTCCAATTCCATGGAGTTGCTTTTGCTGTTATGCTGGATGCTCTTCTTCTCCTTGCTGCAGTGTGGGTGATGAGTACTGTTGTTCATGCCTCACCTGTTCAGCACCAAAGTCATCTCCCTGCTTTACAAAGTCTACATCCTGCAGCAAAAACTGTTGCAATCCGCATTGCACAAGGAAACCTTCTTGTCCAAAAGTACCCCTCTGTTGCAATTGCACAAGAACTAGTTGTTGCAACAACCAATGCTGTCTGTTCATGTAGCATCCTGTTGTTGTACCATAAGGGTAGTAGCATTTTGGTCAATAATTTAAGTTAAAAACCATCATCTTGCAAGAGAATTTGGATTCAAGTTTCTTTCCCTCGACTTTTCAATATGTATATATTATTGGAGGAAATCCCTAATTCAAAACTTCCCTTTACAAATAATCCACTAACTCTTTTGGTGCATTAAAGCAAACGACGAAGGGTTGTCCTGCATTCTCATCTCTTGATTAAGAGATCGTCTGTTCGATCCAATCTGATGATAATATGGTTTAATACAAAAGGACAGAGAGAGTCAGTAACTTTGATTGTTCCATAAGTTCCCTGTTGCAATGGGCAATGCCCAAGATCTGAAATGGGGCCTATTTCCAATCTTTAATCTCTCCAAATCCAACCGACTCCTCAAGAGTCAAGTCTATCCATTTCTGGTGAAAGATTAGAGAGTCACTAATTGATAAGTTCAACTTCACAACTTTTTTTGCAGGGTGCATCAAGAAGTTCCCAAGTTAAAAATTAAAATGGCCCGCGCAAATTAGCAAAGCAGTAATGTAATTTCAAGCTTCATTTTTGCTTCAAAGAGTTCAACCTGCTAGTCTAATTGCGACCGATAAAGCCCCCTTTCATCTCTTTTTACTGAACAAAGTCATGTAATAATGGCCGAGCAGATAGAAAGATACCCAACATTGAACTTCTTACTATATAAATTAAATACAAAACAAACCTTACAATTGTGCCCAACCAAAAGCAACTGGACTCCTAACTTCATGTTCAGCATTTTTCCAAACAATTGAACCAAACTGTGACCTAGCTGTTTGGCTCGTACCTCGCTTCGCGACAAATGTAACTGTGTATCTTAACTTATCCCCTACATTCTTGAAAACAAGCCTGGATGGCTTCACTGTCACCTGCACCGTTGGTGGGGCAGCCACTGTCAGATCATATACAGAGCCTGCAGCACCAACATTGGTCAATTCTCTGGTGTATCTCACCACCCTTTTGTCCGCAAACACCACCGAGAAGGAAGGGTAGTTGAGGGCACCAGGATCGCTGTACTTCTTCGAACATGTGATGTTTGGACGTTTGACAATGGCCTGAACATGCTCGACGGTGTAGTCCAGGGAGCACAGGAACCTAATATATTCCTCTGTCGAGATGTCATAAACGAGGCCTGGAGATAGGGCTTTATGAGGGTCGACGTGACCAGAGCCATGAGCCCATGGGTCTGAAAACGCACCATTCGCAGCATCCCTGAGAGGGGAGTTGGTGTTGTCAGTAACATAGGCAGTGGTCATGAGTGCTGACTTGATCGCGCTGGGGCTCCAAGTCGGGTGAGCTGCTTTCAGCAATGCAGCTACTCCACTAATGTGGGGGCACGACATGGATGTACCTACATGTTTCAGGTATGTATCTGTTAGTTACCGCAATAATGATACTACAAGCAGCAAAATGCAAACAAACCCAATGCCACAAAAACACTCAGTTCTGCAAGAGATCCTTTTTAGTTTCCACTCACTGCCCATATCAAGTTTAGAAATTGGCTGATAGATCCAAGACAAGGGCTTTAATACCAAGTACTGAGTAGTGCTAAATCCACTAATGCCACCTACATCAGTCAGTGCTAAGTCTACAAATTATGAAATATCAGTCCAAGACAGCCAAAAAAGTAAAAGCTTCTACTAAACTCTATAATTAATGGCGTTGCCCATAATCAGCATCATCATTAATGCCACCTAAATCAGAGGTCTACAAATTATGAAATACATCAGTCCAAGACAACCAATAAAGCAAAAGTTTCTACTAATAAACTCTATAATTAAGGGTGCAAATTGCCCAAGTTTTCAAACTTTTACCCAATCTTGCATGTGCCTACTACACTAGTAATTATTGTGTCCTTACCCTGTAATCACTCTTTTTAAGGAAGCCCACACCCTACCAAGGATGCCCGTAATCCACCCTAAAAAATGAAACTTTCGTACCGTTATGCTCAAATTTTGATTAATTAGGTACTATACTATTACAAAGCTCCATCTATTACCAATTTTACATTAAAAAAAAGAAAAGAGAAAAGTAATGTGAGCTTTTAGATGGGGAAAAAAACTGTTGTTACCAATTGGATTATGACAAGTAATTGAATGATGATAGAATCATGGTGCAAATAGTTAACAAATCCTCTTTTTTTTCCATCTTAGGAGTATCTAAACAGTCACTCCGACATTAAGCAACCTATTTTCAGGGCTAGTTTGGTACGTTGAACCTAACAAAACATTTAACAAATTCAACACAAAAAAGTTCTGTAACCTAAATAAGCTCAAATTAAACAAAAAAATTAAGGTCAATTAAGAGTCAAAGAAGACCGTTGCGAAATTACCTGACACGATATTGAACTGAGTCTTTCTAGAGTCTGTCTCCAACCCAGTGGGTCCAGCGGCCTCTGTCCATCCAGCCAAGATGTTGACCCCAGGCCCAATCAGATCGGGCTTCAATATCTGCGGTGTTACTAGATTGGGTCCTCTCGAACTGAACGCCGCAACCACCGGCGATGGTCGTACATTCAACACGGTCCCACCAAAGCTCAGCACAGCCGTTGGATTCGCATCATTCTTCACGTACTCCCTGATTAAATCCCCTACTTTCCTCCCCACGGCCACCGTCGGTAGCAGGTGACTGTCCGCCACCAACTCCTCGCCGCTTGCGGCAGTGTTGGCAAGTATCATCCCTACTCCACCCGCGTCACGCACAACCACTCCCTTCTCAACTCGTGCGTTAATCCCTCTATCGCAGATAACCACCTTCCCTTTAACTAACTCCGGTTGGAGCGAACCGGCCAAACACAGATTACTCGAGCTGTTACTCCCCTTGTTGTAAACCAACCCGGCCAGTTTACTCCCCATTCCCTTCCCGCTGAACAACGATACACCGGTGAACCGCTTCTTGTTTCCTAAATCTGCGTAAGCCGGAAAATCCCGGTCCAATGTTCCGGCTCCAACGGTCATTATCCAAGGCGCCACATTGGCTAGAGAAGCTTTGTTGGGCCCACTGTTTCCGGCACTACAAGACACGAAAATGCCCCTCTCCATTGCGCTGAAAGCTCCGATTGCAATGGTGTCCCGATAGTACGGAGCCGATCCGCCGCCGAGAGAGAGCGACAGTACATCGACGCCGTCCATAATAGCACGATCCATACCAGCGAGGATGTCAGATCCGAAGCAACCAGTAGTCCAGCACACCTTGTAAGTCGCCACGCGCGCGTGCGAAGCCATCCCACGCGCTGTCCCACTCGCGTAACCGAGGAGGCTGGCGTTTGCGACCAGAGAGCCCGCGGCGGTACTCGAGGTGTGGGTCCCATGCCCGTCTTTATCGCGTGGGGACTCAACTTCTTTGTTAGTGTTGTTCTTCCTGAAATAACCGCCACCAGATGACATGTGGAATCCTTTTGAAAAAAACCGTGCACCAACCAGTTTCTTGTTGCAGAGTTTAGGGTCGAAATCGGGGCCCGATTCACACTCTCCTTTCCATTTTGCTGGGATCTCGGGCATGCCGGCGTCCGAAAAGCTCTTCGACTCTGGCCAGACGCCTGTGTCGAGAACGCCGATGACGACATCGTGATGGATAACATCCAAGTTGCTCTTGTACAAGCCGAGATCGTCGTTGATGCCGAGGAATGCAGGGGTGCGAGTGGTATGGAGATGGTATAGAGTGTCTTCGTGAATTGAAACAACGGAGGGGGAGGATTTCAGTGCTTCAACTTGGTCGGGGGTTAGTGCAGCGGCGAAGCCATGGAATGCGGTGGTGTAGGTGTAGAGGAGGGCGTCGGGGGTGGAAGTGAGGGAATGGAGATTGGAGGAGTACCAGTCGTGGTGGGTGGGGAAGGATTCGGGTTTGGCAGTTGGGTTCATATGGACTATGTAAACTTGTTGGGCGGAGATGGAGGAGACGAAGTGGAGGAGGATAGAGAGAACGGAAATATACGCCGCGGCGGCCATGACTTGCGGCGGAGGAGAATGGGCGGAGTGAGAGGGAGAGTGTGAAAGTTCACTTGTTTTACTTCGTTATATAAAGATAGAAGAAAGAAACCGAAAGTAGAAATAAAAAAGAAAAGATGCTTTTTATTCTTAAAAAAAAGTTATGGCCAATGGGTGGTGGGTGGTAGACTGGTAGTGGTGGACAGTGTCAGAGTAGATTGGAAGGAGAAGGAGGAGACTGGTGTCGGATTTAGTAGAGGTTTGTGTTAGAAAATTAGGCTTGGTGTAGTGATTATATTACTGTAATGCCACTTTGAGGTGAAAAACAGTTTCTTTAATGTTATTATGATGAGTGGATGAAAATGAGATTGCAATGGTGATGGCAGTTGAAAGTTGATGATATTCATACCAGGAGTATTGAAAATGATGTGCACATGCCAGATACACATCATGCACTCCATGTGTTAAACAAAAATGTTCGATGCCTCCTTATAAGAACCGACTGGACCGGACCGGTAAATTGTGATTTTGTTAAAGTTTCAGTTCGTATAACTTTAAAAAATCTTAATATCACTTCCGACCAAAATTAAGGATGGTAAATGGATGGGTATGGGGCGGGTGATCATGTTCCATATCTATACTCATACTTTTACGGGTATATTTGCACTCGCATTTGCACCCGCACGGGGTGGATAAAGAGTGAGAATTATACTAGCGGTATACGTACCTATGAAGGGGTACCCATATTTTTATTTTAATTTTTTAATTTTAATAAATATTAAAATTAACAATACGCTAAATTATGAAGAAAAAAAATTAAAAGAAAAAAATTAAGTTATTATTTATCTTATATATAAGTATTTGTAAAATAATAAATAGATAAAAATTAAAAGTGGGTATTGGGTACCCGCACCCACACCTACAAAATACTCACATTGTGTGGATATATTCAGCCCCACGTCTTCCTGGGTTGTTGGGTGGGTACCTATACCAATGGGTAGAATTGTCGACCTCACCATTGTATAAAATTCAAAGTATATTATACACAATAGTCCTACTTTTTCCTGTTACTAATCTTCAAAATTTTGGTCCCATCTCGATTGTACCTTAAAATTTAAACCTCTATCTTTATCAGTTCTTAACCTGGTTCGATTCTCACAATTTTATTTTAAATCTCTATCTTTCCACGTTGGAGTATAATCACTGAAAAAAAAAATGACTCTTTCAATATATTGGTGTTATAATAATTAGGGATGTTCTTAACTGTGATTAACTTTTATTTTTTATAATTTCCGTATACAAAGAATTTAATAGTTTGGGTGGTAATCAAATGCTTGCACTTCTCATGATTATAATCATTGCTTTGATATATTACTCCCTCCGTTCATTTTTAATGAACGCTTTGACTTTGGACACGCATTTTAAAGACGCCAGGTGACTCACTATTTGACCCGAAAAAATTCAGGGCAAAATTATCTCAAATAATGAGTCATTCGGTTTTCTTAAAATGCGTGTCTAAAGTCAAAACGACAATTATTTATGGACGGAAGGAGTATTAATTAGGTTGATTAGATTGTTGCTTGGCGCAAAGCTAAAGCATACATCAAGAATGATAGTAACAACAAACTAAAAAAATACTATTAGCATTGTCTTTGTTTTCGGTGATTTTTCATATGTTTTTTTTAAACTATTTATTGCCTTTAATATACTTATAAAAGAAATTGTGTATCGCATCAACAATTGTTTTTTTCTTCTTCATAAAAGAAGAAAGATGTATCCATTTTTCATCCAGTTTATGATTTTTTTTATCCATTTGGCATTTTTCATTCAATTTGTGGAATAACACAATTAACAAGCATTGTTCTTAAAAAAATGTTCAGTAAATTTCAAATTTGATTTGGAAGATAGCAAAATGTGAGTAAGAATAAATTAATCAGGTAATTGGCAAGCTAATTAACAATTCTAGGAGTGTTCATCAGTGTAGATAGAGATATATTTTTTTCATTCCTATTTTGATTTACAAAACAACTAAAAAAATTCGTAAAATTATAAATTCGAGTACACGCTGCTAACCCAATATTACAAGAAATTATTAACTACACTCGAAGTAGTAATTCTACATTTGATCACTCACATTGATTGATGCAAACAACAGATATGGGTCTCGTGTTTTTTATAAATAGGCGAACATAAAATTACATACACAAATAATTGTTTTCAACATTATTAACATTTTAATGGATTTATAGTTTATTTTTAAATATTTTAAAACACTTTGGAAAAGGGGGAAAAAGAGTTGAATTTATTGACGAAACGTAGCTCGGAGATTAAGGAGCGGCACGGTAATCAAGGTTGGATGGTTGCGGCGTTTGTTGAAGAATTTGCTGTCTCTCTGCAGTCTGTATCGCTGACCAGAAGGTGTGAGTAGTAAGATACTTCTATGGTCTCTTTATCAAAGTAACGGCTACATTTTCTAGCGTGCGCTGATGTGTACACCTCATCGTTAAAGCGTTTTTTTCTGTTATAAAACTTATACAGTATTTTAGTAAACTCTAACAACACATGTAAATGGATAATGTAGACGCAGACGCATAGGGCGGCTAAATGAAGAAGATGGTCGGGTTGGAGTCGGATCCACATGGTGCGCGTTGGGTGAGGTGAGAAGCTTGACCTTCTCAAACAGTAGCGCATATGATGCCGCTAATTCAGACTACAAATTAGTACAAAGTACAAACTTTCTCACATTCTTTTTTTCTCAAATAAATAAATAAATAAAATAAGTTTGCAGTGAAGCGAAGAAAGCTTTTCTTTACCTACAGTTTATTGATTGTCTATTAGTAGAAACGCGTATTTAGAAACCGTACACCCATTATTACTTTCTTCCATTTATCGTGAACTAAAAATAAAAGTAAGAAAAAATTTAAAAAATGAAGATAATGAACTAATTTAACACAAAATGGATCGGCCATAATGCAACAATAAGTAATAATAATGATAATTGCATTCAGGGGATTTACTCCCTAAGATTTTGGATTAAAGCGAGGACTAATTGCACTCTTAATTAGTTAATTTCTATTGGCTTTTGCCTTCTCACTTTTCTTTTAATTATTTATTATTATTATTTATTTACAAAGATTGAATAAAAGGAATCTTTTGAGAAAAAAATCTAGAAAATCATTATAAGCACAGGGAAGGAAAACAGCCCAGCACAACAGGCCCATCTAATTATATCCTACCACTTTGTTAGGCACTAAATTCTAATGTCTAACATAATTTGATAAAAATAGAAAGGAAAAAGAACGACTTTAAAATTCAACCATAATCAGATTGGAGTTTTAATAGATATAAAGTAAATTGAATATTCGTATAAATTTAAATTACAAATTAACAAATTTGGAAAAATCTTCCCCTAATTATGGCCAAATCACTTTCTAATATATATCACTTATCAGCCTGCAGATTCAATTAAACTAATTGATTCGCTAGAATTATCCGGCATATCAGAAGACTCATCTGTTTCTGTTACAATTGGCATTTCTTCTGGACATAGTGCCGACTTAGGAGGCATTTCTAAACTTTCCACATCTCCTTCAAGCATCTCCACCACCTTGTTCATCGAAGGTCGGTTACTGGGATTCATTTGAATGCACCACAGTCCCACTATGATCATCTTTTTCACAATTTCAGTTTCCCCCTCTGTGGCATTGTCTCCAATTTCAATGTCATCTCCATTGGAGACTTGATTGTAGACCCAAGATGGGAAATAGATTTGGCTAGACTTCTCTACTAATGCATTCAAATTCTTCCTTTTACCTGCAATTTCCAATAGCAACATGCCAAAGCTATAAACATCTGCTTTATAGGATACACGTCCGATGTTCTTGTAGAATAATTCTGGAGCCATGTACCCAATTGTCCCTCTTGCTGCCGTAAGAGAAGCAATGGTGTCTTTCGCTGTGGGATACAATTTTGCAAGCCCAAAGTCTGAAACCTTAGGAATGAAATTCTCATCAAGAAGAATGTTGTGAGGTTTTATATCGAAATGCAATATCTGCATATCACAACCTCGATGCAAGTACTCAATCCCACGAGCCACTCCTAGTGAAATCTCAAACAGTTTGTCCCAGCTTAAAGAGACAAAGCCTTCTTTAGGAAAGATGTACTTATCAAGAGAGCCATTGGGCATGAAATCATAGATAAGAGCACGATTTGTTTGCTCGGCGCAATACCCAACCAACTGAACCACATTCACATGGTGAATTCTTCCGATTGTTGCAACTTCATTCATGAAATCTTGTCCATTTGTCACTTTGGATGATTTGCCCAAAATCTTGATAGCCGCAAGACGACCACTTTGAAGTTTTCCTTTATAGACACAACCAAAACCACCTTCTCCTAATTTGTCCTTAAAATACGATGTTATTTTTCTGATGTCCTTGTAGGAATACCTTATAGGCATGAGATCACTGTGATTTTGCAAGAACTCTTCAATTGTGTCGTACAATGACAAATGTCTCCTTCTCCACTTATAAATCAAGAATACAAAAACACATAGACTGCCTAACAAAAACATCGCCGCACGTAATGCTCCTGCATATACTATCAAATCGTGTTATGAAAAGCATAGAACATCTTTTAGATTATTAATTATTATTTTTTGATATTTTCGGATATTCTTTTTACTCATTTGGAAATTTTAAGTATCACCCAATCACTACCTTTTAACTTGAATCCTGAAATTACCATATTTATTCGTTGATTAGAGTTGTCACCTACTTATATGTTAGGCTCAATCTCAATGGTTGTATATCTTCAAGAACCTACTTCTTAATGACAAAAAAAAAGTTACTTCTTAAATTCATTAATTAAATATTAAATCACATATTAAAAAAATATTGATTTCCAAAAGTTACCTTTTTTAAATCTAAATTTATTCAATTATCTACTGTGGGCTCAATCTTAATGGGTTCGATTTCCTATTGATACTTTTGCCACCAACTTGACAACCAATGAGCTTACTTAGACTAATTAAGTATATAAATAATTTAAATATCTTTTTTAATTTTTACTCTTATCACTTTTATTATTTATTTTATTCATTTAATTGTTAAGTCTTAAGTTAATTTATTAAATTAATTATTGAAAAAAATGAAGCAAGTCTTTAATTTGAGTTCTTATTAGTTTTAGTTTCATAGAATTGAGTTGTTAGAGAAATAAGATCGGAAAAAGAGGACCAACTCAATGAAAAATAAATTTGCTTGACTTATTTATCTAATATTTAGCTTTATTGGTTTTACTCATAGGAAAAATTTGAATAGTTTTCAATTAATCTATTCAAATAAATAAATTCCAAAAGTAATATTCTAGAGGAAGTAAATTGAGAATATATAAATTTCACAAAAAAATAAATATAAATTGCTTACCTAAGAGAATGAGTATGTTGACGAGCCAACCTATAGAATAAATATAAACGTTAGATCTATGTCACCTATGAGCACATTTGGAGCCAACAATGCCCAATAATGTTCAAATTTAATTGACATAATGGATGCAAAAAGAAAAAAAATCACAATAATTCACCTGTGATTATGAATATCAGATCCAGGTACCATCGTCGGGCTGAAAAAAAAAAGAAAATGAACAATAAATGCACAAGTTTTTTGAAAAAAATAGAACAATAAGAGTATTATATTTAAAAAGAAAATTCCATGCTCCATTATGGAGTAAATTATTTGGTTCGTACAAAATGAATGATCAATGTGGGAAGAAAGGAGGAAACTCTTACCACGAAAAACACCGTATATATTTAAAGACCAGAGCCATGCTGCAAAACATGTCCGGAAAAGGAAAAGGCTATTAATGATTGATCGAAATGTTATGGAACAAATGCGATAAAGAGAAAACATTCCTTTGTGGAAAAAAAACAAAAGATCAAATAAAATCATAAGCATCACTAAATCAATCATAAAAAATCTTTACTTTTGGACAATAAATAATTTAAAAGAATAATTTCAATATAGAGATCAGATCCTTACTTTTGATGCCATAGGCAATACCATCCCCATATTCTAAGACATAAATGAGATGAAAAAGGAAGTGTTAGTTTTTGCATTTATCCACACATTTAAATCACTTAAAATAAAATACAAGTGATATGTGTAGTCAATTAAAGTGATGAGTAAGTGATAAATGATCAGGTAAAGAAACAAATATGTGACTTACGGGAGCAGAAAATACGATTTGCTTCGTCACGGTAGCAATAGCGGTTCTCAAAACCATAACAATTCGGCTGACAGTAGATACGAGACCAAGAAAGATGAAAGCCATCTGAAAACTGCCTGTGAATTTCCTGGTACGACCGAACATTTTTCTCCGTATCCTTTGGGAATGGGACCAACGTTATCATATCTATGCTGCAGGATTCCATCACTCGCCCCAATAGCACACGCCCGCCTACAATCACATAAGAGTACTTTTTGCTTTTGCTTTTACAAGGAGCACTAATCTCCACAAAGTCATAATAAGAACCATACCCCATCCTGCGATCACAGCTAATAAAGACAGCAGCCCTCCACCATATACCGGTTGTGTAGTAGGGATTAGAAGATCGACCCATAAATATAGGAGAGATTGGAAGAGAGGAGCAGTTGCGTTCTTGAACACCCGGATCGACAAGATGGATTGTGAAGTTGTCGTAGTTGATACCCTTCACCAAAAATCTCCCTGAAATATTGTTTGGGTACAAAAAGAGAGAAGAATTGTTGTGGCAGTAGAGGGTAAAGTTGTCACCAGATTCACCACCGAAAGAAGAAAAACCGCAGTTTGGTGGATCGGTATCTAGCCGGAACGGGTAAGTGATGTTTTGGATATTACCACACGAGGAAGGGGGGCAGTACTTTGGTGGATCCGTATTTTTGTGGCAAGAGGCTAATTGAAGGAAGATGATGATCAGTAGTAGAGGCCACCGATTTAGAAACGAGCAAATATGTGTGCTTCTCCTACTTCTACCGCCCGCAGTGGTAAACATGGCCCCGGATCGGATGGGATCGGAGAATAAAACCGATTGATCAAGAGAGATCTGGGTAAATATTTCTTGGATAAACGTTTGGTGGTGGATCGGTATTGTTGTTGCTGGAGTCTAATTGAAGAAAGATGATGATCTGGAGTAGAAACAAGCTAATGTTTGTTCTTCTAATTCTTCTCCGGGTTGCAGTATTGGACATGGGGAATGATTGGATCGGATGGATCGGAGATTCGAGAGAAAGATGGTTTTGCAAACTTATACGTATTAATTAAGAGTTCAAAATCATTTTTGTTTGTCTTTAGTCAGGACTGATAATTTAGTTTTGATTCCATCTTGATCTCGATTTAATTTAGTTGGGACCGAAATTAAATTGAGATAGACTCGTGATATAAAAAAAGAGAATTTCGAAACAAGCAAATATGTGTGCTTCTCCTACTTCTACCAGCCGCAGTAGTAAACATGGCTCCGGATCGGATGGGATCGGAGAATAAACCCGATTGATCAAGAGAGATCTGGGTAAATATTTTCTATCTGTTTCCCTCACCGCCTTAATGAAGGCAGCAAACACCTTCAAAAGTCTCTCCTTGCTTCTTTCTTTCAAGGAGACTTACAGAGTCAAAGTCTCCTCCTCGAAAAGAAAAATTAAATAAATAATTTTTTTCTCTCAAGACTATTCAGTATGTGATTACCAAATTGTATACCAACTCTTACACAAATCGTAACGCAGCAGAGGACCTACCAAGTAAACTTGACTGTCTATTTTGTTGTGTCCATAAAATAGATAGTCTTAATAAAATCTGAAGGGAGTGAGTACCATGTTGTACACCATCTCTGCTCCTGTTAGTAATCTTCAAAATTCCGGAGTACAGTACACCTCATTTGTGGAGCTCGTCTTATTAGTTATTCTTGGAGTATGATGCGTATTTAATTTTTAAAAAATTAAGTAAGATTTACGATTTGTGCAAATTGTAAATTTTCTTACCGATTTTTAATATAAATGAGAATTCATTAGCATTAACACAAAAAAACTTTATATCGACTTGCAAAATACTAATTTTTTTTAGTTAAGAAATTACACAAATCGTAAATCTTTTTTTTAGTACAAGTGTAATTTTTTTTTACCACATTTAGAACACCTTGCACATTATATTCTAAAAGATACCTAATAAAAATTTTCACCATTACAACCATTTATAAATTTAAAGTTGAATAAAATTTGAATATTTATCTGGTACGTCGGAGATGGAATAAATTTTTTTATCACTCTAGTTTAATAAATGTTAGTTTGATATCGTACTTAGTTAGCTCACATGATCCATTGCACGAGTAACTTACAAAATCTAAAATATGCTTAGTGGTGTTGGTAAAACTTGTGTTGTTTTTGTGGCATGCTAATGGCTTGTACACTAACATAGAAGGATAGTGAATTAATTTAACACAAAATGGATCGGGCCCATAACGCAATAATAAGTAGTAATAATAATAATACATATTGTGGATTGTGGAAGGGTGGAACCACTGACAGTAACCACTATCACTAACATCAAAATCATAAGAGTTACCAAATATTAAACGTGCTCATTTCGTCCCAAATAAGCTAAGTAGGTAATAGCAATTTAATTTGCATACATATCATATGCTGAAAATTACAATATCGTATCACGTACAATTCATATTTTATACTTCTTTCGTTATCTTTTAAAGTTATTTCACACAAATTAAGTAAATGAATAATTCTTTTACACGTGTTTGGTATTTTTGTGTTGTTGTTGCTCTTGCTACGTACCTTCTGTTTCTCACTTTGTTTTCTTACGAGTAGTTGCACTTGCACATGGGAAGATGCTCTAATCTAAATCATTCTGGATATGTGATTAGTAAGCTCGAGCATTATTGAACATTCAGGGGATTTACTCCCTAAGATTTTGGATTAAAGCGTTGACTAATTGCACTCTTAATTACTAGTTAATTTCTCTTGGCTTTTGCCTTCTCACTTTTCTTTTAATTTATTTTTTTATTATTTATTTACAAAGATTGAATAAAAGGTATCTTTTGAGATCTCGCTGTTTTTTTTATGATCAAGAGATCTCGATGGTCCATTACCGCATATGGCCTATCATGTTGTTTTGTTTTGTAAGGTGAGAAGGGGAATTCTAATTCTATAGCATGCATTTCAACATCATAATGGTTCGCACCATAACATCACGACGCTTTGGCCGAGTGGTTAAGGCGTGTGCCTGCTAAGTACATGGGGTTTCCCCGCGAGAGTTCGAATCTCTCAGGCGTCGTCGTTTTTTGTTTTTCACATTTATTTTTCTCTCCTTTTGTTTTGTTATTGGACGTGGAGCTGGCCCAACGGCAACAACAACCCATTGGAAACAAGACACTGCCACATTTATTTTTCGTTTAATTTTTTTTAAGAGAAATAATTCCTTTTAATTGACAGCTATCAAAAAAGTTTCCAAATTTATTTTAAATTTTAATTACCTTAAATAAAAAGTGATCTTAGTAATCAATAGGAGCTTCCTATCATTTATAATAAATAATAAATCAGCAATTAAAACTAGGAACTAAATGTATATTACAAAATTACAAATCTCACATTTGCGCTCCATATGAACTTTTACAACTAAATGTTTACGTATTCGTGATTTTCTTCACAATCTTTCCTATGTCACACTCAAAACGAGTCGTGCGATTAATCTTAGCTTTAAACGGCAGTGAAGCGTTAAGGAATCCTTAAGACCACAAAGCTTTCCATGAACTCAATACCCTCACAAACAGAGAGGAAGACAAGTATATATGAATCATGTTTTACTTCTCATCTGTTGAACAAATACAGCTTCTTGCCCATCAGGCCAAAACAACCAAATTTGGAAGATAAAATATCAACAAAGCATATTAGCAAACAGATCAAACAGCCGTCTTAAATTAAATTCGAGTTAAAGCTTCCTTCTGCTGAAAATTAACTAAAACACATGTAGCATCTCTACACAAGGCACAGTGAGTTCCAAGCTTTAAATGTAAAGGATAAGGAGATGATGGTGAACGCCCGAGTTATGAGATCTTGATGAGAAGGATGACGAGCAATGTCCAACCTAGTGGCCATACTTCTGAAACTCCCATTCGCTATTATCTGCAGCATCAAAAGGACGACAATAAAAAAAATCAGAAAATAGATGTCACCATATTAGTTAGCAGAGCAAGGGGTTGGCATTGGGATGGAATTTACCTAATGGACAGACTTGACGAGTCTTGAGCCAGCGACTGATGCAGTGAAAATGAAATGCATGGTTACAGACCCCTGTAAAAACAACAACCAATCAAGTCCAAATCTTACAGGACCACAACCTTGCCTAACTTAGTTACAAGTGATTTCACCAACTGTAACTGAGTAAAGCAAAAGATATCAGTCTAATTTTCAAAGTGTTGATCAATAACTCCAAATGCACAATCCATGTATCAACGAAGACACTGTACTTTGCCTTCTAATTTAATGAACTTTATGAAAGAGTATACATGTCAACCACTCCAAAACAAGAAACAACATGATCGATTAAACCAATTGACAAAGGCATATAACTGTGGGAAGAAGAACATACTAACCAATGTAGTGTCAATATTTCCAAGTCAATCATCTGACTAACTACAATCAGTACTATCATCAGTAAGTTTCTATTCCACAACTCACTTTCAAGTTGCTAAACTGTGATATAAAGTTTCGGATAGAAAAAAAAAACACAGCTGAAAAGGCTCTAAGATAGTACTATACAACTGTCACAAGAGTATTCTAATTGAACACCAAGAATTCCACAAGAACTTGGTTAAAACTTCAAAGTCGGTCTAAATATTAGTTTACCTTTTTCCCTATTGAACATAATACCACCAATTCACTGATTCTACAAGAAGACTTGTTACAGCATATAAATAACATCCACTAAATCACACACTAGACAGCATACCTAGACCAGTAATGACATCGAAACACTCTATATCAATTGCACAATCCTTTTACAAAGGATGAGATCGTGACGCATATACACAAATGATTCAAACTGCAGAACACATAGAAACACCCACACGCACACACCACTCAATCACCTAGTTCAATGACCTAAAACCAGCATGCCACTAATCAATAATACCCGTGTTACCCACCAAGCAACCAATCACGACAGAGCATCAACTATTTCTATTCACTAAACAGAACCAAAATAAGGGAAAATCGAATACATACCCCAAGCAACAGTGCACTCCTCGCTGGTAGCGCTAGCTTGGTTTGCTTGACACTCGATACCTAATCAACACAACAAAATCATCAAAAAGCGAACAAACAACAGTTTCTTCAAATAATAAGAGTAATGTTAAAAGTAACTCACAGAGATCCATGATGTGGTTACGGCAAATAGCGCAGTTATCAACAACGATGTCTGCATCGGATGAGTAGAAACAAAATCAGAAACGTATATAAAGCAGAGAAATTAGGGCTAGGGTTTGTTGAACGATTATAAGTACTAATTACCCCAAGCCCAGAGAGAGACGGCGTTCCACTTCTTGATCTCGAAACGCTTGGGTTTCTTGGAGGAGGACGAAGAAGCAGGAGCGCTGCTTGATGGGTCGGAGACGGGGACCATGGGTACGTCGGAATCCAAAGTCGCCATTCTTTCTTCTCCGACTCTGTTGCTTTCTGATTTCTGATTTTTCTACTCGCTTGAGCTTATAATAAAACGAATACGAATAGTAATACTACTTGGGCTCTGTTTGGCGTTCCAGTTCAGGCTGGAAATGGTCAGTGGGAAAATGTTCAGTAGGGAAACGACATTTGGGAAACGGAGTGTGCTGTTTGGTAACAAAATTGTAAAAGTTCAGTGGGATACCTGAGGTGTTTGGTAAAACAGTTTTCCAAAACTATGGTTTGGATGTAAAATGACCATAAAGGGCATAATTCATTTTAAGTGTTATAATTAACTTTTTTATTATCTTTATATATTTTTTAATCATTTTATTTATAATCTAACATCTAATAATATTTATCTATATACCATAAATAAATTAAACTTATTTAAATCATAAATAAAGTAAAATTTATTAATACCATAAAATTAAAATTTTGAGTACTTTGAAATTGCATAGTTGACTACTCTTAATTTTTGTAAACATTAGTTCATTAATTGATGCCAAACAATTTTGATAAAAGAAGTTGATAAAAAATATTCAATCGTAATAATAGATCGTATAAGTTCTAGCATCAAGAACTAATGTTTGGTAAAAGTAAATGCATAAAAAACATGTCAACCCTACGAAAGAATTGTGCTGCAATTAAAAAGTGAAATCCACCATAGTAACAACAAAAAATCGACCCTCGTCTGTGATAAACGGCCTAGAGGGGGGGTGAATAGCCGATTTAAATTTCTGCACAAGATAAGAGAAGAATAGCAAACACACGGTGTATAGTGGTTCCAATTCACAACCGAATTGTACTCCACTACCTAAGAGTTCCCCCCTTAGGATTTTTGAATGCAAACCTTTGCTATTCCTTGAGCTTTTCTTGGTTCAGCTCTCAACCTTACAACCTATGGTTTTTCCGGGCTCAACCACAACCTAACAAGTAGTTTTCAAGGGCTCAACTACAACTTATGGTTTTTCCAGGGCTCAACCACAAACCTAAGCTCTCTTTCAATGGGATGAGAACACTACCCTTTACCCAAAAGTGTTAGGTACACTTTTCAAACCTTAACAAAGAATTTGTATAAATTTGCAACAAACAAATTGTTGTACAATATATAAATATATGAGCACAATCAACACCAATTTAAATGAACAATTTACCTCAAGAATAAACCTGAAAACAAGCTTGACAAAGTGACGCAAGAAGATATGAAATCGTTGAATATGCTTGCGTTTGTAAAATCTGATTTGTGTAAGCTTGTAAAATGTGATTTTTGTGTATAGAGGTTTCTTGAGGTTAATCTCTTGTTTTAATCTGTTCTTATTCTTTCTTGTTATGTTCTAACTCATCTAAGATGAGTATATATAGTGTAGAGACAAGAGAGGCACGAACAAGAGAGTATGGAGACAAAAATGACCGTTTTTAGTGGACAAAATAGCTATTGGAGCTTGCTGGTGCTTACCGTGATCACGTTAAGCCCTTACCGTGAGCTACGGTAGCCACTGGAAATAATTGGCCATTTGACACAATCCTTAGCGTGATCACGGTAAGAGCTTACCGTGATCACGGTAAGAGCTTACCGTGATTACGCTAAGAGAAAAATGCTTAGCGTGATCACGCTAAGCCCTTACCGTGATTCACGGTAAGCACTGTTTTAAATTCCATACGTTTTTCAAAATACATTTTTTCAAAACTTGTCTTTGTATAAAACCTTTTGACACTATTTCTTGAGGTAATTGAACATTAAACAAGTGTTAGAATGTGTCATACTTACATTTTTAAGTTCATTTACACTTGATCTTGAAGCTTGCGATATATTTGAATTGTTGCTCGATTGTTGTCACATTCGCAAACTAAAATACCATTCAACTTGAAATTGCATTAGTAAACTAATTTATTTGTATGTCATTGAATCATCAAAATAAGAGTGATGTTCGCTTTGGGCTAACAATCTCCCCCTTTTTTATGATGACAAACACAAATAAATTCAAAATGAATTAAACTTGCAATTTAAGTTAAAACAAATAAATGAGAGCAAAAATACATGTATGCTCTTCTTATGACTTTGTCATATATGCTCCCCCTATAGATTTGCATAAAGAGCTTTAATGCTCCCCCTACATAAAACGTTAATTTCACATGGAACATGACAAATGAAAATAAATTGCTCCCAATTAGCCATTTCAATTGCTACCAATTAAAGCATTATCAATCTCCCCTTTGTCAAACATTTCTAACATTTCTTCCCTTGAAGATTATCATATCTCCCCCTTAATATTAAACTCCCCATTAATATTAAGCATTTCTCTTAAAATTATCTCCCCTATTTCAATCTCACAATTATCTCCCCCTTTGCTAATCAAATTTCACAATTATCTCCCCTTTTGTCATCAACAAAAAGAAAGGGCATCATACACACAAACAATCATAAAATGGCAATATGAAAATAATTATCTAATCCAGTTATTAGTGCACATATAATCACAAAACAAATAGCACATCACAAGTAGATTAGCAAAACGAGAATCAAACATCATACTGCACGTCACAAATATTTGAGCAAATACCAATTTGATCATAAAACATACTACATATCATAAATATCAAAGATCCAAAAACTATCAAAGTCAAGTCAGACTACATGGCATATCAAAAGACTTAAAATACTAAATACTATCAAAGCTGACATATAAACATATCACTGAGGTGGAGGAGGAGGAGGAAGTCGATCCAAAATGGCCTGTAACTTGGCGTCGATGCTGGCATCTCTTGCAGCCTGTCTTGCATCAAGTTGACCAAGTCGAATACCTGGCGTCGATGCTAGCATCTCTTGCAGCCTGTCTTGCATCAAGTTGACCAAGCCGAATACCAAGGTGATGCATAGATGTCTGAAGATCAGCAACATCAGAGGAGAGGTCTACCATTTGCTCCCTCAAAACAGTAATATCCATATAATCTTCATCTTCTTCATCATCACCATCATCTTCATCAAATTCCTCTTCATCCAAATCAGCTTCATCATCCATAGGTGCACTTGTACCAGCTTGAGAAGACATATTCTCTGCAGGTGGCTCATCAACCCCATCATCATCCTCATCGGGAAGAACTCTAGCAACCTCATATCGTTTTCCCAAGGACTTACGATTGTTATACGCAAGCCTTCCATTAACATCAATGCAAAGCATCAACCGGGAAGTGATATGATTCAAATCAAACAATACACAATCATTGTGCACGCGAATTAAATTCAAGATTAGGAACAACTCCTCTAGATACAAATGAGCACAAACCCTCATTAGCCACACCCAGAATTCTACAAATCCTTTCTAGATTAACACGAATGGTTTTGCCAAAAATACGAGAGGTAATAACACAATGCTCAGCATTCCTAATGTTCTTAAAGGATTCTAAGTTCGCATAAAATGTTCTCACAAGCACAAGACTATAGAACCTAGTCAAAATAACAACCTTAGTCCATCCTTGAGCATTCACAAGCTTAGGCAAATCACAAGGAATAAAATTCTTGAAATTAAAGACATGTGGCCTAATCATACAAGCCGACTTAAGAGATTCTTGAAAATTCTCACAGGCATCAGTATTAACAAAGAACTTGGCATCAAAGTCAGCCGGAGGAAAATAGAAGTAAGGATTACCCGCGACCAAAGCAAATAAATCGGGTTCCATGGAGGAAGAAGAAGCGGCATCACTTTTCCGACTCTTTGAAGACGGTTTCTTTGGTGTATTAGTCCTAGCACGCTTAGAAGAGGATCCTTTGGCCATATTGAGTGGAGATAAAGAGGATTTTGGAGTAAAAAATGGATTTTGGGAGTTAGGGTTCCAAAATGGGGATTTTATGGGTTATGGAGATTGAGCGATTAATCCCTAAAATTGACACATGAGTTTTGTTTAGGATTGAATGAGGAGTGTTTAGCTAAATTTTGGCTGGATTTCGTCGTGATTTGAGCAAGAAATCGAAGAAGTCGAATTTTGGAGAAGGAGAGGGAAAATGGTCGGGCTAGAGGAGAGAGAAAAAGTCTGGAAAGTGAGGAAGAAGACGTGAACAGTGAATATTATATACTTGGTAGCATCGTAATTAAACAATAATAGAAAGGGTATTTTTGTCCAAAAATTTGCTTAACCCTCCATCCCGCAATCTCTATTTTTCCTGGTTGCTCCACTGGTCCAATTTGGGTCATTCCCAAAATGGAGAAAATGCTGGATTTGGAGTCCAATATTTTCAATTTCATCTCCAAAACTGGTGTTTACCAAACACCCTTTTTTCAATTTCAGTTTGGGAATGCTGGTTTCGGTACCGAAACCAGACTCCCAAACACAGCCTTGGAGAAGGAGGATTTGGGTCGGGTCGGATCCGCCACCTGGTAGTATTTGGAACTTGTCGGAGGAGGCGGAATTCGGGAGGTAATTTATAGTAGTGAATTGTAAGTTTCTTTTACAAAAAAAAAGGAAAAAGTCCTCAAGCTATTTGGAATCCTAGGTTATACATATTATTAATTATTATTATTATAGTAATCAAAATTGAACTTTTAACCTACCTCATAAAAAAAACGTACTAATTAAACGTGCTAAATTTACGTGGAGAAAATTTTAAAAACCTTTAAAGTTTGAATTGATGGATGGACAATGGTAGTAATAATTTGTAAATAATCTAAAAATGTTATGAAGATCTAAAAGAATAAAAATTGTTTTGAAGTAATTTTTTTATTTTTATATTATAAGAATTATAACTCGTGACTTTTTAAAAAGGGTTGGCGCACCTCGAGATCCCTACTCTTATTATTTTCATTTTAGTAAGTCCCTAACGTCCGTTTTTATTCGATACACTCTCACACGTTAGCCATGTTAATTGCCCCAGGTCCCTCCTTCGATAATAAGACCAAACGTCCGTTATTTTTTATTATTTTAATATTAAAACTGAAAGAGTGCTCTGACCACAGAACCCACTTTATCGGTATGTCGAACTTTTGTTTCTTTTTCTCCTTTTCTTCTCCTTTTTTCTCCCTTTTTCTCCTAATTAATTTAACTAAATAAATTAAAAATAAGAATTTGATTTAAAATTTGTAAATTATAAATGCATAACCACAAAACACTTACAAATCCTAAAAACCTCAGTCTCCTACTTCCTCGTCTTCATTTTCTTTCTTATCAGAAGCACACAACTCATCCGATGAATTAATCAAACAATTAATCAGCCACATATCCAAATTAATTACGTCTAAATTACACGTAATTCAAACAAAAACGGAGACCAAATCCAAGATTAATCAAATTAAAATCTGTAGGAACGCCAGGGTGCGCTAACCCTCTTAAAGGTCTCCTGAACCCCTCATCACTAAACCAACTCTAATAATTTAATCAATAAAACTTAAATTTAAATAAAATGTTGTAAAAGTTAAATTATATGAATTTTCAATATAGTTGAAAAAAAACTATAAACTATTCTCATTCTTTCTAGGGTGTGACAAATGCAAATGTTTGATCAAAATATATATATATATATATAATATTGGTGGAAAAAAAATTCTTATTTTTCTAAAGGGTACAACTCATGTGATCTACAAGCCAATAATTAATTTCTTGCTACTTAAGTGTGGGGGCCTATTGTCACTTCCAAAAATAAAATTTAGAAAATTATTGTATTTGATTGGATTCAAAAACTAATGGTCCAAAGCACAAGAAGGAAAACAATCCAGCACAACAGGCCCAACAATTAAATTGAGGCCCATCTAATTATATCATACCACTTGGTCATGTACTAAATTCTACAGTCTAACATAATTTGATAAAAATAGAAAGAAAAAAAATGACTTTAAAATTCAACCATAATCAGATTGGAGTTTTAAAAGATATAAAGTAAATTGAATATTCGTATCAATTTAAATTACAAATTAATAAGTTTGATGTCACTAAAGAAATGTCGCTCCATTTTGCATTAAAAGAAGAGAAAAAATGTTGCCTCTCTATCTATGGACAATCTTTACATTTAAACTTTCTAAATAAAACATGAATTTATGCTGAGAACATGGTGACTTACTATTTTTAGGGTAAATATCAGGTATCTAGAGACGAGAGAGGCACAACTTTGGAAAAATCTTCTCCTGATTATGGCTAAACCATTTTCTAGCATACATCACTTATCAGTCTGCAGATTCAATCAAACTAATTGATTCGTTAGAATTATCCGACAAATAAGACGACTCACCTGTTTGTGCTATATTTGGCATTTCTTCTGGACATACAATTCTTAATCCAAACTTCTCGGTTGTCAATCGGGTCTGAATTAAATCACTCATTTTCTTTAACCTTCGTGAGATTAGTTGTCTGCTTTTATCTGTCCGGATTTGAGTTATACCGTCACCATCCGAAATATATCGCCGCGATAGATATAAAATTGTCGCTATAAATATAAAGGACAAGTATATTAACAAAGTTATCATTTTTATTAAATTATAATCACAATTATTTTTAGACTATTTTTTAATTATTATTGTTGTTGTTATTTTCTATTTCATGCATTGCCATTATTAAAATAAGAACTAGAAAGAAAGAGATATGAGAGAAAAAATAAAATAAAAAATGGTAATTATTTTTAGTTAAAAATTAAAAAACTATAAAAAATATATAAAATAAATAAGAAATTATCTTGCCTTAATAAACTATTTTTTAATAAAAAATAAAAAAACTATGAAAACCTTTTTATAATGTATTATTCTTAAAAAGTATATATACACAAATATTAAATTACTTCAGTTTGATTTTGTAAAATTTGTAATGATATTGAATTATTTTTCCTTAGCTAATTATGTAATTTTTTATCATACATAAACATGAAGAAAAATAGTTTGTACATTTAATTAAATCATAATTTTTCATTAAATGTTAAACTTATTTTTTTATTGAGTTTGTTTTTTTAAAGAAAAATTCATTAGTGGTTTATTTACAATATTTGGAGAACTAGAATAAAACTAATATAAAACATTATTTTAAATAATTAAATTTCAATTTATAAAAGTAAATTACTTAATTGAGTTAAAATTGTTCTAATTTTAAGAACTAAAAATTAAATTATTTCAGAATTAATAAAATATTTTTTTGTCAACACCTGGATTAAAACATCAATAACAATACTAATATACTGCTTACAATATACTTTAAACCCCATAATAAAAATTTATGTTAATCCCATTTTTTGAGACATTATTAAAACTTTTATATTATACTAAAAATATTTTGTGTGAAATACTCTTTTGTACATAAATATGATATTTTAACATTTTCAAATCTAAATGAATTTCGCACGTGCAACGCCACGTGCCAAAATAACCCAAAATACTCTTTAGTTTATATTATACTATATATAAGAGGAAGTCGCCTCTGTTGAAGGAGCGGACTAAATCTAGGTTGATAGACCCACCTCCGGAGAAATCAGGGAGAATGCCGGTTGGAGGAAGGTCAGGGGAGTTGAATTCTGGGGCTATAGAGAAGGGGAATGCTGCTGAGGAAGAGGAAGATGATCCTTTTGGGGAAGAAGACCTGCCTGAAGAGTTCAAGGATAAGCTTGATGTATGGACTCTACTTGAATGGGTGAGTTTGTTCTTAATCATTTCTGCTTCAGCATGTAGCTTTCCAATTCCATCTTTTAGGAATAAACATTTGTGTGGGTTAATGTTGTGGAAATGGGAGGTTGTGGTTTTGGTTTTGGTTTTTATATGTGGAAGGTTGGTGTCTTGGTGGGTAATCAAGGTTCTTAAAGTTACGTAACTAACCCATGTACATAACTATTTTATTAATAAAATAGGATACTAACTATTTTGTTAATAAAATAGTTAAAGTTATGTAACTAAATAGGATACTAACTATTTTGTTAATAAAATAGTTAAAGTTATGTAACTAACCCAGGTACATAAC
Source organism: Viola odorata (assembly GCA_963691705.1). NCBI lineage: Eukaryota > Viridiplantae > Streptophyta > Magnoliopsida > Malpighiales > Violaceae > Viola > Viola odorata. The sequence goes on from OY829546.1 coordinate 4,354,553, forward strand.
TTTATAATTTTATTCATAAAATAGTTAGTATCTCAACTGTTATTCTAACACTCTCAATTAATTAAAGGTTAAGATTCTTAATAACTCTAATTAACTAATCTTTTTTGCCGAAATTTATCCATTAATTGTCAAATAATTAAAAACTAAAAATTACCTTATATATACATCGATTAGTTACATAACTTTATAATTTTATTTTGTACTCATTAAAAATATATTTACGTAATCATTAAAAATATACTCAAAAGTGCCGATTTAGCAGGCATTTCTAGGCTTTCCACATCTCCTTCAAGCATCTCCACCACCTTGTTCATCGAAGGTCGGTTACTGGGCTTCATTTGAATGCACCATAGTCCCACTATGATCATCTTTTTCACAATTTTAGTTTCCTCCTCTGTGGCATTGTGATAGCATGTTTTTATGCATGATTTTCCCTCCATTTTCTCACTTATTTAGAGCTTGATTCTGCTAATTTACCCTTGATTTTATTACTATTGCAGATCTAGGCCTAAAAAGGGAATTTATGCTAAAACAAACGTTTTTGGTGCATTTTGAGCGAATTCGAGCTTCAAGACCAAAAGTCGAGGTCCCGAGTCCAAAGCAGCGTTCAAGGTCCCGAATCGGATTCCCAGTTCGGGACTCCCGAAGGGTAAAGGATGACGTTTCCACGTGTCACCCCACCTAACGCCCATGTGATCCCTCTGACACTGTTCTGACGCTCTGCACTGATTACCAAACACCTGCGGATTTCAGTCTTGAGCCCACTCCAGACCTGCCAAAGCTGGAAAAACCAGACAGCTTTATGCTTTTCCAGCTTTGTGCTTTTGGGAACATAGATCCACTTCTTTAGGCTTTCAATTAATGCATTTTGTCCCTAGTTTTTGGGCTGTAGATATTTTGTGCTTGGAGCTCTACTATATAAAGGGCATCCATGAATAGTCTTAAGAGCTTTTTTCTTTGATCTCTTCCTAATTTATGATCACTTAGGATAATGTAGAAGTAGCTTAGACTTCTCTCTAGTTCCTCTCTCTAGCCATTGTTAGCTTCTTCAACATTGCTGCCGAGCTATAAACGGAATTCTAGTAACAAGTTTTCTTCCCTTACACTATTTAATTACTTGTTATGCTTTCCTTAATCATTATTTGCTTATCTTTAAGTATGAGTAGCTAAATTCCTAGTTCTTGGCAAGGCTGATTCAAGGGTTGCAAGGGCAGATTCGAGGCCTTAATGTGCTTAATATATTCTTGATGTTGTATTTAACTATTCATCGATTTAATTACATCTTTGCATGATTTAATTTAAGGTCTGATCAACCGAGAACTATTTTGTGTAAATGCTGCCATTTATGTGATGAATACGGAAGGAAAATTGCATGAAACAAGTAGGCATCTGTTTAGTCTTGACTGTGTCAAAGTGGTCTTGAATAGATAGGTTGGGTAGTTGATTAGGGCTGAGTCACGAGTCTGACAAACTGAGGGACTTTAGTTCTAGATCTGTCTTTTCTTAACTTCATGGGCAGTTTGAGTATGGCCCTCCCGCATTCGTGCCTGGAGGGATGGCAAACTGTCAAGACTACCTCATAGGTGGAAACGAGGGGTAGTTTCTCTTAAGAGAAAAGTAGGGGATATCCGAGGAATCTGGTCCCCATGTCATTTCTATGACATCTTGAATGGAATACCCTTGAGCTGATGACGATCTGGTCCCGAATGCAACCCAGAATGCCTTTGCCGAGAACACTTTCTCCATCTGATTATCTGTTGTTATTTCACCCTTGTTCTGTTTCACGCCTGTGTCAATATTTCTGCACCTGTTTCTGATTTGTTTTATTAACTCTGGAATTATTTGCTTACTTGCTTTATTTTATCATTCGGGACCCCGAACGTGACATTCGGGACCCCGAACCTGCTTTCTTAGATAAACTTGTTAGCTCCAAATCTCTCTTGACCAACTCGTTTGGTCAAGTAAAACCCCCCCTGATTGTTACTTTTTGTGCCTTTGTCCCCCGAATACATTCAAGACCTTGAATCCATTCAAGACCTTGAATTCTGTTTTGTTTCTTTTATTGTTTTATTTTATAATCTGGCCTTGTCTAGTGTAAGTCTTCATCAATCTCTGTGGATCGATCCTCTTGCCACTGTCTTCAATCTATTTTGTTGCATTTGATAAGTTGTAATAATTTGTTTGATCGTGCCCTCGACAAGCGCGTTATCAAAATGGCGCCGTTGCCGGGGATTGTTTCAAGACTGATTTATTTTTCTTGTTTGTATGACCAGGAGATCAGCACCCGAATTACTGCCCCTTGATCACGAGCTTGGACGGACCGAAAGAGGACTTCGACGACTGGCACGAGGAGACTCCAACCCTTGTGTCCGGGACCTCGAACGTTTTTTTAATCTGGAAGATAGTCCGGACCCCGAAAACCTACCCCCGATCTATCCAGAGAGACCTGATATGGATAATCAGGGTCCCGAAGGGGATATTGTTCCCCCGCTTCCTCCACCGATTCAGACCATCGATGATTTCAATGCCGCCCCCGAAGCCCCAACCAGTTGCATTGTCTGGCCAGCAGTCCCGAATGACTGGGAACTCAAGTCTGCAACCATGCATCATCTGCCACTCTTTCGAGGGCTGGCCAAGGAGAATCCGCATCGCCACCTACAGCAGCTACACTCCATTTGCGACGCCATGAAGCCTCACAACGTTTCTGTTGAGCATGCCAAGCTTCGTGCCTTTATGTGGTCCCTCAAGGACGACGCCCTTGACTGGTTTTATGACCTGCAGCCGCAATCTATCAATTCGTGGGCCGAGATGTCTAAAGCTTTCACGGACAAATACTACCCCGTGTCCATAGCAATGGTGACCCGAAAGCAGCTCGTATCCATCCTCCAAAAGGATTCGGAAGATCTTGAGCAATACTATGAGCGGTTTAAAAAGATGGAAGCCCTATGCCCCTCGCATAATCTGTCCGAACATGCCCTCATGCAATACTTTTGTGAAGGACTCAACGGTCGGGACAAGGCCTTGTTGAACGCTGCCGCTAATGGATCCATCACTAGACTCACTCCAGCTGCTGCCAAGGCCACCATCGAACTCATGGCCAAGAACAACCTCCAGCTCAACAACTCCACTAGCGTTCAAGACGCCCGTTCCGCCGCTATGGAGAATCAACTTGCAGCCATCACAGGCATGTTGCAAAACATGGCTTCGGGACAGCCAGTCCAGGTCAAGGCCTGCCAGATTTGTCAATTTTCAGACCACCCAACGGATGCTTGCCCATTCATCCCCGATGAGATTCCAGTCAATGCAGCTGGCGGATTCAATGCCCCATATGGCCAACACCACAATCAAGGTTGGAAGCAACCTAACTATGGATGGAACAACAACCAGCAGGCCGGACCTAGCCATCAGTATGGACAAAACCCATACGGAAATCACCCCCCTCCTTTCAACATGCAGGCCTTCAAGCCCAGGCCCAATTTTCAGAATTACCAGTACCAGAGGCAGCCTCCCCCAGACCAGAATTTCACCATGCCACCACCCCCGAATGAGGACCCCTCCCCCGACAAAAAGAAAATTGCCGAGCTGGAAAAACAGATTCGGACCCTCATGGCCGAAATGAAGGAAGTAAAAAATGGAGGGAGATTTCCAGGGCAAACGGAACCTAACCCGAAGCATGAAGCGTGTGCCATGAACCTCCGCAGTGGCCTCGAGATCCCTTCTAGTGTCCACCCAGGCCCCGAAGCCGATACTGTTATTCCTGGCCCCGAAGCCGATACTGTTATTCCTGGTCCCGAAGTCAATAATACTGCACCACCACCTCCCGAACAACCTACTGACCAGCCCAAGAAGTCCCGATTTGGCGACGCAGCACTAGATCACTTCTTCTCCAGCAAGAAGTCTCGCTGTAAGAAGAAGCAGCCCGTTGAGGAGGAAGAATTCTCCCAAGAATTCATAAACAAAGTCTTCGAACCCCCGTTCCCTCAACGGTTGGTCAAAAAGAAGAAAGAGGAAGAAGATCGGGACATCTTTGAGATGTTTAGCAAGGTTGTCATCAATATTCCGCTCCTCAAGGCCATCAAAAACATGCCCCGATATGCTAAGTTTTTGAAACAGCTATGCACCAACAAGAACAAATTCACGGAGGTAAATAGAATCAGTGTGGGAGCTAATCTGACCGCCCATATCCAGCGAAAAATTCCACCCAAATGCAAAGACCAGGGAATGTTCACAGTTCCGTGCAAGATCGGGACTATCGAGATTGGAAAGGCAATGTGCGATTTGGGAGCCGGAATTAATGTTATGCCCTTGACCATCTACAATGGCCTTGGACTCGGACCCTTGAAGGAAACCACACTAGTGATCCAACTTGCAGACCGTTCGGTAGTATATCCCAAAGGAATCGTAACGGATGTTCTGGTCCAGATTGGTGAATTCTTATTCCCAGCAGATTTCTATGTTCTCTCCATGGAAAACCCCACGAACACCAAGTCTTCGGATCTGCTCTTGGGACGTCCCTTCTTGGCTACTGCCCGCGCAAAGATTGACTGCTATGAGGCCTCGATATCTCTCGAGTTCGACGGGGAAATTATCCGTTTCAACATGCTAGACTCCATGAAGTACCCTCCCGAATTTTCCAGTGTCAACTTTGTTGATATAATAGATCCCCTTGTGGAGGAAATTGCTGAACTGAATTCTGTCGAGCCCTTGAAACTGATTCTTGACCGAAGTCTCACCCCCGAATCTCTGCAAGAGATGACAGCTTCCATTACGGTCCCATCTGAACTATGCACAGTTGCAGCAGCCCTCGAAGAAAATTCTGCTCTAGTGGTTGAACCCCCGAGCGATTCTCCCGAATGCGCAGATCATGTACGAGTTCCACCATCTCTGGAACAAGCCCCAGACCTCGAACTCAAAACACTGCCCTCACACTTGAAGTATGCATACCTCGGGGAGGGAGAGTCGCTTCCAGTCATAATTTCCAACAAGTTAGAAGCAGACCAAGAGACTGAGCTCGTGAACCTCCTCCAGAGTTTCAAGAAGGCTATCGGATGGACGATCGCCGACATCAAGGGACTGTCACCATCCTTATGCACTCACCGCATACATCTTGAAGATGACTCCAAGACAGTGAGACAGCCTCAAAGGCGTTTGAACCCCCCCTGATGGAGGTGGTCAAGAAAGAGGTCTTGAAGCTGCTCGATGCCGGGGTTATTTACCCCATTTCTGATTCTCCATGGGTTAGCCCAGTTCAGGTGGTCCCGAAGAAAACTGGCATCACAATCATTCCAGGTCCCGAGGGTCAGCCAATCCCCTCCCGAATCCAGAATGGATGGCGTGTGTGCATTGACTATCGACGCCTGAACGAAGCCACCCGAAAAGACCATTTCCCACTTCCCTTCATAGATCAGATGCTGGAGCGCCTTGCGGGCAAGACGCATTATTGCTGCCTAGATGGGTATTCGGGATTCCACCAGATTCCAGTAGCCCTTGAAGACCAGGAGAAAACCACCTTCACGTGCCCCTTCGGGACCTTTGCTTACAGACGCATGCCCTTTGGGTTATGCAATGCCCCGGCCACGTTCCAGAGGTGCATGGTCAGCATCTTTTCAGAATTTGTAGAAGAATGCATCGAGGTATTCATGGACGACTTCACGGTCTATGGTAACTCCTTTTCCGAATGCCTCTTGAATTTAAAGAAAATTCTGCAAAGATGTATAGAAACAAACCTTGTTCTTAATTTCGAAAAATGTCATTTCATGGTCGATCAAGGACTAATCCTGGGCCACATCGTGTCCCGAAAGGGTATCGAAGTGGACAAGGCCAAAATTCAAGCTATCGAGACCTTGCCTTACCCCTCGAATATTCGAGACGTGCGTTCTTTTCTTGGGCATGCAGGTTTTTATAGGAGGTTCATCCGGGATTTTTCCAAGATTGCCCAGCCAATGTGCCAATTACTACACAAGGATGTGGACTTCGTATTCGATGACCAGTGCAAGAAGGCATTCGAGACTCTGAAAGCTAAGCTCATTTCTGCTCCTATCATTCGAGCCCCCGACTGGACACTCCCGTTCGAAATCATGTGCGACGCAAGCAACCAGGCTTTGGGAGCTGTTCTGGGTCAGAAGAAAGACAAGGAGACTTATGTTATTTATTATGCCTCCAAGTTGTTGGATCCCGCCCAACAAAACTATACAACAACAGAAAAAGAGCTTCTGGCCATTGTCTATGCCCTTGATAAGTTTCGGCAGTACCTCCTGGGCACAGAAGTGATAGTGTACTCTGACCACTCCGCTCTTCGATGCCTGCTCAAGAAGACAGACGCAAAACCTAGACTTATCCGCTGGATTCTCCTGCTTCAAGAGTTCAACCTAGCCATCAAAGATAAAAAAGGGACCGAGAACTGCGTAGCTGATCATTTGAGTCGACTCCCGCATCAAGAAGACGACTCCCAAGTAACCATTCGGGAGTCTTTCCCTGATGAGCATTTGTGCTTAGTTGACACGGCAAAGTACCCCTGGTTCACGGACATAGCTAACTATTGTGCCACTGGTGCGCTTCCAGTCGAGGCCTCGAGTGCAGAACACAACCGAATCCGCAAACAAGCCAAGTACTATGTCTGGGACAGCCCTTACCTATGGAAACATTGTTCAGATCAAATCGTTAGGCGCTGTGTCTCCACAGACGAGGTCCCGTCCATCCTCAAGTTCTGCCATTCAACAACGGAAGGGGGACATTTTGCTGCAAAGAAAACCGCACTCAAAGTCCTCGAGGCGGGTCTTTACTGGCCCTCCATCTTCAAGGACAGTTATTTATTTTGCGCAACGTGCCCTCGATGCCAAGCCATGGGAAACATCAGAGCCCGAAACCAAATGCCCTTGACCAGCATCATTGCGTGCGATATTTTCGATATTTGGGGCATTGACTTCATGGGACCGTTCCCGAGTTCATTCGGGCATACGTATATTCTGCTTGCAGTAGATTACGTCTCCAAATGGATCGAAGCCAAGGCCACAAAAACTGACGATTCAAGGGTGGTTGCCGATTTTCTCAGAACACACATCTTTAACCGATTCGGGACCCCTCGAGCTCTCATCAGCGATCGGGGGACTCATTTCTGCAATCGAACAGTCGCTTCGCTACTTAACAAGTATGGAGTGACTCATCGAGTGTCTACAGCTTACCACCCCCAAACCAATGGGCAAGCTGAGGTCTCGAATCGGGAGATCAAGGCCATCCTCGAGAAAACAGTGAATCAGTCACGAAAAGATTGGAGTCTCAAGCTAGGGGACGCGCTTTGGGCCTACCGCACCGCATTCAAGACCCCGATCGGCATGACACCATATCGGTTGGTCTATGGCAAGCCGTGTCACCTTCCAGTCGAAATAGAACACAAGGCCTTTTGGGCACTCAAGAAAGTCAACATGGACTTGAACTTAGCGGGAAAGGAACGCTGTTTGCAAATTCAAGAGCTTGAAGAACTTCGGGGGAACGCCTATGAGAATTCCATGATCTACAAGGACAAGACCAAAGCCCAGCACGACAAGCACCTCGTAGTCAAAAACTTCACCATTGGGCAGAAAGTTTTGCTCTACAACTCCAGACTACGGATTTTTTCGGGCAAGCTCAAGTCCAAATGGTCGGGACCATACCGAATCACTGCAGTATTTGATCATGGTGCTGTTGAGATCCAGAATTTGGACAGCGGGGAGCCATTCAAGGTGAACGGTCATCGGTTGAAGCCCTTCTATGAGGGATTCAAGCCCTCAACTGCAGAAGAAGCAAGGGTCGAGGACCCAACACTCAACACTCCCGAATGAGGACACGACGTCCAGGCCTGGACGATAATCAAGGCCAAGTGTGGGGACAAGCCCCTGATTTCTAACCCCCTTCCTTTAATTTTCTTATCTCTTACTTCTGCACCCGACATCCTCTTTTCCATCTTCCCAAAACCCATTTCTTATCTTCCCTAGGTGATTTTAATTAGTTTTGTCCAGACTTATTCCTTTTGTCCATTGGTTTCTTTAGTTTCTTCTATTTTTTTCTTATTATTCGAGTCAACTCTAACTTTTCAAATTTTTTATGTGCACTTTTTATGTTACCTAGGAAAAAAATTTCATTTTCGTTGTCCTATCCCCCTTTCATTTAATTTTTTATGTTCCCCTCTCTCCTTTATTTAATGCCTTGTCCCCTTCTTTATTACCCCCATTTAATTACCTCTGATTTTATTCTTATCTCTCCTCTCTCCAACATCCCAAAAGCTGATTTGCTTTCTCTGATTCCCGTACAGGTGTAAGCGCACGCTGCCCATGGCACTTAGCGCCCTCTCCCATCGCGCCACGTGGACAACGGAGGACGAAGCGTCAGTTCCCGCCTCTCTCTCCACGTTTCCACGCCTGCCACAACCTACTCGCCCAGCCACACATCCAACCCTCACATCAACTTCCCCAAAAAAAAAAAAAAAAAAAAAAATCCATCTTTTCTCCCCCCCTTATCCCGAACATTTTCAATCCCTTTTGCCCCTGCGTGGGCTGGTTATCACTCTTGAACCATTTCCATTCCTGCTTTCACTTTCAACTGCTTTATCTTTTGTCTCTCTTCCGCATTGTGGACAATGCGCTGCCTAAGTGTGGGGGGGAGTTTAAACTGCTAGTATTTATTATGCTCATATTTTAGTTTAGTTTAATTTTCCTAAGTTTATGCATGATTTACTTTTCAATTTTCTCGGATTTTTAGCTCAATTCCTAATTTTGAAAACACCTCAATAATGGACACACACCTGACTTATGCACATAGAATAAAAATGCTGTCTATAGTCAAGGTCCCGAATGCGAAATTTTTTGCCTGTTATGCCTTATATCTGCTTCAAGACCTAGACACCAGTAGTCACGAATTAACACCTTGTGAGCATTTGAGCCTTCATGTCTATTAATTGAGTGAATGCATGACTAGGTACTAGCTGGGTTTGCATGATATCCACGGGTATAGGCACATTTAGACATAGGAAAGCAGCAAAAAGATTAAGTCCTCGCATCGAATTGTTTTCCCTCTTTTTCTTTTGTTCTATTTCTTTCATCTTAACCCCGAATCCCTTCTTGACCTCTCCGATTCTAACCACTTGAATTTTCTTTGATCTTTCTCTGGGCAGGTGAGCAGTGTTGTTGGGAGCACCATCGAGGGCTAGACTAGACAGAAGAAGCAGAAAAGGCGAAGTGTGGGGGCTCCCGAATACATTCACGGTCCCGAATACTGGCACAAATTCAAGACCTCAAAACTAAATTCAAGGGCAGACCAAAACGAAAAATCATTTCCCATCCACAGCAAAACACAAGTGTGGGGGAGTGGAATCAGACATCTTACCCCCAAAGAAAAGGTCTCATTCCTCAACCAGACCAGCTCTATTCCTCTCTCTCGAAAAAAAAAAAAGACAAAAAGAAAAAAAAATATAGAAAAACAAAAACAATAAAAGAGAGAGCGAAGAGAGCAAGACAATACCTTCAAAGCCAGAAGAGGAAAATCGGCAGCCAGCACCCATTCAAGGCCTTGAGCCTCGGTCCCGAAACGCAGCAAGGGCCCCCCTCGAAGAAGAAAAGCCTAGTCTAGCTTTCGCTCCAGCAACATTGCCTCACCATTTTGATTCCTTCTGCCAAGGAAGCGTTCCAGGTTTGAGTCGGTTCCACCACCTTCTCATTTCACTTCTCTCCCTCTTCTCCACTTTTTCCTCTCATGATGCTTCCTTCTATTTCCTCTTATCGTTCATTTTCCTTGTTCCCCCTTCTTGCCCCCGATGCGGAGTCTTTTGATTGCTAGATTGCCTATGCACGTGTCTAATGTACTCGGATTGATATGCAAGCCTGATTGTGTCGTGTTATAGCATACTTGAGCGTTTAAACACCTAGCCTTACGAGTGTGAGTGCAAACACCAATCCATGCGAGGACTACTGGTTCATAGGCTGAAGCGAAAAAGTTCTTTCTCAAGGGTCGTTACCCTTCTGATTTGACGCAGGTGTATCTAGGCGGGGTCTATTTTCATTCGAGGTCCCGAATCTTGACAAGCGTGCTTATTCTCTGTGCTATGTTTTGGTGTGTCTGTTCTGTTTTGGGGACTGTTTTAAGTTTTGTGAATGCTCGAGGGCGAGCATTGGGCAGTGTGGGGGCTATTTGATAGCATGTTTTTATGCATGATTTTCCCTCCATTTTCTCACTTATTTAGAGCTTGGTTCTGCTAATTTACCCTTGATTTCATTACTATTGCAGATCTAGGCCTAAAAAGGGAATTTATGCTAAAACAAACGTTTTTGGTGCATTTTGAGCGAATTCGAGCTTCAAGACCAAAAGTCGAGGTCCCGAGTCCAAAGCAGCGTTCAAGGTCCCGAATCGGATTCCCAGTTCGGGACTCCCGAAGGGTAAAGGATGACGTTTCCACGTGTCACCCCACCTAACGCCCATGTGATCCCTCTGACACTGTTCTGACGCTCTGCACTGATTACCAAACACCTGCGGATTTCAGTCTTGAGCCCACTCCAGACCTGCCAAAGCTGGAAAAACCAGACAGCTTTATGCTTTTCCAGCTTTGTGCTTTTGGGAACATAGATCCACTTCTTTAGGCTTTCAATTAATGCATTTTGTCCCTAGTTTTTGGGCTGTAGATATTTTGTGCTTGGAGCTCTACTATATAAAGGGCATCCATGAATAGTCTTAAGAGCTTTTTTCTTTGATCTCTTCCTAATTTATGATCACTTAGGATAATGTAGAAGTAGCTTAGACTTCTCTCTAGTTCCTCTCTCTAGCCATTGTTAGCTTCTTCAACATTGCTGCCGAGCTATAAACGGAATTCTAGTAACAAGTTTTCTTCCCTTACACTATTTAATTACTTGTTATGCTTTCCTTAATCATTATTTGCTTATCTTTAAGTATGAGTAGCTAAATTCCTAGTTCTTGGCAAGGCTGATTCAAGGGTTGCAAGGGCAGATTCGAGGCCTTAATGTGCTTAATATATTCTTGATGTTGTATTTAACTATTCATCGATTTAATTACATCTTTGCATGATTTAATTTAAGGTCTGATCAACCGAGAACTATTTTGTGTAAATGCTGCCATTTATGTGATGAATACGGAAGGAAAATTGCATGAAACAAGTAGGCATCTGTTTAGTCTTGACTGTGTCAAAGTGGTCTTGAATAGATAGGTTGGGTAGTTGATTAGGGCTGAGTCACGAGTCTGACAAACTGAGGGACTTTAGTTCTAGATCTGTCTTTTCTTAACTTCATGGGCAGTTTGAGTATGGCCCTCCCGCATTCGTGCCTGGAGGGATGGCAAACTGTCAAGACTACCTCATAGGTGGAAACGAGGGGTAGTTTCTCTTAAGAGAAAAGTAGGGGATATCTGAGGAATCTGGTCCCCATGTCATTTCTATGACATCTTGAATGGAATACCCTTGAGCTGATGACGATCTGGTCCCGAATGCAACCCAGAATGCCTTTGCCGAGAACACTTTCTCCATCTGATTATCTGTTGTTATTTCACCCTTGTTCTGTTTCACGCCTGTGTCAATATTTCTGCACCTGTTTCTGATTTGTTTTATTAACTCTGGAATTATTTGCTTACTTGCTTTATTTTATCATTCGGGACCCCGAACGTGACATTCGGGACCCCGAACCTGCTTTCTTAGATAAACTTGTTAGCTCCAAATCTCTCTTGACCAACTCGTTTGGTCAAGTAAAACCCCCCCTGATTGTTACTTTTTGTGCCTTTGTCCCCCGAATACATTCAAGACCTTGAATCCATTCAAGACCTTGAATTCTGTTTTGTTTCTTTTATTGTTTTATTTTATAATCTGGCCTTGTCTAGTGTAAGTCTTCATCAATCTCTGTGGATCGATCCTCTTGCCACTGTCTTCAATCTATTTTGTTGCATGTGATAAGTTGTAATAATTTGTTTGATCGTGCCCTCGACAAGCGCGTTATCACATTGTCTCCAATTTCGATGTCATTTCCATTGGAGACTTGGTCGTAGACCCAAGATTGGAAATAGATTTGGCTCGACTTCTCTATCAGTGCATTCAAATTCTTCCTTTTACCTGCAATTTCCAATAGCAACATGCCAAAGCTATAAACATCTGCTTTATAGGATACATGTCCGATATTCTTGTAGAATAGTTCTGGAGCCATGTACCCAATCGTCCCTCTTACTGCTATAAGAGAAGCAATGGTGTCTTTCGCTGTGGGATACAATTTTGCAAGCCCAAAGTCCGACACTTTGGGGATAAAATTCTCGTCAAGAAGAATACTGTGAGGTTTTATATCGAAATGCAATATCTGCATATCACAACCTCGATGCAAGTACTCAATCCCACGAGCCACTCCTAGTGAAATCTCAAATAGTTTGTCCCAGTTTAAAGAGACAAAGCCTTCTTTAGGAAATATGTACTTATCAAGTGAGCCATTGGGCATGAAATAATAGACAAGAGCACGATTTGATTGCTCGGCGCAATAACCAACCAGCTGAACCACGTTCACATGGTGAATTCTTCCGATTGTGGCAACTTCATTCATGAAATCTTGTCCATTTGTCACTTTGGATGATTTGCCCAAAATCTTGATTGCCGCAAGACGACTACTTCGAAGTTTTCCTTTATAGACACAACCAAAACCACCTTCCCCTAACTTGTCCTTAAAATATGATGTCATTTTTTTGATGTCCTTGTAAGAATACCTTATAGGCATGAGATCGTTGTGATTTTGCAAGAACTCTTCGATTGTGTCGTACAATGACAAATGTCTCCTTCTCCACTGATAAATCAAGAATACAAAAACACATGGACTACCTAACAAAAATATCGCCCCACGTAATGCCCCTACATATACTATCAAACAGTGTTATGAAAAACATAGAACATCTTTTCGATTATTATTTTTTTCCCAATTTTTTCAGATATTCTTTTTACTTCTTTGAAAATTTTAAGTATCACCCTATCACTACCTTTTAGCTTGAATCTTGAAATTGTCGTTCGCTTATTAGAGTTGCAACCTACTTATGTGTTAGGCTCAATCTCAATGGTTGTATATCTTCAAGAAGCTACTTCTTAATGTACAAAAAAGAAGAAGTTACTTCTTAAATTCATTAATTAAATATTAAATCACATATATTGATCTCCAAAAGTTACCTTTTTTTTAAAATCTAAATTTATTTAGTTAACTCCTACCGTAGGCTCAATCTTAATGGGTTTGATTTCGTACTGATACCTTTACCATCAGCCAGACAACCAATGGGCTTACTTAGACCGATTATGTATATAAATAATTTATATATCTTTTTAATTTTTACTATAATTTTTATTATTTATTTTATTTATTTAATTGTTAAGTCTTAAGTTAATTTGCTATATTAATTATTGAAAAAAATGAAGCGGGTCTTTAATTTGAGTTCTTATTAGTTTTAGTTTCATAGAATTGAGTTCTTAGAAAATTAGATCGGAAAAGGAGGACCACCTCAATGAAAATTAAATATTGCTTGACTTATTTATCTAATATTCCGCTTTATTGGTTTTAGTCATAGGAATTTTTTTGAATAGTTTTCAATTTATCTATTCAAATAAATAAAATTCAAAAGTAATATTCCAGAGGAAAATTGAGAATATATAAATTCACAAAAATAAATGTAAATTGCTTACCTAAGAGAATGAGTATTATTATGAGCCAACCTATAAAATAAATGTAAACATTAGATCAATGTCATTTACGGGCATAGTTGGAGTCAAGCCAAAAATGCCCAATAGTGTTCGAACTTAATTGACATAAAGAATGAAAAAAAAAATTCACAATAATTCACCTATAATTTTGAATATCGGATCCCAGTACCATCTTCGGACTAGAAAAAAAAGAGGAAACGAACAATAAATACATAAGTCTTTGGGAAAAAATAGAACAATAAGAGTATAATTATATTTAAAAAGAGAATTACACTTGGTGATATATTCCATGCTCCATTATGGAGTAAATTATTTGGTCCGTACTAAAATAAATGATCAATGTGGAAAGAAAGGAGGAAACTTTTACCAAGATAAGGACTAGATATATATAAAAACCATGTTGCAAAACATGTCCGGAAAAGGAAAAAAACTATTAATGATTGATCGAAATCTTATGGAACAAATGCGATAAAGAGAAAACATTCCTTTGTGGAAAAAAACAAAAGATCAAATAAAATCATAAGCATCACTAAATCAATCAAAAGATTAAATAAAAAAGCTTTTATTTGGTAAATATAATTTGTACAATAAATGATTTAAGAGAATAATTTCAAAATAGAGATTAGCTCTGATGTCATAATACTCATGATTGTGATAATAGATGGCATCTAAGACATAAATAAGATGAAAAAGGAGGTGTTAGTTAATTAAGGTTGTTTTTGCACTTGAAATAAAATACAAGTGATCTGTGTAGTGAATTAAAGCGACGAGCAAGATAAATGATCAGCTAAATAAACAAACACGTGGCTTACCAAATGGCGTGCACGTAGGACGATTTGCTTCGTCAAGGCAGCAATGCGCTGTCGAAGGATAACCTGAGCAATTCAGCTGACAGTAGACACGTAACCAAGAAAGATGAAAGCCATGAGAAAACTGCCTGTGAATTTCCTGGTACGATGTAACATCTTCATTTGTGAATGGGACCAACGTCATCATATCTATGCTGCAGGATTCCATCACTCGCTCCAAAGGCACATTCTTTCTCCCCAGAATCACATAAGAGTACTTTTTTATTTTGCTTTTACAAGGAGCAATAATCTCCACGAAGTCATGATAATAAGCATACCCCATCCGGCGATCACAGCTAATAAGGACAACATCCAAAGTTAAGGAAATTGCATAAGAGCCATCCCTCTTGGAATAGGTAGTGTAGTAGTAGTTGTCGGAGAGATTGGGAGAGAGGAGCAGTTGCGTTGTTGAACACCCGGATCGACAAGATGGATGGTGAAGTTGTCGTAGTTGATACCCTTGACCAAAAATCTTCCTGAATTATTATTGTTTAGGTACAAAAACAGAGAAGAATTGTTGTGGCAGTAGAGGGTAAAGTTTTTGTCACCTCCGAAAGAAGAAAAACCGCAGTTTGGTGGATCGGTATCTAGCCGGAACGGGTAAGTGATGCCATGGATTTCGCCGCACGAGGAAGGTGGGCAATTCCCATTATTTTCTGCATCTACAGCATCTGCAGCAGCTTGATCAAGAAATATGGTAATCAGTAGTACTGATCGCCACAAATTCTGAAACAAGCTAATTCTACTGCACATAGTAGTAAACATGGGACCGATCGGAGAATTAAAGCGATCCGATCAGAGAGATTTTTCTTTCAACTAGTTGGACAAGTACAAGTTCAGAAGTCTCTCTTTGGGAAATTCTCCTTTGTTCTGTTTTTTTTTTCTGAAGGAGACTCAGAGGAGACTTTAGAGAGACAAACAAAGTCTCCTCGTTTGTAAAAGAAGAAAAAAACAATACAATCAAGAATTCAATGCCCGGAATCAATTAGGTGTGGATCCAATGGCCCGGAGGTTACAGCAAAGAAGACCGAGACAGTTCAGGAAAACTAATAGACTACGATGAGCCACACTGGTCCACTAATGAAACTGAATGCTACAGAACGCCAAGCCAAATTAAAGGTAAGTCTTACATCCCCATGATTAGGTTAACTATGTTCTAACATTTTTTTCATCTCAATTTAATTAATGGTGTATCTGTATGATGGTTCCTTGCTGGAATGCAAATGAAGCCACTGATTATAGGTTAGTTGGTGCTTTTCATGTATCCAAATGCAATTAGACATATTTTAATTAGTACTATACATATTGACTTGGTGGTGTGCTCTATCTATACTATATTATTTTTGCATAATTCTATAATATAAGGATCATAAGTGTGATTTGCTTTAGATAATTAGTATTGAAAAAACACTTCAGCTAGATATAATTAAAACGGAAACTTATGATGAGCAATTATTTTCTAGCCTATTCAATCAAATTAATTGATTTAACGACTCATCCGTTTCTGCTACATTCGACATCTCTTCATAACATAGGGCCGGTTTGGGAGGGATTTGTAGACTTTCCACATCTCCGTCAAGCATCTCCACCACTCTGTTCATTAAAGGTCGATTAACGAGCTTCATTTGAATAACATAGTTTCCTCCTTTGTGGCACCATCCCCGATTTTTACGGGCTGAAAAAAAGATAGCAACAGTAGTTGTGCAAAACAAGTTAATCAGGAACAGTAGTAGTAAAAGTTGAATAATTAGTATAAAAATTAATAAAATTATTAATATTTCGAGCACTAATTTTTTAATTGCATACATTTCCCCCCTAAAATATCTTAATCAAATTTAATGATCGATGCCCTTGTCTCCTTGGGCATGGTACTGCCACGTTGGCACGCTTGTTAGCTGTTATTGGTACACTTGTTGAGAATGTGCATGCATTGACCTCGCGTCAACTCGTCGACTTTTGTCAAGTTACGTTGCTCGTTGCCCGGGTCTAGGGGAATCATAATTTCAACAATCGAATATTTTTTTATTTGTTTATAGATTATATAATAAATTGTGAGTTTGAAAGACCAAATTTATGGACCACAAGTGAAAAATTGTTTGTACTTCCGCTTCATTAGCTGGATGTTTTTTGTCGTAATTAATCGCTTAATATAATTTGTTATCAGCCAACAATTAATAAATTATATATATCTAATGGCTGCGTAATTCTTATTATGTTAAATAAATAATTATAAAATATTAATTAACGGTTATAAATTATTAAGTTTGTTTTTGGTTTGTTTTATAAAAGGTCAAATTTACGTTGTGATATTATTACAATTAAAAGATTTCTTACAAATGATAATTAAGAGCGTTGATGCGATGAGCAAATTATTTTCTAACATCGTAGCCTATCGATTCAATCAAACGAATTGATTCGTTAGAATCATCTAATAAATAAGACGACTCATCCGTTTCTACTACATGCGGCATTTTCTCGTAACATAGGGCTAGTTTGGGAGGAATTTGTAAACTTTCCACATCTCTGTCAAGTATCTCCACCATTTTGTTCATTGAAGGTCGATTAATGAGCTTCATTTGAATGCACCACAATCTCACTATAATCACCTTCTTCATAATCTTAGTTTCCTCTTTTGTGGCACCACCCCCGATTTTTACGGGATGAGAAAAAGATAGGAGCAGTAGTTGTGCAAAAGGAGACAATCATACCAAAAAATGCTGCAAAACAAGTTAATCAGGAAGAGTAGTAGTAAAAGTTGAATAATTAGTTTTGATGAACATTAATTAATTAAATGCTTTAAAAGAATAATTATCATTTGGGATTAGATCCTGATAGTACTTCTTATTTTGATCTAAGGAGTTAATTCAGACATGATGTGAACTATTTTTTTCAAGGAAGTGCATAGTAGAATTGTTGTCGTGCCAGTAGAGTGTAAAATTCCAGTTTGGTGGATCGGTGTTTAGACGGAATGGGTAGGTGACGTTTGGGATATTACCGCATGATGAAGAACCGCAGAAGTTTGGTGGTGGATCGGTATTGTTGTCGCAGACGTCTAATTGAAGAAAGATGATGATCTGGAGTAGTAGTAGCCACCAATGTTTTTACTTGTTTTATGCATCAACAAATTGTTATTAAAATTCATGGTTTTTTTCATAGCCATAAACCCTCCTATTTTTATTTTTTTTCTAAAATTATTATTGTTTATAGTCGTGAAAATCCTCATGAAACCCTTCCTTTTATTTATAAAATGTATAAATAAAAAAATTTAGCCGGTTCTAGTCCAAACTCATATAATTTGATAAGTTAAAATTGAGACTCATTTGACGATCTTATTTACTATCGTAACTCGACCTATGGTCCCATTTTATCACCCTTATCTTACCCCTAAAGTCATTATTGTATTAAGTCAACAATCATCTACTTGTTTAGAATTAAAAGTCTCTCTTTGACAAAGTCTTCGTCTTGTGGTTCTTGTCTCGGATAGGATCATATCTTTTTGCCCAGTTTCACAAATATTTATATCAGATGACACACCAATTTAAGCATAGAGCCGGAATCAATAGAAATAATAATAATGCACAAATGTTTGTTTTTGCTCTTGTTGATCATGAATCTTCAATGCTCCGAATCAACAAGGTGTGCAGCCCACGGTCCGAAGGTCCGGTTCCCGTTCGAAATCAGAGGGAAGCAAGCAGAGGATTGTGGGTTTCCATTTCCTGGATTCCAACTATCTTGTACAGAGGATCAGACCAAGCAGACGCTGCTTGAGCTGCCGAATTCAGTGAAACTGTCCGTGAAAAGAATTGATTATGCATCCCAAGTAATACATGTAACTGATCCTGATCCTCATCAATCCTGCCTCCCTAAACTGCTCCTCCACCTCAATCTATCCGCTTCTCCTTTCAAATTTGTTGGCCAAGACCCCGAGACCGACAACTACGCGGTATTGAATTGTAGCTCGAGCAGCGGTAAAAGAAATCTGGAGTGGGAGAACCCTTGCGTCAGGGATCTTGACTACGAAGTTCGGAGATTATATTCAGTCATTGACACTAGCCTCCTATCTTGTACCATGCTGTACACCATCTCTGCTCCATACATGGTATTTCGTAGTCAAGATTCTATGCTTGGGCTGCGCTGGGAAAATCCAGACTGTACACATTGTGAAGCTAAAGGACAGCGTTGCCGATTGAGGAACCACAGCAACTCTAACACTAATGAAACTGAATGCTACAGAACGCGAAGCCAAATTAAAGGTAACTCTTACATCCCCATGATTAGGTTAATTATGTTCTAACATTTTTTTTATCTCAATTTAATTGTGTATATGTATGATGGTTCCTTGCAGGAATGCACATGAAGCCACTGATTATAGGTTAGTTGGTGCTTTTCATGTATCCAAATCCAACTAGACAGATTTTAATTAGTACTATACATATTGACTTGGTGGTGTGCTCTATCTATACTATCTGTGCAGCTGGGGTCTTTGGTTTCTTGCTATTTGTACCGGCTGTCGTCTTGTTGTATCGCTTCTACAAATCTGATAAAATTGAAAAAGAATTCCAGTCCAAGATTGAGAGATTTTTGGATGATTACAAAGCTATGAAACCCGCTAGGTACTCGTACGCAGACCTCAAGAGGATCACAGATCAATTCAAGAATGAATTGGGGCAAGGAACATATGGGAATGTGTTTAAAGGGAAGTTAACCAATGAAATTGAGGTAGCAGTTAAGGTTCTGAACAACACCAAAGGAAATGGAGAGGAGTTTGTCAATGAAGTGGGAACAATTGGCAAGATCCACCATGTCAACGTGGTTCGCTTGATTGGCTATTGTGCAGATGGGTTTCAACGAGCTCTTGTCTACGAGTATTTACCGAATGATTCGTTGCAGAAATTTATATCGTCGCCTGACTTGAAGGATCATTTTCTTGGTTGGAAAAGGCTCCAAAACATTGCCCTCGGAGCTGCCAAGGGAATTGAGTATCTTCACCAAGGGTGTGATCAAAGGATTCTCCATTTCGACATCAAGCCTCAAAACGTGCTTCTTGACAGTGACTTCAATCCTAAAATCGCAGATTTTGGCCTTGCTAAGTTGTGTTCCAAGGATAATAGCGCGGTCTCAATGACCACGGCCAGAGGGACCATTGGCTACATTGCCCCAGAGGTGTTCTCAAGGAACTTCGGGAGCGTGTCTTATAAGTCAGATGTTTACAGTTTTGGGATGTTAGTGTTAGAAATGGTAGGGGGGAGGAAGAACGTTGATGAAACAGCTGAGAATGTGGACCAAATATATTTCCCAGAATGGATTTATAATCTTTTGGAAGAAGGAGAGGACTTGAGGTTCAATATTGAGGAAGAAGGGGATGCGAAGATCGCAAAGAAGCTAGCAATTGTAGGGTTGTGGTGCATTCAGTGGAACCCAATGGACCGTCCATCCATGAAGACCGTGGTGCAAATGTTGGAAGGGGATGGAGAGAATTTGACAACACCTCCCTATCCTTTTAGTTCCACCGTCTCCAAGAGAACAACTGCAGCTATACGAGGGAGAGTCTTGCGCGGAGGGATGGAATTGGAAGTCATAGCAGAGACAGAGTAGTAACTAAGAATACTAAGAACATGTTACACGTGTATGCTTGCTAAGACATTACTTGCAAGAATGTATTTGCTTAATGAAAAATGATGTTGTTCATACTTTTTGCTGCTTTTGTTGCTAAAAGCTAAGTCCAGTTTTTGTTGTATTACAAATCAGCCTTATTGGAATAGCTAATTGAACCCTTATCTTCTCTGATTGACCTGATCCAATTACAGTATTTCTAGAACAAAGACCGATGCAGTTGAGCCTTCCTATCGTACCCAATTACACTATTTCTTAATGATGGCCTCTTTTTTCTGATTTCTCTTTTTTCCTGAGCGGACTATTCTTATTTCTGGGTTGATTGGCTTACAGCAAAAAAGACCAAAACTATCCGGTCCATTGATTTGATTTTATCATCAAGCTTCAT
Source organism: Viola odorata (assembly GCA_963691705.1). NCBI lineage: Eukaryota > Viridiplantae > Streptophyta > Magnoliopsida > Malpighiales > Violaceae > Viola > Viola odorata. Next base: position 4,375,089 of record OY829546.1, read on the forward strand.
CACCTTCGAGACTAGAGATTATTCTCGAACATTATACACCACTAAAATTTTCATTTTACTTAAAATATTCTCTTGACTCTTCTACTTGACTCATTCCTCTTAAGTAACATGACAAGGACAGAAGGACTAGAGTTTGAACATCAGGCCCAAACAAAGCACTCAGGTACGCAATATAAAGCACTAACCATAGGGGTACGAGAATTTTAGTACATCTTCCAAATCATTATCAACAAGGGGAACACAAGCAATTACGCTTATTGAAAAATTGCACAAAAATACAACTGCCATACCCAATTAAGTGATGATTGATATTAGTGGGCATTAAACAGTCAAATTCTGAAATTGATTCTTCGTTACGTTACTTTTCATACTCATGAACGATACAGACTTGGCAAAAATTTACACAATCGTCTAAAACTCGCATATTATATTATAGATAATTATTCATTCAATATATGTTAAATAATATTTATTAATTTCGCATAACATGTATAATAATATTTTACGTAAAACTGACAATTAAAGACTAATGAATTAAAACTAAAATACTAATCTTGACTTGCATAAATGTCATTATCAATATTTGTAGACACCTTCAATTGTTTTTTTAAATAAAATGAACGATTCGCGAACACTTAAATAGAGAATCATGCAACTTTTTAAATTCTTAAACATCATCTTTTTTAAATTCTATAATAAATTATATTAAATTAAATAAATAATTATGCATATTAAATTAACTTAGTTATGTAAGTGAAAAGTTCTAAAGTTTTAAATAACATGATGCAGATAGCTACAGTGATCCACTAGAATTACAGAGGACTAATACATGATCATATCCTCAAATCAGTCCGTGGCATTCTCATTTATTTTTTAAATATACGGAAGTGAAATTTGTACTTAAATTTTTTATGCTTTTGAAAAGAATAATAAATTATATTATCAAAAAAGAAAAAAATAATAATTGAAAGTTAATATCTGTTGCTATCCAATTATAAGTTATTCTTATATTTTAATTAAAAGAAGGAGTTTTTTGTATTTTGTTTTTATTTTTGAGGATTTGATATTAAAGTTTATTTAAAGATATTTAATTGTTCAAAGTTTATTGCAAAAGAAAATAAAAAATTATACCCATTAGTTTTCTTCTTGGGCTCGCAATGCAATACCCACTCTGCTACTTGGGCTAAAGGTCCACTTTTACGCGAGTAGACAACTTTGACCATTTCAATATTCCGACGACTTCCAATTTTATTTTATTTTATCGGAAAGTATTATTTTCCCATCTCAATTTAATCCACCTAATAATTAAAAAAAGTATTACTACTAATTAATTTATAGATTGATCGACATCCATCCACCATTTGATGCCATCATGACAACATTATTACACATCCATGGCAAGATGAAAATGAATCCACTAAATCTAACGGCTGATAATAAAAAGCGGAACACATCATCTGCTACTAGTGGATGGAAACCGATCAATCCACAACATTATTACAAGAAGTTCAAACAAAAAAGGCCAGAAAGTAGCCCAAACAGAACAAGACCACCACCATAACAACCACAACAAAAATAAAAAGAAGAACGCCAGGAATCACTGCGTTAACCTCGCCGTCATGTCGGCCGTCGCCGCCGCCTCCTCCGTCGTTTCTCCGGCCGCCATTGCCGTTGGTTTTTGCCCGCTTTCTATTGTTGCGCCCCGGTTTATATGGTTTGAGGGCAATGTCTACGCTTTTATCTCTCGCCATACCTCTGCCTCCTAACGCCCAAACATAGAATATTCTACTCACCTTTTATAGTAAGTTTTATTTTTAAATTTAATTTTCATTAATATCTTGACGTGAGTTAGTTAAATAATGAATTTTTCAAAGTATTGTTCCTAGTAGTTTCATGATGTTTGTTTCCAGGAAGCGATCCAGGAAAAGGACTAGCTTTTGTTGGGTGGCAAATTGTGTAGAATTAGAACTTGTGTTTTGGTTTTATCACGCAGGGAGAAGGTAGGAGTTTATTTACTTGTAAGACTAGAAGAACAATGTACAAACGGTACTATTAGTTCGTCATTTTCATCTTTTAAATAAAAAATTATCTGTAAAGTGATTAATTGATGATTTTATTTTGTAATAAGCTCTTCTAGAATGTTTGAGCATTTAAATTATATATAATACTCCAATAATTCAAGGTCCGAGTCTCATCCGAGTCTGTGAAAAAGAAAAGTATGGACGCGGGATTGACCAAGGGAGAAAACCATTGTCTTGGGTTGTAATTACTATAGCCAGTGCTAAATCAAACACGGGAGATGGGAGAGTGGGAAGATGCAAGCTAAACGACGAAATGCTAAACATAAAAAGCGGAATTTCCTGGTTGCTAGGAATTTGCTTTGAAATTAGTTGGATGGATAGGGCAATTTGTAATATTAAAATGTTGCTCTGTTCGTAAAAAAAAAAACTATGGGTTCAAACCAATACCGTTGCATACATTTTCAGTCTCGGCCCATTCAATTAAAAAAGGATTGGGCCCAAGCCCACAGGTTTATGATCTTAGGTCAAAAGACTAAAAACTCAAAACCGAACCACCTGTTGTTAAGCTCAACATTCACAAATCATGAATCGATGCTTGATTTCTGCTAGATGACAACTTTTGGTTAGGTGATGGTGTGTGCATTAATTATGAAAAAGTATGTGTGGGAATTCGTTTTTCGATCTAATCATAAGAGCGAGCGAATAATATATATTATTAATTCTTTAATAATTTTCTGATTCATGTAAGGCTGAAAATTGGGTTGTTGGTTGAAAAGGGATCATTATCTTCTTCATGACGAGACATGGGGTGGGTATTAGAAAGTGGCAAAAGAAAACAACATATTAGGAAATTTTTGGACGTGATTTGAAGAAAACAATACAGGCAAATTGAGCAAAAACAATATTGTTTGGTTAATTTGATGCCATTATTGCGGTTCGTTTGTATCCGAAAGTTTCTTTTTTATCTTCGGATATATCCTTTCAACTGAAACTAATTTCGTTCAAATTTTATCGAATTTTTCAAAAAGTGGTGACTCTTCTATCTCTTCATATGTAATTTTGCTTTTCGCTCTTTTTTATACATATAAAAAAAAGATATTGATTGTCGGTAAAAGAACAGTAGACATTCTACCTCTACCTATACAAGAAAAAAAGAAAAATGAAACCCATGGAACACTTATAAGTTATAAATACCTCGTGGCTCCAACCAACGTTGTAGATCAAACTCTGGCCACTACATGGAGAGTCTTTCATGGGTAGTTTTGGCTGTGGCATGTCTAGTTGCTTTCCTTTACCTCCAAAAACTCTTCAAATCCCTCCGTAACCCACTAAACCTCCCACCAGGCCCAAAGCCCTGGCCCATTATCGGCCATTTCCATCTCCTCAGCTCACTCCCCCACCAAGACCTCCACAACCTCTCCCTCAAACATGGCAAAACAATGCAGCTCCAATTCGGCTCCTTCCCTGTCGTCGTCACTTCCTCCATCGACATGGCGAAACAAATCCTCAAAACCTACGACCACATCTTCGCCTCCCGCCCCCAAACCGCCGCCGGAAAATACACAACCTACGAATACTCCGACCTCACTTGGGCCCCTTACGGCCCATATTGGCGACAGGCCCGAAAACTTTACTCGACCGAGCTATTCATCCCCAAGAGGCTCGAATCCTACGAGTATATCCGTACCGAAGAGATGCGGGCCTTATTGGGCCGGGTATATGGGCTTGGAGAAAAGCCCATTGAGCTGAAAGAGCATTTGTCGAGATACACGCTTAGTATCATTAGTAGGATTGTGTTGGGGAAAAAATATTTTAGTGCGGCCGATTTGGAGGAGAGGTCGATTGTGACATTGGAGGAGTTTCAAGAAATGTTGGATGAGTTGTTCTTGTTGAATGGGGTTTTGAACATTGGTGATTGGATTCCTTGGATTGATTTCTTGGATTTGCAAGGGTATGTTAAGAGGATGAAAAATTTGAAGAAAAAATTCGATCGGTTTCATGATCATGTCATTGATGAACATAATGAAAGGAGGAGAAATGGGGTTGAAGATTTTGTGGCTAAAGATATGGTGGATGTGCTTTTGCAGCTTGCAGATGATCCTAATCTTGAAATTAAGCTCACTAGAGATAATATCAAAGGGCTAATTCAGGTAACAAAAATAATATCTAGTTTTTCCTTTTAATAACGTCCAAATACAATTACAAATTACAATAGAAAATTATATTTAAATACCCTTAAAGTTGAAGAAAGCGTGAAATTACGAAAAAAACATAAACGAAAAACTTAAAATTCAGTTTTGAGGACTTTCGGAGCCAAATTTAGACGATTACTCCATTTGCAATACTTACATATACTGGTAATTATTTATTGGAAATACTTTATTACTTAACGAAATCGACCGGTGTGAACATATACATTGGTGTTACTACTAATCTTAGTAGTATGTATAATACAACTTGATTATTAAACAAATAAATCAACATTATTAGTGTTTTCTATTCATGATCAGGACCTGATAGCTGGAGGAACAGACACAGCAGCAACAATAGTAGAATGGGCAATGTCAGAGATGTTGAAGAATCCCCAATTGTTAAACATGGCAACAGAGGAGCTGGACAAAGTTGTAGGGAAGGAGAGATGGGTGGAAGAGAAAGACATTTCTAAATTACCCTACATAGAGGCAATAATGAAAGAGACAATGAGGATGCACCCTTCAGCTGTGATGTTAGCACCCCATTTAGCCCTTCAAGACACTAAAATTGGAGGGTATGATCTTGTTAAGGGCACTAGGGTCTTTATCAACACATGGAGTATGGGCAGGGACCCTACATTGTGGGAGGAGGCAGACGATTTTAGGCCAGAGAGGTTCTTGGGTGGGAACAATAATAATGTTGATGTTAAGGGGCATAGTTTTGAGTTGTTGCCATTTGGGTCAGGGAGGAGGATGTGTCCTGGGTATGCACTTGGTACCAAAATGATTCTTGCTGGTTTGGCTAATTTGTTACATGGGTTTTCTTGGGAATTGCCTGGTGGGATGATTCCTGATCGTGTGCGGAGAGATGAGGTTTTTGGATTGGCCACTCAAAGAAAATTCCCACTTGTTGCTGTTCCCAAGCCAAGACTTGCATATCATCTTTACAAGATATGACATGTTGTATTGCCTACTTTGTAGCATTACTCTCTCAAAGAATTAAGTCTCGAGTTTGAAATCTATCGTTGTATTTCTATCAGAAAAAACTGTTTTAGGCATATTTTGATTACTCCCTCAGTCCATTTTTAATGGATGCTTTGATTTTAGGCACGTATTTTAAAGAGACCGAATGACTCACTATTTGATCCCAAAAAATTTCGTACTTTTTTCCGAACGTACGTTAATATTAACGTACGTCCGAGAAAAAATTCGGGGCAAAATTGTCTCAAATAGTGAGTCATCCGGCCTATTTAAAATACGTGCCCAAAATTAAAGCGACAGTTATTTATGAACGGAGGGAGTATAATTTTGGAATAAAACTATTACATAGAGAAATCTCAAAACGCCCCTGATTTCTGGTAAAGGTAGGGATTAATAACTAATTACATTATTAATTTTGGTTTCTCTCTTATGAACAGGAGCTGATATGATCAGGAGCAATGATTTGTTACTCTTTTTTTATTGTTGTTGTTATTGCTCTGCCGTTTCTTAGGATCTTTCCTCGTATAACCAACCAGAAGTCAGTCATGATAAAATCAGTAAAAGTCATTTGAGGTTTTTTCTGATAGTGATCGAAACAACGCAAGCGGTGACCGCAGGCGAAGAGTGATCTTTTAGATTATCTGAATTTGGCATTAATTAGATCATCTGAATCTGGCATTAATTAGATTATCTGAATTAGAGTTTTATTTTCAACATACTTTGTTAATTAATTAATTAAGTCTCATTCAGTCATTTGGTAATTTGCATAATTTTATTATATAGAAATGTTAAGGAGTATTCCGAATTACTGATACCGGAGAAATTATAAAAACACTCATGGAGCATGTTAAATATATACTATATATAGTTTTTTTTTTTTTTTAATAAGCTGAAGAGATTTTATTCACTCCTCCGAGGGAGGAGGCAAGAAGAAGAAAAGAATTTACAAATATACTATATATAGTTATTTTGTATGAAAACTAATATTGTTTTATTCTGTTATATTTTACACTAATTATATTGAAGAAAACAGCCACCGATCAATAAAATAAATACAAATTTCACGAATATTACATGCTGGAAGTACTTTAATTTTTAATGAACCAATTAATAACCTTATAAACCTAGCATGTTTAGTGATACTTATTGTTAATGTAGACCTAAAAATTTACAAATATATTTAAATTTATTCGTAATTTATTGATCAGGATTAATCTTGTTTGCTCGGAATAGAGCCGGTAAAGTTCTCACGGCTACTAAGTTATTAACTAATTAACCACTAATTTTCATGTTTTTGACTTCATTTCTCTTCGTGCTTAAGTCTCGATTTTTCAAGTTCAGATAACTTTTTATATATTTGGTGTCACAAATGAGGTAATTGTGATGAAATACATGCTGATTAGTAGGTGATTACTGATGAGTGAATCGATTCAATGGATGGAAAGGAAACGAATTACGTCAAGGAGTTCCTGTAGTGCTGGAAGACCAAACCTTGGGCGGAAAGGAAAACAGAAGATTGGAAACTCTCTTGCTTGTCACGGTTCTGTATACGTTAATCAAATGTATGACTTTTTTGTACGGTTTCGTGCATGATGAGATTGGACTTTGTTTCTTGTCGTGAAATTACTCCGAATCACGTCTTCGTCGTCGTCGTTTACCATAGCTAAATATTTTATTGCCAGACATGTCGTTTGACCCAGTATAGTTAGTTGTCTGTAATTAACATCAAGTCAAGCAGCGCAACGCTAGATCTATCGATCGTGTACATATAACTAATCTATACATGCACCACCGTGTAGTCATGCCTGCAATACTTGAATTTTCCTATCTTCATTTTCATACCTGTCACGCACTTTCTAATTAACAATATATGTTTTTTTCACACAACTAATTAAACCTCTTAATTAACAAGGTTTAGCAGTTGGGTTTACAATATCTGCCTTTTAAGCATTAATAAGATTATGTGTGAATCACATTAATCATCAGCTTAGTACGTCATCATTTATTATATTCACTAAAAGATAAAATATTTTAATGGACGAGAATGTTGAACTACTAATACGGGTTATTCAAACCACTACGCAACATAGTGCAATAATTATCCCTGGATTCCGCAAAAGATACTTGTGATGGGAGACTCTACACTTTCAAGCCCACTTGCTGTATTATTGTAGTAGCTAGCTACTTGCTTAGAGTAGATACTAATTACCATAACAGCTAATTCCTGCAAATCAATGTACATTTTCTTAATTCCATAATGCTATAATTAACAAATCAGGTAGCTAGGATGCTAGTAATAATTCCCTGGAGGACAAGAACATGGTGTAGGATCCGATATATATAGGTTTTAACTTTTAATTAATTTAATGCAACTCTGTCTTACATGTCTCCTTGTCCAATTAAAGACAACAAGAAATCAAAACAAAACAGATTTAGTAGGATATCTGGAAATATTGCATCTTAATTATGCAAACACTCTAGTATTATACTAATGCTATCTTAATTACCAAACAATGCACGAGAATGCTCCTTCATGTAGTAAAATAATGTTAATGTAGGAGAAGGAGTAGTACTATAATTAAAGTACTAACTAACTAATTAATTAATTAGTGCACATGATATATAATTAATTAGAAGATTGTAATTAGTGGGAGTTTAGTCACCAAGTCACTGCAATTAGCATCTCCGCGTTGTCCATTTCAAACTTCTTAGCTGTGTTTTTTTAGTCACTTTGAAAATTCAGCCGTGCTATATAACCAACTTCAGTTGACACCATTTCTTGAACATTTCATACCAAACACAATCTCAAAAATAATAATAATAAAAGTACTTTGTATTTGAGTGAATTAAGTGAAGTAAACAATCAAGTTCTCTGATCCCACAATTTGTGGTTACATCAAACATTTCTTTAAGAAAATCAAAATAAGAAACGAAAAAGTAATTAATATGTATTTACAGTATGATTTACATATTTCTTTTCTTCTCTAATTATACGTTACGCGCCGGCTGTCGCTATTGGATTCAAAGGGGAGTTTGGTAATAAAGTTTCCGAATTATGAACGGTACGTGACTTTGGCGACGACCGGAACTGTTGATGATGATGCTTATTGCCATATTGGTGTAATCTATGTTTTTGGTGGCTATGCTCTTTCTTTGATTCCTTTCTACTTTCTTTGACTTCTTCATTATTTTGACTATTCTCACTACTCTCACTTGGAACCGTGTACACGAATGGCCCGCTAGAGATATCTTCAAAGTCCTTGAGTGGCTCTAAAAGATTGACCACAATGCTCATTGTTGGCCTGTTCTTGGGCCTCTGGCTCAAGCATTGGTGAGCCAATGCAGCCGCCTTTCGGGCACCCAAATCCGAGTACTGCCCTTCGAGACGTGGGTCGATGATTCGACTGAGTTTTCTCGGGTCGTTCAACATTGGCCTAGCCCATTCCACCAAGTTCTGTTCCCTGGGCGCGCGGGTTTTGTCCACGATCTTCCTTCCTGTCAGGAGCTCCAGTAGAACAACTCCAAAACTGTACACATCGCTCTTCGATGTCAAATGACCTGAAAAAGAAAGACAAAGCACCAAATTCGCGTATTAGACAAATTCTCAACTCGGGTTTTTGGATTCTTGCAAGTAAAGATGTTGACAAGATTAGCAAAAATCAAACATTTGAAAGTTAATTACCTGTCATGATGTATTCAGGAGCAGCATAACCTTGTGTCCCCATTACTCTGGTGGAGACATGAGTGTCAGACCCTTCAGGACCATCTTTGGCTAGCCCAAAATCTGAAAGCTTTGGTGTATAATCCTGCACAAACATTAAGCAAAACACTATAAATCAGCTGTTGAATCGAGAGAATTATACATTCGCGCGCACAGACTGAGTAAATCATGGTATGCTTACCGAGTCTAACAGAATGTTAGAAGCTTTAAAATCTCTGTAGATGACAGGTTTTTCTGATTCATGGAGGAAATCAAGACCCTTTGCAGCACCAATAGCAATTTTCATTCTTGTTGACCATGGTAGCGAGACGGAGTATCCTGTAATCAAGAAAACAGAACACTAGTTAGTTTTAACTACTCTTTATGATGATCAAAATTATAGGCAAGAAACAAAGAATTAATTCCAAAAACAAAAAAAGACATACTTCTGAACAATTGATTCTCCAAGCTGCCTCTAGGCATATATTCATACACCAAAAGTCTTTGTTCATCTTCACAACAATAACCAATCAGCTTGACTAGATGTGGATGCCTCAATTGCCCAAGAAAGATCACTTCAGCCTGCAAGAAATTGAAAAACCCACATCAAAAATCTAATCTTTATTGCAAAGAAATCAGTCTCCCGCTCAAGAAAAAAGGCAGAGAAGAACTTACCAACCACTCTCTATGTCCTTGCAATCCATCCAAATCCAGGAGTTTGACAGCTACAGGTTGAGCTTTCAATCCATGCCTAAGTTTGTCATCGATGAATCCCTTATGTACAGGCCCAAATCCTCCTTCTCCAATAAAATTGCTTGAAGAGAAGTTCTGTGTGATCAATTTGAGCTCAGCTAGAGTGAAGATATGGAGATTCGATCCAGCGAGCGAAATGGAAAGATCTTCTGAAAACAATGAGCTGGGGTTGCTCAAATCAGATATAGAAAGCCTATGGAATGAAGATTGCTTGTTCATGACCCCATCTTTTTTTGGTTTGGTGATTGATTTAGGAGATGGACTTGTAATGTCCAAAGATTTGAAACAACTGGTAAACATGCTCTTCCACATATGCTTTTCGACCGTCATTGTTAGATTATTAATGATTCTTGAAACCTGAACTGGATCGAGATGATGACGATGATGAAGAATTCTATGTTTCTTGGATATGAAAAGAGAGGAGGAAAAAGAAAAAAGGAAAAGTGTGTAAGAAAATGGTTGTGTTGGTGTTGATCGCAATTGGGGGTTTATAAGGGGAAGGGTTAGGGCCTAATATTCAAATCACCAAAAGCCAAACACAGCTATATCTAACTACGCGTGACATGGGGTCGTTTCCTTACACACCGTTTTATTGACTTTTTATTTTTCTTCCTTCGTTTTAGCTAATCATAAGAAATTATATCTATTTATTTCCATAGATTAGTCTCTAGCCTATGCCTCAAGAAACGAATTGTTCTCATTGTTTATAAATCAAATTTTTGTGTGCTAAAGAGTGGTTAGAAGTCTTGTTTATTAAGTTCGATTATTGGGTAAAGAAAAATTACTCTTCAACGGCTCAATTTGTTGCAAACTAATGATGAAAGTAAGGATCTTCTGGGCGAAAAGGATGATAAACTTTTTAGGAGACAAAACATGATGAATTGATAAATAAATGTCAAAATTTTAAATGCTATTATAAAATGATAAAAGGAAGACAGTAAACTTTAAAAGTCATTATATATGATATTAAAATATAATTTTTGGAATCATTATGGAACAAATAATTTTTTACGCCCAATAAACTTAAGAATTATTAAAGTTCATAACGAAAATAAATAAATAAATTATATTCCATGAGTCATTTTTTATTGAATCAATAATATTTGTAACAAATAATTGTTTTTCAATTATTTTTTCAGTCAATTTGAGTGGGTATGAAGTATTTTATCTCTTATGTAATTATTTATTTTTACCTCAGCTGGGTCAAAACGGATCTCGTATATAAATATTTAACCAACGGAGATTATTTGAAATTCAATTACTCGTATCAATCTTCTATTGATATTTATTTTTTTAATTAATTTAAAAACAGCTATATATGGACAAAAGAGAAGCTTACTGTAGTGTAATTTCAGAACTTAAGAAATTGATTAATTAATTTGGGAAAGAAATCGGAGGGCAATTTTGGTAAAAGTGGATGATGCGTTCTTTGGAAGAAATTGGAGAGGTAGGTAGGTCTGCAATAACCGAACTGCTTCTAGAAAGAATATCTTGAAACAAAAAAATAAAATAAATAAACGGATTATCTCCACACAAAAATATCTTAAGAAAAAAAAGAACCCGATTAATTAGTAGACCGATAATCAATCACAACTGTTCACGGTCGGTCAATGATCAATCATTCAATCCTCTATGATCTTGTTGATCTTGATCAGATGTTCAGGGATCTACCATGCAAGTTGGCCTTTTAGGGGTAGTAGTTGAGGGGTCATGCAAACATACGTTTATCATTTGTTTTCAAGATGAACGTCCCAATTTATAAATAAATATTAAACAATTTGATATTAAAAATAAATAAATTAGACACTCTTGTCGTTTACTTGGAATTAAAATTCCATTGGGAGATTATTTCTTTTTTAGTAATAGGTTAATTTCGTTCGAACTTTATAAAAAAAATTGTTTAAAAATGTTCAATTTCTAATTAAAAATTCTCTCGATATATATATATATATATATATATATATATATATTTTTCTTCGTTTTATATGCTCGAACCCGTTCGAAGAAAAAAGTTAATTTAATTTTTTTAAGAAAACTCAAAGCACGATTATTAAAAGGAAAAAAAAAAAGAGCGTGCGGGAGAAGGTTTAATTTGAGTGGGGGTAAATTTGTCAATAGGGGAGTAGGTGACTGGTTGCTGTCCGCTGCTGTCGTCATGTGCGAAATTGTCAATGGCTATGTTGGCATTTCCAGAACTGAGATTTACAAATGTCAACAGGAAATGGAGGACGGAACATTCCTATTCGACGACACAATACACGTGTCTTAAACTAACGAGTAAAAAAAACACATGGAACATGAGAATAACGGCGGTAAAAAAAGTGAAATTATTTAATTATTATTAGACAATCGGTTGCAGTGCAATTTTTTTCACTCAATCTGAAATTTAAATTAAAAACGAACAAATTAAGTATTTGTTACAAATATCTTTCTAAATTATTATTTTTAGAATACAATGTTCCAATTTACGATTCGTTTTATCATAGTATATTTTTATCTTTTTTCTAATAAAATGTAGTTTTAAGTTATCGTAAAAAAATTCAGGTATAAATTATGGTGAATTTAAAGGTGATTTAGTAAAATAACATGAGAAATAAAATTAATGATTTTTTTAATGTGTGTGTATTTATCTTAAATGAATAATAATTTAAAAGAGATGACTAATAAATAATACTCATATTGATTACAAATTTACATGCACTAGAAATTAAATTGATTATCACTTTAAATATAGTCATCGACCTGTATTTCATACGAGTAGTTCATTCGATTTTTATGGAGGTAATAGCATAAAGACCCCTTGTACTATTTTTTAAAACAGAAACCTCCCCTGTACTTCAAAAAGTCAAATTGACCTCCCCTGTACTATCGGTTAGAAGCAAAAGTAGGTCCTTCTGTTAATTTGACTAACAGATGTGAATTTTGACTCTTTTCTACCGGTTGCAAGGTTTTTCCTTCCCGGTTGACAACCTGCTTTTTCTTTTCTTTTTTCTCAATTAGGTTTTCTTTTCTTTTTTTCAAAATCATTCCTTCCTTTCATCTTTCCTTAGCCCATCTCCATTCCCACTGCAAAAACAACAAAAACAAAAGAAAACCCTTTAATTTCTCACCCTTCGTCGGCCACCATCTTTCCTTAACCCTTTTATTTCTTTTCTTATCATCAACCACCTCCATTTCTTTCTCTCTGCTCCATCCAACATCTTCATCATCATCTTTTTACCTTATTTTAGATCTAGATCTAGATCAAGATTCAGATCTAGATCTAGATCTAAATATATGGATGGATCTCGCCTGTCACCACGCTCATCGTCTTCGTCATCAGCAGTAGCGTCTCTGTCCAAGTCATCTGCCACAGCATTGGTTCCGTCCATAAAGCCCACCGACTACGCCCACAGCCCCGTCCACTACGTCTTCGCTTTGGTAGACCACACCACACTTTCCCGCCTCCTTTCCACTCTCCCTCACCTCGCTGAACCAACTCAGATCTACTCAGAGTCCGACTCCCTCACTCAGGAGCGGCTCGCCCGTACTCTCGCCGCCGCCGGTGCTGACGTGTCTTTGCAAAACGCTGCCGGATGGAACCCCCTCCAGGAACCATTATGCCGCCGCACCTCCGTGTCTTTGCTAATCCTTCTTTCTTTTTTTCTTTTTTCTTTTTGAGTTATTTCCTTTTTCTTTTTTCATTTTTTATTGATAGTTGAGAATATACTGATGATGGATGGGTTTTGAAATTTTGGTTGGAACCCATATATTGTTTGTGTTATTGTAATTTTCAATTTGGAGTTATGGAAAATTGTGTGTTTGCTGGTGCATTTTGTTGCTGTTTGAATTGAATTTGTTGTCGTCTGAGCTTTTTAAACATATGGTGGGTTTTCTGGAGAATTGCAGGCAAAAATTGCAGGAGATTAAATCAAGAAAAAAAAATTAAAGAATAAGAAAATAAGAAATGAAACTGCTGGAAATGAAAGAAATTAAGGACAACCTATTTTCTCTATTTTTGTAATTAATAATATTATTTTTTGAATTATTAAATTTAATTTTGTAAGTGTAACCGGGAAAAAATGGGGAAAAAAAGGACAACCTGCTGTCCAAGGTCATAAAGCAATTTCTGTTAGTTTGACTGTTTCAGACTAACGGTTTGCTTCTGACCGATAGTACAGGGGAGGTCAATTTGACTTTTTGAAGTACAGGGGAGGTTTCTGTTTTCAAAAATAGTACATGGGGTCTTTATGCTATTACCTCATTTTTATGTATAAAATACTTTAACCTTAATTATATGTGAACCTAACAAAAACATTGACATCAGTCATGAGAGTGTCATTCTAAAATGTAACTCTAACAACGCCTATGTTTACGCTCATGTTCAATAATTCCTAGTTAAAGGATATTTAAATTAAGAAAAAACGAAAATGTCAATCAAACGACAACCACCTTACCAAATCTCTCTTTATGGAATTTCACCAAACAACCAAAGATAATTAACTGCTTTATTTGAAAAATGTTTATATATTATTAGTTGACCAAAAAAAAATAGAAAAGTGAGATTATTTTCCGGCGTTGACTAAAAAAAGTCTTTACCGAGTACAAAGGTGAGTCGGATCGTTTGACATTTTCTTTTTTCTTGCATTTCACAGCAGTAACATTGACCAAAATGAAACGACTACAATTAATAATTTACTATAGTCAATGATTGGGAGTAGTGGGATTGGGAACTGAAAAGTTTATTAATTACCTAAAAAAGATTAAATAAACATGAATTTGGTCCAATTTGTTTATCTTGATCAGGATAAAAAAACGATCCAATTTGACTATGGAACGAGCCCGTGAAATTTGTAAGCCTCGAGTTCATAAAACCCTCAAATTCTTGCATGTGGGCTCATGCATAGGCCCTTAAATGGCTTTTAAAGCCCATTGCCAAAATATATCAGCATACACCAATCAAGAATTCTAAGTTTGTTCGATGTTGTTTTTGTTTCTGGTTTTTTATTTAAAAAAAAACATAAAACAGAAAATTAAAAACCATTTTTTTTTAGTTTTTAAAATTATAATTCTGTTTTCATAAATTATTCACTTAAAAGAATAAAAAATAATAAAAAATAATTTTACTAAACATGTTTTATATTTTTCTTCTATAAAAAAATAAAAAACTAAAAACAAAAACGATAACGAATAAACTCGGGCCATAATTTTCAAACGAGATCTGATTTTTATGCAACTATCTTCTGGGCATCCGAGGGATATAATTTTTTCCATCCTTTCCATTTTTTCACTAAAAGATTATTTGGTATTTAATCTTTATATTAGATCATGCGGACTATCTTATACCAGGTAAGACTTCCAAATGACAATTCTTTTTTATATTTTTTAACACAAAATTTCTTGATGATTTTTTACTTATTTTTTTCGTTTGCAATATTCTTTTATATATATATATATATATAACAAGGAGTGCCATATCATGAACAACGATGGTGGGCCCTTTCCATCAACATCCCACATTTTTTTTTCTTGCAAGAGAGTATGGTTGATTGGTGGAAATATTTGCATCATTAAGAAGTGACAAATAATACTCCCATGTCCTGTACGTTGCTGTCTGGACCTTTAACAAGATTCCGTTTCTTATTTTCCGCAAGGGCCCACTGTCCGTCTCGAATCTCGATGCATCCAAAAATGCTGGAACCAATATCTTTATCACTGCTAAAATAATAAATGTCTTATTAGCTAGAGTTTTTATAAATTTAAAGTTACAAATTTTAGTTATATTTATATTAGATTTTTTTTTCGTGATAAACAACACCACTCCTTTTCCCTTTAACGGAAAATTTTGAATGCATCGTCATCAGTAGTGTACTGGTAAAATACGTTTTCTTTGTTGATAAATGATCGGTACTAATAATGTCATACTTTAAATAAATAAAAATATATTTAATTATTTTATACGGTAAAATTACCCGTTAAAAATACTAAATGAATAACTCAATAGATTTAAAAATACTTGTAGATGAGATCTAATAAAAATAGAATTGTTTATAAAAAAAAACAAAAAATTGAAATTCCATTAACAGTAGAATATTCAACATGCCACCAGATTATTTCTCTTGCATTATAATGCCATCCACGTTCGCCGCTGTCCTTCCCTGCCCACCTTCATCCCACTCCAACTATTCAGTATTTTCTTTTTCCACTCCGCACTTCCCCCCTCTCCATTCATCCCAAATCAGAAACTATGGCGCGCGCCGCCGTTTTGATCTCCTCAATCCTGCTGTTGATGATCACCGGCATCGCAGTTGCATCATCATCATCCTTCGACGAGTCCAATCCCATCAAGCTCGTATCCGACGGTCTCCGTGACTTCGAAGAATCCGTTGTAAAAGCCGTCGGCCTTACCCGTCGCGCTCTCTCTTTCGCCCGCTTTGCTCGCAGGTAGGCTCCACCGCACCGTACCTAACCGAACCATCTGAAATTGGTCTCGCCTGATCGGACGGTTGTTAATTTTCTAATCTGTCAGGTATGGGAAGAAGTACGAGACGGAGGAGGAAATCAAGCTGAGGTTTTCTATTTTTTCCGAAAGTTTGGATTTGATCAGATCCACCAACAGGAAAGGCTTATCCTACAAGCTTGCTGTGAACCGTAAGATTGTTATACTTTTGATCAGTTAAACAACAACCGTTTGATTAAGTTTGATCAAGACTTAGTAAATTGTTTTTTTTCTTTCTTTTTTTGGCGCAGAGTTCGCTGACATGTCGTGGGAGGAGTTTAGGAGGCATCATTTGGGTGCAGCTCAAAACTGCTCCGCTACAAGCAAGGGCAACCATAAAGTTACTAACGACATCTTGCCTCAAACGGTGCGTTTCTTGATTATAAGATACTAATATTTTGTCTCTTCCCCATGTTTGCTACTTGCTACTCAAGAGTTTGATGAATTGAGAAAATAAATAAATTAAATCAATACTTATCAAGTAATTAAATTCTCTTATAAGAGAATTGTTTTAACTTTTAACCAATTTATAATTGTTTTAACTTTTAACCAATTTATAATTGTTTGACACTTATATAGCAATAGTGCTACTTTGTTATCAATTCTTAGCAATGAGCTACGAGTTTAGAGATATTTTTTTATAAAATAGAGCTAACTTCAGAGTTTGAATTTCAAATTCTTTAGTGATATAAAAGAAGTTTTAGCATGTATGTTCCATAATAAATAGTTCCATTTTGCATTCAATTACTGTCGCTAGCTTAAATTTGATGATATCTATGGTTCTAATTTGCTGATAATGCAGAAAGACTGGAGGGAAGAACGTATAGTAAGTCCAGTTAAGAATCAAGGCAAATGTGGATCTTGCTGGACTTTCAGGTTACATATTAATTACTCACCTTATATGCTGAGTTGTTTAATCATGTTATTTATTGTCGTAATCTTCTCCTGGTACTTGCCCATTACAGCACTACTGGAGCTCTTGAGGCAGCTTACCATCAGAAGTATGGAAAGGGGATCTCTCTGTCTGAGCAGCAACTCGTGGACTGTGCTCAGGAGTTTAACAACAACGGTTGCCATGGTGGATTGCCTTCCCAAGCCTTTGAGTACATTAAGTACAATGGCGGCCTTGACACTGAGGTAGCATATCCTTACACTGGAAAAGATGGTGCTTGCAAATTCTCAACCGCAAATGTTGGTGTACAACTTCTCAGTTCCGTCAACATTACTCAGGTAACGGTTCATGCGATACTCTCCAAAGTTGGAGCACTTCCCCGTCTTTTGAGATTTTATAATTTTGTACAAATTGCAGGATGCTGAAGATGAGTTGAAGGACGCAGTTGCTTTTGTTCGTCCTGTGAGTGTGGCGTTTGAAGTTATCAAAGGATTCAAACTCTACAAGGGTGGTGTTTTCACCAGCACCACCTGTGGCAAAACCCCTATGGTGGGTCATTTTTATTATTATTATGATTGTAGAACAAGATGAATGATGATTGTTTTGATGTATTTCTAGGGCAGTTCTCGCATTATCTAATTTGATTATATCTGGCAGGACGTGAACCATGCTGTTCTTGCTGTTGGGTATGGAGTTGAAGATGGTATTCCATACTGGCTCATTAAGAACTCTTGGGGAGAGGATTGGGGTGACAATGGCTACTTCAAGATGGAGTTCGGTAAAAACATGTGTGGTAAGTTTTCAGAATGAAATCTAGACTGATCCTCATACCCTAGTTAGTGCCCTGATGCAGAAATCCAGCAATAGCTAGAAAAGACTGACTACTATCTAATGCCAACTTTAGCAAGAATGTTTAGGCCATAGTTCTATCCATGACTTGAATTTCCTTATTTTGATTCTAGGTATTGCAACCTGTGCATCATACCCTATCCTTGCTTAGTCTGATGGTGAAGAAATAATGAAGATTCTCGCTGGAACATCCAATGCAGCAGCAATTTGTTCCTAGGCGGAAAAGCTATGGTGCCCGTAGGTCATGGCTTAATTGATGTAAAATAAAATCCCATATACTGTGAGATTGTAATGCAGCACAAGAGAGACCTCAGATACCTCATGTAAATCCTCTGTATTTATGTAATGGGTGGCATGTGGAAACCTTTTACAAGATAATTTAAAGATTGATGCATACTTACACTGCCCTCCAGTTTCGACTTTATAGTAACAGGGGATTTTCATATATTAAAGTCAACTAGAATCAAACTCGAGCGTTGCGCTAATTACAGGAGAAAAATGAAGCATGATGAACTTTTGTAATACAGCAGCAAACTGAGTGTAAGAGAATGTCATTAGAAGAGCACTGCATGATTCCTCCATGTTGCCACTTTCCATTTGAGCATAATCTCTGATGACATCATTTATCAAAACAAGCATCTTCTGTATCGCATAAACACGATCAAATCCGTACAGGCACTTCTAATTATGTTCCTGTAACAAGTTCTGATCGAATAGAGATATCTTTAACCTCTAGCAGTTTCCTAACAAGGCGGAGCTGGATAGACTTCTGGAATTCCCTGATATCTGAAACAAGCACAGGTGCCACCCTGCAACTCCATATAAGCAAAACGTTAATGAACAGTACAAGTTAGTAGCAATTCTCTAGAGAATCTCCAAACTTCATTCCCACAACACAAGTGCCCAGGGCCATTCACCTTTCTATAATTCTTTTATTTTGCATTACAATCAATGGAATAATGTTCATCATCTCAATACAAACTTGCTAGGATGGAGATTCCTTACGAGATGCACATAAATAAGAGGAAAAAGAACAGAAAATAAACACACTTCATTTGATAACTGGAATGAAGTGCATGCCACTCAATACACGAGGGTTCAAATACGTCTCCTCGATATTCCAAGGCTAGTGAGAATGTGCATAACTGGAACGAGGCACATGCTAGTACCAAGAAGTCATGCTATCACCCTTAAGATGGATATAGATATCTCCTAGTTTCTTTTATGTCATCGCAGTTCTCGGTTGCTCTTTAACTTCCTACTTCCAAATCTTCCAATGTCTAACTTAGAGATCCAACTTACAGCCCCTGGCACCAGCAGCATTTAGTGAATGTGCATTGGAAACAAATCCCGACTTCATGAAGCAATGATGAACACAGCAATAGCATCCAATCATGAAGAAAACTACAAAGACTGTTCAAGTGTGCATGAGCATGACAAAGACAGCCAGAGAAACAAAGAAACAGTATCACCATTTGCAGCATAAACCAAAAGGCATAGCTACTTCTATCAAATCCCAGCAGCACATACGACTGCAACTGTTTCTATAGCAAATGCTGAACTGAATTAGTGTACTTCACAGTATGAAACAATGCATTAAAAAAGAAGGGATAAAAAACTAGCATCAAAAGTCTTTATTGAGGAAATAATGAAACCTTTATTGTTTTCTTTTCTTTTACACTCATCCAGACGCAACAAGTTTACAAAGTAAAGACAGACTTATGCAATGATCCTCTATAGTTTCTTGTCCATCAATTTTCTTACTGCCACCTTGTTATATTATCGGTTCTTTAGAATCCATAGAAACTTTTGACCCTTCTTGCAAAATAAGTCATAATTTCTCTAATGCACTGAAGCAACATGAATCCTCCAACAGATATATTCATTTTGTCTGTGTCCTAAAACAACCATCTACTAAGCATGTAAGGAGAATGATGTATCCATGTATGTAGGATCCACAAAATATCCGCGATGATGCAAAAGAAAGTACCAAGATACTCTTATTCACAGGTACAGTTGGGGCTTGCTTTTTGAGCCAGGAAAAGTATGAATACATTGAATTCAGCAAAACTGGTTGAGCTTCTTAGTATGCTAAAGGGCAAAATTGATGTTGTTAACCTCTCTAAAATTTCAAAACTTAGACAAAATACTTACAATCTGCGTCTGGAAACTCATTTATGCAACAAGCTGCAGATGCATGATGGAAGCTGCCCACTCAGTAGATGGTGCCAATAAGCCAATTCCAATATTGTGGCAGTATCTCTTTAGGCAGATACTGGGATTTCAGCATTTGTCCTCAAAGGAGAAGTTTTACCAAGAGATGACAAACCCAAGTGGATGTCCCCTAATGCCTTCTGTTTAATGAATGTGGCTTCATTAGGCATTCCAGCCTTCAAGAGACAAGTAATTAAAGAACTCACAGTAATGCCATCTGGGGCACAACCAATTGCCAACATCTTATTGAACATGTTGATTGCTTCAGACATTCTCCCTTTCACACAATGCCCAATAATAAGAATGGTAAATGTCACTTTATCGGGGTTGCATCTTTTCTTCTCCATCTCTTTTACAATCATATTTGCCTCATCCACATTGCCAGCCTTACAAAATCCATCAATCACAGAGTTGTACATGAATGGTTTTGGAATGATGTCACTACTGTTTAGTTGCCTCACAAAATCACGAGCTTCATGAAGTTTGTTCTCTTTGCAGAGCGTATTAATAAGAATTGCATATGTATAAACATTAGGAGATACATTCTTTGTTTGCATAACATCCCAAAGCTTCAAACCCAAGTTCACCTGCCCACTTCGGCAATAACTATCAATCAAGGATGTGAAGGTAACTACATCAGGTTGGCAACCGACAGAAACCATTTTTCCATGCATAGTTTCTACTGCAACCATGTTTCCCATTTTACCAAAGCCATCAATAAGAACATTAAAAGTGATTATAGTGGGTTCAATCCGAGACATAGTCATTTCCTGAAAAAGAGCAGAAGCATCTTCCATCCTACCCAACTTGCAAAACCCCGATATAATAGATGTATAAGTCACAACATCCGGCAAACAGCCATTTGTAGACTGGATTTCCTTCAATAGGGCATGCCCTCTATCTACCTCATTAATCCTACATAATCCATTTATAAGAGTATTATACGTAACAGTGTCAGGCAAACAATCAAACCTCCCCATATTATGAAAAAATTCAAAAGCCCTGTCAACTTCCCGGACAGAGCAAAGACCTCGTATTATAATATTGAAAGACCAAGTATCAGGAGGAGATTGCAACGCCAAATATTCCACAAACAAACAAAGAGCTTCATTAACCTGATTCCGTTTAACCAACACATTCAGCATGTGGTTATACACAAATGAACCAATGAAAACCTCCTTACCCCTCACCTCAGCAAGCAATTTCTTCGCCACATCAAACTTCCCATCTTGTACAAATGAAGTTACCAAAAATCCTAAAAGCGAATTATCAGGCAAATGCCCATCACCCCTCATGTAACCAAACACCTCATAGGCCACATCATGAAGACCCAATTGACATAAAGACCTCATTAGCACATTATAAGTCTCAAAGCAATGATTTATATTCAAGTTCAGCCTACTAAACTCTAAAAATCCTAACCCCAAGTTTGGATTGTTAAACCTTTTAATCACCTCAAATGCAATCAAAGGCGTCAACCTTCCACACAAATAGATCAAACAAGCATTCAAAGGAAATGAACGAACGAAAAGAGTAGACACAACTTTGACAAACCAAGCTTCCTGCCTTTGTAAAGCTGCATCTTTATCAGGGAACAGGCGAGATCCTCCATGAATTTGAGTGTGAAACTGCGCAATGACCATAGTGGAGGCTCGGACCCTGAATCGACGGGGAGTGAATGATAGGAGGGTCATCTGCAACCCCAAGCCATCACTAGAATCTACTATGAAGATACCTCCTCCATGAAAGCTGCCAGATTCTTTATCGAAATCCTCACTCTTCATGGAGATGGTGATAAACCTAGATGAAGTACCATAGCAAGCAGAAACCAGATGGAGCAGTTAACCAAAAAAGAATGGCCAGACTTGGGCAGCATAAAGTAGATTTCAAGAGCTATCCATTGATAATAAAAAGAGTAGGATTTTTCTCTTCAATTACGTGGAGCATTACGAGGTGGTAGGGTGACAAAGGAGGAGTGTTTTCTGGGATTGGAATGTGAAGGGGCAGTGATGGAGCAAGCTCACTCTGTTTAGGGTTTTGCAGTGAGCAGAGAGTTTCGTCACCGGTCTGTGAAGTTAGCCCAACCTCGTATGACACAACGTTGACGTCCTAACCCAAAAGTTTTGAACGAGAAACAAAAACCAACCAGATCCATCTGAAAATATCTGGCCCAAGTGTTGAGCAAGAGAACACTGATTCAGGCCCGCATATTTCAGGCCCAAATTTCAGGCCCAGAATTAAAAAGTAAAAATGTCCCTGCTTCTTCTGCTCCAGTTCACCGCTCAAGATCGTGGGTCGTCGTCATCATCATCATCAATCAAAGCTAACTCATTTTTTAATTTTAATTAAAGCAACAACTCTGCAACTTAAACCACCACCATCTAAGCACAGACACCAAAGGAAAAAAATGGCAACAGAGAGCCGCGGGAATTCACCGTCCACACCGCGCGAAGAACACGACATGTAAGTTTTTCAGTTTTCGCTCATTTCTCGAATCGCATCAACTTCCATGACGGTTCACTTTTCGCCATGCTCTAATAGGTTCCTCGACATTCTCCAGGAGGCGCCGTTGTTCGGCCACCGGAAATCGCGAAGCATATTTGGAGCTGTCGTTTACTGCGTTTTACTGGCAAGTGGAAAATAACTTAGTAATTTGTGATAATAACTGTAACGTTAGTTGATGTGAATCCATGAATGAAAAGTGTTTTTCTCTTTTGGTATTCTTAGGCAGGTTATGCTGTTTTAGCTGCAATAGCTCCGTTAATCGTCCGTGATATTGAGACATTGCTTTGCAGCAGCCATGTCGTTGTTTTAATACTTACAGGTATCACTGTCAGACAGCTTTGGCGATGAAATTTGCGTACATTTGTAAAATCCAACAGCAATTCTGAGTGTGCAGTATGTTTGTTGTTTTTGATTCTTTTGTTTTCCCTTTTAGGAATCTTTCAGCAATATTTTGTGTCCCAAGTTCAGAAGATAAGATTGCAGGTGAATTATTGCTGGTAGTGGTAGCTGAATACTGAAATTTTGGACAACTTGGAGGATTTTATCATGTTTTTTTATTTTTCTTTTTGTAGGGTTATTATAGTTTCAGCCAGAAGCTGAAGCATATTGTTCGCCTACCGTTTGCCATTATCTCATACGGTAAGTAATATTAGTAGGTTTATTTTTATTCATTTACTTACAGGGATTCTTTCTACTAGGATTTTGGTCCCATGTAGCAACATAGAGATTTGAATTTTTTGTTGTCATTTGCATATTGAATGTTTAGAAGATTGTAGGGACTGCTGTAATGCTACTTGTCATGGTATGGAGGCCCCAAATCCTTATTCATTCAATCCCAACATTACTAAGGTACTGGGATTAACTTAGCTTAACAATGTGCATCTCAATCGTTTAGTGTTCTATTTCCACTTTGCTGCATTATTACTTCATTTTTCTTACTATTCTTCCCATTCTGATGTATCATTTTTTATGAAATTGGAGGAGATTGATAAGCAGAATGCTCCTTTATATTTACCTTTTAAAGCCTCCAAATATGTTCAAAATTTGTTTGTTTGCTTTTGCTAAATTTGCAGGATTATCATGTTGACTGAAGCTGTATGTGCTGCATCTTTTATGAGTGTCTATATTGGTGAGTTCTTGTGCATATTATGCATGTTTTGACTTTCCGCAAAGTTATATATCTGGTAGTGGGACATTATAGGTAGTTATTGATAATAATTTTCCTGTCTTAGAAGTTTCTGACTAACTATATATCTCCGTGAAGATCAATGCAAGAAATATCAGCAAATTATTCAACCATGGTATCTAAGGATTTTAATAGCTCATGCTCATCCTTGATCTTGCTGGTGAGACTTAGTGGAAATTGAATAGTTTAGTTCTAACTTCTATAGAGTAGCAATGATTGAGGGCATCTACTTTGACCACAATATATGTTTCCCCGTGAGCATTTTGCATAAGGCCTTAAATAAAAAAGTAAGGATGTGAAGTGAATATTCTACGAATATTAATGTGGATACTGCTAATGCTATTGCATCTTTTCAAATCATTTTTTTTTAGTAAAAGTTTTTTATTGTTCAGTAAGAGAGAGTAAATATTTCATTAGAGGTTTTATGATTGCTTATTTCACTTCATTCCCTTATTGTTCTTCTACAAATACACTGAGGTTGCAGGTTATTTGCATCAGTACAATTCAGTAAATTCTGAGCCTGATATTTTGAAGTCTTTATATTCTCCACTTCAACAATCAAGTCCCTTAGAAAATTTGAGGTAGTTACATCTCTAATCTTCTAGTCTCTTTTCCCCGTACTCTCTTGCCATTATTTTCATGCTTTGTGAGGATAAAATGATTAAAACTTTACGTCATGTCTGAGATTTAAGGCTTGTTGTTGACTTTGGAAACATGCATGGTTTTTCTGTCCTGATTATTTATATTGTTGCCACTAGGATGTACTGCTAAAACGGTTGAGTGATGGGACTAGTGTGTAGTACTTGTTGGAACTATAGATGATTATATTGAACACTGTTTTGTGCGGCAGATATCATGATGGTGGTCGACTTTCTGATCAGCAAATGGCTTTGCTTCAATATCAACGTGAGAACCTTCATTTTTTAAGTGAGGAGGTATACTGAACTGACACCTTAACCTGAATCCAAGATTGTTTGTTGGCTATATATTTCATTTGAGCTCTTGTAAATTCCTCAAAAATATGTTCATGCAGATTCTTCGGTTGCAAGAATGCTTAAGCAAATATGAACGAACTGATGATGGTACCACACCTCAGGTGATAATCTGAGCCACAATAAATTGTAGTTTTTTTTCCTGTAGAAATCTCACATTGAATGGCATAATTTGTACAATTGTAATTGAGTTGTTGGGTGCAGAAAACTACTTTTTGAGCTTGACAATCACGAGCGTCGCTTTGCATAACTTCTGCATTTCCAATTTGAGCTTGAAAGTAGGGTCCATTGGCTTTGCACAAGTGTGAACTAGCTATGTGAAATAGCCAATAATTCTTACGGGTGTCTGTTTTCCAGGTTGATCTTGCTCATTTGTTAGCAGCTCGTGAACAGGAGTTGCGGACACTTTCTGCTGAGGTAAGTCTTGAAGTAAATAATGGAAATATGTGAATTGCCTTCTCCTTATAGACGTTGGATACTTTAGAAACGAAGTTTCATATAATACTTTTGTGCATATTCAGTTGTTTGTTTGCATGGTATCTCTTGTTTAATTTGAAATTGATTCAGAGGCTGTTAATGTTGTAGATGAATCAACTGCAATCTGAGCTCAGGCTTGCTCGGTCTTTGATAGCTGAGAGGGACTCTGAGGTCCAACGCGTGCGCAATACCAATAATCAGGTACCCCTTATCTCTGTGAAATAATCTGAGATGGTGTATACATTGCGTAAAATGCCACCAACTCTAAGTTTGTGTGGTTAGAAGTCCCAATTAGCTTTAGCTTTGGCAAAGGAAACTCGCAGAAATCTGCTGCTATAGAGTATTACTAGCTTATTGATTGTTCGAAGTTTCAATTTCTACAACGTTGAACTTTCCCCAGTATTTGTAGTCACATACTTTAAGCAACAAGATACATGGATTTAGCAGTACTTGTTAGAATTTCATTTATGGCATTTGCTTATTTTCATTGATTAAATATTTGAACAGTATGTGGAAGAGAATGAAAGGCTGAGAGCTATTCTTGCCGAATGGAGCATGCGAACAGCAAAGGTATTAATTAGTCCACCCTTCTAATGTTTGTTGATTATCCCCTGTTCTATGAAGTAGTTCGATGCTAAGAATTCGCCATGTGTTTAGCTCGAGCGAGCGTTGGAGATTGAGCGGATGTCAAACCTTGAATTGCAAAAGAGGATCCCAACAGCCAGAAATCTATCGAACCTGTCAAATGAATCAAGTGAGCAGCGCGGGGCTTAATGACCTTGAAACTTTCCAGCCACTCCTGTCATGTTCTTGTAAATTCAGCTTAGTGCAAACTGTAGAAATTATAACATGAAAATAACAGTGTCCCTGGAACATTGTCTATAACAGTCAATGCAATTGGTTTTTCCTTTGGTTATCAGTAAGACATCTTTACTACAACCGTCAACACTGATTCGTGCACGAGCAATATGTTTAGATGATTTTAACGCACTTTTAACAACGTTATGTCAAGCTTTACCACACAACTGTTATAATGAGAAAATGTTACAAAAGACGAGAAAAAAAGAATCCTCTACTAGTATTGCAAAAAGAGAATCCTCTCATCACTGGAATCGCTCGATTACAATGGGGTTACATGGCCATTTTCATCAAGGAATAGACAGCCAAACGCGTGATTGAAGAAATCACTACCTTTGATTGCTTGTCCTCCAAAAATGTTTTCTGTATCATACTTGCATGCTCTTGTACAGTCGGGGCAGTAAGTTACCTACACGAGGAAAAAGTTGATATTCAGATAGAGAACAGAAAACAGGATTCTCATCTCAAGCAAGGTTTATGCATGATGCTGAAAAATGAGAAGGGGAATGCAAACCTCGAGCAGTTTTGGTTGGAAAGAGGTATCAAGCATGACATCCACACCATACATTGCTCGAGACATGGGACTGTGCATCTCTGGATGCACGGCTGCAGCTGCTTCAAAAACAGAGCGAATCATGCCTCTAACTCGGTTATGGATATCCAACCATTTAACTGCAAGATGCGTGAAACATTAGTTCAATCGTCATAACCATAAAAGCTGCTATTGAATTAAGAAAACATGAGTAACTTCCTCAGGAGGAAAGGAGCAAAATAAATGGTGTCGGTGTCGGTGCTGTTACCTTGATGCTCATGTTCAAATTCCTTCACAAACTCTGGAGTGTGCTTGTGAATAAATTTTCCACGATAGTTCTGCAAGTAATCACACCACTTCAAAGTGAGGAGATAAAATCCCAATTAAAGACATCTTCTAGAAAGTCATGTTTCTCGAATCATTTCAGTTGAAATGGAGCTAGAACCACATGGATGCCCGAAATATTAACACAAGGTAACTTCAATAGAATAGTGTCTAGTACATACCATAACAGTAAAGTGAGTCTCGTACTCAAAAAGGCTGTGCTTCTCCAGTGTGTATTGGTTGTTAGCTAACCTAACCTGAAAATAAATATGAAAATGCTCTTGAAGACATTGTATCCGATCATGACAGAAAATCAACACAATGCAGAAGGCACATACCCAGAAAACATCAGAGAGGAACATTTCCAGAGGTGATATACTGCGAACTAGTACTATGTAACGAAGATCAAATTTCCTTCCTTGAAACAAGGCAGGGTGCTCAATATATTTCTGGCATATTTTTGGGCCAGTTTCCATCATTCGGATAATCGCAGACAGATTATCAGTTACAGTTGTGTCAATGGTCCGTGCCATGTTCCAAGGTTTCAAGATCCATAGGTTGTTTGTTCCATTTTTTTCGCGTTCATAATAGTCACCGATAAGTTGAGATAAATGTGTTTCTAGATTATAAGTAGGCTGCAGCCAGTCAGGTGATCCATGTGCCTGTAGGAAACACACAATTAAAAAAGACTAAATCATCATTATCATGCATGTAACTGCAGTAAGTAGTTAAGAGTAAACTACCTCAAAAAAACAAAGACAAACTCTTACTACTAACTAACAAGACTGTGTTTTACATGTAAAGTTACATTTTCTTTTTAGCAGTAAAAAAAACACATTTTCCCACCTTCTGAATAGTCTCTGCCAAATGATGTTTCATGACGAGACAAGCCTCGAAAGGAAATTGGTTAACATATTGCTGATCAGTAAGCCCAGCAGATTTCTTCAAATTATCATCCACCTGCATGCTTGACCATATAATATCAGCCTCCTTCAGCTCAGTTGCTGCAGACAAACCAATACAAGGAAACTTATTACAGCGGCAAAAAGAAAACTCAATCCAAATTACTCAAGATATCATGCAGCATTTTTTCAACCACAGCACAGATTTTTCTTGGTTTTTTTTCCTGTCAATTTACTCTCGCAACTAGGTAGGCCAATTATGAAAATCATTTTGTTCCCCGTCAGTGTAATGAGGTCCCACTATTTTTGCAGCCTGCCTATCAATTGTAACCTTTTATCATTTATATAGACTTAAAACTGACTCCAGAGAGAAGTGTAGTTCAGGGATGGCACACAAAGACAGGAGGGGCAGATGAAGATTAGGCGAACAAACAGCACCAATCAACCTTGACAAAACCTCACGAATTAGTAGCAGAAATATAACATTTCACTGGTAATAAAACATTTTCCATCCATAAACATAGTCATAAGATCACAAAACAACTGACATGGGACATATAAATCAATTGATCAAACTATTACTAGAAAGGAATTGTCAAAGAAACTCAGGCTCAAGCAAAACATAAAAAGAATGAACAGAATGCATACTAAGTACAAATTCAGGACGTGACAGAAATTCTTCGACATGTGGAAGGTCAGTGTAAACACGTAATGGATGTCCATCATTATGACGCAAGCTCCTAGTTGAAGAAGTCTTTTGTGGCACAGAAATTTTTCTTTTTGATTGCAATTTCTGGTAAAATTTCTTGTACTCCTGAAGGAAATGGTGTTGATCAATACTAAGGAAACTGGAAAGCAGAATATATAAATCAAAACAATAGGGAATGCAGAAATAGCAACAGTGAAGAGAAAAAAATAGTTATTACTTGAATAAAATAATTCTGTGGAGTATGGAAATATGCTGTAAGCCGCGCAGAACGTTGCTTGTCCTCCCCTATACCAAATAGGAAATCACGTGTGCACTCATCTCCAATTTGAACATTCTGGATTGGCCATAGTAGGGAGTAGCTGGAAAGAAAACATGTTTATGCCCATGATTAGGTTAGATCAATACAAACGTGCTTCTACCAATAGAATGTACATCACGGATCAAATAAAGGATAATTTATCTTCTAATTTCCTAAATGCTACATGTAGTTACACAAAGAATTATAAACAATTAAGTTAAACACGGCAAACTGATGCAGATATCAACCAAAAAGAGGAAGACAAATTAAAGGTATACCTCACAGCTGACTCCAAATTTCCTTCAGGCATGAAAAGAAATGGAGCAATACTGAAATTTGGCTCATCACTGTGTCGCAAAGCTGAACCTAGTTCATCCATCACATACCTGCAAAGAAAAGAACTCCAGCATCTTTATGCTGCATAACTTGATGCATGTGTGTGCCTTCATGTTGCCCAGTATTAACATATCCAATCCCAAGAATGGCATCCAGATAAATTGAATTACATCCTTATTATTTGGTTAGGTGGGATTAAATTCAGATTATAGGATAACCAGTCAATTAAAAGAAAAACCATACAGGCTCCAATTTGCAGAGATTAAATATTGGTTTGCAAGTTATATCTGGAGTCTAGACTTTCTTCCTTCAACCATGAAAAAGGATAAATACAATGCTCTCCTAAATAAAAGTTTCCACTTTCTAACAACAGTAAGCACTCTGCAAGCCACAAACTTAGAAATTCAGATGAGCCAATTTAAGTGTTTTATGCTAATAGCTTATTGACAATGTATGACGCAAATACTAATGAGCCTGTTTAGGAAAACTAAACAAATGCATACCAGACAGATGTTTCATCAATCTTCTCCTCATCTGCTAGTCTATAGGTCATCAAATATAACCACATTGCATTAATAACACGATCAGCAAGACTTTCTTCAGCTGTCCATTCAGGAAGACGAGGCTTGAGTAGCGAGTCAATTACATGCTTTTCAGTTTCTA
Organism: Viola odorata; assembly: GCA_963691705.1. Taxonomy (NCBI): domain Eukaryota; kingdom Viridiplantae; phylum Streptophyta; class Magnoliopsida; order Malpighiales; family Violaceae; genus Viola; species Viola odorata. Next base: position 4,404,951 of record OY829546.1, read on the forward strand.
ATATTTTTGATGCATTGACGCCATTCAGCACAGAAATACTGGGAAGAGATTCGAGAATTTCTATGGCACTATCTCCAAGAGGGCCAGGTATGTCCACCTACAGAATATGAAACATGAACTAATCAAATATCTGAGGAAAAACCATCTCCTTTCTTCTTTGCCGTATGTTCTTCATATCAGAAACAATGGCCTCTATAAGAGTACCTCTAAAGATTGTAAACAATGGAATTGCTTCAGTGCCCTCAAGAGTTCACTAGCTGAATTCTGCTCCAATGGGTTTCCCCTAATATTCAAATGTGAAAGAGATGGCAACTCACTGAGAGAAAATGCCTGAAAGGAGCAGCAGCATTAAATCAGCAGGTAAGGGAGTACATGAGTTCTGACGACAAAATTTAGCCAGAAAGTGGGGTAAATCCCCAAATATTAGCATGCCAGATATTCTATTTCTTTCCTGGAGAGCATGCTTATGGGAAATACTGAAATATGCACCGATATATACATAAATATTACAGGAACAGTGTATAACATAAGATTTTGCACCTTATTAATCAAAGAATGGATATCTCTGTTAGAAAGGTCAACAGATGTCACTTCCTGCAGTGGATGGTCACAGTGGTGGGCATGACCAGGAGTATCGTTATCATATACTCCTCCACAAAATCCCAGAGCCCACTCACCATAGTTAGTAGTGAAGCGCGAGTTGTAGATTTCCAATTTAGGACATCCTTGGAGAATTGCATCTGTCATGTGATTGTCACTGTAAGAGATGGTATTAGTTGTCTCGTAGTGGAGATAAACTAACAGGAAGAGCAGAGTAGATTATGTTTTCAAGGCATAAGCAAGCATACCATTTTTGTAGAATAGGATTGTTATTCAGCCAGAGAGCCCTTAGGTTTTTGAATTTAGTAACTTCCTTGACTACTATTTCCACATTCTCTAGCTTGTTTCCACATAGACTAAGTGCTAGTAAGTCCTAACACCAAAGAGAAAAAGGTAGTAAAAGTTTAGCATTGGGCTCTACAAAGAAAAATACTTAACTAGAATAAGACATAGACCAAAGGATAGAGATTGCCACCTCCTCAATTATAATAACACTCAGATTTTTTTATCATTTCTAATGCATGCCTTTAACCAAGAGTTTTGAATCTTGATACAACAATTTCTACAGAAAAACAAAGTTACTTTCATGTCATACGATATGGACATACCGGAAATTTACTAGACAGATCAAGAGAAAGCAGCACATTATCGTCAATGTCAAGCTCATCAAGCTCCAACCACCTAACAGTGTCAAGCCCTTTCTCTTTGGCATCACGAATTTCTTTCTCGACAACATCCACAGCATTCAGTTTCAAATTATTCTCTTGTGAACCTCCATCTCCATCTTCTCCTTCAACATCAGCATCAAAATCAATATCCACACACATCAAGGAAGCCATCCTCTCAGCCAACCCTGGCACTTCTTGCAGCTGCAATAACAATCCAAATGTTACCAAGAGACCTACACATAAAGAACTAAGTGTCATACCAATGTAAAATGAAAAGCTACAAGCTTCAGTTTCATCCTTAAAAATCGAAACTTTACTATACAACACAATACCCAAAAAATAGAAAGTAAAAAGTTCATTCGTATTGCGTAACCTCCTATAACTAACACCCATCAACTAATAAGCAACACCACCACAGAGGAAATGAAAAGAGAAGCCAAAAAAGTTAAAAAGTCTCGAATTTTATTCATACATGTTTGTAAGCATCAGAGAGGCGAAAAGTCCATGCGTGGTCAATGAGAAAGACGTCGGAACCCTGAGGCATGGAGGTTGAGGTGAGGAGGAGACGCCTTTGCCTGCCATCTTCGCAAGGCTCCACCTGGAAGTAAGCGCCGCCATCGATAGTCTCAGAAGTTAGCTTCTCAAAAAGCTTCCGGTGTAGTGGTCGAGGTAGCCCTGAAGCAGCAAGTAGTACACCATGAACCCTCACGAAATCTTCGTATTCAGTAGCGGACATTTTTTGTGCAGACTGTGTGAGTTGAGTTGCCATGGGGTTTTTGGTAGAGGTTTTTGCCTTTTTGGTGTTGCTGGTTTGGTTTTTTTTGTGTGTGTGAAGCTTGACAGAGCCCACTTACCGGTCCACTTTATTTTGGGCTAAACAAATTTTTCCTGGGCTTTCTAATGTAGCTTGCTACGTCTTCAGTCTTCTAAACTAGGGCCGGCAAAATAGACATTGTTCATAAACGGGTTGGATTAGACCCATCTCGTTCTACATGCAAACAGACGAGATAAATTCAACCAATTCTCACCTGTCTATTTATTATTTAACTTTTAAAAAAAGAAACATAACAATTTTCCTGTCTGCCCATTTATTTTCTTAATAATTTCACTATATTTTACCTTTTGCCCATCTACCAGTTTGATTCCACTTTTCTGCATATCAACTCATCTTCTTGCACATGGCTCCATCATCAGGCCTATATGCAGATATGAAATAACTAACTTTTATAATGATTTTTTTTCCATCTTTATTCGATTTTTTTTATTGATTTGACACCTTATTTTATTTTTAGTTGAATTTGGCAATCCATATCAAATGTCACGTCAAAAAAAAATTAAACTCATTTACCCGATTTGTTAACCTATTTAATCTTTTAATGTGTCGGATAATGAGTTTAAATTTTTTTATTTTGATGAGTTTAGGGTTTAAATCGGGTATAATATTTATTTATGGGTCTAACAGGTCTGATCTATGAATGTGTGTTTGCTCGTTTTGCCACTCTTATTCTATCTAATGGAGTCGCCATGAGTTGATATGCAGAAAAGTGGAATCAAACTGGTAGATGGGCAAAAGGTAAAATATAGTGAAATTATTAAGAAAATAAATGGGCACACAGGAAAATTGTTATGTTTCTTTTTTTAAAAGTTAAATAATAAATAGACAGGTGAGAATTGGTTTTCATATTAATTTGGCATCTTTAGATAATGTTGTGGGCAGTCAGACGTTAAGTTTGATAACGTGACATTGTTTAATATTGTTTAGCTGATGTGGCAATCCATATCAAATGTCACGTCAAAAAAAAATTAAACTCATTTACCCGATTTGTTAACCTATTTAATCTTTTAATGTGTCGGATAATGAGTTTAAATTTTTATTTTATTTTATTTTGACGTGACATTTTATATGGATTGCCACACCAGCTAAACAATGACGTCTGAATGTACACAACATTACCTAAAAAAGCCAAATTAATATGAAAATGTAAGTGGAGGGGTCAAATCCAACCAAGAATAAAATGAGTTGCCAAATCAATACGAAAAATTGAGTAGAGGTGCCAAAAATATCATTATCCCTTTTATATAATATTCATCTTCATACTTTTGGCCATCGCAACGATATTTTAACAACAACAAATATTTGTGGTAGTATTAATGATTTCATTCATCACCTCATGAACTTGTCGCTCATGGCGACTCCATTAGATAGATGAGTCTGATCTGTTCCGTTTATTAAATAAGTCGGGTATAATATTTATTTATGGGTCTAACAGGTCTGATCTATGAATGTGTGTTTGCTCGTTTTGCCACTCTTATTCTATACCCAAGGCAAGGGAACATTGAAGAACTCGACGTAATACTAATTGTGTTCGCATTAGATTGTTTTATGAAAATAGAATAAAATATTTACACAAAAATATTATTTCATACATAAAATTTTTCAGTGAAAAGTTTGTATATAGGATACTGAGTGTTATAATTTTTGTATAAAATTTTAATGGTCTAATTTTTTTTATTTTTTAGAAGTTACAAGTTACAGGATACTAAAACTCTAAGATTGGGCTAAAATTTATTTTTTATATATCAAAAGAAAATAAAAAGTAATAAGGCGATTATGTGAAAATAATACGGGATATTCTAAATCTTTAATAAAAAAATAGTTATATTAATAATTACTACTATAATATTATATATAAAATTCATAATTTACGTTATAAAAACTACTTATACTAATTAATTGAATTATTGAATTATAAAATCAAGTGCCATATTCTTATTTTTGTCAAATTTGGTATCAAAGATGTACAAAACCTCATCTAAAAAAAGAACAACAACGACGTGTGCCACCTTGATAGGATTATTCTATTCTAATAATTTGAGTTGAGATTGTAATTTTATGAAATTACTTTCACTTTACTATTATTAATTCTTTTTTTGGTCATTAATTAAATCATTTTTTTAGATTTCTAAAATACTTGAAAATAAGACATTGATTTATCTTTTTTCTTCCCAAATCCTCTTTTTTCACAAAGAAAAAAGAAAATAGCTTCAGCATCTAAGAATTTGGAGGCAACTCCTCTTGTTATTGTTTGATTGGTGGCCGGAGAGGCGCTAAATATCTCACAAGTACAAAGAACAAAGCGCGTACACATTATTATAAAAATAGAAAGAAAAGAAAGAACAAGAGATAATGTTTTCTTTTTCCCATTCTGGATAAGCTCTTTTGATTCCAATTCTTATCACTATTTCTTCCCTTCTTCCATCATCCAAAATTTATACTTTTGTATCAAACCCATGTGCACTTTAACTAGCTCCATCTCTTCACCACACTTCTGAGTTCTGACTCGACCTTCATTCATCACTCATTCAAAAACTTTACTTTCTAGGTCGGTCATGTCGACTTTTGCTTTCCAAAGTAGTAGCAGCAGTAGTAGTGGTAGTCCTGGTTCAGCTGTGTTCATGCAACCCTGCAGGGGAAACCTTGCCGGAGGTGGGCGGCTTCCCATGGCGGAGAGGAGGGGAGGGGAGGAGGAGGAAGACGAGGAGGAGGGTTCTTGCAGTTCGTCTTCTTCGATTGGGAGGAACAGTGATGAAAAATCTGACGAGGACTGCGGGGAGACAGAGGTTGAGAGCTCATTCAAAGGACCTCTGGACACAATGGATGCTTTGGCGGAGGTTTTGCCTATCAAGTAAGCTTCTTTATGCTGTTTTGTTTGATGGGTTTTTGGTTGAATCTTTTCTTTGTTTCTTCATGTATGTTTAAATAGATAGAGCTGCTAAGTGATCTTGTTTGAAGCTTGTATGTTCTTTTCTTCTCTTCTGTTTATGAAGTTAGATCAAGCCCTTAGATGTGTTTGGTAGTTCAGTGAAGTAGGAAACCTAAGGTTTTTGGATCTGTTGTAGTTTATGTATAGGCTTAGCTTGACTGCTCAAACCATTTGTTGGGATGCTGGTTGTGATTTTATCGAGCCGAATGAATTTGTGGAATCCTGGTACGACTGACCTGGTTACTCACTGTATTGATGGCTGATCCTAATTGTTCACCACTTATGAGGAGAGCCAGAACGTCAAAACGGCGGTTTAAGCAGTGTTCATGGAAATGGTTGCTGGTGTTCTGTTGAATGGAAAGGGTAAATTCAAAATAGACTTTCAACTGTGATGGGAAAATCAGATCTGATGAGGTAATAATGAAAGTATGAGGAATATTGACAGATAATTGTAAGAAGTTAATGAGCTCTTTAGGCTTGCATCAAATGAAGTGGCTTTGGCTCCCCTGTTTCTAGTTCTACTCCCTTACGATGGTGGATTTCTCACATCTTACTACTCGCCACTTCCACCAAGAAGCAGATGGTGATGTCATTTCATTTATAACACATGGAGCCTTTGAGATCCATAGGCCAATAACATGTTTCCCTGTCAGAATTTTCTACCCTGCTTTTCCTTGGGTTCTAAAACCTTTTGCGTTGTCATTTCTGAATCCTTTCAGGAGAGGGATATCAAATTTCTATAATGGAAAATCAAAGTCATTCACAAGTCTAGCAGATGTATCCTCTGCTTCCTCTATTAAAGACATTGCCAAACCTTCCTACAACAGGAAACGCAAGAATCTATTGGTTCACAATAATTGCTCGGATAAGATCCTATCATTCCCTCCCACGGGTAAAGGAAGTGGCTTTTCAAAGAAATCGGCAGACTCCAGTAGAAGCATTTTGTCTCCTGTGCTGGACATGAGCCACCCTAAGAGTGCTGATTATATTAAGGATACTCATATGATCTTATCATCTCCTCCTAGTTGTCTTCCACCCGTCCATCCACTTGGTAGGACATCACTGCACAATGGAGCATGTGCACAACCTATCCAAAAGAGCTCTCCTTGGCGATCTTTTTCCGTCTCTGATCTATGCAGTGCTGCTAATCATTGATTTCGCAATTCACTGTGAAGACACAGAAAAAAAACCACTGGAATTTCTTATTAGTTTGCTTTTATTTATGGACTTGGTAGTAGGATAAATGTTGTAAGGCCGATATTCACAGTAGGGAGTTTCCTGTTTTACACGTAGTTTGCCCATTGTACTGGTTGATTTTGATATGTCTGTCTGGGCATCTAGTTAATGTGACTAAGAAGGCATTATTGTATCATACACTTAAGTACTCGAATATATATTTTTCTTATTGCTTCTAAGAAAGATTTTATAGCCTTATTGTTTTGTTCTCTGTTGTCCATTTCTTCCTGCAATTTCATAATTGTTTGCTTGCCAACAAGTAGCCACATACATGTCATTTGAGCCCTTTACTGGAGTTGTGGAATTACTTTTCAAGATTATGATTTAGGGAATTTTTTTTTGGAGGTGTTTATAATATTTTATGGGTAGATTAGTGAAATGTTAAAATGGGTGTCTTTGAAAATTGTGTTCTGTTTGTCCATGGACAGAGAGGATCTTGAAGAAGCAATGAATTCTTAGATAAGACCTAGCGTATGTAGGCCAAAAAATATTCATGCTTAATGAGGTGGAGAGAATTGCTCTTGAATTTGGAGCACTTGCCGTTAAGGGTGTAGGTTGTTGATTTGGTTCTGACCTTCCTCTTTTAGCTAGTCCACTTCCTAAGTTTTCACTTGAGTGGATTCATAGATGCATCCATTGGACTTAGTGTTTGTAGAATATGTGGTGAATTCTCATCTCAAAATCTCACTACAAAAGGGGACTTTTCCTTCTCCCTTGATGGAGTAAGAAATTGTGCTATCTTGCTTTTCTTGGTGTTGCCTGCTTCTTTTTGTGTTTTACTGGGAATGCTACATAATGGTGCTATTCATGTTGAAAATTGAAGTTACTACATTAGACCCTAAACCCAGATTCCTCGGGAATTTGAAATGTTTCCTTTGGTGTTAAGTAGAACATAGACTTATGTCATTATTTGTCAGTCTGTGCTTCATTTCAGTTTAGTGTGTTTGCATATAAATAGCTTGGATCACTCAATCTAATAGTATGGCTAGATATTGCTTTTTAGTCATTATGAGTTTTATTTATTTATTTTTTGAGTTGTGAAGGATCATGATTGGTAAACGGTATGTTTACATCATTTATGAATAACGAACTTGATTGACGTCATTAGTGACTAACGGTATTGCTGATGGAGTTTCCATTTCCGAGATATCCGCAACGTGTCGAATAGTTACTACTTTAACTTTGTTGTTTACATGTTATAGAATCTTATACTTCCTGGGTTCCCGGGATTCTAACGGCCAATTGATGTCAGAAGGCTTAATTTGATTGCTTAGATCCTGTGAATCGATCGGTTAACTTACTAGATTTTTTGTTTGACAACTTGTAAAGCATTATTATGTTTCCAAACTTAATTGAGCTAGTGATGTCATAAGACTCGATTTAATAGCTTATATCCTGGCGCATGTCTATAAGGTTATATAATATGGTATTTTATGAATGTCCATTTTGAAAGTAGAGAATGTGATATTGGAATCCGTATGACTTTATTGTAGAAGTGTAAATAAGGAAGTAGCAATGTTATACTGAATGACAAACTGCGAAAATCATAATGCTAGACTATAGACTATGGTCCGGAACTTGTTATAATAGAATTGTTTTCCTTTGGTATGCAGTTGATTCAAGGATTGGTTGAAACTGAAAGTAAGAAAAGACACATGGTATGAAGTTGTAATTAGTAAAAAAAATAAAAAATTAACAGATTAGCATATTTGGTCTTATCCAGCAGCATCTTAGTCAGCAAGTAATTACTCTACTTTGTCTCGTTACTTTGTCTCGTTGGACATATGTAAGATTTCCTTATTGCCAGATGGTGTTGGTGGAAAAAAAGTTAAATAATCTCACCCATGCTTACTATGGAAAGAGTATAGCACACTAAATTATTGTAGCAAATACAATTTTGTTCCCAAATTTGTAATTGTAGCCAACAAGTTTCTGATTATACAAAAGGTCACTAGTGGGAGTGAAATTTTGACTCTTATCTCAGTAGCAGTTTCCATTCCGTTTTAAGTTTCTGGCAGGGCTTATAAATTGACTCTACAGAGAAGTGAAAACAGTGTGACTACAGAGGAAGCCTTAGTAGAGAAAACTGGTCCATTGGAGAAGGATTGTGATAAGGTATCTTTTCTGCTTCTTGACTCTTTTTCTTTTACTTGACAAGGTTCTCCATTTGTGTACTGACAAGTTGGAGTGACCTGTCTGTCCGTAAAACTGCTGCAAAGATGGTTTGAAATTTTTTCATTGGGTCAATTTTAACTCTGTGGATCTTAAATCTTTGCTAATATTTGCATTTACTTGTTTTAGAGATTCTTCTTCCTTGGTAAGACCAACACGAAAAAATCCAACTTTAAGTTTTAACACTTAAATTTAAGTCTGCAATTGAGACTCCTTTTTTTATACATATATTTTCTTGATTCCTTCTTGTGGGCATAATGAAGGCAGTGTTGTTTTGGCAGGGTACAGAGAGATTTCTCAGTCTCATCTAAGGTTGCACACCAATCAATTTTATGATGGCTTCCTCAGCATCTGTTTCACAGAAGGAATTCAACCAATTTCATTTGATTGACAGGCAGCTTTACTCTGTCCTTGTGATGTTCCTATGGCGGGATCCCATTGAATCCTTGCAAGTTATGGCCTTCTGGATCTGGTTGGAGCGAATGGGTTGCACCAACCTCGTGCACAAAATATTATCCTTGCCTTCAACTCTCATAAGTGAAATAGCAAATGAGGCCTTTTTGGTTCTCAACTGTATCAAGCATGACCAATTTGCTTTTTCACCTGAGAATACTGATATGCCTTTGACAAAAAGTTTGACAGCGAGAGATCTCTCTCTTAAACCTTTCCATGATGACAGGGTAGGTGTGAGCGAAGGGGTCGCAAAAGTTCGGAATGATGTATGCCTTAGAGCATTAACTGACATCATGCAGGCAGCCATTGACAGAAATGCAACTCAAAGTTTGATAGATACCCAGGCGATGGTGGGAGACAATCAACCGCAGTACATCCCGGAGATTCCTCCCCAGACTAACAATTGCCTGAATTTGTTTGGTTCACACGAGCTCATTCCTCAGCCTGCCAATGGTCATAGCACATTTGAGCGTCCTCATGCCGGCTACAGCCATGGCATGCTTGGTTCAGAGGAGATAGCCCCAGCCCAGGAGCCGGTCCCACAACCTCCGCATCAGGCTCAGCCTCCAGAAAATCAGGTACCAGTAGGGGATGATAGGACTATGTTTGCTACATTTTCTAAGGGCTACCATGTGTGGGAATGGGAACTTAGACAATTCCTTGCTAAGAATTTTGGAGATTGTATTGAGTCTCTTGAGATGCAAGATGTTAGGCCAAATGAGCAGTCTTTGTTTGCTACCGTTGTCTTTCGGTCACCAGAAACTATGCATCTGATACTGCGGGGGATGGAGAAAGCCAAGTTTACCATCAATGGCAAGCATGTCTGGGTTAGAAAGTACGTTCCGAAGCCCCCTAGATTCTCGCGGCAGCCAAGCTCTGAGGGACCTTGATGATGGTATTGTGTTTGGCTTTAAGAAATCATGTTCTCAGTATGGAATAAAAATAAGATTTGCATGCCAAATAAGGCCATTCTATCTTTCTGCTTTTCTGTTGTTGTCATTTTTCTTCTTATTTTCTTCCTCTGTTGTTGTTGGTGTATGAGAGCATGTATTTTGAAAGAGGACTTCTTTCTTGGTTAATGCCAATGTAGTCTCCTTCTCCTTGGGCGTTTTGCTCGAAGAAGAAAAAATGGAAAAAAGAAAGGCGTGGCCTTTTTTTTCCTTTTTCTGTTTTTTTGTTTTTTACTTGGAGATTTTGTTGTTTTGTTGGTGGTTTTTTTTTGTCCTCGACTATTAAGTAGCGTAACGCCTTTGGTGCCAAATTGTAAACATGCATAACCCAACCAAGAATGGTACTGGCCTGGGTGGAAAAAAAGAAAACAAAAGCCGTTTCTTGCCCTAAGCGTGGGTCAACGTAAAAAAGTGGACACTAGTAATTTATTCTTATTCGAACGAGATTAGTTTATTGCTTGAGAGTTGAGAGAATACCCGGAAAGATGAAAAAAAAAAAATTTACCTTCTGAGAGGTAGGAGGGGCACACTTGCCATGGGAGTAATTAAATTGGATATTATTTGTTATTACGAGAAAGATAGATTTAACCTATAACCTACCTCGTAAAGAATACATATGCTAATCAGTTGCGTTGTAGTTTCTTTGCTGCTACCAAAGTAATTAAGAATAATTTAATACTAAAAAAAAATTAATAACATATCGACATAGATTTTTTTTTACTATTAGGGAAAATACCTACAGAGATCCAAAAATATGTAGAAATTCTGATAAGGTACACATTGCTTGCTTTGAGGAATTGGCAAGTCATTTGGGCCCTTGTTCGAAGACCATGGACCATGGACCATGGACCATGGAGCGACTGATATGATGGAAAAGCCCATAAAGATGCTCATTCATTTAAAGCCCAAAAGGTAGTCTACTTTTTATCTGTTTGTCTTACACCAGCAGCTTCCAACTTCCTTTTCTAGAACCAGTGCTTCCTCTTTGGAGCCTTCACCAAGTCACACACTCCACTTAATCGCCCCATCCTGTTCTCCGGTAGCAACACAATCACCGTTCATAGAACTCAGAAGTTCGAAAAGAGTCAGTAATCTATATACTACTTTGTTAGTGATCATCAGGTACTAGTACTGTTTATTCTGTATGTTGTAAGCTTCTATATACTAAAAGATGCAAACGTTTTGCGTTTTATCTCCAATGGCAGACGAAAGTTCATTGCTTTTGCATATGCGTTGACACCCAGAATCGAATTCAATCTAGTTTATTACTGGTATGGGTTATTGTTGTGTTGTTGAATAAAAATGTAGCACATATGACAAATGGGTGCTCTGTAAAGTTGAGGCTCTTGCTTGTTTTTGCTAATTTGTGGGATTAGATTGCTGAAAAAATGGAGCCTGGTCAAAATGGAGAGGAACCCACTTCTTGGGAAGATCTTTACAGCGTTAATTTGATACCATCTGAGTTGTTTCTTAAGTTTAGAAAGGAAATTGAAGGGCTTCGAGTTGGCGTTAATTTAGAGGTATGTTCCTTTTTGCCTCTACTATGTTGAATTGTTTTACATGTAACTTAGATGGCTACTTTTTGTGAATTTGTAGTGGTCTTGTCGTTTTAGTTTAGCATGTGTTAGCATGGATATCGATGGTTTGTTATTAGGTATGCTACATGTGTGGTAAATAAGACTGATATAATATGGGGTGTAAGTTGGACGGAATTTTGGTAATGCGTATTCTGTTCTTAATCACTTTACTGATAAATAATGCACGGGGTCTGCTGTTTATTTATGGTTGAAAGATGGTAGAATGTGAGGATAGGCAATATGGTGATTGCTCCGTTTGCAATCTGGTTATATTGTAGATGTTTTGTTTTCCATTGTGACCTAATAAGCAAATCTGTAAGTCATGCATATGTTGCATCCATTGTTGCTCTCACTTTGGCTAATTTAGCATAACTTGCATTGAGTACATGACTTTTCAACAATATATATGTGCATATTCCATAGACTTTGTGGGTACATGACGTCTATATGCGCACATGGTGAAACCCTATAGATGTTTTGTTGTTTTCTTTTCTTATCTCCATTGACAGACATATGTAACCTGTATGTACATCATCTCTTTTTATTTGATTCAGATCTACAATGCTCCAATCAACGAATTGCAAGCAAAGCTTGTTCTGAAGCCTTTGTCTCCTGATCGCAGATGGAAGTTCATGTATGAGCCTATACGTCAGGATGTACGCATTATTTCAAAGAAGATCCCAGTAACCAAATACCTAAACTTGCAGGTCTAATTCTTGTTGTGGTTAATAATATGCAGTCTGTGGTTTTTATAGTGTGATTGGTTGTTGAATTCAGTTCTGTGCTGTTTCGTAGTAATCAGATACACTATCCTTTTCATTGTAGGTTGGCATATCCCATAATTTTCAGTTGAATGCTACTGGTTGGAAATGGAAAGTTACTACATGTTTTGGTGGAGATGGCATTTCTAGGATTCGCAATAAGACAACACTTGGATTGTGCCCCGGCATGGATATGCGTTTTGGATGGAGAGCAGATTTTGTTCTTCCAGAAGTTACTGGGCAAGTTGGTGGATCATATATAAATTATAAATTCAAGGAAGCAGGAGTTATAAGCTTGAATTATAACATTCTCTGATGCTATATGCTGTTAGGCTTACAATATCCATCTTCATAATTAGTATTGACATGCTTGCTTTTGCTAGTGCATTTTGTTGTTGAGATAAACAAGTGCTTGCGAGTACCTAAGAGTTAGGCTTGATATGATTGTTTCTTTGAGCTGCATACGATCATGCAAAGTAGTATTTTCCTCGCTTCTTATTAACTTTGTTGCTATGGATTTGTGCAGGGAGTTGGGAACTGGTGAGCCATTGTTCAACATGAGCACTGGAAAGCTGGAAGCATCACTAGATAGAGTTGAGGCCATTATGACCCATGCATCATGATTGGTCCTAGTTAAATAGGTATGTATACTTTTCTGCTTATGTAGTTGGTTGATTGCTATGTGAATTCTTACGGCAACGTATTGTTTATGGTGTTTTTGGAGCATAGAAAGATTATTCTACTTGTTACTTTTTAGTGATGTGAGCAAAATAGGATTTTACTAGACCTGTTGCAGTGTGATCCTTTTAGCAAACTTACACATTTTACTTCTCTTGCTTGATTTTTGGGATCTCATATTTTTCGTACGTTCCAATTTTTTCATGCAATTCATTTTGATTACCCAATTTTGTATTCAACAGGACTGGCTGGAGAATTGACAGGATTGGAAATACTTAGCACAAATGAGGTTGGAAAGAAACTGATTGTAGAGAGATGAATATTGAAGTATACCACGCTTTGTTTCTTCAATATTCGAATCATTGGCCTATGTTTGAGATGCTTGAGTTGAAAAATAGAAATGTTTCAACGATTAATCACAGTTTCTCTTTCTCATCATTGGCTGCTTCTCAATTTCTGCTTTGCACGAAAATTGTATAGACCTAAAGCTTTCTTGGAGGATGTGGGCATAAATTAGCAGTCTTGATGTTTGGTTTGAACTTTAAATTTGAATGAGGCGTGAGGACCTTTTTTGTTTTTTGGGCAGTACTGGTCATGGGCACATCTTGAAAGTCCAAACACAACCTAAAGTTTTGAACTTTGAATCACATGAGAGGAAAAATGAATGCTATCATTGGAGTTACCAATCGTGGGGGGCATCTTTCTCCATCCTAGCCGTTACATTGTGTAATCACCCTTACAACGGCCAAATCCCTACCTCCACCACCACCTATAATTTCAACCTCTAACCTTAGAAATTCAAAAAAAGAAAAACCAACCAAGAAATCCATTACAGCAACAACAATGGCTTCCTCCAACCTAAGAAAGTCATGTTCTTTCCCAACCATTCTCCTCTCGTGTCTGAATTTCACACTCTTCATCCTCTCCTTAGCATCTCTTGCTCCCATAATCCTCCTCAAAACCCCACCGACCTCGCTCGGTCTCGCATTCCTCATGGTTTCTTCGATCTCCATCCTCTCCTCCTTCATGGGATTCTACACTCACCTCATCACTCACTTCTGCTTCACAACCCATGTCTCCCTCCTCCTCGCGGCGCTACTTGGCCAGCTACTCGGCATTCTCGCATTGTTCACTAAAGAGAAAGCAAGCATTTCCCTGCTAAAATCGCCTCGCGACCCTAGAGAGGCTAAGCTGTTGATGAGGTTGGAATGTGGGGTTTTGATGGCAATGCTGATGATGCAAGTTGTGGTTTTGGTGTTGAGCATTGTTGCGCACGGTTGTTGGGTTAGGGAATATGAAGGGCTGGAAGCTGAAAGAGACGCGACTGCGAAGAAGAGGAGGAGTAGGATTGCAAGAGTGCAAGAAGAGTCCATGGTTAATGCTGCTAAACTTGCTGAGATTAAGAATAAAGAGTTTGATGAGAAGATGAATCAAAAATATGGACAATGGGGCAAAACTGATGATGTTTGATGGCTACTTTGGTAATTTCCTTTTATATTGATTTTTGTGTAGGTTGGGTTTTTTCGGTCACTGTTGTGGTGGCCATTTCTCTATTTTGTATTTTCTGTCTGTTTAAACGGACTTTTATTTTTATTTATCAGATTATATTATGAAACAATTATATCATTAATTTAGCTGCTAAAAATAAATAAATAGATGGTAAATTATCTGGATTCTTCTTGGCTAATAATTCGGTGCATTAATTGAAAACGTTGATAAATAATATCTGGCCCAGCTAGAAACACGCATGTTCCAAGCATCACCGGTGGTTTACGCCCAACAACACCCAAGCATTAGGTTCTCTTAAATCCTTTTACAAAAACTTGCAACACTCAAATTTTTAAGTGAGATTATCATCATTAATATTTAAAACTTACCGTAACGTTAGTTAGTGCGAGTGATTTAATGCTTTCATTTTTTAAAATAATTTACTCCATATTAAGTTAATTCGGTGTAAATAAGATAAACCTTGACTTCATGAGCTCTAAAATAATTGGAGTATTCTATTTGTCCACTTCGCGGTTAATTAAAATAGTTTACGATTTAAATAATTTATATCAATTCAGAGTAAAATAATATATTTTAATTAATTTTAGAATTAGTGAACCATATATTTTGTGTACCGCGTAATAATCTCTTCTTAGTTGTTACATACCTAAAAGTATTTAAATTTTAGTTTTTCTTTTTTGAAAGAAAATTTTAGTTTAATATATTTTCTTAAAATGTAAATAATGGTATAATTATTATTGAATTATTGCGAATTTGTTTGGTGCGGGTGGTAAGGATCCGATCCACATGTAAGTCTGACAAAAAATCCAGAAACACAAGAGTCGCTCCTGGTTTCCCATACCAAGATCTGTGTGCTCCATACTCCATATCAATCCTTTTAAACAAAACAACATATGCTCTATTTGGCAGTCCAGTTTAGTGGGGAAATGGTCAGTGAGGAAATGTTCAGTGGGAAAATAACATCTAGGAAATGGAGGGTGCTGTTTGGTAAAATTGTAAAAATTCAGTGGGAAAACGATATTTGGGAAATGGAGGGTGCTGTTTGGTAGTCCAGTTTTCCAAAACTATGATTTGCATGTAAAATGACCATAAAGGGCATAATTCATTTTAAGTGTTTGAATTTTTTTAATTTTTTTATCTTTATATATATTTTTAATCAATTTATTTATAATCTAACATCTAATAAAATTGATCTATATACCATAAATAAGACATTGTGCCGAAATAAATTGAGAGTGATTTTACGGATGAATGTCGAAATAAATTGATGGGTTTTGTTGGAATGGATGTAGGGAAGGTGTGGTCAAAATTTGAGAGGATTCAGAGAAGATTTGGGGGAGATTCGAAGAAGAAAATCGATTTTGGAGGTGAAAGGGTCGGGTTGGAGGAGAGAAAAATTTCTGGAAAAAGTGAAGAAGAAGAAGGAAATCACGATTTTATATAGGGGAAATAGTTTTTACCACCCCTGAACTATCGTCGAAAATCAAAAACCTCCCCTGAACTTCATTTTTTGAAATTCACCCCCCTAGACTAATGTTTTCGGGCAAAAGCCCTTTCTGTCCATAATTAAATCAATTTTTTTGTAAATTCTTGGAATTTTTTACAATGTTTCTTGATTTTTAGGTTAATTACATTTTTTCGTGATTTTTTACATTTTTTTTAGATTTTTTACAATTTTGTTGGAGGAGAGAAAAATCCTTGGCGTGATCACGCCAAGGAAAAAGTGCCTAGCGTGAATCACATTGGCAACTTAAACCCATTTTCAAAAAATTAATAAAAATAGTCAAAATGGATCTAGAATTACTTATCTTGAAATAGAGATTTTATTGGGGTAGTTTTTAATTTATTTTGTTGGTTATATAACGTAAAAAAATTAAAATGAAATGAAAAAGTAAAAAAAAAAGAGAGAGAGAAGGCCAAATGGAGTTTCATTTTGCTCCATTCCCTCACCCCCTACTTTTCTCATTTCCCCACCCAAAAACCTACTTTTTCATTTCGGGAATGGTGTTTAACAAACACCAAAATTTCATTTTGGATTGGCAAATGTTGGGTTGGGTACCCAACCCCAAACCCCAAACAGCCACGTAGATCTTTTGAAAGAGTAACTTAAAACTTGAAAGTTGAAAATTGAAACCACATAATCAAGAATCAATCCGCAAATGCAAGTCATTTTTATGAGATAGATTATAATTACAATTCATGATAGGATAGCGAATGAGATTACATCTACAAAATCCAATCTTTATAAGAAATCCTACACCCACTCACCAACACAAAATTTTGCCAAATACATTTTTTTTAAAGTAATTTGTTTTCGGTCAAATACTACATTTTTTATCTTTATGCCCAGAACATGATTCTCTACCTCTTCTCCGACTCTATCTCTTCTCTTTTTTCTTTATTATTTCCATTTTCAAACCTCAAAATTCAGAAGGACCAAAATTACTTGGAAGTTGGAACCCTTATTTGTCTTCTTATCCACTACCGTCATATAAATACAAAGTAGGCAGTTTCATTTCCCCTCCCTAACAACTGCCATGGAATGAATGATCAGACCCCACCGGCCTCCTTCCACCTTCCACTTTCCTCTTCCTCCTTTCTCAAGTCTCACCATAGCCTCTTGTCACCTCATTTTCTTGTTTTTCTTAAGCTAATAATAATAAAATCCACTCTTGAGAATTCGAAGCTCTCATCATGTCAACCATTTCTTTTCACATACCTGAATTCTTGAGTTTTCCTCATGATGGGCTCAAGACCCATCAACACAAATTCAGCAGAATGGGTGTTTCTTTGGCAATGTAAGCTTCTTCTAGCAAGAACCATCTTTATGTTTAAATTGAATGCATTTGATTGCAAGAAATCATAAATTTTGTATCTTTAATCGGTTACTCAGGGCTATGGATTCTGGGTCATCTGAGAAAAGTACAAAGATGAAGGAGGAGCTATCCGTACAGGTTCCAACTCCGTCAAGCCCTGACTCGCAAAGATTGCCTGATCTGCAATTTGACCGCCTGCAATTACCTGAAATGGAGATGGCTAATGAGAATAAGTTTGACTTTGGGCAATTTGTTGCACGAGAGGCTATGATTGATGAAGAATACTGGGTATGTATTTGGTCACTTCTTGGATAATTTAATTAGACCCATTGATGTTTTTGTTCAATTCTATGTGGGTTTGTGCTGCTTTTAGCGTTTATCATCTGGGTTCTATATGCATTATCCGCAGAAACTTTTTTATAATTGAAGGATTAAGTTTGTGGGCAAAAAGATTTGTTATTATCATCGGCTTCTTCCATTTTTGCATGTTTGTTGGTTTCCCTTTGGTGTTGCTTTGATTCAGTTTTCTTGTTTCTCATTTGTTGTGATGGCTCTTTTTATTTTGTGGCAGGCAGCAGCATGGCTGCGAGCAGAAAGTCATTGGGAGGATCGAATGGCTGAAAGGTGTGTAATTTTTCTCACAAATGTTTGGTTTGCTGGTGTACAATAAGTTCTCATGATTTTTTTGCTAGAATTAGTTGTGTTCTGAATATGGAATATAACCCGAAATCGATTAGCTATTTGCCAGTAAAAACTGTGTGTGTTCATCAAGGGCAGCCTGCATAGTATACCTATATCTATAAATTATAGGTTAATGTGATTGAGAATGGAAATATGTAGTCCTAGAGTTTGTTTGCATAGTCCTTTTCAATTTATAAGATTTTAGCCCTCAAACGAATGAGATCGATTGAATATGATGGTAAGATTCCTTTTAGGACCTCAAATTGGTCAGTAAGTTTTCCAGTGCCTGTAAATAGAAGAGATAGGCATTACTGATTCAAGCTATCCTTGATCAACACAGATATGTTGAGAACTACAAAAGGAAATTTGCAGAGCAGGTAGGAAATTGGTGGTATTCGTTTTTAGTTACTCATTATCGGATGTTGTTAGGTAAACTTATTAGTAGTTCTTGTTTTGCAGGAGTTTCATGCTATAAAAAGGCGAAGAACAAGTATACATGGACAACAGTGTAGATGCATTGTCACAGTATGGTCTCACAAGAACTTACCTTTCTTATTCTTTTGGGAAAAAAAGAAATGAAAAAAGAAGCAAAAAGTGATCATACTATCTTTGGTGAGTGAAGATTCAATAAACTACTTACATGTGAAACTATAATATCAGGTAAGAAAGGAAGACAAAAATGTAAAATGTACAGCACTTAAAAGTGTAGTTGGAACTCTTGACTTGAGCATCCGGTGCTTGTTACATGGAGAGACCTTTCCAGGGGTATGATGTGCTCGCTTTTTATTTTTCGAAAGTTCTTCATTTGTTTATCAATCTGATCAAACAGTCTTGTTAATGTAATTGATTCCTCTCAGGAACGGGTGAAGGCTCCTCCTCCCTTTTGCAACATTGACGGGACTGGCCCAAACAGATATGGTTATGTTGCTAACTTGTGTGTAACCAAACCAGCACGACGCGTAGGGGTTGCTAGAAATATGCTGCAGTTTGCTATTGCAATGGTCAAATCCAATGGTAGATGATGATTCATGCTAATCCCCTTTTCAAAACTCTGAACTTGTGATGTCATGGATTTTCTTTCTAAGTCCATTCCTTTGGTTGCAGGTCTCGAAAATGTATATGTGCATGTGCATAGGAACAACAAACCTGCTCAAGATTTGTACCAGAAGATGGGCTTTGAGGTAATACAGCAGCAACTCATCAATTTACCCTTAATTTTCAAAGCCACAAAAGCTTACACCTCTTAAATGTTTTATATCAGATTGTTGAAGTGGCAACTCCTCAATTATCAGAAGAGCAGCTTTACCTACTTTGTTGCAAGCCATAAGTCCTTTGCTCCCCTCACCAAGTTCCTCGGTAAAACTAGTAGGATTGCACAGAAAAATTGTAGAATACAGTGAGATGTTTAGTCGAATACGAAACTGGTTGGTAGGCATCACACAAGATAGCCATACCGCACACTTTCAAGTGTTGATGTAACTATTCTTTTCAAAAATCTCGGTTACAAATTGATATATCATACCATGAACTTCTGATGTTCATAGGGTTTTTGGTGTCCACATGTTTCTTTGCAGATAAGAGTTTAATTTTTTTTCATTTTTTTTGTTCATGCTTCTGAAATAAGTTCTTTCTTGACAAGATTTTTCATTCATTTGCGCTCTGAACTTGCAACCTGTTACTGTGTTCTTATTGGAAGTATAATTAGAATTTAGTAGTATAGAATCAAAACTAATCTGCTAAACAATTACCACACCTTTTTCATTGCATACATAAATTAAATACCACCAGATCAGATGTCAAAATCCTAAAATCTGCGATCGAACTGGATTCATCAGCAAGGCTCTAAAAGCTCCACAATCAACCGTTGACGATAAGCTGAGAAAGAAACCAAACATAGCCAAACATAATACGAACGACCCAAATATTTGTAAGATGGAATGCTAATTCAAGGAAATACCTTCCGGTCAGTTCTTTTGGCTTCTGTAACACGGTCGGAAAATAGCAAGACCTCCTCTTGGTTAGGGTTAACTTTATCTATGTTCTGACCTGAAACAAAGTAAACAAAAACATCTTAATGCCAAGTATTTCCACCAAAAGCTAAAATTCATTCCATAGGTAGAATAGCATGTCCGGCATACCGATCTGTTCCTCTATCTGCGAGAACAACCCCGGCTCAAAATCATTGACCAGTTAGATAGCATACCCAGATCGACCTGCACGAGCAGTTCTCCCAACACGATGAATGTAATCCTGCAAACCACTCAAAAATGACAGAACAGGAGATCAGAAGATCGCCAAATTACTTCCCAAAGATCTCAAATTATCGTCGCCCAAGAAGAGACTGACAGTAGCAAGTGGGATGCACCGTACCTACCGATATGAAAACTCACAAACAACGTGACTAAACACTTAGGGAAACGAAACAAGATTGACAACAGTAAGAAAATCCTGGGACAGCTAACCTTGGCATCTCTGGGGATATCATAAATAACAACCATATCCACCGATGGAATATCAAAGTCCTCTGCTCGCGACATCAGTACAAACGAGAATATTGGACTCGCCAGATTTGAACTTATTTAGAGCTCCAATTCTGTTTGACTGCCAATATATTCCATTAACGAAGTGAGAACCAAAGTTGTAATTACAACCACACTATGGAATCAATCATAGGTGGGAAAAAGATAAGATGTTTAACAAAATTTTAGGCAAAAAAATCAAGAACAAATACTTCACTTAAATTATTAATACCTGACTCATATGACCATTAATAGGGACGGCTCTTAAACCAATACTTCGAAGAACAAAAGCTAAAAACTTTGTTGATTGACATTTCTTGGTGAAAATCATTGAAGTTGCCTCAGGCATCAGACTTAGCATGTACACAAGAAAACAATCCTGCAAGCATAAAAAAATGAAGATGAGAGATGTTACAAATAGCAAAAGGATGGAAGCAATTTATAAGATCTACACAGGCATCATACTCAACGATATTCAGATACAACATCAATCTGGAAAAAAAGAAACCTTATGCCGATAGGAAACAAGACAAAATTCCTGCTTCAGGTTTTCGTCGAGCGAATATTTAGATGGTGCATCAATCTGGAAAAAAAAGGAGTTGAAAATTCTAAGTTTTGTATTCTGAGGAAAATAATACGCAACTGGTAAAAACAGTATCTCATACCTTTGCAGGATTTCTTAAGCAAGCTCTTTGCAGCTTCTTCACCTGAAAATAAAAAGAACACTAGTTGGAAGTTGGAAATTTCAGGCTTTCAGCTGTGTCTGGTTCATTAAGTAGTTGAAAAATAAAACTGAGTCAATCATGCCGCCCCATATGGTGCATACCTTTCTAGTCAAGGTTGCAGAAAATAAGTAGGTTTTCCGATGCCGTGGAATAGCATCCAAAATTTTATCCACTGATTCCTCAAACTCCAGATCCAGTAATTTGTTGGCCTCATCAAAGATCTGTTCACATGAGACAATGAATACAATAAACGATAAAACTGGAACTAAATGGCAATTCGAGAGCCCACGACTAGAACTTCCGAGAGAGAATGAGATGTGGAACAGAGCTCTTTCACGCACCCAATGTGGAAGAGGATAGAATGACAGAACTTGCAGCAAAGCATTAAGCTCAACTAATCTGATCTATATGGAAATTATTCTCTTTTTTCGGACATATAACTTAGTTGCTTTTATTTCAAGGTTATGGCTTATGAATATTCATACGATAGTCGGCAGTAAATCATTATGAACTAGAAGGTAGAAATGAGCACACTGGTAAACACAGCATGTGAATAGGTACCAATGCGGTCATGTTTTAACATTGAGAAGCTCTTGAATCGAACTGGTCAAGGAATCATACCAAGTATTTCAATTTGCAAAGGGAGAAGCCTTTCATGTTGGACAAAATGATCGAGAAGGCGCCCAGGTGTAGCAACCTACAAGGAAGAAAGAAGCAAAGTAAGAAAGTAGATAAGAAGTAAATGCCCAAAAGTAGTGCAGTTATACGTGTAAAGAGAGATATAAATGGATTTAAGAGAACAGTAGACATGGCATTGTCTTCTTTTCTTTTCCTTTAACGCGACATTGCAATATCATGGTCAACAACAGCACTCTTGCAACTGAGATGAGATGAAAACTCATAGTATCACCCTTTCTCAGTTCAGAAAAGAATTTCTACACTAATATTTCAATTTGGTTGACAGCAAAAGATGCTACAGTATTCTCAGCCTAGCATGTGCAATGAAAACAACCATTCATCCAGCAAGAAGAAGGCACAACACTGGGAGCAAAATTGTGTCTCTAACTCCAAATTATGGTAGGAAGAAGAATGTGAAGAGTAAAAAATAACCAACTCGTCAACTCCACACATGACATAATAAGAAGTTCAAAGTATCATATTATCGGAATAAACACTTACAGTAGCATGTGGTAGCTTCGCAAGGGCAATAGACTGTTGCACCATACTCACTCCACCAACAAGCTATTTGATAATCCATGGACCGGAGTGGGGGGTTTTTCGGTAAAGTAGCTCGCTGGAAGGTGGTGATCAGATCTTCGTGAAGGACCTGCACAGTGCCGGAAGTGTTTTCCGGCGTAAGAGCTCCAATGCTAAAGTCAGTAATTTTGTTATGTGGGTAGAAAGTGTGTGTGTATTTTTTCGTGTCCTTGAGTAAAGGAGAAAACTTCCCTTATATACCACCCTCTAGTCCTTAGGCTGGACTAGAGTGGTTAGATCTCTGACATCCCCTCTCCTTTTTCCTTAGCAGGTGGTCTAGGGGCAGGGATTCATCATTGTAACGTGGGGTGCAGACCTTATTTCAGGGGAATAGGGTCGTCCCTTTGTCCGGTTGTCAGGTGACGATGTGATGGGAGCAGGTTATCCTCCCTGCCAACCTTGACTAAATGTATACTGACTATGGAGTACTATACCAATAATATCTATGAGGGGAGATTTATGTCTGGGCCCCATCAGTACGATGCCGTTTGTGGAGAATCGGCAAGGAGCCGTTTGTGGAGAATCGGCCGAGTGTCGTTGTCTTCGCCTTTATTGACAAATCGGCTCTGTGCCGTTTTGGTGATAACGGGCTGGGCTTGTCCTTTAGTTACTTATTCCCGTTGACCTGGTCAATCGATCACGATGCCTTTTATATCGTTGACTTGGTCACACCGGCCATGTGCCGTTTTGACCGGTCAACGGTACTTTGTGAAGGCGCAAAGTCCATTGTGCCCTTCTGATAATTTTATGTATTATCAGAGGCCCAACAACAAAGGAGCCCGAGTGTTTACCAAGGGCTTGTCGTTTCCCTCTTGACGTCTGACAATCGGCATGTTGCCGTTTTGATCTACTTCCGCGTATTTGAAAGGTTCTTTTTCATTCCTGCAAATAAAACTTAGTTTGCAATAAAGTCAAATTTTTAACTTAAAGTAAACCTGTGACGTGGCGCCGTAATGGCCAAGTGTTTGTAACTGCTCGCTGCTTTTGAGGCGAGACGTCTCTTCGTCTGTCCAGTTTTTTGAATTTCGAAATTCAAAAAACCCTTTGAGAAAACGCGTGCGCTGCTCCTCTTTAAATGCGCCGCTCAGCTTTATTGACAAATTACTGCCTTTTCAGAACAGATGAGCCACGTGTCAGCGACCGATTGGGTTTGCTGACGGTTAGGGATTCATTTCTTTTAAAAGCCTTCTCCTTTGGAAAACCTAAATCACTTTTCATTTCTAAACGCCGCTCTCATCTTCTTCCTCAAAAATCCTCTCTCTTCCTCGCTCAAGCAACCTTCTTCTGCCATCTCCGAGTTTGGGCTCTGTTCTCTGGGAATTTCTGCAATTGCCTGGTATTTCTTAACCTTATCTTTCCTTTTTGTGTTGTTTGAGACTGAGAAAATGGCTCCTAGACGCCCTGTTGTTACCACTGGTGAGTTGCTTGAGAACACTGCTACCAAAATTAGGACTGAGGATGACTTAAATCTGGAAATAGAGAGGTACGATATTGAGTTGCCGATAGGATGTAAAGCCCTGGTAGCTCCTCCTAATGTTAGGTTAAATAGTGACTTGCTAGATAACCGCAGGGTTCTGTATTCTAAGATGTTTGCTTATGGGTTTCGTTTTCCTCTGAAAACCATGGTGAAAAATCTGCTAGTGCAGCATGCTCTTAACCCTGCCCAGATCACTCCCAATTCCTGGGCTTCGATCTATGCTTTTATCAACGTCTGTGCTCACCTCCAAATCAAGGAACCTCCACTCCAGCTGTTTACGTACTTCTTCCATTTAAGCACTCGCAGTAGTTTGGTTACCCTTCGCCCTCGCAAGGATGAGAATCTTCAGTCGTTTCTGAAAATTTTTGACAGATACGAATCTTCTATTAAGGGATGGAGGGAGTACTTCTTCCTGATCTCCAGCACAAACAAACCCCTATGTATCTCTGGGTTCAATCCAGCGATCAATGAGCTTCAATGGGTAAGAACAGAGGAACCTTCTAGCAGGTTGCAGGCCCAGATCGACATCTTGCTAACTTTTGACACGAGGTTCCATGTGCAGAAGATGGCACTGGGCTTGCCGTTATTGGACTGCGCCATTGATGGTGAGTTACCAGATTTTCTAAAGGTTGCCCGAATCTTTTTGTGAAATTCTGACTTGACTTTTATGCAGGAGAAGGACGGCCAATTAGAGCGGCCGTTGCTGCAGGACCGTCCTTGGTCCGTTCTCGCATTGTCGATTCCGATGAGGAAGAAGATGCCGATAATGCGGATCGCTCTGAGGACCCAGAGGTTGATCAGCCTGCTGACGGTGAGGATTTCTCGGCCCCGTCAGTTTTTAGACGAAAGAAGGTCGGTCGAGATACCTTCGAGTCGTTTCCCTTGGAAAATCCTGACCCGCAGATTATTGAGGCGGCCAAACGGGTTCTTTTGAAGAGGAAACGAGCTAAGGAAAGAAAAGGGAAAGCTACTACGGCAAAACGAGTTGCCGCCGTTTTGGCAGAAAATGCGGGAGATCGGCCTGGAGCCGTTTCAGAGGAAGCCGATCCATCTGTTGCCGCTCCTCCTCAGCCCGATCAAATCAGTCGGCCAGACACCGTTTCTGAGCCGATTGACCTCCATCGTACTGATGCCGACTTAGGGAGTCCTGACGCCGATCTGTCGAATGCTGCCGCTGAGCCGAATGCCGGCTTAGGAAATCCTGACGCCGATCTGCCAAATGCTGCTACTGAGCCGATTATTGGCGAGGGCCCGTCGGTTCCTTGTCCGGAAGGGCAGGCAACCACATCAGCGGATGCTCCTTTTGCCGCTTCTTCCAGTTCTGATCCTGCCGTGCTTTACTGGGTTGCCGGTCCTCGTATGCCCAATGATCCATTTATTTCGGATGACCATGCAGTTCCTCCCCCTTCTGATTTCAAAGGCTATTTTTCCAGCAAAGGCCCTGACGGGGAGGTTACTCACGTCACCCGTTTGAATAACCTAGGAGAGAGCTGCGGCCGCTCCCTTGGCTTGAAAATGCCGGCTTGCAGTGACTATCGGACCAGTCACCTGGTGGGCGAAATTTTTGCCAATCAAGCCGACAGGGAACGCTATAGCCGCCTGGAACTTAGTTCTCACTTCGCCAACCTGCAAAGCATTATGTACAGCGGCTTATGTGCTTCCCGATATGCTGCAGAAGTTGTGGATTCGAAGCTTGAAAAGTCCAGGGAGGAACTTCGGCGATCAACCGCTGAGAATGCTACCCTTAAGAAAGAAAAGGAGAGTCTGATGGCCGCTCATGAATCGGATAAGAAAGCTATCATTGACGCCCGCAAGAAGCTGGCCGACAGTTTTCACGAAAGGGATGGCCTCTCGGCTAAGATCAGGGAAGAGCAGGTACGGATCGGGGAGCTGATGTCAGACAAATCGGCCCTGTGTGATTCCGTCACAAAACTCAGTGAAGATAAAGCCGTCCTGATTAATAATATGGCCAAGCTTACTGCCGAGTTGGAGACGGCCCGCGCCGATTTGGAGACCAGAACGGCGGAGTTAGAGACGGCTAGGAGCAGCATCGCAGAGAAGGACGCTGAGTTGGAGAAGGTTCCGAGTAAGATCGGTTGGTGGCGGCAGAAGACAAAGGACATCATGATCGACAGTTATATGGAGTTCTATGGGGAGGCTAACTTTGATGCCACCAAGATTAGCGAATATGTTTACTCCTTGGAAAGAGAGGCTGAGGCAAAGGAGTATCAATCCTCTTCAGAAGACGAACCATAGAGCTGTCTTTTCTGTTTTTAGATTATTGCCGATCTTAACATATTTTGTAAAGAACAATACTATTTATTCGGAATATATATAATTTTGCAATTTTAAGTTATTGCAAATGCTTAATCATTTCTGCTATATATATATTACTCCCGAAAAAAATAAAAAAGATAAAACAGTTGTAACTTGAACTTATCTTTATCTGGCAAATCGGCAAGTTGCCGTTTGAGGGATCTGTTTCCGTTTGCTCGAGGTGGCCGTTTCGACCTTTCGGCACCGGGCCGTTTTGGAGACATTGTTTTTGCGTTGTCGTTTCTCTATCTGGTTTACTAAGACACAGATAGGTTTGAGTCTTTATTACCTGGTTTACGAAGACACAGGTACTTCTATCTGGTTTACTAAGACACAGATAGGTTTGAGTCTTTATTACCTGGTTTACGAAGACACAGGTACTTCTATCTGGTTTACTAAGACACAGATAGGTTTGAGTCTTTCTCCATTTTGTCGCCGTCTGATCAGCAGGACCGAAATGGTCTTATGACGATATGCGTTTTCATGGCGACATATGCCTCAATAACGATATATGCCTCAATAACGATATATGCCTCAATAGCGATATATGTCTTGGCGACAGTATATGTATCGTTGGCGATATATGTATCGTTGGCGATATATGTATTGTTGGCGATATATGCCCTGGTAGTGTTTTGAATTACTCGGGCTGCTGCCGATTTGGTTGTCGGCATCCCCAGGCAGTGCCTTAGGTAGCCTTGGCCCTTGGTAGAGATAACATCGCCATTTTTTTTTGGGTTTTGGTAACGTGGTTCGATTTAAAATAACCTACATCCACGATTCTTTTACATCTGCAACCATACGATAAGCACAATACGGGCAAATATATACTTTAAGCATTATTAGTTGCAAATGATTTGTCCTTACAATATTATTATCATTTATTCGGCCAGTGAAAACAACATATTTACTCTGGAGTGATATAGCTTTAAATTGCAAATATTCCAAGAGTTGGATATCGGAGTACCGTTCATTGTTTCCAGGTGGTATGCACCTTTGCCGATGACTCTGGTAACGCGATATGGTCCTTCCCAATTCGGCGTGAGCTTTTTCTTCTCTTGGCCAGTTGCTGTTACCTTGCGCAAGACTAAATCTCCTGCCTTGAGTAGCCGTTCTTTGACACGCCGATTATGGTATTTCGCCATTTTGCGCTTGTAGTGCAATGTTTTGAGGATGGCTTCTTCTCTCATCTCTGGCAAAAGATCCAGCTGCTCCCTTAATCTTTCTTCATTTTGCTCTTCGTTGAAGTACTCAACTCGAAGGCTGATTGCGCCGATCTCTACTGGAGAAACAGCTTCGACCCCGTACGCCATGGCAAACGGTGTCATGCCGGTGCTGGTTTTAGTGGTCATTCGATAGGCCCACATGACAAACGGCAACTCCTCTGGCCATTTTGTCGGCTTGCCCTCAAGGTTTTTCTTAATCCCGTTAAGGATTGCTCTGTTGGTGACTTCGATTTGCCCGTTTGTTTGTGGATGCGCAACGGAAGAGAACCGTTGTTCAATTGAGTATTCTGAGCATTTCTTTTTGAAGTAAGCACTGGTGAACTGGGTGCCGTTGTCGCTCACGAGAATTCTTGGGAACCCGAATCTCATGATGACGTTGTTCATGAAAAACCTCCAAGTGTTGTCTGCCGTTATCTTCGCCACAGCTTCTGCCTCGGCCCACTTTGTGAAATAATCGACAGCAACAATAACATACTGAAGCTGACTTTTGGCGATTGGGAAGGGTCCCAAGATGTCAATTCCCCACTTCGCAAATGGGCATGGACTCACCATACTTGACAATTCAGCTGCTGGCCGTTGTGGTTCCCTTGCAAATTCCTGGCATTTATGACAAGATTTCACAAAGTTATCCGAATCTCTTCTAATTGTTGGCCAATAAAACCCTGTTCGGAGAACTTGGGCAGCCATGGTGTTTCCTGAGGCGTGCATTCCGCATATTCCCTCGTGGATCTCCCTGAGCGTATACAGGCCTTCTTCTTCCGTTATACATTTTGCCGCCGGGTAAGTAAGACAACAGCGAAGAAGTATCCCGTCGTGGTAAGTGCATCTAGCCGCTCTCTTGAGGATCTTCAGCTTCTCACTCGCATTTTCTGGCAGCTTTCCATGCTTGAGATAGTCAATCACTGGAATGCGCCAATCGTTGGCTGCCTCTAACACACATAGCACTTGCTGCTCTTCCATAAAAGAAGGAATGGAAATTTCCTCAACAGTCACATCGGGTGGCATCATTGCCTCGGAGTTTGCTGCCAGCTTGGCAATCTCATCGGCCTCTGCATTTTTCTCTCTTGGGATATGGCTGATTTCAGCATGAATTCCCCTATTTTTAATTTCGGCTAGCTCCTTCTGTACTTTCTTCAAGTACTGAATCATAATCGGCTCTCTAGCTTGAGAATCACCGTTGGCTTGATCAATAATCAATTTTGAATCTCCGTAGATGACCAAACGGACGTCGGCCGATTGTGCATTACCGATCAGATTCCCTCCGATGCGCAATCCTGCCAATAGAGCTTCGTATTCGGCCGCATTATTTGATAACGGCCTTGAGATTTTTAAGGCGTACCTCATTTTTATCCCTTCTGGACCTAAAATGATGACGCCGGCTCCTGCTTCGGTTTGATTCTTGGCGCCGTCCACGAAGATTGTCCACCGATCCCCGTTCACATCGGGAAGCGGTAAGCAGGCTTCTTTTTGGCTTTCTGGCGAAGGAATTTGCTTCTGGACAAACGTGCACTCTGCAATAAAATCGGCCAGCGCCTGGCCTTTGATGGCGGGTCTGGACTGATATTGCAACCCATATTGCTCCAATTCGATGGCCCAAATGACCATTCGGCCGGACGACTCAGGTCTTTTGAAAACCCTTCTTAGAGGCTGGTCTGTCAGTACGACCACCGGATGAGCTTGGAAGTACCGGGCCATCTTTCTGCCAGCTTGCAACAGGGCAAAAGCGATTTTTTCGATTTGAGAATACCTCAGCTCAGCATCCTTCAAGATTCGGCTGATAAAATGAATCGGTCGATGTATGCCGTTTTCATCCCGAACCAAGACGGCACTAACCACCTCATCGGCCGCCCCCAGATAAAGAAAAAGGGTGTCCCCTTCTTCGGGTCGAGTTAGCAGCAATTCGGAAGACAGGTACTGCTTCAAGTCGTGAAAAGCCTTTTCACAATCGCCATCCCATCCGAATTGTGCCTTCTTCCGAATGACTTTGAAAAACGGGAGGCATTTCTCGCCCTGCTTGGAGATGAATCGGCTCAAAGCAATTACTCTTCCTGTGAGTCGCTGCACCTCCTTCACACTCTTTGGCGAAAACATATCCTTGATTGCCTTCAGTTTGGCGGGATTGGGCTGAATTCCTTTTCTGCTGACCACATAACCAAGGAATTTCCCCGTTTGGAATGCAAACATGCATTTTTTGGGATTTAGCTTCATTACAAATTTTCGCATTATCCCAAATACCTCCTCAAGGTCTCGCAGATGCGCTTCAAAATTTCTGCTTTTCACCAGCATATCATCAACGTACACCTCCAGATTTTTCCCGATTAACGGCTCGAAAATCTTATTGGCCGTTCTCTGAAATGTTGCTCCAGCATTCTTCAGACCAAACGGCATAGCCCGATAGCAGTAGGTGGCCCTCGGCGTGATGAAAGCCGTTTTCTCCTCGTCTTCGATCGCCATCGGTATCTGGTGATACCCCGAATTGGCATCAAGCGAACTTAGATACCCATAACCAGCCGTTTGATCCACCAATTGCTCTATCCGTGGCAGCGGATAACAGTCCTTGGGGCATGCCTCATTCAGGTCAGTGAAATCAATGCACATCCTCCACTCCCCGCCTGGCTTTCTCACTACCACTGGATTAGCTAACCATGGCGGATACTGAACCTCTCGGATGAAGTTGGCCTTTAAGAGCTTGTCCACTTCTTTCTCAATTGCATCTGCTTTTTCTTTGGAGAAGGCTCGCCGTTTCTGTTGCACTGGCCTGGCATTCGGGTACACGTTCAATCGGTGCTCTGCCGTTTCCCTCGAAAGGCCTGGTATGTCCGCCGGGACCCAGGCGAATTCTCCTCTGCACTCGTTTAACAGAAACGCAAGCTGGTCACAATCTCCCTTGCTCAACTTCTCGCTTATTAAAAAATACTCAGCGGGCAGATCAGCCACCGACACTTGGACCATTCTCTCCAATGGCTGGGTACGCTGCTCCTCATCATCTTCTAGTGAATCGTCCGCTACGCAGACATAGCGATCGCAGCAACCATCAACCATTGTGATGTAGCATTCAGCAGCTACCTTCTGATCTCCTCGGATCGTAACCACGCCGTCCCAGGAAGGGTATTTCATCTTCAAATGCCTTTGCGATATTACCACACCGAAAGCATTTAAAAACGGACGCCCCAAGATCACATTGTATGGCAGGTTTAAGTCCACCACCAGAAATAGCTGCTGCTCCTTTCTGCGGGAGCTGTCTTCCACAAAAAAGATTGACAGAAAAGTTAGGCCAACAACAGGAATGGGAATGCCGTTTACCCCAATGATCGGCCGTCGGCAAGGCTTCAGGTCCGGTCTAGGTCCTTGCAAACGGTTAAAGGCGTTGGCAGAAATGAGGTTCACAGCACTTCCGTTGTCCACCAGCGTACGCCTGACCCCGCACTCGGCAATGATGGCTGTCACTACCAATGCTTCATTCTGAGGATATGTCACTCCGATCTCATCCTCCTCTGAAAATGTTATGGCCATTCGGTCCAGCTCTGATAGACCTACTTTTTCCCCTACGGGATCATTCCGCTTTCTCTTTTCCCCAATCGGTACATCCTCCGATTCCTCCTGCTGGGCTCCTCCCGCTATCAAATTGATCATGAAGAACTCATCGAGAGAGGTTGTCAACACCTGCTGCTTTCCTTTGTCTCTCTGGTTACTGGTTCCGGCTGCATTGGGATCAGCTTCCGCTTCTATCCTGTTGCCGTCAGTTCGATCCTCCCTGGCCCTATTT
Source organism: Viola odorata (assembly GCA_963691705.1). Lineage (NCBI taxonomy): Eukaryota > Viridiplantae > Streptophyta > Magnoliopsida > Malpighiales > Violaceae > Viola > Viola odorata. Next base: position 4,436,102 of record OY829546.1, read on the forward strand.
CGAGCCTTGGCCGCAAACTCGCCCAAATAGCCCTCTTCAATCAACTTTTCAATAGCCTTTTTCAGAGAGAAACAATCCTCAGTGTCATGCCCTTTTGCCTTATGGAAACGGCAGTAAGAATCCTTATGCGGTCCCATAACGGCGCCAGGTTTGCGCTTTGGATACTGAATCGGCAATCTCCGTTCTTCTATGATGGCAAAGATCTCCGCCACCGGCTTAGTTAGCTGCAATGTGGAGAAATCCGCAATGCGATCCGTCTGCCGGCCTCCAGCCGCTTGCTTCTTTTCTCCCTGCTTGCGGACGGCCGTTTCTTTCTTGGGAAGATCGGGCTCCTCCCGTTTCTTCCGCTGGAAATCTGCTTCTTCCATCCTCGCAAACTTGTCCACCTCGATCCGCAAGAGGTCCAGGGTCTTCGGCGTGCTCGCAATCAGAGCATTTTCCAACTCCCGATACCTGCAGTTCCTCTTCAAAGCCTCAGCGGCAAAGTTAGGCGCAACGTCGGGCAGAGTGGCCAACTCAGCATTGAATCTGGCAACATACACCGTTAAGGATTCCCCCGACTTTCGCACCATATCAAATAGAACCGCCGGAGACTTTTCCACAGGAATACAAGAGCTAAATCGGCTTGTGAAAACTTTCGTCAACTGCTCAAAACTGTCCACAGATCCGGCTGGCAATTTTTCAAACCAGGTGTTGGCGATTCCCTTCAGAGTCATCACAAATATTTGGCACAGCGCCTCATCCTTTCTAGTAAAAAACTTAACATGCTTTTTTACTAAGCTCACATGAACTGTCGGATCCGTCGTCCCCATGTAAGAATCGGTTGGCAATTTGACGTGTCTGCTCACCCGATGCTTCCTAACCCGAAAGGTTAACGGATTCTTGGGATCATCATCTTGCTCTTCCCGAGCTCGTAAGGAGGCAGAGCCTCTTGAAGCATTCCGATCAGCCCTCTCGCGATCCCTTCCCGATTGGGGCCGATCCATTGACCTCTCCCGAACTCTTCCTCTTTCGGATCTTCCTTCTACTGACTGCTTCTGGCTCCTTCTCGGGCTACGCTGGACTGCTCGGCTATTAGCCTCTTCCATGTTGTCCAGGTACCCTTCCCCTCTGATCGGATTTTCACTGCGACGGGGCAGCCAGAGCTCATTCGAAAGATTTTCCCGTTGAGCTGGCTGACTGACGTGCTGTTGTACAGATCTGACTGGCTGGAATGCCATGGGCGGGGGCACTAAAGATGGTGTCGCTGCAGGTTGGTCAGGGATCTGCTGAGGAATGATCTGTTGGGAGTGAATCTGCTGGGGGAGGATCTGCTGGTGAACGGGCGGAGGGATCCCTCCCATAAACGTTTGCATCATCAGATCCATCCGTCGATGCAAGGCAGCGAACTCATGCATGACTGCTGGTGGGATGACTGTTGGTTGTGGGGTGCTGGGGAGTAGCACCTCTGGAATTTCTGGAAAATTAAGCCGGCGGGCTGCGGCGTTCATGTCCACACGGGAAGATGAGGCGTGAGGAAGTGGCGTTTCATACTGACCAGCAGCACCACTGGTAGGTTGATTTGATTGAAAGTTTGGGTCGGATGCCATTTTTGGAAATGAAAAAAACCCCCAATAAGATTGAAGAAAAGGAAGAGCTTTGAATTTCAAGGCTGCTCACTCAAAACTCAAAAGCTCTCAATGAAAGCACCAAATGATAATCCGTGGACCGGAGTGGGGGGTTTTTCGGTAAAGTAGCTCGCTGGAAGGTGGTGATCAGATCTTCGTGAAGGACCTGCACAGTGCCGGAAGTGTTTTCCGGCGTAAGAGCTCCAATGCTAAAGTCAGTAATTTTGTTATGTGGGTAGAAAGTGTGTGTGTATTTTTTCGTGTCCTTGAGTAAAGGAGAAAACTTCCCTTATATACCACCCTCTAGTCCTTAGGCTGGACTAGAGTGGTTAGATCTCTGACATCCCCTCTCCTTTTTCCTTAGCAGGTGGTCTAGGGGCAGGGATTCATCATTGTAACGTGGGGTGCAGACCTTATTTCAGGGGAATAGGGTCGTCCCTTTGTCCGGTTGTCAGGTGACGATGTGATGGGAGCAGGTTATCCTCCCTGCCAACCTTGACTAAATGTATACTGACTATGGAGTACTATACCAATAATATCTATGAGGGGAGATTTATGTCTGGGCCCCATCAGTACGATGCCGTTTGTGGAGAATCGGCAAGGAGCCGTTTGTGGAGAATCGGCCGAGTGTCGTTGTCTTCGCCTTTATTGACAAATCGGCTCTGTGCCGTTTTGGTGATAACGGGCTGGGCTTGTCCTTTAGTTACTTATTCCCGTTGACCTGGTCAATCGATCACGATGCCTTTTATATCGTTGACTTGGTCACACCGGCCATGTGCCGTTTTGACCGGTCAACGGTACTTTGTGAAGGCGCAAAGTCCATTGTGCCCTTCTGATAATTTTATGTATTATCACTATTCAATGATGCAAAAGGAAAAAAATATTACACACTGTAATCAAGCAAACCAATCCAGCAACAATGAAATAAGAAACGAAAGAACAAATCACAGCGAAAGGCTAACCACTGCACATGTCAGCTTTATTGCAGACCCTAAAGCTTCAAATTGCTCAGCTATCTGAATTGCCAGCTCCCAACAAGAATAAAATTGTTGGAGTTCAGCTCATATTGGTTGAAAAAAAGATTTGTTGTGAGTCCCGCTCAATTTGGGCTTCATATGTAATTGTTTGTTTTAGTTTGATTTGAAATTTGATTAGAAAAAGAAAAAAAAAAGAAGAGTTAAAGGCGGTTTAGGTTTCCTACACATTAGGGCTGTACAAAAAACCGACCCAACTCGCCTGACCCGTATAACCGATCTGACCCAACCCGTCAAAAAAACATAACCGTCATAACCGCAGGTAACGGTTATATAACCGATCCGTTATAGTTGGGTTGGGTCGGATAGCGGGTTGAGTTTTTAAAACCCGGGGATAATGCAAAAATTGGTATCTGTACAATGATTTTTCGATTGATTTCATACCTCAGGTGTTTTTTGCTTTTAAAAGATTACATTAACAAAACGTCACATTTGGTACCTCGACCTCACGCCGTCCAACAATCACCGTTAAGTGTCCTACGTGGCACGCCACGTCGGATGCCACATCAACTGTGTCCGAAGTGGCGTGCCACGTAGGACAGAGATCTGACCCGGTTCTTTTTGCACGGGTCGGGCAAGCAGGAGTTCCAACCGGGTATGAAACGACGTCGTTTCATACCTTTTACTATATGTATGTTCAGGATTAAAATGAACGACGCGTCGTTCATATTAAGCTTTAGCATCTTCCCATCAAGCGAATTCCAAGAATCGAACTTGGGACCTCTCGCACCCTAAGTGAGAATCATACCACTAGACCAAATGCCCTTGCTGTTTTATCATTGATTACTATAGAAATTTATTGTGTGATTTCTGAATTGGGTTCTCTTTTCTCTTTTCTTTCTTTTTTCTTTTTTCTCTTTTCTCTTTTCTCTTTTCTCTCTTTTTTCTTTTTTCTTTCCACGAACTCACTCTCTTTTTCTATTTTTCCTTTTCTTTCTTTCTTTCTTTCTTTCCTCTCTTTGGCTGCAGCAGCCCTCTCTTCCTTTTCAATCAAACCACCAAATCAACACACCCAAACTCTCAAATTTTCAGCTCCAACCCGCCAGCCCAACAAATCATCAAACCCATCATTAATCCACCCATGTCAATCGAATTAATAATTTTGGTACTAATTAAATTGATTACTAAAACAAACCAGTCAACATGAGAAGTGAATTTTGGCGGATCGACGAGGGAGCTGGGCTGGTGGTTGGCCGAAGGAGGCGGAGGAGATGGGTGAGGCGGTTGGCCGGTTGTGCTATGGTTGTGGCAGCGGTGGTGCTGTGGGTGATTTAATTTGGATTGATTTGGATTTAATTTGTAGAGGATGGTTTTTTTGAATTAATTGGGTAGTGATGGTTTTAAATTTAATTTGGCAGCAAATTAATTCAGTTTGGCAAGAGATTAATTTGATGGGTGGTTAATTTGGATTTATCAGAGGATTGAATTTGGATTTGGCTGGGTTTGGTTAAGAGAGGAATAAGAAAGAGAGAGAGAAAAAAGAAAGAAAAGAAAAAGAAAAAGAGAAAAGAAAGAGGCCGGGTCATATCTGTCCGACCCGTGGGAAAAGAACCCATTTATCCGACCCGTGGAAAAAGAACCGGGTCGGATCTATCCTACGTGGCACGCCACGTCAGCAGTATCTGATGTGGCATCCGACGTGGCATGCCACGTAGGATAGTTAACGGTGAAAGTTGGACGGCGTGAGGTCGAGGTACCAAATGTGATGTTTTGTTAATGTACAGGTATCTTTTAAAAGAAAAAAATACTTGAGGTATGAAATCAATCGAAAAATCATTGTACAGGTACCAATTTTTGCATTATCCCTTAAAACCCGCTTATAACTGACCCAACCCACCTATTAACCCTAACTATATAAGCATAAGTTTATAAGTTTATAACCCTAGCCGCCGACAACAAACACCCTCTCCCTCTCCCCTCTCGGCTCCCTCGCAACCCAACCAACAACCACCGAAGCCGCCCATCTTTCCCTCACATCCTGCCGACTCATGACCTGTCGTCGCCTCCCATCCCTCCTCTCTGACCACACCGCCACACAAGTTCAAGAAGCAAGGTAATTTGCTTCCCCCTTCCTGCCCAATTGTTATCATCATTTATTCATTCCTAATTTCCTATTGCTTCTATTTTTATTTTTTAAGTGTCCTCCATGTTTTCAGCATAACCTTAGTATATTATTCATGCTAATTAGATCTAAGTTCTATCTATTGTTTGGCACTTGGGCTTTTGCTTTTGATTTCTCTTTACTGTATTATTTTGATAGCTGAAAATTCCAACTCCAAGTTTCAACACCTTTGCATTCAGTTTTTGGAAGTACATCAGTAATCCTCGGTAGTTTCCTGTGAAAAGTGTCAATTTCGTGAAACTTATGGAACCTTTTTTATAATCTTTATCTTCATCTTCTTTGCCCATCTTTAGATTTTGTGTCGTGTATAGTGTAACGAGTTTCAGGGCTGCTTAATGGAGGGAAAGGATCCTGTAGCTGAATCTGAGTAGGGTGTGTTGGGGTTTTAGTTGCGTTAATCAGCAGTAGAATTGTCTGGATAGATGAAAAGAAGTTGGATGTGATATTTAATTGTTTTCATTTCCTCCTGCTACCCATTAGCACAGTCAGTTAGCTTACTACATAGTATATGAAATGATAATGATAAATTTGACATTGATCATTTCTGCTGAATGATTCTTTGTTTAAGTTTCTTATGTTCCTGGTAGACACATTCTCCCAATCACCTTCTGACTAACTGAAAGGTGAATAAAGATCTGACATCTCTTTGGTAATTTTTTCGTAATGATAAGATTCAGACTTCTGGGGAATCGGGGTGGAGATTATGGCCTCCCAGAGTTACTGTAGGCGCCGTCTGGGGTACCTGTAAAGCGCCGGAGGGGGGGTTCTGGTGTAGACACTCCGATGCTTAAGTTAGTATGGCTGTTCTAAATGGCAGGGGTTTAAGTAGCGATCTTAGACTTACCTGGCGTTTTGAATGGTGGAGTATTTATAGGCCAAGCGAGGGCGTTACCTCTGGGGGATGGGCGTTATCTGGGGAAGATAACGCCTCAAGTGACGTCATGGACGACAACTTCGAGTGACGTCATGGTTGACCTGGGATGGGATAACGTCGTGCGTGTGGATAGATGACGCGTGAGACCCCCCCCCCCCCCCCCCCCCCGGCTGATGTCGACCATCCCAGGGTTCTTCTCTTGGATAGGGGCTATAGGGTTCCGTCCTTAGCGCAGGGTGTAAGGACGATAACGCCCATAAAATTGTCTTTATTGTTATCATAAGCCTAACTGAAAACGAGCCCGGGTGTTTACCAAAGGCTAACGCTTCTCATTCGTTTCCGTGTCATGCCTGACGGTTCCTCGAGATGACGGGGTAGCGCGATTTTCGAGGAACATGTCTTATAAATTGATTTTTTCCCCGTGCAAAATTTATACTTTTTCTCCATACTTGGCTCAGCATTTTCTCCATGGACGAACTGACCAGGAACTTCTTGATTTCCAAAGCCCACACTCTGAAGAACCTGACTAAGGGTGATATTGGCTTCTTGGAGAGTATGATGACCAAGACCTCCGAGGACATTCTGGAGCTACAGGGGATGATGACCCCCTCTACTGTCCAGGCAACTTGGAACTTCTCTGGAGGACTTTAGTCCTCTAGAGAGTGTGACAAAGTTAACCACCACCGTTTCCCACATCCAGGTGGTCACCACCATGCTGCAGCACAGGAAGGACCTGCTGTAGTACTGTCTGAAGGGAATGAGGGTCTGCTCTTCTGAGCTGACCTCTGTTGCAGATGCCCTGAGGGAGATCCTAGTGATGCCAGGGGAGGACGACGCTGGGTCGAATGCCTGACCTTTCGTCGCCGTCGTCGCAACCCTCTATTTTTTGTTCTTGTGTCCTCCTTTGTATATGCGGATGTATGCTTGGGCCGTTAGGCCATGAATAAATAAAATGTCCTTTCGTTATCCTGATTGTAGCTTCTTCTCCTTCCATAATGTGGTGATTAACGCTTCGGTTGAGCGCTGCCTCAGCCCAACTGAAAACGGGTCTTCGATAGGTCGCACTTTTGCAACTCTTGTTTTTCTTTGTTTGCCAAGTGGCAACAATCATCCTTGCTAACCGTCCCACATTAATTTCGCATCATCTCATCAGTATCAACTGATTGGACAGTTTTTGGTGCCCCTTGATTAGTGGAAAATTCGAACAGGCGTGATCACAGGATCCGATTCTGCAATTAAGATCATTCTTCTTGAAACGCCTTAAATTCTCTTAGAGGTCGTGCGAAAAGGTGGGAAAACTTTTTCTCCTCGACTATTTAATGGAATTCTCTCTTCTTTTTCCTGTTCATCTTCTTCTTTGTATTTCTTCGTCGAAACTTCTTACGATTCCATGGCTGACTCATATTCCATGGATGTTGTAGAACGTGAATCTCCGCCAACTCCTCCTACTTCCCCAGATTCTGATGATCCTCCTCCGCCGTGCCTGAAGAGGCGGCCTTCTCGGCGTAAGGATCGTAAGAGGTCGAAGAGAAAAACCTCCAAGGCAACCAGCGTGCCTTTTGACTTCCATGTCCCCACTGTTCGAAAGGGTGACGAACTGTTTCCTTATATTAGCCCTTTTTTTGGAGAAAGCTTCTCCTAGCGATATTGGTGCTGAGGTGGCAGCTTCTGCCACTAAGGGGGAATCCAGTTCATCAAAACTTGGCCAGGAGAAGAGGGTCGACGAACCTTTCCCTTTTGCTGATGAGGAGTTTCCGTCCTCGGATGGAGATGACTTCTACTGGCCTTCCTACTGGCCAATCAAGCGAACCACATTGACATGGTGGATCTTGCCAATTGTTCCCACTTCATTGACAAACTCCTCTCCATTTCCTTTGGTGTTGTTCAAAACCTTAGGGCCTGTTTACTTCAGCAAATTCTCTCGAAAATTCTCCAGTTTTTTAAAAATTGGATTTTTTTTCCGAAAACGTGTTTACTTCGCGCTATTTTCATTTCGAAAACAGAAATAAAAATATTCAGAATAAAAACTCATATGTAAATTTTGAAAACACCAAAAACCTGTTTTCTATTTTTCTAACTCATCCCTTCTTTAAAGTGAAAACACGCTTCTCACTTTGAAAATTAAATGAAAGTTTTTTTAATACACTTTTACCCCTCACCATTTCTTCACGTTCTTCATCCTCATTCTTCCTCATCAGCTGTTCACGTTCCTCTTCATCTTCTTCCTCTTCTTGCGTTCCTCTTCTCTTCTCCCTCCGACGCCGGCCTTCTTCTCCACTCTCGGCTCCGTCCGACTGCTCTCGGTCTCGGCTGCTCCTCCTCCACCACCCACCGAAACCCTAGGTACCAGTTTTCTTCCTCTCTGTTTATGATTAAATCAGTTTAGGGTTTCTTGAATAACCTACTTTTCTTCCTCTCTGTTTCTTGAATAACCCTAGGTTCCATCTTTTCTTGCCGTCACTTGCTTTCCTTGTACAGATTCGACAAGAAAACTGAATATGAGACAGGAACAGTGGGAGAACAGGAAACTGAATATGCATTGGACAAGAAAATTGGACGCCCCCATCCTTTTATTGACCCAAAAATTAAGAAGCCGATAGAAGGGATACGTTCAAGAGAAGAATCTTGGTGGAACTGGAAAAAACCAGAGAAAGAACAATGGTCCAGATGGCAGCGGAAGAAACTTGATGTTGAAACGGTTAGCGTAATACTTTAATAGTGTGTTTCCTTTGATTGCAATTTTCTGTTTCAACAATGCAATTGACGTGCCTTTATCCCTAATGACCCTGCCCAGAAGAAAAGAATTAAAACCATGTTTTGCATCTGTTTTATGCATTTGGATTATCAGCATTGGTTGGACTTTACATATAACTTCTGTGCGTCTCCTTAGAGCCATGTTCATAGGCTAAATGTTCTGAAGGTCTGATGGCCTTTCAGTGTGTAAATCAACAACATTTGGTTAAAATACGAGATGGCTTCATGAGTTGGACTTTACAAATAACTTATGTGCATCTCCTTGGAGCCATGCTCATAGTCTAAATGTTCTGTAGGTATGATGACCTTTGAGTGTGTAAATCAACAACATTTGGTTAAAATATGAGATAGCTTATAGTTATGGTTTCAAAGGTAAAATAGTAATGTTGTATTTTGGCTAGAAGATTCCCCCATCTTGTATCAATGCCGTTTTTGTTTTGGAAGAATGTGATTGCTGCTTATGAAATTGTAATGGAATGAGCACAGAGACATTCCATCTAATAAATAAGCACATTGGATGAATTATTCTTTTGAATGACTACCTTTTACATTTTGAAGGTTTTCCTCAAAGCAATGGCAGAAACTGGGCAAGTAAAGCTTTATGGTGATGAACCAACATTAACAGAGGCATCTCTCTACAGAGCTAGAAAGGTAAAAGCTGATCCAGAATTTAAACCTTCCCATTTAATTTATCCCCGTGATACAGCATTTTGTTACAGACATGTATTGTGATTGGTGATTTGTGTAGGCTTCAAGCTGAACGTGAAAGATTGGAAAGGGATGGCCCAATGACATACTACTCATAATGGGTAAAAGAATGGAAGCAGGACACTTCACGCGAGGCCATTCAAAAGCATTTTGAAGAAACCGGTGAAGATGAAAACACCCAGCTAATTGAAATGTTTTGCCATCAGACAGATTGAGAATTTCACATAATGATGGGGACTGATATTCGCATTCCAAGGGATCCTTTAGCTATGCGAATGCGGAGGATCTAATAAAGCAAAGTACCTAATCTAATGCTGATAAGTTTGTGCCTTACCTCCATGTCATTGTTTGCTATTGCGATCTTTCACCATTTTAATCATGATATAAAAGTGCTGTCATTCATTGAGCTTTGTTTGTTTATTGAATTTTGTCTGTTATAGTTGGTGAAGATTATAATTACATCTGCATTTCTGACTTGCTATCTTGGTTCTTGAGGAAAAGAAATTGAGAATCACGTATCAAGTCCCTTCAGAGCCTTGAATTTCGTTGTCTGTATGTGAAAATGTGCTTCATATGCTGTTGTTCTCCAATGTTTTGGCTGTTTAATTATTACGGTTCATTTTCTTTTAACATAAGCAAAAGAACTAATCTATGTTCTCACTTGCGATACAATGTTTGCATAGAAATGATGTCCTTAATGTGGTCTATTTTCCCTTGATGTGAGCCTCATAATGCCTGTATGTGAAGCATGAACTGTTCTGCAAATTTTCCCATTATCATTTGACTCATTGTGACATAAAAACTGACGGACATCTATTGTCCCAATCTATGACCATGGAAACTTCTTCATTTCTGACTTCTCTTTTTATCTTATTATTTTTAATGTTGGCATTGCAATGAATAAAATATGGAAACTTCTTCATTTCTGACTTCTCTTTTTAATGTTCAAGGACCCTTACTGAAGGAAAGTCTTCGCGACGTTGTCGATTGAGAAGAAGAGGTTGTGGTTGCAGAGCTTGGCGTGATTGGATGATGTCTTTCATTTCCCATGGAGTCACAAACTTATTAGGATGTTTATTTGTGTGCTGTAATATTTTTAAGTGTTTGTGCACCTTCATCTTAAGTAGAAACTATTTTATGTTCATTTGTTATTGGATTGTTTAACACTGCACCTTCACCTTGAGTATGACATGGTGTTTGTGCAACTTGAGTACTTTTATGTTCTTGTGTGATGTAATATTTATAACTATTTGTGGAGTTTGGGTAATGCAGTTTGAGTACTTTTATGTTCTTGTCCATGTAATATTTGTTTACCTGTTTTTTTTTATTTACTTAGAGTAGAACCTACACTTCCATTTTCTCAAGCCACTAGCTCAAATTCTTGGAGACATGGCCCCCAGACTTGTTTAGAGTTGCCGAGAAGACTCAAACTCAGAGATTGTCTTATTTAATTTATAGAAAGAATCTTGGTTTGTTACTACCTAGTTATTGTGCACATTATGCTAAAATATAATGGATGCTCTTAAAATTTTATAAAATATTTTCGGTTTTCCAAAAAAATGAAAACGCGCGAAATAAACACGTTTTCCAGTTTTTAGATCAAGAAATTCTTACATTTAGTGTGAAGTAAACGCGTTCTCCAGTTTTTCTGATTAAACACGTTTTTTAGTTTTCAGAATGAAAAAAAAATTCTCGAAATTCAAAAAAACAGCAAATTTTCAAATTCAAAATTCTCCCAAGTAAACGGGCCCTTAACTGCTACCTCAATTTCATTGGTTAACTTCCCTTTAAACACATTCCCATAAGTTCCTTGCCCCAATTCATTCTTGAATTGATCTGTGATCCTCTTGAGGTCTGCGTACGAGTACCTAGCGGGTTTCATAGCTTTGTAATCATCCAAAAATCTCTCAATCTTGGACTGGAATTCTTTTTCAAGTTTATCAGATTTGTAGAAGCGATACAACAAGATGACAGCCGGTACAAATAGCAAGAAACCAAAGACCCCAGCTGCACAGATAGTATAGATAGAGCACGCCACCAAGTCAATATGTATAGTACTAATTAAAATCTGCCTAGTTGGATTTGGATACATGAAAAGCACCAACTAACCTATAATCAGTGGCTTCATTTGCATTCCTGCAAGGAACCATCATACATATACACAATTAAATTGAGATAAAAAAATGTTAGAACATAATTACCCTAATCATGGGGATGTAAGACTTACCTTTAATTTGGCTTGGCGTTCTGTAGCATTCAGTTTCATTAGTGTGAGAGTTGCTGTGGTTTCTCAATCGGCAACGCTTTCCTTTAGCTTCACAAGGTCCACAATTTGGATTTTCCCAGCGCAGACCAAGCATATATTGTTGACTATCAAATACCATGGATGGAGCAGAGATGGTGTACAGCATGGTACAAGATAGGAGGCTGGTGTCAACGTCTGAATATAAATATCGAACGTCGTAGTCAAGATCCCTGAAGCAAGGTTTGCGAAAATTCAGATTTCTTTCCCTGCTGATCGAGCTACAATTCAATACCGCAAAGTAGGTGAAATCGTCAGCAAATTGGAAAGGAGAAGCGGATAGATTGAGGTGGTGGAGCAGTTTAGGGAGGCAGGATTGATGAGGATCAGGATCAGTTACATGTATTACTTGGGATGCATAATCAATTCTTTTCACGGACAGTTTCACTGAATTCGGCAGCTCAACCAGCGTCTGCTTGGTCTGATCCTCTGTACAAGATAGTTGGAATTCAGGAAATGGAAACCCACAATCCTCTGCTTGCTTCCCTCTGATTCGGAATGGGAACCGGACCTTCGGACCGTGGGCTGCACACCTTGTTGATTCCAAGCATTGAAGATTCATGATCAAGAAGAGCAAAAACAAACATTTGTGCATTATTATTATTTCTATTGATTCCGGCTCTATGCTTAAATTGGTGTGTCATCTGATATAAATATTTGTGAAACTGGGCAAAAAGATAGGTAATCACATACGGAATAGTCTTGAGAAAAAAAAATTATTTATTTAATTTTTCTTTTCGACGAGGAGACTTTGACTATGTAAGTCTCCTTGAAAGAAAGAAGCAAGGAGATATTTTGAAGGTGTTTGTTGCCTTCATTAAGGCGGTGAGGGAAACAGATAGAAACGTAGGGATTTATCCAAGAAATATTTACCCAGATCTCTCCTGATCAATCGGTTTTATTCTCCGATCCCATCCGATCCGGAGCCATGTTCACTACTGCGGCCTGTAGAAGTAGAAGAAGCACACATATTTGCTTGTTTCTAAATCGGTGGCCACTACTACTACTACTGATCATCTTCCTTCAATTAGCCTCTTGCCACAAAAATACAGATCCACCAAAGTACTGCCCCCCTTCCTCATGTGGTAATATCCAAAACATCACTTACCCGTTCCGGCTAGATACCGATCCACCAAACTGCGGTTTTTCTTCTTTCGGTGGTGACAAAAACTTTACCCTCTCCTGCCACAACAATTCTTCTCTCTTTTTGTACCTAAACAATAATTCAGGGAGATTGTTGGTTAAGGGTATCAACTACGACAACTTCACAATCCATCTTGTCGATCCGGGTGTTCAACAACGCAACTGCTCCTCTCTTCCAATCTCTCCTATATATATTGACTATTACGAGCCCAACTACTACGCTGCCGATATATGGAGGATCGGGAGGGCCTTTTTTAATACAACTACCTTGTCTTTGGCTGCTGTCTTTATTAGCTGTGATCGCAGGATGGAGTATGATTATTATTATTCTGACTTTGTGGAGATTACTGCTCCTTGTAAAAGCAAAATAAAAAAGTACTCTTATGTGATTGTGGAGACATCCCATGTGTCTTTGGGGCGAGTGATGGAATCCTGCAGCATAGATATGATAACGTTGGTCCCATTCACAAATGATAATGTTACGTCGTACCAGGAAATTCACAGGCAGTTTTCTGATGGTTTTCATCTTTCTTGGTTACGTGTCTTCTGTGGGCCGAATTTCGATGGCCGTTGCTACCTTGACGAAGCAAATGGTCCTACCTGGCACCCATACGGTAAGCCACATGTTTGTTTCAATCATTTATCACTTGCTCATCACTTTAATTCACTACACAGATCACTTGTATTTTATTTTAAGTGATTTGTGTGGATAGGTGCAAAAACAACCTTAATTAACTAACACCTTTTTTTTCATTTTATTTATGTCTTACATGAAGAGGATCCCTCCTATATTTACTATCACATCAAAGGTAAGGATCTGATATTTATATTGAAATTATTCTCTTAAATCATTTATTCAACTTTTAATTTGGTAAACTTAGTTATATTATCCAAATTATATTTACCAATTCTACCAATTCTTGAAAAAAAATTAACCATCTCTTTTAGAAAAAATCTGCGGTACTGATCCACTGAATGCTAAAATGGGATCATATTGAAGTCCAAGTCAATATTTTTTATTTGATTTTTGGTTGATTTAGTGATGCTTATGGTTTAGATATAAAAATAAAAATTATCTCAAACACTTTATTCCATAACATTTTGATCAATCATTAATCATTTTTTCCTTTTCCGGACATGATTTGCAGCTTGGTTCTTGTTTATATACGGTCCTTATCTTGGTAAGAGTTTCCTCGTTTTTTTTCACATTGATCATTCATTTTAGTAAGGATCATATGATCAACAAGTGCAATTCTCTTTTTAAGTATAATTATACTTTTGTTGTTCTACTTTTTTTCTACAAAAACTTATGCATTTATTGTTTATTTCCTATCTTTTTTCAGTCCGTAAAAAGTATTGGGGTCCGATATTCAAAATCACAGGTGAATTATTATTATTTTTTTCTTTTTGCATCCTTTATGTCAATTAAATTCGAACACTATTGGGCATTTTTGGCTTGGCTCCAACTATGCCCGTAGATGACATTAATCTAACGTTACACTTATTTTATAGGTTGGCTCATAATAATACTCCCTCCCTTAGGTAAGCAATTTATATTTATTTATTTGTGAAATTTATATATTCTCAATTTACTTCCTTTAGAATATTACTTTTGGAATTTATTTATTTGAATAGATCAATTGAAAGCTTTTTCCTATGAGTAAAACCAATAAAGCTAAATATTAGATAAATAAGTCAAGCAATATTTATTTTTTATTGAGGTGGTCCTTTCTTTTCTATCTTATTTTCCTATGAGTAAAACCAATAAAGATGTTCTATGCTTTTCATAACACTGTTCGGTAGCATATGCAAGGGCATTACGTGTGGCGATATTTTTGTTAAGCAGTCCATGTGTTTTTGCATTCTTGATTTATCAGTGGAGAAGGAGACATTTGTCATTGTACGACACAATTGAACAGTTTTTGCAAAATCACAACGATCTCATGCCTATAAGATATTCCTACAAGGACATCAAAAAAATGACATCATATTTTAAGGACAAGTTAGGGGAAGGTGGTTTTGGCTGTGTTTATAAAGGAAAACTCCGAAGTGGTCGTCTTGCGGCGATCAAGATTTTGGGCAAATCATCCAAAGTGACAAATGGACAAGATTTCATGAATGAAGTTGCCACAATCGGAAGAATTCACCATGTGAATGTGGTTCAGCTAGTTGGGTATTGCGCCGAACAATCAAATCGTGCTCTTGTCTATGATTTCATGCCCAATGGCTCTCTTGATAAGTACATCTTTCCTAAAGAAGGCTTTGTCTCTTTAAGTTGGGACAAACTGTTTGAGATTTCACTAGGAGTGGCTCGTGGGATTGAGTACTTGCATCGAGGTTGTGATATGCAGATATTGCATTTCGATATAAAACCTCACAACATTCTTCTTGATGAGAATTTCATTCCTAAAGTTTCAGACTTTGGGCTTGCAAAATTGTATCCCACAGCGAAAGACACCATTGCTTCTCTTACAGCAGCAAGAGGGACGATTGGGTACATGGCTCCAGAACTATTCTACAAGAACATCGGACGTGTATCCTACAAAGCAGATGTTTATAGCTTTGGCATGTTGCTATTGGAAATTGCAGGTAAAAGGAAGAATTTGAATGCACTGGTAGAGAAGTCTAGCCAAATCTATTTCCCATCTTGGGTATACGACCAAGTCTCCAATGGAGATGACATTGAAATTGGAGACAATGCCACAGAGGGGGAAACTAAAATTGTGAAAAAGATGATCATAGTGGGACTATGGTGCATTCAAATGAAGCCCATTAACCGACCTTCGATGAACAAGGTGGTGGAGATGCTTGAAGGAGATGTGGAAAACCTAGGAATGCCTCCTAAGCCGGCACTATGTCCAGAAGAAATGCCAAATGTAGCAGAAACAGATGAGTCTTGTAACATGTCGGATAATTCTAGCGAATCAATTAGTTTGATTGAATCTACAGACTGATAAGTGATCAGGGGAAGATTTTTTCAAATTTGTGCCTCCCTCATCTCTAGATACCTCATCTTTACCTATGTTCTCAGAATAAATTCATGTTTTATTTAGAAAGTTTAAATGTGAAGATTGTCCACACGTAAATAGACAACATTTTTTCTCTTCTTTTATGAAAAATGGAGCGACATTTCTTTGGTAACATCAAACTTGTTAATTTGTAATTTAAATTTATACGAATATTCGATTTACTTTATATCTATTAAAACTCCAATCTGATTATGGTTGAATTTTAAAGTCTTTTTTTTTTCCTTTCTATTTTTATCAAATTATGTTAGATTGTAGAGTTTAGTGTCTGACCAAGTGGTAGTATATAATTAGATATATACTCGATATGCGTATAAACAGGTTGGTCTCCTCGATATGTGTATGAACAGTGCGGGCGTCATCTAATAAAAGACGGAGGAGTACTACCATTGTCAATTCAAACTTCAAAGGCTTTTAAAATTTTCTCCACGTAAATTTAGCACGATTAATTAGTACATTTTTTTACGAGGTAAGTTAAGAGCTCAATTTTGATTACTATAATAATAATAATTAATAACATATAACCTAGGATTCCTAATAGCTTGAGGACTTTTTTTTTCTTTTTTGTAAAAGAAATTTAATTAAGAACAAAGATTAATAAATAAGTTCACCGTCACAAACTCACAATTCACTACTATAAATTACCTCCCGAATTCCGCCTCCTTGACAAGTTCCAAATACTACCACCAGGTGGCGGATCCGACCCGACCCGGACCAAACCCTCCTTCTCCAAATAGTATTACTATTCGTATTCGTTTTATTATAAGCTCAAGCGAGTAGGAAAGAGCAGAAATCAGAAAGCAACAGAGTCGGAGAGGAAAGAGTGGCGACTTTGGATTCCGACGTACCCATGGTCCCCGTCTCCAACATTATAGTCTATGATCAATATTATGTTTTTTTTTTCTTTTCAATATTATGTTTAATTGTTTATTACTATAACTATTAAAAGTATATTTATTAATTTATTTATTTTACCAGTTTTTTTCTATTTCTATAAAAAAAATAACATACCGCAATAATCTTTTAGTAATATATGATCGCTTTATTGGTTGAACGCAAATGGTTGGACTAAATGAGTGAGCAGAAAAATAATTACTCCCTCCGGGTTTATTACATCACGTTTACCATAATAGTAATACATTAGATCAGGGGACAACGATGTACTCCCTCCCCTCATAGCTTGAACATACGTAGTGAGTCCATGATCAGCTTAGCTTTACCAAAATATTTCAAGGTTTCTATCTTGAACCAATTCTTTAGTTCAGATTTACAAAAGATGAATAAGACGCTGGAATCCTATTCTTGAGGTACTCTGACATGCTCCAACAGATTAGACATCTTCGAACCGATGATTTGTAATCCTGGATTCGAGTGACCGTCTAGGAATTTCCTTGTGATCTACAGAATGAGTGCATGGACAACAGACGGATTTAGAATCTACAAATTGTACTTCGAATTAGAAGTTTGTCGCAAAGGGTTGTAATTTTTTACCTGAGAGCATCCGAAAACCTTAAGCACCCTCAAAGATGGACAGCCTTCAACTATCGAACCGAATGCCTCGTCGGTCAAATTACGGCACCAAGACAAGTCCAAATTTAGTAACTTTCTGCAACGCCTGGCAAGAGACAAGGCTGTACAGTTTCCAACCTGAAAAATAAACGGGTCAGATCAGAATGTAGAATGATGTGATTTAGCAACTAGGTTCACATGCTCCAAGCTGCCAACAGACACTACACAGAGTTAAATGGCTTGCAACATGGAAATTAGGGGCGTATTCAGACATTGGCAGTCAAATGAAGAAACAGCGAAAAGGGCAAAATTCTTGTAAACATCCTCCACCATAACGAAAAATGTCCGCTCTAGATTAATGCGTGAATATAAGGAAAATAAGTATCCTGGAAACAAAGATCACGCAAGTACCTGCTTAACATTATTCAACGAAAGTTCTTTTAAGAGCTCCCCAGAAGTTTCCACAAATGCAGCAATAGCTTCATCACTGCGGAAGAAAAGGCAGAAAGAAGCAGACCCATTAATCATTTAGAAACTGCAAGAGCACAGGAGCGCCCATCTTGATATGCACAAGTGTAAATATAGAAACAAGAGTACAGCAAAACCTGAAGGCATTGCGACAAAGTTTTAAGGTGTGAATTTCACGACAACCATTCACAAGATATCCCAGGGAAGAATCAGTCAACTTCCGTAAGTTAACAAGGTCAAGTGTACGTAAGTTACAACAGGCATCAGCTATGACTTTAATGGAAGAATCGGTCAGTTTCCTGCACCAAATTAAAACATTCAGAATAAGTAAAGAGCAAACACAGGCACGCAAAACTTGGAATTAGCAACAGAGTAATCATTCATAGACGACCAATTGAACCGAAGTATGTTACATGCATTGCGACCAAGGGAACTTACACACAATCAGTTAACAGAAGCTCCTTCATATTATGACCATTAGCAACAATAAATTCCTTGATGAAAACATCGGATACAGATTGTAGCCTAGACAATGATAGCACTTCCAAAAGTTTTAGCTTCTTTAGAGCTGGCAGAATGAGCATGGCATCAATGCTTTGGCAATCTTCAAGGTATAGCTCTCGCAGAACTGATCCCAGTGAATCTGCTAAAATATCAATACTGGTGGAGGTAAGGAGGGAACACTGGCTGAGATTTATAGATCGAAGAGCAGGGGCAGAAGAAACAAGTGAACGGAGACCAATATCAGAAAGCCGACATGCACCACGCAAGGATAAAGTGGTCAGTGCGGGCAAGCTACCAGATGACCGAGCTAAGGTAGCAAGTATAACATAATCTGCCATGCAGCGTCCACTTTGGTCAAGTTGTAGGACCTGATTTCACAAAATAATAAAACTCAGATACTGCAAAATTCCATTCACTAGAAACAAAAGGAGACCAACAGATGATCTGTGCGCAAAGAAATAAAGTTTGATGGACCATATAATTCATGAACAAAAGTGGTATAGGACACATGTTGCAAACAAGTGTTCAACAATTTATCAATAAAGCCAGCCTAGTGATCAAGGATGTACGTGATTGTATTCCACAAAGTAATAACAAATGATAGGTGCTTGCACAAGTTTTTGGATAATTAATTATAATTGTTGATGCACCGAAACTGACAATTAGGCATGAATACATGTATACAATATTAGATCAGATGCACAGATTCATATTGGAGCAGATGGACATAATCACATTGTATTGGTCTCAGACAATTTCAAGTGTTAAATGCAGTTTAGCAAAAAGCACTAGCAGAATGATAAAACTTTTAACTTTGATATAAAATTTATTGAAAAAATGGAAGCTTTCATATTAACATACTGTTAAATTGCCGGTGTCACATCCCTCAAAACATATAGTGAAATTTTCCTCTGATAGCCACGAACAGTCCCTAACACGAATTTCTGTAGGAGATCCACAAACAAGAAGCCCCAAAATATGACTACTCATCCTCCGAGAGTCACAAAGCAACTCACACATCCTATGCTTCAACACATCAGGCACAATCTGCAGCGAAGTAATTGCATCTGCATTCTTCACAAGAACCCTCAGGGACAGCTCCTGAAGTGAAGTAGGATTTTTTTTCATGCGATCACCACCCTTGTTGGTCCCCGGAACCCACACAATAGGTACAGCTTTTCCCTTTTCTGGATTAGCTGACCCCTGCGGTGAATTAAGCTTATTCATCCTATCCCTAATAATCTTCATGCCAGTAGAAAATGGACCGGGCCAGTCCTCAACCTTCTGCTCCTCTTCCGCAGCCGGCATTCCTGTCTCAACTCCACCCGCCAAGTCTTCCTCCTCTGGCTCCTCTTCAGCTTCAAAATGAGCGAACCGTGCAGCATTTTGCCTGGCTATATCACGAAACTGCTCCATTCGTGATTCAACCACTTTCTTGTTACCAGTTCTAATCGCATTCCTACTCATCACTTCTGGTGCTAAACTATCAACTAAATCACTATGAACAGATCCTAATTTCGCTTCAACTGAATCGCTCATATTCTCACTGTACATTTTCTGCTTCCCCTTCTCATCCCTGCTAACACTATCAACCAGATCCTCACCCTTCACTTCTCGCACAAAACTATCATCTAAACCATCATGAACAGAATCCAATTTCACTTTTACCGAACGCATAACATCCTCGCCATCCATTTTCCCTTTTCCCTTCTCCTCCCAGCTATACCTCCTTCTTGCCAGCAACGTACCACCAACCTCATCAACAATTTCCTCAATATCCTGATCGTTCTTTTCAACCTCACCTTCCATCTTTGCCTTTATCACCTCTCCTTCCTCGCTTTCCCCCTTCCCAACCGCCTTCTTTTTACCCCATCTTCCTCTGCCTGTAAACGCCCTCTTAACACCATTCTCGACAGCACCGTTACATTCCATCTTCCTCTTGCCAACACTCCCCCAAATTTTCAACGGCAAACCCGCACCCTCTCTCAACTTCTCATCACCGTCGATTTCTCGTTTAGAACTTCCATCAACCACGTGGTCTTCACTCTCCACAACACTCATTTTCACCCTCTTGCGCCTCCCAGTAGAAGCCTGATCATGTACCGGACCATTCTCCGCAGGTGACTTGGACGCGAGACGGACGCTCCGTCTCCTCGCCGGTGAGCCGGAAGTGGGGACCGATTTAGGAGAATGTGAAGTCGGCGGCAAGGATGGCTCGCGGGTTCGGGCAGGAGTGACCGGTTCCGGCGTGGAATGCTTCAAACCGGCTTTGGTTAGGGAGTTGGGCGGGATGATTTCACGAGAGCGAAGAACAGGCATTGTGGGATGTGGTTGGTGGTAGTGGAGTGAAATGGTTAGGCGCCTATTCGGTTCATTTACTTACTATTTCTAGGGTTTGAGAAACAAAACTTCCTTTGGAAGCTGCTCACGTACTTCCCGCCATCTTTGTGTCGTGTTTACGCGGTAAGGTACCCTCACCCTGTGTATGTTTGGGCTTGGGCCAGCAGGCCAGAAAATTTTGGGCCTTTCGGGCTTAGCGTAGCATATCAACTACTCTACCACTGGATACTTGTGTGGGAGGGTGGAGGCAAATTTGTATTGGTATTTAAAAGTTAAAATAATCATTATACCTTTGGTTCTCGGAATGAAATGGAAAAATAAATTTAAAATATTAGATTCTCAATATTATTGTGTTGGGTTTAACATAGACGTTAAATTCGTGGAAATATCTCATTCCTGTGACTCCAAATACAGTAGTAAAAAAAGAAAATGGTTCATGACATAAATCTAAGAAATAACTTTCTCAAACTTGGAATGAAATTTTAATACTTTGACAATTATAACCTGACTTGTCTTTATATTCCTAATTTTAAAAATTAGTTATTTATCATTTTTTATTAAACATTCCTTAAAATTAACTATCATTAACTGAACAAAATAACGTAATTTTCCATAATCACTTTTCGGGGAAAAATATATTACGAAAATCAAACGTTGCTTAACTAAACTTAACTTGTGTCTTGCGAATAAACAAAATCATATTATAAGAGTCTCGAAGCCCAACAAAAGATGAGCAGAACGATTGGTTGACACACCATTGTGTGATTAAGGTCTTAGACAGATTAGGAACTGGTTAGCATTAAATAAAACACAGGGGCAAAACCTGTAGCCCTAAACATATGAAAAGTCCTAATCACATAATTAATGTAGACAGTAGACAAATAGTGTTGGTGAGGACAATTATGATGATCATATACTATACTATCGTTAACAGGGGTGGGTTCCTTTTTTGACAGAGATAATCAGATAAGTAATGGGGTGATTAGGGGTTGTTTGGCTTGTGTTGTGGATAGAGGGCCCTTTTGTCCCATGAATAAGTGGCATTTCCCATGTGATCCGCCTTTTAACCACACCATCCACCACTGCACCGCCATCCACGTCTATGAGCATTTATGCACCTCTTTTTTTTTGCATTTAACAAAGTACTAGTAAGCAGTAGCATGAAGTGGACAAAATATAAGAACTAGTTATTGATTTCTCTGAGAAAAGAAAGCTTCAAAAAATTATACTTTGTTCCGTGCACGATTCCCGCATTCAAACCGCCGGCGGTGGCGGGGCCACCGTGGCCGTAAGCAGTGCCGCCGCACCCACGCATCTGTCCCATGGTGCCCAGGGCTCGTTGCACCATGGTCACTGGAGCCATTAATTTTTTTTTTTTTACAAAATATATCATAAATTCGATCATTTAGGGAAATAATATTTTTATGGCTTGTAATATGATAAAAATTTGATTCCTCGTGTATAATTTTTACCATGGGAAATTGGGAATATATACATTGTTTAATTTCTAATTATTAGTACCTGTTATTTTTACATAAAAAATTAGTTTGGTGTTTTTATGGCGCATTTTTTGGCACGTGAATCACAATGCCTCTAAATATCTGTCACGTGGTAAAAAAACAAAAATTACTGCTGCGTGAAAACTAAAAAAAGTTCACCCAAGTATAAGAAAGCGCATCCCATGAATTGTCACAGGAAGTCAAAAACGCTTCTTTACAGCTATTGGCTACTGGTTTTCCACCGTGCAAGACCCGGTCAGCGGAAAGTCCACCTTCTTTAGTACAATGACTTTAATACCCTCATCTAACGAGGCAAAGTTATCCTAAGCAAGCCGCTGCGGATACCTGGTTCATTTCGTCTTTCCGAGCCACCAGTCAGTTTTGGTGGGCTGCACCGCCAGGCGCAAGCTGCATATTGTAGTGGGCTGGAGCCCCCTACCAGCTTTCCTCAATTATAGTTTTTTTTCTCCTCATATCGTCTCTGCGACAAAATACTCCCTCCGATTTTTATTAAACGACTTTTACTATTTAAGTACGCATATTAAAAAAGTCGGATGACTCATTATTTGAGACAATTTTGCCTTGATTTTTTTCTCGGAACGTACGTTAAAGAAAAAAAGTACGAAATTTTTTGCGGTCAAATAGTGAGTCATTCGGTTTCCTCGATATACGTGCACAAAAAGTAAAAGTCGTTTAATTAGAGCCGGAGGGAGTATTATCGTTCGAGTATGATTGTGTATTAAAAAGAGCGGCCATCTTAATACGATTTTTTCTATTTTCTAAACTTAAACCTAACATTAATGATAAATTATTAAATACTTTCTGAACCACTTAACTCATGGTGCGCTTATTCACAAAAAATACGAAACTCACTATTAAATTATCTTTTAAAAATTGAGTATGATTCATATATTCAAATTTGTTTAAATCAAAATTAAGTGGATGCACTATAATAAGTGATTTAGAAAGACGAAAAATAAATTAAGGTTGAATATATAATTAAGTCCGGAGTGTTATTGTAATTTCGCTATCACTAGTCTTATTTGAAGTTACTCATGTACAAAGTACAACCAACGCACGAAAGAGACAAAATAGTCACATCAAAGAAGTTTTGTTCAATATCAAAGCACCAAATGGGCAAATTCATGGCATAAAGTATAAAAAATACTCCCTCCGTAAATAATTACATGACTTCCTCGCATCCCAATATTCAGTAGGAAACGCATATCGAGGAGGCCGGATGAGGTACTATTTGACCCCAAAAAAATCCGAATTTTTTTGTGAACGTAGCGTACTTCCCAGAAAAAATTAGGGGTAAAATTGTCTCAAATAGTGAGTCTACCGGCCGTTTTAAGATACGTGCCGAAACAGTAAAAGCAAATGCTAAAACGTCATCTAATTATTTACGGAGGGAGTACATTAGTAGTATAAATTAAGTTGGTTTATTTTTTAAATATGAAACTAATCTTTATGCATAAAGTGTCCTTAGTAAACAAACTAGCCTGTCATTATAACACAATCGACATGCTAACGAAGTGTTTGATGCTAATTAACTTTATTATAATACTAATATTTTGATTTAAATCTAGTTTCAATGTCACATTTTTAAACCGGTTTGAATTTAATTGAAGACGACGTATTAAACTAATTAGTCTACGTAAAGACGCGTCAAAAAGTCTAGGCGGGTGTTTTTGTTTCTAATATGCTAATTATTTACATCGCATGCAATTGTGACTTTGACCACAAACCATCTCGTTTGAGAAGAAGTGAAAAAAAGAAACTAGTACCTCCTAACAGGAAATATCTTTCAAAAGAGGAATTAAAAATAACTTGCAAATTACAACTGTACATTAAAAAGGAAATTATAATGTCTTCCTACTTCTAAATCCAATCCGTTAAACTTGACAAGTAATCAACTAATTAACGTTAAAATAAAATTAAAAGAAAACGAGTAATTAGTACTCATTACTGTTGACTGTCGTTAAAAATAAATAAAAAACTTAATTTAATTTGTATTTATTTTAACACCCTATATAATCTTGAGATCGCCATTGCCATCCTCTCTGCAACAAACTGATCCTCAATTTATTTTTTTCCTCCATTCATTTGTTAAGATTCCATTTTAAGAATTCTTCGAGAAAACCCATTAATTTCGTGTCTGTTGTGTCTTTACTCCTTTTGTTTTTCTTGTATGGGTTATGGTTTTTGAGTTTGAGTTTGATTTTGATGGGTCACCATTCTCACCATCAGCACAACAATCACAGCACAACGAGCGATGGAGTATCTCATCCGCGTCTTAACAGCCCTCGTTTCTCCGGACCCATGACTCGCCGCGCCCATTCTTTCAAGAACAACAACAACATCATCAACAGTATTAACACCACCACCACCAGCATCCCTAATAGTAGTAACAACAACACTAACAGTGGTAACAATGGTACTAGTGGTATTAGTAGTGTGAGTTTTACTACCCATCATCATGAGATTGAGGTGCAGATAAACTCGCCAAGATCTGAGGCTAATGAGTTGAGCCAGAGGGTGTTTAGGAGGAAGGCTAATACTGGGATTGGATCTGTGGTGGTGGAGTTCAAGGGATTGAAGGAGAGGAAAAAGTTGGGGCATTGGATGTTCTTTTTGTTCTGTGGGTTGTGTTTGTTTTTGGGTGTTTTCAGGATTTGTGTAAGTGGGTGGTTTGGATCTGCCCTTGAAAGTGCTTCCTTCAACCAGGTCAGTCACTTTACATGTGCAATTTTTTGTTAATTTCAATGGTGAATTTTTTCCCATGGAAATTGCAATTTAGATGCTGATAGTGTTGAACCTTGGCTAGATCAGGGATTGTATAAAAGATTGCATGGACTGATACTTGTGGGAAAATGCAAAACCATTTTGATTTATTTTATTTGGTAAATGCGTTTAGGAACGTGAAATTTCCCCCAATAAACCATTGGTTTCTGATTCTAAGATAGTTAATAGTTTTTGCAAACTCGAATTGCTTGGCTAGATCAAGTTTCTACTTCTTTTATAATAGTACCTAGCAGGTGCAAAACTTGATAGGCAAAAGATTTGAATGTGCATAATGATTCTACATATTGGGCTGTATGCAATATCCAGTGGTTCCTTTATTATTTTCTAACCATCCTTGCTGATTTATTTTTTGTTCCATCATTATTGCCTCGCATAGCATGTTTCTTGGTCTGTGTACCAGTTGTGCTCTTGAATTTGTTTCTGCTTAATGGTGTGCCTTATCCTGGGGGTGTTTCTTTTTTTGCATTTGTCATTAGGTTTTGTCCCATTCTGTCACTCAACAAGAGAAGGCTTCTATAATTTCAGAAGACACTCCAAGATATGAATACAGCAAGGCAGAAGCGGATATAGAGAGAACTGAATACAGCAAGGCAGAAACTGATATAGAGAGAACTATACAAGTAGCATCAGATGTGGTTGCTAGCCAGACCAGAAAGGTTGAAGTAAGTTTTGAATTTCGTCGTGAGCACTTTAATATGTAATATGTCTCAGTTTTTAGTTCTCAGAAAAGCAAGTGTTAGGGGAAATTTTTGAAACTATTGATAATTGTACCCGTTTCTGAAATTTCCATTCTATTCAGCTCTTAGGTATCTGGTCCAAGCCTAACAGTGAGAATTTCACACAGTGCATTGATCGGCAGAATCACAAAAGTATGACACTTTAAACATTTTGTACCTCATAGCGTGTATGCGTGTGCACCTGAAGTTCTATTTCTCTCAACCCATTCCTTCATTTTTTGGCAGAGCTTGATGCAAAGACAAATGGTTACATCATCATAAACGCTAATGGTGGCTTAAACCAGATGAGATTTGGGGTCTGGCTTCTGTTTGTTTTCATTGTGTCTTTTGGTTGTTTTTGCATTGTACCAATCGTGGTCTGATGTATTGAAAATTCTTGTGTAGATTTGTGATATGGTTGCTGTTGCTAAGATTATGAAGGCAACACTTGTCCTTCCTTCTCTTGATCACACCTCATACTGGGCTGATGATAGGTTTGTTTGTCAATGACGTGATCATTTCGTTTGTTTGTCATCAGGATGACTTGATTAATTTTTGGATCATCTATGAGCTAACTCACAGTACAATTGTTTGCAGTGGCTTTAAGGATTTGTTTAACTGGCAACACTTCATCAACACACTAAAGGATGATATTCACATTGTCGAGACATTACCACCTGCCTATGCTGGAATTGAGCCCCTCCCAAAAACACCAATTTCTTGGTCCAAGGTTGATAAATCATTTTATTCATCCTTAATCCTCTTCACTATCTTCTGTAACATAGGCCAGTTGTTTATAGTTGGAATGCCGTCCTTTCCTTTTCTGAGGTCACATCAGTTAATTTGGCATGGTTTTTGCTTGTTCAGGTTAGTTATTATAAAACTGAGGTGCTTCCAATGTTGAAGCAGCACAAAGTCATCTACTTTACTCACACTGATTCTCGGATTGCCAACAACGGTATCCCAGATAACATACAAAAGCTTAGATGTCGGGTTAACTACAAAGCATTGAAATACTCTGAGCCAATCGAAGAGCTTGGGAATACCTTGGTCTCCAGAATGAGAGGAGGTGGAAACCCCTATATCGCTCTGCATTTAAGGCAAGTTCTGCTTGTTAATTGTCTAAACAGAGATTAGAAATGTATTCTACTATGATTATAGTTGTTATTGTTATGTTTGATAAGATGCCCTTTCATTTCTTAATTCTGACCATAAACCAGGAGGGAAATACAACCATCTTCAAAGATGCCTTGTAGAGGAAACAGAAGAAAAAAAAGCTCTTTTAATTTTTAAAAAATGCCACAGAAGTTGTATTAATATCTGATGTCTCCATCACTACTTTAGGCATTATTAATTTTTTTGTGTAACTGTTAATGATGCATACAATGGGAACTCCTGCTTTACAGTATCTTTGTTCAAGTTATTTCAGCCCTGTCGCCCACCTTATGCAATCAACTTTATTGTCTTTACTGTAGGTACGAGAAAGACATGCTTTCATTTACAGGCTGTAGTCATAATTTGACTGCAGAGGAAGATGATGAGCTAACAAGGATGCGCTATGAAACCAGCCATTGGAAGGAGAAAGAAATAAATGGTACAGAAAGAAGGTTGCTTGGTGGTTGTCCATCGACCCCCAGGGAGACATCCCTTTTACTCAGAGCGCTGGGTTTCCCATCTGACACCAGGATTTACTTGGTAGCTGGTGAAGCTTTTGGGAATGGAAGTATGCAATATCTTAAAAATGACTATCCAAACATTTTCTCACATTCCACGCTCTCTACAGAGGAGGAACTAGATCCTTTTATTAATCATCAGAACATGTTGGCTGGCATAGATTATGTTGTTGCACTTCAAAGTGACGTATTTATTTATACTTATGATGGAAATATGGCAAAGGCAGTTCAAGGTCATCGGCGTTTTGAGGACTTTAAGAAGACTATCAATCCTGACAGGTAATTTCGCCATCTATTCCCTTTCAGCTAAATCTAATATCTCATCATGTGGCGGTTTCCTGATCTACTTACTTCCTTGTGCAGGATGAAATTTGTGAGACTTGTGGATGATTTGGATGAAGGAAAAATAACCTGGAAAAAGTTCAGTTCAAAAGTGAAAAAGCTTCACCAAGATCGAATTGGAGCTCCCTATCCAAGGGAGCCTGGAGAGTTCCCAAAGTTGGAGGAAAGTTTCTATGCAAATCCCCTTCCCGGGTGTATTTGTGAAAGAACTCAACAAGAGGCAGACTAGGATTCTAAAAGTTTCCTTTCTTGTTTTGGTAGTTTGAGCTCCATTGCATGGAAAAGTGTCGCGCCATTGTGCCAGAAATGTTATCTTGGGAAGTGGCAGGCAATCTCCCCGGTTCGGATTCAAGTGAGAATTGGATCGTTGATTGAGAATCCCTCCCTGCACTGGCGGGGGGAAAGAATCCAGGGATTTAGGGCGATTTTGGGCGCAGCCCATGCAACGAGGTAATGGTTGGGGGAGCTTAAACATATACTGGTTGCGAAAAGTAGGTTTATGTTAACATACGAAGTCTTATACGAATTTTTTCTTGAACAAATAATGCGGGGCTGTTTACTGTTTAGGATAGAAAAGAGATTGTGGATGTCAGCCTCAACTTGTTTTAGTTTTTGTGCTTGCTCCAATAATGGAGTGGTATAGATTAGATCATTGGATTGTGATGCTGACTGGCAGCATTATGAAAATATCATTAGAAAGATCTGAACAGTTTTTTTAATTAAATTTCTTTGTATTTATCTATACCCACTGATAATTGATAATTCAAACTTGTGATACCACTTCTATTGGCTACAAAAATCTTGCATCCAAATTTTGAACTTTTGGGAAATGGTAATATTTTGTACTTTCATAGGTTGACCATTTTTTTTTATTTTTTATTTTTTAAACAAAGATGAGATTTGAACATGGCGCTAATACTTTACTACTAGCGGACAGCCAAAGAGCTTATTTATTTATTTAATTATTACCAATTGTGTTTTTTTTAGCAAATGAATTAATAGGTTTTTACTTGTCGGACTCGGCTGTTGAATTATGCTCTTATCATGAAATGTTAATTAGCACATCTATAATATATAAAAAAGAAAAGCAAGTGGTATTGCTGCAAAATTCAGTTAATTAAACAAAATCTATTATTAATTCAGGAGAATATAATATATCAATTAAAAAGAGGCATTTCTTCCAGAAAATGATTAATGGGCAAAAATGTATATCCAAGACATCATACAGAAGGGCAAAAAAAAAAAAAAAAAAAAAACTAAGAGCAAATACACAGACTAATAAAAGAGAGAAAATCCAGAAAGGCACTATAGCTGCAGAATAGACTCAACAATGTCCATGAGAGGCGCAAGCTCCCCTCTGTCAATCAACCGAAATTCCTGCTCCACAAGCACAATCAAACAAAAGGTTCCACATTTTTGTTAGGAAAATTGAGAAAAAACATCAGTACAACCAACGAATTTGTAATTCAGTGGTAGTTTCGAGTTCATTCAAAAAATATATAATTTACCCATGTAAAGAGGACAAAATGCTTAAAGCAAGTGTTTAGATGAGCCTCTTCCTTCAAGCTCACAATCTTTTGAAAATGTGAGTGATAGATGTGAGCATAAACCCTAAACAGTCTTTTAAAGATTGTCTTGACAACATCTTGGAAATTTGGTGGGAATGGTGCTCCTGTTTGAGTAAATTGTAAAAGAGTTAGCAGAAACATATGTTTCAATCAATAAAAAAGGTATAATCTCAAATTCTTCTACTAACCCAATCTCTGAGGGAAAATTGTTTCATCATCCAACAAGGATTCAATCCAATCCATCAGATACTCAACATATTTTGGAGCAGACACCTCAATTGGCTTCTTTATTGTAACCCCATCAGCCCATCTGTACTCATATCTATAAAGAAGGTGAAGACAATTAAGAATCTGGACCACGACAACAACAGGGATTATGTGGTATCAGAAATCATCTTCCTTATTAATTTCATAAAGTTGAAATCTTCACATACATGCTACTTGGTATATTTATCTTCTCTATATATTCCATATCAATTCTTTTGTCTATCTTGACACATTCTCTGAGTCATTTTCAGATAAAAAACTAATTTTGTTCGAGTAATATCAGACCTTGTAATGAGTAGTAAACCAGGAGCCTAACTAGGTAAGCCTCCAACAACAGTATTTATGGAAAAAGGTCCCCCACCCCCACAAACAAAGGGACAATAGGGAAACATCTTTGCCCCCTTGACATGCTAAAAAAGAGAAGAAAGGACACTATAAGACCTTACACTGAAATAAAACAGAACATGTGCTTAACAAGATTTATGTGATCACACAACAGTTCAAATTCTACCCTCAAAGAAGTAATTCAAAATTCACAAATGGTATTACTAAAAGGCCAAGGGGACCAGTAAATCGCAAAGAATCTAAAGATTTGCATCAAAACTCAGCAGAGAATATTATAAAAGAGTTAGTCTCGTACACGGAAGGAGTAGAGGGAACAAAATAATTATCACAAAAGGAACAAATGGTATGAAAGAGAGAAGATTAGGAATCATTTTACTTACTTTGGTCCTGCTGTCATGGTTGGACAGTTGGCTGATGTGCAGAATTCAGTAAGAGTGCCATACAAAATGTTCACTTGATTAAAGAAATCCACAGCTGCTCAACCCCAAAAATTCAACAAATTCAACAAAAACAATCAAAATCATGAAAGAAAGAGAGAATTTCTTAACAAAACCATAAATGGTTAAAAAGAGAGGAGGAGGAGGAGGGGGGGGGGGGGGGGGGGGGGGGGGGGAGGGGATGGGGATCTTACTATTAACAGCAAGCCATTCATTGATATCTTCCCCAGGAGGCAATCTCACAGCTTCCCTCAGGTTTCCACTCCCTAAAGTTGCATCAATATGTTTTTGCAGCTGAGCACCCTGTCATTCATTCAATTTTTTTGTTCCGATTAAAACGCCATTATACCATAATCATAATCATTAAAGAACCCAGAAAAAAGAAATTAAGATTACATTAAAACAGGAATTAATGACATAGAAAAAATAAATAAAGAAACAGAACCAACCTTGCTTCCCGAAGGGGCATTCTTTTTGGGACGAAAAGTCTTCTGATTTCTACATTAGATCATTAGCAAATACAAAACAATCAGCAAAAGATTAGTGGGGGGGAATCAGGAGATTAAACATTATTTCTTTGTCAACAAGAAAGAAAAGCATGAACAATAGTATTTCGATTTGTTACAGAACAAATTAACAAGAACGTAAATGAAAAATGAAAAAAATAGGGGAAAATTAATACCTGCTGCCCAGGCCGAATAGACTCATGACGACGGATGGTTGGTTTTTTCCTTCTTCTTTTTTTCCTGGGGTGATTCTGTTCTCCTCTGTTTAGAACCAGAGCAAGAACGTTGAAGAAAAAAAAAGATTTCTTTCTGTGTCTATGTAAAGAACCTGATGTATATTATACGGGAAAGAGGAGAGATGGAGAGGAGGAGCAGGAGAGAAAAGACAGAATATTTATGTATTTTTTTTAATAAAAGAATTTATAAATATAGGTGAGAAAGAGAGACAGGAAGGATGATTAAGGTTTGATGACAGACTGGCAAAAATATTAGAGAAAACAACAAATTAAATTCCACCTATAAAATAAATTAATTAATTTTCATGTCATTAGTTGTTTTGTTAACGACGAAAGTATCAATAAGGTCCTGAACTCAGATTTAATCCTCACCTATAAACAATGTCACCATATTTTATTTATTTATTTTATAAGCGGGGTGGGAATTCGATTAAAATCTCTATTAATATTTTTATCACCAGTTAGACAATTAATAAATTACGTACTATTGATCCACCATATTATACTGTTTTTGACTGCTGATTTATTTCTTTAATTTTAAAAAAAAATAACCAAATATTGTGCATACTTCCCGAGTGATATAACAGAAAAAAAATACATTAATTGAACCAATGACACCATCTAGCATTCCTTATATTGCATGGTACGGAATAACACTTTATTACAAATTTATCGATTAGACCTGACGAACGTCATCGATTGCGAACTAGATCTTAAATGTCTCAATTTAATATTTTTATTTTTCAATAGAAAAATAAGTTAATATTAGAAGAGAATTATGATGATTAAGGTGGGTGGATGGGTGGGTGATGTGATTTTAAAATGATTAATGACAATTATGGTATTTTTTATTAGAGAGTAGTGGGTTTTTTCTTTTATGAGAATAATTAAAAGAAAATGCAAAGAAAAGAATAATTAAATTAGGGATGGGGTGGTGTGGTCAGGACTCAGGTCAGATGATGATGAACAATAGCTGGATAGATTTGTCCTTGTTTGATGAGATTACGTAGGAATGAACTGGCCACATTTAATTTGGTCTGTGTCCGTTCATCATTTTTCTTTTGTTTCCATAATAGTACCTAGCTAGCCACTAACCAGTAACCGTTTTCAGCTTTCACACTTCAGTTCAGGTTCCGACCCGCCCACGGTTTACTCACCTACCCCTTGAATTCGCTCCGTACTGCTCAACTAATTTCGTTTCAGCATCGTCGGATTTTAAAAGATGTTTTGCTCCCATTTTTAGTTTACATTTCTTTTGGATTCAAATTAAATTGCAGTACTTTTTATTATTATTATTAAAATTGGATAATTTGTTGTTGTTGTCGTCACATATTTACAAAAATAAGAATTACTAGAGTAGCAGCTGCCACTGAAGTTTGCGAGGACAACCATGTTTTTATATAAAATGCCATGGTAGAGCTAAGCTGCAAAAACAGGTATCTGAATAGTGATGGTAATTGGTAGCCCTTATTTCTAAGTTATATACTCTTCTTGTCTTTATTTTCTATGCTTCAAATTAGTAAGGTTGAGT
Organism: Viola odorata; assembly: GCA_963691705.1. Classification (NCBI taxonomy): domain Eukaryota; kingdom Viridiplantae; phylum Streptophyta; class Magnoliopsida; order Malpighiales; family Violaceae; genus Viola; species Viola odorata. The sequence goes on from OY829546.1 coordinate 4,468,418, forward strand.
AAATTATATAAATAATAGTTTTATATTAACGAACACTCATTTCGTATCAATGAACTTATAGTTAAGTTGTGCATAATATAAAATAGAAATGGCTAAGCTTTCGGTTCGAATTCTGTAGCCGCATTCATATTATCGGTGAAAGGAAAAATAAAATAAAATTGGTGCCATAAAAGAAGGAAGACAACTTAAACGAGGTTTACTTTGGGCCCGAAAAAAAGGAAAGCTTGTGCCCACGGCCCAGTGTTGGTAGGTTATGGGCCGCCTAGTTGTGATGACCATGAGCCCAATGCATATATCCGCTCACGCCCGGCCCATAGTATGAAATGGTTGCTATGTTTGTTTTGTTATTATGCGAGAGGCAATGCCATGGGCTGTTGGGCTTATACCTCAGGGTCATATTCAATTTGCATATTTGGTAGTGTTATATTTTTTATACAGGAGATTTATTCACTTTTTTTTTTTTTTTTAATATTCTCTCTGCATTTTTTTGGTAAAAGAATGGTCATTTTCTAGTATTGTCGGGCATAAAAGCGAACGATTCTTACAACGTGGTTGGCTCTATTTCTCGTACTCCAATTATGTTGTGTGTTATCTTTCAGTTTCAATTTTTCGGGGCAGAACCTTTTATTTACTGTACATCCAATATTTGTTGATAAGGTTAATAAGCTTCCCACCCTACAATTCCATAGTTGTTGATAAGGTTATCATATATAATGTCAGTAATTTTCCACCCTAAATTCCCTTTCTCACATCCAAGTATTTTTTTTCTCCGAACCTTTCAAGTATCCTAAATATTATTTTTGGACTAATTTTATTCGAGGCAATAATAGTATAATAAGATTGCAAATATTCTCAGTAGGCACAAAAAGGCAGTTTCTGCCCTCAACAGGATTGCAAATTTTCACACAATTTTTCCCAATGCAGAAGCAACAAAAGCTCTTAACAGTTAGACTCTAATAGTCTTTATTTAAGAACCTGACAAACTAAAACTGACAACAAAGAAACAAACACCATTTAGAAAGAACAAAAGAACAGACTAATTAATCTCATGAATCTTCAACAATGACCTAATTCGTGCCACCAAGAACACCCTTAAGCTTCTTGATCACAGCCGGATCGAGGAATGTGACTGAGCTTATGATATCGGTAGGCAAATCGTTCTTGAACAGTGCAAAGTCCAAAATCTGGAGCCCTGGCCTGTCACTGCTGAAGCTGACAAATGCCTTGGCAAAACCCTTGCCTGAATTTATCTGAAAATGCAGCAATCCAATAGGGAACACCATAATATCACCTGGATTAAGATTCTTGAAGTAAACTTTGTTTCCTGAGTCGATGAACCCAGCACAGATATTCCCTTGCACAACCAGCAGGATTTCTGTCCCTGCAGGGTGTGTGTGCATCGGGACAACTCCACCAACAGCCAGGTCCAAACGAGCTAAGGAGATTCCTAGCCCGTTAATTCCAGGGAAATTGTTCGCGAACGCAGTTGTGACTGCAGCCTTGATGATGTTTGAAGTGTTCCCAGTAGCACCTAAGCCGGAGAACACGAAATCGTTTTCCGTGAGAGTGTCAGGTTTCTTGCAGGTGTAACCTGATGGGGTGTCAGGACCCGACAGGTCACCGACGCAGTAGTCCTGGAGAGCAGCATTGCAAGCAGAAGAGATGAGGGAAAAAATGAGGAAGATGGAGAAAATCATTTTCTTTCTTTTTGTCTTAAATTTTTGAAAAATCTGATGTGGTTGAAAGGAGCTACCATTTGCACCAGTTATATAGGGTAAGATGCTCAATCTATACGTTAGGAAAGGACACATTTTTGAGATATGAACATGTGACTGTGTGATATTTTCTTGAGGTAAAGACAAGATTTCTCTTTTCTCGTCTCTGGAAATGCCCATAACAGAGAAAGAAAGAAATATCTATCTTTTCAATCTTCTTGATATTGCTAATCATTTCGCTTTAGATGTCATCATCACTAATCAGAAAACGTTTTTTCTTTTAAAAAAAAAAATATTCATCACCGACATCGGTTACGATCGACTGGTAAAAAACTTTTAATCCGTCTTGAGTTCAACTTTAAAGAATTAAGAAAATCATGCTAGAAAAGTCATATTCTTCTCTAGCCCTAAAAAATGCTTGATCACGATTAATTCTGCTAAAAAAGAATAGAAAGGACGTCCCGGGAGACCACGAAGAAAACTAAATAATCAATCAGTGTAACGATCAAGTCTTTAATTCACCCCTTCTGCTTGTTTCATTTGAAAATTATTGACTGATAGTTATTTCACATCACCATCAAAATTGATAATATTGTCCTTAATCTGTTCATTGCAGTGTAGCCATCAACCAGTAGTAATCTGTTTTCTTAATTGCTTTTTTTATCATAGTGAAATCATTATCGACAACTAAAACCCTATTGATAATTAGTTGGAATGTAACAAATTAACCATTTGATTTGCAGAAACCAAGTTGATACAAAAGAAAACAGAGCAGTCGCTGGTAGGAGTAAGGAATGGCCAAAATTAATGTGGTCCAGTGGCACATGGGGATTAGGTATGGATCAAAATTAGGGCACAAGAAGACATTTGTGCCAGCTAAAAAGTGTCTCTGCAAGTCCTAACATATGTCCAAAGAGAGAAATCTATGGATGCTATGAATTCCCTATCTTTTAGGGCTTTCATGGATTTGATCCAAAAGGCATCAACAAGATCTTACACTATGTGGCATTAGCTACACTTTTTTTTTTTTTTTTTGACTTTCTAAAGAAGATTTATACTTCAATTTGCAAGTACACTAGGTTCATAACTATACCCGTTTTTTAATTTATATCTCGAATTCGAATTTTAAAAATAAATAAATAAAATATATTAAAAAATAAAAAAGAAGAAGAAAAACTTGTGATATCTCCAGAGGAGTTCTTTTTAATTTTTAATTTTTTTATAGATATTGGTATTAAAAATTAAAGATTCCTAAGAAAAATAAAAATTGTCTTGTGATATTTCAAGGAAGCCCAATTACTTAATTTTTTAATATTACTAGGCCCAAAGATCTCTCCCTTTATTCTTTGTTTAGCAGGCCCATTTCAATTTCGTTTTTATTTTAAAATAAGCCCACAACCTCAATTCCTACCATTGATTACCATTTACATATATGGAATTACCTGCACAAATATGGAAGGCTTTAATAGACTGAATGTCTGAAACCGATAAAACAAATCAAATCTTGATATATATGTTAATATTAGTGAAATAAATAGTATTATTTTTTAACATTTACCAAATATTGCATTTTTTATTTGGAAGGCATTTATGGGATTTTTTTATTATTAATAGAAGTATCTTGTTTTTTCAAAGATTTTTACAGAATTTTGAGATCATAAACGATATACTTGTGCTTATATTTGGTAGACCAACTAAAAATATGGGTTACAATTGAATCAATTGATTCTTGAAACAAGCAGCTTTCCAATGCCACTTTTCTTGATGGTGGTGTTTCTTTGCACTACATTATCTGTTCATGGATCCATGGACATAGGAGTTTGCTATGGTACAGTAGCAGACAACCTACCTTCTGCTACTAGTGTCATTGACCTTTACAAGAAACACAACATTGGCAAACTCAGGCTCTTCAATCCTAATCCTGACGTGCTCAACGCGCTACGAGGGTGTTGTATCGATGTCACGTTAGGCCTACCGAACGAAGATGTACCCAAGTTAGCAGCAAGCCAGGAAGGAGCAAATTACTGGTTTGAAACTAATGTGAAACCTTACCTAGATGATGTTGTGTTCCCATATATTGCTGTAGGTAATGAGATCGTTCCTGGGATCTACGCCGCGACCATTCTGCCTGCTATGCAGAATTTACAAAATGTCCTGGATGCTAATGGACTAGCTTGGAATTAAGGTTTCAACCGTGTTGGCCAGCTCGACTTTAGGGGTTTCTTTCCCCCCTTCTGCTAGTGCATTCACACCCGACGCGAGTTTCGTGTTGGGGGACATCCTCAGGTTTTTATCAGCAAAGGGAGCGCCGCTTTTGATCAATGTGTATCCTTACTTCGCCTACTCTTCAGAGCCGGTTAATTTACGACTGGACTACGGGCAATTTACAGCCACAGGAGAAGTTCTGCGCGATGGTGATTTGAGTTATTCAAACCTGTTCGACGCGATGGTGGATTCGTTTTTTGCAGCTATGGATAAATTGGGTGTTAGTGATGTGGATTTGGTGGTGTCTGAAAGCGGCTGGCCTTCAGCTGGGAATGGAAATTTCACTTCTCCTGAACTAGCATCGACCTATAATCAGAACTTCGTAAAGCGCATCATCTCGATGAAAGGGACACCGAAAAGACCTAATGCATATGTAGAAGGATTCATCTTTGCCATGTTTAATGAGAACCAGAAAACTCCTGGTGTGGAGCAAAACTTTGGACTTTTCCACCCAAATATGGAACCTGTTTATCCTGTATTTCAGTAATTATGATTACTGACAAGAAGCTTGTATACTCTTTTAAACTTCTACAAATTAATTCCTGCTAATTTGCTGAATAAAGTTCCATGAAAGCACATTTTATTATCTAATAATCATCTTCCACAAAGGTTTATGAGAACAAAGTCACAACTTCAATAATTCTCATAAATATAAATAACAATCCTACAATCTTCTGATTCAAAGGCGCGAGAGTGGTTCCTAGCTCCTGTCGACTTGGTTCATGAATGGATAGTCTGTGTACCCAACAACCGGATCCGGAGTATAGAAAGTCTTCCTATCATACATAGTCAAAGGAGCATTATGCTTGAACTTCAAGACTAAATCTGGGTTTGAGATGAAAAGCCGACCATATGAAACCAAATCTGCATCTCCTTGAGCTACAGCTTCCAATCCGAGATCCCTAGTGAATCCACCACTGGACATAAAAGTTCCTTGATAGGTCCTTCTCATAGATCTCATTAGTTTATCTTCCTCTTCTTCGCTGCAAAGTTTGCCTGGTTCTGTTGGGCCATAAGCTACGAAGCGAGGCCGAGTGACATGAAGATAAGCGAGCTTTGAACCAACACTTGATTGGAGTCTGTTCACTCTATCAATCACAGCAAGACCTAAGTTGAGCGGGTTAGAGTCCATGGCATCAATATGATCAATAGCTGGTGACATTCTGAATGCAACTCTATCTGCACCAATGGAAGCAACTACAGATTGCAGCACTTGCATTAAGAACCTACACCGGTTTTCAATCGATCCACCATACTCATCTGTTCGGTCATTGATCCCATCCTTTAAGAATTGGTCGATAAGGTATCCATGAGCTCCATGGATCTCAATTCCATCAAAACCTGCAAACCATAATATAACGACATTAATCCCATCCTCTTGCCCCTCATTTGTAGAAACTCATACGTTAACAAATAAAAGTGATAGACTACACTAACCTGCTCGAATAGCATTCACAGCACACTGGCGATAATGCTCCACCACCTCCAGTATTTCGGAAGCCTCCAACGCGCGTGGGTTTCCATACACACCATGAGTTCCATCCGGTAATGGAATTCTCCACTTATTCGAAATCGGCTTGCTAGTTGATGAGATTGGAGCAGCCCCACCAGGCTGATAAACTGGTCGGATTCACAAACAAAACATCATTCAATGAATATACCTAAACATCTCATGGAAGAATTAGTCCATGAAAAAGACAACTTATAGTTATAGACAAGAACAGAGACCTTGATGAGATGCACGACCGACATGCCAGAGTTGACAGAAAATAATGCTGCCTTTAGCATGAACCGCTTCTACCACCTTCTTCCACGCCTCCACTTGTTCCTCCGTATAAATCCCAGGGACATGTGGAAACCTAGCTCCACGATTACAAACATCAAAAATAAATTATTAAAATAGACAAATTAATTAAAAAACATGGATAATTAAAAAAAAGAACCGAGAATTACTTCCAATTATCCCCCTTCAACCTAATTCCATAATCAAAACGAACAATATTCATTTCTTTTTTAAAATTTGAATTGTGTATATTTTTAAATTTATTAGTTTAAGATGGATTTTATCCGCATCGGTTTGGTTCACTCCGGTAAGATGCTCCCAGCAATTTAAGAAGAGTATTAACCATAACGTTGCTCCTTTTTAGCTACTACTAGTAATATTTTCCTTAATTCTTCACTAATTAAAACTACATACGCCAAGAATGACCAAGTCAAAGTCAAAAGTCAAAACTTCAACTCCCTTTATAATCCGGAAACTAGTTGAGTGGGTCCCAAAAAAAATCGGTAAAAGAAAAGTATGTAGTCGTTTTTTTTTGTCCTGATAAAGGTCAAAGAAGAGTCTGTTTGGCGTTACAGTGCTGTGGGAAAAAGTTCTATGGGAAAACGATTTCTGGAAAACGGAGTGTGCTGTTTGGTAAAAAAATTTAAAAGTGCTGTGAGATAGTTGAGGTGTGTGGTAAAACAGTTGAAATGAAAACGTTAGAGTATAAAACTCATTTTTAAAAAATTAAAAAAACAGGAAAAGTGGATTTAGAATTACTTATCTTGAAATAGAGATTATATTGTGATAGTTTTTAATTTATTTTGTTCATTATATAGAGTAAGAAAATTAAATTAAAATGAAAAAAAAAGGATGAGAGAGAGAGCCAAAATGGAGCACCATTTGGCTGCTGGAGCAATTTGCTCCAGCCCGGTGCATGCCCATTTCCTTGCTTTGCAAACTGGGCTTCTATTTTAGATGGAGTTTACCAAACACCAAAGGTTTGATTTTGGGTTTGGAAAATGTCTTCTTGCCACCAAACCAGAACCTCAAACACACACACGTAGTAGTAGATTATTGCAAAGCAGCGTATAACATGAAAAAGAAAAGGAAGGAAGAAAAAGGTCATTGGCCAATGACTACTACCACAACGACTTTGTTGGTCCCACCAACCACCAACAAGAGCAAAATGGGACCCACCATTCACTTACATATTTTTCTATCACAAAAAAAACCTTAAATGCATAAAAGAATCAAGAAAGTACACTGCAGAAGAAGGCGAGATCATAGCTCCTTCTGTGATGAGAAGCCCGCCGAGAGTTGATCGCTGCGCATAGTACTCCACCAGCGCCGCGTTTGGCACCCCATTTATCGCCCTGCACCTCGTCACTGGCGCAAGCACCACCCTGTAACAAAAAAGATCCAATCTTTATCTCAAAAACCCCAACAACTCTCGAATCTGTCAGCTTGCCGGAAAAAAAATAGTTAGAGTTACTGACCGATGAGAGAGGTTAAATTTACCCATCTTGTAAGGAGAGAAGAGGGTGGCCTTTTCAACTGCCATTGTTGCTGACTCACAAGCTAAGATAAAGAGCTAAGAACTTTGAAAGAAAGGCTCACAAGAAAACTCGGAGAAGAATGTTATATTGCACACAAGATTTAACTTGCTATACACTTGCTGATTAAATGTTTGGTTGAATGTACAAGAGAATGGCTATGCCTATTTATACACATTTAGCCTCTCAGTGGAAGGTTAGGATCCATTCCCACCTACTCCCACTCAACGGTGGAGATCGAGCCTCTAGAAATATCCTAGGATGATGTCATCGTCTTGCATCATCCATGCTTGCATCATACTTGCCTCATCCCTCTCTAAAATTCTCCATGGGTCGAATGGCCCTTAGGGCTTCACTTGGCAGGCCACGACCCAAGTCCCTTGGCAAAGCCCCCTGACCCTTCTTGACCCATATCTTCAGGCTATATACGTGCACTCATGGCACACTAACAGACCTTTCTCACTCTGGCGTGATAATATGATCGGATGAGAATTTTTGTATGGTGGAGTTTTGGAAAAGGTTCGAGCCACGTGAGTAATATGTTTTTTTTTTCTGATGAGCAATGTGTTAATTGTTCTTATTGGAGAAAAGTTTGACCAAGATTATTCCAACTTAGTAATAATATCTTGCCTATTTTGTCGTGATCATGTTTCCTTAATTAGTTGATTCAATTCATTAATAACCATAGCAGAATCCATTCCCACCTACTCCCTTTCAACGGTGGAGATTGAGCCTCTAGAAATATCCTGGGATGATGTCATCGCCTTGCATCATCCACGCTTGCATCATGCTTGCCTCGTCCCTCTCTAGAATTCTCCATGGGTCGAATAACCCTTGTGGCCTCCCTTGGCAGGCCACAACCCAAGTCCCTTGGCCCTACTTGGCCCATATCTTCGGGCTACATACGTGCACCCATGACACACTAATGGACCTCTTTCCCTCGGGTGTGATAATATAATTGGATGGGGATTTTTGTATGGTGGAGTTTTTGACCTTTTGGTTCGAGCCACGTGATTAATGTGTTTCTTTCTTTCTCGATGAGCAATGTGTTAATTGTTCTTATTGGAGGATAGTTTGACCAAGATTATTCCAACTTAGTAATAATATCTTGCATATTTTGTCATGATCATGTTTTCTCAATTAGTTGATTCAATTCATTAATAACCATAGCAGAATCCATTACCACCTACTCCCATTCAGCGATGGAGATCGAGCCTCTAGAAATATCCAAGGATGATGTCATCGCCTTCAATCATCCACGCTTGCATCATGCTTGCCTCGCCCCTCTCTAGAATTCTCCATGGGTCGAATGAGCTCTATGGCCTCACTTGGCAGGCCACGACTGAAGTCCCTTGGCTCTTCTTGGCAGTGTTATCAGAACCAGAATGGACAACGAACCGGAAATAAAAATTTCATGGTTCGATCGGGTTCAACCGGGTTCGACTGGATTGTTCTATCGAACCGGTTTCTATACTATGATGAGCCTCTAATGGGCTGGCCCATGCCTGTAATGGGCCGACCCATCATATTTTCCACACAAAAAAACAAAGGCAACCAAAACGACGTCGTTTTGGTTGCCTCTCTGATGGGCTGGCTCATGCCTGTAATGGGCCGACCTATCAAATTTTTTTATTAAAAAAAACAAACCAAACCAAAACTACATCATTTTGGTTTGGCTCATCAAACCAGTCGGTTCAATCTGGTTCGCCGGTTGTGTAAAAACTGGCCGGTTTGACCGGTCAAACCCGGTTCACATGCATATCCGGTCAGATAGCTGAATCGAACTGGAAACCCAAAAAAACTCGGTTGAACCTGTCGGACCGGCCGGTCTAGTCTGGTTCTGATAACCAGAATTCTTGGCCCATATCTTCGAGCTACATACGTGCACCCATGGCACACTAATGGACCTCTCTCGCTCGGGCGTGATAATATGATCGGATGGGGAATTTTGTATGGTGGAATTTTGGACCTTTTGGTTCGAGCCACGTGATTAATGTATTTCTTTTTTTTCTGATGAGCAATGTGTTAATTGTTCTTATTGGAGGAAAGTTTGACCAAGATTATTCCAACTTAGTAATAATATCTTGCCTATGTTGTCGTGATCATGTTACCTCAATTAGTTGATTCAATTCATTAATAACCATAGCAGAATCCATTCTCACCTACTCTCATTCAACGGTAGAGATCGAGCCTCTAGAAATATCCAAGGATGATGTCATCGCCTTGCATCATCCACGCTTGCATTATGCTTGCCTCGTCCCTCTCTAGAATTTCTATGGGTCGAATGACCCTTGTGGCCTCACTTGGCAGGCCACGACCCAAGTCCCTTGGCCAAACCCTTTGGCCCATATCTTCGGACTTTATACGAGCACCCATGGCACACTAACGGACCTCTCTCGCTCGGGCGTGATAATATGATCGGATAGGGATTTTTGTATGGTGGAGTTTTGGACCTTTTGGTTCGAGCCACGTGATTAATGTGTTTCTTTTTTTTCCAATGAGCAATGTGTTAATTGTTCTTATTGGAGGAAAGTTTGACCAAGATTATTCCAACTTAGTAATAATATCTTGCCTATTTTGTCGTGATCATGTTTCCTTAATTAGTTGATTCAATTCATTAATAACCATAGCATAATCCATTCCTTCCTACTCCCATTCAACGGTAGAGATCGAGCCTCTAGAAATATCCTGGGATGATGTCATCGCCTTGTATCATCCACGCTTGGATCATGCTTACCTCGTCCCTCTCTAGAATTCTCCATGGGTCGAATGACCTTTGTGGCCAAGCCTCTTGGCCCTTTTTTGCCCATATCTTCGGGCTACATACGTGCGCCCATGGCACACTAATGGACCTCTTTCACTCGGGCGTGATTTATGTGTTTTTTTTTCCTTCATATGAGCAATGTGTTAATTGTTCTTATTGGAGGAAAGTTTGACCAAGATTATTCCAATTTTGTAATAATATCTTGCCTATTTTGTTGTGTTCACATTTTCTCAATTAGTTGATTCAATTCATTTATAACCGGGGTAATAGTAAAAAGCCCCCCCGGTACAATCGCGAAAAATAGAAACCTCCCCTGGCATTTGAAAACTCTATTCAACCTCCCATGTACTAATGGTCAACGACAAAAGTGTAGTTTCTGTTAGTCAAACTAACAAACCGTTAGTGTTGACTGTTGACTTTAATTAAAAAATTCCAAAAAAAAATTAATCTAAAAATCCTGAAAAAAATGTAAATTTTCAAAAAAATTGTAAAAATTCCAAAAAAAATTAATTAATCTAAAATTCCAGAAAATATTTACAAATTCCAAAAAAAATGTAAAAACTCTAAAAAAAACTAATTAATCTAAAAATGCAGAAAACATGTAAAAATTCTAAAAAAATTAATTAATCTAAAAATCTAGAAAAAAATGTAAAATTTCCAAAAAATAAACAATTATGAAAAAATGTAAAAATTCCAAAAAGAAATTAATATTTACAAAGAAATGTAAAAATAACCCGAAAAAATTAATTAATCTAAAAATCCAGAAAAAATTGTAAAATCTAGAAATTAATTAAAAAATCCAAAAAAATGTTTAAAAAAACTAATATAAAAATCCAAAAAAATGAAAAAAAAAATTTAACTGTAGATTAATTAAATATTTAATTGGAATTTTTACATTTTTTTGTGAATTTTTACAATTGTTTTGTTAATTTTTACATTGTTTTGGAATTTTAACAATTTTTTGGATTTTTAGATTAATTAATGTTTTTTGGAATTTTAGATTTTTTATTTTTGGAATTTTTAATTTTAATTTTTTTTTGTGAATTATTAATTTTTATACTTTTTTGGAATTTTTACATTTTTTTGGGAATTTTTACAATTTTTTTAATTAAAGTCAACAGTCAACGCTAATGGTCTGTTAGTTTGACTAGCATAAACTACACTTTTGTCGTTGACCATTAGTATAAGGGAGGTTGAATATAGTTTTCAAATGCTATGGGAGGTTTCTGTTTTTCGCGATTCTAGAGGTGGTCTTTTTACTATTACCTCTTTATAACCATAGCATAATCCATTCTAACATATTCTCATTCAACGGTGGAGATCGAGCCTCTAGAAATATCCTAGGATGATGTCATCGCCTTGCATCATCCACGCTAGCATGCTTGCCTCGTCCCTCTCTAGAATTCTCCATGGGTCGAATGGCCCTTGTGGCCTCACTTGGCACGCCACGACCCAAGTCCCTTGGCCCTTCTTGGCCCATATCTTCTAGCTACATACGTGCGCCCATGACACAATAACGGACCTCTTTCGCTCGGGCGTGATAATATGATCGGATGAGGATTTTTGTATGGTGGAGTTTTGGACCTTTTGGTTCGAGCCATGTGATTAATTTGTTTCTTTTTTTTCCCGACGAGCAATGTGTTAATTGTTCTTATTGGAGGAAAGTTTGACCAAGATTATTCTAACTTAATAATATCTTGTCCATTTTGCCGTGAGCATGTTTCCTCAATTAGTTGATTCGATTCATTAATAAACATAGCAGAATCCATTCCCACCTACTCTCATTCAACGGTGGAGATCGAGCCTCTAGAAATATCCTGGGATGATGTCATCACCTTCCATCATCCACACTTGCATCATGTTTGCCTCGTCCCTCTCTAGAATTCTCTATGGGTCGAATGGCCCTTGTGGCCTCACTTAGCAAGCCACGACATAAGCCCCTTGGCCCTTCTTGGTCCATATCTTCGGGCTACATACGTGCGCCCATGGCACATTAACGGACCTCTCTCGCTCGGGCATGATAATATGATCGGATGAGGATTTTTGTATGGTAGAGTTTTGAACCTTTTGGTTCGAGCCACGTGATTAATGTGTTTTTTTTGTTTTTCCATGAGCAATGTGTTAATTGTTCTTATTGGAGGAAAGTTTGACCAAAATTATTTCAATTTAGTAATAATATTTTACCTCTTCACTTAGTTGATTTAATTTATTAATAAATATAGCTGAATCAATAGAAACATCTATCAAGCCGGCATTTTTTACAGTTCTCGGAAATTGATTTGACGTTGTGGATATGTGAAACGAGCGGTCGAGATAGATTTGCCTCGGTGGTCGGCCGGCAAGCAGATGGTTAACGGGGGATTTAGTGCACACTGTTTGACCGACCATTGGCGGCAATCACCTACGGGATATTTTCCATTTCGTGGATTTTATTTTTAAAGTGCATAAATTCAATTTTTCCTTTCCTATTTATCGTTTAGTTTTTTATAGGCAAAGGATATTCGAATGTGAGTCGGACTCTTTATTGGTATTTTTTTCTACCGGTAAAACAACAATAAACTACATGTTCACTAACATCTCTTAGATTCCTTTACATGAGAATAATTAATTTCATTTGAATATCATAAAGTTTCTAAAAATGATGATTTCTTAATATGATTTTTTTAATTTCTCAAGTTGGAATTTAAAACATGAGTTAATGATGAAAATTTCATAAAGAAAAAGGTTTTGTTTTTAAAATTCTCATGTGATTTATAAAAATTGCAAGTGAGACACTAACCATTCAAATAGGACCAATCTTGTTCATATCAAGTAGTCCCATTAAAAAATAAGTACGGTAGTTAATTTTTTCATACACAATGATCGAATTTATTTAAAAAATAAAATTGTCAAACTATTCATACTAACCAGGTGTAGAGATTAGTTTTTTTTTAATGTGAATTAGATATCGGTGAGCTCCCTCCACTACGAAATTCCATTAGGTACTTTCGACATACATATCATACTACGAGAGTAAATAATAAAAAATGGAAAGAATGACACAAAGATTACTATTTTTTTTGTTTCCACCTGTAGCTACAAGTGAGTCTTGAATAAGGAATAAGTGCTACTCAAAACCTGCTGGTTATTAACGATCTAATTGAGATGCCAGAAGTCTACAACTTGGTTTAAATCGACAGGACCTATCAAGCTATTCTTTGTTTGCCATACGTATCAATATATTCTTGATACAAACGACATATTCTAAATATATATATATAAAACGACAACAAATTATTATAATCATTTAAAAAAAAAGAGAAAGTAGTTTTTTTTTATAATTCTTTATCGTTTTTCAAAAGATTTAACCATTAAAAAATGTTAAAAGTAATTCCAACTAAATATTTAAATATTTAAATTCAATTCAACTCTAAACTCATAAATCACTTTTAAAAACACATTACCTATCAAGCTGCACAAAAATAGTCAAAAGTTGAAATTACAGGTTTCAAAAAGTACTGGACTGAAGTTGAAGATATTAAAAAATATAGCGTATTTTTTATTATACGTTACTTTTATTATAGCATGCAAACTTCATCCTTGGGCTATAATTTCTTTTTCTTTTTTCCATTTTTAAAGATAAACAGTCCACGCTTGCTTTCTGCAAAAAATCCAATGGGCCTCCAGTCCATATGATGATGCTTTACACTAGCATCGAGCCACGGGCAAAGTTACTCAAGCCGATTCGCCACCCACGTGAATGCATTATATAACATGGTGGTAAATGTTACTCCCTCCGGGCCAAAACAATAGTTGTTTTAGGATTTGTTTTTACTGTTCCGGCACGTATCTTAAAACGGTCGGAACAGTTACTATTTGAGACAATTTTGCCCATAATTTTTTCTCGGAAGTACGTTAAGGATTAAAGTACGTTCGAAAAAAAGTACGGAATTTTTTTGGGTTAAATAGTGAGTCATTCGACCTCCTTAATATGCGTTCCCTACTGAATATTGGGATGCGAGGAAGTCATTTGTTTTGCCTCAGAGGGAGTAATAATAACCATGCAAACTTACCAATAAAAAAATAACTATGACCCGTGCAAGTATAATTGGTACGAATAGTTCGTCACTTTAAATCATTTTAAAACTATATTTTGTGTTGAAATAAGGGAGTTTAGTATAACACAAACACTTTAAAAAAGGAACACTCATTGGGTGTTGATTTTTCTTTTATTAAGTTTATCTGATAATTTAATTATTATATTAAGTGCCGACTATTCTGGATAATTTTCGATCTTTGATAAAATATACGCTTTCGTCTCTACTACAACTCAAAGAAAAAGATTAATTAAATCTCATGGAGTGAGAGCTTGATTAGTTATTAGGTACCCACCACCCTAACTAATGTCCTACAATGATGTTTTTGGTCCTCATACAATTGAACCAAATGGGCCCTTTTGATATAACACGAGTAGAAAGGGGACAAACTTTGCCACTCAAATCATGTTGCGTATTATCCTTAACTCCCCTAAAAAAACCTTTAATTAGTTAATTAAAAGTTTAAACCCTACCTAGAAAGAAAATAATAAATAATAAATAAACGAATGGGACGTGTCCCTTGAAAAAAAGATCGCATTCGATAAATACTAATTGAGGTAAAAAAGTAAGAGATTTGTTCATTACCAATTAAAATTTTAGAATAAAGCAAATTATATATAAAGAGTTATTTTTTTAAAACTCAATAGAGCTTAAACGAAATTAATTTAGTATTTGGAATGGCGGATGTGATACTCGGCGAGAAAAGAGAGAGAGAGAGAACCCATCACATGCCCTTGATGATGCACTTGTGTGTGTGCGCCACCAAACCCGTGGCAAGATCTTAAGCCCTTTTTCTCCCCATGACTTGCTCACTTTAAATACTCTTACGCTAACTAATGCTGACCACCTCTCATCATCGGACGACATCCATTTTTCTTAAAACACATAGAAATCTCTTATCTTATCTTATAATAATATTTATGACGCTTATATTCTATCACTACTAATAATAATAAGATGGCCATTTGGCCAAGATATACTTATGTTTGAATTGCTATTAACCTAAAGGTCCTAAACTCATTTTTTAATTAAAAAAATCTGAACTATAGTCTAACAAGGCAATTTTCATATTGTTTTCTATTTTTACTCACAAATGCTTCTAGAAGATAAGAGTATAATGATGATATTAAATATTTGCTTGAATAAATTATTGAGTATAATAATAACAGCTTAAAAGCACACCATAACTAAACCGATGTTAAAAAATTTAAATACATAGCGCGTCCGAAGCTGTAGTTATTAGTTAACCTGTGTATTTTTTTATGAGTTAATTTATGAGTTCGATTCATGAAAAATAATTTTTTTGGAACTTTAAACCTTTTTTTTAAGGAAAAAATATGATCCTAGTAACCAAATAGTTAATTTATATAAAAAAACTAAAATACATGAATAATACAATTAAATTAACAATAACATTTACAAATTTGGCACAATTTAGTAAGAAAATCACTTTGAGTGGAAAAAAATTTATCTAAATTAAATAGTATATTTCAAATCGAGCAATCTGCGGTGGGAGTAACAAATCTATTTTCTTATTAGAAAATAAAGGAAACTTATATCGATAGCAATAGCCAATAAAAGCAGATCAAGGTCCACCACCAGTGTCATAAAATAAAATAAAATAAAAGCCGTTTCTATATGAACTTTTAATTAATTAACTCAAAGATTAAACCGAATATGAGGTAATTATGACCGGTTTATTGTTTTTTTCTTCTCCTGTTCTGTTAATTAATTAATCTATTTGTTTTGGGAAAACAAGGTGAAAAGAAAGAGGAATGGCCGAATGGGAAAAGAAAAAACTTAGGATGCCATGCCAGTCTGCCATTGATAAAACAAACGTAACAAAAAGTCAAAAAGCTTAAACTCCGAATTTACCATTTACTACTGGGAATTCAGTCTCTCTCTCTCTCTCTCTCTCTCTCGCTTTTCATCTCCATTGCCATCTATCTGCAAAAAAAATTCCAAGCGAGGGGGAGAAGAAGAAACTAGAAAACAAAACAAACACTAATACACAACCCAACAACAAGAAGAAACTGACGCTTCCTTCCCTTCTGTTTTCACCCTTTTTCCATCCCTCGTCAAGCACGAGGACACATCCTTTGCCCCCTCCTGTTCTTTCTTCTACAGTTTTCCATTTATTTTCTCCTTTTTAATCCACTCTTTATTGCTCAACTCACCCCATAATCCTCCCCCTCTTCAATTTCATCCAGAAAGGTAAAGGCTTTGAATTTCAAAGTTGGTTTCAAGTTTCAAAGTTGTGTTTTTCATCTGAATGGGATCATAATAATCAACTTTTTACCAATTATATTTCCTTTTCTGCTCCGCCTTTTTGTAACGGACCACAAATTTATGTTACTGTCTGTTAACAGTTTCTAACTTCATTTCTCAAATTTCTCAAATTGATTCTTCTCTTTGGTTCATGTACGATTTTTATTTTGTTGGGTGTTTGAAAGTTCAATCCTTTTGTTGATTTTTTTCAACTGATGTTAGTCTGTCTGGTTCATTGAATCAGGGTTTTGTTGTTTTCTGGGAGTCACTTTATTCATGGCCAATACCGAAGACACCGGAAGTCCTGGATGGAGTGCGTCGTTCTTTATGCAGACGACGGAGGATGTGGCGAGGGCGGTTGCTGCTGCAGCAGCCGCAGCCACTGCTGCACGGTCTCCGCGGCCGTCTGTGGTGTACTCATCCATGGATGATCACGGTGATAGCCAATTCCAGAAGCTAAAGCACCAAGTTTCTCGAGTGCTGAAAGGGTTTTCTTCCCCTCCTCCGGAAGTGAAGAGTGGACCCTACAATCCCGAAGTTCTGACTAGCCAAAAGCGGCAGTGGGCCAATTGCCAGTTGCAGTACTTGGTATGCTAATTCGTCAAAGTGGCCCCCCTTTGACTTATTTAAGCTCTTGATGTTTCTGTTTTCGCCCTGCTTTCATCCGGCGTACTGTTTATAAGTGATGTTGCTGGTTGTGATGTCTGATACACTTTACTCTTTGGAGTGTCGAATCTGTGTAGCTGATTCGGAGTAGTTTGAGATTAGGGTTTAGTGCATCTTTGATGAATAATGCTCCAAGTGATTGGTTGAATGCTATCTGATATGTCTTGGTTGTTCTGAAACTTCTATTGTTAGGTTTGAGTTTTTAAAGTTTTGATGATGTGTTGTTATTTTAAGTGTGCAGGATCATAGGTCGTGGAAGGAACCATCAAGACTTTTTGAGAGTGTGGTAGTTGTGGGACTGCCTCCTAATTGTGATGTTCAGGCACTTCAGAGGCAATACATTGCCAGAAAGTTTGAAAGTTCTGGGGGAAGATTGCATGGAGCACTTGGCTCTCAAAATCATTCTCGCATAGAACCCATACCAGAGCCTCAGGTGAGATCTTTCTTCTTGTTAATAAATTACCAAAAAGTGTTGGGTTGCTCAAGTTTTTTTTATTTCTCCCACACGTGGTGATATATATATATTTTTTTATTTGTTTTTTCGTTCAGGTTTTATTTGTCTACCCTCCAGAAAAACAACTGCCACTTAAAACCAAAGATCTTCTTTCATTCTGTTTCCCTGGTGGCATGGAGGTTGGATACATAATCACTGGTTTCTGTGCACTTCTTCTTTTATGGTTAATAATCAACTGTGGTAATATTTGTGGTTAGCTTGTTGTCTGCCAAGCATTAGTAAAGCATGTAAGTATCCTCGCTTCGGAGTGAAAAATAGGAAATATAGAAGTAGTTTTGACCCTGTGCAGTTTTGGGGAATGAACAGAGAACACTATTTTAATGGATCCATTCTACACCAGTGAAAACAGCGTAATTGAAAACTAACCTCCATTGCGCACTTGCCTTTGTTTATCTATATGGTGTGAACTTGGATCATATGTTTTTAGTTATTGATCCCTTAGAGATTGGATTGAGCTTATAGATGTTGGGTAGTTCTTTGAAAAGGCTGAATCTATTTTTATAGTTTACTGGTTTTCATTGTTCTCCTTTCTTATTTTATTGAGATGTCTTTATTGTGATCCAGGTTCATGCTGTTGAGAGAACTCCTTCTATGAGTGAGTTGAATGAAATTCTTCTTGGGCAGGTACCTATTGCTACTGTATAGTGTGGTTCCTTACACCTGCTTTATCTAATTTCCCTAAGCCTCTTAACTTTCACCTGCTATACGTTCGTCCTGTTACCAAACACCACTGTAGTAGGTTATTCTTAAGCCCTATCCTAGTACGTCTGTACCATTTGAATGCTAATGGTGTAGGATAATATTGGCTACAATGCAGCCATTTTTGTCTTTGACTTTATAACTGCTGAACTAAATGGATAAATTCATGTAGCTTGTCTCAACTAGTGTAGGATGATAATTTGGTTGGTGTAGGTGTATAAGGTAATCTTGATGGTTTGATAACAATTTTTTTTAATATAAAAAAATAGTTAACTGTGCACATATCATTTCCAAATTACATTTCAATCATAGATATCAATCCTTACGGTGCTTATTTGGCAGGAGCACCTCAAGCAAAGTGACTTGTCATTTGTATTCCGCTTACAGGTAACCTTAAAAATATCATGCCACTTTTAGTTTTGTTACTCTCATTCATTTCCCACATTTGTTTAACCAGACTTTTTTGGGTACGCATTTGTTTAATCAGATTTCCTGTATGAAATATTATGTCCATGGATTTGGTGGAACTTTATTGTAAACCCAACCTTACTGCAGAATTTTACTTTAAAACCTCTTGTTTACTTTCATAGGTTGCTGATGATTCAACATTGTATGGATGCTGTGTATTAGTTGAAGAAGTTGTTCAGAAACCCTCAGGATTGCTTTCCACGATTTCCGATAGACAGTCTTCCAGCTCAACTTTGAGCCGTTATGTTCTGACCACACTCAGATGTTACTGTATTCTTTCAAGGCTTCCATTCTTTGAATTGCATTTTGGCATATTAAGTAGGTGCGCATCTGGTTAATTTATTATCGCAGTTTTTTCTTAAATCCTTGCTTTTTTTACTAATAATATACGGATAATTCTGTCCAAAGATGTTGTTTTTGGTAGCAAAACAATCCCTATGCAATTTTTGTTGTTATTTTCTTTCCTGCTTTGTTTCTTACTCTTACATTGCACCGTTTTCTTGTAGCATCTTCACTGAAGAAAGGCTGGAGCTATTAACAAAAAATATTGATCTTTTAGAATTGGAACCCTTTGATGGATATATCAAGGCAGAGAATTTAGAAAACTTAGATGGAACATCACTGAATAATGGAGCTGCAGACGTCGTGGCAGATGGCACAGCTGATGTTTCGCAGTCAAGCTTAGAAAATTCTCCACTGGAATGTGTTACTGATAATGGCACTCAGCTGGAGCATCAAGTAGTTGAGGAGCACTTTAACATGTCGAATAAAAGTGAAGATGATAATGCTGTTGCGCCAATTGCTTGTGAAACAGTGATGGTTTCAGCTAAAGGAGAATCTGGTGGTTCAACTCTTGAAGATTGCAATACCAGTGTTGATGATTTAACATCAAGCAAGCAAGCAGGAGAAAGACGTTTACCAAATGCAGTTCTGCCACTCCTGCGCTATTGTCAGTATGAAAGCTCTGAATCTTCCTCTAGGTATGTCTTTGACCTTTGTCTACCTGGTCTAGTTGTGCTCCAATGCTCAGCTGGTTTCATGCTCTAGTTGCTTGCAATCTTCACTGGGTCAATAATTCTTATCCTAAATATTGTGGATGATTTCATCCCTTAGTTAATTTGTTGATACAATCTGGTTTTTATCACTTGTCTTGGTACTCAGCTTTAATATGGTTCTACCATATCGATCTCTTTTACTGTTCTTTATTTATGTTTATTGATGGGCATTTGTGTTCTGAGCGCCTGAAATTCTCCTTTTATGCAGCTTCCAAGGTTCTCCAAGTGAGGACAGGAATTTTAGGAGTGATATTGATGATACGGAAACAGAAGAGACATCTTTTTCTGGCCAGGAAGACTCCAGTGATCACAATGATATTCTTGAATGGGCTAAGGTTTAGATATGCCAGTATTTAGAAGTATTATTATTTTATGGTTTTAAAGGCTTTATTCTTACAATGACAGCTCCTTAAATTCCCAATTTCTCTATTTTTCCAGGCAAACAACCATGGATCGTTGCAGATTCTATGCGAGTATCACAAGTTACATTGCCCAGCCAGGGGTTCTACACTTAGGTTTCAGCCTCTGGAGCACCTTCATCCCTTGGAATATCATAGACCTGATGAAACGGTGTTGCATGATAATGGCTCGACTATTGACTTGAGATCATGCCGCTCGAGTCTGGAATTTGCTGAGGTATCTTGTAGGATAAAACAAACTTACAATCATGTGTTTTTTCTGTAAATTAAAAGCATTTAATTGCTGTTTATTTTAACTGTCAGTATTGTTACTGTTTGTATCAGGCACACGGTGCACTCTTGGCGGAGGAGGAGGCAACTGCGTTATCAACGTGGGCTGTTGCATGCATATGTGGATCCTTGCGTCTTGACCATGTATGGGTATTCTGCTATTGGAGTCATTATTTATCTCAAACAGTGTTTTTATTGCTGGTGATTTGATTGTATAGGCAACTTTCTTTACATGCCTAAATCTTTCATGTCATTGTCAATCAATTCATAAATCTTTAGGAGGGAAGGTTGAATTGGAAAGTTGCATACGTATTTTGTACTCATCCTAATTATGGAGATATAAACCGTAGTTATTTTGCTATATTGTTTGATGAGTCTGATGTTGAGATTAGCCATCAAATTTAAATATTATTATTGCATTTTGTTGCTTTCTGTTAATTTTCTCAATACGACTTCACTGAAGGTTGTTTTGGTACTGGTATGCAGTCATCAGGGTGTATCAAGTTATTTTATAATGACATTCTATCATAGAGGTTTTCATGAAACTGAACTGTGGCTGCAATTTTCCTTACTTTCAGATCTTAACAATGTTTGCCAGTGCATTGCTGGAGAAGCAGATCGTTGTTGTTTGTTCCAATTTGGTATGTATCATTCATGCCATGCCGTCTGATCTGAACAGTTTTCCATTTTGGTTCTAAAGATAGGAGAAAGAATTTTGTTAACTTGGTAGGTGCAACCAATTCTGGAAGCCATGGCAGGGGAAGAGAGTCCATTAGCTTGTTTTTTTTTTTCATTTTTATCCTCAAGTTAGGAGACAAACTTCTATTAGCTTGTGGGTTTCCAAGTAGATTCATGCACATGGATACATAATTGAATTGTTAAGGACAGGTTAGTTTGATCTGAATGCATCTCACTTGAGTTGAGGAATCACACATGCTGAATTCCTCCCTTTAAGAATTTAGAAATTGTATTTGGATAAATTTGTTTCCATTTTGTTGCTAAAATCTGATCTTTGTAGATAGGATCAATTATGCTTTTCAATCATATTGATTTCAAATACTTCATTATACAGGGAATCTTGTCTGCTTCAGTTTTATCAATTATTCCTATGATTCGTCCCTTTCGGTGGCAGAGCTTGCTAATGCCTGTATGGTTTCCTTCTAGCCTATTATTTTTTTACTATACAGAGATGTTGTCTGGTCTATTTCTTGGGTTTCTAATTATCTGCATAAATTTTCAGATTTTGCCAGATGATATGCTGGACTTTTTGGATGCACCAGTTCCTTACATAGTGAGTGTCGGTTTCCAGTTTATTGGTCTATTATTTCTATTTGCTTGCAGCAAGCTGTTCATTGTGTTTATTTGGATTTTGGACTGTTGTTTGGTGGTTGCTAGTTGGCATTTTGGCTTATGTCTAAAGTTGGTTAATTTCTAGAAAATGCAACAATATCCGATTTATCCCTTCAGAATCTTCTGTGTCAATTTTCTCCAATGGGTTGGAATTTTGGATAAGTAAATGTCTCGACAGGAAGCTAATTTTAATATGCCAGCTTTAACCATTAATATTTTCGTGCATTTTTTGAATTAGTATATTTGCTTGTATACTTAGTTTGGCTGCTAAGTGTTACACTATCTGTAGGTTGGTGTAAAAAACAAAACAAGTGAAGTACAATCAAAGTTGGCAAATGTTATCTTGGTTGATGCTAACAAGAACCAGGTTTGTATTTTGTTTTTAGCAATTCTGTGTTCTTAACCCTCATCCACATTTCAAATGCATTATGTTTTCTGCTCCTTCAACTGCGTCTTAGATATAACTATACATTCTGATTGGTGGGTGCCGAAATTGCTTGGGTTGTGGAAATTTATATTATCTTTTTACTAGCAATAAACCAGGGTAAAATTCAAATTCTATTTGAGTTTATCATCTTTTCTTTCCCATGTGCTTGTTTTTTCCCCCAAGTTCTTCTCTAAACAACATTGCTTTCGCCTTTCAGATCCATTAATTAAATGTTTAACCCAGTCATTTTGTGGTTCTTGTTCTATGATGGAAATAGGTAAAGTCACCAACAATACCACAACTGCCAAAACACCGGGAGTTAGTTTCATCACTTAGTCCTTATTATGCAAAGCTTGTTGGTGAAAACTATTTGGCTAAAAAAAGACCGATGTACGAGTGTACAGATGTGCAGGTGCGTTACTTAAATCTCTCTATTGTCACGATACATTTCACCTTGCACACTGTTGGTGTCCTTCTTTCCCTTCTCCTCCACGTTGTTCCTTGTTTCATGTTTTTGTTTTGGCCATGGTGGCCTTATTATTTGACACTGTCTTGCTGATTTTTTGTTGATAAAACATTTTGACATATAGGTTGAAGCTGCGAAGGGATTTCTAGCAGTGTTAAGATCCTATTTGGATTCACTCTGCTCGAACCTGCGGTCACACACGATTACAAATGTACAGTCTAATAACGATAAGGTTTGTGTTTCCCACTCCATATGCTTTTAGAATACTAACGTATAATGCTGTAAACCTGACCTTCATTCCTTCTTGTAGGTATCGCTTCTTTTAAAGGAGAGTTTCATAGATTCATACCCTAGTCGTGATCGACCATTTATGAAGGTGAATCTCTTGAACATTATACATGCTGCTTTGGTTTCCCAATTATATTAGAATCAATTTGATGCAAGTTTTTACCCTCGTTCTTGATGGCTTTTCTGGAACCCGACTACTTTAGAATGAGATTGAAACATTCTGCTGGGTTAACCTTGTTTTAATGTCAGTATGACTTTCTGCACTGCTGGGTTAAGCTGTCATTTACATGCTCCTTACTTCGATCTGTTCTGCAGCTTTTCGTGGACACACAGCTCTTCTCTGTACATACAGATCTTGTTCTTTCTTTTTTCCAGAAAGAGTGAACCCGTGATGATGCTCATTGGTTTGTATGTATATTTATGTCCTTTGCATTGAACGCAAGTTCAGATACGCGTGTAATTATTGGCCAGCGGCTACGAGGCCATAGAGTGTCTACTGCACCAAGTGAGGATCACGGGGCACACTCTGAACGCCCATGGTCAGAACCTGGGCATAGGAGATAAAAGAGAGCTTGCCTGTGGGTTGTGGACTACAGGCGGAAAAAACATATATAATGCTAGTATTATTATGTATTCATGCCAATCCAAATGTTGCCAATTGTGAAACTTTTAGGGTTTTTATACTGTGTTTGCCCATGTAGAAATAGTAAAATTGTAGCCTTAAATCAAAGGGGGGCTTATATTTTTTAACTCTCACCCCCTTTCTACTCTGTTGGTTCAAATAACAACAGAGAATTTCCCATTTCAGTGTTCAAAAGTTCAAGAATTTTTGCAGAATTGAAGGTTGTAATAAAGTTAATCAGTGCAATCACGTGTGCATGTCTACTAGCCATTTATAATTTTTTCTTTTTTGCCCTTTAAACAAGCGAGGACTGAAGCCATGTTGGCAGAGCCATCAGACTCGGGCCTAATTATGCTTGAACAAGGAAGGGTAGAGATGATACTCGGAGAAACTGTGACAAACAAATTGAGGTGGGTGCACTCATGGGAAGTTGCAGAACTGGTATCATATAATATAATGTGCAGAAGAAGATGGCATCAGAAAAGGCTGAAAAGAAAAGAGAGATGGAAGAATATTCAAGTCGCACGTGTGTTTGTGCAGGACCATGTTTAGGTTCCTGTTCTTGTAAGTAAATTAAGGTATGCTAATGCTTTTGCTTTCTTATCTCTTTCTTAGGGTTTAAAAAAAGTGATGATGGGTGGAGTGGTTTCAGTTTCAGCTCTGTTCAGGGTTATAATGAATTCAGCAAAGATTTCAGCTTTGCTTCCTTCTTAGGACCAAAATAATTGAAGGATTCAGAGCAAAAGGGGACAGCTTTTACCAACTTGGGTTTGGTATATTTATTATAAGACCACACTTGAAAATTTTGAAAACTTGAAGCTCAACTTTTTTTACTATTCTAAGATCAATTTTTTAGAGTTTGAAACACTTTTGCATCAAACAATAGAAAATGAAAGTTTATTAGATCAAGATTAATTCCAGTCGCACCGGGTTGGTCTATTGAGGGTAAAGTGCTTCTTCAACAGATAATTTTTCCATATATAAGATCCAACATTGTGATATCCAAAACAAAAGTTGAGAGAAGGTGATGGTACTTTCGTTGCATTTGATGCTAGTAGTAAATTTGGCATCACACTCTGGTCTGAAACAGAGGAAGTATTAAATTTTGGTTGTAGATTTTCATTTGTTTTGGACAAATTATGTTTTTTTTAACATGAAATTAAGTTGCATGGCAATGAGATTGAGATTTGGCAGAGTTTTGTGGTCCCTGAAAGGGTTTTATGTAAATGGAAAGGAAATACTGTCTTAGATTTTAAGGACAAGTGAGTCAAGATTGTAATATATCAGTGAAACTTTTGAACTTCACAGCTGATTCTTTAATTTCTCTGCATCTTTGTTTTGTTGTACTACCAGCAAGTGCTTTTTTACTGAGGTAATTTCGAAATGCAAAGTGAATTATTAGAATGGCGTGGGGACTACAACACATTCAACTGATGAGTAAAATACAGTGATGGACTGGACTGCATTATTATAAGTGTGCATGTTTCTGCAACCTGTTACCTAGAGATTGGTCCTGAAGTTAGTTAGGGTACAAAGAAGCAACTAGATGAGGTCGATAAATAAGGGTACCCTTAAATTTAAAACCAGATGACGTTTCTTTAACCCTAAAAAACGAACTTGGTTCCTTTGATCTTTTGGTCCAGTTACAGAGAATAATACATAACTTTTCTTGTACATTAACTTAAACAACCCATCTGCAGAAATTAACTCATTTTTAATCCATTCAATATCAAAAAGATGCTTAAATATAATCATAATCTTGCATGTTTATCCCGTGTTTGAAGGAAGAATTTCTCTGAATATCCTCCCTATCTTTTCGGCAAGAAGCTAATCTCGTTCGATCATGATCGGGCCATGAAATGGATGACTCTCCTAGTATAATTTTCTACATTCTCCGGAGTCGGAACCTGATGTTGAGAACATTAAACAACAATAAAGTGAGAAATGGGCCAAAACCCAGAACTCAAAATGTGGTTAGGGAAGGAAGAGGATTGATTCCGGAAATGCACCTGAAATAGGAATAGAGGAGAGGGAAAATGTTTGGTGTTAGTGTAATGTAGTGTGGGGCTTGAAATGTACCAAAAAAGGGATGGTTTGCATGTGTTGGAGTCTGGCAGAGGAGGATAACAACAGTGCTAAAAGACAAAGAAAAAAAAAGAGAGTTGTGCACTATAACACTCACTACTTTGCATTACAACTCTGCTGCTACTCACTGCCAATAACTTACAATGCAAGAATAGTTCCAGGGAATTAAATGCAAACCCAACAATACCCTTTCACTTCTTTTTTCACTTGGATTAGATACCCTTCCCTCTTCCTTTATGAATTTTTTTTTTGTTGTACAATAGAAATTTCTAATCTTTCTTGCTAGTACTACTAAGGTCATGACATCATTCACAATCACAAGTTTTGGAACTGTGTTCTGTAAGAAAAGCAAACACAGTTGTTTTTGTTTTTGCCTGCAGACTTTCCAGAAATGCAGGTTTTGAATTTTAAATACTTCTCTGTTAATTACGGTCTGGAAGGTGATATCTTTTCTACAAAATCCCACCTAATTCTGGATTATGATGTTTTTTGTTTTTTTGTTTCTCTGGAGAAACATGAACAGGAATCTGATGTTGTTGTCCAATACAATGAGGCAAGATGTTTTGTTTTGTCATGTGAATGTGATTTTGCTCAGCTCTCTTCCATCTCCATGCCAACTGTATAATGTATAGTACTAAACTAATTAAAAAGAAATTGAATGAATCAAGTCAATTATTGTGTTGAAGCAAGTGATGAATGAAAGGATATCCAAAAAGGAAATAAACTAATGCTAGTGGTTGAGTGACTTAATGAAGTGGGGATTCATTTTTTTCTATTTTTTGGAAAAGACAAGTTAGAGTGAAGGGGGAAAAAACCAGCAATCAAAGAGGAAAGGAAAGGGAAAAAACAACATAAGTCTCAAGTGTTTTCCCATAAAAAGGAACAAGAAGGGGAAACAACATTAAAAGAGAGGGGTTACTAATTACTCCTACTACTCAGTGTACTTCTTTTGATATCTCGTTCCGACAAAAAATTAATTTTGTTCGAATATAGTTAAATCTTAAATATCTCAATATAATTTTCTTCGTAAATTAAGAGTGAACAAATCTCTCACAAACAATTGAGATTACTACTCACTGCTGGTTAAAAGGTTGCACATTTCTTTTTACTGGAACCTCAGCAGAAAAGGAAACACAAGTCATGATCTTTCATTTTGTTTCTTTCTCAATTTCCAGAATCCAAAAAAAGGTCAAATAGTAAGTGGAGAAAACTGCATTACTGAGGGAAAGGAACAGAGGAAAAGGAGAGAAGGAAAGTAAAGGGAGTTAGTAGCAGTAAAAGCTCTTTAAAAACCGTACAATCTTCTGAGTGCAGGAGAGGCAGGCATTGGGTTCAGATTTCAGATCAGAAGTCACACACCCAACTCTGAAAAATCTCAAAAAAATATATAAGAAAAACAAGACTTTTTTTCTCTTTTTTTTATCGTTTTTGTTTTTTGACAGTGTCTTTTTTAATGCGCTCTGTTTTCTTTAGTTTTATGGGTTTCCGTAGAGGTGTCAGAGACAAGAGCTGCCAGGCAGCTTAGGTGCAGCAGAGAAGTCAGTCATCAGATGAAACAGAGGAGGTGGCAGTCATAATAGCAGAGAGAGAGCAGAAAAGAAAAGAAAAAAGAAAAGAAAAGAAAAGAGTTGCAGAAGAAACAGAGCAGCAGCTAGCTCAGCTACACTATAATCAGAACCATTAGTTTTATCCATGTACAGAAGATTCTGCAGAGCAAATGGTCCCTGAAATAAATATACCTACTCAGTACTCTCCATCTAGTCATAATATTATATTAACACCTTCAACTAGAAAGCATTAAGTAAACTCATCACCTCACTTCCAAAGTTCCTTCCCCTGCTTCTTCCCCTGCAAATAAACTTCTTTGTCTCTCTTTCATTTCTCAGTTGGGTTTTGTTCTTGTCCTTTTACCTCTTTTCCTCGTCCATTCTTGTTTTTCTTTTCAAAGAATCTATCTTTCTTGTTCTTGTTTTTGTTCTTCCTCTGTTTTTCTTTTCTTTTCTTCAATTTCCTTCTCTAGTTAGTTACTCTGTTTCTGCTCTGTTTTCTGGTTTAATTATATGATGAGTGGAAGAAACAGGTTTCCTTTCACTGCAACTCAATGGCAGGAGCTTGAACATCAAGCATTGATCTTTAAGTACATGGCTTCAGGAATCCCTATCCCTCCTGATCTCCTCTTCACCATTAAAAGAAGCTGCTTAGACTCCCCACTTTCTCCCAAGCTCTTCTCTCGCCAATCTCCACACAGTAAGTGCAGAAAGATGACTTTTTTCTTACTAATCCCTGCTGTTCTTCTCTTGGGTGTCTTCAATCTTGTAATGCAATCTTGTTTTGGTGGTGTTTTGTTGCAGTTGGGTGGAGCTGTTTCCAGATGGGTCTGGGTAGAAAAATAGACCCAGAGCCAGGAAGGTGTAGGAGAACAGATGGGAAGAAATGGAGATGCTCAAAAGAAGCATACCCAGATTCTAAATACTGTGAAAGACACATGCATAGAGGCAAGAACCGTTCAAGAAAGCCTGTGGAAAATATTGCATCACAACATACAACAGCAACAACAACAACACCCATCTCATTAATTACTAAACCCATTTCCACCTCCTCTCATTCTCTCTCTCTGTTGTCACAAGAAACCCAAAATCACTTCAACTATTCTCCTTATCAGTTTTCAAGGCCACCACCTGGGGCTGGGGCTGGGGTTGGCCTTTCTCCTCAAAACAGCAACACCCATTTGCTTCTAGACTCTAATGGAGATTACAGGTTGGTTTTTCTCTCCTTGTTTTTGTGTAAAGTTTGCATCTTTTTTGTTTTCTTGAGTTATTTGATCATTTTGGGTTTTTCTTTTTTTCTCTGTTTTTTTTACTGAACCAGAAGGAACAGGAATGTTTATGGGGTGAAAGAGGATATTGATGAGCATCCTTTCTTTTCTGAGCAATCTGGTTCCATGAGAACCTTATCTGGTTCTTCCATGGATGATTCTAACTGGCAACTCACCCCTCTTGCAATGAGTTCTTGTTCCTCTTCCACTTCCTCAAAACAGAGGAGCTTGTCCAGTTCTGCACAAAATGGGTACTCTTACTTGCAGCTGGAAAATAATCAGGACAACAATCCAAAACAACAAAAGCAATATCATCATCATCACCAACAACAAGCTGGTTATGATCAGAGACAAGAATCTGAGAAGACTGTGTACCATTTCTTTGATGAATGGCCACCAAAGAACAACAAAGACTCTTCTTGGCTTGATTTGGATGATAAATCATCTTCTTCAACAACAACAAGGCTTTCAATCTCTATCCCTACTACTGCTACTACTACCACCTCTTCATCACATGATTTTCCCATCTTCAACTTAAGAGCTGCTGCTGCTGCTGCTGCTGCTCATAATGGTACTTGTCAATAGTTCTTTATGTTATTATTTTGCTTTACATTTTCCATTTTTGGTATTCTTGTTCCTGTGATGAACCCAATAGTTCTTTGTCTGTGAAACATCATTTTTTTTGTTCCTCTGCTGCAGATGGTTGAGTTTCTCAGTGGTGGGTGTCAAATTAAAGCCAAAAATGTACTTACCTGCATGTGGGGATCACTGCTTTGTCCACTCTAGGTCTATGAAATTATGAATGAATTGCTCATCTTTATTTCATTTCATTTTCATTTATTTTGTACTCTGTGTTATTGTTGGGGTTGAATTAATTAATTATATTATGGGAGTGAATGAATGTTTATGAATTATCAGTATCCAATGTATGCTTTTGTTTCCTTTTGTTGGGTTGGATGATGACTCTAATTGACTAGGTAAGATGAATGCACGATTTTTATCGCCGTAGGTGATTCAAACTCGAAATTTCGACTATTTTGTACTATGTTTGTTTGTTTTCTTGTTGTGTACGAGACATTTGCCAAAGCTGCTGCTGTGTTTGCAGTTATAGTTTGAGGGACCAAAATGGGGGGGCCCTGGTGGTGGTGGTGACTTGCTAATTTGTCACTCTCTAATTCATTTCTCACCCAAACTTAAAAACCTGAGTAGACCCTCTACTTGTAGTCATCTAACTGACACCACTTTGTAATTATATCTGAAATCCTTGCCATATTTGGATTTTAGTATTTTTAAGAGAAAAAGTTGAAGGTTGAAACCACCCAAGCTGGGAAAGAAATTCATCACTTCACACTGTTTGGTACAGACACTGTAAAATTGTTACACAGCTCCGATGGTAATTCACTAGTATTTCCAGTAAAGCATGTTAGGCCTCGTGTTCAAATCATCTGATTTACATTCTTATGCATACAAAAATGACAATGAGGATTTTCTCCACAAATAAATAGGTAACATTCAAAGCTGTGCAATTTGGATCTGTTTGGAATCTTCGGACTTTGGAGTCCATGAACCTTCTCTAGATTTAGTGCTTTGTTTTATCGATTCTATTGATAGTTGGCAGATTTGATAATTTTGGACCGGCTTGTGTTCCGTTCTTCTGATTTATTAATGAACCGGGAAAATAAAAATGGAACCTTGACCGATTTATTAATTAAACCAAAGAAAGAAAAGAGCGGGAAACATGCTACTCATTTTAGGTACTTTTCTGGAGAATAACTTCAATCACCCCCTTAAATTGCCGGAGTTAGGAACATAGCCATCTAAACCGTTCGATTCAACATTCGGTCCAATTGAACTGGAAAAAACTGGTCAACATTCATTTTTTGATCTGGCAATCAAATCCGGATAAACCTGATTAAATTATTAAATTAGTGACTCTAAAAGCTCGAGCATTACAATATCCAGTTCAGTTCCCCATGATTTCGTGGAGGGACTCGCCTTTTATTGTTCCAAATCTGATTTCAAATGTCTGAAGATATTTTTGGGTGGTTCGAATCGTGTCATATTAACCAAAATTACCTCTCGAAATTGACTTATCAGTGCATACGTGTCACCGTGTCAGTGTATTTTGCTACTAACATGGAGTAGTCGGCCAAAAACAGGCAGGGTAGGGCTGGTGAGAGTGGTGTGGAGTGGAGGGTCCAATTTGAGAAGTGCACTCCTGGTCCTGGTCCTGTTTGTAGCAAATAAGGGATGCAAAGCCATACTCTGCTCTGCATCCACCTGCAGCCTGTAAACCACTTTTACAAAAACCCTAAACCCTCCCACCCAACATCCAACACCTCCCTCCCCCCCCCCCCCCCCCCCCCCATCTCAAAAATCTGACTCACTCCTGTCAGAAATCCCACTCCAAAAAAGAAAAAGCTCCAATGTCATGTAACATCACCACCTCACACATTTCTATCCTACACAAAAAGATAAAGGAGAAAACAAAAGAACTACTCTTCCAACCAAGCGCATCATCAATTTCTCAGACAATTATGGCATTATATCTGGCAAGAAGCAACCTCTGCTTACTCGGATCCACATCAGAAAATTTAGAATCATTTCCTCTTGAATTATTCTTCTATCAATGCATCACAAGTTTGCAAAACAATGTCCTCATTAGTTGGAGTTTATATATATGCAAGCTAGGCTAGGCTGTTTTTTTAAGCCCTAACTATAACGCAAGGACGGGGATGCGAGACTTGCGGTTGCATTAACACTGGCTTTTATTAACTGGATACAGAAACCAAACCTATAATTCAGGGAGTACACAAAAACATCTACAATGAACCAAGTACTTTTCCTACGGGCCAGGGAACAAGACACTCACCTTAAGCATAACATTTCACATGTGTGGTGGTTGGTTGGTCACAACTCCCTTGAGATTTCATAATGTTTTTAGCATCAATCTTCTCTCACTTTTGCTATCACTATTCGCCATCACTATCCTGAAGCTCAGCAGAATTTCCCCTGGCGGGACTGGAATTTGGTTTCCCCTCTAATTGCTCATCGTCGTCAGATTCTGACCATGCCCGCTTCCTTCTAGTGGTTGAAGGTGGTGCCTTCATAGGAAGAGAAAAAAATATCAGTTGACAGCAGGAATACTCGCTTTTCTATGAGTTGCTAACCAAGAAGCAAATTCGTATTCCTGCAGAAAGTTCATAGCTTGAGATTGAGGTCTACTGCACTAGTCTTCCCTAGTTTTGACACTTGGACTTTAGGTGGGAGAAAGCAAACCTCAACCCCAAGCACACGCCAGTAGGTGATAGTGTAACCACGTCCCAGGACCAAAAAAAGTTTGTCATTCACAGCATTGTGTGTTAAAAAACATGCAAAAAACAAATTCTCACCGCATCCTCTGCATCGGAATCTTCAAGTCCAGCTGCTGCGAGAACGTCCTGAGCAACTTCCTCATCCTGATCATTCATCTGATTTCTGGCATCTTCATCCTCAGGTTCCTCCTGATCATCCATTACATCAGCTTCTGCTTCTTCCATCTCATAATGTGACTTTGAGCTCTTCTCCTTCTTTCTCCTCTTTCCACCTTTTCTCCTTCTCTTCTCACTGTGCCCACCTTCCTCATCATCAACCTCAGATCTGTCCCTCCGTCTAGAAGATGTGCTGCTCTTCCATTGCTCCTGAAGGTGAAAAGTCATTGTATTAGGAACTCATGGTTCTTGAGCATGAGAAAAGAAAATCCATTTTGAGACACAACTAATGCAGTCTCAAAGTAATCTGTATTTTCCGTAAAAGGGTAAACATCTGCAAGAGCATCACATGACTCCTGCCTCTTAAGACATGCATGCTACAAGAGAGACGACTCGGCAGATAAGAATATTCTATAATGTACATAGCTGCAAAACATAACGAAGAAGATTCAAGCATTAACAGGAAAAGAATGCTAACAATAGGCCATTTTGAACAGAAGAACCAAATTTTACTAGTTATCAAGATATGGAACAATTTTACCTTTATACGCTCAAGATGCTCTTCTTGTTGCCGCACCCGTTTTAGTTCATCCTCTTGCTTTCTCTTCTCCAACTGTTTCTCGAAAAAAGAAACAATTGAGTTATATTATAACACTTCCTGCCACTACTCACAACAGTTATAGATGTAGGAAAACTGAGTTTACAAAAAATAGACCTGTATTTTCCTTTTTTCTTCAGCCTTGCGACGGGCTTCTTCAGCTAATTGCATTTGGCGTGCAACTTCTTGTCTCTGCCGGTTCTGCTGCTCCTCTCGCTCAGCAGCTTCACGATGAACTTTGGCAGCTTCTAGTAAGTGTTTGCAATACTCAACGTGGGTGTTGATTTTCTTCTCATCAAACCCATGAAAATTAAGATTGGAAGCGGCAGCTAACTGACTAAATACACGAACAGCATTTTCCAGCTCATCAACTGTTGAACGAACCTGTAGTTAATAGAAATAGTGGCATTAAGATAACATCAGGGTTGGGAGACGAAGCAAGAATATTGAAACTGCCTATCACCCTTACTCAAGTTGTAATGTAATTTGATCCTTTACATTCCTAAGCTTTATAGAGCATAGCCCTTAATTCACCCTCGTCTTAATCATGCTAGGGATTTTTTCCCAGTAAAAAACCATCTTGAGCATGGAGTAAAATTACTTACTCATGCTGAGGCAGAGTAACCATTTTGTACCAAAGTGGAAAGCTACTAACAAAATATAAAAATAGACCCGGAAAAATGAAAACATATCTCCCAGAAAAACGATACCTCATCTACTGTTCTCTTGGTCTTCTGCAGCGTAGATGCAGAGAACTTTTGCATAGCCACACCTGCATCAAATCTTAGAGTGTAATTTGAAGGTGCCAAATGGATGGCTCGTAGTAAAGTTTTCTTGCAGTCCTGCCACTGTTCAGCTTCATAATGAGTACGAGCCAGGTAAAGGAGAATCAGAGAATCTGTGTTATAGTAGAACTTCCGCATACAATTCTGATACTGCAAGGAACAGTTGATAATCAATATGTGAAATACAAAAAATTCAAAGAATATTGTACATAGATATGAAAAAAGATGAACTGACCATCTTCACAGCTAATGCAAAATTTCCCTGTGCAAAATAAACATGTGCCAAATTTATCCAGACATCTGGTATCTGGACAAAAATGTTTCCACTAGCAGCTTCTTGGACCTATATCATTATGAAATATACAAAGAATCAAACAGGAGGAAGAAGGATAGGGAAAGGGAGACTCGGAATAGCCCAAGGCTCAGTTACTATTTTTCTTGCCTGTGTAAAAAGATCTTTTGCTACATCAAAGTGTCCTTTTTCAGCCATGACAACTCCAGCACCATTGGCAGCATATAGATTAGCTTTATGCTGAACCAGAACCTGCAATTTCAAAGACGAAATGAGGAGATTATTGCATGAATACAGCAACCTAACAGCATAAAACAGTCTGCTCTATAACCTGAATGTGCCACAGATATAAGAGGAAACAATAATTTCAACAATCAAGAAACATTATTGCATTTAAATCTGACAAGATAACCAAATGTGTTACCACATGTAATATAATGTCTGTAAACATGGAATCTAACAGTACAAAATACCACAAACAATGTCGCTTTATGTGGGAGGAAAGACAAGGATAGAGAAAATAAGTTGAGGAAAGAAAGGGTTTCCTACTTTTGTATACAGTTCCTTAGCTTTTTCCAAGTGAGTTGCTTCCAACTTGGGATTTCTTTTCTCATTGCGTACAGCAGCAAAGT
The DNA here is from genome assembly GCA_963691705.1 of Viola odorata. Taxonomy (NCBI): domain Eukaryota; kingdom Viridiplantae; phylum Streptophyta; class Magnoliopsida; order Malpighiales; family Violaceae; genus Viola; species Viola odorata. Next base: position 4,502,745 of record OY829546.1, read on the forward strand.
AGTTCCAGTTTCCCTGATCAAGGCAGATAAGGCATTAGATGGACATATTCTATAGCATTAATAATGAAGACAAAATACAGAAACAATTGAGGGGAAGTAGTCATCAAAAAGTAGATATGGTGAGGTCACCAAGACATCCGAGAGAACCCCAAACAGGAAGCAGAAAAAAGCAGGACACGCACCAAAGAGAGGGTGGCATAGGAATCCTTCCCATCAGTCACCTCACTGGCAGAGCGTAAGGTTTCTTTAGCCTTGACCCAGTCATCATTCTTAAGTTCCAAGTCACCAAGCATAGATAATGCATTAGGGTTCTTGTCACTCACCTTTAGAGCCTCATTAACCTATCAAAGAAATAGCAAACAGCTATTAAAAGATCGCAATTGAAAAAAGAGAAAAGAAAACTGGAATTTGGTAGGAAGATATTAACCAGCTCAATGCTTAATTGAAGATTATTTCGAGATTTGGCAATAGCAGCAAGCCTCAAGTAAGCATCGGCATAGTTTGGATACTGCAAAAGAAATAAAGAAGTTAATATGTCTCTAGAGCATTTAGTGTGACTACAACAGAGGCAAAATCATGCCATACCTAAAACCTCTACAAAAGCTCAAATTGCAACAAAAGAGAAGATTTGTGAGTCAAAATTTCCACTTGAAATCATGATATGCACATATTTGCTCAGTAACAAGCCGCATCTATTCATCACACCAACTAAGGGAAACTTTGAGTCAGTTTCCATGTAAAGCTGTACTTTCATTTCTGATGTTTCAGAAGTTGACTGTGCTCTGCATTTCACATCTGAAGCCAAATAATTCACTCATTTTGATTTATTATTTTTTGCATCATAAGTTGTGTTCACCTCTAATTCATCCACAAAAATGGCCCTACCTCAACCTCTGTTCTTATGATGGTATCTACAGACAACAGAATATAGAGGACATGTCGACTTGCTCACACGTGCAAACACAAATAAGTACCTTGTACAATATGAGCTGGTAAAACGTGCTTGCAGTTTCTGTATTGTGTAACTGCTCAAGCAATCTTGCCATGTTAAATAAAGCGGTGACTTTATTCCAAGGAAGTTCCACATCACGGCCATCCTCCTCCAGCTTATGAAATAATTGCACGTCCTTGTATTGATGAATGGATGAAGTCGCATCAACAGGGTAGGCTTTTGCTTCATCATCAAGGAAGTCAAGCCATATCCCCTTACCTAGAGCTTCCTTAAAAGCAGTTAAAGCAAGCTGAAAGATAACAAGACATCAAACTTTCTTTCCGATAATTTTAGGGATAGTGAATTGTGCTTCCTCCCATCAAATTGAAAGCAATAATTAACAAACCTCAAGCTCATTCCTTTCAAAATGAATCACTCCGACATTGTTAAGCACTTCTGTTGGCACTTCTTGCCTTTCCTTGTTTAGAAGACTTTGTGCCTGTAATGATATGTGAAGTTTGATTTATCCTCACAAACTCAAACCAATTTTTTCTTCCTTTTCCACGAGTAGAAGTACAAGAGTGACTATCAGCAAAAAAGCCTTACAGTTTTGAATGCATCAAGAGCAGCTCCAGTGTCTGATGAAAGTAATAATTCCCCAAGATCAAGAAATGCCTGTACAATTATTGTTGTTAATTTTTTGGTTGAAAACAGAGGAAAAGCCCAATGTCAATAATTAAAGCAGTATGAGAAGTGTTAACAATAGCATCAGCTACCTGCGCATCACGTGGGTCAATTTTAGCAGCTTTCCGCAAAAACTCCAGGGCCTTCTCAGTCCGCCCTAATTGAACATGTATGTGGGCAAGAACCTAGAGGAAAATAACAAATCAGCTCAATTCACCAGTGAAATACAAATCATACATTAAAAAAACTGGAAAAGGGAAGATGGAGTTAAAAAATTCAAAGTGAACATAGTATGGCTAAACCATACAGAAAAGAGGGAAAATTTGGTTCAATACATAGCTAAAGAAAATAGGAGTGAAAAATAGCAGATTAGTAAATTCAAGAGAAATGAAGCAATTTCACTCACTTTCAGTGTCTCGCAGTTGTCAGGGTAAACCTCCAAAACCTTTTCGAAATTTGAAAGTGCGTTTTTAAACTCTCCTAACTTCAGCTGAACTTGCCCTAGACCTGATGAAATAACTGATCGTCATTTATAGAACTGGTGAAAATAAGAAGGAATGCATTAATCCTGCAACTACAGCATTCTTCAGTAAGTTGTTTAACAATTCAACAATAATCGTTTGAAGCCAAAAGGGAATGGTTTACGCACAAAGCAGGATCTACCCACCATAATAAGGGAAGACAAATTCACTTGGCTTATTGATTTCATTGACAGAAGCCCAATAGTACCTTAGAGCTGTCTCATAGTCCCCCTACAGTCAAGAGAAATGCATAATAATATTAGTTAAGGAAAACCCCCATTGCATGCCATGCAAACACAGATTGACAAATTGACATAGGCACTTACAGACAAGTTCCTTGGAATCGAAACTAAGATTTAAGAAGAAAATGCAAGATGAGTAATAGTTTCTTCAAGAAGCTTACAGGAGACAAACAGCTGAACGATTCTTTGAAAGAGTAAATTTAAAGAAGAAAGAAGAGTGAAGAGCAAAAGTTTATAAAAGGGATCACTAAGCATGCCCAATCATCACATAGATGGGGTTACTTGTTGTCCAAGAACTTAGAGAACTCTTCATTCAAAAGAAGTTTAAGTGAAAAAATAACCATCAACTAATTAATATAACCACAAATAGAGGGGAAAAAGCAGCACGTGGAAGAAATTTTCTCATAAAAGAACACTATGCAAATGAGCCATTGAAAATCATCTAAGCAGTTCTGCATTGTTCTTATCTCTTTCTATATAACTAATATCGAATTCAAGTATTTGCAAAACCATCTCCTACATATAGACATTACAAGAGAAGTGCCTCAGAAGAAAATAATCACTCTAGCTCCCCACAAATTTTGGCCCAGTAGAACAGAAAATGATACACAAACTTACAACTGTATCAAACAGGATGGGATTTCAAACCTTGCTGTGATAAGAACGTGCCAAATTGTAGTAAGAGTGTGACTTTGTTGGTCCATGATTGGTGACAGCAAGTGCAGTTTCGGTTAGTTGCTCTACTACAAAATGTTGACCGGTGAAGAAGAAGTGATTTGCGAGATAATTTAATGCCATTGCACAATACGGGTAGATCTCAAAAGCCCTCTGCATTTTCTCCATTCCATTCCTTATTCCACCAGCTGGACAGATATATTACATTATCACAGTAAGATAAATCGAAGAAAAATTATATGAAAAAACACTGAAGATATCCTTCCTGTGCACCTTCATTTGTTTGCAAATCCAAAATCGCAAGGGCCACAAGAGCCTCAACATTTTCTTGATCTAACTGCAAAAAAAACATAATGAAAATGTGAAGTCAGTATCAGTAAGGAACTTGCGCACATGTTTAGATGTCAACACAAACCTAATGCATGAAGAACTAATCAAATCACTTGCCTGCAAGACTCGTTGAAATGCCTGCCGAGCTTTTACAAGTCGGCCCAACTTATAATGGCAGTGACCTATCCCAAGCCGCACGGCTCCAGGGCAATCAGGATACACTTGCAAGGCCCTCTAAACCAAAGCCAAAAATATCAGATTCTACCCACAAATGTTTGTGTTACACATAAAACAGACACCAAAAATAGCACCAATTCTTAACAGAGTATTATCATATAAAACAACAAACCTTATATAAAGCCAAAGAATCATTATAATGGCCCCGATTGTACTCAACACATGCCTACAAAATACAGCGCAATTTACTTTAAAAGAAAAGTATTAGCACATCTACCCTATCCCACACTACATCTTACCACTTCTGAGATGACAAAATGTGGAACAAATGACCATTAGTAATATAAACAAAAAGAAGTCAATGTACCTGGCCCAAAAGAGCTGATACATTATCGCGATCACCCTCTAAAACAATCCTAAAAGCAGCAGACGCCTGCTCTACTTCGCCCTTAGCCAGTAGTAGCTGACCTATAAAGCACAGGCTTTAATTGTTTCTTCCTATCTTCATGAAAGAAAAAATTCAAATTTAAGACACCATTCCATCAGTTTCACACCGTACCTTTCCCAACCCAAGTAGATGGCTCGTGCATGTCAATCCTGGATGCTTTATTATAATATTTAGTAGCTTGTATAAAATGCTCCTCCTTTTCCCTTTGCTTCGTTTCAATCTTTCCAAGGTAACTATAATAAGCACCTAAGGCATTCAATATGGCTATCCTCTCATACCTAACATCAGCATAATACTCCTCAATCTCTGCCGCCAAAAAAGCCATAAAATATAGGTCAGAATCCAGCGATGAAGTAAACAAAATCCTTGAATTAGAACTACATAATTAGCTAAAATAATAAAATTACCAAGGCTAGATCCTTCCTCAAGAATCTGGCGGAATTGTTCGAGTTTTCCCTGCTTGAAATACTCCCTCTGCATCACATTACCAATCAGAAACCCATCAATTAACTTGAATGCGAGCTAAAATTCAAAAATAACAAGAATAAAAAAAGAGTTGAGGGAACTCACGGCGATGATGAGCCAGAGATCGAGAGGCGCTTGTTCAGCTTTGAGGATGTCGAGGATATCAGAGGCGTCGCGAGGGAGCTGGTCGAGAACTACTCGAACTTCTTCCTCGGAGTTCTGCACCGGTATGTAGACGCACGCCATTGTTGGGAACAACCGAGGGCTTGATTGGAAGCAGATAAAACTAAAACTGATTACACGCGAATGGCAGAAATATATGGAGAGTAAGAGGTGAGGTTAGGTTACGGTTATGGTTTTTACTAAGGGAGGACGTGTAGAGAGCAATGACAACTGACAAGAAGAAGAAGAGGAGGAGGGAATCGTAGTAGTAGTGATGGAGGGATTTATGTACAGGACGACAGATAAATAAATAAAGTTTGAAGGTGTGAAACTGTAAATAAAAATATTACATTCAACTCATTTTTATAGTTTAAAATATACAATATAAACCCCATAATTTCATGAAAGTTACAATTTTAATTTTTATAATTATTAACAAATTCAAATAAAATAGTAGTAAAAAATGGTAATTTTTTTAAAAATTTGGTAAAAAAATGTAGCAAGTAGAGTAGGACCCAAAACAATGAAAAAATTGTTTTATTTTTTTTAATTAAAATGGACTCTCTAATATTTGTTACAGATTTTTTTCAAATTTTAATATTTTTGAATTTCTTAGAAACGTTAAAATTGTATTTTTCAAAAAAGTATAGAATTGATATTGCAAATTTTTAACTATAAAAAATTAAATTGAATATTTTGTAAATTATAGGAATTTTTATATAGTTTACGCAAATAATTTTACTGTATGATTTAACTTATCTCCTTCCTTTTTATCCTAAAACAGAAATGAATACACCAAGGGTTGTTCATCGGTTTACAGAAATCGAAATTTCGTTTCTTCAGTTTTGAAATTTAGGAATTTAGTTCGATTTTGGAAATTTTGAAACCGAACTTTTATACCAAACGGACCGGAAGTTGGTAAGAAAAGTTCGGTTATATATAAGGTTTTTATTTTTTTCCTCTCTCGCCCTCCCTCGTCCGAGCTTCCGGTCCGAACTTCCGACTCTCGCTCTCTCCCTCTAGCTCTCGGCCACCGCCTCCTCCACCACCCATCGCCTCCTCCACCTGTATTACCACCTCCTCCTCATTCTCCACCACCCACTGCCTCTGCCTCTTCCGAAATCAAGACCTAAGGCTCTTCTCCTCTCTCGACCTCTCGCCCTCGTCGATCCGAGTCATCCATCCGACAATCCGACTCTCGCTCTCGGCTGCTCCTCCTCCACCACCCACCGCCTCCTCCACCTGTATCGGTAAGTTTTCTATACTAATTTGGGGATTTGTATTTGATTTATAACAATCAATCTCAACCCTAATAAACCCTAATTTCGAAATTTGGGGATTTGAACATTAAATTGGAAGATGAGTAAGGGAAAGGAGAAAGGATGAGGAAGCTTGTTATACTTATGATCATTTGGTACTTTTGTTTTGGTTTCTGTATTTATTTTTTTGCTGTTGTTGTTGTTTCTTTTGGAGTTTGAAGCATGAAGCCAGCAAATACTGTTTTTTTTGGTCACAAAATCAACTTAGTTGATGGGTTGTGAACTTGTGATGTAATTTGGGGTGATGGAGCGGTTGCTCATGATACAAGACAGTGGCTTAGCGGCATGTAGCTTCGGCATGAGAATTTGATCAATTTAAGTTGAAAATAAAATTAAAAAAAAAGCTTTTAGAAGTTAACCGAACTTCCATTCCGAAATAATTTCGGTTTCGGAATTACGGTTTCTGAATTTGAAAGTTCAGTTTCGGAAAACCATTCTGAAATTCCGATGAACACCTTACACACCAAAAAATTTAAATTGGCACTTGCGATAAATTCTTACATATCAGACGTCTTCAACAGAAGGAGGCTTATTTCAAATTCCTCTGCTTCACTTACGATCTTAACACGGTCGTCGTTTTCCCTCTGCAATTCCCACTCGATGCCACTCAAATGGTAAGCTCGCAAAATCTCGAAACTTGTATTCTTATTTTTTATCCTTTTTTCCCCTAAAATGTGCAATTTTCCTCCCAACAAGGGTTTTGCATTGGCAACCAAACGCCGGCACCACCGTGAACAGCCAAATCCTGAACGAAGTGTCACAGTGCGTGGAAACCTTTAACGGCGTCAAAGAAGGAAGATGGAAGGCCACTCTCGCTTTCTACAAACCCCTTCTCAGAGGTATTCCACTTTTGATTCTTTTTCCGGTTTTACCCTTTCGGGTTCTTGCTATTTACATGAAATAGAGATTCTAAGGGAGTTTATTTTGCTCAATGATCAGACCAGTCACTAGTGGCGGAGTTCCCGCGAGATTTCTTGGGTATTTCGTTGCCAGAGCAGCCAAGCAAGTACTATTTCATAATCCGGGGCCAAAAGATTGTGCTGGAGGCAGATGCCACTATCCAAACTATAATGGAGAAGCTGCAGTCTTATAAATCCCGTGTCGCGCTTTATTTTGAGGTTCTGATTTTTGCCTTCTGTTTGAAAATGTTATTGGATGCGTAAATGGGTGAATGCCATTGTTTCCTGTGTTTGTTCTTATGGCAGCATTAGTTGCTATTGTTGTTGTTGTTGGTTGATGCAGGGGTTTCAGTATCAACTAGGGGACTTTCAATTGCGAGTTGGGAAGGTTACACCGACCCATTCTGAGAATTTGAGAGGAATTGTAATGGAGGTAAGTGTGGAGCTCATGTGCATTTTGTTTTTGGTTGGTTTGTGGAATAATGTGGTATTTTAGGGTTTTGGGTTGTTTTTTAGATATTAATATATAATGGGATGAACGAAGACTATGCTTGTATTAGTCTAGATTTTCTGTTGGGCTTTAGGAGTTGTGATTTGTTTTTGAAGGGACTAGAACAGCTATGTATGATGAAGGTTGAGTACTTAATACTTGGTTAGAAAATATTATTCAATGTTAACATGTACTTTCTAAGCTCTGAAACTGTCATTTTCAAAAAAAAAAAAAAACTCTGAAACTGTCCAAAAAACCTATCGTTGTTTGGTTTTCCATTTCCCGTTCGCAAATAACCTCTTGAGTTGGCTGTAGTTTCTTTCTCATCCAATACTTACACCATCTGCTACCATTTAGTTTGTAAGGCTATATTCTTGAGGATGTGAAGTGGATCTAATAATAGTTTTGGTGTCTTAGTCTATAACTCAGCAAATGACTACCGTTTAAGCTGGTTAATCGTGATCAATTGAAATGGAACTGGCTTGTTTCTTTGTAGGTGGAGTATCTTCCCTTATCTTCGATGGAGAAATCAAGGCAAGTCATGGAAGAGTTTGTTGATATATGGCATGAAGCCATCTCTAAGAGATCATTGCCTGGTCATTTTATGCATATGGAACCTAGTTTTGCTGAATATGGTCTCTCTGATAATTATAGTTCACAGCATACTGCTGTTCAGTATGCCAATATCACGGCACAACTAATTGCTACGCAGTCAGCGCAAGCAGTGAGAAATTAGGTTACAGTCAACTCTTCGTTTGTCACTGAGAAATTAGGTTATAGCCAACTCTTCGTTTGTATGGTAATTGTTTTTTCTCCCGGTTCAAATGTATGCTTAATCGTTCGAAGCTTCCGGCTCCTTAATATTTCTGATGTTTTATCATTCATTTATTTCATGTTGTGAGGGGGTATTTTAGAGCAGGCAAAGAGCGTGGACTTGTATTGGCAAAGGCAAAGTCTTTCATGCAAGCCCATACTCCCCATTCTGAATTCTGATCGGTTTTCTTGTTAATGATGCTCAGCAATTTTGATTTCTAATAGTAAATGAGAGTTATTAGGTTCGCTAGGATTGAACCAGCAGCATCTTACGTAAGGACTGAGAATGTCAAATCAGTTTTGTGCGCTAATACTAATTCATAGCAGCCGCGGGTAATTTTTCACATGATACTTTCTTTTCTTTTCTTTTTGAAAGGAACATTATACTAGTTTTTTCTGTTACCGGAGACGAATTGCTGGAATATAGAAATATCATGAAATTGTGTAGGAAATTATCATTAACTAACCCAAAGCAAAAATAAATTATACCAAGATAATCAATTACAATTAGAATAAATAAGAATCTTTCCCAGGAAAATAATAAACAGCAGTAAAATATTTGTAATCCAAGTAACTTTTTTTTACTTATCTAAAAAAATATACTTGGATTTATTGTATTTTTTTTGGGGCAAGAACTTGGACTTTTTTTTTTTCTTAATAAAATATTCTTTTAAAAATAAAAATAAAAACAGAATGAACCAGTTACCACACTTTAGGTTTGGTATATAAGCGGCAATAGCGCAAACCACAGATTTTGATAGTAACGCACGTTCTTGTTGTTAGCCGCCCTTTTCTTTCATTACCTCTGTCTTTTCACAAAACACAGGTTCTTTTTTCATGCTCTTCTTTCCACGTTCTACCATTTACATTCTGTTCTTTTCCTTCTCTTTCTAACATTCATATGAGGATCGTTAAAAGCTGGGTGATCTGTTTCTTCTTTCTTAACTAACTTGATCAAAGTTGTTATCAGTTCACCTCCAATGGAGTCGAAGCCTCCTCAGAATGCGCCCAAAAAGGTTTTTTCAATACCCTCTTTGTTATTATCAAGTAAAGTCTCTGTCTTTATTAATATTTTTTTGCTGAAGAATTGCTTTTTGTGATGATGGTGCAGCTTAAGTTTGCACCTAAAGCTCCACCTCGCCGGGCACAACCCAAGCCTGAAGTTAAAACGTAAATGTCGTTTTGATTAATTGTAAAGTGATCGACTTTTATTTTTCAATTTGTGAGTTCTTAATTCGCATTCGGTTTGCAGCGAAAATGCGGAGGAAACGGATTCTGCTAAAGCTATGAATTTGATGAAGCAGTTCCAGGTATGTGAGTATTGTTCATTCTTTTGTTTTTTTTATTTGTAATTTTCTTAAGAATCTGATTTGATGGTTTTGTGCTTTTCCACCATTTTATAGGAAAGGTCGGTTAGGACGAGGCCTAAATCTGAAAAGAAAGGTATTTCCCTTTACCACACACATTGTGTTCTTAATTACCTTTGCTTCATTGTTCCACATTCTTCAACCAAATTGATTGATGATTATTAGGGCGTATTCATATTCGTGAAGCTTCATCGTTTTGTTGTTTTAAGTGTTGCACTGTGAATTGGACTGGAAGCAGTGAAATTTTAGCTCTATCATATGTTTTCTTCTAGGGAATGCATAATTTGTGGTCTTTTGTCAGTGGGAGTAAGGATTCCTTGATCATTTGTTTTGTTTGCAGTGAATGCATCACAAATTGCATTTGGTTTTGGAGCTGCATCTACTTCCTTGAAATCATATGGTCCCAGGCGTGTTGATTCCAACGGTATGCTATCACTGGGTCCAATGCTATCTTATTTGTTAGTAATAGAGTGGGCAAGTGCTTTAATACCTGCCTTTTTTTGCTATTTTCAGCCAATGCTTCAGTTCTGGGAGATAAAGAATATGTGGAACCATGGGTAAGCAAACCACGATCAATTTCCAAGCTCTATTATTAGTCTATATAATTGTCAGTTTCTTGCTCTAAACTTGTTTTCTCCTCTACCTCTCTCTCTTCCTGTGTGTTGATGCTACTTCAGGATTATTACAGTTATTATCCTGTAACTCTTCCTATGAGGAGGCCATATTCAGGAAATCCAGGTATCTTTCGAATTCCTTCTTTCTTTGAGGTCATTTTTTAAATAGGCACTGTCAAGGTTAATGTTGGAGTTGTTTGCGACTTTGCATTATAGGATTGTGTTAAAAGTCTTACATTTCTTACAGCAACTCTCGATGAGATGGAATTTTCCGAGGCTTCTGCAGTTGCAGCTTATGATGAGAATTCAACAAATCGTGCAGCAGAGCTTGGCTTACTGGTTAACAATTTGTCAATTGAAAATAGCACATTGTATTTCTTTTCAAATTCCTTATACTTACTGAGGTTTGGTTGGCAGGAGGAAAATGATGAGCCAAGCTTTCTCTTTCTTCAGTTACCACCAACAGTGCCAATGCAAAAACGGCAGACTGTTGCTGCTGCTGATGGTCAAGAGAAAGATAGCTCAAGACCATCAGGAGGTGGACATGCTACGGAGAAACCATGCAGATTAGATGAATTACCTGCGGGCTTCATGGGTAAAATGCTAGTGTACAAGAGTGGTGCTGTTAAGTTGAAGCTTGGAGATACCGTTTATGATGTGAGTTAATCTGTATCTTGGCACCATTTCCATTTAAAACAGCCAATAGTCACTTGTCTGCAATAAGAAAATTATGTTTTGAGAGGAAAAAGTGTCTGAAACCCTTTACATTCAGCGATTTTAAAAACTCAAACCAGCTTGAGGATCTTAATCTCTTTGCTCGAATAAGTTAATTATGTTGCTGCCAGTAAATTGGATATCTTCCATTCTCGTTTCGTGTCTAATGATCACAGAAATTTGTGCAGGTCTCCCCAGGTATGAACTGTATGTTCGCACAAGATGTAGTAGCTGTTAATACATCGGAGAAGCATTGTTGTGTTATTTCAGAGATTGACAAGCGTGCAACATTGACCCCTGACTTCGATTCTATTCTAAGTAATGCTGAGGATTAGTTTTTAGTGATATTGACTTATATATAGATGATTTTTTCCTCAAAAAGAAAAAGAAAGCACCTCGGAGAAGGAGAGTCAGTTTTGCAGTTACACATTTTTTGTTAGAAACAGTCAATTGAGTCTTTGGAAAGAAATAAACTTCAGCTCTCTTGATTTCTTTGAGTTCTGGTTTATGATGCATAGTTTCTACTTGAGCAAATATATTTGGAACTATCTTGTATGGAAAACATGTCATCAGACATATCAGAAATTCTTATTAGCAGCAGCATAGCTCAATGAGAAAATACAATACAAAAAAGAACTTATCAGGGTAAGATTACAACATTCAGAGTGTTTTTTTTCCAGCAATACAAAGATCTTATTCTGGAAATGTGAATTATTCAGTGGCTAGATAGCAAACTTAGAGTTGGTGGATTATAATTGGAGCTCCATACTGTGGTTGAAGCATCATGGTGGTGTGAGGAGCATGAGTGTACGAAGGTGACAGCTCGAATGAGAAGTTCTGTAAGATCATAGTCAAAGCGATCTTGGCTTCTAACATGGCGAAGTTTTGTCCGATGCAGGTCCTCGGTCCCCATCCAAAAGGAAAGAAAGCTAGGTGATCCTTGGACGCTTTCGAAACTCCTTCAGCGAATCTCTCTGGTTTGAATTCATCCGCGTCATCACCCCACAGCTCCTTATCATGATGAATGAGCAGTATAGGTAGTGTAACATCAACTCCCGCTGGTAGCGAAATGTTTCCTATCTTGGTTTCCTTGTAAGTATGCTGGTATAGAGCGATTGCAGATGGATACAGTCGTAAAACTTCATTGAGTATCAAAGTTACCTGCAAGGAAATGCAAGAAAGGATATCATTGGAGAATTATGTAATGCATTTTGAAGTAAAAGAGAAATTACTCACTATCTTGAGGTGGGTTAAAGCTTCATAATTTGGTTCCTTCTTTCCGCAAATCTGCAGAACTTCCTCCCTCGCCTTTTCTTGCCAATCTGGATGCAAAGCCAACACTATCATCACCCATGTTAACCAGCTCGAGGTTGTTTCTTGGCCTGCCAGGTAGAACACCTTGCATTCCTCGATAACATCTTCGATTGTCAAACCGTCTCCTTTCTTGCCATTCGCAGTTTCAGGTTGATTGCTCAGTTCACTAGATTGCAACAGCAGGCCTAGCAAGTCATCAGCACTCAATTGTCCTGTTCTCGCCGCATTCACTCTCCTCTGGATTAAATCTCTCAGAATCGACGTAATCTCTCTGTTCAGGTTGTTTCTCCTCCTATTCTTCTTTGTTGGAACAAACCTATGTATACGAAAGTTGGTTAAAACAATGGTGTCCATATTTTCCCTCTTCTATACAAATTGTCAAAGAGCTGTGATTTGTACCTGAAACCAGGAAGGTATAGGCTTTGCATCGCTTCCAAGGTAAGTGTCAGCAGCTCATTCTGAAGTTCAAAAAGCCTCTTCCCTTCTTCATAATTGCTCCCGAACGCGGCTCGGGAAATGACATCTTTGGTGAGTTTTTGAAGTTCAGGGCAGACATCAACTTCACAACTCCCTTGATGATCACTCACCATCTTCTTCCATTCCTCTATCATCTTGCTACAACTGATCGAGAATGCGCTCAACATCCCCTAAAACGAAACAGATTCCAAGAAAATCTCAATGAGCAGAATCAAACAACAGAAGTTTGTTAATTGAGGTGAAGAAAACTGTAACCTTCAGCTTTTCGTGGTGAAAAGCAGGATTGATAATCCTTCGGTGTTTCGCCCACTTCTCGCCTTCGAGAACTGTCAGCCCTTTTGCAAGAATGAGAATGAGAGGGGTTATTGGTGGTTTTTGAAAATGCCCTTCCTTGTTAGTCAGAATCTCTTTCATCATTTCAGGATCATTGACAATCAACCTAGGTGTTGTTCCGGCCCAAAACATCGATATCTTCCCTGTCAAGGTAAGTAATAGAAAACCATAATTTGTCAGGAAAAAAAAAACATAGTTTTGTGTCTAATAAAAGAAAGGAGGTGTTCAGATTCATACCATAGTTCTTAGCATTGTTAAATGTAAACGGATCGACGCGCGGAACGATCTGATGATCAGTTAGGTTTAGTGGCTTAGACCATGCTTCAGTTATCTGCTTAATGTACTCTTTCATGTCTCCCATCAAAACCTTGTATGGCGTGCCTCTAATTCCTTGCTGCTTTAACTTCCTCTCTAGTAACTTTGGCTTCCACCAGATAGAGTAGGAAACTCTGACAGCAAAATAGAGTGACACAAGTGAAAAAGAGATCATGAACACAGAATACAGGACATAGTTTTCCATGCTGCATACGGATTCTGTTTTACAAATTTTGAATCTGAGATTTTTTTTTTTGTTGGAATGATTGATGGTTATTTGTTCCATGAACTTCTCCTATATATATATAAACGGAAACAAGATTGCTCTTCCTTATCCACATGAAACATCACACTCCAGTCAAAGTTGTTCTTATTAAAATAGTAGCAAAACTTGTCAAAGATTTGTTCTTTCTTGTATAAACGATTCATAGATTTTGGAATTTGACTAATTTTTCTTGAGGGTTAAGTTGAAACCTTAAAAAAAGTTAGTGGGCCACTGTTAAGTTGATCTGTTTAGTAGCATTGTTTAATTGTCGCTATGGAACATTTGTCAGGTGGCACTGGCTTACGGACCAAGCTGGGTATGAACTTGCCCCATCAGGTTCTTCTAGGATTGCGGTGCAAGTACATTATTTTGTCGCCAATTATTAAAGTATATTCAGTACATTATTCGAAGGTCTAAGGATTTTTTTTTTTAAATAAAATAATAATAACAGAAGCCCAATTAAGACTCCAAGCTAAATATTACAGCAGTAGCTCAGAACTAAAGCCCAATAACTGCAAATAATAAAATAATTAAGCTAAGTCATTTATCTTCTTTCTAATATTATTCACCACAAATGCCAACTTTTATTTTGGAGATGGCATCGGACCATATATATATGTATATAGATGTAGTAAATAGTTTACATTTATTTCTAGTAATGAAGTCCAAGGATACTGCTAACTCTTAATTACTACTCTACCACAATTGATAAGCTAGTAATTAAGGACAGGTGTCTAATTTAATTATATTTTCACCAACACTAATTAATTTCGTTAACTATTCCCATTTCAAAGGATTAGGAGTAAGGACATAATGATCATTATTACTATAATACAATGATAAAAAAATGACATACCATAATTAGTCAACTAACTAAATTAATTTATTAAACATTACTACTATCAATTATACATATAATTAGTCTCATCTCCCTCATCAATGGTTTCCAAGATCCATCCAAAATCAAGCAGTGAGGTGAAACTGTCGATATTTGGTGACTGGTCAAGTGGATCAACAACAGAAGAATTGAAAATTCTGCAGCATTTCCTCAGGAAAAATTACCGGCGGCGGCTGAAGAATATTCTCATCACCAGCAATATTGTTAATTTTGCTGCCACAATCTTGTGGACCAAAGTCAAACAGACCACGAATATCAGAATCCGTGAGAAAATCTGAGAAATTACTAGCTCCTGATGACCCGGCCCCTAGAAGGTTGGTGGAATCATTAGTGGTCGCATTAATCATTAACGATGATGACGATGACGACGGCCCGTAAGTATGATCAATTTGATTGAAATTAGAATTTGCAGGATTGGTAATGATGACGATCATTAGTGCATTTCACCGCCTTGGTGCGGACCACAGCTACAGAAGCAGCAGCAAACGACTTTTTGTTAGCAACTAGTACATTGGTCTTCTTATGGGTTTTTTTCTGCCGCTGCTGCTTTTCTCGTGTTTCTGATATTTTGACCAGCCTGATGGACTCTTTTTTCTAAATTCGTGTTCCAGTAATTCTTGATTTCATTGTCTGTTCGCCCCGGAAGCTGCCCATCTATCAATCACCACCTTCAACATACATCCAATTATATCAGCAACAATAAATTAGAATTCGCAGAAAGTAACATTCAACTACAAACTAAACAAGGACTTGAGAAAGACAGAAGCGGTTGCCGAGGAGCTTGTGAAGTCTGATGATGAGTGATGAGATCTTCTTCATCTGGTGAAATGTTGCCTCTCTTGATATCTTGTCGCAAATAATTCAGCCAGCGAAGTCTGCAACTCTTCCCGCATCGATTCAGACCTACTAATGTATAAAAACCATTAATGTTTTCTTGATCAAGAAATCAATTCAAGAAAGTATCAAGAAAATTATACATGTTTATAGTCATTATTAACCTGCTTTTTTGGGTAGAGTTCTCCATCCGCCTTCTCCATGGTTTTTAATGAAATCACTTAGGATCATGTCTTTTCATCATTTATATAGTACTACTACCACGTACGTAACTGTTCTCTCCGTTTGCCCCTTTAGTCTGTGTTATCGGTAAGCTAGTAAATGCATATCTCGTGAGGGAGTAATGGAATTTTTAGACTTTATGCGTAACTGGAAAAAAAAATTAAAGTCCTTTATTCGATTTTCTTCTGTCTTCTTTTGTTATGAACATTTAAGCTTATGATCTAGCAGCTAGAAGAAGTAGTGGTCCACTGACTCACACCTAGTCCTCAATCATTCACTCTATTATTAAGACATTTTAAAAATAAAATAAAAAATAATTTCTTTCTACAAATCGTTACTGTTACGGTTACCTCCTTTGCTGTGTAGATGATAGTTTTTATATCATAAAGTCATTATTATTAAGACATTATTGTTGCTGTTGCTTTTGTTGAAATAATCCTATCATGGCTCCAATTTAGACTGTAGAATCTTTGTGGAATGTTTGAAGTATTGGAGGGGATTGTATGAATGATCTTGTTGTTGAATGATGTGTTGGCAGCATGATAGTTTGAAATGTCTAATTCCGCACTTGGATTCCTTAAATTAACTTAATCTTAGCACTATAATTGTAAAGAAGATGGACAAGGTAGTGGAGATGCTCGAAGGAGATCAGGAAACTTACAAATCCTTAACGTAAGTTCGAAAAAAGGTACGAAAGTTTTTGGAGTCAAATAGTGAGTCATTCGGCTTCTTTAATATTCGTGCCAAAAAATCAAACCACTTATAATTAACCCCGGAGGGAGTAAAAAAAAGCAAAATGGAATTTTTTTTAGAAAAGTAAAAAAAAAAGAAACCGTTTTTAAAGTGACAGTATAATGAATTTGTTTTATTTTATTTTTTAAAAAGAAAATTGGTTAGAATATCATGGATCGAATTCATAATCCACTTCATAAAGATAGCGTGAACTAATTAATTAAACTACAAATATGCAATATAATTTATTTTATGAAAAGCATACAAAAAACCATGTAGATATGAGTACATGTCCCGTCCAATTTTAGACGGACAAGGACAATAATTTTAGTCTCATTTAATAAACGGATCGGGTCAGATTCGCCCCATTTAACGTATGGATAGACGGGATAAACTCACTAGACAAACCTGACGAGTTCCCATCTGTCTGTTTATTATTTTTCTAAATAAATATTTAATCTAAAAATGGATTATTTAATTTTAAAAAAAACATATTACAAATAAACACTCGACTTACACACCAGATGAATAGACCCGACTCACCATGTCATTCACCCATAAATCTATACGGTTTTCATATTTTGTGTTTAGACTTTATGATATGTAAAACTTATATTTAAGATGATTTTCAGTTATGAGATGAGGTCGTATCTCTAACATGAAATAACATTTGCTGGCATGATTTTGAGTGATGGTCCAGAGTTTCCAAATGACTTTTTGCCTTTTTATATCAAATGACCTGGTCGGTCCTCTGCTGCGTTACAATTAGTGAAAGAGGATTTCGCTGTCACAGGAATGCTGACCGATTCCAGTATGAAACAGTTGGTATATAATTTTCGACGTGGAGACTTTCACTATGTAAGTCTCCTTGAAAGAAAGAAGCAAGGAGAGACTTTTGGAGGAGACTTTGACTATACAAGTCTCCTTGAAAGAAAAAAGCAAGGAGATATTTTGAAGGTGTTTGCTGCCTTCATTAAGGCGGTGAGCAGTGGCGGAGCCACGTTAGGGCCAGGGGGGGCTGTAGCCCCCCAAGCTTTTCAAAATTTTGTGGATAGTGGCCTTGGCCCGCTTGGGTTGTCATAAACTTTCAAATTTTATGGGCAGTGGGCAGAGGCTTGGGCCGCGTCTGGCTCCGAGGCCCAACTCCAGCTCAGGTGCGCTAAGCGACTCAATCGACGATGAGGGTTTCTCATTTCTGGGCAGAAAAATTGAAATCACTCAAAGCAAGTCAGCAACCATTACCAAGAACAATCCATCCTGCAAAGTGCAAATTGGAACCCAAACCCATCGCCTGATCGCCCGATCGTCGCCAATCCAGTCGCCAATCACCGCCGGCCATCGTCGCGTTGCCAATCGTCAATTGCCTGATCGCCGCCGCGGCAGCAGCAGCAGTGCAGCACGATCGTCGCCGCCATCCAAACCCAAACCCATCCAATTTCCAAACCCATCGTCGCTGACTCGCCAATCGCAAGAAACATAAAAGGCACTTTTCTTTTCTTTTTCAATTCTAAACTGATCAGATGATGAGATGAGAGAGAGAGTAAAATTAAATGGAAGACAAAGACTTGGAAGTAATACTAATATTGTAATAAATTAATAATATTGCTAACTCTTTTGGATTTTGCCTCTGATTTTTGTCTTTTTTTTCTTTGGCTTTTGGCTTTTAGGGTTCAAAAGTTTGAGAAAGTTAGAAGTGGAGCCAGAAAGTGAGAGAGACGTGGTGCCTCAAACGGTGGTGGGATTGAGATTATTATACTAATTTGTAAGTAATTTGTAACTTGTAAGTATAAAGCCATTCATCCATTTCCTGTTTGTTTTCTTGCAGACTGTCAAGTTTTACTGATTTGCTATAAATGGTATTAATTTAGGTGTATTGCAATTTTATATCGAATTTGAATTATGCCGCCGAGAAAGCAACAATGTCTCGATTCATTTTTTAGAAAACAAAGTGTTCAATCCGGACCTAGCACACAATTGGATGTTGATGTTGATACTTCAACAATTCCGGTGCATCCCGCTGAACCTTCTGAGATTGAATGTGGGAGAAATCTTGATTCCTCTATTCGTCCCATGTCTACTAGTGTCAAAGTAGATGGTTTAGAACGTGATCCAGGATTACGTCCCCAAATGTGGGACTATTCAGTAAATCAACGAGATGAGATTCGACGTGCTTATCTAACTGCTGGTCCGTATCAACCTCGTGCTTCTAGCTCTGACTCTAAGTATCCTTTATGCGAGAAGCAACAACGACGTTTTCAAGCTTCTTGGTTCTCTCAATTTCCTTCTTGGTTAGAGTACTCTCCTACCAAAGATGCCGCATATTGTTTGCCATGTTATCTTTTTACTGTGAAATCAGTTGGGCGACCTGGATGGGATGCTTTTATAAGAGATGGATTCAAGAGATGGAAGAGGGTCAATGATGGGAAAAATTGTGCTTTTCTGAACCATATCGGGACAGATTCGAGCTCACCCCATAATATTGCCGTGAAAGCTTGCGCAGATTTAATGAATCAATCTGGCCACATTGATAAAGTCTTACTTGCGCAACGGTCTAATCAAATTCAGAACAATAGACTGAGACTCAAGACTTCTATTGATGCGGTTCGTTGGCTTGCATTTCAAGGGTGTGCATTTAGAGGTCATGATGAGACTTCAAGCTCTAGAAATCGCGGTAACTTCCTTGAATTGATACAACTTTTATCATCATACAATGAAAATGTTGCAAATGTTGTTTTGGAAAATGCTCCTCCTAGTGCTAAATACTCTTCACATGACATCCAAAAGGAGATTCTACATGTTCTAGCAAAGAAAGTTCGCAATAAGATTCGAGAAGATATTGGTGATTCTAAATTTTGTATTATTGTTGATGAGGCTCGAGATGAGTCTAAAAGAGAGCAAATGGCTCTTATTTTGAGATTTGTTAATCAAGATGGTTTTATAAAAGAGCATTTCTTTGATCTAGCTCATGTTCAAGACACAACTTCAGCAACACTAAAGAGTGAGATTTCAGATATTCTCTCTCGTTATTGTCTTGATATTCAGAACCTGCGAGGTCAAGGATATGATGGAGCAAGCAACATGCGTGGTGAATGGAAAGGGCTACAAGCATTGTTTATTCAGGATTGTCCTTGTGCCTATTATGTACATTGTTTTGCTCACCGGTTACAACTGGCATTAGTTGCTGCAGCTAGAGAGGTACATCCAATTCATGAATTCTTTTCCAATTTGACTTTTATTGTCAATATTGTTACCTCTTCATGTAAACGTCATGATGAATTGCAAGCTGCCCAAGCATCTAAAATTGCCTATTTGCTTTCTATTGATGAACTTGAAACTGGAAAGGGTCTCAATCAAATTGGAACTTTACAACGAGCTACTGATACTCGTTGGGGATCACATTTTCATTCCATTTGCAACCTTCTAAGCATGTATGATGCAATTTGCTCTGTTCTTGAAAAAGTAAAGACTAATGGATCTACTTACTCTCAACGAGGTGATGCCAACTCAGCTTTGAATATGATGACATCTTTTGAATTTATTTTCATCTTGCATCTAGTGAAGGAAGTCATGGGGATTACTGAAGTACTTTGTCAAGTTTTGCAGCAAAAGTCTCAAGATATCTTGAATGCTTTACATTTAGTTTCAACTTCAAAAGCATTGATCCAGAAGTTGAGAGAACATGGTTGGAATGATTTTATTGAAAGTGTTATATCATTTGCAAAGAAAGAAGATGTTGAGATCCCTGATTTGAGTGCTCGATATGTTGAAGGTCGAGGTCGTCGTCAACGTGATATTACTAAGGAGCATCACTATCACTTTGATATATATAATGTTGCAATAGACTTCCAATTGCAGGAGCTAAATAGCAGATTCAATGAGCAAGCAATGGAGCTTTTGACACTTAGTTTAGCATTGAATCCAAATGATGGCTACAAATCCTTTAACATTGAGGATATTTGTAAGCTTGCTGAAAAGTTTTATCCTCTTGATTTTAGTGAGCAAGAAATGATGAGTCTCAAATATCAATTGCAACATTTTGAGCTTGAGATACAGAGTCATCCCAAGCTGCAGGATTTGTCATCTCTTTCAGAATTATGTAAAGTGTTTGCAGAAACCAAGATGTCAAAGACGTTCTATCTTATTGATAGAATGATTCGTCTTATTTTAACTCTTCCAGTATCTACAGCAACAGGTGAACGTGCATTTTCAGCAATGAAAATTGTTAAAACAAGGCTTCGTAACAAAATGGAAGACGAATTTCTCGCAGATAACTTGGTGGTTTATATTGAAAGGGAAATTGCCGAGACTTTCAGTTTAGACTCGATATTAAATAGATTTGTTGATTTGAAAGAGCGTCGAGTACAATTTAGGTAATTTAATTAATTATACATAATACATATTAAATTTATTATTATAATAATTATTGACGATAATGTTCATATTTTACAGGTAATTTTTTTCCTCGCCCCCCCAAGCGATGATGGCAGGCTCCGCCACTGGCGGTGAGGGAAACAGATAGAACCGTAGGGGTTTATCCAAGAAATATTTACCCAGATCTCTCTTGATCAATCGGTTTTATTCTCCGATCCCATCCGATCCGGGGCCATGTTTCCTACTGCGGGCGGTAGAAGTAGGAGAAGCACACATATTTTCTCGTTTCTAAATCGGTGGCCTCTACTACTACTGATCATCATCTCCCTTCAATTAGCCTCTTGCCACAAAAATACGGATCCACCAAAGTACTGCCCCCCCTCCTCATGTGGTAATATCCAAAACATCACTTACCCGTTCCGGCTAGATACCGATCCACCAAACTGCGGTTTTTCTTCTTTCGGTGGTGACAAAAGCTTTACCCTCTACTGCCACAACAATTCTTCTCTTTTTTTGTACCCAAACAATAATTTAGGGAGATTTTTGGTCAAGGGTATCAACTACGACAACTTCACCATCCATCTTGTCGATCCGGGTGTTCAACAACGCAACTGCTCCTCTCTCCCAATCTCTCCTATATCTTCGAACCCCTACGACAACAACTACTACAATACCGATTTATCTTTTCTCTACGATACCTATAGAACGTACTCCTGGACGACTTCTTCTGCTGTCTTTATTAGCTGTGATCGCCGGATGGCTTTTATTAGTCATAATGGATCGTCCCATTATCATTACTTTGTGGAGATTACTGCTCCTTGTAAAAGCAAAATAAAAAAGTACTCTTATGTGATTGTGGGGGGACGCGTGTATCCTAATAACGTTGGTCCCGTATTCTCTGTGCGTTTGGAGCGAGGGATGGAATCCTGCAGCATAGATATGATAACGTTGGTCCCATTCCCAAATCATACGAAGAAAATTGTTACGTCGTACCAGGAAATTCACAGGCAGTTTTCTGATGGCTTTCATCTTTCTTGGTCAAGTGTCTACTGTGAGCTGAATTGCAATGAAGCTTGCTCCCTTGACGAAGCAAATCGTCCTGTCTGCTTAGGTAAGCCACATGTTTGTTTCTTTAGCTGATCATTTATCATTTGCTAATCACTTTAATTCACTACACAGATCACTTATATTTTATTTTAAATGATTTGTGTGAATAGATGCGAAAACAACCTTAATTAACTAGCACCTCCTTTTTCATCTTATTTTTGTCTTGGATGAAGATTACGCAGTCGGAGAGGAGGTTGTTAATTATCGCATCAGAGGTAAGGATCTGATCTCTATATTGAAATTATTCTCTTAAAATTATTTATTCAACTTTTATTTGGGTAAACTTAGTTATATTGTCCAAATTATATTTACCAAACAAAAAAATTTATTTAATCTTTTGATTGATTGCTTATGGTTTAGATATAAAAATATAAATTATGTCCTTTTTCCTTTTTTTTCCACAAAGGAATGTTTTCTCTTAATCGCATTTGTTCCATAACATCTCGATCAATCATTAATCGTCTTTTCCTTTTCCGAACATGTTTTGCAGCATGGTTTTTAAGTATATACACTGGTAATCGTGGTAAGAGTTTCCTCCTTTCTTCCCATATTTTGTACGGACCAAATAATTTACTCCATAATGGAGCATATATCGTGGTAATTATACTCTTATTGTTCTATTTTTTTCGAAGGACTTATGCATTTATTGTTCATTTTCTATTTTTTTCCAGTTATTAGATGGTACTGGGATTGGTTATTCGGAATGATAGGTGAATTATTGTGATTTTTTTCTTTTTGCATCCTTTATGTCAATTAAATTCAAGCACTAACTGTTGGCTCCAACTGTGCTCGTAGATGACATTGATTTAATGTTTACATTTATTTTATAGGTTGGCTCATAACAATATCAGGTAAGTAATTTATATTTATTTTTTTTGAAATTTATATATTCTCAATTTACTTCCTCTAGAATATTACTTTTGGAATTTATTTATTTGAACAGATAAATTGAAAGCTATTCAAAAATTTCCTACCAGCAAAACCAATCAAGCTAAATATTAGATAAATAAATCAAGCAATATTTATTTTTCATTGAGCTGGTCCTCTTTTTCCAATCTTATTTTCTAAGAACTCAATTCTATGAAACTAAAATTAATAAGAACTAAAATTAAAGACCTGTTTCATTTTTTCAGTAATTAATTTAACAAATTAACTTAAGACTTAACAATTAAATGAATAAAATAAATAATAAAAATGATAGAGTAAAAATTAAAAAGATATTTAAATTATTTATATACCTAATCAGTCTAAGTAAGTTTATTGGTTGTCTGACTGGTCTCAAAGGTATCAGTAGGAAATCGAACCCATTAAGATTGAGCCTACGGTAGGAGTTAATTGAATAAATTTAGATTTAAAAAAGGTAACTTTTGGAGATCAATTTTTTTTAATATATGTGATTTAATATTTAATTAATGAATTTAAGAAGTAACTTCTTCTTTTATGTACATTAAGAAGTAGCTTCTTGAAGATATACAACCATTGAGATTGAGCCTAACACATAAGTAGGTGACAACTCTAATCAGCGAATAAATATGGTAATTTCAAGATTCAAGCTAAAAGGTAGTGTTAGGGTGATACTTAAAAAAATTCCGAAGAAGTAAAAAGAATATCCGAAAATATCGGAAAAAATAATAATTCAAAAGATGTTATATGCTTTTCATAACACTGTTTGGTAGTATATGCAGGGGCATTTCGTGTGGCGATATTTTTGTTAGGCAGTCCATGTGTTTTTGTATTCTTGATTTATCAGTGGAGAAGGAGACATTTGTCATTGTACGACACAATTGAAGAGTTCTTGCAAAATCACAACGATCTCATGCCTATAAGGTATTCTTACAAGGACATAAAAAAAATGACATCATATTTTAAGGACAAGTTAGGGGAAGGTGGTTTTGGTTGTGTCTATAAAGGAAAAATCCGAAGTGGTCGTCTTGCGGCAATCAAGATTTTGGGCAAATCATCCAAAGTGACAAATGGACAAAATTTCATGAATGAAGTTGCCACAATCGGAAGAATTCACCATGTGAATGTGGTTCAGCTAGTTGGGTATTGCGCCGAGCAATCAAATCGTGCTCTTGTCTATGATTTCATGCCTAATGGCTCTCTTGATAAGTACATCTTTCCTAAAGAAAGCTTTGTCTCTTTAAGCTGGAACAAACTGTTTGAGATTTCACTAGGAGTGGCTCGTGGGATTGAGTACTTGCATCGAGGTTGTGATATGCAGATATTGCATTTCGATATAAAACCTCACAACATTCTTCTTGATGAGAATTTCATTCCTAAGGTTTCAGACTTTGGGCTTGCAAAATTGTATCCCACAGCGAAAGACACCATTGCTTCTCTTACAGCAGCAAGAGGGACGATTGGGTACATGGCTCCAGAACTATTATACAAGAACATCGGACGTGTATCCTACAAAGCAGATGTTTATAGTTTTGGCATGTTGCTATTGGAAATTGCAGGTAAAAGGAGGAATTTAAATGCACTGGTAGAGAAGTCTAGCCAAATCTATTTCCCATCTTGGGTCTACGATCAAGTCTCCAATGGAGATGACATCGAAATTGGAGACAATGCCACAGAGGGAGAAACTAAAATTGTGAAAAAGATGATCATAGTGGGACTATGGTGCATTCAAATGAAGCCCAGTAACCGACCTTCGATGAACAAGGTGGTGGAGATGCTTGAAGGAGATGTGGAAAGCCTAGAAATGCCTCCTAAGCCAGCACTATGTCCAGAAGAAATGCCAAATGTAGTAGAAACAGATGAGTCTTCTAACATGTTGGATAATTCTAGCGAATCAATTAGTTTAATTGAATCTGCAAGCTGATAAATGATGTATGCTAGAAAATGATTTAGCCGTAATGAGAGGAATGAATATTTTTCCAAATTTGTGCCTCCCTCATCTCTAAATACCTCATCTTTATCCTGAAAATAGTAAGTCATCATGTTCGCAGAATAAATTCATGCTTTATTTAGAATGTTTAAATATGAAGATTGCCCACGTAGATAGGCAACATTTTTAGAATGTTTAAATGTGAAGATTGTCCACACTTCTAATACAATTAGTTCGAAAGAAAAATTCTCTCTGATCAATCAATCGCGATCCGGTCCCATGTTTACTACTGTGGGCAGTAGAATTTGGTTGTTTCAGAATTTCTGGCGATCCGTACTACTGATTACCATATTTCTTGATCAAGCTGCCGCAGAAAATAATGGGAATTGCCCACCTTCCTCGTGCGGCGAAATCCATGGCATCACTTACCCGTTCCGGCTAGTTACCGATCCACCAAACTGCGGTTATTCTACTTTCGGTGGTGACAAAAACTTTACCCTCTACTGCCACAACAATTCTTCTCTCTTTTTGTACCCAAACAATAATTCAGGGAGATTTTTGGTCGAGGGTATCAACTACAACAACTTCACCATCCATCGTCGATCCGGGTGTTCAACAACGCAACTGCTCCTCTCCCAATCTCTCCTATATCTATTGACCCCTACTACCACCTCTACTACAACAACTACTACACTACGGATTTATGGAGGAGCGAGAGGGATGACTTTTATATAACTTCCTTGTCTTTGGCTGCTGTCTTTATTTGCTGTGATCTCCGGATGGGGTATGATTATTACTATGACTTTGTGGAGATTATCGCTCCTTGTAAAAGCAAAATAAAAAAGTACTCTTATGTGATTGTGGGGGAACGCGTGTATTTGGAGCGAGTGATGGAATCCTGCAGCATAGATATGATAACGTTGGTAAACTAAAATTGTGAAAAAGATGAAAAAGATGATCATAGTGGGACTATGGTGCATTCAAATGAAGCACAGTAATCGACCTCCGATGAACAAGGTGGTGGAGATGCTTGAAGGAGATGTGGAAAGCCTAGAAATGCCTTCTAAGCCGGCACTATGTCTAGAAGCCAGATGTAGCAGAAATAGATGAGTCTTCTGATATGTCGGATAATTCTAGCGAATCAATTAATTTGATTGAATCTGCAGGCTGATAAGTGATGTGTGCTAGAAAATGATTTAGAAGGCATTTGCAAGCTAGGAAAACCACCACATTGTGTCTAAATAATGCTGATACAGAGCCTAATCATAAATTATAGTAGAAAGAGCAGGACTGAACACTCTACATCTAGACCCTACGAATTGAACGTGTCCCTAATCACTTGTAGATAAACATAGTTCAAAACAGAGAGCATTGTGCTAAGATTAAGTTAATTTAAGGATTCCAAGTAATACAAGTGCGGAATTAGACATTTCAAACTATCACGCTGCCAACACATCATTCAACAACAAGATCATTCATACAATTCCCTCCAATACTTCAACCATAATTTCAAACATTCCACAAAGATTCTACAGTCTAGATTGGAGCCATGATATGATTATTTCAACAACAGCAACAATAATGACAACAATGACAAGTTTGGCTATCAAAGACTGGCAGATTGTGGTGATGACACAAGATAATCAAGAACAATCACACTCTCTAAATAATCCCTAACCTTTTCTTTCTGCAAATTCACCAACGCTTCGTTAGACTCCACAGCCTCCAATTCGCTCAATCTTGGAAAAACCGCAAGCGAAGCAATCGAATAACCTTTCGCTCTTCCCGGACTGAAATTCTCACCGCAGCTGATCTGATCAACACCTTGAAATCTCCCTTTCATCTCCTTAATCACACCCAGAATTTCCTCTTTCGCTTCATCCCCAACATTCTCCTTCAATTTCAAAAATGTCACTCGCAATACAGACCCAGGAGGCGGCGTCAACGCCCCGTTGACATCATCCGCGACCCAATCAACCGCCATGATGTCATCGCAGACGGGGCGGACGAGATCGGTAACGACGCTGACGTGGCTGGGGTGCACGGAGTATTGAGTGAGGGATTCCTTAGCGGAGTGGCGGCTGTGGAGCATGTGGGTGAAAGGGATAGGGGAGGATTTGGTGCGGTAGAGGGGACCGGCGGTGATGTGGAGAACTGGGTCAAGTGAAATCAAGCCGTTGAGGGAGGAGACCATGGAGTTGATCTTTGATGGGTCGGTGTCGTCTTTGACTTTGAAGAGGACGATGTGCTCGACGGTTTGGGGAGGGGCGGCGGTGGCGAAGGACATGGCGGAGATGGAGGATTTGATCGGGGCGAAGGAGCAAGGAAGTGTGCGATGACGAGGAGAGGAAAAGCGAGGGAATGGGGAGAAAGGAAGTGCGGCGCGTGCGGCGCGGTAGCAGAGCATATCGCGAATTCGTGGTAATGGGATTAATGAGTGAGAGACTGAGAGTTCGTTTGGCCCGTTTGGGACTGAGGGTTTTTAGGGGAATGGAAAGAAAAGGTTGGAAATGTACCTTTCCACCTTGTTTGGGAGTTTTTTAAATATAGAGAAAGAAAAGGAAAGGTAGGGAATAGGAGGGTACAGAACCCTTCGAGGTTCTCTACTCATTAAAAAAAAAATGAACCCTCTAAAATTCTACGAACTAACCTTGTGTTGTTCTATTAGGGTATTGTCTGTATTTGCTTCCACAACGAGAAGAGAGAAGGTTGTTCCTTGCGTCGTTCCACTTTCGCACAAGAGCAAGACAAACTCGGATTATCCATCAACAACAAAGCAACCCAGGTGAGTTTTTTACCGTTTTCAACCATTCCATTCTTTGTTATTGTTCTTTTGTCATTATCGTTGCCGTCTTTGAGATTGATTTATTCGTGTTATGCTAAAAGCTCAGGAATAAGAACTCAAAATAGTATATGAGTATAATGATACCAACAAAATTCGTGACATTGTTTGAGGAAAACTTGGCTGCCCACTGCACAGAAGAAAGAAGACAACAGTAATGCTCTTAAACAAAATCAGTCATAGACAAAGACTGAACAAGATAATTGATCCATGATTAATGCATTCCAACTTCCAATCAACCACATTTGCTTGGAAATGTGGTTCCTAGTATTCTTTTCTTTATTATTATTTTTATTTCTTTTCAAACTTTGCTACTTTGATTATTAATTGACAAGTCAAGATTCCAGCAGAAAATGGAATGGAGTTGGTTTGTATTCACTAGGAACCAGTAGAAATTAAAAAAAAAACTGAGATGATGTTGGTTCATTTAACAAATAAAATAGTGATAGTGGTTTGGAAAAATTAGGAAGCAGGATGTGTAAATTGTTTAGAAATGGAACGAGTGGTTTTGCTTGGAATTCAACTATGTGGAATGCAGAGCCTGAAGTTTGGGAAACAATTTATCAAGGTATGTTTGTATATTTGTATGTCAAGATGAGTTTAATTATCTTTAATTTTTTAGTATTACAACTTGTTGTGTTTTCATAACAGGAGAAACCTAGTGCTGCTGAATGGATGAATAAGTCTATACCAAATTATGAAAAGCTTGTGGAACTATATGGGCAAGACAGAGCTACGGGAGAAAGAGATGGTGGGACTGTGCAGCGTGTGACGGTGAGTGAGGTTAGGATTTGAGTTCACCATTGTGAGGCCCTTCAACTGGATTGGACCTAGAATGGATTTTATTCCTGGGATTGATGGCCCAAGTGAGGGTGTTCCTAGGGTGCTCGCATGCTTTAGCAATGTCAGTTCAATCCTCCAGTGATTAATTCCAAGCTAACTGTTTTGCCTTTCCATGTTTTATGTGTTGTTTGATTCTGAGGTTCCTTTTGTTCCTTGTCCCAGGGTCTCCTACGCCGTGAACAACTCAAGCTTGTGGATGGGGGTGAATCCCAAAGAACTTTTGTCTACATTAAGGATGCCATTGAAGCTGTTCTCCTGATGATTGTATGCCACTTGTTCCATTCTCGTGTCTTCTTTTCATATTTTGTTTACTGGGATGCTAAGTTTTCATTTTTTAATACCTGCAGGAAAACCCAGCCAGGGCAAATGGTCATATCTTTAACGTTGGCAATCCTAACAATGAAGTTACTGTTAAGCAGCTTGCTGAAATGATGACACAGGTGAGCAACTGTTCTCATGCATTTTCTTTTGGGGGTGGTTTCTGCTACTTAATGTGGCTTTATAATTCTGATTGTGGAATGATGTGCTTGCTGTACAGGTGTATTCTAAGGTTACTGGAGAACCACCTCTGGAGGAACCAACTGTTGATGTCAGCTCCAAGGAATTTTATGGTGAAGGGTATGATGATAGTGACGAGAATTCCAGACATGACCATAATCAATAAACAACTGGGTATGCCTTTGGTTCATGAAGCACATTGTCAGTTTCCTCGTTCACGTAATTCTTAGAATTAACATGTTCTCGGTGTGCTATTCCAGGTTGGAATCCCAAGACCTCTCTCTGGGATTTGCTTGATTCAACTCTCACTTATCAGCACAGGACATGCGCTGAGGCGATTAAGAAGGTTATTGCGAAACCTACTTCAAGCTGAGTAAATGAGATGTTAGATGGCAATCGAGAAGGGTAAATGGCAAGGCCTTCGGTTGTTATTTGTTAGCGGGTTGTTCCAGTACTTTCTGAAGGTGATGTTGAATATATTGTTAAAAGGACGAGGTTCTCCTATATACGCTAAAATTCTTGTATTGTGATGAGTATTATTGGTAGTTAATGGCTCACCTCAGTGTAGCTCAGGAAAACTGTGTTTTGGAAGTCGTCAGTATTCAGAGAAGGGTATTCAGTATTCTTACTTTTTAGGTTTCTTCTGTTAGGCAAAGTATTTTGTCATGGTTGGTGTAACTTCACTTTGTTACTTGAGCAATGGGGCTGCTACTACCAAATAAATAGGGGTATTATACACCAGTTTGTTCATTTCTTTTGGAGGTAATGCTTGGCAATAAGCATTATTCCTCTCCCTTCTCTTCTCTTCCTATAGGGAAGTGTTGTATTAATTTGTTTGACCCTCAATTACTTGCTTCTTGAATTATTATTTGTTAATTTTTTAATACAAATCCTTACTAGTAGCATTTTTCTACACTCTAAATGTTATACGAACAATAACTAGTCTACTGCATGCATTATACATTAACTGTAGTACTGAATCAAGTCTTGAATAACCAATTGTAGTACGCTTACCAGTAGTGTTAACTTGTGATACACTCACTGGAAGAAGCACATAGTTCGCCCTTAAGTATGACTGACTGTCTTGCATCACCAACCGGACCGTCTTGAAATTACTATTTTACTTTCTTTTTTTAATCACTTGTTTTCTCTTCTAAATTGCACATCATATATAGTAGTAATATTTTATTCATTTCTCCTAATTTGCATAACTATAGTACCATTGGTATTATCTACTAATTAGAATGAACTCAAGGCCATTCTAGGTCCAACTAATTTTTTTTAAAAAAAAATATTACCAACGTTAAAAGGGGTGAACCCACCCAAAAAAATAATTTTTATTTTATATATATACTACTCCCTCCGGGGCAAAACAAACGACGTTTTAGCTTGTTGCGCGTGGTTTAAAAAAATGATTGGTTCGGAGAAAATGAGGCACTTTTTGACCATAATACCCCCACCCTCCCTAGCTATTTACAAATGAAAACAGTTCAACTCATTTAATAAACGGATCGAGTCAAATTCGCCTCATTTAACGTACGGATAGACGGGATAAACTCACTAGACAAACCTGACGAGTTCCCATCTGTCTGTTTATTATTTTTCTAAATAAATATTTAATCTAAAAATGGATTATTTAATTTTTTTTTAAAAACATATTACAAATAGACACTCGACTTACACACCAGATGAACAGACCACTCACTATGTCATTCACCCATAAATCTATATGGTTTTCATATTTTGTGCGTAGTCTTTATGACATCTCTAACATGAAATAACATTTGCTGGCATGATTTTGAGTGATGGACCATAATGACAGAAAATGTTCGTGCTTGTATTCATGATTTCATTTGACACCCTATGAACTTTTCACTAGTAGTATTTTTTTAAAAATATTATTTGGACGGGACCCATCCAGAATGGGTCTGGTCTGTCTATTTTTTAAACAGATTGGGTCTGATTTGTCCCGTTTAAAAAACAGAAGGACCAGACCCATTCTGGATGGTTCCAGTCCAACTAATTTTTTTTTTTTAAAATATTACCAACGTTAAAAGGGGCGAACCCACCCAAAAAAAAAAAAATTATTTTATATATATACTACTCCCTCCGGGGTAAAACAAACGACGTTTTAGCTTGTTGCACGTGGCTTAAGAAAATGATTGGTTCGGAGAAAACGAGACACTTTTTGACCATAATACCCCCACCCTCCCTAGCTATTTACAATTTACAAATGAAAACAGTTCAATTCTAAATGCTGCTGGTTTGAAGCCGAGTTGGGTTGATACATGTTGATGACTTGTCAAGTTGGGCCAAGTGTGCAGTCGGCTAGGCTGGGTTTGGTCTCACAGCTGACACTCATGTTTTTCTAGGGCAAACCCGTGGCCTAGCTCATTTAAAATTGTCATCGAAGACATTAATTAACTTAAGTGGTTAAAATTTTGAAGAAATCTTTTGTATGTGGGGAAAGCAATCATCTCAACTGTATATATCAAGCATCTAAAACCACAGTTCAGCAGTACAATGAATGCCTAAGAACACTAAATTATGAAACTAAAAATGAAGAGGCCAAAGAAGAAGAGAATCAAGCTAGCAAAACACATAATAGTGTGAGATTCAATTCAAGAAAAAGAACAGGAGTAAAACTTCTGTTCCGGAAAAAAATGTTGCGAATGATGTACTAACTTTTCTTTATGGTAAGATGATTACTGCAAATGACAAACTAACTTCCCATATAAAGCCTAAACAAGTAGAAAGCTAACGAATGCAAATTTGCAATCATATGTAAGCTGGAACTTGGCACTTTAAGACAATGGAAAGTACCAAATTAAATTTACCTGCTGTAGCTTGGTGACAATTTTCTGGTACATCTTGTTTAATTCAGGCAAGTAAGTCTCCTTCATTGTTTTAATCTAGAAAATAAAAATAAAAAAAGTGGTCAGCCGCTAAAAATATATGTAAAAAAATAGAAAAGGCTTCATTCTAATGGGTAATGCAAAGACATAATTCCAAGCACACTTGTTTAAGAGAATATATTGAAAACTATGATGTGGATGGAAACAATAATGTGATTCAACCACAGCAGCTTCACAGAGATTATTATTCTGCACAAATAGGAAATACATAACCCATAAATCATTCATGCAATCCATCCAGCCCCTTAAAAGAGATTGATGCTTGCTTAAGTGTATCAGCTACATTGGCTCGTCCAAAGTACTACTCAAAGCTATTTCTTTTATGGTTCCTCAATTTAATCAATATAACAATGAAACCGTGCTCCCTGTAATGCTCACGTAAAAATAACAAAAAAAGTATGAATAAATAAATCATGCCATGTCCTCTAATGATGTCAGCGATATAATAGAATATTTTTTGTCCAAATTTGAAATAGTTAACCCTTCCTTATTTCCTCCCTTTATGTCTACTTCAATGACATTGGTTCCTAATTGACCCTAGTTATTTCAAGAAAAGTTTTATTCAACCAAACTTCAGAAAATTTCCTCCAATGTCCTCTCAAGCCATATATCATAGATAAACTACCCCCTTGAACACTTAAGTTATACAAATTACCCTTTGGTACACCTCCTCTTGCCAATCACCTCCATTTGCGTGGCCTGTCTGCACTGATAAATCCAGGGATGCCGCAAACAAAAATGTAAACATTTGATTATCAAAATATCCGATGGAGAACTGAGCATTCTATTGACAGTATTCTGACATGGGCACATGAAAGCGAAATTAACATTATGGTTCCATTCCATACAGGCATGACTATTACATGTGTCAAAGAATCCATAATAATTGAACATGCTGTAAGCAGAGTCTGCAAGTTTATGAAACTAATTTTCAATGTTAATGGAATTACAAGAACAATAAAATAACAACAAAACTAGAAATGAATAGTATAAGAAGTGAAAACCCACAATTCAAGCAGACAAAAGAAATAGCATACTTGAAGACGTATCTGAAAGTGGTTGTTGTGATTGGCATAATTGCTTCAGTTGGCCCATTACATTCTGTTGTTGAAGCATGGAGTGGGCTGTTTGACCTTGTGCTTGAATCCTTTGCTGCATATCTAGCTGATGCGTACCTGAGAGGTTGCTTTGCTGAGCTATTTTCTGCTGCTGTAAATTTTGAAGGTTACTCTGTTGCCCCAGCAATCTCTGTTGTTGCATAACACACGACCATGCATCATTCCCAGCAGAGATGGATGCTAAAGGATCTTGGGATTTTGTTTCCACTATAAGCATCTTTAGAGAGATTTTGCTCAAATAGTCAGACTGAAACAGATATCGATGCAGCGAAACCAAACAAAAAGAAAACATTAGTACTTCTAGTATATAAGAAGTTCCGCAGTCTCCGCAAACAATAATGGTTTTCCCCCTTTATATATATACTACAAGTATATATGAATGCAGTAACTTTGATCTATAGACATGAATATAGTATAGAATGTTAAAACTATGAAGCCTGATCATAAAGAAAATACCTGACTCGTGGCTGCTGCATAAATATTTTCCTCAAACCTCATAGCAACTAGAAGATCAAAGATCACAAACTGTTGAGGCCATACAACATGTCTTGATCAAAATCCAAGAAATCCACTAGAAGATCAAAGATCACAAACTTCTCAGAACAACATCGAGATATGACAAATACCTTCCAACCCGCAACCAGAAACACAAAATTACAGTTTTACATAAAGAAAACAAATCAAAACCACTTGAGAGAGAGTTCAATAATACTCCAATTGCAATTAAAGAACTATAACCTTTACTAATTAGAACAAAAAGAATCCTAAAACAGTAGCATATAAAGAAAGGCTAAAACCCATAAAAGCAAACCCTCAATTCAGGAAAAAGAGATAAAGAAGCATCAAGAAAAAGAGGAGAAGAAGCCTGAATAAACCTTGATGAAGCAGTCATGGAAGAAGAGGCGGAGGAGCTGAGGAGGGATTTCTTTGTGAAGTGAGTAAGTCTGAGTCATCATTGAATTAATAATGGATTCAGCTTGCGGGCAAGTCGTGCGGTAGAAATCATATTCAAGACCACCTTGATCGGCCATGGGAGCGCCTTCAGACATGGGATTATACGGCGACATCATCCTCAACCCGAACGTCATTTGTTTGGAACCTTGAGCCAAGTCGAAGCCGCCGTCGTCGTCGCCAGCGCAAGGAGGGGCACCCTCGTCTTCTCCTGCGTGAGAAACCGAGAACCTGCTTTTAGACCCTAAAATGTCATTTGCATAGAACAAGAAAGAATAGTAATTTTGATATTTTATTTAATTACCTTTTTAAACTTTCTTTATAATCAGTAAGCATTAATTTTGTTTAAAAATATAACATCATAGATGCTAATTTGTTCTAATTAAGTTAAGAATCAAATCTTTTTTTTTACGTCACTGTGAATCTTTCGAGAAAATATTAATATATGCTTGCACCGGAATTTGCTCAGGAGGGTTCAACATCTTGAAATTAAAGGACGACACCGTTTTGGCGAAAAAAAAGTAACAATTAAACCAGCCGCGCCTTCACCTGCCAGTGCAACACTCCTCACTCCGCCTCTCCGTCTTCCACTTCCACTTCCACTTCCACTTCCACTTCCAGTAACCCGACCCGCCCACCATAACTAACCAAGCCGCCAAAACCTCTAACAAGTAACAGCCGACTACTTCCTTAACGCCCTGGCAACTCCCGTTAAACGTCGATTAACTTTCCCCGGACCGGTAAATCATCCCTCCTTTTCCGTTTTCCTACCGCTTCATTTTATTTTATTATTTTCCCATTTTGAGAAAATCAATTTTTGTTTGTCCAGATGGGTTCGCGAGACGAGTTTGTGGAGGAGGATATCGACAGCTTAGAGAGAGGGTTGCTGACCGGAACCCGTGCTGCCGCCGGTTCTCGTCAAGCGACGGCCGCGGAAGCTGAAGAGGAAGAAGAAGGAGTGCTTTACGCGGCGTCGTTTGAGGAAATGGAGGAGAGATTCATCAAGTATTATACCGCACAATGGGTTATGTATTCCTTGTTACTAATATTGGCTTGGGGATTGGATTGCTCATGCTTCTTTATTTACCCGTTCGAAGATACATCTTGAGGAAAGATATTCGGTCCAGACAGCTTTATCTCACTCCTAATTCCATCGTCTACAAGGTAATTTTTATGTTGTTTGGCCGTTTAATAAATCTTGTGATTAGTAGCATATTATGGGCTGGCAAAGATGGTTCCTTTAGTTATTGAGCTGACTAAACTTTTCGGTTTAGTTCAGGTTACAAGGCCAGTGGCATTGCCATTTTTCAGGGTTTTAAAGAAGGAGAAACATATTTTATTGCCTTCGGTTGCAGATGTTGTAATTGAGCAAAGGTAAAAAAATGCTTGCTTGAAGCTGTTATGTTTTGATGGTTGAGTAGAATTTTTGTGTAACTACAGCTATGTGCGTCGGGAATGGATCATATATGTATTTTAAAAGTTAGACCTGGTGTAATCAGTTCGGTCTGCTTGTGATGCTGTCAGGTTATTTGCAGTCTGGTTTTGGTCTATATTCTTTGAGGATTGAGCATGTAGGGTGAGACGCCAAGCGAGCGATGATATACAAATTCAGGGGATTGCAAATCCAAGTGCTTTCAGGAAGGTAGGTTGTGCTGTTGAATAGCGATTCTTGTTAGTGCCTTGAAAATTGCAGAATTTGACTGTTTAATGCCCACTAATATCAATTTCAGGCTGTCCTGCTACGACTTTCTTAGATGAGAAGTGAGGCTGCAGCTAAACACGGTTCTTTTATGGAACATCCATCATCACTTAATTGGGTATGGCAGTTGTATTTTTGTGCAATTTTTCAATAAGCGTAATTGCTTGTGTTCCCCTTGATGATAATGATTTGGAAGATGTACTAAAATTCTCATATCCCTATGGTTAGTGCTTTATATTGCGTACCTGAGTGATTTCTTTGGGGCCTGATGTTCAAATTCTAGTCCTTCTGTCTTTGTCATGTTGCTCAATTAGTGGCTTCCTCTTTTCAGTTCCCTGACTTTTTTCTTTCCCATGTTGCGGCAGCAGACATTCCCTTCAAAACATGTTAGGCATGATTTGGTTTCAGGAAACCTAGCGCTACTACAGAAGATGGAAGAAGTTGGAAGTTATGTTAAGGTATAGAAATGGCATTTTGGAGCTTCTTTTCTTCAGCAGTTTGTAATCTCTCATATCATTGATATGTTCCTGGTATTTCCTTGCAGAGAGTTGAAAGTTTAATTGAGGAGCGTTGTTCTCAGGCAGCAGAACCTACTGGCTAAGGTTAGCATACCATTGTGGCAAATGAAATACCTGACGACTTCTCATTTGTGTTATATGTTTGAGCACCCTTTGTTTCCTTTGAAAAAATTCTTTGAATCAAATTGTTCATAAGAAGAGAATAATCGGTTCATAATGTCTATTTATTGTACGAATTGCCTTGCTACTACCTCTTTTTATTATGCTCTCATGGAGGCTCAACCTCTACTTACTGAGCATATGAACTCTGATTTAGGTACTGTCTATATAACCACGCAGATGCCAATTGTCAGTTCTTCTGCTTTGAAATTTAAGTGATAGCCCATGCCAAAGTTGTGAACTTTTCTGCATTATCTCAAGCCGCTTTCATTTTAGTTTTATTATTCCCTACTATCTCACAGACTTGGTTAATGTTCTTTCTGTTAGGATCTTCATGGCTTCAATGTAGTGTAGTAATTTGATCGAGGAATAGTGCAGGCAACTAAACTTTTCAAGTGTCAAAGCTAGAGTATTTGATTTTAGTTTCAAAAATTCTTTGGTGGTAACTGTGATTGTTTTTACAGTTTTACTCTCATGATGTTTTTGTTTGTCCTTTTCTTTTACTAATATTACTCAAGCTTCCATGTAGATAAGGTTGATCAGCCTGTCAGGACGTCTATCTACTTCTTGCTTCCTTCTGGGAATGTGTCACTCCTTCATCGCATCCCTTGTGCAGAAACCTGGCACTTTTATTTGGGGGAATCTCTTACGGTATAACTGATCCTAAACTGAAAACTTTTTTTTGATTCTGAAGGAGAAGTTGTGTTTGTGAGCTCTTTTGAGTCCATATGCTATTAGATGACTTAGCATTCGACTTCACTAACGTTAGTGGTACATTTTAGACATGCTGGCGCATTGAACCTGTCACTTTTATTCGGAAGGACCTATAACAGAATGGCAGGTCAAAGCTCTGAAGTTTGATTCGGAAGTCTGATTTGTGTGCTTGTTAGCTCTTTTCAATTCATATAACCTTTTTTTTTTTTTTTGAGTTAGCGTCCAATTTCACTGATATTAGTGTTACGTTTTAGTCATGTTGATGCACGTAAGCTTCATTCCTGCAAGTCTTTAGGCATTGAAGGTGATCGGCTGGTTTATGTTTTGGTGCCTCATTTTTTTTAACAGTAATCCGTCTGGGTTTCTTTCTTTCAGAAATCTTACTGTCTTGAACCTGTGATCCTTATAACTAGTAAAGGTGTATGAAAAGTCACCACTCCTCTTTCCTATACCATATTTCATTTCGCTCATCTCTTTCAGTAATCATTGGTATCAATTTCTAGCATTATATAGTGCTCCAGAATAGCCTCTAGTCCGGAATATGATGATGCTCGAGAATAGTCTCTTTCATTTTATGTTAGTTTTTAACCTTAACCCGTAACATTTTCAGTTTGGTTTACAGATCCGTGTAGGAACAAAGTTGACTGGAGATGATAGATGATGTCAGTCTCATCAATATCGCATCCATCTTCCACAATAATGACTCTACAGTCTACACCAGTCACAACCATTGAATAATGACTCTACAGTCTACTCTTGATGTGCAACTGCAAGAACTAGATCCATGATCAACAAGACCGAAAACAAGAAGCATTTCTGCATTGTTCTTGTTGAATATATATGATCCTTTACCGACCCTATATGCAATAACAGCCTATGCAACAATCATATAAACGTTTCAATTTGGACAGTAGATTTTTTTTTCGACACAACAAAAATAGACAGTCAAGTTCACTTTTCATTTTTATATCAAATGACCTGGTCGGTCCTCTGCTGCGTTACAATTAGTGAAAGAGGATTTTGCTGTCGCAGGAATGCTGACCGATTCCAGTATGAAATAGTTGATCTATAATGTGGTAATCACATACGCAATAGTCTTGAGAAAGAAAAAAAATTATTTATTTAATTTTTCTTTTCCACGAGGAGACTTTGACTATGTAAGTCTCCTTGAAAGAAAGAAGCAAGGAGATATTTTGAAGGTGTTTGCTGCCTTCATTAAGGCGGTGAGGGAAACAGATAGAAACGTAGGGGTTTATCCAAGAAATATTTACCCAGATCTCTCTTGATCAATCGGTTTTATTCTCCGATCCCATCCGATCCGGAGCCATGTTTCCCACTGCGGGCGGTAGAAGTAGGAGAAGCACACATATTTGCTCGTTTCTAAATCGGTGGCCTCTACTACTACTGATCATCATCTTCCTTCAATTAGCCTCTTGCCACAAAAATACGGATCCACCAAAGTACTGCCCCCCTTCCTCATGTGGTAATATCCAAAACATCACTTACCCGTTCCGGCTAGATACCGATCCACCAAACTGCGGTTTTTCTTCTTTCGGTGGTGACAAAAACTTTACCCTCTACTGCCACAACAATTCTTCTCTCTTTTTGTACCTAAACGATAATTTTAATTCAGCAAGATTGTTGGTTAAGGGTATCAACTACGACAACTTCACCATCCATCTTGTCGATCCGGGTGTTCAACAACGCAACTGCTCCTCTCTCCCAATCTCTATATCTTTGAACTACAACTCCGACTCCTCCTACGATACCTATACAAGGAGTAACCGGGCGGCTTCTGCTGTCTTTATTAGCTGTGATCGCCGGATGGCTTTTATTAGTCATGTTTATAATGATTACTTTGTGGAGATTACTGCTCCTTGTAAAAGCAAAATAAAAAAGTACTCTTATGTGATTGTGGGGTCAGTCTATGTGTATTTGGAGCAAGTGATGGAATCCTGCAGCATAGATATGATAACGTTGGTCCCATTCCAGAAAAACGTTACGTCGTACCAGGAAATTCACAGGCAGTTTTCTGATGGCTTTCATCTTTCTTGGCGCCGTGTCTCCTGTCAGCCGAATTGCAATGGTTTTTGCTACCTTGACGAAGCAAATCGTCCAACCTGTTACCCAGCGGGTAAGCCACGTGTTTGTTTCTTTACCCGATCATTTATTACTTTCTCATCACTTTAATTCACTACACAACACAGATAACTTGTATTTTATTTTAAGTGATTTGTGTGGATAAATGCAAAAATAACCTTAATTAACTAACACCTCCTTTTTCATCTTATTTTTGTCTTAGATCTTGGTGTTGAATATCGCATCAGAGGTAAGGATTTGATCTCTATATTGAAATTATTCTCGTAAATCATTTATTCAACTTTTATTTGGGTAAACTTAATTATATTGTCCAAATTATATTTACCAAACATAAACAAATTATTTAATTTTTGATTGATTGCTTATGGTTTAGATATAAAAATATAAATTTTGTCGTTTTGATTTAGGGATTTATATTTTCCATTTTTTTTCCTTTTTTTCCACAAAGGAATGTTTTCTTTTTCTCGCATTTGTTCCATAACATTTCAGTCATTAATAGTCTTTTCCTTTTCTGAACATGTTTTGCAGCTTGGTTTTTAAGTATATACGCTGGTTATCATCGTAAGAGTTTCCTCCTTTCTTTCCACATTGATCATTCATTTTGTACGGACTAAATACTTCATATTAGAGCATGTAATTCTCTTTTTAAATATAATTATACTCTTATTGTTTTATTTTTTTCCAAAGACATGCATTTATTGTTCATTTTCTATTTTTTTCAGCCCCAACATGGTACAGGGATTCGTTCTTCAAAATCATAGGTGAATTATGGTGATTTTTTTCTTTTTGCATCCTTTTATGTCAATTAAATTCGAGCACTAACTGTTGGCTCCAATTGTGCTCGTAGATGAAATTGATCTAACGTTTATATTTATTCTACAGGTTGGATCTTAATAATACTAGGTAAGCAATTTATATTTAATTTTTTTGAAATTTATATATTCTCAATTTACTTCCTCTAGAATATTACTTTTGGAATTTATTTACTTGAATAGATAAATTGAAAGCTATTCAAAATTTTCCTAATCAGTCTAACTAATCTCAAAAGTATCAGTAGGAAATCGAACCTATTAAAATTGAGCCTACGGTAGAAGTTAATTGAATAAATTTAGATTTAAAAAAGGTAACTTTTGGAGATCAATATTTTTTTTAATATATGTGATTTAATATTTAATTAATGAATTTAAGAAGTAACTTCTTCTTTTATGTACATTAAGAAGTAGCTTCTTGAAGATATACAACCATTGAGATTGAGCCTAACACATAAGTAGGTGACAACTCTAATCAGCGAATAAATATGGTAATTTCAAGATTCGAGCTAAAAGGTAGTGTTAAGGTGATACTTAAAAAAATTCCGAAGAAGTAAAAAGAATATCCGAAAATATCGAAAAAAATAATAATTCAAAAGATGTTATATGCTTTTCATAACACTGTTTGGTAGTATATGCAGGGGCATTTCGTGTGGCGATATTTTTGTTAGGCAGTCCATGTGTTTTTGTATTCTTGATTTATCAGTGGAGAAGGAGACATTTGTCATTGTACGACACAATAGAAGAGTTCTTGCAAAATCACAACGATCTCATGCCTATAAGGTATTCTTACAAGGACATAAAAAAAATGACATCATATTTTAAGGACAAGTTAGGGGAAGGTGGTTTTGGTTGTGTCTATAAAGGAAAACTCCGAAGTGGTCGTCTTGCGGCAATCAAGATTTTGGGCAAATCATCCAAAGTGACAAATGGACAAGATTTCATGAATGAAGTTGCCACAATCGGAAGAATTCACCATGTGAATGTGGTTCAGCTAGTTGGGTATTGCGCCGAGCAATCAAATCGTGCTCTTGTCTATGATTTCATGCCTAATGGCTCTCTTGATAAGTACATCTTTCCTAAAGAAGGCTTTGTCTCTTTAAGCTGGAACAAACTGTTTGAGATTTCACTAGGAGTGGCTCGTGGGATTGAGTACTTGCATCGAGGTTGTGATATGCAGATATTGCATTTCGATATAAAACCTCACAACATTCTTCTTGATGAGAATTTCATTCCTAAGGTTTCAGACTTTGGGCTTGCAAAATTGTATCCCACAGCGAAAGACACCATTGCTTCTCTTACAGCAGCAAGAGGGACGATTGGGTACATGGCTCCAGAACTATTCTACAAGAACATCGGACGTCTATCCTACAAAGCAGATGTTTATAGTTTTGGCATGTTGCTATTGGAAATTGCAGGTAAAAGGAGGAATTTAAATGCACCGGTAGAGAAGTCTAGCCAAATCTATTTCCCATCTTGGGTCTACGATCAAGTCTCCAATGGAGATGACATCGAAATTGGAGACAATGCCACAGAGGGAGAAACTAAAATTGTGAAAAAGATGATCATAGTGGGACTATGGTGCATTCAAATGAAGCCCAGTAACCGACCTTCGATGAACAAGGTGGTGGAGATGCTTGAAGGAGATGTGGAAAGCCTAGAAATGCCTCCTAAGCCGGCACTATGTCCAGAAGAAATGCCAAATGTAGTAGAAACAGATGAGTTTTCTAACATGTTGGATAATTCTAGCGAATCAATTAGTTTAATTGAATCTGCAAGCTGATAAGTGATGTATGCTAGAAAATGATTTAGCCGTAATCAGAGGAATATTTTTCCAAATTTGTGCCTCCCTCATCTCTAGATACCTCATCTTTATCCTGAAAATAGTAAGTCATCATGTTCGCAGAATAAATTCATGCTTTATTTAGAATGTTTAAATATGAAGATTGTCCACGTAGAGGCAACATTTTTAGAATGTTTAAATGTGAAGATTGTCCACACTTCTGATACAATTAGTTAGAAAGAAAAATTCTCTCTGATCAATCAATCACTTTAATTCTCCTATCCGGTCCCATGTTTACTACTGTGGGCAGTAGAATTTGGTTGTTTCAGAATTTCTGGCGATCGGTACTACTGATTACCATATTTCTTGATCAAGCTGCCGCAGAAAATAATGGGAATTGCCCACCTTCCTCGTGCGGCGAAATCCATGGCATCACTTACCCATTCCGGCTAGTTACCGATCCACCAAACTGCGGTTATTCTACTTTCGGTGGTGACAAAAACTTTACCCTCTACTGCCACAACAATTCTTCTCTCTTTTTGTACCCAAAACAATAATTCAGGGAGATTGTTGGTTAAGGGTATCAACTACGACAACTTTACCATCCATCTTGTCGATCCGGGTGTTCAACAACGCAACTGCTCCTCTCTCCCAATCTCTCCTATATCTATTGACCCCTACTACCACCTCTACTACAACAACTACTACACTACGGATTTATGGAGGAGCGAGAGGGGTGACTTTTATATAACTTCTTGTCTTTGGCTGCTGTCTTTATTTGCTGTGATCGCCGGATGGGGTATGATTATTACTATGACTTTGTGGAGATTACTGCTCCTTGTAAAAGCAAAATAAAAAAGTACTCTTATGTGATTGTGGGTAACGGGTGTATTTGGAGCGAGTGATGGAATCCTGCAGCATAGATATGATAACGTTGGTAAACTAAAATTGTGAAAAAGATGATCATAGTGGGACTATGGTGCATTCAAATGAAGCCCAGTAATCGACCTCCGATGAATATGGTGGTCGAGATGCTTGAAGGAGATGTGGAAAGCCTAGAAATGCCTTCTAAGCCGGCACTACGTCTAGAAGCCAGATGTAGCAGAAATAGATGAGTCTTCTGATATGTCGGATAATTCTAGCGAATCAATTAATTTGATTGAATCTGCAGGCTGATAAGTGATGTGTGCTAAAAAATGACTTAGAAGGCATTTGCAAGCTAGGAAAACCACTACATTGTGTCTAAATAATGCTGATACAGAGCCTAATCATAAATTATAGTAGAAAGAGCAGGACTGAACACTCTACATCTAGACCCTACGAATTGAACGTATCCCTAATCACTTGTAGATAAACATAGTTCAAAACAGAGAGCATTGTGCTAAGATTAAGTTAATTTAAGGATTCCAAGTAATACAAGTGCGGAATTAGACATTTCAAACTATCACGCTGCCAACACATCATTCAACAACAAGATCATTCATACAATTCCCTCCAATACTTCAACCATAATTTCAAACATTCCACAAAGATTCTACAGTCTAGATTGGAGCCATGATATGATTATTTCAACAACAGCAACAATAATGACAACAATGACAAGTTTGGCTATCAAAGACTGGCAGATTGTGGTGATGACACAAGATAATCAAGAACAATCACACTCTCTAAATAATCCCTAACCTTTTCTTTCTGCAAATTCACCAACGCTTCGTTAGATTCCACAGCCTCCAATTCGCTCATTCCTGGAAAAACCGCAAGCGAAGCAATCGAATGACCTTTCGCTCTTCCCGGGCTGAAATTCTCACCGCAGCTGATCTGATCAATCCCTTGAAATCTCCCTTTCATCTCCTTAATCACACCCAGAATTTCCTCTTTCGCTTCATCCCCAACATTCTCCTTCAATTTCAAAAACGTCACTCGCAATACAGACCCAGGAGGCGGCGTCAACGCCCCGTTGACATCATCCGCGACCCAATCAACCGCCATGATGTCATCGCAGACGGGGCGGACGAGATCGGTAACGACGCTGACGTGGCTGGGGTGCACGGAGTATTGAGTGAGGGATTCCTTAGCGGAGTGGCGGCTGTGGAGCATGTGGGTGAAAGGGATAGGGGAGGATTTGGTGCGGTAGAGGGGACCGGCGGTGATGTGGAGAACTGGGTCGAGTGAAATCAAGCCGTTGAGGGAGGAGACCATGGAGTTGATCTTTGATGGATCGGTGTCGTCTTTGACTTTGAAGAGGACGATGTGCTCGACGGTTTGGGGAGGGGCGGCGGTGGCGAAGGACATGGCGGAGATGGAGGATTTGATCGGGGCGAAGGAGCAAAGAAGTGTGCGATGACGAGGAGAGGAAAAGCGAGGGAATGGGGAGAAAG
The DNA here is from genome assembly GCA_963691705.1 of Viola odorata. Lineage (NCBI taxonomy): Eukaryota > Viridiplantae > Streptophyta > Magnoliopsida > Malpighiales > Violaceae > Viola > Viola odorata. Next base: position 4,546,624 of record OY829546.1, read on the forward strand.
GAAGTGCGGCGCGTGCGGCGCGGTAGCACAGCATATCGCGAATTCGTGATAATGGGATTAGTACCCCTTTGGGGCTGAGACCATCCACAACAGGGGATTAAATTTTAGGGTGTTATTCACTTTCTCTCACTGACACATCAGCTTAACACCCAACCAAAAAACATTTAACACTCACGCACTCACAGCAGGGGATTATTCAGGGTGTTAAAAACTCTCTCTCCCTTCCACATCATTTATCATATACCCCACCATATTTTTCATTTCTTTTCTTATTAAAATCTCTAATTTTTTTTAGTGTCTAAATAATACAAACCTAGTCTCAATTTATAGATCTCAAAAAATTAAAAATAATGGTATATTTTTTATAATTATTTTGAGTAATTATTATGAAAAAAAACATTTAAAAAAGAAAAAAATGTAAAAAATTCGAATTTTTTTTGGTGTCCAAATAATACAAACCTAGTCTCAATTTATAGATCTCAAAAAATTAAAAATAATGATATATTTTTTATAAAATTATTTTCAGTATTTATTATCAAAAAATTGATTTAAAAACTGAGGGGGGAAAGAAAAAAAAAGTCAGCCAATGGGCCCTGCAGCGCGCGCGTGGCGCGCTGCCATTGGCTGAATCTCAGTTTTGTCCGGGACCAAATTTTGGTCCCCCGACGAGCGGACGTGGCATTTGCACCCCTGCTGCACGTGAAAGTCATCCTTTGCTCCTCATTTGATACCCATTTGCACCGCTGGTGCTGATGGTCTTTCCCAACCCAAAAGCTAAGAAACACCTTTCTAAAAGTGCTTCCCAAAAGCACCTCCCTTTCCCTTCACAAAAAACATGTGCCATGCCTCTTAAAGCCACTGCTGCAAAATGGTGCAGTGGGATAAGGAGGCTGCGTTTGCACCCTCTCTCTCCTCTTTTTTTTTTTTATTTCATTTTTTTACTTTATATAATGCACAAAATAAATTAAAAACTATAATAATAAAATCTCCATCTCGAGATAAGTAATTCTAGACCCACTTTTTCTATTTTTATTAATTTTTTTAAAATGGGTTTTATACTCCAACTCTTTCACTTTTATAGTTTTACCAAACACCAAAAACAAATTCTCGTTTCCCACAGCACTTTTAAAAAATGTTTACCAAACAACACACTGCTTTGCGCAAAAGTGATTTTCCCACAGCACTTTTACTCACAGCACTTTTCGGACCAGAACCGGAACGCCAAACAGACCCTTAGTGAGTGAGAGACTGAGAGTTCGTTTGGGACTGAGGATTTTTAGGGGAATGGAAAGAAAAGGTTGGAAATGTACCTTTCCGCCTTGTTTGGGAGTTTTTTTAAATGGTTTAAATTATTTTTTTGGCACCTGCACTTGATTTGACTGACTCATTTTGTACCTCCTTCGGTCAAACGGTTTAAAAGACACCTCCACTTGAATGAAATGACTCATTTGGCACCTGCTCGTAACTCCGTCCATCCTCTCCCGTTAAACGCTGACGTGCCACGCCACGCGGCACGCCACGTCATGAACGTGCACGCCACGTCAGCGAATCCAACCCGAATCAAGTCGCAAACGGGTAAAAAATCCGACTGAAAAACGACGCGTCGTCTATGGGTGTGACAAGCTGCACTTGCACTTGCACTTGAGAGACACGTCGTTTAGAACCTTTAGTGAACGACGCGTCGTTCGTTGCTGAAGTGAGGGACGCGTCGTCCGTTGCTACTTGAGGGACGTGTCGTCCGTTGCTACTTGAGGGACGCGTCGTCTAAGTGGGATATGAATCCCTGTCGCGTGCTTCATCCCTCCCGCTCGGAATCATCCTTTTCCCTTTCCCACCAAACGAATCCAGCCTCTACCCAGTTAAATCCAAATTAAATCCAAACAGCCCCTACTAAAATTAAATCCCAATCACCCTCGCCAATTACCCTATTCAATTCGGCCAAATCCATACCTCAATTACAAAACCGAATCCCTACACCAAACGAATCAAACCTTCTGCTGAATCCATTCAAACCCAAATCAAACCTCCATATCTCAACCAAATTAAACCAAAAATCCAAGCCATACCCTTCTGCCAAATTTAAAAAAAGAACCAATCCTCACCCAAATTAATTCAATCGCTCCTCGGCGAAATTAAATCGAAATCATCCCACTGCCCAAAATCATCCCACTGCCAAAACCAAATTCAATCACAAATCCACATAAAAAAAACCCAACAAACCCAAACCGGCTAAACCGAACCAGCACCTCCGCCGATCTCCTCGTCGTTGCCGCTGCTCACTATCACGGCCAGCCAATCACACACCCAGCCACCACAGCCGAAAAGTCCAGCCACCCAGCCACCACAACCGATCCAATCACCAAATCGAAACCCAAAATCCCGAAATCAATCGCCCACCTTCGGCCACCATCCTGATCTCCGCCACAGCCACCAGCTTCCCTGCCGTTGCCGTCGTCGCTTGCTTCCCAGCCGCGCCACGCTACCATGCGCCACTCGCTTCTTGGTCCGGTTGAAGAAAGAACAAAGAAAGGAGAATAAAGAAGCAGAGAAGAAGGAGAGGGCTATGGTCGATTTTGATTCGCGAGAGGGAAAGGGAAAAGGTTGATTCCGAGCGGGAGGGAGGTTGATTAAGGTTTGGTCGTCCGATTTGAGCGAGGGAGGAAAGGTTTTGGAAAAAATTGATTTTGGTTTTGGGAAAGAATTCGAATGGGAGGGATGAAGCACGCGACAGGGATTCATATCCCCCTAAGACTACGCGTCCCTCAAGTAGCAACGGACGACGCGTCCCTCACTTCAGCAACGAACGACGCGTCGTTCACTAAAGGTTCTAAACGACGTATCTCTCAAGTGCAAGTGCAGAACCCATAGACGACGCGTCGTTTTTCAGTCGGATTTTTTACCCGTTTGCGACTTGATTCGGGTTGGATTCACTGACGTGTCACGCCACGTCAGCACGTTCATGACGTGGCGTGTCGCGTGCTGTGGCGTATCGCGTGCCGTGGCACGTCAGCATTTAACGGGAGAGGATGGACGGAGTTACGAGCAGGTGCCAAATGAGTCATTTCATTCAAGTGGAGGTGCCTTTTAAACCGTTTGACCAAAGGAGGTGTCAAATGAGTCAGTCAAATCAAGTGCAGGTGTCAAAAAATGATTTAAACCTTTTTTAAATAGAGAAAGAAAAGGAAAGGTATAGAACCCTTCGAGGTTCTCTACTCATTAAAAAACAAATTAACCCTCTAAAATTCTACGAACTAACCTTGTGGTTGTTCTATTAGGGTATTGTCTGTATTTGCTTCCACAACAACAAAGCAACCCAGGTGAGTTTTTTACCCGTTTTCAACCATTCCATTCTTTGTTATTGTTGTCTTTTGTCATTATCGTTGCCGTCTTTGAGATTGATTTTTTCGTGTTATGCTAAAAGCTCAGGAACAAGAACTCAAAATAGTATGAGTATAATGATACCAACAAAATTCGTGACATTGTTTGAGGAAAACTTGGCTGCCCACTGCACAAAAGAAAGAAGACAACAGTAATGCTCTTAAACAAAATCAGTCGTAGACAAAGACTGAACAAGATAATTGATCCATGATTAATGCATTCCAACTTCCAATCAACCACATTTGCTTGGAAATGTGGTTCCTAGTATTCTTTTCTTTATTATTATTTTTATTTCTTTTCAAACTTTACTACTTTGATTATTAATTGACAAGTCAAGATTCCAGCAACATTGGATGGTTTTGAAATTGATGATGACATTGAGAACATTGCATCTCCTGAAGGTCTCTCTCCATCTCAATCTCAGAATGCAATATCATCACGATCCAAGAAACGTAAAGGTAAAACAATAAATGGCAGTGAAGAAGGTGATGTTGCTAAAGCTGGACTTGAAAGCCTTGCTCAAGCTATAATGAAGTCAACTGCAAAATTAGTGAAGTCCAACCAAAAGCTTCCAATGTCAGAGAAAGAAGTGTGGGATCATTTAGGGCTGCTAAACAGGTTGAAATGGGTCAGGTTGAAACAGGTTAAATTAGAAATTGAGGCACACCGATTGTCAAAAGTAAATCTCTTTCTCAGAAGCAAAACATGTTGGGGGCAATGAACTATTATCTGAGATGATGATTGATTCTTCACATCCACCAAATCACTACATTTCCCTTACTTACCATTCCTTTCCTTTATAAACCATTCCCTTTCTCTCTCTTCCCCTCAATCATCCAAACACAGTGTGAGAGAGGACGGGAGAGTATGATGATGGCGATTGGAAGAGGAGACTTTGACTGTTGGGAGAAGTTGGCCTTTGCAATTCGGGCCCGTTGCTCACTTGATGATTGGACTTTCTTCAAGAATCATCATTCCTAATACCTTTTTCACGCAAAGATTATAGACAACTTCTAAACTAGCCCTTGCAATTTACTTCATATGCAATTCGACCCATTTAATTGAATTATCTAAATTTGTGCAAAAATAAAATTAATTATATATGGACGAATTAGTTAGATAATGCTGTCATGCTTCAAGCCTTGAAAAATGACAGGGTTCTTCCCTTTGCCTGTTTCGATTTAATCAGGAGGATTAAGCTGCTTCTTCGATATGTCCAATTGGGAAGTTCACAAGTGAGCACATATATCATGAAGCCAACTCAGTTATTGATGACTTACCGAATCTCGCATTTGATATCTCGGATCAGTTTCTTTGGCACGGTTCAGTGCCCTCTAGAGACCAATGGTAAAAGATTAAAGTCTCAAATTCAAATAGAGGAAACACAACAAACTATGTTGAGAACCAATATATGAACTTATTCTCTTCCTCTGTCCGACCTTGATTTTATCATTTCGAGAAAGACCCTTAACTGAAACGCATTATCGAACATCGAGTTTGACCCGAAACAATACCTGAAAGGCCCGAGAAAGACATTGACCCGAAACAATACCCGAAAGACCCGAGAAAGATAAACGCCCGAGCAATAACCGTTACTTGCAACAAATCCACGCCAACAATGAGATCCAAAGAAAATATTGCAGGTAAATTAAGTGTCAAATTTCATTTTATATAAGCAAAGCATACACACCACTGTTCTTGTAATATCCAACACAAATAATACGGAGAAGAAACTAGGAAGAAACGAAGTGGCAGAGAATGAGATGTAGTAGAGAGTTTGAAGTCTCAACACATCATCACCTCAACCACATTATTCTATTACAAGTAAACGAGAAGAAATTCAACCACGCTCGAGCAACAAATTATGCAGAAGCTGCTGTCTCTTGCAATTGCTTAACCTTTGTAATGTACTCCGACATAGCTTCCTCCTTGCTCTTCCCTGAAAATCGACATGTATCCCACAACACAAGCTTAGTTTCTCATCCCACAACACAAGCTTAGTTTCTCACCCCACAAAAATAAAAATAAAAACCACTTTATACTAGAAAAGAGGATAACAAATGAATGTCTAGATTTAGATTAGAAAACTCAAAAATCTTGTTTCTTTCTATCTTTTTCGGTTCTAGTAATTGATTTCAATTCTTTTCAAATGAGTTTGAAAGTCAGTCTCGATTCGAGTCTCCTTGTTTGCGTTCCTATATAAAGATAAACCAAAAAAAATGCAATATTTGTTTACCTTCAACAGCTTTCCAGGCATCCCATTTGGCCTTCTCTTTTAAGGCAAACATTCCAGGCCGATCTAAACATTAAAAAGTTCCAAAAAGAAAATTATAAAAGAATATAAAAATAATCAACAAGTAGAAATCCATTGAATTGAAATTCGAAACAGAAGGAGAAGAAAGCCCACTAGTATTAACAGGCCCAACAGTTGCTTGCTTGTAAAGCCCATAAAGGATGAGCTTATCTGCATCCGTCGTCGCCGGCGGCAAGCTCTTGGCCTTCTCTGCATATTCGTTGAACTCTTCCTGCAAAAAAATAAAAGGGCAAATCAAAATCAATTCCCATATCAAAGAGAAAGTTTAAGAACCCAAATTGCAAAGATAAGAGAGAAAACTAACCTCTAACGCCATTTTTTGGTTTTTTAGTTATTTTGCTTCTGCTGCTGCTGCTTTGGTTTTATATTTTGTATTTTTGTATTTTTGGGTGGTGGGTCTACTTCTTCTTGTAGATGGCGGTGGCGGAGAAACCGAAGAAAATTGTTTGGCGTGTGGGTTACCTACTTTGCAGGTCCACTGCTTTTCCTGGATTGTTACGACAAGGGAAAACTTGTTGCCATGTGTCAAAGCCCATTTTTAGTCTCTAAGCCCAGGCCCTGGCTCGCCCAGGATTATGGCGAGGCCAGGAATTGTTTTTGAAAATGGGCCAGGCCTGGATTGTTTCTTCTGGTATGATTCTTTAATTAAAAGAAATGAAAGTACAAAAAATTGTTTACTCATAATTAAGTGGTAGAGCATAATCACAATTGATACTCCCTCTGAACTCCAATAACTGTCACTTTACTGTTTATGCACGTGTTTCGAGGAGGCCGAATGACTCACTATTTGACCTCAAAAAAATTCGTGTTTTTTTTCGAACGTACACTAATCATTAACGTACGTTCGAAAAAAAGTACGGAACTTTTTGGGTCAAATAGTGAGTCATTCGGCATTTTCGAAACGCATACATGAATAGTGAGAAGTGTCAATTATTATGGTCCGGAAGGAGTATTTAAGAAGAATTTACACATTATTTACAAGATATATAGACGCGTGTTTAAAAAACTTAGTTTTTTTTAAAAAAATCTGTCAAATAATTAGTTTCATTGGCATTTTAGTTTTCTAATTATATTGGAAAACAGTATATTAGTTGCAAACATAAAACCACAGGACCTAAATCCTCCTTCTTTAAAACAAAATACTAAATCGTAATAGCTTATATAAACGTTCACTCGATTACGAATAATCTCGTTCAAATTATACCAACACGTAGCAGTTAATTAGATCAAGTTAGAAAAGTGTGATACACCTGGCGAATTTTGTTTGGAGGATGTTGGGTACATAAGAACATGAAACTTGAAAGTAGAAGTCCAGCTGCTTACAGCAAACTCTGCTCTCCTAAGTGTTTCCAAAACACAACATACGAAACATTTTTTTTATATATAAATAATTTTCAGACAAGAACAAAGATCTGGGTTTCATAAATAGCTGGCGTCACATTCCTTCACTTTTTTCACACCTGGGATTCATCGTCCTCCACAAATTATCTTTTTTTATAAAAAAAAAATCTGGAATTTCCAAACATCTAACTATGATCAGTCATGTCTAGGGACCCACTGGCGAATGGAATACATAAATACTAGTTCTAAAAGGATAATGCCCCTTTTCTTTCTGAAAACTTGTCCCTTTGCCCAAATAGCTTCATCAGAATCATCCACAATTTTTAATTTTTAATTTTGGAGCCGAAAACCCAGCTGTGGAATTATTTTTTTTTTTGAATATCCAATTATTAATTAATTATAATAATTTTCTGGGCTTAATGAACGAAAAGGACAAGAAAAGAAGAGAGGAAAAGGGGTTTGATGAAATGCAATTATCTTGGATTGGATTCGGTCCACAAAATGAAACAGATGAAATCCCACCATGCAAACTCGACTTTCATCGAAAAAGAAAGTGGGTATGTACTGGAATATTCCCCACATAGCTGGATGTGTGTATGTATCACAATTGACAAATCTCTCACCCTCACTCACCCAAGGTCCCAAACAAAAAGAAAAACATGAAATAATTGCGTCAAACCAAAAGAAATAAAAGAAAACAAAAGAGAGATAACTATCCACCCATGCACTTATTCTCGTCTTTTTTATTTGTCGTTTTAGACCCAATTCATTAGAAAAGTCACAAAATACATTAAAAAAATAGCTCTCGATTATCACCTTAATTATCGTGTCAACTATTCCAAACGACAAATAAAAAAACTTGAAGAGAGTAAATATTTACATATATAAATGTAACATGCCGCGTATAGAATCTACTGCTTTGAGTATACGCATTATTCCCGCTTAAAAGAGAGGATTAGCTGGCTTGGAAAGTAGCAAGTGTTATTAACTTTAGAAGTGAGAATTTTATTAACAGTAGAAGCAATCGAAATGATGAGAATTTGATTAATTTCTCTTAAATTTATCGGTGTTGTTAATTATTTAAATGATGAAAATAAAAATAGAAGGAGTTAAGATTAGTTCTAGTTTAATAAATTAAATATTAAAAGATATGTACTGGTTTAAATTAAATCATCCAATTACCATGATGGGTAGCTAGATGAACATGGAAGAATTTATTTGCCGTCAAATTGTCCCCCAACTACAAAACCAAGCATGGAGATTACAGATAATCATTAGAGTGACTGGTCCTGTAAATCAAATTAAATATAGAGCTTAATTATAAAAATAAAATGAAAATGGGAGGCACAATCAAAAAAATTAATAATAATATGATCCTCTGCGTTTGGTGCACGGATATGTACCGTAGGCTTCTCTCTCCATTTTTATTCTAATTTTTCCTCATCAAAAGCTGGAGAAGGAAGGAATCAAGAAAGGGATGGTGATTTGTTTTAAAAATTATATATTTGTGGAATTGAGACGTAAAACTGCAAAAGACAAGATGGTCCCCATAAGATTCTCTTTCCTCCAATCAGGTGAGGCCAGGCTTAGTTGCAATCAATAAACTAGTTAGGGGTATGGCCCACGATTTATAAGATGAGTCAATTATGATAATGGTTAAGGTTATGATAATGGTTAAAAAATAGAGAAGTGGCTGAACCCAAAAGATAGATGCATCAAGGGCACAATCGTCATTTTCACAGTCACGCATGGTTCTTTTCGAGCTCTCGAGCTCAAGTTCCACCGGCGTATCTTCGTATTGGTCAATAACGGGAAGGTCGCACGTTATTTTCCTATCCTATTTTTCTAAAATACTCAAAAATCATTAAACACTTTTCTCAACAAAAAACAAATTAAAAACCATTAAACGCAAACAATTAATTATTGAAGAAAAAGAATGAATAAAATCTTAGGAAACAACTGTTTTGAACCAATCCTGTCATGAAACGTGTCATCCGAGGTTCGGGAAATCTACAGGTTCGGACCGACTCTGTCCAGATTCGCGAAGCAAAACTCTGTGGGACCCAGGCTTTCCCGTATAGTATTGTTTGTAAGTGGGCCTACAGGCCTAGTGGCGGAGGAAAAGTCGATAGGCTGCGGGCGCATGTAGCATGAGAAGTTGAGCTCAGCTAATCTACGAGACTTAATCCTACGACACGCTTCCCCACGATGATGTTTTGCTCCTCCTGACGGTTGAAAGTGACGCCATGACAAGTGGACTAGCACAGTCAAAGAAGAAAAGAAAAATGTAATATGAAAAATCCATTACTGGTATGGTTAAAGTAAACTTGCTTAGTTCCTTTCGGCCCAAGCCCATTTTAAGTTTCAAACTTCTGGAGCAGGCTTCAACTTTCTTCAAAATATATAAAAGTTCGCTTAAAATTGTTTAAACAATTATTTTTTGTAGAATTAATGATAACACTAATAAGCACTTATATATCTTATTGATTTTCTGTTGATAATAAAATAATAGTAAAAATTCGAATTCGAATTTTTTATTTATCTATTAAACAGTTAAATTTACTAGGTTAAATAGCTCTCTAATACAATAAACCAATTAGATTTGGACCAGAGTAATTCTGAAATGACTAGGATCAGATGTTGAAAGGAAACTTAGGATTTGGGAAATGCTTTCAAATTTCATTTTTTTTATTGGAAAGATGTAGGAATAAAAAAATCAGTATTTCCTTGAATGTATGTAGGTGTCAATTGTCATAGATAGATGAATCATTCGACTGTGGTGTGGTTCCCATAAATTTTGAGAAATGATGAATAAATAATAGTAGAAAATCGCAACAATGTCTATTTCGTGACATGAATCGTGGAAATGATTCAAAGCTGTAAGAAATTACACTTGTCAAAAGCTGCTAATTACAAAAATAAATAAATTCTCATAATTAAATTCTAATATGTCTTATCATTTTTAATATATTGTTATCTCGTAAAATATGTGTTTTTTTAGTGATAATTAATACTCGCAAAAAATTAAATAAATTATATTATTACAATAAATTTATCGGGTTTTATAATACTTAAATAATATTGATATTATATAAAAATATGATACGTGATATCAAAGTGGTCGAAAATAATTGCTCTTTAGAAATATTTATTTAATATGATTTGTCAATGTGCATTAGAAATATTTTGAAACACATTTTTAGTATTTGGGATTAGACTTTTTGATTAGGACTGTGACCCCGCAGACCAGTTCAAAGTTCCAAACAAATTGCTAACAATTTTTAAAAATAGATGCGTATGTTTGCTCCTTGATCACGCAATTTAACTACGAGCACAAAACGCCACCCACCTCAATCCTCATCACATCAGGATTGGCAAAGTGTAAAATGTGTAATAACCAAATTGAAACCATGCCCCCCCTTGCATTCGTTATCGTGGGGCTGCTTTGGTGCTCAACGTAAGAGATGGCTTATTTAAAATGACAAATAATCCATGTCACGCTCGCCTCGCCTCACTCCTCCTAGCTCACAGTAAACACAATGGCTACATATTTACAAACTAACACTAAATATTAGTAGTAATTAATTATCAACTTGGTTCTGAATTATTCCTATGGGTTTGAGGGTTGGTCTGATTCGAAAATTCATGATGCGACTGAAATTTAATATTCGTTGAGGTTTATTTTGGTAGCGGCTCAAGCTCAAAGTTTCATACTGGATTTTTAATTTCGGCATTAGCGAAGTTAGAGTTAATTGTTTAATTGTACACTCATTTTCCATTGTAATGAAACTTTCTTATAGTCTTATCTATGGAGTAGATATTCATTTGCATATTATGTAAAACTTGTGTGCTTTTTTCGCTTTTGTTTTTTGTTTATTTGTATGTGATCGCTCGATGTTTCAACTAATTAAAGAGTAAAAATTACATTTCTTGTTTTAATATTATCATCATTCCTTAAAACAACTGAAGATATATTTATAATATGTACTATAATTTATTAAAATATACACAACAATATTAAAAATAAGGCATAATTGGGTGAAACATAATTATTTAGTTGAGGATGAAAGAATAAATAAATATCCCATTTATTTATATTTAATCAGAAAAGGTAGAATGAAAGGAAAAGCTTATAAAAAGAGAAATGAAATGAAATAAAAGGATGGTTTTGTAAAAAATATAAATTGGCAGGGGTGTATAAGTAGATAAACATAAATTTAAAGAAAAAAACAAAATCCGAAAGCGGACCCTAACATCATCAAGGACGGTGTATGATGAACCACATGCCACGTGCCAAATAATTAAACTGCTATGCAAACCATGCCTTGGATCTGAGCTGAAAATAATATCGTGGGACCCCTGTGAGTAGAGTGACATGAAAAATGTTTTAATCATTTTTTATTAATTTATTATTCGTTAATTACTTATATTAAAAAAGATTACATTAAATCAAAGTAGCAATTACATATCCGATTAATTAATAAAAGAAATATTGATCCGATAACATCTCATCTCTAACGTGACTGAAGAGAAGTTGGACATTGGACATAGAGTAGTATTTTGGGAGTACGCGAATAGAGCTAAAATATTTAGACACACAGAAGAGGGGTCTGTCCGAGCGTGACTGTCAAATCTACTTATTCTCTCTCTCTACAATTCCTCTCTCTCTCCTCCCTCCCTCCTTCTCTCTCAGAAAGAAAGAGAGAGAGATTTTTTCATTCAATCCAATTTCCAAATACAAAAAATCGGCGATCTGTCTGTGTTTTTCCTCTATCCTCGGGAATCCCTCTTGTTCAATCTGTGTCTTCACTCTCAGAATATAATGCTCCAGATTTTCAAGGTACATATCCACACTCGCCTATTTAATTATATTTATTTATAAATACTAAAAACAAAAAACAATATCATGACAATATATATAAATATATTAGTATAAACTCTTCTTTTAAGCTGATGGGTCATTAAAGTTTCAATCTTTTTTACCTTATCTGCTCCTCCTGGGTTTGTAGGATATGGGTTGTGTTTGTTAATTAATTAAGAAAGAAAAGATTTTGTTTTTGGGGTTTAATGTGAAGGAGATCTTCTTAATTTGCTAATTGGGTAGTTTTGGGATTTTTGGAAGGATGCGTGTTGAAATGGTTTCTTTTCCTACTTTGGGAATTTTCTGCTTTACTACTAACTGCAAGTTTTTTTGTGTGTACTGTTTTGGACGTTTGAATTGCCAATTTTGGTCATTTGGTTAATTCAAATTTATTTATGATTTTTTGAGTGAAACCCCAATTGGATTTGTTGGTTTTGTTCATCAACATTTTGGTTTTTGTTTTTTCTAATGTAGAGATAATATTGTTGTTTTATTTTTCTTTCCTTGGGTTTGCAAAGATTTTAATGATAATGTCTCATCAGTTGTAGTACATTTTCTCTGCATCATTGACTGGTTTTTTTTTAGGGGTTTTTGAGATTTTCCTTCAAAACTGAGTTTTAGGTGGGTATTTTTCTCAGTACATAAAAAAAGGTTCCCTTTTATGGAAATGGGATCTGCTTTTTCACATCTCGTCATAAATAAAAATAACAACAACTGCAATATCAAAATATAATAAATAATGATGATTGTTGCAATAATAATAATATTATTATTAGTTGTTTGTTATCAGATCGCTCTGCAAAAAAGTGGAACCCATGGAGGTCATGATTTCTACTGCAGATTCTTGTCTCTTGTGTACAAAAACACCATATAAACAATTCCAAGGTTTCTCATGTTTTTGTCTGAGGTTTTGGTTAGTGTATGTATGTCTGTAGACTCTCTACTGATAGGAAGATAGGATTATGGGTTTATTAATTAATAATTAATCAATACTAATAATGATTAATATATTCCCATTTCACTTTTTGTTCTCTCTTTATCTTATATTCTTCTTCTTCTTCTTCTCTGTGTTTCTTGATGCAGGACTGGTTTTTGATTTGATAGAAATTTGACTCCTTTAAGAGGAAAGATTGAGTTCTTGAGTCATATTTAAGAGGGAAAAGATTAGAATGGAGGGTGACACATTTTCAGGACTTGGCAATGGTGGTGCCCAGATAGATGGCAAGATCTTGCAGACATTTCAGAAGAATTTTGTTCAAGTACAGAACATTCTGGATCAGAACAGGCTGCTGATTAATCAGATAAACCAGAACCATGAATCCAAGATTCCTGACAACTTGAGCAGGAATGTGGGTCTGATTAGAGAGCTGAACAACAATATCAGGAGGGTAGTTGACCTCTATGCTGATCTTTCTACCTCATTCACCAAATCAATGGAAGTTTCATCTGAAGGTGATTCTAGTGGTGCTTTGAAATCTGATGGTAAAGCAGGCCACAAGAGAAATAGACCCATGTAAGTAAGTGGAGAGGTTTTATGCTTCTTTTTTTCTCTTCTGCTATTCTTTGCATGATTGGGGGCAAGGCAACAAAGAGAGAAAGATCAGAACTTTACACAATTGTGTTGATGAGGTAGGCCATGTCTAAAAGATTTTCTTGTATCAGTGAACTGTGTCTAGTTCTTTCACTCCTCACATTTCTTTAGAGAAATGGAATAATTGTCCAAATTGTAACTGTGTAGCTGTTGATCTAATTGGAATCCGCTATGTTTGTGCCATGTCCATCCTTTTCATCTCCCTGCTGCTCCTGTTCTTGATGATGGTTAATGAACTTTTCGCTCTCTTTTTTCATCTATCATTTTCCATCAGGCTGTATGTATAAAGTGAAATTAATTAGATTTTCATGTTTATCTGTGCTTTTCTCTGTTGCATAACAATTAGGACTTTCCTGATTCCACAGTAAAGAGATATTAAGAGCCTTTTAGCTATATCCCAACTTTTTTTTCTATCAAAAAGTTTGAAAGTTTTAATCTTTTCAAGTTTTTCTTGTCTAAAATCTTTCCTTTTATTCCCTTTTCAACCTTAACACAAAACTCTTATTTTTTTTCCTGGACAGAGTTGCAGATACTGTTTTGAGACCTCTTATATGAAGCCAAAACACCTTTTGTTTTTGGACCCTCTCCACTTTGTGCTGTGAAATCACTGTTCATGTTTGCTTTTGTTTATATGTCCTGTGTGTGGAGAATTAATACAACACACATGCATAACTGTCTGCCAAGATGCTCTGAAACAATGAGGAAGAAAGAAAGCAGCTTTAGATCACCACCACCACATACAGAATCTCAGATAAGAGATGATGACCTTTTGACTAAAATATACATAAATATGTATATTTAAAGTTTGTGTGTTGTTGTATCCTCCTACTACTATCTCTTATAACCAATGACAAGCTCTGATCTTTGGATGGCATTGGTAGGAAAAAAACATTAAAGTATTCTAGGTTGGTGTGTGAGAACAAAGTAATATCAATATTTATCGTGGTCGAATATATTAATATTACTTTGTTCAAACTATAATTTATCTTTAGAATTCGAAAATATTCAAACGAGAAAATGTTAAAACAAAGCACTGTAGTCCTGAGAGACAGACAGATATGTATGAACAGTGACCACCCAACAACATGACAAGGGACCCAACGGGTCTTTTGTGAGAGGAAACTTGAGCTTCTCCATGCTTATCCCTTGTTCTTTTTTTTTTGTTTTGTTTTGATCTTTTTCTCCTTTTTATTCTCTTTATGCAATAAATGTCCTTTATGACTTCCTTCAAGTTGATGATTCCCAGCAACTCTTTTAACTCTCTCTGATCTCTGATTGAGTAGATGTCTATGTTGGTGGACCCATAAAATGGTAGTAGTATAATATGGCAGCCAAATTTTCTCATCTTATAGGATTAGCCCCACATGAGTGATTGCTGTAAAATGGCTTGTTCCTGATTAGATCTTTTTTATAAGTTAGTGGTGAGGGTAATTACTTCCATCTTCATCTATAATCTGGTCCATATCCACTCATGTCATCATGTACATCTTGTTCTTGATATTGTTCTTGTTCTTGTTCTTGCATCATTTCTTTAAGACTTTTTATATTTCACATTTTCAAAAAATGCATTTCTCATGTCAAAAACACTATATATAAAAATTGGTGAAGTGCTACTCTCACATTGGCATAAAAGGACATGTCTAATATAAAAAAAGATAGGCAGTACTAAATATTCTGGGCCAGTCCTTGCTATAAATATTCATGGTCCTGCGAAATTGAAAGTTGATAGCATTAGTAAAAGCAACCTCTTGGTAATTTTTACAAACCCAGTATTTTCCCTCTTTTAGTGTTGGAAAAAAAATGACATTTTCTCTAGTCGATCTTTTTGGATATCCTTTATGTTTTACGAAAAAAATCTCTTTCGCTATAGTTTTGTTATGAAAAGAATGATATTTTCAACATGATTCGATTCGTCCTATAAGTTTTAATTCTGAAACTTAAATTAATGGTGAATAAATTTCTTAATTTTCACCATAGACTTTGTTTATGATTTGAGAATCAAATTGTATAAATTATACATAAAAAGAATAGATCTATCATTGATCATTTTAGTCAACGCCATGGTATTTTTTTATATATATATATCTTTTATTTGCATTGGATATGAAGTATGAACACCAAACGTCTCTTGGTTAATGGATATAATAATAATAATAATAATTATCATGAACAAATTTAACAATTGACAACTATGAGAAATGGTACCAATGTACCAAGAAATGTCACTTTCTTGAACAAAAATATTGGAAGAATCAAGATTCAAGAAGTGAATAATGATCGATACAATTTTACTAAAAAAAAAAAGAATAATGATCAATACAAAGTACTAAGTATGTACTCATGCGTTTGGCAAGACATACCATTAGCGTAAAACAATGAAAAACAGAACAGACACATTAGTGTCTCAAATAAGAAAAAAGACATTAATTGCAGATTACAGCTTCTTCTGATCAGAATTGCAATGCTGATGGTGCTGCCGCCGTACAACCAAATCTATTACAGCGAAAGCCGGCAGCCAATTTGGCTAATATGAATCTTTTACTCTTAAAGGAAGAATTGAACTGAAAAGCGGATCGGACTATATCATCTCATTTTACGGTAATTTTAATTAATGTATATTTTGCACTGACATAAATTTGACGTGACACACTTTATCAACACTTTATATCACGTGATAATATGTCATGTTGGATATGTAATGGTGTGATAAAGTGGTAACAAAACACACACCAACAAATAAATTGGTTTTTTTGGCAATAATACAACGGAGTACTATTGTGTTAAAATTTATAATAAAATCTATAATAATTAAAAATAAAAATAAAAATTAGAGACTAATTAAAACAAGAAAGCATACCTAACTAATTTAATTAAAACAATTCTTAATATATACTGAGTTTAAGGTTAAGATAATGGGATCGGACATTAAATGAGACGACTCATGATAACTTAAACCAAGACAAACAAAACATAATATTACATCACATGTGAAAGTGGGAATCTACTTTCTTCTTCTTACTATTTATTTACATTTCCAGCAAGCAAATAGGTAGGAAAAGAACCCAACTAGTAGTTTTGCCTCTCTAACCAGATATAATAATGAATCTTCTTATAGGTATCTACATCATTAGATGGACCCAATTACAATAATCCAACTAATTAATTACACATGCTCATGCTTCCAAATGACCAATCATGGCTCAATAACAATAGCAATATAATAATCTTGGAGATAATGTTGATCAAAACCAAACTCAACAAACCTCTAAAAGATTACACTTTATTATATTTTAATCCAAAATTAGACTTCCTTTCGCTATACTACAATCAAAACATAAGACAAGATTTCCATAATTCAGCAATAAATGTCCATATTTACTTACAATTTTCTACTATTTGCTAAAATTAAAACCGGTGGTATTCACATTTACTATCAAAACAAATCTTTAAAAGTATTAAAATTTAATTGCACTGCGAATTTTTCGAGTCATGTCCGAAATAATTCAAAACTATATTATCCGAAATGGTATAATACTAATAAAAAAGGATGGACGAATGGATTTTGGCACTAAAAGTTTAATGGTTGATGTTGAAGCTTATTTTTAGGTCATATTGGAAAGACCAAACGTAGTATATTTCTTGTTGGAATAGATGTATTTATTCCCATTGTCATTTTCTGAGAAATTGACGTTTGCCAACTAATTCACGTCATATGATTCGAGATTTCATTCTTACAACTTGCATGCGTATTTCACTATTGTCTACGCCTTAATTTATCCTTACAGACTACACACACACAACATCATCTTATTTGTCATTTATTTTTTCTTTAAAAATGTCTTACTATGGCAATTAATACTAAAAAAAAAACTAATCACCTTGTGTTGTGCTTTATGTTTTTGTAATTGAGTTTTGCTGATTAGGTCACCAAGTTAAAGATCCAACTAATCTAAACTCCTACAATAGTTCTAATTCGTTCCTATTCACCCTATTAAAGGTACAAGTAAATGGTACTCCCTCCGTTTGGAATTAAACGTTGTTTACTGCATATTGAAAAGGTCGGATGACTCACTATTTGACCCAAAAAAATTCCTTACTTTTTTTCGAACGTACGTGTACGTCAGAGAAAAAGTAAAGAGCAAAATTATCTCAAATAGTGAGTCATCCGGTTTCTTTAATATGCGTGCCCAAATAGTAAATGACATTTAATAAAAGAAGAAGAGAGTATTATGGAGAATTTCAAAAAAATGATTTTCTTAAAATTTCGATCCTGAAATCTTGAGGGAAATTAGTTGAGTTCTCATCATCTCGACTGCGTTGTGTTGATAAAAAATATTACACTTAAAGCACATCATATTCTCTTTTAAGAAACCGACAATATTAGAATAAAATTAATGTGAGAAAGAAAAAAACTTTATATTCATCTACTCTTATTGTAATTATTGATATCGAGTGCGTGTGGTCAAATTACAATATTTTCTCGGAAGAAAAGGAGAAAAAAGAAGGAAACGTAATGATACTATTTTGTTTTTTATGGGTAAACCAATAAACAAACCTTGGGCTTTTAAATTCTGTGCATGTTCCAATTTCGCTGGTCACATCTGGAGAAAAGGCTGTGTCAGGTGTCCCTGCCCATATTTTGTATCCATTTCATTCACCATCTTTTCTCAAACACGAAACAACTTAACCTCACCACATATTTCAATTCTGTTTATGAACTTTTGTCAAAATTTGGAGAAATTATATACTGACACATTGGGTGAGTCAAACTGATGATCCAGTACCTCTAGAATATCATTCGCTCATAATATAAAAACATCACTACTACAATATAAAATACCATCATTGAGATTTAGGTCCTACCGAAAAGATCATTTTATGTATAAATATATGTTATAATACAGGTGAATGCTATTTTAAGTACAACGAGCGTATCTAATAAATTTTTTAGAATACATTTGAAAATGTGTGGTAGATTACTCTGTAAGATCTAAATTTTTATTCAAAAAAAAGTAAGATCTAAATTTCAAATGGTATTGGGCTGTCCATTTGTCCAGCTCAACAAGCTGGGCTGGGCTGGGCTGAAACTGTTGAAACCTTGGGTGTAGTCACTAGTCGTTAGCTTCTCTCCAACTCTGGCCCATTAAGTTTTAGTCACTCCCTCGATGATGTTAACTAGCAGCTAGTAATGATTGCAAAATAGGTCACCGTAATTGTGCGGTTGTTACAGAATTTTAGCACCGATCTCATCATTTATATTTTTACAACTTGACGTATGTATAATGTGAGGTGTGAAATAAAATAAAAACGAAAATATATAAAATGTGAGTTGACATTTGATAATCGAAACATCGAATAATTTTCCCCATATAATGGGCCTGAGTTTTTCTCCTCTTTAAGTTTGTAACAGAAGTCCAATTTACTCAAAAAGAAAAAATAACGTAAGCCCATTTGAGACGCTGTGCCAACAACAAGAAGCAGAGTGCAAACGCTCGAAGCCCAAAAAGAAACGAGTAACCCAAAACGCAGTGTTTTACACAAACTCACCCAACCTATCTCATCCGTCCATAACCAAACCCTAGAATACCCACGCACCGTCCGATACCAACCCCTGCAATCCTTATAAACCAAACACTATCCCCGCCCCAAAACCTCCACTCAATACTAGGGTTAGCAGTTTGAAGAGAGCAGAGCATTTAGATCTCGCATCTGCACCTTCTCCATTCACTTGCCTACAAAAAATGGCAACTCAAATCAGCAAAAAACGCAAGGTCTCTTTTACTCGATTTCACTGCTCTTCCATATCTGTTTCATCACTGTTTCCATCAGCTCTAACTCCAGTTTTGCTTTGTTTTTTCAGTTCGTCGCTGACGGCGTCTTCTTCGCTGAACTTAACGAAGTCCTCACTAGAGAGCTGGCAGAGGATGGTTACTCCGGCGTCGAGGTCAGGGTCACTCCCATGCGCACAGAAATCATCATCCGGGCAACTCGCACGCAGAACGTCCTCGGTAACCACACTCCTCTTGTTGTAATGATTCCTTTGATTCATTGTATTGGTTTGTTTCCTTAATTGGGTGTTTTGTTTTTGTAGGTGAGAAGGGGAGGAGGATTAGGGAGCTGACATCTGTAGTGCAGAAGAGATTTAAGTTTCCAGAGAACAGTGTGGAGCTTTATGCTGAAAAGGTTAACAACAGAGGCCTTTGCGCTATTGCTCAAGCTGAGTCTCTTCGTTACAAGCTTCTTGGAGGTCTTGCTGTTCGCAGGTAGACATTTTATTAATTAGTGCATCGAGTAATGAATTTTAGCTTATTTGCCATGGATTTTATTATGTCATTTACATAGCAGATTTGGTCTTTCTTCGTACCAAATTTGTGTCGGAATTTGACTAAAGTGATCATGTTGCTTCAAACTGTTTTCTATGTGAAATGCTCTGATTTTCATGCAGTTGCTTGAGGCGATGTATATTATCTGTAATGTTCTTTTATGTACCTGGTTTCATGTACCATTCAACATTTTATGCCTGTGAATTTCCGTACATTATACATGTAGTTAATGTCATTGACAGGCTACTTGATTAGTTGATAACTGTTTTAATCTAGTTTGTTACTAGTATTGAATGTTGGTGGCTGTATTATAGTTTCAGTTGGTATGACGACTCGGCGTGCTTGTTTGTCGGAGTGTTAGATGCATCAATTGACAATGGAGTCTATTTGTTATGGATTTTAGTATGTCATCTATAAAGCAGATTTGGTCTTTCTCACTTCCAAGTTTGTGTCGGAAGATGACTAAAGTAATTATACTTCTTCAAGCTGTTATCTATGTGGACTGCTGATTTTCATACAGTTGCTTGAAGTGGTGTATATTGTTAGAATTCCTTGTAATTTCACTTTTCCACATCCTTGTTATTTTATACATGTATTTTGGTAACATTCTCATCCTTGCCTTTCATTGTTTGTATTGGTCATCTATGTATCAGATTAGTTTTTCCTAGCAATTCAGACAGGTTAATTCAATAAGTTTTTGTTTCTTGTTCCTTCAAATTTTGCTGCAAAGTTCTTATCATGTTGTTGTGTGGGACATGTCCATTTATTTCTTGTAAGACCTTGCTTTATCCAGTTCATTGTTAGTGGGGTAGGTTATATGCCACAATATGTTAATTGGATGGTTCTTTACTAACTTTTATATTCCATTTCTCATGTGTTAGGCTCTATTCAAACAACTATTGTTTTGATTTCTTCAAATACATTTTTTTCATGTAATTGTGTTCTTAAAATATGTCCCCTCTCCTTTCAGGGCCTGCTATGGTGTGTTGAGATTTATCATGGAAAGTGGAGCCAAGGGTTGTGAGGTGGGCCTTATAATTGGTTTTTTGTTCTTATATGCAACCGCATCCTTGTCCATTATTTGTAGTAATGTGATGGTTGGGTTTTTTCATTAGGTTATTGTAAGTGGAAAGCTGAGGGCAGCTCGTGCTAAATCTATGAAGTTTAAGGATGGATACATGATTTCTTCTGGTCATCCAGTCAAAGAGTATATTGACGCTGCTGTGAGACACGTCCTTTTGAGACAGGTTTGTCTATTTTATCTGAACAGCTGAGGCGGGTCATGCCTTTCCTTGTTGTTTGTTGCTGTATCAATTTATCATCTCTCTTACCTGAAACTTGCTATTTCAGGGGGTTCTTGGCATCAAGGTCAAGATCATGCTCGACTGGGATCCCAAGGGGAAGGTCGGACCAACAACTCCTCTACCTGATTTGGTCACTATCCATATGCCAAAGGAAGAAGAGGAATTCAGGGCACCAGCTTTGGCAACTGAGATTGAGGTCCCAGTGGCTTAGTTTCAGAATGGTTGATTTCTCGATTTCTGTTTATGTTTTTTTGATGGATACTCGAATAGACCCCCTTAGACTTCATGTTGGTTATTTCTTTTGGGTTTGGTCAGACTCAGATGTTACTAAAATTTTGTTTATTAATATGAAACAAGTGTTTTGAAAATTCTTTGTTCAGATTCATCTCGTTAGCTAAATTTTTTCCGTCAAAAGTTTACATGTATCTGGATTGGTGACGAGAAAGAAAATCATTAGGTTAAAATTTGCGGTTTTGCTCTCTTTCTACTCTCGATAAAAGTGCAGCATAAAAATAAGAAGAATGCTTTTGATAAACTGAGAAACCATTGGACCTCACAACATAATGTTAGGAATCCGGCAAAATGAGGTGCGTAAAACTGTTGATATCTGGTATGATGGCCTTGGAAGATCTGATAAGCCTGACTTGGTTACCGTGAGGGCGGTTGTAACGTTTGTTAGAACAAATACGGTCTGTTATGAAGCTTGCCCCATAAGCCTGACTTGGTTACAACCGTGATAGTAATAACATTGGAGAAGTCGAGATGGAAATGTGATTATATTTTACAAGAACCGTCTCAGGATTCAGGATTCAGGATTCAGGATTCAGTTTCAGGACCATTCAAATGTAATTTCCAAAAAGCTCGTGAGGAGATGCTGAAAGGCATTACAATTTAGGTGTATAAAAAATAAAAATAAATCACAAGTTTCTATATTTATACGTATATAATTTAGTAATATGCTACAAAATTTCTATATTTATCTATGACTTGTTGACCTGCAAAAAGACTTTATGCTAGTACTATATATTTTTTGCAACTCTAAATTCGTATTTTTTTGGGTCTTTTCTTGCACTCAATTAAAAAGATGATTAGCCATATTCTCAAGTTCATGACTTTTATTGCCGTTCATGCTTATTACGTGGGTGATACTCTAGGTTGGAATCCTGATAATGATTATCAGGAATGGGTCGTGTCGAGAACGTCTCCAACGTTTCCAACGTTCTCGGTTAGTATATAATTTCGTTTTAGATAGAAGATTCATCTCGTTTCAACATTATATGTTTAACTAATTATCCTTTGATTGCTTTTCGCAGTGTTTAACTATGATCCTCGTTTCGAAGTGGGGAATTGATATCCTGGGACCTTTTCCAATCGCCAAGAATCAACTTCAATATGTTATCGTTGCTGTCGATTATTTCACCAAGTGGGCCGAAGCAGAAGCAGTGGCAAAAATAACGGCGGACACTACATGGCGTTTCTTCATGAATAATGTTATTATGAGGTTCGGTTTCCCCAGAATCCTTGTGAGTGATAACGGTTCTCAGTTCACTAGCGCTTACTTCAAGAAGAAATGCGCCGATTACTCGATGGAGCAACGGTTCTCCTCCGTTGCGCACCCTCAAACAAATGGTCAAGCGGAGGTCACCAACAGGGCAATCCTCAGTGGAATCAAGAAGAATCTTGAAGGCAAGCCAACAAAATGGCCAGAGGAATTACCGTTTGTCATGTGGGCCTATCGGATGACCACGAAGACTAGCACCGGCATGACGCCGTTCGCCATGGCTTATGGGGTAGAAGTCGTTTCTCCAGTAGAAATCGGAGCAATCAGTCTTCAAGTAGAATACTTCAATGAAGAGCAAAATGAAGAAAGAATGAGGGAGCAACTAGATCTTTTGCCAGAAATGAGAGAAGAGGCCGTTCTCAAAACATTGCACTACAAACGCAAAATGGCGAAATACCACAATCGGCGTGTGAAGGAACGGCTACTCAAAGCAGGAGATTTAGTCTTGCGCAACGTAAAGGCAACTGGCCGAGAGAAGAAAAAGCTAACGCCGAATTGGGAAGGGCCATATCGCGTAATCAGAGTCATCGGCAAAGGAGCATATCACCTTGAAACAACGAACGGTACTCTGATACCCAATTCCTGGAATATTTCCAACTTAAAATTATATCATTCCAGGGTAAATTTGTTGTTTTTACTTGACTCAAATAATAAAGATATTATGGATGTATAATTATTCACAATTGACCATGTTGAAAGCATACACCTGCCAGTATTGTCCCCCATATGATTGCAGATCTTGCCAAAACTACCGTGGACGTAAGTCATTTTAGACCGAACCACGTTATCAAAATCAAAACGGCCGTGGACGTAAGTTATTTTAGACCGAACCACGTTATCAAAATCAAACTACCGTGGACGTAAGTCATTCTAGACCGAACCACGTTACAAAAATCAAAGAAGCAGCAACATTCATGCTACGAGGGCTACAAAATATCTCCAAAACGACAAGCAGCCGCTTGTCCCCAAAACAATAATCAACCGATTCCATGAAACAAAAAGAGATAAGTTCAATGTCAATCGTTCTATCTTTGTTTATTTTTTCTGGAGTATATATAACGGAAATGATTAAGCATTCGCAATTACTAAAAATTGCAAAATTACATTCCAAGTGAATATTTGTTCTTTACAAAATATGCCAAATCGGCAATAACCAAAAATACAGGAAAGGATAATCTAAGCAGAAGGCTGTCTTCTATGGTTCATCTTCCGAAGAGGATTGATATTCCTTCGCCTCAGCCTCTTTTTCCAAGGAACTGACGTATGTGGTGATCTTCGTGGCATCAAAGTTGATCTCCCCATAGAACTCCATGTAGCTATCGATCATGATGTCTTTTATCTTCTTCCGCCACCAGCCAATCTTTGCTGGAAGTTTCTCTACCTCTGCATCTCTATCGGCAAGGCTGTTCTGAGCTGTTTCCAAATCGGCCGTCTTACCTGCTAGGTCCTCAGTAAGCTGGGCCACATTATTGATCAAAGCGGCTTTATCCTCAGAAAGCTTCGTAACGGATTCACACAAGGCAGATTTGTCCTTTATCAGCTCCCCGATCCGTTCCTGCTCTTTTCTGATCTTTGCCGAAAGACCGTCTCGTTCATTCAAACTATCAGCCAGCCGCCTGCGCGCCTCAATTACTGCCTTTTTGTCACTCTCCCGAGAGGCAGATAGCTCATGTATCTCCTTCCGAAGGGAGGCCTTCTCAGCTTCAAAGCTCTGTCTCAGATCGGCCAGCTTTTGATCGGTCGATTCAGCGAGATAGCGAATGTTGCACAAGCTGCGGTAAACATTACTCTCGGCATTTGAAAATTGGGCGCTGAAGTCCAAATCTCTGAACCTTTTCCGGTCCTCTTCGTTTGCCAACATTTCGGCAATCAGTTGCCCAGTTCGCCTGTCAGAACAACTCGGAATATTCAAACCAAGGGAACGGCAACCGCCGTCCCCAAAGTTCTGCATATTCACGATATGAGTCATCTCACCATCAGGACCATGACGTGACAGATGGGCTCGAAGATCGGCAGGAGGTGCAAGCGCATAATCGTTCGAAATGAAAGGATCGGGCATCGGCGGGCCGGCAACCCAATGAAGAACAACGGGCGCAGAGCCTGAGGAATCGGTAACAGGAGCATCTGTTGAAGCAGTTGCTTGATTTTATGGAAGCGTAGCCTTTGGTAGAGGAACGGATGAGCTTTCGCCAGCAACTGGCTCAGGAGCAGCACAAACTTGATCGGCATCAGATTGCTCCAAAACGGCATCTGGCCGACTTGTTTGTTCAGGGTGAGGAGGAACGGCAGTAGACAAATCGGCTTCCTCTGGAACGGCAGCAGCTTTCTCTGGTTCATTTTCGGCCAGAACGGCAGCAGCCCGTTTTGCCGCAGCAGTTTTCTCTCTCCTCTCAGCGGCTCTTTTCCTTTTCAAGGCCACCCGTTTGGCCGCTTCAAGAATTTGAGGATCGGGATTTTCCAAAGGAAAATACTCGAAGGTATTTCGGCCGACCTTTTTCCGTCTGTAGATTGACGGTGCCGAAACTTCCTCATCAGTAGCAGGCGGATCCACCTCTGGGCCCCCCGAGCGGCCTTCCCCCTCAATAACGACTTCATCGACCATTGCTTCTTCAGCAGCCGTTTCCCCAGATGGAGGATCTTCCGTCTCCATCGCATCATCATCATCATCGGAATCGGCCGTTGCATGGCGCAAACGGACCGAGACCGTTCTTGCAGGCCGTCCCGTTCCTGGGTAAAATTAAAATCAGCATCAGAATTCTGCAATGAAATACAGGTAATCTTTTACAAAAGTGTGGTAACTTACCATCGACAGCGCAGTCCAGCAACGACACGCCCATCGCCATCTTTTGCACATGGAATTTTGTATCAAAAGACAACAGAATATCAATCTGAGCTTGCAGCTGACCGGAAGGCTCCTCTGGCCTCACCCACTGCATTTCATTCATCGCCTGGTTAAACCCAGATATCCATTGGGGCTTGGCGGTAGTTGAAACCAGGAAGAAATGATCTTTCCACCCCTTAATGGAAGACTCATATTTATCAAAGTTCTTTAAAAAAGGTTGAAGGTCGTCATCTTTACGGGGACGGATGGTGACTAAACTACTTCGGGTACTCAAATGGAAGAAATACCTAAAAAGCTGGAGGGAAGGCTCTTTAATTTTTAGGGAAGAGCAGACGTTGATAAAGGCATAAATCGAAGCCCAAGAATTGGGAGTAATCTGGGCAGGGTTTAGAACATGCACCACCAACAAATTCCTCACCATGGGATCCAAAGGAAGGTGAAAGCCGTATGCAAACATCTTAGAATATAAAACCCTACGGTTTTCAGTAAAGGCACTATTCAACCTAACATTGGGAGGAGCTACAGTGGTTTTGTATCCTATCGGCAGAACAATTCCATATTTCTGCAATTCTAACTCTAGTTGTTCTCCAGTCCTAAGTACGGTAGCAGTTTGTTCAAGTTGCTCATCAGTAGTGACAACAGGACGTCTAGGAGCCATATCACAATCACAAACCACGCAAAAAGAGAAAAAAGGGTTAAGATATACCAGGTATTGCAGATGTCTTTGAAGAACAGAGCCCAGAAATTGAAGAAGCAAAATGGCGGAACAAGAAAGAGAGAGAAGCTCGGAGAAGATGAGTGAGAGCGGCGCTTGGAAAGTGAAAATGATTTAGGGTTTCCAGTGAGAAACCAAATTCAAATGAAATAAATCCTCAGCCGCCCATGTGTCCAATCGATCACTGATAAGTTTCAAGTCTGTTCCGAAAAAGCAAACGCATGCCCATAAAGCTGACTTCCTCATTAAATGAGGAACGGCGCACGCGCTTCTCAAGGGGTTTTTTGAATTTCAAAATTTAAAACTCTTCAGATGAAAGGACGTTTTTTCCTCAAAAGCCACAAGCGGTTAGAAACACTTGGCCATTAAAGTGTCACATCACCAGGTATATTTAAATTGAATTATACTCTCTATTCCTGCTTAATATTTATTTACAGGATTGAAGAAAAACCTTTCAAAATTCCCGAATTCGAAGGGGACGAAAACGGCAACCTGCCGATTGCAAATCATCAAGCAATAAACGGCCAGCCCTTGGTAAACACTCGGGCTCGTTTGTTGTTGGGCCTCTGAGAATACATAAAATTACCAGAAGGGCATAATGGACTTTGCACCTTCACAAAGTACCATTGACCGGCCAAGACGGCACGTGACCGATTGACCGAGTCAAAGGGAATAGGTGATCGAGGAACAAGTCTAGCCCGTCGACTAGAAACGGCATACGACCGATCATGCCACGTGGCCATAAAGAACGAAACGGCACGTTGCCGATGCAACCGCCAGATCGCGCGATAACGGGTCGGCTCATTGACTAAGACAACCGTCCCCAAATCGGCACCTTGCCGATTTGACATAAACGGTCCCCTGCCGATTGGGCACAAACGGTATAAGCTCCATTCATCAGTATAATTTATATATAATTCTCAGTACATATTTAGTCAAAGTTGGTGTGAAGGACAACCTTCTCTGCTCCCACGGAGCCATTATTTGATAGCTAGATTAGGTGAATATATATATTTCCCAAAGATACCAACTCTATGTCATGATTATTAATTCCCAACTCTATGTCATGATTATTAATTCCCAACTCTATGTCATGATTATTAATTCCTACTTTGAAACCACTTTGTGGAAAAAAGAGGAAGGCTGTCAGCAGATCTAACCACCCTACCCCCAAAAAGGGGGAAATGTGCCAGCAGATCCAACCACTCTAACCCTATATAAGGACTAGAGTGAAGTACCCGAAGGGAGGACACTTGACCCCTGCACTTAAAACCCATACTGACTTTGGCATTGGAGCTTCTACGCCGGAACCCACTTCCGGCGCTTTGCAGGTGACTTGAGGACTCCAACCACCACAGTCCGGCGTGCCATTTGACGGAAAAGCCCTCCTCATCCACTCTTGGATTATCAATTATCTTTAAATGAATTCGTCTTCTGCGACTGCTGTTATCCTATATTCTATGACGACTTCGGACGCACCCTGGTCACTTTGAAAACTATCGGTTTTCATTATTTCTATTTGAATGGAAGTAGTGGCGATTGTGGTCCTCATAGCATGACGTTATATATTGAAGTTGATCACTAATCAATTGAGATATGTGGTATATATACATGTGAATGTGATCAATATCCTATAGGAAGAATTCAATAAAATCTTTATTTTCTTATTTGATTTTATATATTTGTCTGTTTATTACATATTTTTTTAATTAGGTTTAAAAGTTTGTGAGAAATAATCGAACTCACTTAGATACGAAAATAATTTAGTTTTGATCGGTAGCTAGATTGTGTTAGCTTGTTATTTTATTTTTGCTCGATTTCTCTTTTTGAAAATGATTAATCCCAAGTCAATCGTAAAAATAAAATATTTGCAACGTTATACATTGGAATATTGAAGATTGTAACACTGAAATTACAGTGACGCTCACACAAAAAAACTACTATGATTTTTGAAATTTAAATATCGTAAAGCAAAGCAAATGTGTGATGTCTCACGTGACGTACGTGACAGCCTGAAGGACATAAATGTAATTCCAGGCTTTGTGTAATGCTTCCAAAAATCAAAACAGAGCCGGTTAAGTCTGCAGTTCTATCTTCCTCCTAGCCCCGCCATCGCTCACCCTCCAAAATTCCACCTCTTCTTCATCACTTACCATTTCAATTTTTTTTGAAATTCCTAGGGTTTCGTCCATCTCTACTATTAGTTGCTTACATTTCCTCATCGTTTCATTTTGAGATCTATAATCTTAAAGCACCATCATGGCCGTGAATCTCACGCTCAACGCGATATCCGCCATAACTGGCGGCGACGTGAACTCTAAGCCGCTGGTCCAAGTTCTGGACATAAAACAGATAGGGAGCGCGCAGGCGCAGGAGAGGTTCCGGTTCTTGATCTCCGATTCTGTCTCGTCTCAGCACGCGATGCTCGCCACTCAGCTCAACGACCGCGTCAAGTTCGGCCATGTGAAAAAAGGATCCATTATTCAACTCATCGATTACATTTGCAGCGAAGTTCAAAAACGCAAGTAGGTATCCTCAATTAGTACTTCTTTAGCTTCAGTTATGATTAGAGTTAGAGAGTTCTTTCATTTTGCTAAACTATACACGTCGTTCCAAAATCTTAGCAGTCTTAGAAATTGATCTGTGCGATTGCTAGTAATTTTTTGTATGAACATGGATTAACTATTAAGCATTTTAACTGTTTAGACATTATAACTTTTTTTGTGTGTAAATTGGTGCTTTGGTTGATGTACTTACATGGCGTATGGTTACATGAATTGATGCATAACATGCCTGTGCAGGATTATTGTTGTGTTGAACTTTGAAATTATAATACCAGAGTGTGAGGTAATTGGAAACCCAAAGGCAATAACTGATACGGCTGGTAAGAATGTGCTGCCTAGTATCAATTCAGTGCAGTCTGCTGGGGCTGGTTATAACAATCCAGGCATCCAGAATCGTGTCAATAAAGTACAGAGTTTTCAACCAGGACTGAATGCCCAAACCTATGGGAATACCATGCAGAGTTCCCGTCCCAGTATGACTGCCCCAAGTCAGGGTAATGTTGGCAACAATGTGCAGAAGAGTTTTAGATCCAGTATGAGTGCTCCAGTTCGTAGTGACAATAGTGGGCAGAGTTTCCGGCCAACCATTCAGCCTCCATACCAACCACCTCCAAGTTATAAGAATCATGGGTCAATTGTGAAGAATGAGGCACCGGCACGGATAATTCCTATTGCAGCCCTAAATCCGTATCAGGGACGGTGGGCTATTAAAGCTAGGGTAACTGCAAAAGGGGATCTACGTCGATACAACAATGCTCGGGGAGATGGGAAGGTTTTTTCCTTTGACCTTCTTGATTCTGATGGTGGTGAAATACGGGTTACCTGCTTCAATGCTGTCGTTGAGCGTTTCTATGATGTAATTGAGGTTGGTAGAGTGTATATGATTTCAAAAGGCAACTTAAAACCTGCTCAGAAGAATTTCAACCATCTGAAGAATGAATGGGAAATATTTTTGGAGGCCACCTCGACTGTGGATCCATGCCCTGATGAAGATGGTTCTATTCCACAACAGCAGTTTTCTTTCAAATCCATCACTGAAGTTGAGACTGCTGAAAACAATGCTATACTTGATGTTATTGGTATTGTGATTTCTGTGAATCCTTCTGTTCCAATCTTGAGGAAGAATGGTATGGAGACTCAGAGAAGGATTCTCAATTTGAAGGATGGTTCCGGCAGGAGTGTTGAGCTGACCCTTTGGGGAGATTTCTGCAACAAAGAAGGACAAAGGCTGCAAGAAATGGTTGATTCAGGATTTTTTCCAGTTTTAGCTGTCAAAGCAGGGAAGGTCGGTGACTTCAGTGGGAAATCATTGGGCACAATTTCTTCTTCTCAGCTTTTTATAAATCCTGATATTCCTGAGGCTCATGGCTTGAAGGAATGGTTTGATCGGGGTGGACAAAATGCTGCTTCTGTATCCATTTCAAAAGAAGTTGTGCCAGGTGGAGCTAAGAATGAGGTACGCAAGACTTTGTTGCAGATCAAAGATGAAGGTTTGGGAAGATCCGATAAGCCAGACTGGGTCACAGTCAGGGGAAGCATAACTTTCATCAAGACAGACCCATTTTGTTATACTGCTTGCCCACTGATGATTGGAGATAGACAGTGTAACAAGAAAGTTACAAGATCTGGAAACTCGAGATGGCAATGTGACAGATGTAATCAAGAATTTGACGAGTGTGATTACAGGTATCTTCTCCAAGTTCAGGTTCAAGACCATACAGGACTGAGTTGGGTAACAGCTTTCCAGGAATCTGGGGAAGAGATATTGGGATGTCCAGCTAAGGAATTGTATTCAATGAAATATGAATTGCAAGATGATACCAAATTTGCTGAGATGATAAGGAGCAGACTCTTTAGCCAGTATTTGTTCCGGCTTAAGATCAAAGAAGAATTGTATGGAGATGAACAGAGGGTGAAGATTACTCTTGTCAAGGCTGACAAGGTGAATTACGTTTCAGAGAGTAGATACTTGCTTGATTTGATGTCAAAATTTGGTAGATATTGAGTATCAAAAGGAAAAGCAACTGCCACTCGTAGTATTATTAACTTCTGTTCTCAAAAATCATTCGACAAATTTGGCTTACTGACTTATATCATTGCTAGTGATTTGGTTAAATGTTGGGAGTAGATAGCATTCCTAAGCACCTTCCATATATTGTGGTGTAGTAATCTGTATCGAACATACTTTGGAAATCAAAATCGAGTTCAGTTTTAACGTTCAATTATATTAATGCGAATTTCTGTTTGGCATGCTATACGACTGACCGATCATTTTGGTGGATGCAGCAATTCTTTCCTGTTTTATATCCCAGTAGACTGGTTCTTTCCATTTCAGGTGAAAGGCCAACAAACACTTCCATTTGCCCTCTCTTTAATCTACTAGGATCATGTTGACATCAGGTTTTCCATCTATGAGATTAAAACTGTAACAGAGATTCCTGAATGCGTCATTGAATGCAGCAAAGTGTTTATGATATAGGTTTTGTCGAGTTGCGAAAAATATAGAATTTCAGCATTCACAGGTTTCCGGGAAAATTACAGCTACAGAAGTGGAAGATTAACACAGACAACAACACGTCATGTCTTGAAAACATCAAAGGAGATGATGCATCATTACATGAAGAGGTAAAAAAAAAAGAATTACTATTACAATCTCTTCAGCCCCGCTTGACAGGGTCGAAGTTGGCAACTCCAACAACAGCACCAATAATGGCAACAAGCACAACTCCACCAGCAGCAATGCTGAGCAAGAAGTTCTTGAGCGATGGAGAAACACCGGACTCGGCGGCTTCGGCTACCTGAGGAATCACCATGGAAGCTGACAGTGCAGCTGCTGTCAATCCGGTGACCGCCTTCTCCTTCAATGAAGCCTTGACTTGAAACTTTCCACTGGATTTTGATGCCCCAATTGCCTTGGATGGTGATGGTCTCATTGGTAGTGGCTTGAAGGAGAAAGCCTCAACCTTCTTTTGGCTTGCATAAGTTAATGGCATCGCCATTGACACAGCTGAGGTTGATGCCATTTCTTCTTGGTTTTTTGATCTTTAGGTTTTTCTTCTGCTCCCAAAACAAAAGTGCCTTTCCTTTGGATATGAAATTTTGAGGGCTGAGTTTGAGAAAATAATGGGGTCTTGTAAATGGTTGAGTGATGAGAGGTGGGAAATTTGAGTTGTGATCTTGATCTCTGTCCTTCGTGGCAGCTTCTCCATTGGCAATTGGTGGATAAGGTTATCTTATTGGTCCAATCACCATCAAGTTTGATATTTGGGAAGAAGAAAAGCTCTTCGTGGAGGGCAGCAGAAGAAAAAATGCAATCGGTGCGTCCTTCCGTTTTGGACCGTTTGGTTTGGTTCGGTTCATGAGCCAGGGCCTGGGCCTGGTCCTGGGCCCGAATAATCTCTTTCTCGGAGAGGAAAGAATAAGTTCTATTTATTGAATTGAAAATAGAAAATAGAGAATTTTTTAATATTTCGGAAGAAATATGACAGGGCACAGGAAAAGAGGTATGACGATCATCGCCCAGATGGAAGAACATTGAGGAAGTGAACCTCTTGAGGCAGGAGATGATACTTTACACCCAGATCTTCAAAAATGCTCTTCAACTCTAACACGAGATCGGACCTTCGGTTGCCCCGATCTCCTGCATTCTGAAAATTTATGGTGTGATTCACATAGAGAGCCATTTTCATCCTGTTCACATTCTCAATCTCCTTAACCTGCAAACTATAATTAGCGCGCCAGTGCTGAGGTTTGCTCTCCAAGTATCTGGAATCACAAAAATAAGTCGTAGTTAGAAATCGAAAAGGGTTCTTTAACTTCTTTTAGATGCATCTGACTTACTTTTTTATCCTATCCTTGATGCGGCCGATAGTCTCGATTGAAGTAGAAACATCAACACAGAATTCAACGGAATCGCCCATTTCCGGGCTCCTGTAAAAGTTGCTGATGGGTTTGATAGCCAGGACTGTATTCGGATAGATTATTTTCTCATTGTCATATCTCAAAAAGATTGTAGTCAAAATGTTCATCTCTTCAACAACCATCTGCAGTGGATGAAAGAGTTAAGTCAATGTGAACTTCATCTAATAATGAAACTAATATTATTCTAGAAGTAGGTCATACCTGCACTCCATCAATGACGCAACGATCGCCAACATCAAATGGGTGCATCACAAACACAAATATGATAGCTTCAAATACAGTTTTGGCCGTATTACCAAACATGAAGGCGACGAGTAGAAGTTGAGATGAAATGAAGACGAGGATATTTGTTGTTAAATATCCCATCATAAATAACCACACAATAACGATCAGCACAACCACAAGCACCGAAACCAGCTTGTTCAGCTCCTCGATTGCTGTTTTGGAATCATTTAAGGAATGTGCTAGTGCTTTGCGTTCATTGTAGACATTAACCTAAAAGACATAACATGGTTACTATATAAGGAATTCATAAATATACCAAATCAACCAAAAGTTCTTTTCCCCCTTTATAAATCAAAGTTCAACCTGAAGTTCGATACCATGTTTACTGCCCAATAAGCACAGCACAGTTCAGGGGAGGGTATAGATGCATAAGCACCTTCCTATAACTAGGTTGAGATACATAAGCACCTTCCTATAATTCACAAAAAGGAAATTTACAACTTTGTCAAATTTTGATTTGCACTAGTAAAGCTAAAACTTGTGTTTTCCAAGAGACATGCCAAAGCAATCCAACTTGAGGAAAAGTATATTGTAAAATGTAGAGACTCGTGAAAGATTTACGAAAAGCAGATAACAAGGAAACCTCTCACATGGCAAGTTTATTAATTAGCAGCAAATTTGAGATCTAACCAGCCAATTTTTTAAAGTTGATCTCTTTATCTTTCGAGTCTCTGCTGCTCCTTCAAACAGTGGTATCACATTATCAACTTCCTCCCTTCTCATGAAGCGCAAGAGGTCGTCTTCCTCAATGTACCTGAACAATTAAACAGAGACAGTAGTTAGATGATCATGATACTGGAATCACATTATGAGAAATACAGTATGATACACAGAAGAAAGATTCTCACTTGCTACCAGGCTTTGCTACATTGTTAAAAATCTTATAAGCAGCAGCCTTAGCTTCCCACTCACTAGTAATCTCTGTATCTTTCTTCTCGTCATCCTCTTCATTTTGGTCAAATGAGTTGGAGAGGGTAGTTAATCCCGTAC
Source organism: Viola odorata (assembly GCA_963691705.1). NCBI lineage: Eukaryota > Viridiplantae > Streptophyta > Magnoliopsida > Malpighiales > Violaceae > Viola > Viola odorata. The sequence goes on from OY829546.1 coordinate 4,580,614, forward strand.
CAGTAACTGCATTCATCAATCCTTTCATAGTCCAAGCAGAAACCTTTCCGTTACTAATTTTCTTAAGCCTATCCACATCAATCGACTCTTCTTTTTTCTCTTCGTTCTGTTTCTCAGGAGTTCTAAAACTCAAGTGGCCAGATGCTGCTGTATTTCTCCCAATGGTTGCACCCCTCTCCAATAAAGGAGGTCCGGAAAGAGTAAGGACAACATATTGATGAAAGATTGACTCTTGAATTCTATCAAAGAATCGAGTGACATGAAAAGAAGAAGCCAGCAACTTAATTAAAAAATTCTTCACAAGCCACATGGCAGTTCCTGTAAGGAAAGCAACAAGAGATCTTGTAACCTTGTATAGAATCTTGGTAGTATTCCGTGATCGTTTAACTCCACCAGTAAACAGCAACCCCCATGCTAGGAGTATTAAGCCTACCCAAATAAAAGCCTGAACACTCTTCTTCAACCCATATACAAAATAAAGTACCTTCTTCTTAAGCAAGAAGTTCCTTTCAATTAAGAAAACCAAAATATTCATAAGCCACTCTGTAACCAATCTACCACAGAAAATAACAAATACCAGGACACACCATTTCCACAATTCCAAACCCCAAAAAGAAGTATTTTCCAACTTATCAACAATCAAGCTACCAATCAAAGCCGCCAAAAGACACACAAATGCAATCGACTCAATGACGAATAAAGGTTTCCACTTCTTACCCCTCAAGCTACTTACTTTAAGAATTGCAGTCTGGTAGACCTCCTCCTCCTCCTCCTCCTCTTGTACTCCAATTAACGGTGTCTTTGGGGTAACTGGAACTGATTTCAAGTTCTCTTTCGGGCTAGAAGAACTTACAGTGTTATTGGGTGAAGCCACGTAATTGGGTGATCTCATCCTTTGCGGGGAGCTTGAATCCACCAACTTGTACTTCTCTTCTTTCAAACGAGCATCATTTGGATACGATGGCTCCGCAAATCTTGATTTTGGCTTTGAGAACTCGGACCGGGCAAGAGATGCCCTCCTTGTCATAGATTCAGGTGCTGGGACTCTTGGCGGCTTCGCTGTAGACGGGCTTGGAGTTGGAGCTGCACTTGACGATGTTGGCTTTAATTGCTCGGAAGAATAAGGAGATACGCTTACTTTTAGCTTGTCAAACGCCGTCGGTTCAGGATTCGAATCTGTTGGAGAAGAACCCAGTTGAGGGCTACTCGAAATGGAGGAAGCTTTACCATTTTTGCGTTCTTGAGAAGGAAAGAAAGGTCCTTCATCAGTAGAAATTTGAAGCACCACGTCCTTCTTCTCAGTCATAGCTTCCAAAGCTCCGGCTTTACACTCTCCCACACTGCTCAAACTCCAATCTCTTCTTCACTCACGCGTGTGATCGAACACCAAAAGGGCCAAAAACAAAAAAAAGCTTACTAACCCCCCCCCCCCCCCCCCCCCCCAAAAAAAAAAAAATGGCAACTTTAGTCTTTCTGTGGATTCCCCACCAGTGGGACTACTTACAACAGAAGCGGTGGATAATTTGATGCCAAAAAAAGGCTCAATTATCTCACTGGACAGCAAGATTGCTCATGAAAAACAAGAACATGGTCTCGTCTCCTGTGATAAAACTTGTGGAAACTATTGGGGGGTAATTAAAGAGTATTTAAATATGGAAAATGCGTGACGGCCGACCGACGGGAAAATTTGTCTTCATACTACCGCCGCTGTTAATTGACTGAACAAGATTTGAGGATTGTGTCGTACAGCTTATAGAGCGGCATAGAGTAGGAGTAGGACAGAAGCAAGCCGGCGGCTCCTTACACACATGTTTAAAAAAGAATTAAAACTGTGTTAACTACCCCGGGAAATGGGATTATTTTAAAAACATTGTATTTTTCTGCAAGTTGGCATCAACTACTGTATATATTATCTTAGAATAATACTTTCAACGTTCGACCACAAATCTTTAAAATCATTGCGTATGAAATAATTGATTATCGGAAATAATTGATTAATGAAATCATTTGGTATGATAATTTGGGAAGAAAAAAAACATATTATCTACACATTCTTTTGTTTTATTATAGGCGAACGTTGAATTCTTACGAATATTTTGAAAACGCTAAACACATGCAATGAGCAAAGCAACTAATTGGTGGGTAGTATAAGAACGTAGAATCTTCCACCGCTAGTGCTCGTTGACTGTTTTGGTGCTGTACTAAAATGAGAGAAGTCTTCCCAGGCCCAGTTGCATCCTCCGAATAATGAATTAGGCCCAACGCAGGGCCCAAGTAAATAAACCCATATCCCACATCCAAGTCCACTTTATATTCCCCCTTCAACCCAACAAAAAAATCCATTTAATAAGTGGGTAACTTGTACAAAAAGAAACACAAATCTAATTTTCACCTAATTTTTAGACGGTTGGTTATAATTTTTTTATTCTAAAATCGAAAATAGTGTATAATTTCTCTCAACGAAATGAGGTGGGGAAAATGATTTTTTTCGGATTCAATCCGATTTTGAAGCCAGGTATCGATTTGTGAATCTGCTATTAATTTCTTGATTGTAAGGAAATGGGAAAATTTTACAAGGAGAAAAAATAACCAGAAACACCAACGACAAACAAATGAACACTAATCACGAATCCAATTGCTAACCCGGTGCTATACCTCTTAAGCAACCTCAATGGATAAGCAAATTTCCTCTTCTTACTCCTCCTTAAATCTATAATACCAAATTCGCAGATCTGATCTTTGGCTTCGAAATCGGATTGAATCGGAAAAATCCCATCTTCACCAAACCTTTTTTCCATCTTTACAATGCCATCGACACATCCCTTGTTGAAATTAAAGAACAGAACAAAACAGTATCTCTTGAAAATTGCCACGTCAGCATTGAAAAACCCAACAAAATCTGCCTACCCAACTTCTTCTCTGATCAAACCTTGAATTCCCATCAATGTCCGTCTTCTAGTCCAATACATTGTCTCAAAATAATCCTCCAGTACCCATAAGTCCATCGAGTCGTTTTCTTTTCCTACACGCATTAGGCCTAGTCTGCCCTCGTACGAGGTGAGTTTCACTCGCTCGTACGCGTCAGGATCCTCCAAAACCTTTTTAGGAAGCGTTAGAATGCGATGAGTTTCATCGATCACGTTAAATTTGAACACGTTTTTTTATCGCTCGTGAGCCAATGGAGGGAACCTGAGGCAGATATTGGTGGAGAAAGATGCAATATTTCACCATAGGGCAACCTTATTTCGTCAAAATTGCTCCATTTCCAAGTCTTAGAATCGAAAACCTCGCATCTAATGCATTGATATTGAAGGAAGTCTATCGATTTGCAGAACTTGGGTTGCGAGAATCGAACTATCTTGTAATGCAGAGAAGGGTTCGAACTTATCACGACCGCACCAATCGCCAAACTCTCGTACAGCGTGTTGATTCGTAGGTAATTTTGTTGCATTCTTTTGAGAGAAGTCTGCATTTGGCTAGAGTTTGTAATGGTGCTCGAGATAGAATCTCAGAAATGACATTGGAATCGAATTCGTTGTTGTGACCAAGAAATTCAATCCGAGTAAATTAATTTTGCGTGTAACTAATTTGGTGATTATGAATGGATCCCGCTCCTCTAATTTTTTCTTGAATGGTCAACTCATTAATGATTTGAATTTTTAATCTCATCCGTCCAATTTTATTGAACGGTTCAGATTCTTCTAACATGACTAGTCATGATAAATAATGCAGTTATATAAGAATTAAGAATATTTGATCAGGCATGAGTTTGAAAAAGTTGTATATTATTATTTTGAGGGAAGGAAACTCTAATTTGATTTAACTTTTCATTTAAAATTAATAGAGATTTTTACATCCTTACTAAAAAAAAAGGAAAAATAAAATAAAATAAAACCCCCATCAATTTTCTTCCTGTTTATGCTACAGTATATGACTGTTCACTCTATTGGGCTGAAAGGGAAATTGGTCATCGAATTCTTCTTTGCACAATGTATAAAAATATAAAATGAGATGATTTTCAAGATACGTATTGTTTTTTCTTTATTTTAAGGTAAGCCTTACTCAGGTGCTAAATTAAAATAATGTTTTCCAAGAAACACAAACTATTTTCTAAAAAAAAGCTAGATAAAATATCTACAGTTTTCTACGAATAATAGAGAGTTAAATTTTAAATTCGAGTTATCTGATCACATTACGACGAAAAACTATCTTCTTCTAAGGGATGTGGTGTAAGTTAGCTAGTTGAAACTTGAATGTTAAGACAAATGGAGATAGCGGCGTTGTAGATTAACAGCTAGCTCAAAGCAGAACATGACAGAGTAGTTGCATCAAACTAATTATAATCTGATAAAATTAAGGATGAACATACGTTGTCTTCCTCGAGTACGTACGGTGAGGGACACTTATTACCAAGTCTAATTAATCTCAATCATCCCCCCTAATTATGATTACCAAACGCATTATATTTTGTATTTTTTTAATTAATCTCTCTCTCTTTTCCCTCCAAATACACAGAAGAACACAAAAATGGCTATTTTTTTCTTATAATCCCATCGCTATCATCCACACTGTCCATTGATTGTACATTCCTTTGTCTCCTTTCTTAAGATACTCTAGATAAATATTAAAAACAATTTCCAACCAAAACAAGATAAGGATAAAATGAGTTCATGATTGTATCTATTTTAATTTTTCTCCCACTTCTTCCACAATTAGTAATTTTTTCCATGTCAATGATTACGCCAGGGGATTATGTCCCTGCAGCCCCTTATTTCAGATTTTCGCCGCCGCCTCCTCCGCCGCTGAAACCCAGCATGCCAATGTTGTATTACGGCCTAGCGGTTGTTGGGACGGCGGCGATTTTGCTTGCTATCTACAATATCATCATCATCAAGTGTTGCAGTCAGCGGTCGGCAAGGCAGGCTGCAGGGAGCCCAGCACAAACTGCAAGTGGGTCTGTTGAGGTAGTAACAAGTGGTGGTGGGAGGAGGCAGGGCAACCAGATGAGTGGGAAAGTTTCAAGCTTTAAGTACAAGAAAGAACAGAAATTGGGTTGTGAAGAAGAAGAGGGGAGTTGTTGTAGGGAACAAGAATGTTCTGTTTGTTTGTCTGATTTTGAGGATGGTGAGGAAGTGAGGCAATTGCCTAGATGTAACCATTATTTTCATGCTCCTTGTATTGATATGTGGCTCTATTCTCACTCCGATTGCCCACTCTGCCGTGCCCGGGTTGAACCACCGCCACCTCCTCCTCCGCCTTTACTGTGTCAGGGACATACGGCGGTGGTGGTGGAAGGGAGAGCAGTTAGTTAGGTGTCACACGCAGCTCATGAGGCTGTGATGGATTCTTGACTCGCCTTGAGTGTTTCTTGCTTTCTTCTTTCTTGTTCTAGCCACTGTTTCTTTGTTTGAAACTAATTTCGTTCGGTCATCATTGAATATACACTCGACTAACTAGTTGAGCTCTTCAGTCTGAGTGCTGTCCTTTTCTGGTTATGATAATCTCAAAGCCAGTAGCTCACTTCACAGTGGATCTCTTGAAGGGTGTGCTAGGCTGGCAGACAGATCGGCCCATCTTGTGTTTCCTTTTTTGTTTTTGAGTTCATTGTTTTGTTGTATAGTTTGTCCATACTCCATGTATACAAAATTAAATTCGAATTTCAGTCGTGCGATTTCCCTTTGTTTTATTTTTCATGTTCTAAGTTCTAACTCTGAAATACAAGAATATGAACCTATCATGGCAAAATTAATCTTTATTCATACCACATCAGTTTACCAATGAGTAAAGCGCTTCAAATATGTACACTACACACCATTCACAAAAATCGAACCAAGTTGTGCAGCTCTCTGTCGTGGGGGAAGGGGAAAAAGATGGTCCAGATTAGGGTTTTTAAGTCATTGAATGTTAAGCTTCCATTCCAGATAGGAAATCGAAAATATGACCATCCGACTTTTAATTTGTCCACGCCTGCCTTTCTCTTAAATTGCAAAAGTTAGTTTTTGAAATATTCCATCCACAGCTGGTACTTCACGTTTCCAACGCAACCGTACCGCAACTGCATGATAAGGATTCACCAACAAAAATGAACCTCAAATCCAGATATTTACTGAAAAATCCGATGTACTGCAAATTCTATATGAATTGAAAATGGAACAACTCTTGCAGCCATGGACTGAACTGCGCACATTGTCTTATCATGGAAATGAACTTCAGTATAAAAACTATGTACATGCATTTGAGTCTTTACGCAAGAATGTCAACATACATTTTTGTTATTAGAATCTCCAGCGGTTCCCATACCACAAAGTCAATAATAAATCCTGATATGATTTTCGTAAATATTACACGAGAACTCTCAATTTTTACAGAGTAAGGAGCGAAACCTGGTCTCAATATTATACAAGAATATAACATGAAACTCACATTCTTCTTAAATTATCTAACCTTGCCTGTAACTCACTATCTATCCCACCGTCATCATTCGCGGTCGTTTCAACTTGTGCAACCTTACCCTTTGCAACCGGTGCAGCAACAGCAGATGATGGGGCATTTACAAGCTGCAGAGGAAACAGGAACATTGTAATTTTATAGTTTGATGTTAAAGTTTCAACATCAAATGGATGGAATTTGTGCAATGCAATAATGGAAAAAGAAATGTCAAACGCACCTCTTGATTGATGTCAATTCCAATCTCATCAAGAACCTGGCTCACTAGTTCTTCTGTTTCTTCCTCTTCCTCATCCCCTTCCAAGGCATCATCTATAGCATCTCCCATCACCTCAGTTACCATTTCCATCTTCTCATTCTGCCTCTCAAATTCTTGCATAATTTTCTGCAGTGAAGGCAGATTCATCTGTCTATTCATCTGGCCCATTGCCTTTGTCACACCCTTCATGGCCTCTCCCATGGCTTGGGTTGATTTCAATGTCTGAAATTATATTAAAATATCCATATCTTCATATCATTATGGCACACAAAAAAAGGAAGGAGGCAAGTAAAGAGTTAAGAGTTGATAGGTTGAAAACAAAAGATAAAAAAATCCATCTGCTCTAGTTGGTTAAACTAAAAGTTCATCAAGCCCTGTAGTGCAATAGTTTCTGCAGTTAATACACATCCTTTTGTGGTTCTGTATCCTCTTTATTGTAATTCGGTACCACAGGCAAGGAAACTAAGACAAACCAAAACTAAAGAAGATAACCTGAAACATGCTCATCAATTTGAATAAGTATATCTAAAGACTTACAATTCTAAGACAAGCCCCACCAGCAGTTGAAGTATTCAACTTGTAATTTTACTAGACAAGAACATCAGCATCACAAAAGAGATGCCAAGAAGTGTTCTATCATAATGGCATTCTAGTATCCCCACCCCTCAATTTTAAAATGTTGACTTTAGAGTTCATCGGGAGGACCTCCGCACTTTGGGTGCAGACCGTCAAAGCTAAGACCAAACTTGTTTCGCTTACACTCACCCCAAACAACACAGAATCATATTTTTCTCAAAGCAACTACAAAACTATACAGAAACGAAACCCAACTAAAAGCTTCCAGCTACTGTTTCTCAATGCCATCACAAAACAAACATTCTGAAAGAACAATCACAAGCATCCTGTACACGCATTATCGCAACAACAATAATTGAATAAAAAATAAGAGCCTAGGAAGCAAAACATACCTGAATTCTGAGAGACACGCCCTGGAGCTGAGACTTCAACTTATAAAACTTTTCAATTTGATGCCTTGTCCTAATAAGATCCTTCGCCATCACTTTCACCGCTCCCTGCACCAACATTTCAAAAAGAATCCCTAACACATCACACTCCAATTTCTCCTTCCCCGTGAATTTCCCATTAAGTACTACCAACCCCCTTAAATTTACAACTACAAAGAGTGAGTAACTATACCATCTGGCCTTGCTTCGCACTCTTCTTTATCTCCGCAATCAGCTTCTTCTCCTGCGTCTGCAACGTTTGCCTTTCCCTCTCTATCTCCCTAATAGACTTATCCAGCATCCGCTTGTTCTCGCGCAGGAGCTCTACCAACCAAATAAATCCATAAACTAATTAAAAACATGAAAAATAAAAATAAACTCTTCAACCGTGCCCTAATTTAAAACCCCGCCAAGATTAGAAAGAAAAATTACCTGCGGGGGATTTACGCCGGCCGAAGAGGAAGCTCATGTTGTTCCGATGCGATTAACGATTACTATATGTGGAGTTTTCGGATCTGAAAAATTGAGGGATGAGGATTTGGATCCGATTGATATTTTTATAGGTCGAAGACGGAAAAATGGTTTAGATTGCTTAAGGTAAGAGGTCTATGATCGTCGTCTCCTTCTGTTTTACGCGGTAGTGGTTAGGGAATGGAATAAGCATGGAAACCCTGTAATGGACACGTGTCCCACTTTCATTTGTAGGGGCCATTTAATCTTATTCTTCTGATCTCATTTTTTGGGTGTCGACGAGAGCCTCCTTACTTCGTAGATGGTGCGGACCGCGATTCAGTCCCTTCTGGCCCAGTTACCTTAGGAAAAACGGACCGCCCCAAAACTCTAATGGGCTTAAACTTGGGCTGATTCCCATGAACATAGGCCCAAAAGGAGAGGGAGGTTAATAGCTTTCCGGGTATTGTCAATTTGTAATCCAACGGCAGATACAACTAAATGCCCCTAAATAAAACACCTGATCTGAAGTATTCAATTTGTGATCGAATATTTATATTTGTCTTTTCATAAACGAGAGTATTCTTAATTAAAAATTATACAGTTCAAAATGAAAATGACTCATCTAATGTGATTTTTTTTATATTTTGTATGCTCAAACCAAAATTGAGATCAAATTTAAGTCTAGATAAGTCCATGCCGGTTAAAAACATGTAGTAGGAAAACTTCTCATTTGAGACTTGAAGGCAACTCAAGCAATTCTTTAGGGAGAAAAAAGAGAGAGAATTGCATAGATAGGGAATGAAATGATGATTAACCTAGTAGTACGATTCTAGCTCATCTCTTTGTAGCTAGGACATTTTGCTTAGTTCTCACTTTACTTATGAGTAATAGATTTCTGTGATTAATTAGTAGCAATCCATCATATCAACTATCATAGTAACTTGTCTTCAAGATTCTGTTAAGGTAAATTTAACTGTAATTAATTATGTTAATCTAAGATCACATCAAACTTGTCAAATCTCAGTATTCTATTTCCTGAAAATATAAGGATTGTTTTTGTTCCTCTTTTTTTTACTCTAGAAACAAGAAGAGAAAAGAAAACAACGTCTTTTTCCCTGACAAGGCATTTGAGTTTCCTTTAAGGTAAGAGAATTGAACCCAGGCCCACGCCCAGGCCCACGCGAGATAAAAGAAAAAGACATTCGAAAAAAAGTCACCTTTTGCTTGCTTACCTCAATTTATTAATTAAATAAATAAATAATCCCAACGAATTATAAATTGTAAAATCGAGACTTATGATCCATAGCGAGGGAATCCTATAAAATGAAAATGATGTGGATAGTGACATGAATTTGATTTAATCCCATTTTTTCTAAAGCACATTTCATTATGTTAGAGCTCGAAAACAACATAAATGATGTCAATTTTTTTAAAGTAGTTACTGTTCCGAGACTCGTAATATAGTAGAGATTTTAATGAGGTGACGCATGAAAGAGCGCTGAAATGCACACGGGTGCATGTGGGGGCAATTCTTTTAAAAGGAGAACTTTATACTAACAAAGCTTACACAGAGAGGGCTAAGCCCTGTTGGTGGTCACGTGCGGGTCTGTCTTCCGTATTTATAATTGCACGCGCTATTTATAGAGCTCGAGCCTTTCGACCTCCTTTTTGGATCTTAGCTTTTTTGACAATAGACATCTGGGCTGCCAGTGCCAGCTACCGGGCCCAATTGCACGTGCCCCTCTCTATAAATTCCCTTTAATTTCTTGGCTCATATGCTTTATATTACCTTCCTTCCTTCTTTTTTTTTTAAAAAAAATGAACCAATTTAATTAAATACAAAATCTAGATTAATTTTCTAAAATCTACATACTCCTAGCTAGTTTCTCTTAACCAAAAACAATCATTTTAGATAAATAATCGGTTACTCGGTTTGGTTCGGTAATTTTTTAAAATTTTGGATTGGTATCTGATAAAAAAAGAAAATTACTCGAATATTTATATTTTTACGAGCACATAAAATATATCCGTTTAAATCGATTCGTTGTTTTTTTCATAACCAATTAACATTTTTAGTTCATTAATGATTTATCAAAAACTTTGCAAGATGCACTATCCACAATAATTCATATACATGATATTAATTCATGTATTTTTATAATTGCATAATAGCTAGCTAGCACACATTATTGTACAATTTATTATAGTTTTGGCCCTGCTTGTGGTTATTAAATAATTTTGTGACTAATGCAATTTAATATTTCGTGGAAGAATATTGGATTGAAATTTCTTTCAACATATAAGTTGATCGTCGGATGTTGAATCAAAGGCGAGGGACTTGAATTTTGAGCATAATACCAAGACGACGTAGAGAATAATAGATAGGGACGTTGATATAAAATTAGAATCTTTAAATTGGGTATACAAAGGTGAGTCAGTGACAGCTTTGTGGGGGAGTACAATTAATTAAGAGACTAACCCTACAGCCCTACAGAAGGGCATGCATACAGCATATGCGCACTGTAAGTAGAGGCTGGCAGGCTATGTGACCAAAGTTGCACCCTTCGTTTAAGACAAACTTGGAGGGCAATGGCCTTATAACTCAAGGGCAATCTTTACATATATACTATATAGATAGAGCTGGTAGAGTGTAATTTGTAATGGTGGCCCTTTGCCGTAGTAGCTCCATATCATTAATGATATTTTGGCACAACATAGTTGTTACATCTAAATAATTATATTATTCCCTGTCATGCATGGTTTAGTCCACAGATTTTTGCTAAGTTGGTGAGAAACACCCCCACCCTAACTTAGTGGGAAAATACATATAGATAGGTAGGGCTTGTATTTGATTATTTTTTTAAGTTCTAAACTACAAATATCGGTAAGAAATTAATTATATTCACGCTGCATTGCTTTACTAAGGTTGAAAATATTTTCAATGGACTAATTATTTTATTTATATATATATATATAAATTTAACCAATTACTTAGGGTAATAGAATTGAACTAATGCTCCTATATCTTAAAAGTTTTAATTTTATTAATAGATTGTTGGAGTGAACGATTTGATACTTTCAAGCTTCACCCTTTCATTGGAGTAATTGTATAGTGCTAGCTCCACGTGTTCTATGTAAGCACGCCTAATTGAATACCCCGATCAATAAAAAAATTACATGAACGTAGTTTTTAAAATTTAGATTTTGATCTAAAGTACACTTGTAATAGGATCAAATAAATATTTGTGTCAAAATTTGGAATTTGAAAAAGATAATGAAGTGTGTTTTTAATAAGTATGTAACTCAGCTTGAAAAAAATTACACTTGTAATAGGAAAAACTAACTAAGCTTTAAACTTTTTTTTATTGATTTTCTATGAATACTAATATAAAATAAGTATAATAATCATATTAGGGAAAAAAAATATCAAATACATTGATTTAGAAACATGCTAAATATTTTTTAACACAAATCGAAAAAAATTCTGAGGATAAACTTTAAAAGGATCGGTTCACATATAATCGTTTTATTAGTTAAACGTCGGTCCAATTAAGCGTTTCAAAATGGAACACGTAAAACACATTAACTATTTTACGAGGAGTAATTGCTCGGTGGGATGTATAAATTGTTTGTTTTTTTCCCTCCTTTTTCTCTTCTTTTTGTGGTGGGTGTAAATTGTAATTGAGAGAGATGGGTTTAAGGTCAACGATGATGGCCACTGGGTAGTCATTGGTGTCCCATTAAGATAGATCATATCCATGAAATTAAATAAAAACTATATAGTTTTTATCTATAACTCTTCATTTCTAGTATTCTTCTTCTTCTTTTTCTCTCCTTTGGATTTTGGTTAGCTATCATGTCTGATCTTGCTGTACTTTGACTTCTCATATTCCATACCACTTGACCCTACTTGTCTCCAATACGTGTAGAAATTATTCATCTTTGTATTCTTTGGTGCCTTCAACAATATTTCATTCATGAATTACCATTAAACCTAATCGAAAAATTATAAATTTGTACTATTAAAGTTCAACTTAGATTCCCTCTTAATTAAGATTAAGAACCGAATACAAAATTAATCTTACAAATGATCTTTGATCAAAACGGTCACATTTGATCATTGTTGATTCTTTAACATGATATATAAAAATTCTAATGAGACGATCGAGAATTCAAATTAAATTTTATGATAAAAATATAGTCACAAATTGACCATTACAGATTCTTTAACATGGTATCAGAATCCTTTTAACGAAGCGATCGAGATTTCAAATTGTATAATCCATTCATGATCAAAATGATCTTCTTTTCTTGATTTGTGATTTAGTTTCTCCCAAAAGCAATCATTTCTCAAAATCCATGAGAGTGACTTTGAGTTTAAAGTGCGACTATTTGAGTTTACTTGAGGAGGTTGAGGCCATGTGCTAAGGTGGTGAAAAGGTGAGAACATCAATTCTCATAAGGGAGGAGAAGATTTTCTGTCTACTTTCCCCTTTCCTTTCACTTTCTCATTTCATCAATTCTCTTGTGTGTTGCTTTAATGCTACATCCTGTGGATGAAATGGTGAACATCAATCACTATTTCAACTATATGCCATTACTTTATTAAATACATTCATCTTTCTCATTAATTATAGTTCAATTTGAAAAGAATGGTTGGTTTCCACATCAACGTATCAAAGATTCGATCTATCACGAACAAGTCGATAGTGCGAGTGATTCGATACCATTATCATTTAAGTAAGAAATCGTTATCTGTTAGTTCAATATTTTGTACGCGAAGTAATTAATTGTTAGGAGCACTTCATCCTTCTAAAATTGACAATGATGTCCTTTTAATTTAGATCTCGAGTTCGAATAGGGAGAAATGAAGAAAATATAGAAATGACGCTCGGAGAAATCAAAAAAAATGAACACCGAACGCTTTACCCTTTGATAGACGAGCAAATGTTTGATGTCACATGTGATCAAGACCTCGGAGGTAAAACTAAAGCAATCTAATTTTCTGGATGTGTAAATTGGATCCAAATATAATTTCAAAAATAAGTTACTCAATTGATGATTCATTCCCAAAACCATTAATTCTATTAATGACTTAACCAATTTTTTTGTTACAAGAAGAAATTACAATTACATGAAGAAGCCATTAGCAATGGCTTGATTAGTTTTCAAATTAGTAGTTTCATATACAGGAAGTTCCTCACTGTACCTTCCAATTCCCATGAGATGATCAAGCTCAAAAAGATCAGAGCTTGCACAGCTCTCATCATCACTCTCATCTTCATCATCTTCTTCTTCTTCAACATATCTGTGAAAACCCCTGAAATCAAATTCATTCACATCCTTCTTCTGATACCTCCTTACATACTCTGCTGCTTGACTAAACACCTCTGCCTTTTTCTTAATTGAAGAAGAATTGCTACTTTTTTTCATAGCCTTTTGAGGATTGATTGGCATCAACCCAGGATCATCTTCATAAATTGATTTATGCCCACAAGGCTTAGAATCCTCGTCAACAATGACACTAACTGGGTAGAATCGCACGGACCTCTTTGTGCTGCTATTGCTTGATGGTTTCACTCTTGAAGAAGGAGGAGGAGGAGTTTTTGTCAGGCAGGATCTTGAAAACGATGAAACGGAGCAGGATGCGGATTTTGATTTCCGCTCGTCACTGACATCATCCATCTTCCCAATTGAGCACATTTTCACCTTCTTTGCACTTCCTGGGCTGAAAATAGAGTTTAAAAAGCTTGCGATTCGACCGCCGGGGGAAATTGGCTGCTTCACTTTCTTCAATTCTCCATAGATTTTCAATGCTCTTAGCTTTGTTTTAGTAAACCCATCTTGGATTTTAGGTTTCTGCTCTTTCTGCTTTGTTCTTGGACTGATCTCTTTGAGTGACTCTGCTTCTTCAGATGATGATGAGAAAATGCACCCTCCTCCTCCATTGCTGGAATCAGAAGAGCTTGAAGCAGAATTGTAATGTCTGGAGCTGCGGCGAGTGCTCTGCTTCTCCATCCAGGTTTCAATCATCACAGCATGTCTAAGAGTTGATGTCTCTAATTTATGCTGCTCCTCTTCTTCAACAAATGCGCCAAGTCTCACTTTTGAAACAGAGTGATGACTCTGTTTCTTGAGCAGGGTTTCTTCTTCTCTGCAAACTACTTGTTCTTGATCACCTCCGTTCGATTCGTCGATCGAACGGTAAATGGAATCAAGAAGAGAGGAAGAGAAGGATGGGGTTCTTCTCTTTTGAGGGAATATTGGTGTTTCTCTTGGAGATGATCTCTCCTTGTTAGACATGGTTTCTTGCTTTCTTTACACAAAAATGAAAACAGGGGAAAACAGAGGATTTTAAAGGGGAAAACAAGAAACAGGGGAGCTTTTGTTTAATGGAGGTAAGAGGTTTAGTGTCTGCTAATAGAATGTCAAAAGCTGCAAAGAGAGAGATCAATATAATGGCAAAGATGGCATGTGAAGAAGAGAGAAATGTATATATATAAATGAATAGATGATAGGTGTAATGTAGTGAACTGTATGGTACTGTGTTTGTTTGTTGGTGTTCTTCTTTTCTATAAATGTGCAATGTGGTATGTTTCTTGTACGGCTACCTCCTTTGAATATAGTAAATCATAGAGGAGAAGGATAGCACAAGGAACAAACATCAACAATAGTGCCACGCTGGAAATGGTCCGTTCGAATAAAATATAATAATTGAATTCGAATATCTGAATATACTGTTGGATAAGAAATAATTGAAATCGAGTATAGTAGTAGTAATGCACTATATGATGTATTGTTAAACGTTATAATTTGTTTGCGGTTTTAGTAATGAGCTTGTAACTTAATAATATTTTTGGAACAAGGAGAAGATGTCACATTGGAAATGCTCTATGCTCTGACCGAATAAAATATTTGAATTTGAATAACTGAATGTTTAGTTGGAGACGATAAGATATAATGGTAGTGATACTTTTTAGAAAACGAAAAAGAAGAGTAGATTTCAAATTCGAGTCTTCTTATTCGTTTTTCTAAATAAGAAATTGACATTGGTGATTGAGATTTGATCATTTGTTGGTTCAATTTGGGGGAGACAGAAATGTAGTGTTGGAAATAAAGAATGTAACATGTAACATGTTAACATTAATCCGTGTGTTTTTATGTATTGTACTTCCTTTGGTTCGAAATGTATGACTTCCTCGCATTCTAAGTTCGAAATGTATGACTTCCTCGCATTCCAATATTTAGTAGGGAACGCATATTGATGAGGCCGGATGAGACACTATTTGACCCCAAAAATTCCGTACTTTTTTTCGAACGTACGTTAATTAACGTACTTTCGAGAAAAATTTTGGGGCAAAATTGTCTCAAAATAGTGACTGTTTCGGCCGTCTTAAGATACGTTCCGGAACAGTAAAAATAAATGTTAAAACGTCATACATTTCGGATCGGAGGGAGTACTATATAAGGAATAAGGATGGGAAAAAGAGAAAAGTGGTAAGGGAGTTTGCTGGTGTGGAAGGATTTTGCAGGAAATGCCGCGCGTGGGAGTAAAAGAAAAGAAAAGAAAAGAAAAGAAAAAAGAGAGGAAAAGGTTGGTTTGGTGGGTTGACAGAGTGGCAGAATTAGTTGATTGCTGGGGTCATTTTATTTATTCTTTCTTTCTTCTCTTTTACTAGTGTACTGTTTGATTCATTACTTTCACAGTTTCACTTGGTTGCTGTGTTTTTTTGGGGACTGCAAAAATGGAATCTAATCTCTTTACTGGAGGATGATGATGTAATGGAAAAAAGGGGATTTCCAATTTCATCTTTGTTTGGCACTGTACTGGGTTTTTTTCTTTTTACTAAAGGATGATGATGTAAGAAAGGGATTCAGCTATGATAATTATGAAAAAGATTCACGTTAGTTTAATAATTTTGAGATAAATCCTGGAACACTAAACACTAAACACTATGGCAGTGGCAGATAGTATTCATTCTGTGAAAAAAGTAATTTACCCAAATAAACAAATGGATCTATGACCACCATAAAGTCAACATACCTGTTTTTCTTTTTTTCAATTGGGTCCAAACGTGATGAGAGGCCCAGCTTAGTAAAATGGGTTTCAAGCCCGTGAAATATAGTTGGGCATCAAACCAGTCACGTTGAGTTGGGGTTCTGTCATGCACAAGCCCACAACCTTACAACTTCAAGTTCAAAATCGAGACTTAAAGGTTTAAAAAACTCTAAAAACTCTTGTTTTGAACAATCTTAAAACTCAGCAACTCAAGTGTAGCTACAAAATGAACTTCCAGGTCAATAATATTTCTTATAAAATAAAATAAAAAGATAAGATCTCAAGTTTAAATTAGCATTCTACGCTTCACTTTACTTACTTGAATCCATGATTTCCAGAAATGAGACATGCGACAAGTGAGACTACACTTTCCCTTTATTAATGCAAGGCTCTGAACCTGTGCGTCTTGTTAATTGCAAGGAGAAAAAAAGGGAGAGGAGTGGAGAGGAATGAGAAACACATAATTTCATTGAGATACTAATTTATCCACCACCCCTCATAACTTTAATACACATCTTTACCCCCGCCCCCCATAAGTAAAAAAAGAAGAGAAGAAACTGTTAAAAAAAGAAACAATTGAAAAGTTCACACAATCCTTATCCCAAAGGGATAGCATTTATAAGGATCGCGCAAAGTAACTTACTACTTCTACTACCTAAAACCAAGACCAAGAAGAGGAGAGGTGCCAGTGGCACCTACTGTAGGACCATCTCTGTAGAGAAGGGAAGGGACCCTACCAAAAAAGAAAGAAAAAGGAGAAAAGCACACCTCCCAGTCTCACCACCACCATGTAAAAAATAGGAATGCATCAGACCAGACCAGCTTCCAATCCCAATCCCAATTTAAAAACCCCAAATTACATTACAAGTACTGTTCGTGTATCCTGGCTCGATTCTCTTCCCACCACACCCTCGCATGCATCTCCCCAAATTTCTCTCGGCTGCAGCACAGAGCATAAAGTAAGAGAACCAAATTGGCGGGAATAATTAGTGGAAGCAGAATGATTAGAGAACGGTAATTTGTTCATAATAATGACCATTAATTCAAGTCATGACTCATGAGTGGTAATAAGTTGAACTCAATCAATGCCTCTGGCCATGCCATTTGCTTTTAGACAATTTCAAGACACTCACACTTCCTATTTCTCAAAAATGTTGACAATTTTTTAACCTGAGATCTGGTCAGCTAGTCATAAAGTATCAAAGACCATCATCATTTGGGTTAATCATGGATCGCAAACATTTTTCTCACCAAAAAGCAAAAAACATTTCTACAATGTGACCTAAAACTGAATGGTTCTATTTTCTCTTTTGACAAACTATCTGGGATAGAATGGCTAAACACATACCTGAATCTGACTCGTCTGAGCTCTTTTTTGCCCCCTGGTAAGACTCTTATTGTAATGTAAACCCCTGGTTCATCCTGCTCAACCCACTCAGTCTCCATATCACTTGCATTGCTGATGGAAAGCTCTCCTGACCGATCTGCATCCCTCGAGGAACTACTTCTTATTGAAGCATCCATGGACGATGTTTCTGTCTTGGCCCCACTGATGCTAGACAGTTTTGGAGTTGAGTTGAGACCAGTAGACTCACAGTAGTGGCGGCCTTGCATTGGGTGATAATCAAGTGAATCTGAGGACGAGTAGCCCATTCCCATCCCTGCCGGACGGTACAAATTGCGAGGTAACCGTTCCTTGTTCAGTGGTGGTGTTACAGGGCTGTCTTCTGCAGATTCCATTTTTGAGTTCTGCAACAAGTTTTCAAACTACCATCATTAACAACAAAAGCTTACACCTGAATTCAAATGACAACACTGATTCTGAAGCAATTAAATGATACAATTTTTTGGCAACCTCAGAGCATTAAGCCCTCTCAATGCTATGGCCATTAATGTTTGGTAATCATAGCAGCAACACACCTCATCTTCAGATCTTGGTGGTGTTGGAAGTGGAAAAGCTTGGCGGTTAAGCCTCTGTACATTGTAAAGCTCCATAATCCTGTCGTAGTTTTCTGCCCACCATTTTTGAGCTTGCCATTTGTTGAACATATCTCGACTAATGAACCAAAAAAAACAAAAATAATTAAGTCTTTGTTTTCTGTGTGATTATTATACCAAGACTCATAAGTTGCAGTTGCACAAATCATACTGCTCATGCTGTTCTTGAGATAAAAGAAGAACCACAGTCAGGATAATATCAAGTCATTGAGGAAAATATTGTCCAAACTATGCACTGGGCATCATGATGCAAATCTGCCTGCACAAAGTAAAGATTCCAGAGGAAATGGAAATTTTCCTACAAAAGCAAGATCTAGATGCCCTATAACATTTAAAAAATAGTGAGTCCATGTACCATACTAACACTTGTCCACTTTCTTAACGCTTAAAGCATCAAGCCTATGAAATTGATCAGAGACTTAATAGCTACTTCTTGTTACCAATTTTCTTAGGCCACTAAACCGGAAAGCAACCACTTTCTTGACACAAAGGAATACAGATGCTTACTTTAAGAGCAAAAGAGAGACAATAGGGAATCATTCTTTAGTGCATAGAATAGAAAATTAAGGTTTGGCAGAAACATCATAGATGTTGGGTGTCTAATCAGTCAAAGATGTAGGCGGACACAAATCAACCAGAGCATTACAGCATCATTACACAAAACCAACCAATAGTACTGCCAGACTAATGAGATTTAGATGAATGTTTCTGTTTTCCTGGTTTTTGGATACAAAGTCAACAGTAAAAAAATCATCTAAGAAAGCAAGGTTGCAGGGTAACAAAGGGAGCCCAATCCCAATCCCAATCCCAATCCCAACCCATGCCTATTGTCCTTAAGTAGCCATATTAATATATAACATCACCAAGGAATGAACGGTCCCTGTCAATGTTTCCTCAAAACTAAGAAAGGTCAAGAGGGAACTTATCAATGTATCTGGTTATAGCAAACATATAGCTCAATTGAGGGCCAGACTGTGTCCTTAATAAGGGTTTTAGAGTGGCAGAGATGATGTTGGCATTTTGACAAAGAAAATGACAATTGACAAGGAAAATGGTCACACAAGGTGGCAAGGGTGACAAGGTCACGGAAATCAGGCGTGGAGAATTTTTTTTTTCTGGTGTGGTGAAAAGGAAAAGGAAGAGCCATCTCCGACACTACGACAAAGCTCAGTGAGCTCAGAGAAAAAGGTAGCCAACACAATCAAATCAGCCCCACCACCACAAATGAGGCACAATGAGTTCCTCTTTTGGACTTTTCTTGGATTGCTTTTCACTAGGCGTGATTCTTACTGTTGAAAATGTAGGCCCCAACCACTTCCTCCTCCGTTTGAACAGCACCGAGTTGCGTCTAAGGAAGCGTTTGGCTCTTACAATTTTGTTAACCTATTTTTTGCTTTATTTAACCAAATGATGTTTTTGACAAATTATATCGCTCTAGGGCATCTAGGCCATAACCTCATCATTGTCTAAGATGACAAAATAAAACAAATTCATTTCGTCAAAAGAGAAAGTCTTATGAATGAAACATCCCCATGCTAATTAAAATTAAAAGTAATGATTAACTCAATTATCAATCACTCTCATGTATAACATGTCATACACAATAAAAAAGAATTATGTGCAATATTTTCTAATCTCATTCTCAATTTATAGATTTAATAATATATTTATAATTGATTAGCAATAAATAAATAATATATCTATAATTTATTTTCTAAATGTTTAAGTGAGCGTAAAATACAACTTTAGTTTAGAGTATCTAGAAGAAGAAAAAATCATCTTCTGAAAATTAAGTTAACAAAAAATTATTCTCAACGTGTTTAATTAATCATGCAAGTAAATCAGAAAAACGGAACGCAGGAAAGGAAAAACACGGACCCAAACAAAACCTTAACTTTATTTATTTATTTTTGTTTTCACCCAACAAAAAACAAAATGATTTAGTTGAAAACAAAAGAAAGGAAACAAAAAAAAAAAATCAAAAATAATAACTTTGCATCCAATCAACGACGTGTCTAATCCAATACTAGCAAAATGCACTCCACCACTACGCTAAAAATAGAACAAAAAGTACAACCTCTCCACACAGAAGAAAGACAACCCACACCAACCATCGGATTAAATTCATACTGTCACATCAAAGCAAAATCACAGCCGTTCAAACCGGCAGTGAAAGGAAAAGAATAGTGTTTGGCAGTGAATGTGTACCTGAACCGTATCCGCTTGAGATCATTCCCTCCGCGTGGTAGCGAAACAAAAGTAATCAGGACACCGGGCTCCACCTGGGCCACCCACTCTTTCGGTTCCCTCTCTTCCACAAACACGACAGGCGGGTCGACACGTCGCCCGCTTCCGTTCACCGAGTTAGGCGTCCCTTCTCCACTCGAACTCGATATCCCTTTCAATCTCGCCTCCATCTCCTTCCCCCACGTTCTCGGAGTCGTCGAGCTTGAACTCCCCGTGCGCCGCAACGACCATCGGAGCTTCTCCGATTCCGCGTCCGACTCGGCCGAATTATGCCTTAACCGGCTCGGATTTGTCGTCGTCGGCGCCGTGCACGGGTTACAGTGCCGATACGCACCTGACGCCTTCAATGCCATGTCCTTCAGCTGTAATCGAAACAACACAAAAACAAAATACAACTAATTAAAAACACAACCAACCAATTAATAAGAGTTTCCATTTCTTTTTCCTACCTGAGAAGTGAGGGATTTGATGGCTTGGTGTTGCTGTTTAGAGCCAGAGGTGGCTGAGTCATCGAGTTGACTCGCCGAATCATCACCGCCGGGTTGCTTAGAACGAGCTATACACGTTAGCATTTTTCCCGGTTCTTCTCAGGAGAGCAATAATTATCTCTGCTTTATCTGTCACGAAAAACGGCAAGGTAAAAACACGCATTGTTGAAATTTGAGACGATAGCGCCTCGTTTGTTTCACCGAAAAACAAAATGCAACAGAAACAGAATAGAGTCAAATCCCAAAACAGAATCCCCTCATGAAAAAAAGAAGGAAAAAGCAAAAACCAAACAGAATCACATCAAAACGATGAAAACAGAGAATCGCACAGATTAAAAGCAACGCCCAGAAAAAAATCCGTCGCTTGCCTACTTTAGTTCGTCCTCCAAATACCGCAATTAGCGATTCTCTGTGGCAAAAGAAGAAAAGAAAAAAGAAGGAAACAACGATTAATCGCGCGATTGTCACATCAAGGCACGCGTGCGGAAAAAAACAGAGTAAATAACGCAAGAACGTATACCTCGTACAAGTTGCCGGCGGGGAAAGAATGCATGGCGGTCCGGCGACGGAGAAGAGGAGGGAGTGTGAGAGAGAAGAGATAGATGAAGCAATTATGCTTTTTGTTTGCTTGATGATGAATATAATGGAGAGAGTGGATTGTAGAGTATTAGCGGTAGTACTAGTTGGAGTAGTACTAGTGTGATTTTTTTGGTTTGTTTCGATGTTCCTTTCTTTTTGACGGTTTTTTTTTTTTGGTTGACCGGGTACCGGAGATTTACCGGTGTACGGAGGGAATTGTGGGCGGTTGTTTTGCTGCTACTGTTTTTGCGCGTGTGGGGGATTCTTTGAAAATTACTCCCTCCGTTCTTTTATATTTGTCGCTGACCAGTGAATCACGCATTTTAAGAGTATTGCCACGTGTCGGACTCCTATTCGTTCTTCTTCCTTCTTTCTCGCGTTTTTTTCTTTCTCTCTCTCCTTTCTTTCTTTTCTCCTCTGTCCGGCAAAATACTCCCTCTGGCCACCTTTCCCGTTCTCACCGCCGGCACAGAAAGGCGCGCAAGGACGAGACGAGCAAAACCCAGGTGGAACCGCTCCATTCGGCGGCGCGTGGAGCCCCCAAAAGCGGCCGAAGCCGTCGCAGCTCTAGCCACGCGCCGCCACACGCGCGCGTCCAGCCTCCGTTTTGTCCAAAACCACCTGCGTTCTGCTCGTCTCGTCATTTCCGGCACGAATCTATGGTCACCTTCGTGATCATGTCGTCCAAACGTGTTTTATTGTCCGTTTAAAATCGGAGGAGGAAAGATAAAAGGACTGAAAAGTTGCTGACACCTCTGTTCCCTGTCAGCCACCGGTCTTCAAATTTGGTCCTCCAAGTTTTCCATTTCCCTCTTTTGCCCCGTGTGACACGTTGTACAAGCTGAAAACGACTCGTCGTTTGAGGACTAAAACGTCAAAACGCCAATAAACGGGCACAATGCCCAAAGGACGTCAAATAAAAAAGAACAAGGTTTTTAGGCTAAAACGTCAAATAATAAAAAACAGAGGGAGTAAATGCTTGGGTGGTCAAGTAGGAGATTCTTTGGTTATAGGGATATTTATTGGGTTTGGTCCTACAGGGCCCACAGTATGGGCTTTCTCATTTATGGATGAAGCCCAGGTGACTGTTTTAGGGTAAATGGCAAGGCTCAGGTGCAACCGTATTGTTAAAATGTCAGATCCATTTGGGCATGGCTTGTGGGGTTCACAGGCCAGGCTCTGGAAAATGGTGGCCCAAGCAATGCATAACTGCTAGCTGGTACTCTTTGGTGGGGGAAAAGAATTTTAGGTATGAACTCTCAACTACTACCTCCCACTTTTATTAATTATCGCTGCTAATATAGTAATAAAATTTAAAATAATAAAATTTTATTTTATTTTATTATAAATTGATTTATTTTTATCTTAATTTCTATTTAAATTACCACGCAGAATGATTAATTTGTCATTTTCACAAAATATATATTTCAGAAAAAATAAAATAACAAGAAGAAATAGACCAAAAAATCCTTAAAAAAATGCAGAAAAACGACAATTAATAAAACTGAGAGGAAGTATCATTTTTACATGACTGTAATTGTCTAATTTATTTATCTTTTTGAATTCTTTGAATTACAAAAACTACACCAATCATTACTAAGAAATACAAGAAAAAAGAAAAGTAATGCAACTTTTTTTTTCTTTTTCAAACGTGAAAAGTCACATACTTTTGGCGGTGTAAGCATTTCTGAGTACTGGAAGACTTATAAAGCGACACCGAAAAAACTACATTTTGTTATCCACTGCAAATAAACAAACAAACCACCTTCGTCACCGTTAGATCATTTAGAACCGACAGGCGACAGCAGGATTACCGTTCATCAGATTCAACGGCGCTCCATGACTCGTCACGAACAACCCAGAAAATAACCCAATCCCGCCTCGTGCCCATGCCTCCGCGCGGAAACTTAATCAAAGAACCAGCATACGATCTCTCAATTCGGCTCGCCTTCAAAAAACTTCCTCCATCTTTCACCACCACCACCGTTGTTGGTTGTCACTGCCACAGCCGAATCACTTGCTTCCACGTCATCACCGGAAAGCTTAGAATAACAGATTAAAGTAAATCACTCACATGTTTCTAAACCAGCTGACTTCGCATTGATAAAAACTTAACCCAAACGATGCCGCTTTTCCGGCGGAGACAACCGGGGTCAAGTGTAGATGGTGCTTCCAACTCAAATCAAGACGACGACGCGAACGAGAAGCAGAAAAGGAAGCAAGCCGAAGCCAGGGAGAGGAAGAAGCTGAGAAAATGGAGTTGCGTCGACAGCTGTTGCTGGCTCATCGGGTTCATATGTTCGTCGTGGTGGTTTTTGTTGTTTCTATACAATGCGGTGCCGGCGTCGATCCCGCAATACGTGACGGAAGCTATTACCGGGCCGTTACCGGACCCGCCCGGGGTTAAATTGAGAAAAGAAGGGCTGACCGCGAAGCATCCTGTGGTTTTTGTGCCGGGGATTGTTACCGGCGGGCTTGAATTGTGGGAAGGGCATCAGTGTGCAGAAGGATTGTTTAGGAAGCGGCTTTGGGGAGGAACGTTTGGCGAATTGTACAAGAGGTAAAAAGCGAAGTCGTTTTGGGGTTATCAATTCGTGTGTTTTCTTTCTTCTTTTGATGATTTTTTTGTTTTCGGCTTTCTAGACCATTATGCTGGGTAGAGCATCTGTCGCTGGATAATGAGACTGGACTAGACCCTCCTGGTATAAGGGTAAGGCCAGTGTCAGGACTTGTGGCAGCGGATTATTTTGCACCAGGGTATTTTGTTTGGGCAGTGTTGATTGCTAATTTGGCGAGGATTGGGTATGAAGAGAAAACTATGTACATGGCTGCATATGATTGGAGAATTTCGTTTCAAAATACTGAGGTATGGGCTCTACATTACTCTGGTCTGACTGATGTTTTGCTATGTGCTGATCAAGTATACGAAGCTGTTTGCAATCTTATTTCTGCTAGTATAATTGTATTTACATGTGTGCACAATGCTGTTGTGCTTTTGTGGGTTTGTACATCCATTTTTTATCTGGCAAGTGTGGTTGTGGCAATCATTTTATTATATTTGTGCAACTGAATTTATCAGGTGAGGGATCAATCACTGAGTAGGATAAAAAGTAATATAGAACTGATGGTGGCTACAAATGGTGGGAATAAAGTGGTGGTTATTCCCCATTCGATGGGGGTTTTGTACTTTCTGCATTTTATGAAATGGGTTGAGGCACCAGCTCCAATGGGTGGAGGAGGAGGATCAGACTGGTGTGCCAAGCATATAAAAGCAGTGATGAATATTGGTGGACCCTTCTTAGGTGTACCAAAAGCAGTCTCAGGACTTTTCTCTATTGAAGCTAGAGATATTGCTGTTGCTAGGTATTCGATCTATGTTGTCACCAGTTTTCATTTTCTCCAATTTTCAATATTGGTTCAAGTTTGGCATGAGTTCGCGTAAGTACTCTGTGTTTTTTTCCCCCTGAATGTTTAACATGATACACGCTTTACTGACAAGTGAGAAGAGTCCATGAACATTTCACCTTCAATTTTAGCCATTTTACTTACTTCAATTTTGCAGAATGCATATGGTCAGATTGATAACACACTTCTTTAAGTTCAATTTATTTTCATAATATTCGGGATGGGTTAAAACCCTTTCATGAATCATTTGATTTCATGAACACTATCTCCATACTTGTTTCCTTAGAATCACCTCTGCATGCTTTTTTCTTGTGCTTGGCATCCTTGATGAGATGCTAATCGTTTTACAGGGCTTTCGCACCAGGTTTTCTGGATAAGGATGTGTTTGGTCTTCAAACTCTGCAACATTTGATGCGGATGACTCGTACATGGGATTCAACAATGTCAATGATACCAAAAGGTGGGGAAACCATTTGGGGTGGTCTTGACTGGTCACCTGAAGAAAGCTACAACTGTGGCGTAAAGAAACTTAAGAATAATAATACGCGTGATATGGAAGAAACTGTGAAACAGGATTCAATTTCTAAAGAAAGTGCGAACTATGGGAGAATCATATCGTTTGGGAAAGATGCAGTCGGGATTCATTCTTCCAAGGTTGAGAGAATGGAGTTCAAGGTAATTTTTCAAATGACATTATTTTTCCGTCTTCACTTTTGATTAACTAAAGTGCAATTTATTTTAGATGTTAAAACCAGTATAAACATAAGTGGAAACTCCCATTCTCTCCCTCCTTACCCCTATCATAGCAGCCCACATGCAGAAATACATAAATACTCAGACACACCGACAAGCAAACATAAGGGTGCATTTTTCTTATTTGGAAACAATTGTTATCGTTAATTGGACCTTTTATGTCTTTATACTTGTTGCTTTACCTCTTCTACCAATATTATTTTTTTGGTTCTTTTTTGTAATTATTATGTTATTTCAAAATTCTCTAGAGAACTTGTTTTCCAAGTAATTTTGATGGGTGAATGTGCTTCTAATCTTTACCTGCATTACTCATTGTATTTAGTTCCTTTGGTAACAACCGTATACTAGCCTATACAAAATTCTCTGGAGTACTGCATTTTCAAAAGTTATTTTCTTGGATAAATCGCTCTTCTAATCTTAGTTTTTAAACATGAGCATGTACAAGCAGTTATGTTAACCTAATAGAATGCTCATGCAATCATTTCAGAGCTTGATGGTTGTTCCCCTGTGTTTTACTCTTAAGTCTTTGTCAGCTTTTATGTCTCCTGAATTTCAGGGAAGGTAATGTAGATTTGGCTCACATTTGTCGCTTAGATGCTCACTTCTGTCAGCTATTAGATACAACACCTTAACAGTTGTGTTGGCTTCTCAGTGTGTGTGCGTGCGTGTGTGGGTTGGTGTGTATGTGTGTGTCTGTCAGGTTTGCTTAATGTTTTCAGAAGTTGTTGGTTCACAGGATGCTGTGAAGGGTAATAAGCTAGCAAACAACTGTGATCTGTGGACGGAGTACCAAGAAATGGGTATTGGTGGAATCAAAGCTGTTGTGGATTACAAACTTTACACTGCTGGAACAATTTTGGATCTGCTTCATTTTGTTGCTCCCAGGCTTATGGAGCGTGGAAGCGCTCATTTTTCCCATGGAATTGCGGACGATTTAGATGGCCCGAAATACAAACACTTCAAATACTGGTCTAATCCCTTGGAAACAAAGTAAGAATTTTCTATTTCACTGTTATTGCATGTGGTGATTTCTAGGACATGAGTCGTGGGCTCAATTTGGGTTTTTGACTGATGCGCTTTTCACAGGTCTGTTGCCATCGACAGGGCTGGTAGTTAGCTGTTTTTACATTACCATCCTTTGTATGGTTAGATTATGACAATTGGAGACATTGGACTTGCTTCTTGTGTCTATCCTGGAATTCCTTCCTGAATCCAATCGTTTCAACTTTGACTGGTACTAAGTTTTTTTTGGGGAGAAAGTAATCATCTATGCTGATTTTGCAGATTACCAAATGCTCCTGACATGGAGATATATTCCATGTATGGAGTTGGAATACCCACTGAAAGAGCGTATGTTTACAAGCTAACTGCTGCGGGTGAATGCTCCATTCCCTTTCAAATAGATTCCTCTGCAGATGGTGAAAATGAAGACTCTTGCTTGAAAGATGGAGTGTTTTTGGTTAATGGAGATGAATCTGTTCCTGTTTTGAGTGCTGGTTTTATGTGTGCCAAAGGTTGGCGAGGGAAAACACGATTCAATCCTTCTGGCATTCCTACTTACATAAGGGAGTACGATCATGCACCTCCAGCTAACCTTCTGGAGGGTCGGGGCACACAAAGCGGCTCCCATGTTGACATAATGGGGAATTTTGCATTGATAGAGGACATTATAAGAGTAGCTGCAGGGGCTACTGGAGAGGAATTAGGGGGAGACAAAGTTCACTCCAATATTTTCAAATGGTCACAAAAGATAGACTTACAGCTGTAGATTCACATGGTGAGCGCTTTTGGCTTATTTATTTAGCATCTTTGAACGTATGCAGTAAGACCGAGTCAATTGGTGCATAATTCACTGTGGTTATTTAATCATATAGTTGGCTGAAATTTTGAAGTTGCTGGTTGAAAATTGCCTAGATATTGAGGTATATGGTTGTTTGTTAAAGTCCTGTGAAATTTTTGTTGTTTAACTTGCTTGGTTATTTATTTATCCAAATTTCCAACCACTTGTCACCTGATGGAAAATTCCTTTTCAAATCTTTTTCCGCTGAAATTATTTGCAATTACCATGATAAACGGAGAAAGCAGTTTATTGTTTGAGTGTATCACTGGTATTAATGCTCTTGCATCCTATTCAACTTGTTATGATCCTCATAATAGTCATCTTGTGTTTAGGGACGGCTGAAACGCATCACTTTTTCCCGTCCTCTTCAAGTTGCTCCTGATACATGTGTGCTGCAACCAGTGCTGCTTGGGAAATGTATTCTCCATCTGTATCTATCTCCATCACATAGGGCAGCGCTGAATCAGTTTTGTGAAGTCTCAGTAGATTTGCCACGCCATTTGTGCCTACAGTTTTAGCTGCACTTCAGTTTTGTAGTTCTTATTTTTTCTTTGATAAAGTCTATAGTTTTTCCCTTTATTAGATGATTTTTTGCAAAGAGCCTTGAACCGACCTGCCATCCAGTTGTGTTACTAACCCTTTCAGTCAATAGTTGCTTGAAATTCATGCACAGGAAACGAAAAGAAAGAACAATCACCTGAATTTTTAGATGGTTCTGCTGATTTGTTTGACCATTGTCATTTAATAGTATGCTGTATGCTCGTGTACAATATTTTTCTGTTTAATATTTTATTGATCTCTCTGTTTCTCCCCCTTTTTGCCTGCTTGTCGTTGTGGCTGCCTTGTTAACCATGGTGATTGAAAATTGCTTAAACCTTGTTTGTTTTCATTTCCTCTGGGAGGAATTTAGGAAGTAATATCCTAATGGGATTGACTACTTAGGCTATGTGAAATTGACATCTCCCTCAGTTCCTTGTGAAGAGTATTGACAGCGTGGAAGAAGGTACATGTTGGTATCAATAGATGCCATTTATGGACGGGGTTCATGAGTAATTATCGAGTAATCTGGGTATGTTATGTCTATGTTACATGATTACACGCTCCATTTGTTCATGGGTCCACCACTACTACCCCCACGCTCACCTCATACTTGTTGACTCCATTACTGGACTCTGCTACTTACGTGAGAAGGTTGTAACGTATGATATAGCACATGAAGTTTTCGGGGATTTGCATCTGTGGTTGCAGTACCTTTTACGGATTTGAAGTTTCGTATCTGACACCGGCCTTGCATTAAATTTAAATGGCAGGTGTACAGTTGAGTTGTGGGTAATTACTCTTAATTTAGGTGGCCCTGTCTCTCAATTTTGGTTGGGAGTTCAGAGTTATTCTATATATGAGGAGGGGTGTGTGGTGACCTGGTAGGTTGAGCTATTTTCCATCACTCAAAACAAAAGAAAAAAAAAAAAAACAAGAGAGTCTTATTCATCTGTACTGCCGTCGTGTTGCGAGTTAATTTTGACTTCTCATCTCGAAATATTATTATGTTTCCGAGAATATATTACTTTCATCCTTACCTCACCAGACCTTTATTACTACTTCCCAACTCCATAGACGATTGTGGGTGAGTCTCGAATACTTTATTATTTTAATTTTTTAGTGTTTGCTTTACTAAATATTATTGTTTCAAAAAGTCAATTAAAATGGTCCATGGTCCAGAAGGAGTATCAGATAACGATTGGGTTATATAATCATTTTTTTAATTGTCGATAGGGCTGTTCACATTCTGAAATTCAGAACTTCAAAATTCGGTTTTTCCAATTTCCAAAAAGAAATCAAAATTCGAAAACTGAACATCCGTAATTCTACAAGTGTTTTTTTTTATAAAAAAAATTGAACTGAAATTGATTTCTCAATTTCTCATGCTGAGGCTAGCGGCATGTCGTTAAGCTACTGTTTTATTACATCAGAAGTTCACCAAATCGTTTCCAACTACCTAGAATCAACCAACCTCAAAAAATCCAAACTTGCAGCTGAAATAATTAAGGAGACAAGGATCACAATATCAATACACACCATAAGACAAGGCTGAATAGTTATCCATTTGAAAGGTAGAAGAAAGAAATTTTAGGATTTATTACATTGATTGTTACAAATACCCAAATTTTAAAATCAGAGTTTATTAGATTGATTGTTACAAATCCCCAAATTAATTTAGAAAATTTACCGATTAAGGTGGAGGAGACGATGGGTGGTGGAGGAGGAGCAACCGAGAGTGAGAAGGAGAAGGAGATAATGAGGGTGAGAGGCCGATAAAAGAGAGGAAAAGAGCCTTGGGTCTGGTCTGGGACTCTGGATTTCGGAAGAGTCAGAGGTAGTATAAGCGACTGGGTCGTGGAGAATGAGGAGGAGGAGGCAATGGTGGGTGGTGGAGGAGGCGGTAGCTGATCGAGAGCGAGAGGGAGAGAGAGAGCGAGGTCGGAAGTTCAGTAAGGAGAGCGAGAGCGAGAGAAAGAGAAAGGAGAGGAGAACTGGAGAAGGAAAAAAAAACCTTATATATTATTGGTAAGAAAAATTCGGTTATTTCATTTAGTCAAATTTTTTTTACCAACTTTTGTTCTGTTACGTATAAAAGTTCAGTTTCAAAAATTTCGAAACCGAACAAGCGAAATTCTGGTTTCGAAATTTTAAAATTTCGGTTACTGATGACCGATAAACAATCCTAATCGTCAATTTGTAAGAATACTCTAATTTTTTTTGAGAGACCAAACATTGCTTAAATTGAGACTGCAGTTGACTTGGAAATCAATTATGGTATTATATGTTTGTTGTTTCCTTCAAGTCTACACTTAAAAAAGAAGAATCCATTTTTAAAGACACCATCAATTCCCCTTGATCAGCAAGTCTAAACTCCAAACCTATCCGCTCCCCGATCACATGCCGTCAACTTGTTATTTTCTAACCCAACAACAACAACAACTCACCGGCGCTGGGCGATTTGTAATTATTGATTAATACTTAATTTAATTTCCCATACTAATCACTACTATCTGGTGGTCAGCAAAGGTTTATTAATTTTTATTGGTAATGAAAATACTCTTTAATGGTCTATGTTAGTATATAATATTCCCTCTAATTTTTAATAATTGTCATTTTTTTATTAAAAATGTGGTTTAAATTAACTGTTGCTTTTAGTCATAATTATAAATTCTCTGTCTTAGTTTTTTTACCCAACTAATTAATTTAGTATAATAATATTATTATAATTATGCTATAAAAATGAGTAAATTAAAAACTACAATAAAAAAATGTAATCTAAAAAATATTATTTTAAATTTATTTACTACTATTTTAAAAAATTAATTAATAAAATTTATATAATAAAAGACAATAAAATAAAGTTTTTGCAAAAACAAACGTTACTAAATTATTGAGGCGATAAGAATGGCATTTTGGGAAAGGACAAAAGAAAAGAGAGACGGACTTTTTAGCTGCTCATCACACGTGTCAAATCCGCAGGGAAGCACCATCTGGCCCAAGCCGCGCGTGGCCAATGGCGAGGACAGTTTTAACTTTTTATGGGAGAGAGGGCGGCTACCTTTCAATAAATCCAAAATAGCACCGTGTTTGGACTTTGGACCCCACACATAACAAAGAGAGGAGAAAATTACATTTTTTTTTTCTTCTTCCACCAATTACTGAATTAAGTGACGAAAGAAGAGAGAGAGAGAGGCGTAACAAAGAGTCTGAAGAAAGGAGACATGTTCAAGTTCTGCCCAACAGCATTTCATTTCCTCCTTCCTTCCTCTTCTTCTTATTGACCATTACCACTGCTGCTCACAAGGTCCAAAGGTCTTGCCTTTCTTTCTTCTCTTTATCCCTTATCCATTTCATTATTTTTTTCCTTACTCTTTTACTTTCTCATGCCTTTTGCTCTGTCGCTTGCTTGCTTTTTCTTACTTTACTTTATGCAGAGTAAGTGGATGTGTGTTATTTGGTGTTCTTTTTGTGTGCATGTGGAGTTTGAGATCATTTGCTTGTTCTTCGAGTTCATGATGGTGGTGGTGAGTTGGTGAGTTGGTGTGAGTCATTGAGATGTTGGATTGTATCTACTTTTCTTCTGAATTTGTTTATACTTCATCTTGGTCTGCGCTGTACTATCACTAGTATTATTTTTATGCTTCTTTTGTGTTTATTTTGCTTCTATTCTTTCATCTATTCGATATATCTTGTTGGGTTTCTTTTGGATGTTTTCCTATCTAAGCCCTTTTTATTCTTTCATCCGTTTTGTTCAATGCGTTCTTTTTTGCTTCTCCTCAATAGAGTAAGTCTTACCCTTTCTGGTAATGTTTTTTTTTTTTTTTTTTCTGGTTATTGAATTGGGTTCTTGTGGATTACGGTTTTGATAAGTTGGATTAGATCAATCATGCATTTTTTATAGGTTTATGGGCAAAGGATGTTTTACCGGATTGTCTCGTTTTCCTGCTTATAAGACGGTACAGTGTCGCCTTGATTGGTCTGTTTGTGTAAGGCGTCTTGTTTGTTTCTCGTTTATGTCATACTTGCATGTACAAAGAAGCCCTTGCTATTCACATCCTTGGTGTCGAATTTAGAATGGATGATTTTTGAAGTCGGCGTTTGTTGCATGCAAAGATAAGTAGTGGATCTTGTGATCTTAGAGTCATTGATTCATTTCGGGTGGGTCGGTGAAATAAATGCAGCTTAAGTGCTGTTAGTTAGGCGTCCATGGTATACTAAGTTGTAGAAAAGATTCTGTATTTCTAACTTATTACATTAAAAGTAAAATATGGCAAACTGGAATATCTCCTTTTCTTGTTCTTGTTTTTTTTATCAGAGTTTTTATCACTTGCATTTGTACCAAATGTGAACTTTCGCTTGTATTTCAATTTAGCATATCTGTGTGCTTATGATTTGCTTCAGGTTGATTGTTTTGTTGTGCAAAATTAGTTGGCTTTCTACTTTTTTAACTGGTTCCTTTGGTAATGTGTGTTGACTTATACCTCATTATGTCTTCTTTTCCCTTACATAGGTGATCACTAATTTCAAAGGATATCTGTTTTTTATTAAATATTTTCTGAATTTTCATCCAACTCAATGCATATAGGTAAACTTGATGGCTGTGCGAATTCCGAACTTGGTCAGAAAAGATTTTGATCAACCCCAATTCTCTGTTAGTTGTCCATCCTGGTGGGATTCCAATGAACAGCAGATTCCACTCTCTTTGTCAAAGAATATTTGCTTTAAAGTGGAATCTCCACCAAAAGTTTGTCATGAAGCAAAGCATTTAGGATTTCAACTTCTGGAACATGAATCATCCTCAAGTCAATCTATTGGTCACTCTCACAGTGATGTAAGTGCTTCAGGAGGGACCAGCTCACGAGACCAATGCATTTCGACTGAATCTGGTAAAGACCTTTGGTTATATTTTAGATTCCGTGCATCATAGTTGCAGGGTCCAATTAAGACAGGAGAGAAAACATGGTGAAAGTTTATTCCACTTTTGAGCACAAAAATATCTTGTGCGAAAAAACACTCTCTTCCATTTTTTGATAGGCATTCCTTGAGGATTCTTTAACATATTTTCAAATTAATGAGAGAGCTTTTTAGATGAACAGAAAGATAATTAAGGTGACTGTATGTTTTTGTGGACAAAGACTGGATGCCATTGTGGCAGTTGAAATCATAATTTTGATAGCAGTGTTGTTATTTTATATGGTTATGTGCTTTTCATGCGTTAAGAATACTGGGACATGTATACCTCAAAAGATGAGTTTTGTGGCTCAAGTACTATGCAAAGGTAGCTCATCATCCACCTTGTTATTTGTTCCAGGTCAAGATGAAATGAATGGTGCTGGAGCGAAACTGAAGTCACTTTTTGCGTTGACTACTCCAGATATTGCAGTCAATCCTTCAAAAACTGATAGCCATTTGATGGTGGGTTATGCTGTTTTGTGGTTGTCAGTTCGGTTATTAGCTAAATTCTAATACTTTGGATTCCATTTCAGGTTGATCCCCCGTATGCATATGCTGATCCATACTTAGGTGGTTTTTTCACTACATATGGACCACATACCATTGTGAGTTTTATTGTCCACACTGTACTTGTTTGCCGTCCATGTTCTGGCATGATAATGCCTTGTTTTTTTGGTTTTTTTCCGGTGCGGCGGCAGTAAATAGTTCTGCATACAGACATTGTTTATTGGAACATTTTTTTTCCTGCAAGGTCTCCATATTTTACTGGTCACTGTTTTATGGCAATTACATATATTGATTGTTCTACTCCAGCCCCATGATAAGACCAGTCTTTTTTCTGCATTAAGTGTCTGATGGATGGATATGAATTTTAGTTTTCTAAAGCTATAGTTTATGGCTAGTGCTATTCTGTTGATATTCATGTTTGCTAATCTATAGCAACCATTGTGCACTTGATGTAATTCCATTTTGATAATCAAAGAAAAAAAATGAAAAATTTCTTTTGAACTGTCCAGATACAGCCCCAACTGGGTTCTCAGATTGTGGGGACCACAGCCTTGCGTGTGCCACTTGAGCTAGCTGATGATGGCCCCATTTATGTCAATGCAAAACAATACCATGGAATTCTCAGGAGGAGACAATCACGTGCTAAGCTCGAGGCTCAAAACAAGCTTGTGAGATCTCGGAAGGTTTGTATATTCAGTTAGCTGTTATTGCGTGCGAAGGGAAATTGCATGTTGCAGAGCATCTTTATTGAGCTATGTTTGTTCCTTACTAACTCGCCTGTTATGAATGCAGCCATATCTTCATGAGTCTCGCCACCTTCATGCATTAAAAAGGGTAAGGGGTACTGGTGGACGCTTTCTCAGCTCAAAGGAGCTTCAACAGTCTGGTACAACTTCTAACCATTGCAAGTATAGTGTCATGAATACCATCCAATCTCATCAAGAGGATTCTGCATCGGTTGGAACTTGTCACCCAAGAAGTGTCCAATCTGGCTCTTCAAATACTTCTTGCTCAGACATCAGCAACATCTCCCGTAGTGATGTCTTTTATAGGCAGTCAAATCCCCAATTCTCAGGTATGGTCACGCACATTGGTGGCTCCATGCAAAGTGGTGGGGGAGTCTTGTGCAATGGCACCACTCACTGTGCTCCCGTTGTTCGGTGAGAAACTGGGAACAGAGACCGTGTTGACGGTCGGGCAACTCATCCTTGGCTTTCAATCTTTACTTTCCATGTCAGCTTCAGTTTGCTTGCTATAGAAAGTGCATTGAAGATTCTAATCTACCAATATATATATATATATATATATAT
The DNA here is from genome assembly GCA_963691705.1 of Viola odorata. Taxonomy (NCBI): domain Eukaryota; kingdom Viridiplantae; phylum Streptophyta; class Magnoliopsida; order Malpighiales; family Violaceae; genus Viola; species Viola odorata. The sequence goes on from OY829546.1 coordinate 4,615,456, forward strand.
ATGCTGTTTTCTTGTCAACGTACAAGTATGTTATCATTGTTGAAAGGAGCTATGCTTGAATTTCTAAGTTGATGATCCATTCCATTGTTTGGTCAGGTGTAAACCATTTGTTTGTCTGGCTTTGATCAAAAGCTTCATTATTTGTAATTGATCTGATTGAGAATTTTCTTTTGTTTTGTTTAGAAAATCAAAGTGAGTGAGTTTACGCATGCCCAGTTTGTAAGGTGTCATGGTTCAATTCATAGTTTCTTTTTTTTCACTCGGTGTCCGTGTCCTCACTCGGATTCAAAACTTTTGAGATTCGTAGACGGTGCACCTCTCCCTAAAGGTTTATTTTTAGGTGTTCTGCTCTTAACGTTAGAACTCGAAACTTTGGTTAAATTAGAAGAACATTTTACCAACTCATTCTAAGCCTCAGTGGTTGGGTTCACACAATAATTATGAGCTAGTTTAATTAGCTCAACAATATTTAGCCTATCCAAGCAAAATATATAAACTAAAATTAATTAGATTTAACGAGAAAATTTAGTAATTAAACTTGTTTAGCAAAATAATTAATCAAACTCCACTTGAGTTTGAACCTTGAAAGAAAAAACTCACATTTACCATTTTTTAGTAACGAAAAGCAAAAGGCCAGATTTATCCAAACCCCAGCTCTATAAACCCGCAAATAAAAAGGATCAAAGAAAAACGAAAAGTAAGGGGAAAAAAAAAAGGAACGAAAAAGGAAAAGGAGCACAAAAAGAAGAAAAGTCATAAAACAGAAGCAAGCAGTAGAATTCAGATTTGAGAACGTCAAATCAAATCATTATTCCTTGCTGAAAAAAATCCCGCCGGGAAATCGAGGCCTCGAGTCGGAACGACAAGCAGTAGCTAGCCAAAATGGTGTCGTACGTCAGCTTGTTGCTGTACGGAGTAGGCGGCATAGTGGTGGCGGGGATGGCACTTCTGGTCGCATTTCAAGAGAAGCTCGTCTACGTTCCGGTCTTACCCGGCCTGACCAAGTCCTACCCGATTACCCCTGCCCGCCTCCGTCTCGCCTACGAAGACGTCTGGCTTCGATCCTCCGACGGCGTCCGCCTCCATGCCTGGTTCATCAAACTCTTCCCCGACTGCCGAGGTCCGTCGTGCTTTCAAATCTAATTCTAGTGTCATTGCTTGTTCGCCTACTTCGCTCGAACAGTACTGTTTTAGCGTAGCTCATTAAGTAAATCCAATTTGTGAATGCTAGTTGCATTTCTTAACAGCTGAGCTTAGTTTTTCAGTTAATTTAGTAAAGTTAGTTACGAATTTCGTTGTTATGCAGGTCCAACCATCTTGTTTTTCCAAGAGAATGCTGGGAGTATCCTTTTAGTTCGAGCATCGTTTCTTTTGTTTGATAATTCTGTTCTACTGTTCGATTTGGGAACAAAGTTGTGTTGCTTGGAATCTGGAGCCTTTTATGGTTGCCTTTAACTTGTGATGTGTAGATATTGCTCACCGTCTTGAAATGGTTCGGGTAATGATACAGAAGTTGCAGTGCAATGTATTCATGCTTTCATACCGAGGGTACTTGTTCCTCTTGCAATTTTACTTCCACTTTCTTGTTGCTTTTTTTGACCAACTAACTCAGTTGATGCAAAATCTTTATTTTTATGTTTGGGTGAACAGTTATGGGGCGAGTGAAGGGTATCCAACTCAGCCTGGGATTACAAGAGATGCTCAAGTTTGTGTTTCTCTTTACTCTGTCTTTCAGTTGAAGTTATGGTGTTGGATTTGAGCATCCCTTTTAACTGTCTTGTGATTGTTTTGTTGTGTAGGCTGCGTTGGATCATCTTTTTGGGAGGACTGACATTGATACATCTAGAATAGTTGTCTTTGGGAGGTCGCTTGGCGGTGCAGTTGGGGCTGTGCTTACCAAAAACAATCCTGATAAGGTATTACTATTATAATGTCAACTGTTTTACATTTCTTTTGGTGGAAACTGGAAAGTGAGGTAGGATCTTCAATCAGTTGGGTTTTTTGATTAGGCTTTGTGTTTAACTGTCATTGGGCTGTGAGGTGTTCTAGGATAAGACTATTTTCAGTGACATTGCGGTGTGTGAGTATTATATGTGAGAGATAAAGAAAGGAGGGGGAGTTATTCGTTTGATGACCTTTAGAGTTTCTGAAGTCAATGGCAGAAGTATCTGATATATACTAGTAGTGCAGATGATGGTTCAATAGGCTCTGGAGTCATTTATTGTTACTGTTGCTCAACATAATGTGGTTTAAGTTGCACATGAACTGATGGTGACTAATGACATTGTAATGCATGATTCTGTGTAAATAACCTTCTTCCCCAAGAAATGATGAAACAGAAATCATGGTTTCCAATACCAGTTAGTTGTTATTGGTATCGCTTTGGTGTTGTCATTTTGTCTTGTGTTGGTGCACCTATCTAGCTATATATCATGAACAATTTGTTTTGAGAGAGATCTGTTGATGGCTGAAGCAAACTAGTACGCTATTCTTGGTAATTGCTTTCAATTTCATTTATTTGTATTATATGATGTTATATAATTGAGTGTCAGCTTTTTTCTTATTCTATTTCAATTTTTCTCATCTCAGCTGATTCTTTCAATCAATACGAATAATCAGCAGATCTGTGCAATCAGTCAATCACATGTTTCTCTAAAGAACCTTATTGTTTTTACTATTTTGTTTCTAATTGACCCAAGTACTTGCTGATAATGGCAATCTATTCTCTGCTGATTAAATATTCTTGCCATTGTTTTTGTTGGAATTATTTGTTTTCCAGCTTATAATTCACAAAATAATCTTGTTATCCCTGTCTTTTTTGAACCGTCAAAATTTCGTCATGTCTGTGCCTTGAAGGTTGCTGCACTGATGCTGGAAAACACCTTTACATCTATTCTGGACATGGCTGGAGTTTTATTGCCCTTTCTAAAATGGTTTATCGGAGGCACTGCTTCAAAAGGTCCTAAAATTCTTAATTTTGTTGTGCGTTCTCCTTGGAGTACCATTGACGTTGTTGGCGAGGTCAGTTTTCATAGCTAATTCCAGAATGACAGTTGCAGTATCTGGAAGTGGTCCACTGCTGCTATTTATTTGCATCAATGGTAAAGTTGACTTTCTTAACTGCAGATTAAGCAGCCGATCATATTTCTCTCTGGATTGCAAGATGAAATGGTCCCTGCATCCCACATGCAATTACTCTATGCGAAAGCAGCTGCTCGCAACAAAGAATGCACCTTTGTGGAATTCCCAACCGGCATGCATATGGACACCTGGCTGACTGGTGGTGATCATTATTGGAGAACCTGTCAACAGTTTCTTGAGAAACATGCTCCAGAGAAGAAGGAATCCGAATCAGCCAATGAGAAAGGTGATTTTATTTTTTCTTTTTAACTTTTCATGCACCTTATTTTGTAAAGAGGAGGCAAAAATAATCTGCTCCTCCTGCACCATATTTCATTCACTTAAGGTTTTTGCATGGTCGTGGTTTATCACCTAGTACTCTTGCTTCTTAATTTGAGACTAAGTCTAATATACTGGTAGTTGTCAACTTGTCGTCACATTGCTCCTTGAAAGTTGAACTACCTATCTTTTGAATTCCACAGGTCGGCCCTAGAACCAAAGCTCACATCCTTCCTTTCCTCCTTTCTTCACTTCTTGATGGGTTTCTTAATCTTTCTGCTTTCAGATCTTCAAGGAAGATGACTATATTTGCATGTAGAATGCTGAGATGTTGTAAATTGGCTCAATACGGGATCTGAAAGAATTTGTTCCCTTTTTGTTCTTGAAGTTGCAGCTATGAAAAGCTCCCTGTGAGGAATTGCTGTTCTCTGAGACCAGTTAGATGCACTTTTCTGTTGGTTTTAATACCTTAAGCAGATGCCGGAGAAAATGTGCAGGTCTCTTGGTATACCGTAAGGATCATTTGACGAATCGCAGTTCTGACCTCTTCTCATTGTATGAAATAAGAAATCTTAGACAATTGAAATAGTATTCTTGGAGTTGTTAGATTCTCCACTCTTTGCGATTTTTATGAAGTTTCCTTAGCTGTTGGTATTGCTTGTGTCTTGCAACCCTTAGCCTTAGGTGACCGAAACTTTTAACTAGTCCAAGTCACTCCTATAGACCAACTAGGGATCCTTATTTCCTACCTCAGAACTTGACGTGAATATATTAGAAGGCGACATCAAGAAATAGTAGCTTTCAAGTTTCAACTGTTGCTGCTCGTTTCTGGGCATTGAGTTTAGTAGTTGTATTTTTTACAAAATAAGAATTAAGACTCGAATTTGAGTACTGGAATTATAATTTTTAGTACGTGCTGCTGCTTACCGTTTGGTTTTCCACGAACAAGCCAGTCATGAAACTAGCAACCTGTCTTACAGTGTAGGTTCATACATCTTTCAAAACGCAAAAACGGAGTTCGCCAATAACTGCGGCAAACTCTAAAGCAAGCCGCTGGTGCGCACCAGAATAATCATGCGCACCCTATTATCCTTTCCTTTCACCTTCGCTTCCGAGAGCAGCCTCATCATGACACGTGTACGGCATCAAGCTTGTAATAAATCATCACCCACCAGGCACCATGGCCATGCTCCATGCTGCTTATTACCTGAAAAGGCATCTCTCCCCCCGTCTGATCACGCTGATCAAAGATGGATGAAATGAAATGAAACCCAAGTGGTCCAACCGTGGCCACGGCTAACGTTTAAAGCGATTGAATCTTTTTCCGGCTACTCCAGCCAAAGAGAGACTGCCACGTGTTGGAGAGATGGTCTTCATCGTCCACGTCAGAGTCTAAGGACTGAAAAGTAAACATCTTATTTATAGTTTATGCCGAAATAAAAAATAAACAAAAACAAATAATATCCCAATCTTTAGTTGTTTTTTGGCATTGCTGTCTCTGTCCTGTCTCCTTGTATTCTCTGCTGGTCCTCTTCTCCTCCTCTGCTGCTAACTGCTACTCCCATATACAGAAAACTGAAGAAAACAAATGCTTGCTTTGGCCTTTCTCGCTACTCATCTCTCCATAACTATCAATTCCAAGCGGTAGATTTACCCTTTCACCTTTTTACTCTTTTACCCTCTCTGTTTTTCTCTGGAAGGAAGATTTTGCTTAATCTTTCTCGCCGAGCCATAATTGCGCACACATGGACGGCGGCGTCCAGTACAACCCGCGAACGGTCGAGGAGGTTTTTAGGGATTTCAAGGGGCGTAGAGCTGGGATGATTAAAGCTCTAACCACTGGTCTGTTCCCATTTTTTTCAATTTTATTTTTCTGCATTTCTTAATATTTTGGTGACTGATTTTGTTTTTCCTTCCCTTTTGTTGGTTTTTGCAGATGTGGAAGAGTTTTACCAGCAGTGTGATCCTGGTGAGTGTTCTTGTTGTTCTGCTTTTGTTTTAGAGTTTTCTAACTTTATCTGCAGTCATTAATTTGTTTTAGATTTTGTGAAGCTGCTACATGTGGCTGCTTCAGCTCCATTTTTTTAATAATTGTTACTAATATATAATACTAATTGTTATAACTGAAAATTCGAAGTTTAAACTTCAGATTTGTTATCAAGTTAAACGTTGTTGGTTCTAAAAATGTTGGGTTGGGTTGGCCTAACTTAAAAAGTTTTGACTTTTTTGTTCTTTCTCTATTTTACATTTGGAGCTTTCCCCGGTTCTTTTGAAAATTCAGTCGCTTTATAGGTTTATATTCTCAAGTCTTGACGAAGTTGGATGTCACAGTTGCTCGATGGTATTTTGAGTTTGAAACTTTGTTGGTTTCCTTTTAGGCAGTCTTTTATTTAGTGCTGTTGCATCTCTTTGTAAACTGATGTTAGGCATGCTTGTATCGATTGTTTTGTGCTGTCGATTTACTATATTAATAATCTGAGAATCATTGTAAAGAGTATATGCGCCAATGCCCTCGCCCCCTATATCTGTAAGTGAATCTGTTTTGCTGTTATTGATTACTATATATATTGCAGAGAAGGAGAATCTCTGCCTATATGGGTTCCCGAATGAACAGTGGGAAGTTAATTTGCCTGCTGAGGAAGTGCCCCCAGAGCTCCCAGAGCCTGCCTTAGGCATTAACTTTGCCAGAGACGGCATGCAAGAGAAAGACTGGCTTTCTCTGGTTGCTGTGCACAGTGATGCATGGTTACTTGCTGTCGCTTTCTATTTTGGTGCTAGATTTGGTTTTGACAAAACTGATAGGTATCTCCTCCTGTCTTTTATTTTCAACATCTTAGTTTTAATGACAAAAAGTATTGCAAAGGTCATCCGAATCTTGCAATGGAAATGGAACCAGATTTTTGTGCATTTGCATGATCTTTGTTGACATAAGTTATACTCCCCCATACATCTTGTGAAACACACTTATTCTCTCTACTTTCAGTATTTCAATTTGCTTTCCGTTGCAATAAGAAGTGACTTTTGGTGCAGGAAGCGCCTCTTCATGATGATAAATGATATTCCCACAATATTCGAGGTTGTGACTGGATCAGCTAAGAAGCAGGCGAAGGAGAAGTCATCAGTCCCAAACCACAGCAACAACAAATCCAAGTCTAACACAAAAGGGGTAATATGGACTTCTTTTTTGTTTATACTGTTCAAAGTGGCATATTTTGCATTGTCCTTGTCAACCCATGTAGTTTGCTGTTGTTATTTGTTTGTGTCGTTCATGGATTGGATGAAGAACTGTCTGAGTGTGGCATATGATAGATTTGGTCAATATTGCGATCAAGTATTTCCTAGGTATCACTTCCATTAAAGTATTGTCATGCTGTGCCTATCTTTTATCTATTCAACTACCGTTTCAGACTGAAAGGAAAATACTTTCATAGTTTCCTAGTTATAAGCTAATCCTTGATAGTATAAAATGTGATATATATGAGCTCAATTTATTTTAATCATGGTCTTTTTTCTACAACTTTCTCAAGTTTTTCTCCATTTTTCATTGCAAGCTTGGGATAAGCTAATGTGATAAATGCTAATGTTGCTTGTTATCATTTGTTATGGGAGCAGAGAGGATCCGAGTCTGCTAAAACTTCAAAGGGGCCTCCAAAGGATGATGATGAAGGATTCGATGTGGAGGAAGAAGACGAGCATGGGGATACTTTGTGTGGAGCATGTGGAGAAAACTATGCCTCGGATGAGTTCTGGATTTGCTGTGATTTGTGTGAAAAGTGGTTCCATGGGAAGTGTGTGAAGATCACTCCTGCCAGGGCTGAGCACATCAAGCAATACAAATGCCCTGCTTGCAGCAACAAGCGAGCTCGACCTTGATATTTATCGGTGGGTGAGACTTGACCTTTGTACTCTCTCTCCTAGGCAGCTAACTATTTAGTTAGTCAGGTTTCATACATTCTACTGCTCTGGCATAACATTTTTATGTATTGAGTACTTAGTCTTGTGCAGACTAGTCATATGTGTGTCCCGTAATTGGTAGCTTGGAGATCGTAAGCGTGTCGATTAGTGGTGCTAGATGAGGATGCATTCTCCAGCATGTAGGAAGTCGATTGTCTTCATCAGCTGTAGAATTTTCTGATTTTGCTTGTAGTCAATTGCAAGGAAACGGATTTCCAGCTTTTCTATTTGGTATGGTTTTAGTTTCGTCATTGTTTTTTCTTTTTTATTGCCAATTTAAGTTAGGGTTTTTTGCTATAATAGAATTCTTGTGACATTAGTAAAACCCACCCTGTTGATACCCGAGTTTTGACGCCATTTTAAAATTCGGGTATCAACACACCCCCTCCTTGATATATTTAGCCGACATAAATACACCTGGGATACAAAAATCCTAAGAACATTAGTAAAACCAAGAAATCCTAAGGAGATTAGAAAAAACCCAATTCCTTCTCCTATTAGGATACGTCAAATCTAGGATACCTAAATCTATATATATAAATATATGATGCCTCCCTTTAGAATCTGTGTACTATTTTTTGAAGCGATCTTTCTCTCCGTTTTGAGCTTTTTTTCAACCTCTTTTCTGTTCTTGATTCCACCAACAATGGAGTCGACAACGCATGATCGGAGCCTGTGTTCAGACATCATGATGGAGATTCTAACTCGTTCGTCTTTAGAAACAATAGGTTGTTGTAGAATTCTTTCCAAAGAATGCAACAGCCTTACCTATGAGCAAACATTCAAGAATCTCCTAGCGCAAAGAACCAACACCACATATGGTTTTTTTCTGCAGAGCTTGCATAGATTCGATTCGTTCGAATGTTCTTCAATGCTGTTATCCTTGAACAACTACGAACCACATTTACTTCCTGGTATAATACCCGACTTCCTACGTTACGCCAAGATCGAGGCGTCGACAAGACAAGGAATCATGCTTTTCAGAGATTACGAACCGAGTCTTGGAGTTCCTCAATTCTATGTCTGCAAACCAACTACAAGACAGTGTCAAAGAATCCCAAATCCTAAAACTCGGTATCAAACCGAAGCAACAGGCATGATTGTGGTAAGAACAAAACCTCTACACTACAAGGTAGTAAGATTGTCAAATCCTAGATATTGTATGAAGCAACCCTGTCAACATAGCTCCCTTCGCTGCGAACTCTTTGATTCGCAAACCTTCAAATGGAAGCAACTGCCACAAGTAAACTTGCCTCTCGAGAACTATTTCAGTCCATGGGATGGCTCGGTACTAGCAAGTGGTACCCTTCACTGGCTTACATACCGAAACACCATAGTTGCATTCCAAGGAAACAACGAGAGCTGGACCTTATTTTCGGTTCCTCCTCATCTCGAAAAACACAGTTACAAAGCTTTCAAGCTCGTCGAGTACGGAGGGAAGCTCGGTTTCGTATGCATGGGAGGTGGAGGGAGTTTCATGGAGGTGTGGGTGATGGAATGTTATGAACAGAGAACATGGAATAAAACGCACAATTTTGACCTTGAATTCTTCACAAAACATATCCCTTATTCGACTCTAGTCGGCTACTACGTTCCTGGGATTGTAGTGATGAAAAGTTACAACAGGTTGTTCTTGATAAACCCTAAAGATGCAAGGTATGTTATGATGGATTGGAACTACAAGTTCAATCTCATCGGTGCTTTCCAGTTCGAATCCGATTTCGAGATCACAGATTTACCAAGCAGTGGTGATCAATTTGGAAGGAAGATTTCCAGACCAAAAACTAAGGAGAAGAAGTGCACTGACCTGCAGGAGATCAAAACAGAACAAGATTCTAGTCTGTCTTAGTCCCATCTTTGTTTTCCTTTTTCTGTTATTTTCCTTGTTCCTTGCTCTTTTCAGCTTTGATATATAAACTTAGAACAATATAATTAGGGTTCGGATAATTTTACGGTATTTTTGAGTTTCTTAACTTGCAATTTCTATTTAAGCGATCATTTATATTACAAAGCGTTTTTGTGTCTTTAAACTCTTGGAGTTACTAGCTGAAAAGCATGCAGAAAACATAAATTAGCAATAATAACCAGTATTGAAACATAAATATAACCGATGAAAAGAAGCAATCAATTGCGTTTTTTTACACACTTGAATAGTAGTTCAATTAATTATCAAGTTCTTGAGTAAATTCATGAGAGAGTTTCAAAAAAGAAAAGATCTTTTTTTCTCCACTTGAATCATTCCAAGTCTTTTCTTGTACAAAATTCATGGAAATTTTCACCAAAAGAGTAAATAAATCATCACTACATCAGAAATTGACAAGAGATAGTCGTGATTTCTCTTTTTTGGGATTTTTTTGAGGTATTTGTATGGCCATCTGTTCTTTGCACGTATAAAACATGCATGGCAGGTGAGGAAAAAGAGTGCATAAAGTTTTTCAAATGGGTCAATAGTCAAAGTTTCACATCTGCTAAAAAAGTAATAGCAACTGGGCATTACAACCTCAACAACCACGACTATATATAACTCTAAATTTTCTCCATTTCAAAAGACTTTGACCATTGACGCAGACGCCCACGCCCGCCCACCACCACTTGTGTTCCCCACTTCTCAACTTGTAAGTAATTTCATCACTTTCCATCTCATTTACACTCAACTAATCCAGTAATTGACAATTCCTTGATCCCATTTTTTTAAAAATTAAATCTTTACTTACTTACCAGTTGCTTGAATCCTCCTTGAGAAAAGACCATGAACGTTCCTACAAAGAGAGTAGGTTTCAACAACCACTCACTTTTCCACTATAAATAGATGCTTCTTTGTTTAGATTTTCCAATATCACAAAAACAAACATCTAAAACTCACAAACTATATCCACATTCCACATTCCACATACCATATACTAGACTATACTTGCCTTTTTGTTGTGGCGAAATGGCGACGGACCAAAGCGAAAACCCTATTTGTTTGACGAAGAATTCTTATGTATCAGGTCATTGGAAGAAAGCAGCAGAGTCTATGCAGTGTGCCCATGTGGAGGAGGTGTGTCAGATGGTGTCACAATTTGCCAAGGCGAAAGAAGTTGGAATCCAAGGCACATCGCTTACTGTTGCTCAGGTCACTGCCATTGCTCGTCGAGGTGAAGTGAAAGTGCACCTCGATGAGGAAGTAGCTCGTGACCGTGTAACAAAGAGTGCCGATTGGGTTGCTCAGACTATCTCTCATGGGAGAGATATTTATGGGGTTACCACTGGATTTGGTGCCACTTCTCATAGACGCACCACCAAGACTGGTGACCTTCAGGCTGAGCTCATCCGGTTCTTGAATGCTGGAGTCATCGGAAAAGAATTTCTCCCGACAAGTTATGCAAAGGCAGCCATGCTTGTTCGTGCAAACACGCTGATGCAGGGCTATTCTGGTATCCGTTGGGAGATTCTTCAATCCATGGCAAAGCTTATGAATGAAAATTTGATACCAAAACTGCCTCTGCGGGGGACTATTACTGCTTCAGGTGATCTTGTGCCACTGTCTTACATTGCTGGCTTGCTAACTGGCCGACATAATTCGAAGGTGATCACGCCCGAAGGCAAAGAGATACCTGGCATGGAAGCTTTGAAGAGAGCTGGAATTATGGCTCCTTTCGAGCTACAGGCGAAGGAAGGTTTGGCTCTAGTGAACGGAACAGCTGTTGGGTCAGCAGTGGCTGCAACAGTTTGTTTTGATGCCAACATCTTGGCTCTCTTCGCAGAAATCATCTCTGCTTTGTTCTGTGAAGTTATGCATGGCAAACCCGAGTTTACAGACCCCTTAACTCACGAGCTTAAGCACCATCCCGGCCAGATTGAAGCAGCTGCAATCATGAAGTCACTCTTAGATGGAAGTGATTACATGAAAGAAGCGAAAATCCGCAACGAGAAAGATCCACTCACCAAGCCTAAACAGGACAGATATGCAGTAAGAACCTCTCCACAATGGCTTGGACCACAGATTGAAGTTATTCGTGCAGCAACTCATTCGATCGAGAGAGAGATCAACTCCGTGAATGATAATCCATTGATAGATGTTTCTCGTGACCTCGCTCTTCATGGAGGCAATTTCCAAGGAACACCTATCGGTGTTTCTATGGACAACCTGAGGATTGCTGTTGCAGCTATAGGGAAGCTCATGTTCGCTCAATTCTCTGAACTCGTTTGTGATTACTACAACAATGGATTGCCTTCCAATTTGAGTGGAGGGCCTAATCCAAGCTTGGACTATGGCTTGAAAGGCGCAGAGATAGCCATGGCTTCATACTGCTCAGAGCTCCAGTATTTGGCAAATCCTGTCACAACTCATGTTCAAAGCGCAGAACAGCACAATCAAGACGTGAACTCTCTTGGACTGATTTCAGCAAGGAAAAGCGCGGAAGCCATCGAGATCCTGAAGCTTATGGCTGCAACTTTCATGGTCGGACTTTGCCAGGCAATTGATCTCAGGCATTTGGAGGAGAACATGAGGGAAGTTGTGAAACAAACCCTACAACAAGTTGTGAAGAAAACCCTTTATGTAGCTGAAGATGGATCGCTGCTGGAATCGCGCTTCTGTGAGAAAGAAATCTTGCAGGTTGTTGAGCACCAGGCTGTATTCTCCTATCTTGATGATCCCACAAATCCTGGTTACGCATTCCTGCCAAAACTAAGAGAGGTAATAGTCGAAAGAGCACTGAAAGATCAAAATGCAGATGAAAACAGCTACTCAATATTCAAAAGGATACCGGCTTTTATGGATGAGTTGAAGGCAAGACTGGACGAGGATGTACAGAATGCAAGAACAAGATTCGACGAGGGGAACTTTGCGATTGCGAACAGGATCAAGAAATGCAAGACTTATCCCATCTATCAGTTTGTGAGGATTGAGGTGGGGACGGAACTGCTCAGTGGGGCGAAGAAAGTGAGCCCAGGAGAGGATATAGAGAAAGTTCATGAGGCTATAAATGAAGGGAAACTAGGAGAAGTTTTGATCAAGTGCCTGACAAACTAGAAAACAAGAAAAACTCATCCTTTCTTCAAGATTTTGGAATCCTATAACTACACAGCAATATCTGTATTCATTTATTTTCTGTATTATTTATGTGAATTTGAGCTTGTTTCCAATAAGAAACAGATTTTCAATGTCTTAAATTCATCTCCCTCATCATGTATTGTGCAGAACAATGATAGTCCAGTCTTTTTTCCTCAAACAGATACTAAAGCAGTAAATTAATAAATATTCCAAAGAAGCATGACAAAATAGACTTTTGGGGGAATTGAGAAAATCATACGCGAGAGCACTAACTCAATTATGCTCGAACTAAAATAATCTCCCGCCGGAAGAGTTCATGTCCTCTGCACTTGGCTACCTCCCTGAACCAAATTGAGCTAAAAAATTAACAATAGTAATAAAAGAAAACAATTATCATGGTCTTATTGAAAAGAACCATAATAATCAACCCTAGATGAGAGAATTCAATTTCAAGAAGAGATCTTTTTTTTTAAAATTATGAAAAATTATGGGAATATGGAAATATTAAAGATACAATCTTTGAAGAATATTGCATCACATAAACAAAAATGATATCAATTGATTGTCCTTCTTCCTGCATCAATTATATAAACTCAACTTCCAGCAAGTTTCATATCATTGCACCGGAAGGAGTAGAAATTAAAAAAAAAATATGAGAGGAAAAAGCATTTGTTTCCCTGATTTCAGTACTACAGATTCATGCAATTGGTCGTTGTTTATGGCAATTCATACAGAGACATTCTACCCTTTGTTCCTTCCGCAAAGTATGATTTTAAGTTTTTAACAATTTCCAACGATTCTCCAATTTCTCTTTCATTTTCAAAAAGCAAAAGACATTATTACTCATGGGCCTTAATTTCTCGATACAAAAATGGGCTTCCTTTTTGGGCCCATAAATTTATATTTGGGCTTCTGGTCACATGGGCTTTGTTTCCTTTTCTTCTTTTTCTGTTTCTTAAATCAACAAAGGTTTTTTTTTAATAATATGACTAATTTTTTATTAGAAAAAAAAGGATAGTTCGTATGGGTTTCTAAGGGTATTAGCCTTATATGATTTCACTTTTCTTTATAATATTTTTTTCATAAGAGTTTTTTGCGTTGAAATAACATATTAATTAAAAATATGTTACTCGTTATAAAAACAAATCATTGTTTTCTTTTTTCTGCCGATTATAAGAGGAAGACAAAAAGAATGAATGATGGAAAAGATAAAGTGGAAAAAGGAAAATTGTGAGAGGCCTAAGGTCTGTAATTAGTTTGAAAATATATACTAAGGTTCAACTTGAATTTTATTTGGAAATGACATCTTATTTATTTCTCAAAAAGAAAAAAATATATCTCATCTTTATTCTTTACTTGAAAAAAATGAAGGTGAAAAACCAGCCACTAAGACGATATATGGGCCATGGTTGGAGCCCAATAACCATTTTGCCTCTACCAATTTGACAAACCCATGGTCAACGCGTCTTTGGACTTTGATGTTCCATACTTTTATCCTTTTGTTCTCTCTATTTTGTTTGCAGGAAGATTTACGATCCAGTCCTAAAAGGATAGTGGCTTTTTAATTAATTATATTATTATTAATAATTATTACAGTACGAATATATTGTAGAATTACTCATTATACGACGACGTACTTAACCAAGAATTGATGAGAAAAAGTTGCGGGAGTGTGGGTGAAATGCGTAAAGACCAATTCCATTTATTGTACTAGTCGTAGTAGCAACTTGTAACCAACAGAAACCAAATTGAGCTGGCAATGGGCCTCACTCTATAGTCACCAAAGCTGACTTTTCTCTGGTGGGCGATTTTCCCTCTATATAACAGTAACTAGGGGTGTACAAAAAACCGACCCAATCCGTCCGGCCCGTATAACCGACCCAATCCGATCCGTCAAAAGAGCAAAACCGTCTAATCCGCGGTTAACGGGTACATAACCGATCCGTTGTAGTTGGGTCGGGTCGGATGACGGATCACATTTTTAAAAACCCGTATAACCGACCCGCTCCGCCCATTAACCCTAACTATATAAGCATCCTTATAAGTTTATATTAGGTTTCTTATTTACCCGCAGCAGACAAACACCAACACACCCTCTTCCTCCCTCTCCCTCTCGGCTCCCTCCCTCCCAACTTATCATCGCCGCCGCTGCCCATCCCTCCCTCCCAACCTGTCATCGTCGTCGCTGCCCATCTCTCCCTCACGACTCGCTCCCTCCCCCCAACCTGTCGCCGCCGCCGCCGCCCATCCCTCCCTCCTTTTCTGTTTTCTGATCATGTGGTCTGGTTTTACTTGTTTGGATTTTGATGTTGATGAAGACATTAATGTTCAAATTTTCTGGTTTTACTTGTTTGGATTTTGATGGAGAAGCCTTGATTATTCAATTTTATTGAATATTAATTTGTTTTGATATTGAATATTAATTTGTTTTGATGGTTCTCTTTTATTTATTTAGTTTGGATGAGAAGTGGGGTGGGCTGCCAAGTTGGCTTGGCCCATCTGAGCATTTTAATTGAGTTTTGTTAATGGGACGACCCAATTGGAGGGCCCGACCCATTATTTTAAGTTCTGAAAATTCAATCCGTCAACCCGTCAATCCGCGGATAACCGGCCCGATCCGACCCAACCCGTCGATCAGCGGATATGGCCTATAACCGGCCCGACCTGACCCGCTAAATATTTGGCGGGTCGGTGCCGGATATGGCCTATATCCGGCCCGATCCGACCCATGTACACCCCTAACAGTAACCACCTCATCCTCATCCTCATCATTCCTTTCTTTTATCAAATCACTCCTATCAATTCAATTTATCCTAATTTCCATCAGCAGTTTAGAGAACCTTAGCAGATAAAACAAAACCCAGATACCTCTTCATACCAAGAAACCAGAGCCATGGAAGCTGCAGGAAAAAATCAAACTGAGAAACGCCTTTACGAAGCATCATTAACTGGAGATGTCCAAACCTTAAACCAACTAATGAGAGAGGACCCGTTAATCCTAGCTCGATCCTGCATCACTTCTGATAATACAAAAGTATATCACAAGGGCATAACGGACATTGTACCTTCACAAAGTACCGTTGACCAGTCAAAACGGCACATGACCGGTTTGACCAAGTCAAACATATGAAACGGCATCGTGACCGATTGACCTAGTCAACGGGAATAAGTGACCAAAGGACAAGTCTAGCCCGATCGCCTCAAAACGGCACGGAGCCGATCCACTCGCTAAGCTGTGAGGAAACAGATCGACACCTTTGCAAACCTTGACCAGGTCAAGGGTCTCCAAACGGCAGCATGCCGATTCCACACAACGGCAGTGTGCCGATTCGCTACAAACGGCACCTTGCCAATTCGGCATAAACGGCTTAAAGGCTACAATAAAGGTACACTGTATACTATTTCTATTAAATCAGTGGTCAAAGCCGCACATGGGAGACAACATTTCCTGCTCCCACTCAACCATTATAAAACTATTACCCATGAGGAATATTTATCCTCCCAAAGGTATGGTCTCTACTTTATAATTATTAACTCTTACTTTTAAACCACTTTGTGGAAAAAAGAGGAGAGGTGTCAGTAGATCTAACCACTCCAACCACTCTAGTCCTACATAAGGACTAGAGGGAAAGAGAGGAGGGATAGATCTGGAGCTCCCAAAAAGAGACAGACACTGTTCCGATGTACATTCTCTGCATCTTAATCCAAACACTGACTTTGGCATTGGAGATTCTCCGCCGGAGCAAGCCTCCGGTGGTTTTGCAGGTCGCTCAAGGGGCTCCGACCACACTCCCCGGCATGCCATCAGACGGAAAAGCCCTCCCATCCTTCTTTGGATTATCAAATGGTGCTTTCATTGAGAGCTTTTGAAGTTTCAAGTGAGCAAGCCTTGAGATTCAAAGCTCTTTCTTCTCAATAATTTGGGGTTTTCATTTCCAAAGATGGCGTCCAATCAAAATTTTCAATTAAATCAACCTGCTGGTGCTGCTGCTGATCAACGTGGGTCACCACCGGTGCAAACTTCATCTCCTCATGTGGGACTAAACACCACTGCTCAACAACCTAATTTTCCAGAAATCCCATGTCCAGGCGCAACCTCAGAGGTCATTGAATCAGCCATCATGCTCGAGTTTGCTGCCCTGCACCAAAGGATGAACGTGATGATGCAAACGTTCATAGGAGGAGTTCCTCCGCCAGTCAACCAGCCAGTTGTTCCCCAACGGATCTACAATCAACAGGCAGTAGAACCATCTTTGGAGCCACCACCAGGCCATCAAAGTGCAGATCTACCCAGAGGGGAAGACATAGAAGAATTTGTCAACCAAATAGCTCAACGCAGCGCAAGAAGGAGCCATGAACAATCATCTCAAAGTAGATCCGAGAAAAGGAGAAGCAGAGAGAGATCGGTGACTCCACACCAACCAAGGAGAGATCGTGACAGAGGTAATCCAGATCTGTTCAAACGGTCTGTTCAGCAACCAGATCGCGAGGAACAGGACGATGATCCAAGAAATCCGTTAACACTTCGGGTTCGGAAACATCAAGTGAGCAGGCATGTCAAGCTGCCATCCGATCACTACCATGGGACAACAGATCCGACGGTTCATGTAAGTTTAGTAAAGAAACATGTTAAGTTTTTTACTAAAAAGGATGAGGCTTTGTGCCAAATATTTGTAATAACCCTTAAAGGGATAGCCAACACTTGGTTTGAAAAGTTACCGGCCGGATCCATTGACTGTTTCGAGCAACTAGAAAAAGCATTCAGAAGCCGATTCAGCTCATGTATACCGACGGAGAAATCTTCAGCCGTTCTGTTTGACATGATGCGACGGTCAGGGGAATCGTTGGCTGCATACGTGGCTAGATTTAGCACAGAGCTAGCAACTCTTCCTGATGTAGCACCCAATCTTGCAGCAGAGGCGCTGAAAAGAAATTGTAAATATAGAGAGTTGGAGAATGCTCTGATTGCAAATACTCCTAAAACCTTGGATCTTTTGCGGATTGAAGTAGAAAAATACTCCAGAATGGAAGAAGCAGACTACCGAAGGAGGAAACGGGAGGAACCCGATCTCCAGAGTGCAAAAAAGAAGCAAACGGCATGAAGCCGATATGCAGATCGGTCAGCCAATTTCTCTTTAATGCCGTTGTCCAGATCAGAGGGCGAAACGCCAAAACGTTCAAAACGGCATCTGGCCAAACCGTCAAGAACAGAGATAAGTCCGATTTGTTTTATCTTTGTTAAATTTTCTGGAATATTATGTATAACATGAATTATCAAATATTTCCAAGCAATGAAAAATATATATTCGCAAGTATTGTTTCTCATATGATTGTAGATCTTGAGAAAACAAAAACAAATCAGCCGTGGACGTAAGTCATTTTAGACCGAACCACGTCACCAAAATCCAAGAATTGGCGGAGGTAATTTCTACTAGGGCTACTTAAGGCGTTGCCTGGGAACGCCAACAACCAAATCGGCTCCAGCCCGATTGGTTCAAAACGCTACTAGGGCTACCTAAGGCGTTGCCTGGGAACGCCAACAACCAAATCGGCTCCAACCCGATTGGTTCAAAACGCTACTAGGGCTACCTAAGGCGTTGCCTGGGAACGCCAACAACCAAATCGGCTCCAGCCCGATTGGTTCAAAACGCTACTAGGGCTACCTAAGGCGTTGCCTGGGAACGCCAACAACCAAATCGGCTCCAGCCCGATTGGTTCAAAACGCTACTAGGGCTACCTAAGGCGTTGCCTGGGAACGCCAACAACCAAATCGGCTCCAGCCCGATTGGTTCAAAACGCTACTAGGGCTACCTAAGGCGTTGCCTAGGGATGCCAACAGCTTGATCAGCGAGAGCCTGATAAGTCCTACAAAGCAGCAGCCTGATTGGTTCAAATCGTCAACGATACATATATCGCCAACGATACATATATCGCCACCAAGGCATATATCGTTATTGAGGCATATATCGCTATTGAGGCATATATCGTTGTTGAGGCATATATCGTCATCACATTTTCTTAAGACCATTTTGGTCCTGCTGATCAGACAGACAGCAAAATTACAAAGTCCGCTCCAAAACGGCAAAGCTACAAGGTCCGTTGCAAGCGGCAAATTTTCAAAGACATCTTCTGCCTTATCAATCGGCAATATTGTCAAAACGGCCCAGTGCCAAATCGACAAAGAGGCCAAGTCAAAACGGTTGCAAACCTCAAAACGGCCATAACAGAACGGCAAGCGCCCGATTCTGCTAAACAAAAAGAGATAAGTTCAATTTCAATTGTTCTATCTTTGTTTTTATTTTTCTAGAGTATGATATATATATAACAGAAATCATTAAACATTAGCAATTACTAAAAATTGCAAAATTATATATATTCCGAATGATAATTGTTCATTACAAAATGTGCCAAAACGGCAATAATCAGCATAACAGGGAAAGACAAGGTGTAAACAAAGACAGTTCTACAGTTCATCTTCTGAAGAGGATTGATACTCCTTTGCCTCAGCTTCTTTTTCTAACGAGTTAACATATGAGCCGATCTTCGTGGCATCAAAGTTAATCTCCCCATAGAATTCCATATAGCTGTCAATCATGATGTCCTTTGTCTTCTGTCGCCACCAGCCGATCTTGCCTGGAACTTTCTCCAGTTCAGCGTCCCTATCGGCTATACTGCTCCTAGCTGATTCCAACTCTACTGTTTTGGTCTCCAAATCGGCACGGGCTGCTTCAAGTTCAGCAGTGAGCTTGGCCACATTATTAATCAGAGCGGCTTTATCTTCACTAAGTTTGGTGACGGAATCACACAGGGCCGATTTGTCTGACAACAGCTCCCCGATCCGCACCTGCTCTTCCCTGATCTTAGCCGAAAGGCCATCCCTTTCGTGAAGACTATCGGCCAGCTTCTTGCGTGCGTCAATGACAGCTTTCTTATCCGATTCATGGGCGGCCATCAGACTCTCCTTTTCTTTCTTAAGGGTAGCATTCTCAGCGGTTGATCGCCGAAGTGCCTCCCTGGACTCTTCAAGCTTCGAATCCACAACTTCTGCAGCATATCGGGAAGCACATAAACCGTTGTACATAATGCTTTGCAGGTTGGCAAAGTGAGAGCTAAGTTCCAAGCGGCTGTAGCGTTCCCTGTCGGCTTGATTGGCAAAAATTTCACCCATCAAGTGACCCGTCCGATAGTCAGTGCAAGCTGGCATTTTTAAACCAAGGGAACGGCCGCAGCTCTCTCCAAGGTTATTCAAACTAGCAATGTGAGTGATTGGTTGTTTATATTCGATGATTTATGCTCTCTTTATCTTATGTTTTGAGAGCATTTGATTGCTTCTTTTGGCCATTTACTTCCCTTTTCCTTTGTTCAGGCTTGAAAGATCAGTTGGAAGGAAAAGGAGTTGATTTGGTGAAAGATAGAGCATTTTCCAATCATGGCCGTTTTGGAGGATGATTGCAGAAATTTTCCCTTATTCATCCCTAGGCCTAGGGATGAGTCAGGCGATCTGGTGAAATTCTGGGCAGTCCGCCCATGTTTATGCGTACCGAGGATTAATTTATTTCTTAGTGCTTTTCTTGTCCCCTGAGCATGCTAGACAGTTTTTAAACTCCACTACCTCGTGTTTCCTTAATACCTTGACTCAAGAACCCCTTGGAGACTCCATAAGGAATTTATTCCATCTCTCTTAGTGCTAGACAAGGAATTTATTCTTGTCTCTTCCTCATTTTTGGAGCTGCATGCTTGCATTAAATTATCTTTGAGTGCTGTTGCTCTTGGGGAGAACGAAGAGAAGGATGGATGGGCTATAGAAGGGGAAGACTTTAGTCCAAGGAAGGGGCTGAACATCATCACATTCGGACAGAGAGAGAGGAGACAAGGACAGCAAGCCGGCTGCACTTCACCTTCACCACCAATTTCTAGATTTGTTTTACTTTTGAACAATAGTTTAATTTGTAATTTTTATTATGTATTGTAGCTAATTACCTCTGATTCTTGGTAGAGATTAGAGGTTGACTATCCATGTTGTTGTGAGACTTTTATTGGAATTAATATGAATGTTTTTATATCTCTTTTCTTCTCACTTTAATTGTTAAAACTTGTTCTTGTTGAATTAAAAGCTTGATCAACTTGTGATTTGATTTGAATGAGTAATGTCAGTTTCATTTATGTTAGTGTGATTCCTACATTATGAAGATTGAGTAGACAACTAGTGAATATTTGACATAAGACTTGTCTTTAGGAGCTAGGAGAAGGAAAGAATGGGTTCAGGGCTGAGTAATGCCATCCCTACGCCTAGAAATGGGTTTCCCGTGTGGTTACAATTTTCCAGCAACTTGACAAATTGTTAGGAAGGTTAGGGCCATTAATAGAGGGTCTCTTTAATTGGCTTGTATAGGGGGAAACTTGGGAATATAGAGGGTCTCTTATTCCTTTAACATCTCTATAAATCCATTTCAGAATATGTTTTGTCAATGATCAATTACTAAGGATAGTCACCTTGCTTAAATCTCTACCAAGGATTGCCTCTCTATATCTGATTTCAATCACATTTCCAGTTCTAATTCGTGCATGCTACTGTTACCTACTGATTTACATTCAAAGTGCTGTTTTTTAACTTGGTTTTAATTACAAAAACTCCCCCCAACTTTGTTTCGATTTGGTTTTTTACAAGAAAAATACAAATTACTCAAAGATTTCCTCCCCGTGTTCGAACCTTTCACTACTATCTACATTATATTTTGTGGTTTAGCACTGAATTGTATCTTTTTATTTATGGTTGAGAACGACATCACCCATAAATTGGCGCCGTTGCCGGGGAGGTAACGAGTTCTAATTTTCGTTTTTCTTGTTGATGACCAGGTCTAGTAATTCACAACCAGTACCTTACGTCCCTGAGATCACAAGAGTTGAAACCGCAATCAGATTATCCAAGAGAAAGTTCAACGAATTTTCATCTTCTGGTTCAAATTCAGAAGCTGAGGGGAGTCCATCCCTAGGCCTAGGGATAGACTCAGGATCAGAACCTGAAGCAGAACCAGCACCACCAGAGATGGATAATCCACCACCTGAACCTACCCTTCGGGAGCTCAATCAAGGAGCTGAACAAGAGTCCTTCTTGTGTATTAACTACCGCCCAGTACCAAATGATTGGGCCGTGAAGTCAAATGTCATGCATAACCTCAGCAAGTTCAGAGGACATGCATCCGAAAATCCTTACAAACACCTCCAAAAATTTCAGTTTGAGTGTGATGCTCTAAAACCAACTGGAGTGAGTCTTGAAAGAGCTAAGTTGAGAGCTTTTCCATGGTCTTTAGAGGATTCAGCTAAGAATTGGTTCTTTAGCTTGCCTCACAATTCCATTAATTCTTGGGCTGATATGGCTGCTACGTTTCTAAATAAATATTGGTCAGCCACCAAAGCAGGAGCAGCTAGGAAAAGTCTTGTCTCAATTCAGCAACATGGTGACGAGTCTTTTGGGGAATATCACCAACGATTTAAAGACCTTCAAGAGGTCTGTCCTACCCATGGCGTGCCTGAGCAATCTCTCATTCAATACTTCTACGATGGCATGCGAATTAAGGACAAGGAGAAGCTTGACTCGGCAGCTGGAGGAGCCTTGCTTGACTTAACACCAAGTAGAGCAAGGGCTCTCATTCAAACCTTGGCCGATAATTGCCACCAAAATGGGACTCAAGAACGTTCCACTTCAGCCAACAATATTAGTGTAGCTGCCCTTGAGAAACACATGGAGGAAGTCTCCACATTTATGAAGAATTTTCCAGCTGCGATTGCCCATATTCAGCAAATTCCACCACAGCAAGTTGTTCCTTGTGGAGTTTGCTGTCAAATTGGGCATGTGACTCATGAGTGCCCTCTCATAGCCGATCCTCCTGAGCAAGTCAATGCTGCCATGCCACAACAAGGAAATATGCACCCCAACACCAGTAATCAAGGCTGGCAAAATTACACTCACTATGGGTGGGGACCAAACCAGCAGCAACCTCCGTTTGAGTGGAGGAATTTCAAGCCTTTACCCCATCAAAACCAGCAAGCAAATCAGCAGCCTACTCAACCACAAGTACCTCAGTTACCACCACCTCAACAACCTCTGCAACTACCAGCACCACCACAAGTACCAATCGAAGACACACTTAAGCAAATCCTTCAACCGTTCATCCAAACTACCCAAGGAGCAATTGCCGACCTTCAAAAGCAGATGGCGCAGCTTGCAATGAACCAGCAAAATACTTCTGGACAGCTGCCATCAAACACCGTGGATAACCCAAGGCACGGGCTGAATGCAATTACTTTGCGTAGTGGGAGAGATTTACCTCCCAGGGAACTGCCACACTCATCCCTAGGCCTAGGGATGGGTAAACCCGAAACCAGTCCAGAAATTCAACCAGAAGTTTTGCCCAAAAATCAACCAGAAATTCAGCAAGACGCACCTGCACCAGCTGAGCAACCTTATGCACCTGCAGAGCCTCAGGTAATTCCTTTTCCCTTTCCAGAAAGGCCCTTGAAAGCCAAGAAGGAAAAAGAGGACAAATTAATTCTTGATGTTTTTCGAAAAGTTGCAATTAATGTTCCTTTGTTGGATTTAATTTCTCAAGTGCCTAAATATGCTAAATTCTTGAAAGAATTATGTACTAACAAGAAAAAGCTTGAAGGGATTGAAAGGGTGAACTTAAGTGAAAATGTTTCATCAATGATTCAACAAAAACTTCCCGAAAAATGCAAAGACCAAGGTACGTTTTCAATACCTTGTAAAATAGGAAGTAAAGAGATAGAAGATGCATTGTGTGATTTGGGTGCAGGTATTAATGTCATGTCTCTGTCCACATTTGAAACCTTGAATATAGGATCTCTTAAGGAAACAAGAATAGTAATCCAACTTGCCGATAGATCCATTATCTATCCAGTAGGTGTGCTTGAAAATGTCTTAGTGCAAGTAAAAGATTTTGTGTTTCCTGTGGATTTCTATATAGTTGATATGAAGAACAAGGATGTGCTCAAACCCACTGATGTGATCTTGGGAAGACCCTTCTTAAGAACAGCTAGAGCAAAAATTGATGTCTATGATGGATGTTTAACCTTGGAATTCTGTGGTGAAACGATTAAATTCAACATGTATGATGCCATGGAACATCCGAAGGAAGTTCATTCTGTGAATTTTATAGACATAATTGATCCTTTTGTAGAGGAGATTTCTGATATTAATCCTAATGAACCTCTTGAGTATGTTCTTAGCAAGGGATTAAACAAGAAAAAATTGGGAGAATTGCAAGGCCGGATCGAGGTCAATTCGGAAATTAGTAACTTGGTTATGGAACTGGACACGCTCCATGTTCCTGAAGGTACTTTGAAAACAAAGGATATATCAGATAAAGTCACTGAACTCAAACCTTCGATTTTGCAGGCACCCAATTTGGAACTCAAGAAACAGCCAGACCTCCTGGAGTACTCATCCCTAGGCCTAGGGATGGGTTCAGTCCCGAATTTCAGGCCTGAGAACATGACAAGCTTGCAACCTCCACTACTACCAGAATCTTCTCCGACCAGCAACCCAGCTACTGCACCAGCTCCAATCCTGGACCCTCCTTGAATCAAATTGCCCCGGGTTTTATTTTCCTTTTCCCTTCTCTTTTCTTTCCGTTTCTGTTTTTATTTGTTTGTGTTTTTCTTTGTTTGTTGTTGTTCTTTCTCACATTGAGGACAATGTGTCCTTCAAGTGTGAGGGAGGATCACTTTCGTATTTTATTTTGTGTGTTTTTGTGTGCTTGATTGTGTGATTTTAATTATTTTTATGCATGATCAGTTTGCTTGTTTTTAGTTTCTTTAGTTTTCCTATTTCTTCTGCATGTTTATTTCAGTAGCTTGTGCATGTGTTTTGCTTGTTTTTCAGTCTGTTTTTGTGTAGTTTTTCTTGTGTGTCTTACACCCATTTTATTTGGAAATCAATCTCAAGGCTGAACTCTTGCAAACACTTCTCCAATCAACTCTTCCCAGCAGTTCTGAACACTTCCTTTATTGCATGTGTACATTTATTTTCATAGAAGTATGATAAGTGTAGCTGTCCTTAGAAATATTTTGCTAGGACTGATCTGCTGTCTTTATCCCTAGGTCTAGGGATAAGGATCCCTGCCTCATCACTGCTGTCAGTTTTTAATTTTTGCTCGCATGTGTACCCCTTTAAATTCTTGCGTGTGGCTTCTCTTTTCATACCCTTTGGACTGCACGATGTTGGTGGTTCGGCACCATCATCCCAGCTTGGAGAAACTTCCAATCTGTCGTGTGCTAACCCCTTATTTAGGGCCGATCATAGCACCATGGGGAGAGCCAAAAGTCTGCATGTGCTTGTGTTTGAGTTCGAAAAAAGAAAAAGAAAAAAATGGGAGTGTGGAATGAAGGAAGGTTGAAAAGAAAAAAGAAAGAAAGAAAGAATGCGGAAGAAGAAGGAAAGTTGGAAAAAGAAAAAAAGAAGAAGAGAAAAATACAACAAAGAAAAAGAAAAAAAATAGAATAAAAGAAGTGGAGAAAATAAAAGAAGCCTTTGGCTCATTATGTGTTTTAATTTTGTTTTTCACTACTGTTTGTGCTCTTTTAATTCTTGCATGTGTCAGCAGCAGTGTGTGGATTTAGAGCCTAAGGAGGAGACGTTTTGAGGTTCTAGGATTGTATTTCTTGGTTGACAACTTGCTATCATACTCCTATTTAAATATTTGTACATTTGTGATGTTGGGGGAGTTTAGCATTGCTTGGAGGAATTGATTCTTGAAGTGTTTGCTTGAGTTCAGTCCAGAGTTGGATTTTCTAATCAAGGGGGTGTATTTTGTGTGTTTGTGTGTCTGTTTCTCTGTTTCCCTTGTGTTTCTTTTTGTTTAGAGTTCATGCTTGAGGGCAAGCATGGTTCAAGTGTGGGGGGTTTGATTGGTTGTTTATATTCGATGATTTATGCTCTCTTTATCTTATGTTTTGAGAGCATTTGATTGCTTCTTTTGGCCATTTACTTCCCTTTTCCTTTGTTCAGGCTTGAAAGATCAGTTGGAAGGAAAAGGAGTTGATTTGGTGAAAGATAGAGCATTTTCCAATCATGGCCGTTTTGGAGGATGATTGCAGAAATTTTCCCTTATTCATCCCTAGGCCTAGGGATGAGTCAGGCGATCTGGTGAAATTCTGGGCAGTCCGCCCATGTTTATGCGTACCGAGGATTAATTTATTTCTTAGTGCTTTTCTTGTCCCCTGAGCATGCTAGACAGTTTTTAAACTCCACTACCTCGTGTTTCCTTAATACCTTGACTCAAGAACCCCTTGGAGACTCCATAAGGAATTTATTCCATCTCTCTTAGTGCTAAACAAGGAATTTATTCTTGTCTCTTCCTCATTTTTGGAGCTGCATGCTTGCATTAAATTATCTTTGAGTGTTGTTGCTCTTGGGGAGAACGAAGAGAAGGATGGATGGGCTATAGAAGGGGAAGACTTTCGTCCAAGGAAGGGGCTGAACATCATCACATTCGGACAGAGAGAGAGGAGACAAGGACAGCAAGCGGGCTGCACTTCACCTTCACCACCAATTTCCAGATTTGTTTTACTTTTGAACAATAGTTTAATTTGTAATTTTTATTATGTATTGTAGCTAATTACCTCTGATTCTTGGTAGAGATTAGAGGTTGACTATCCATGTTGTTGTGAGACTTTTATTGGAATTAATATGAATGTTTTTATATCTTTTTTCTTCTCACTTTAATTGTTAAAACTTGTTCTTGTTGAATTAAAAGCTTGATCAACTTGTGATTTGATTTGAATGAGTAATGTCAGTTTCATTTATGTTAGTGTGATTCCTACATTATGAAGATTGAGTAGACAACTAGTGAATATTTGACATAAGACTTGTCTTTAGGAGCTAGGAGAAGGAAAGAATGGGTTCAGGGCTGAGTAATGCCATCCCTACGCCTAGAAATGGGTTTCCCGTGTGGTTACAATTTTCCAGCAACTTGACAAATTGTTAGGAAGGTTAGGGCCATTAATAGAGGGTCTCTTTAATTGGCTTGTATAGGGGGAAACTTGGGAATATAGAGGGTCTCTTATTCCTTTAACATCTCTATAAATCCATTTCAGAATATGTTTTGTCAATGATCAATTACTAAGGATAGTCACCTTGCTTAAATCTCTACCAAGGATTGCCTCTCTATATCTGATTTCAATCACATTTCCAGTTCTAATTCGTGCATGCTACTGTTACCTACTGATTTACATTCAAAGTGCTGTTTTTTAACTTGGTTTTAATTACAAAAACTCCCCCCAACTTTGTTCCGGTTTGGTTTTTTACAAGAAAAATACAAATTACTCAAAGATTTCCTCCCCGTGTTCGAACCTTTCACTACTATCTACATTATATTTTGTGGTTTAGCACTGAATTGTATCTTTTTATTTATGGTTGAGAACGACATCACCCAGTGAGTAACCTCGCCGTCAGGACCATTGTTGGAAAGATAGCCTTTGAAATCAGATGGGGGTGGAACGGCACGATCATCTGAAATAAATGGAGCATCGGATGAGCGAGGACCAGCCACCCAGTGAAGAAAAACAGGAGCAGAACCGGAAGAACTGGTTGGAGGAACATCTGCTGAAGCATTTACTTGCTTTTCTTGAGGAGAAACAGACGGACCCCCGTCGACAATCGGCTCAGTAGCTGCATTTGCCAGATCGGCATCAGGACGCTCTAAATCGGCATCAGTCCGATTAAGGTCAGTTGGCTCAGAAAAGGCTTCTGGCCGATTTGCTTGTTCAGACGGAAGAGGAACGGCAATAGACGAACCGGCTTCCTCAGAAACGGCTTCATGCCGATCTTCCACATCTTCGGTCGAAACGGCAGTCGCCCGTTTTGCCGCTTTAGCCTTTTCCCGTTTCTCCGCAGCTCTCTTCCTTTTCAATAGAACCCGTTTCGCCTCCTCAATAATTTGCGGGTCAGGGTTCTCCAAGGGGAAGTACTCAAATGTATCTCGGCCAACCTTCTTTCGTCTATAGACCGAAGGTGCCGAAACTCCCTCATCGGCAGCAGGCTGATCCACCTCGGGGTCCTCAGAGCGATCCACGTTATCGCCAACTTCTTCTTCTTCACTAGAATCAACAATGCGAGAACGGATCGGTGCCGGTCCTGTTCTAATCGGTCGTCCATCATCTGCATAAAAACAAAATCGGCATCAGAATGTTACAACGAGTACGCAGGGTATCTTTGAAAACTCATAACTCACCATCAACGGCACAGTCCAGCAACGGCAAGCCCATTGCCATCTTCTGCACATTAAACTTTGTATCAAAAGTTAGCAAGATGTCGATTTGAGCTTGCAACGGACCAGACGGTTCTTCTGTCCTTATCCATTGCAGTTCATTGATTGCTGGATTGAACCCAGGTGACCACTCAGGTTTGGTTTCACAGGAAATCATGAAGAAGTGATCTCTCCATCCCTTAACAGAAGATTCATATCGGTCAAAATTCTTCAGAAACGGCTGAAGGTTCTCATCCTTGCGAGGGCGAAGAGTAACCAAACTGCTCCTAGTACTCAAATGGAAAAAGTATTTAAACAGTTGCAGCGAAGGTTCTTTGATTTTGAGGAGAGCACAGACATTGATAAACGCATAGATCGAAGCCCAAGAATTGGGAGTGATCTGGGCTGGGTTAAGAAGATGCTGCAATAGCATATTCTTCACCATAGTTTTCAAGGGAAAACGGAAGCCATAAGCAAACATTTTAGAGTACAGAACTCTATGGTTACCTAGCAAGGCACTGTTTAACCTAACATTAGGAGAAGCAACCATGGCCTTACACCCTACCGGCAATTCAATCCCATACTTCTCCAGTTCCAAATTTAATTCATCCTCAGTCCTAATTTTGGTGGCAGTTTTCTCAAGCAACTCATCAGTGGAAATAACAGGACGTCTAGGGGCCATTTTTCCACAAACCTCAATCACAAACAACACAAAGATAAGAGAAGGTTAAGAAATACCCGGTGGTTGCGGAAATCCTTGAAGAACAGAGCTGGAAATCGAAAATGGCAGAAAGAGTTTTTGCTTGAACAGAGAGAGAGAGAGAGTTTTTGAGGAAGAAGATGGGAGCGGCGTTTGAGAAATGAGGAGTGATTTAGGTTTTCCAAGGGAAACTGGTTTTAAAGAGAAATAATTATTAGCCGTTTATGTGTCCAATCGATCACTGACAAGTGGCAGGTCTGTTCTGAAAAGCAGCGAATTGTCAACAAAGCTGTCAGGCATTTAATGAGAAACGACATGCGCGTCTCTCAAAGGGTTTTTTGAACTTTGAAATTCAAAATCTCCGCCAACTGAAAAGACGTCCTCCCCTAAAAAGTCACGAACAGTTACAAACGCTTAGCACTTAAAGCGCCACGTCACAGGTGCGCATTAAGTTAAAATTCACTTTGTTGCTATTTATTTTTTATTTGCAGGAACGAAGAAAAACTCTTCGAATGGCAAAAATAAATCAAAACGGCAACATACCGATTATCAGATATCAAGCCAGAAACGGCAAGCCCTTGGTAAACACTCGGGCTCGTTTGTTGTTGGGCTTCTGATAATACAAAAGTATATCACAAGGGCATAACGGACATTGTACCTTCACAAAGTACCGTTGACCAGTCAAAACGGCACATGACCGGTTTGACCAAGTCAAACATATGAAACGGCATCGTGACCGATTGACCTAGTCAACGGGAATAAGGTATGGTCTCTACTTTATAATTATTAACTCTTACTTTTAAACCACTTTGTGGAAAAAAGAGGAGAGGTGTCAGTAGATCTAACCACTCCAACCACTCTAATCCTACATAAGGACTAGAGGGAAAGAGAGGAGGGACAGATCTGGAGCTCCCAAAAAGAGACAGACACTGTTCCGATGTACATTCTCTGCATCTTAATCCAAACACTGACTTTGGCATTGGAGATTCTCCGCCGGAGTAAGCCTCCGGTGGTTTTGCAGGTCGCTCAAGGGGCTCCGACCACACTCCCCGGCATGCCATCAGACGGAAAAGCCCTCCCATCCTTTTTTGGATTATCAACTTCCTTCAACGAAACCCCGTTACACATTGCATCCATGCTCGGCCACTTGGGTTTCGTCAATTCACTCGTTTCCTACAAGCCAGACCTTGCTTCAGACCAGAACTCGCAAGGGTTCTCGCCTCTCCACTTGGCTGCAGCAAATGGATATCTCGAAATCGTCAAGGTTTTGGTGAATGTGAATCCTGATTCGTGTTCGATTCGCGATGAAGATGGGATGACGCCTCTGCATCTGGCGGTGGTGAAAGGAAGGGTTGATGTTGTGGGGGAGCTGATGCAGGTCAGACCTGAAGTGATTCGCTACAAAGTTGACAGGGGTGAGTCTGTTCTGCATTTGGCAGCGAAGCATAACCGAATCGGAGCGTTGAAGTTGTTGGTGGAATCTGATGGAGGAGGAGATGATGATTTTGTGAATGCCAAGGATGATGATGGAAGCACAGTTCTGCATATAGCTATCTCCTTGAAGCAGATTGAGGTAATTAATTAATCAAGTTATCTGCATAAAATTCTTAAATTTCTTGTTTTTGGAACACAATTCTGCATTTTATCTGTCCTGAAAATTGAGGTAAGTTTTAAACTTTGGGCATATATGACATGAATTTGTCCTCAAAGTCTAGTGGATATAGCAGATTTCGATTTTTGATTCGTATTTTTGTTATCATGCAGACTGTGAAATACTTGCTGGGTAACACTAGAGTGAAAGTGAATGCAGTGAACCACAATGGTTTGACAGCTTTGGATATTACAGATAACTTGCCAAGAGACTTGAAAGTCATGGAAATCCGAGAGTTTCTGCTAAATGCTGGAGCCTCACGAGCCAGAAAAGTTCACACAGATTCTGAGATTTCCGCGAATTCTGAGCCTGTTGGGCGAGAAGTTGGTGTTCCTGTTACTGGTAATATGGCAGTGATTGACTCTCGAAGCGTTATCAAGGAGAAGAAGAAGAAGAAGAAGAAGGGTGAAGAACATTGGGCGGAGAAGAGTCGTGGGTTTATGATGATAGCTGCAAGTGTGATTGCAGCCATAACTTACCAAGCTGCGATAAGCCCTCCTGGTGGGTTTTGGGATCGTGATTCTACAGCAAATGATCGAGACAGCTTCAGAGCTGGAACTGCAAGATGGGCTGCTATAAATATTACACAATATAATGATTTCTACGTGTTCAATACCATTGCATTTCTTGCTTCTTTAAGCGTGATATTTCTTCTAGTGAGTGGGTTCCATCTCAGGAAGAAGATATTCAGCTATATCCTGATGGCTATCATGTGGGCGACGATAATTCTCTTGACGGTCTCTTACATGGGTTTAGTATTTGATGTTGCGCAATGGGATCAGAACCCAACTTACGTCACCTTTCTCTACCTCGGAATTTCCATGATCTTATGGCTAGCCCTGATCGGCGTTGTGTTTGTAACTCAGTGTATCCGCATCATTGTGCGCATTGTCAAAAAGGGGTCACGAGCTGTTCGTCGTGGAAATGGTCCCAAGGGAGAGGCCATGGTTTGAAATGTGCATATTGGCAACCTTGATCCTGTTTCAGGTTTTCTGCAGCAGACTACGAAGTAGATATTGGTGTTGCTGTTTCCTTTCCAAGTTTTCCCAGCTACCTTGGTTGTTGATATTAGTTTGCTTCTCAAATTGGTTTATTCATTTTAGTTGTTGTAAATTTAATCCCTGTTGAATCTATTTTAAATGTGAAAATGAGTCATTGCTGTATATGGATCCTTGTACTTAGTGCAGTCTTGTTGTTGGGAGAGTAGATTTTTTAAAACACTGTTTGTTAATTTGGAAATATAATTCTCTTTACATGGAAGGACCTAAACATTACAATTACTTATTCAGTGGGGTTGCTGGAGAAACACTACTATTTCTCATTTGTGTATATTTTCTACCACTTTCAAGCAAGAGATTAATCTCGCTCTAACGTTGTAAGACTCGTAAAAGTGGTCTGAAAGGATCAACTTTCCATCATAATTTCATTCTTCAAGGAATCTGAAACCTGAATTTATCAGAAGATTACAACTACTAAGTTTGTTTCTTACAACATAGGAATGTGCTTTCTTTGTAATGATAAAAGAAAACGAGAGAATATTTTTGTCCAGCAAACAAGACGAGTCAACGGCCTTAAAAATCGCCAAGAACATACAAGTAATAATTAACACGGACAATGACTAGTATAGATTAGTCAGTTTGTTATAAAAAATACTACATTTATCCAATTATTTATGGATCCTTCGATTCGCCAAAACAAATTACGAAAATAATAATAAAAAAAAGTACGCTCAAATCCGCAGCGATCAAGATTTGAGCTGGCATGATGCGCACTTCAGCCACCAAAACGTACGCTCAAATCTCGAATATCCTTGTTATTGCACCATCAAAGCATACCTCTCCTAAACCATGGTTTGACTAAGCAATAAAACTATTCTACAAGGCACAAAATTACAACACAGGAGCATGACAACAAACCATATAATAAACTTACAAAAGAAGATTTGAAGATATGCAAAACCCTCACTGTAGTTTTCTAACTTTGCTTTATTGCACATACAAAAATACTGCATGATCATATCCGACGTAATTACAAGGAAAACAACACATGCAGAACATAGCAACCTTCTGTCCGTTCAACAGTCACCCGCGCGGTGTTTACATGCCATCACCAACCTGTATTGAAAGGACTACTTGCTTGCATCTCATGTGCTCAAATCGACTTTCTCTAGCGTTGCAGCAGAGTGATATTTACACCAATTTTTTTCTTCCACGCGAACTAGGCTCAAAGCCTCAAACTGCCAAAAGCATCCTTAACTCTTCTCAACCTAATTGTCATTAGGGAACATTACATTGGGATTCCTTATGTGTTGGATTCAAAGCTACCATTTCTTTCCTTTTTTGGATGAGATGCTCCATAATGTGTTACCAGGCTGCACTTTGGGCTGCACTTTGGGCTGTACTTTAGGCTGCACTTTCGCTGCCAAAGGGGCCGCAGATTTAATAGAAACAGGCTTTGAAACCAAAGTTTGATTCTTGTTGATCTTCCCCATTCCATTCGCGAGCAACCAACGAGAACCAGACTGTTGCTGGGTTGCGCTACCCCAAAGCTTCTTCTTGCCAGGCTCAGTCTTCAGGCCAGAAACATGGACTTCAGTGATTTGGAAGTGAGGAATTCCTTCTTCTTCAGAAGCTTTTTGTTCCCTTGCCTCCTTCGACGTCGATTCGGCTTCATCATCCTCTTCGTCATTAGTTCTTACCAAAGAAACTTTGCAGTATATCTTTGGCTTTGGTGGGATAAACACTCTCTCTACTTGAATAAGAGCAAGCATCGGTGTACCAACAGGTTCATAGTCTCTTAAAGGATCACGAAGTTGTACCATTAGCGCAACAGTGAAGTTATTCCCCAGTAAACCACCCTTTCTTCCAGTTTTCCCTCGCCTCCTCTCCCCCTTTGACCCTCCACGAATCATGTCCAAGGAACTAGCATGATGGGCAGCAAGTATCTGAGAAGTTCGCTCACTTATTTGATCCTCATCACCAATGTCACCAGAATCAAACCGCATCCATTCATCGAGAGTCAGTGACAGACCCATCAATCCATCAACATCATCACCGCAGTCTTTAATGTCCAGCAATTGCAATCCTGCAGTTCCCTCCATACCAAGTGACCCCATGATATCAACACCCTTCCCCTGAAGAGCAGAAATTTCTCCAAGAGACTGGGCTCTGATGTTTACAGGGGCATCCACATCTGACATGTCAGATTGTATCCGCAGTCCCTCAATTGACAGTGCTTCAATCTTATCCATAGCCAGAGGGGCAAGTTCTTCTAGCGAGACATACTCTTTGCCTGCCTCTTTACGTCCCAAGTTTGAACCAAACTTATTAGATCTAGGTGCAGATGAATTTCCCTTCACGCTCCCAGCTATATCATGCTCAATCTCTAAATCAGGCTGCAACACGTCTTGCCTGTATGGGAGGAAGAAACTCCTATAAATGCATATTTCAACTAGAAAACATCATAGAAGTTAGAAAAATAACATCCAAAATTCAAATTACACAAAGCAGGGAAACGTAGGAACAAACCTCTCAGGCCCCTCCAGAGCACCTGCAGCTTCCCATGCTACCTGCTGCATTGTTTTCCCAGTGATGTCTTCCAATGGCATTAACTTATTTGCCTGCATGGAAAGCTTCTCAATCCCAACTGAAACCAGTTGCTGCAATATATCCGTTATACCAGAACCCATAGCTGCAGGTACGACAACAGGACTAGAAACCTGCATGATCAGACTCCCACCAGTTTTGGAACTGTTGAAAAGTGAAGGATTCATAGTCCGAAAAAATCCACCATCTTTTGTTTTCAGGAATGGACCTAGTCCTTTACCAAGAGTAGGCAGTGGCAGTGGCTCTTCTGGAGGCAAATCAATTGGACTCCCAAAGCCACCAGAGCCCTTTGTTGGGGAATACTGAAAAGCCTTGTCATCCAAGCCCCATTCACGCATCAAGGCTTCGGTCTCCAGGTCTTCCAACACTTTGGCCTTCATCTTTCTACTCGCATCCGGAGTTCCTGTGTGATGCTCCTCCTTGAGATTTTGGAAAACTGATGGTAGATCAAAATCATCAAAGAAGTGCTCCTGTCCAGAAAAGGCTGAGGCATTGTAGGCATATTCACTTTGGTCCTCATCGGCGATATCAAAATCAAACAAAGAACAACCACTAGCCAGAGCATCTTTCTCAAACTGTCTTAACAAGCGCTCCCTTGGGGAGTCAGGTTCACTCTCTGAACTCAGGCCAAATGGACTATGCTCAACCCCAAGCATGTCCAGGAAGTCATTTGCCACAGACTCGGTAACATGATCTAGACTAAGTGACCTCCCCTTTCTTTTTGTTGCACTATCAGTTTTCAGTTCCATGAAACTATCTTTTCCTTCAGGAGAATCGAATGCTTCCAAACTAGACACATTACATAATGCAGATTCCAGTTCTCTCATCACTGACTCTTTTGAGTATAGGTCATCCTCCTTGAAATCGCAGTCATGGACCACAAGCTCATCATTGCAATTACTGCTCACCTCATCCTGCGGATGAATCCCAGCATCCTCTTTAACAGCTAACTGTGAAGTGCTATCACTTGTCATTTCTGTTGTAGAACCATCTGTAGCCTTGAGAGTAACTTCCTCTGGTTTCTCCTGTTCCTCTTGTGAAAATTCTACGCCCTTTTCAATCACAGAAAACTCGCAATCTTCAAACTCATTTTCGATACCTTTTTGGCTGGATTCAGACACAGGGCAGGACTTTGATTTAATGGGCTCAAGATCCTCGGTGGACAGATAAAGTCCAGGCTTACAATCAAGTGCAGCATCTAATTTGTCTTCATCAAGTTTATCATGCAGTATATTTACTGGAATGGAAGTTACAGACCTTGACGTTGGTAACACCTCATGAAGATCTTTTACATCTTCTACAGATTTTGATAACGCAAGACGACGCTGATTAACAGTACCAGGAAGACTTCCAGCGCGACCTATTGTGCTCCTGGCACCTCCTTGAGCAAATTTAGGAGGTGTTTTCACTGTTCTTGCACTATTCTGCCTCAAAGTTGAAAGCTCAGGAACATTCTGATTATCCCTAGGGGAGACGGGACCATCTCCAACCACTGTATACCCAAAACTCACATTCATCACACCCCCCTTAGCTTCTCCTGACAACTTATAACATGTCGTCCATTTCCCTGAGCTTTTCTCCTCCTCAAGTTCCTCCAGTGTGAGAGGAAGAAACCTAGTAAGATCAACCCTATGCTTCCCCAGATCAAACTCTTGTGCACCAAAGACAGATGCATAAAGCAAGAAATGTTTTGCTTCATACTTAGCTGAGTGATAGGGACCACTCCGGCTAGCATAAACTGCACAAGTGTGGAGCAGCTTTTCCTCAAACTCAGCAATCCCTTCCAGAACCTTTACAGGGCGTGTCACCAACTCCCCGTCTCGCCTCTTCCAATGCACACGAACACTAACATTTTCAAACATTGACGGCAACCCTTCAACAGAATGAACCTGGAGAGTGAAACAACAATTGAACTTCTTGTTCTTGACATTTGAAAAAGCCTTTAACGGCTTCCAGTTCCAAATGGACTTCTTGTCCTTCCGTGACGGGTCCTCATTTTCATACTTCACCTTCGATTTCGCATCCACCAACTGGGTTTTCCCTACTGATTTTGAACGATTACTAGACGCAGTACCAATCAAAGACCTTGTTGGATTCTTATCTAGGTATAGTGCTCTACTTAGAGTTTCTATCTCCCTTAACAGCTTCTTATTACCAGATTCCTCACCAACCTTTCTCCCAGCATCAACTCTTGACAACATTATCTCTGCAAAAATCCTTAAAAAAAAAAAAAAACATAAATCAACACAAACCCCTCTCTAAAAAACAAAAACCCGTCATCAGCTTTGAATTTCCTAGTCAAGCTCTCATTTACTAAATTACTCAGACAGAATACATAATAACAAAATAGAAACTGCAAATTAAAAATTGCAGATAAACCAAACCTAAATGACCATATCACAGCTCACCTGAATCAGAAAACCCCTCTTTTGAACAAAACCCTAGATTAGTACAGTACCATAGACTCCAGCGCTGCTGTCTGAAGTTCAAGATATCTGGGTTTCAGAAAAAAAGACCCAGAAATCCAAGAAAATGGAAGGAGGACACACAGATGAAGAGCTGAAAAGTGGGTTTTTATCTTACCAGAAGAGAGTTTACGCTGTCTGAGGTCTGAACTCCGATTATATCGCCAGTTGGGTTTTGGGTTTCCTTCCAACTTCCAAGTTTCAAACCAACTGCACGCTAAACATTTCCTTTTTATATACATATACTATTAAAAATGAATTTCTTACTTGCCTTCTCGTATTATTATTATTTTTAAAATAAAGTTGAAAATTGTATTTTTATTCCTTTTTTTTTATCAAGTATTCTTATTTTTGGAAATTTTGTCTCATGTTCTTAGCTGTCCAACACATGGCACATGCCTTTCCAAATACTTTGCTTGCATTGCATAAATGATTAAAAATATTACTCCTAGTTTCTTTAATTCTCCTATGCAAGCTTATACTAATATTACTCCTAGTATGATTTTATGATTTTGAAATTCCTTGGGGGGATATTCCCACTTCCATCCCTTGAGAATGATTCACGTGTTTGAAACACACATTCTACTTGTAAAACGTGGCATCATGTTATTGGCTACCATATTATAAAATTGTTGTCAACTAGTAGTATATTGTAATTGGGCTCACTTCCAATCCATGAGATGGGCCATTAGGATTTTTGGATGCTTCCAAGAGTTGCCAACAAGAAAATGTTGCTAAAGTCATATTCAACTAACACAAATAATTTGTTTGATTTTCAAATGCTGTGCCTAGGCTCCCATGTTTGAATCTGACCCACAAATTATTCAAAATTAAGGCGCCACCTTGTTTGATCACCCAATTTTGTAGGGAAAGAATAATTAATTCGAGCCAGATGGACCACGAAAGCCCAATGTTCCTGCAGCATATAGGACCGGCCCATGAACCAACAAACATGAACCTTGCAATTTATTAGTTTGGAACTCAATTCAAAAATTGAGAGTGGAAAAAAACAATTGAATGCATTTTCATTGATTGATTGGAAATTGTGATATCTTTGAAGTTGCCAAAACCAAAAGGATGAGATTTTTGCCCCATCCCTCTCTCCCTCAGCCTTTGCAGTTTTGCAGTGATCTTCTTAAATGCTTCTGTTTGGCTATTTCTCTCCTCGATCCGCGAGATGGAATAGTAATACCCAACTTGGATTTTTTTTTTAATTATTTTTTCACATTTTGTAATTTGAAATAGCTTAGGCCCAAATCTTCATGAAGCTAAACTGGATCAAATTCAAAGCCCATTTCTTTTTCTTTAGCCCAAAAACTAAAAATACTACGTCATACTACTCCGTGGGTGATTTCGGTATTTCCACGTTTGGGAAGTAATGTTGGCACGCATTGATCTGCCACGTGTCACCTAGCATTTCCTAGAATATTCTACCGATGACACGTGTTTCTTTGAAAGAGGAAATTTTTTTCCTTCTTTTGGGGAATCATTCTGTGTGTTTTGTTCACCCAAAACAAGATGCAAGTCGCAAGCGAGCTTCTTAATCCTGTTTTATTAAATCGTCATTTGATCCAGCATTATGGAATTTTAAATGGTTTTTTTTTATTTTTTTTTATTTTTAAAATTTAAATTTGACCGACGACATAAAACTATATACACCAATCAATTAAATTACTATCTGTTATTCAAAGTTGATAAATTCAGCAAAAAGATTTATTATAAAAACTCACTTGCATTGTGTACTATAACTAGCCAAAAAAAAGAAAATACAGAGAGAAATAAACGAAGCCAATTTTCTATTGATTATTATTATTATTATTATTTTCAAAGATAAGATTTTATATTTTATATTTTTATATTTTTCCATGTTAGTGTTAAAGAAGATGGCATATAAAATAATATTCTAAAAAAACGTCCCAAAAACACCATTGATTAAACCTGACCAGAGCTTAAATAAAACAGAAGGCTCCCATACTTGATCGGATTTCTGCCTCCATATAACATGCACCACCTTCTTCTCTTCGTCATCTATCTGTTTGTCCCTCTCAATATCTAAAATCCTTTGGAAAAAATACGAATCGCATTAATGTCTCACCACGAAGATCCTGCTGAGGAAGTATTCACCATCACCGATAATGATTCTTTGCGAAAGGTGAAGCAAAGGCTCAAAGAACAATCAATGGTACGCTTCAAAATCTCAACTTTCGTTCAATTTTGTGTTTGTTATTCATTTTTATGATCTGGGTATGATTGGATTTTGTGGTTTGATCGATTTTGGTGTGTTGGGTTTCTCTCGTGTGCGTAGAAAGTGGCCCAAACCAAGGAGATGTTGGCCAAACAACGGGAAAAAACGAAGGAAATACTATCGAAACAGGCTGATAAGATAGCGAAACAAGCTGAGGAGCACGAAAGATTCATCAATAAGGTGTGGCCTTTGTTTCTTGTGTTATTGTTGCCTGCTTGGGTTTAGTTTGTTGTTCTATTTCAATAGGTATGCCATTGCTTATTTCTGCTAATAGATGGTATCTTCGAATTCCATCTCCGAGCTTTGGTTCTTTATTTGAAATGAAGTTGATTGTTGCTTTACCCCTTTTGTTTTTGCGTTCAGGTGACTCATTTTCTTGGTGTTATTGGGTTCGGTGGGTTTTGCTTTCTCTTAGGAGCAAGTGAGTAATGCTGCAAGTTGAGGTGATTCTTGCTGCAATACTTATTTAGAGGCCTATTGATTGATTTGCTTCTTTGTTTATGTTTCTTTTGTTCAGGACCTCAAGATATTCCTTATGTGTATTGTTTGTTCTACTTCCTTTTTGTTCCTCTTCGGTGGATGTACTATCGGTACAAGAAATGGCATTATTACCTCCTGGTAAGCTCTGCTGATTTCTACTTGCTTCTTGTAGGTATACGGAGCTGGATCATTATATGATATTCGTTATGTCTAATTTGTTTTTTGTTATTTAGGATTTCTGCTACTATGCCAACACAATCTTCTTGGTTGACCTTCTTCTATATCCAAAGAACGAGAAGCTTTTCATGGTTTGCTTCTCATTTGCTGAGGTAAGAAGATAGCCCTGGAGTAGCTTTTACCTGTTGATTCATGAGTCACTTTCTTAATTTTCTTTGCAACTGATCTAACTGCTGTTATAGGGGCCATTAGCATGGGCATTGATTGTTTGGCGCTGTAGCTTGGTTTTCAGTTCTGCTGACAAAATTGTTAGCGTCCTGATTCATCTTCTACCTGGTGAGCCAGTCCTTCGTCTTGTCTTTTGGTTACTTTATTAACGTAATCTTTAACAGCTGTAAGATAATTTTTTTCTTGTTGCTTGTTGTGAGGAGGTAAATGTAGGAGTTCTTTGGTGTGTGTTAGATTTATTTATGAGTAATCGAACTAAAAGAACAAAATAGGTGACAAAGCGAGCTTGAAGATAGCTGGAGTCAGTTAAGGAGCTTTCTGTCAACAGTCGTCAGGATGGCATTATAAAGCTCAGGGTGATATTAGCAAGTATCCCTTCAATTTGCATAGTGGTTTTGACCTCAGATTGATCCATACTTATGAAACTCATAAGTTGAACTTAGGCAACTATTCCAGCTATGTTAAAACCTTTGGGCACTAGGCAGTGCATTGTTTCACTTTAAAATGAAGTGCCAAATTTTGCATTTTGTAGTCCAGCCTTCTTGGCCTACAATATAATATGAACTTCGCAGAACTCTAACTGTGAAATACTGTTTCCAGGGATAGTTTTCTTCACTATTCGGTGGTGGAATCCTGCAACCTTCGAGGCCATGCATCCAGAAGGAACTTCCATGAGAGCTTCCTGGCCTTATGTAGTGGAAGACAAATCCTTCCTGTTGACTTGGTTGTTCTGGGTGCCTTTAGGTGTTTATACCCTCTGGCAGGTTCTCTATTTCCTCATTGTCAACGTTCTTCGTCGACAAAGGTTGCTTAGAGACCCTGAAGTCATGACTTCATACAGGTTCTATATTCTCCTACTTCACAATTGAGTCTACAGCCATTTGTTTGCATATTAGCCGATCTTATAGCTCAGTTTTATGAATTGCTGAACTTATTCATGTGTTTGCTGTTTACTGTTTGACAGGGAGCTCTCAAAGAAAGCTCAGAAAGCAAACAATGTATGGTGGCGTTTGAGCGGTTTGCTTGGGGATCAAAATCGGATGCTCATGTACATTTTATTGCAAGCCATGTTCACTGTGGCAACCATGGCACTCACAGTGCCCATCTTCTTGTCCTATCGATTACACGCGCTTTTCCAAATACTTAAGGTTTCTGCAGCGGTATGGAATGGTGGAAGCTTTCTGCTAGATGTAATGCCAAGGCAAGTGATTCTCAAAGAGAAGAAGAAATTGCAGCCAGTAGAAGCTCAGCAAGACAAATCCTCGAATGTAATGGAGAATTCAATGAATGGAAATCATGCAGAGGCGTCGAATGGGAGTTCTGCAGAGGCGTGGAATGACGTTTCTGCTGAGGTGTCCTGGTCCTAAAAGCTACTAGTATCGATACTTTTGACTGTTGTAATGGATACACTGTAGAATGCTCTGGATGTGAAAAAAAGTAGCTACCTTTGTCTATTAGGTGAAACTGCGTTTGCTTTGGAAATGATCGACAATAATACTCTTTTGTTTTAGATAATTAGATGGGTTTTCGATAGATGAATGCTATCTGTTCATTTTCCCAGGTTCAGAAATCCTTCCGGTCATGAAATAAAAGAATTGTTGCTACATTCTTGATGATTGTAACATTTTTTATCTTTTGATGACAACGATATAAGCGATTACATACCATAGATAGCAGAGATTGAAAATCAGAAATACTAAAACAGGTCAAAAGAATGGTACTATCAGATCAGATTTACATAAAAATCGTTTCCTCATACAAACAAATTGCCTATAAAATGCGGCTGCGTCAGTTACATACAAAAAAACCCAATACAACACTCCCAAAACCCAATCAAAAAATTAAGAGAAATGAGAAAAACCTGACTTGGAAAAAAAATGAGAGAAACCTGTTGTAGGTCTCGCTCCGAAATAACGAGGCACCATTGCCCCTTCCTATAGCTGCACATTGCCGCACTCAACTGCGACAAAGGCTTCTTTAAAAAAAATACCCCACTGTGTTTATGTAACACTTTAGGGGAAAAAGAATGATTGTAGCCTGAAATTTGATGCAAAATGATATTATACACAGGTCATAATCGATATAATGGTACTATATGCACAGTTTTCTAGTGATGATGAGACGATATGCACAGATCGAATGAAGCGCCATTACAGGCAGGAATCCCATGGGTACCCAACGGGTTTGGACTTGGATATGTAGGATGGATCATCATGAAGGTAACTCGGCTCGTGGAAGTAAGAATCCAAAACCAGAGTTTTCACGAATTAATGGCGGTGGTTCTACATCGGCGACATCAACTTGTTGCATTGACTTGGAGATGTCATCAACGGAGAAGGGGATGCTGCATTGCATTTAAATTTAGATTGTGGGATTGAAAAGTAAGATCAACTGTGATAGAATATCAATGGCATGTGGAAATGCTACCTTGAGTCATCATCTAATAGGAAAGAACTGCTCACAGCATTGTTCGAGTCCTCGGTCATCATAACTCTCATGCTAGATATAACCTGCACAAGTATTTTGGTTTCAAAACGGAAAATTGCATGCCCTACACCGGAGTTTGCAATACCCAAAAAAATATGGGAAAGAAGTTTAACATTTCATAGAGAAGTTGAAATAGCATCACCATAGCTAATTTAGACGCAGCTTACCTCTGAAGACACACTATGTGTGCCGTATTTGTCATCCCAGTACATTGTACTGATCCTGTATAATTGTTGTATGCTCAGCACCTGAGGAAGAAGCAACCAATGAAATAATTAAGATTTTTGTTTTACTGTAAGAAAAGGGAATCGAAATAATAAATATGAAATCATAAGCTGATAAAAGAGAAGTGACACTGACAGGGCAAAGTTCTTTAGTTATTTCGTTCAATGTCTTCTTTGGCTTTTGATGTATGACCTGTGTTTGGGTATTGGAAGGAGTTAGTTAAAGAAGGCAGGAAACTATCACCTTTGATCTGTTAATAGAAAAATCTACAAAAATATTCTTACTAGGAATCCAACAGCCTGTCTTATATGCTTCAATTCATCCCAAGCTGTGCCAGCAAACTGTTCACCAAAAATACATATCAGGTGAAGACACAAAATGACTGAAGAATATTAAAACTTGGAAAGAAGCTTGGATGCTCACTTCCTCGGATGTCTCGACACACCATTGTTCTAATTCTGCCAAACCAGCCTTTACAAATTCCCCATTGCTAAATGAACAGCACTCACGCCTCAACAGAAGACTGAAAATACAGACATAAAAGAACATAATGGAAGTTTTCAAGGGATGTGACGTGACAACCTTTTCTTCTCTTGCACAATAACACAAAACAATGCAGAGGAAGAGAAGGGAAAATGAGTTTTGGGTTCGTTTACCTATTGAACAACTGAACATTGATGAATGAAAATATTTGAGTGAACACCTTGCGTATTAGGAAAGGAGGTACCTGAAAGACAGAACATCAAAGAGAATCATTATTATCTGAGAAGGAATGTCACAACCATATCAATTCCCAGTGAACCTCGGTAACTCACATAGTTCGCTTTCATTATCTTCAGATAATTGTTTAAACTTTTCACAATGCTTTGCCAATGAGCAATTAGAGCTTGCTGAGCTATAGCATTAGCTTGAGAGCGGCCTTTCACTAAACTAGCCCGGGAATTCCTTGGTGCCTGCATTATGTTTGCATGATGATTAACACAAGCAAGTACGAGTAGAGTAATTGGATCATGCACACAGAAGTAGCTTAGTAAGCAACCTGGATACATAGCCCAAGCAATGGTGAGATCTCTTTCTTCAAATTGTCTCTTATCATTCCATATATCTTCTCAAGGAACGCAGTAAGCTGCTGTTTGAATAGTAATGCTGGGTACTTGGCTTCCACTTGTCGTAAATCATCCAGCCTACTAAGTGCACGGCTATTAAGAAATGAAAGTCCAGCACTTTGAGGAGATGCCCTTAGCCCCTATAATTTGGAGAAGCAATCAGAAGAAAAATCCATAAGGCAAAAATGAAAGGACAAGACACTTATACAGGAAGTGAAAATTTAGTCCTTACTGAAGACATTCTCCCAAAAAGAGATGCTGATGATGTTCTCCGCCGTTGCGGTGTCAAGCTAGCTGCACCGCTTGCTTTAAGTGTGTGTTGAAGCAGTTGCAACAGTGTGGATGAATTAGATAACCAGTAAGCTAAGACATCATTACTGTCTGGGACCTTCAATGAGATTCAGGGTTGTAAATAGCAAGTACTAGCCAGCTCAACTAACTCGAGTAGATTCCAAAATATAAAGGGAAACAAGAGTTTATGAATGTAGTTGAAGAATATTCTTTCCATGAGTACCACAAAGTGGCAGTTTACCTCAATGGCTGAAGCTATTGTTTGAATGATGCGATCAAAAACCGAAGTCCTTTCAACTTCAAATGACCTCCAGTGGAGGAGAGACTTATATATTACACAAGCAGCAACTGGTTTGGTCCCAGAGAATCCCAAGTTCTGAGATATACACTTGATCAGCATGTCCTGGTTCTCCTAAGCAAGAGAAACAGAATTCATAGGATGGGTCAGTATAAAATCATGCACTACGGAGCTACTCGAGTTTAACAGCCAAAACATAATAAATGTGAGGCACCAAATCTCAGACATTGTGTAATATGGATAAATACTATACCAGTCATTGAAAATGCGTAAGAAAAGATGCTCACCTGCTGCTTCTCATTGAGAGATTTCTGGGGCTTTTCCTCAGATTCAGTTTCGCGTGGATTTGCAATGGCAAGAGTCATATCCTAAGACACAAAAGACAATAGAGAATAACTTAGTCCCCAAGGCTCCTTATCAGGAAGGCATCTCAGGTGTTGCAATATATGTCAATGTGAGCTGCTTACCGGTGTTGTCACCTTTGTTTCTCCATTTGTAAGGTTCCCATTATCTGGAGTTCTCTGCAATTTAATAAATGCCATGAATTTCTAGAAGTTTGTTTGTCATGATTCAAGGACAAATGACAACCGAAAGTTGAATTCTACCTGCATAATCATTGACCTCGGCCGTGCAGACAGAGATTTGCCAGTTGGGGACATGGTTAGTGCTTGCTGACGGAGAACTTGGTTCTCTGACTCTGAGTTGGACAGCTTCTCCTCTACTCTGTAATACCAATTAATCCACTTGAGTTAGTTTGATGTTTAAAGCAAGAGGAGATCCGAGCATGTACAGAGTGCAGATAGAATCAAAATTAAGTTTCACGCATATTTTACGAGGCAATTCAAATATTTGCATTTGCAGACACAGATGCACCATAACAAGTGAGATGTGCTTATAGAAAAGAAAATGTGAGAAATTATTGCAGCTAAAGTTGAATATCCAGTAGTGGAACAGGAACGATTGCAATTAACTAATAGTCATAAGCTCATAATTATAATAAGACCATAGCATTAATATCCAAGAAATTTCATTCCACAAACCTTTGCAAGGACTCCTGAAGCTGATCCACCTTCTGCTCTGAATCCCCTAGTTTCTTTGCCAGTTCTGAGTTTCTGGCCTCAGCATCTG
Source organism: Viola odorata (assembly GCA_963691705.1). NCBI lineage: Eukaryota > Viridiplantae > Streptophyta > Magnoliopsida > Malpighiales > Violaceae > Viola > Viola odorata. Next base: position 4,660,199 of record OY829546.1, read on the forward strand.
CAAAAGCTTTTCTTGCCTCTTCTCCTGCCTGTTTCTCTGATAACAGCAAAGCCTGGACAGTTACACAAACTCATTAAGTCACAAGGACTCCACTAAAGTAAACACAACTAGCTCAGTCGTTATCGTGTTCATCACAGAAAGATCTGAAGAAAACTGGTTTATTTGTAATATGAACTACATGTGTCCACCAATATACAGACAAATCACATGTGTTTAGAATTGAAGAGGCTAGATAGGTCTTTAGCCTGCTAGACCAAGAGATTATCAATGAAATATTTGTTCAGTCAGACTTGCCACAAGCCTTAATTCAATTATTACTGACCCAACAGAGCAGGGCTAGTGACCCAAGCATAGACAATCCAAAGTAGGACTCAAATTCTGTAAGATATAATAAATGGAATAAACCAATGAAGTTTTCTTTTCTTTTTACTATTTTTTATGCAGACCTGTGATGCCAAACATAATCAAATTGACTAGTTTAGGAAAGAAGATTTCCGTAACAAAGCTCATTGCTTTGAATTTCTGCAGTCATTAGCTATTGAAGATTTTTAAACCACTTCTCAGTGACCAATTGAAAAGGCTTTCTTATAAGATCTACTTGAATTGAATATCTTTTTCTTCCTCAAGAATGAAAATATTATTTTCCATGGAAACTATGGGAGATAGCATTACGATTGTGTTAAAAGTCACCATCAATGTTAGAGCGCCTACCTTCAAACTCTCTACCTCAGCCATTAACGATTCAACCTTTTCTGTATCTTGAACTAAAACAGGGGTCTCCTTAATAACTGGAGGTGCCTCTTCAATAGCTTTCCGAGCTGCCTCTCTTTCTTTGATTACTCTGGCATTTGCTTCTTCTACTTGCATTTGCATTGCATGCAAAGCATCTTGTAACTTGGAAATTTCTTGGCCTTTTTCCTCTTCCAAATCAGTCTGTCATTTTTTTCAAAACACCATATAAGTGTGGCGCAAAGAATTTCAATTTAATAGCTGATATAAAATTAAATACTGTACCCTCAATCTCTTCTCAAGCTGTAACCGCCATGTTAGTTCTTCCACACGCTTTTCTAATTTGTCTTTTAATTCTTTAAGTGCACCAGTTTCCCTTGCAGCCTGGAAATCACACAAGTACAATCGAGTTTCTTCCTCAAAACAATGCAAGCCAAATTCTAAAAATAATAGTAATGAACAAAGCAAATGGACTTCAATATAAATGAAGTAGCATTTTAAATCAACAATGATAAAGCCAAATTAAGCAATGAAATTTAACCATTTTGAGATTTCTAAGCTCCCTTCGAGCCACTCTCCGTCTCCAGCCACACTGAGTAACTAATGCAGCCTTCTGAAGCCTCATGTAGTAAGAATATGCCAAGTGAGAACGTAGTTTTGCCTGCAAGTCACAAAAAAGTCAGATTGAAGTCATTAATTCTTGGTTTGGGTTAGAATTGAGCTCAGAATGATGGATACCAAGAAAGGTAACTAAAATTTGCAATTAGAATACTAAAATCCCAATGCTTATTTTCTCAGTTGTCAGAGAACATGAACAGGAGTGGCAGAAAAGGGAACCTGGACAATAATTGCAGCTTTAGTTTGCTTTCTGAATCTGAATTCCTTGCGAGCAGACATCGCCCTTATACCAGACTGTAGTGTGATCGCAGATGAATATAGCACAGAGTAGGATGCCCTGGCAGTGTATTGCCTGAAATTCTTTTGAATTCTCAAAGCTGCTGCTTCCCGACGGAACTCCTCAAATAGTTTGCGGCTCAATACACCTAAGAGTAAACACAAACAAGCAAAAGTGAATTAGCTGTACCAGACTTTTTGTGAATTTTTGCATTAAGTCGCATGCATCCCCAAAGAAAAGAACTGTGTGCCCTGAGAGTAGCTGAATATCTAACAGTAACAAAAATAAGCAACAAACAAACAAGCAAGATTCCGAAAGACTACTAATTTACCTCGGCAATAAGATTGCAAACGAATAGCAGCTTGCCGCCATGCAACAAACTCCTTCCGTGCAATAAATGTACGGACTAGCCTTTGAATGGTTTTAGCTGCATTTCCAAGCACTTCTGCTCTTCTAGCATCCAATTCAGCCATCTGACCAGCTCTGAGGAAGACTTTTGTCTTACCTATCTGAAAAACAATCATGTATTATGACACAATCAACTCAACATTTCAATTGTGAAGAAGAAACATGGACGTGGAAATTTACAGATGGTATCATACACATGCACGCTATAGGCACTTGATGAAAGTTTTCATTAAGACTAAGATTTGGACAAACTTCAATGATTAGGATGCTTAATAGGTGATGGACTGACATCAAGTACACTCATTGACTAGCAATTCATCCAGGTGATCACCCCTCAACCACACTTCCATTCCAAAGTTGCATAATCAGGATGACCAGTTAGAAAAAGAATAATTCATTACCTGGTAACCTTTCAGCCCTCTTTTATCCAGAATCATTTGGCAAGCAACCTTGTCATCATGGCTGTGCATGAGGAAATAAAAGCAGTTCATCACCATCAACTGTATAAGTAACAACATCCATCAAATAGCAATTGTAAAATGTTTGTTTTCAAATCATCACTTACTTTCCTTCCAGAACTTCAGGAGCAAGCACACCAAACCGGAGAAGAAACTCATAGAATGTTCGTCTTGTAGGATATCCAGCGCAGCTGATCCTGATTGCCTCAAGCACACCCTAAATCAGAATAAAAGGCATGCATACATCACCACATTCCCAGACTCTGCATAAAACTACCCCGATCTTGGGGGAAATGAAGAAAAAAGAAAATTAAACAAAGAATTAGGTATTAGCCCGATTATCCTTACACCACAGCGTAGTTGCTGGATAATGTTGGCATTCTCAAAAATCGCTGGCTTGAGTAAGTTGTTTGGCTTCACACATCTGATATAGTGAGGCTCGGTTGAATTCAGTGTTTCCATCAAAGATTGGAGTTGTTGCTGCAAAATTTAAATAATTTCCCTCTATTAAAATACATAAGAAAAGAGATCGAAATGAACATCTATCTTCTTTACAATTCCATTCACCCTTTATTGTTTCTCTCTCAAGCAGGCACAACCACTGGGCTCCTCTTTTAGGCAAACAATTGATGGATGAAAGAATGTTAACTTCCTCAATGAGATAAAATGGCTCGTACCTTAAAGCGTGTTCCAATGGAAGAAAACTTAGATGCCTTTGATGTATCTGGAAGTGGGGGAAATAGACTGGCTGCAAAGGGGCACTTTGATGCTGTCATAAGATCCTGATGTTCTGCCACTACGTAATCTTTATTTTTGTCAAGGAACTGATCAGCTTGATATACCACCTGGAATAGAAGATGTATTTAGAATACATTGAAGTATAAAGAACCTGAGGAAAGTATAAAGAAAAATTATTTACCTCCCCTGCATAGTGAGCTATGGTAAAATTTGTGCGAGAAAGCTTGGGTTTGATGAAGCGTTTGTGGTTCTTAAATGTCTGGTACAACTTCTGGGCAAATGTTTCATGAGTAGATTTAGGAAACATGCTGTAAGAACACAAGTCCAACCAAACCATTTTTTTAAATTATTAAGGTTCCATGAAAATTTATGGAGCAAGTAGACTCAAGTAGGCTGCATACCAGGCTTCATCCAAAAGTGCTATAATTCCTCCAGGTTTCTGCAAGATATTGACAAAACATGTCTTATTACCAATGACCATGCACCAGAAAAATAGGAGAATCGCGGAAACAAGAAAAATTACAGAAGGAAATAAGGCTAACAAGCACTTTCATGCCAAGCAATGGTATTGTTCAGATAAACATCATAGAAATGGGAATTTTTTGGGCCAAGCAATAATAAAAAACAAACCTTTTCGATCAAATCTAATACATCCTGGTTATCAACAAATTCTATGTAGCTCCAATTGATTTCTTCTTTGGTATATTCTTCTTGTTCCATTTTAAAGACATGCTGCAAACACAATCCCCGTACATTGAAGGTTAGCTCAGCCAATAGTGTCCAAGGGACCAAAAACTTCGCAAAAGTAGCTACCTGGTTGAAATGCTGTTGCAGTTTCTCGTTTGTAAAGTTGATACAGAACTGCTCAAAACTGCATAACATGATAGGTAATCAGCTGTTGACAAAGATACCATTTACAAAAAACATTGTAATTTCCATGCTTACCTATTGAATTTAAAACTTTCAAAACCATATATGTCAAGAACTCCAATTAGAGATTTGGAGTTTGGATCTTGCCCAATTGAATTGTTGATTTTGTCCACAAGCCTGCAAATAAACAATCACTCGTTATGAAGTTTATTTGCAAAAAATATTTGTACAGATCTAACGGATTGAAGTGTCTTTACCAATCAAATAATCGTGAATAAAGGGTTTTAGCAAAGGCATCCCTGCTACCAAGTGCACCAAAAGGATCAAGAGTCCTTGTAATGATCTCTTCTGGTGTTACCATTACACGCTTAATCAATGCATCTTCCAAGCTCTTTGCATCACACCTACATTAAGATATAGGTTATAATTACATATTTCTTAACAGAGGAAGTGCAATAAAACCCAGGAAGGTAACAATGAACTAGTCATACTTAAGCAGTTCTGCTGCCGTGTTAAGATGAAACCTAGATTGCTCATCCTTAATAACAGAAGAGTCTATCTCCGATCCTTTCGCAAATTCAATGTTTCCAAGATGCAGAATTGCAGCCACCACTCTAAAAATTCCCTCCTGCAAAGAAGAACACGCAAAATTTGAGGGCAACAGCAAACACACAGCATAGCTTATAATTAAATGGGAACACTGACCTGTTCTTCTTCACTGATGCCAACTATATCCATTGCTCTTCTGGTAGCAAGATATTCCTCTGTATCATTTACACCATCCAACTCGTAGCAGTTGGATTGATTCAAGTAATGATACGATCTTGGATTTCCCAACTTATACTTCTCCCGCTCCTGAAATGCAGAGTGGCAGTTGCCAATCATCAATGACATACAAAAGGGAGGAAATACAAAGAAGATACAACTGCATGCATTTCAATACAGATATTAAGCATCAATACCTCAGGTGGTGCCGCACATAGCATGTAAAAACAATGGTAACTTCTTTCAGGGTCAGAAACTTGGCAGACACGAGACCTTTCAAGTAAATAAGTCCTTACAGCTGCACCAGATATCCTTCCATTCTTGTCAAATTGGAGCTCAACAAATTTACCAAAACGACTGCAAAGTGATGCCAAAAAAAGTGAAAACGGAATTTGGTGAAGTTTCTTGCAGCAGATAAACTAATGCATTCAACAGTATGACAATTCATCAGAAATTCAACAGGATAATGTCAAAGTAGGGGAATCAAGAAAGTAATAGCTAAGTTCTGGAAAGACAATCAGAATGCTTGAAGAATGAAGTGTGAATCTTTTGAGTCGTCTAAATCAACCAGGATTGTATGTACTACTGAAGAAAGGAATAGTAATGGTATTGCTTATACTGAAGGTCTATAATGCTCTATTTAATTCTTGACAAACAACATGTGGTGAAGAGAAAGTCTCATATCGACTACATACAACAAACTTAAATAACTTTATGATATTGAGAAAGGATCTATACCAGCAACGAAAGAATTACAAAGTTAATCAACAGCTTTGTTCAATTTTCTTATTCAAATAGTGAAATGGTGTGAAAGTACTGACCTTGAGTTGTTGTTCCTAACGGTTTTGGCGTTGCCAAATGCTTCAAGAACTGGATTGGACTGAAAAAATCATATAAACAGAAAGACCAAATCAGTTAATGCTCTCCACCTAATTTAAATTAATGGATAGACAACTATGTTTGGAGATCTACATATTCATGCAAAAAAAAGGAAGCCTTCATCTTACTTCTAGAACTTGTTGCTCAACAGTCCGGCCTTCCACCCCTGATCGACCACCCAGGTATGCAAGATACCGCATGAGCATCTTTGTTGTCTCTGTCTTACCAGCACCACTTTCTCCACTAACTAAAATTGAGTTGCTCTTTCCCTCATTTATCATTGCCCTATCCAATATAATCATATAATTTAACAAAGGCCCAGAAAGAAGCACAAGATCTAATGAAGAAATAGAACTTACCGGTATGCAACATCAGCAACTGCAAAAACGTGAGGACTTAGCTCTCCAAAATCAGCACCTTTATACTGTTCCATCATGTGAGTATCATAAAGATGCGGTAGTCTTTGGAAAGGATTTATTGCAATTAGAATATTTCCAGTGTACGTCTGCAAGGAAGGCATTTGATCCATAGGTTAGAAACTGAAAGATGCTGTAGCATATCAATTTTCTTCGTCAATTTACTTCAACAAAATTGTGAAACAGAAATTTCCAGTACTTACGTATATTTCATTAAGCTCGTATCTGGCAGCCAAGTTATTCAGAACTCCTGGCTCATGCAAATAAGACAGCTTAGTCATGTCATCAACACCTCCAGGAGGTGCTTCAGTATCCTTCGGAAATACTTTGGAGATATTTGCAACAACCTGCGATTAGTTTTAGGAAATGAAGAATGATACAACTGCTTAGAAAGTGAAAGGCGTGACTCATGAGAGAGATTGAGAAAATTGGTTTTAAATTGAAGTTACTAACCTATCCTCTATTGCTAGACAATAAATGCAATAGTTGTGATTACGTGAAGTATTTTACAGAATTAGTGTCTATCACCATATAAAATATACTCCTAACATGATTTGCATCCTGAAGAAGATAAATATGCAGAGAATATAAATAGACATAGGTGTGCAACTATAAACTCACTTTTTTCCCATTCGTGGTATTGACATGAATTTCTTCACCGGTAATTTTAAAAACTTCTCCATCAATCCAAGCCAAAGTAGGATCTTCAACCCAAACATGAGAACCCACTATAATGTTAACTGTCGAAGCCTGTAAACACACAAGCACAGAACACATAATGAGGATACAAACGAACTTCACTAGCCAAATGTTGAAAAGTATCATGGAAAGAGAATAGCCGCACAAAGGAGAATACCAAATGACAACTGCCATGGCAATTGATAGCTCAAAGGAAACAAATTATCCATGTAATACAGATCAAAGAAGCATGTACATAGCTATAGTGTACAATAGTTTTTATGACAATCATGGAAGGCATCCACTGAAGAAATAACAGTAACTGGTTTTGTTTACATCGAGCTAACCAGAACTATAACTAACTAAAGTTTGACTACATCATACTGCCACCAGTATTATGGCATTCTAACTGCATTTCCACTGTTGACTAAGAGTTGACTTCGAGCTGGAATCCGCATTCAACGCTAAGCCTCAAACTACATGTAAGGCTGAACTAGAGACTAAATAGTAGCACCTAAATACAGCCACCATAAGCAAACAGTGTTGATTCGACCTAATACCTAACCAAACAACTCGTGCCCAAAACCTTCATTTCCAGACGTATTATGATTACCACCATTCGAAGCAGCATTAACAAACATAATGCCTAGAACTTTCCGCAACTTTGATTGCTACAAAGACAATACCCAGCTATTGAACTGTAAATTCATTCCATAACTACCATCTCTACTAATAAATATTACATCATTGCTCTTCCTTGGACAAAACCTCGAAATCACTAGCTAAAGAAACAAAGAGCACGATTCAATCATTAAGCAATGCAAGCATCAAAGCAAGCTCCAATTCAGAATTAAAAGGTCCCACCCTGCTCAACCATAAAATTCCATCAAAGCAACTAAAATCCAGGAGATTCTCACATCTAATCACCTAACGAACTTAAAACACAAGGTGGCATGCTAAAGCACATCCGAGAACAACATTAAAATTAAAATCCAGAAACTAAAAGCAGCCGAGCAAAAATCAACAAGACTAAGAAATCAGGCAATCAAAAGAAATAAACAAAATGAAAATATGAAGAAAGTACTGTCTGTATTGTTGTTGTCATCTTAAACTCACCATGACGATCTTGTACTGCGATCTTTCTTTCTATTTCCAGCTCATTGAAAGACAGACCGAGTTGAGGAGAAGAGGAACTCAGTGAGTCGGATCGGGGAGGAGAACAAGGGAGGATGGAAGTGGAGGGGGAGGAGATGGTAACAGGAAGAGGAAGCAAACAAAGAGCTTGAAGGAATTTTCTGTCACTTTTTATAAGCTTTTTTTTTTTAAATTTGGTGTTTATTACCTAATTAACTTAAAATTTTGATTTAGTTGTGATTAGAAGAACATCGAAGAGAATAACAAAAAAGGTTATTGTATATTGTTTTGCTTCTCTGTCTGCCTTTCTCTCTCTATCTCTACTGGTCAAGTAGGGTCCACAAATGGTGGCAGGGAGTCTTGTTGGGGCCGTTCGTGATCGCCACAAACAGTGGTGTTTTGTAAAATACACCTGCTTTTTTTTTCTTCTATTTTTCCCCTTTTTACTTCTATATATAATTTCAAGAATAATTTAGTTTGGTGCTAAATCCGAGATTAGATGTTGATTAACGAAAAATTATATTTTCTCTCCTTTGTTTTTTGGTCGGTGTTTTTGGACTTGTGTGCTTAGATCAGCCATCATCCGATTACGTATGGAAGTTATGAAAGAGGAGGCGGCACGCCATTAAACATCAACTGCAATTAACTAATTTCAAGGTGTTAATTAAAACACTTGTTGGATCTTTTTTGTTTCGTTTTGATTGAGAAATTATTAGATATTCCGAGAATGATGACTCAAATATATGAGTTGTCATACTCTATCCAATAAAAATCTGACATCTATTATTTTTTTTCACGTAAGAAATTCTTGTAGGAAATAGATAAATTCATATAGGAAAGAGAGATTGTAAAAGTTAAAAGTTTTTTTTGGTATATACCATTAGTAAAAACGAGACCCTTATTACAAGACTGAATTAAAAATTGAATACTACTCCCTCCGTTCTTTTTTATTTTACACTTTAGAATAGTATAAAATCGTAAGCCGTTAATTTACGGATTTATTTTATTCCTCATTGTTTCATTTTTTCTTCTAATTTTCACTTGAATTACCACACCATCATCAAATTGGGTTGATTCAAAAAAAAAATTATCATTTGCACAAAATATATGCTTCGAAAAAGATAAAATGACAAATACTCCAAATAGTAACAATCCGCAGCAAAGTGACAAATAAAAAAGACCAGAGGGAGTATTAAGTAATTATTTTAGAGATAAATAAATAAAAACTTAAGGTAGTAAGTTCAATTTTATAATTTGAAATACGGAGTTTGACATATCATTTTCAATTTATATAAAAAATATTAGAATGAGTAATCGCGTAGGTTATAATTTGACCAACTTTATAAATACATTACTCAAACGTTATCTAACGGTTAATTCCTCAAACAAAATTTTTTTATATAAATTTATAATTAGTGATATAATTATTTTAACATTATTTCTCCTTGTAAAAAGTATTACGTTAATAAGATGGTTAATTAACGTCACCGATCCTAAGATATTACTCCAGCAAATTGTCTTCCGACCAAATAAAAAAGAAAACAGAGAAAAAATGTGCACCGCCACATTACAGTCTGACGTCCGGCAGTCTTTTGCTGGCGCTATAATTTTTTCAAGTAAACAGTTACAATTGGGCACAAGAAGTGTTCCTCTGCAGTCGTTCATAGCATACTAAAATACTCGCAATGTCCCAAAGAAGACACGTGTGTGTATGGTCAAATATATTTCTTTTAATCCAATCCAAATTTGACACGTAATTTAAGATGCAAGTTTTGAGTTCGAACGACTACACGCAAAATATACCTCCAAATCCAACGACCAACGGTAATTCTAAGACCAAAGAATGTGGGGGAGGCGCCGCACATGGGTAAAATTCCAAATTTGGACACGATGGTCGTGATACGTTGTCAACAACATAAGGAAACGACAGAACCATCCGGTGTCGTTTTTTGACTCAAACAGTAGGCAGAAGAAATGGAAAACAAAATTGTTTATTTTTTCTTTCGTTAAAAACAAAACTGCTTGTGTTGGTAAATAATATTTCTTCGTATAAAATAAAGCGTAAGTTTCACAACTATTTTAAAATAAAGCTTCAAATGCAAGTAAATCCCCCTAATTAATTTGTCACATTATAGTAAAAAAATGATACTAGAAATACTAGTTTATTGAATATCGGTTGGAGGCAAAATACAGGTAAAAATTCGATCCACCTATATTAAAAGAACATTTTTGTTACTATTTTTTTTTACTTCTCGAGTATATAGCACTAGAATTTTATTTGGTAACTTTGTTGTATCATGAAAGTGAAACGACGACATTATCAAATAAATTTTACATTCTCAAATCCACATATTTTTCTAACCCAAAAATATATAAACTTGCTAAAGAAATAAATCTTTTTTTCCCCTAACTAAAGAAGTAAAATCCTAAACCTCAACACAATATAAACCCAGCTGCTGGCCTAACACATAGATTAGTAGTACTCCTAACATCAAAAAAAATGGTGACCACTTCCCGTCCGGTAGCTAGTTATGCCATTATTGTTGCAGCTATCGTCTTGTCTTCCATACTGTTTTTCGATCAGGTAACAGCGAAAACCTGTTCGGAGAATATGGGTTGCGACGATGGTTGCCAATCGAGATGCGTCGCTAAACATCCTGGTGGACAAGGCAATTGCGACCAATCCGTAATTCCAGAATTTTGCAACTGTACTTTTCCTTGTCCCAAAATCTGCGATGAGTATATCGACTTGAGTCAGTTGAGTGGTCATATTTGCACCAATCAATCTTGCAACGACGCTTGTGTCGCTAAACATGGAACTGTAGGAAGCATAGGAGTTTGCGACACCACGGGTGTGCAGCCTTCTAGTATATGCCTCTGCGAATATTATTGTTAATTATGAATTGATTTGATCTGATCTGATCTGATTAATCATTACAATAATGAAAAAGAATCATAGTATTAATGGTTGGATTTTAATTTCCCATGAATGTCTTGTACCCTAACAAACGGATTTCCACACTATAAATATAACCCAGCTGCTGCTGGTAGGTAGTACTCGTAACAAAAATAAAAAACAAAGTGGCGACCACTTCCCGGCCAGTATCTAGTTATTTCATTCTTCTTGCAGTACTCGTTATGATTATGGATCAGGTAAAAGCCAAGAGTTGCTCAGAGAATATGGGTGATTGCGACATCGAGTGCGAATCGCGGTGTGTCGCTAAACATCCCGACGGGCAAGGCAATTGCGACAGCTCGGTAAACCCAGCTTTTTGCAATTGTACTTTTACTTGTCCCAAAACCTGCGATGAGTATCTCGACGAGAGTCAGCTGAGTGGTCATATTTGCACCAATCAATCTTGCAACGACGCTTGTGTCGCCAAACATGGAAATGCAGGAAGCACAGGAGTTTGCGACTTCGGTGTGCCCCCTTCTGTTCTCTGTCTCTGCGAATACTTTTGTTAATAAATTAATTAGGATTTGATATGATTAATTATTGTGTTTGATTTTTAATATATATATATATATATATATATATATATATATATATTAATGTCCTACTCTACTAAATGGAATAAAATAATAAATTATGATTAGATTCTAGTTAAATAATGTTATATTTTTTTTGTGCTTAGTGAACTGTTTGTTGACTAAGGGCCTTGGTGCATGAACAGAAATGTACATTTTCGGTAAAAATCTGACGTAAATTGTTTTTATTTTTATATTTGAAAAAAAAAATCTTAAACAAATAATCAATGGAAAAATGAGATTAACGGCGAAAAATATACGGGCCACATATTTTTCCGGCATTAAACCTTACAAAATTTCACCCCGGCATTACAAAGTTTTTTCCCGGTGGTTTTATAACCCTAGTAGTGCTGGAAGTTGAGTCAATTATTATTTATCAAAGGACATGTTGGTCATTTGTTGTATTGCTGGTGTCAAATTCAAATATACAAGCAAAGTTTTACATTCAAGTCTAACCTTCGTCTACCAAAAATAATCAGATATCATCTTTTTTTTAGGTTAACAACTATCATTTTTTTTAATAGGCAGGTCAATTATCATTTAAAAGAAACAAATTTCACATATCCAAATTCATAAATTTTCTAACCAAAGATGCACCAAATTGTTAAAGAAACAAATCATTTTCCTCAAACCAATGAAGGAAACATCTTAAACCTCAAGACAATATAAATCCATCTGCTTGGATACAATATCATCAAAATTATACAAGCACTAAATTTACTTCGATACAATAGATTAATCATTAAACTACTCAAAACATTAAAAAAGATAAAAAATGGTCACCACCACCACTTCCCCAGCAGCTTTTTATGCCATTTTTCTTGCAGCAGCGTTCATCATGTCATCCGCATTGCTTTTGGAAGTGAAAGCCAAAAACTGTGAGGAGGACATGGGCGGTTGCGACGCGGATTGCCAATCGAGATGCGTCACTAAACATCCCGGCGGACAAAGCAGTTGCGACCAATCGGCAATCCCTGCTACTTGCAAATGTAACTTTCCTTGTCCAAAAACGTGCACAGAGGGAATTCCCATTACTGGACCCTGCAGCGATATTGATTGCAACGCTAAATGTGTCGCCAAACATGGAGTTGTCGGCAGCAAGGGATATTGCAACATGCTTATTTACCCTTATAACTTGTGTTACTGCGATTATTATTGCTAATTAATTATTATTATGTACGTGTTGAATTTTGAATTCACATGCTTTACCTTCCTAAATGAAATGAAATAAAATAATTTTACGATTAAATCCGTCATTTATCGTAGAGTTCTTCTTAATAAATAAGTTTATAATTTAATTATAAGTCAAAATTAATTAATATACCAATATATTAAACATAAATTAATTAAATATAAGGAAAAAATACACTGAAGGTTGCGACGGACTTTTATGGCAAATCAAGCCTGTCGATAACCTTTTGCGTTAGAAGTTTTACTTCAAACGATATAACATTATACATGAAGGACAGAAGGAGGTTTTAATAAGATTGAAGTTTCATTTCCATGTTCTCATAATTCTGAATTGAGAATTAAATAATTGATTTCATGATAAATAATGTTTTTATCTGGCGAGTGTCTTCTTTTTATTGAAATTTGAGACTAATCTTATTCGAGTATTATCGAATCTTCAATAAATAGGTGACTCTCAGCACGGTGTTACAAAACATTCAACCCCAGGGAAAAAAAAAGGTTGCACATGAAGTTGTATCGTATTGCTGATTAGTCCATACTCTTTTTATGAGATAAATCACGAGTTTGATTTGTAGTATTCTAATAACAAGATGACTATTTTTTTTTAAAGAAACAAAGATGGAAGAAGTCTATGCCAATGCCCACAATGCCGGGCTGGGCTGTCTAAATATTTTAGGCCCGCAATCTTTTTAAGCGAAATGGGCCGGACTGAAGTTTTAGAGAGCCCAAATTCTAAAGACTCAAACCCGGTTCTTCCAACTTTTTATTAAATTAGTATGAAAAAAAAGTTTATGTTCCTTAAACAAAAAAGTAAATATATAATGAAAATCTGAACACAGTCAGTGTAAATAATCTTGGTGAATATGAAGATGCTAACTAACTTGTGTAAAAAACATAGTTAAGAAAATTTGGTAAGGTATTAATATCGGAAAAGGGCTTATGTTTTCCGCCATTTATCTCATTTTTCAATGGATTATTACGTCAGGATTCATTTTTTTTCAAAAATTTAAAATTTAAAAAAATATATACTACATGCTTTATATGGGAAATGTTCATGTTTTTATCAGAAAATTCGGTCGGTGGTGTGCTACATTTACGGAGTTGAAAATTATAAAATTAATTAATTAATTAGTTTCTGTTTTTTCCCGAAACTTTATTTATACCTTAATTTACAAGTATACATTTTTTTTAACCATAATGAGACACTATGTTTTTTATTCGGAAAAAAAAGGTTATAAAATTCAAATCTAGAATTGTAAATTAAACAAAAAGATTACACCTCTATCTAACACCTAAAAAAAACATGAAAACTGAATTATGGACATAAACTATACAAAATACTAATTTCTAAAAAAGAGGATAATCTAAAAAATAATTATAAGAAAACCTAATTAATTAAAGTTTAGTTATATTTGGGAATAATATAGCATATAACTATAATTAATTAATTAACCATACAAAAAACATCATGCAATAAAGATTTCTAAATGGCAAAAAGACATAAAACAATCATAAACTTTAAAGTTTTAATTAATCGCAACCCTATGCCTTCGCCATAAAAAATATGAATATATATTAAGTAATAATAGCAAGGCATTTTGAATTCGATATCTTTTATTTTGTTTAATTACAACCCTAAACTTTAATATTTTGATTAATCGCAAACCTGCCACGTAGAGTCTGACATGGCAGGTTGTAGACGTGACGAGTTGACGTGGCACATACCGTCGGTCAACAGTGCCACGTCTGATTTCTGTCACGGTAGAAGATGATTAAACAATACTGGCGACGACCAGGGTTGTAATTAAATAAAATAAAAAATCAGGGTTGCGATTAATTAAAACTTTAAAGTTTAAAGTTGATTTATAACTTTTGCCCGACATAATTAGATCAAATTACTCAAAACATTAAAAAAAATGGTGTCCACCACTTCCCCAATATCTTTTTATGCCATTTTTGTAGCACTACTCGTCAATCGTCATATCATCGACATTGTTTTCCACGTAAAAGCAGATAGCTGTTCAGAAGATATGGGTGTTTGACTGCCGAGGTGCATCGCTAAGCATCCCACCGGGCAAGCCGGTTGCGACCAATTCGTAACCCCTGCTGTCTGCAAGTGTAATTTTACTTGTCCAAAACAGCCCACAGAGAACATTGCCATTAAAGATCCTGCAACGATAGATATGTTGCCAAACATGGAGCAAACGGTGATTTTCATTAGGTTAATTACCTAATTAATTAATTATTAAGTATGTACGTATTGAATTTTGAATTCCCATGCTTTACCTTCTAAATGAAATAAAATAATTTTATGATTAAGTCCGTCATTTATTGTTAGTAATCCTTAAGGAACTTATATATATTTATAGTATTATTATATATAAATTATAAAATCTGAACTGCATTTTTTTCAAATCCATTTGACTTAATCTATATGGGTTGCCCTATTAAAGAATAAAATACTATTATTAAATAATTTCACGGACCGTAATCTTTTACTTGATCAATAAAAGTGTTAAATCATTCACATCAACTAAATTAATGTTCATTAATTACCAAATAAATAAATTGAAAGCTAGGGTACCAAATCACACAATTTGGGTGATTAATTGGCCAATTATCGCTAATTAAAGGGGAAAACAAAAAAAAAATACTTTTAAGTAAGAAAGGAACCACAACAAATCTCTACCACATCATAAATATGGCTACATGCTAGCCTACATCTACCACACAAAATTAAACAAATCAGTACAATCAACAACCACTAATTAAAATACGAAAGATGAAATCCCAAAATTCTTATGCCACTCTCCTAATCCTTGGATTAGTAGTAGCCATATTGTCATGCACAATGTTCTTGGAGGTCAAATCCCAAACCTGTGTGTAAAATTTAGGTTGGTGCGATGCGAATTGCAAGGTAAATTGTCAGGATAGACATCCTGACGGGCAAGGTAGCTGCGTTAACACCGGAAACCCACCAGTTTGCCAGTGTGCTTTCGGTTGCGCCAAGACATGCCAAGAGGATATGGATCTGGGCGGTGTCGGTTGCGACGCTGCACCTTGCAACGCGAAGTGTGTCGCGAAACACGGAACTGAAGCTAATACCCAAGGTTTTTGCTACACCCTTGTGTCGCCTTTCTCTACTTGCGTCTGCCAATACAAGTGTTAACTAGTTGGATAGATTAATAATTTTGTGCTATGTTGTGTTGTGTTGTGTTGGATTTTGAATCTTCTCACCCATAATGTTAGTATACCTATCTTTTAAATGAAATAAAATAATTTGATGATTGGGTGATAAATGGTTTCTGATGCCCTTTGCTAATTTATTATTATTATTATTGGTCGTTTGCTTTTGATCTCCTAAAGATAAATAGACAGAAAGAACTTGAAGCAATACCATATTTTTATATATATAAAAAATTGTTTATATTATTAATTTTTA
The DNA here is from genome assembly GCA_963691705.1 of Viola odorata. NCBI lineage: Eukaryota > Viridiplantae > Streptophyta > Magnoliopsida > Malpighiales > Violaceae > Viola > Viola odorata. The sequence goes on from OY829546.1 coordinate 4,676,330, forward strand.
TTATAATATTAGGGATCGAATCATTACATCATAATAATGACATGCACTAATCAGTTGAACTACAATTTCGTATCCTAACAATACCATATATTTATAATTCGGTGATACTTCTTATAAAATAGAAATAAAGGTCTCGAGCATCAGTTTTTTTTATAAAAATATTTTTATGTATGTATAAATATATATAAAATTATAATGTGGAAGGAAAAACTGAAAAAAGAATGATAGATGATGGACTCTGATCGAGAGAAAGAAAGGGTGATTATGGACTGCTACAGGCCCATTAACGGGGTTGGTTTTTGACGGGCTCAGTAAAATGTTAGGTCCATGGGCTTGTGTATTGGTTTTGCCTTCTCTTTTTCTTTCATCAGATTTTTCAGGGTTGCTCACTATCTTTTTCTTTTTTAAAATGTGATAATAAAAAAAATTAAAAAAAGGTTTTACTCTTATCCAAACAATAAAATAAAATCTTAAGAAATATTAAGAAACAAATACATATGATCTCAAATTTCTTATACAATTGAATTAACCAACTTAAATCTTGGAGGGTTTCCTATATTTAATTAAGCAAAAAATAAAAGTAAAACATGGAAAGAAATATTTTTAAAAAAGAAACAAAAATCACTCAACAAATCTATAAATATGACTAGCTTCCACACACACAAAAATTAATTACTCACAACAAATCAATACTGCTCCTCATCAAATAATAAAAAATTAGTAAATATCGTCTTTTAAAAAAAAATTTAAAAAAAGTAGCAAGTACTAAAAAGATGGCAAAGAATTCCAGTCTTGTTAATCTGGTCCTTGTAGTAGTAGTGCTGTGCGGCTCGGTATTTTTGGAGGTGAAAAGCCAAACATGCGCGGAGCCATTGGGCGGATGCGACGACGGTTGCCAGTCGAGATGCGCCGTTAAGCATCCCGGCGGTGAAGGCAAGTGTTTTACTTACGTCACCCCATATTTCTGCAATTGTACTTTTAATTGCTCAAAGACATGCACAGAGGCTTTTGATATTGACGACTGTACTGATAAAGTTTGCAAGGCAAAATGCGCCGACAAACATGGAAAAGATTTTAGCGACGGGTATTGCCGGTCAATTGCTGAACCTTTTGAGGCCTGTACTTGCGAGTACAAATGCTAATTATTAAATTAATTAGCTACTATGACATTAATAATGGTTTCACGATTTAATGCTATCGAGAAATATATTGTATTTTTAACTGGCTCGATCGTGACTAATTATATTTGTATCGTATCAGTTTTTTGAAGTTCAAACTAAAAATGTCTCTAACCACACTAGGCCAAACATAAGTATGTCGAACTCAAGACCTCCCTCTTAAATGCTCTAACCAACTGAGATGTGAAAGCTTGTGGTCAGATTTTGAAAACAGATAAAAACAAAATATTGTATTTTTATCCACCTTTAATTTATGTACGAAATATTGTATTTTTAACTGGCTCAATTGTGACTAATTATATTTGTATTGTATCAGTTTTTTGAAGTTCAAACTAAAAATGTCTCTAACCACCCTAGGCCAAACATAAGTATGTCGAACTCAAGACCTCCCGCTTACTAAGCGGATGCTCTAACCACCTGAGATATGAAAGCTTGCGGTCAGATTTTGAAAACAACATACAAATAAATCAGTTGCCATTCTTGTTATTCTGGGCCTCCTCGTACACTGCACCAAAAAAGCCCACATATCAGTTGAGCCTTTTCAATATACTAATATTAATTGTTTTTTATTACTTGTTTTTAATGTTTTAAGAAATATACAGATAAAAACAAAGTTAACGAAGGATTTTACCTTTTATTTCACCAAAAATGCTTAAATTGATGAAGCCCCAAAACATTTCATTATCGCACGGATTATAAGGCTTGATCAAAAATAAAAAAAGATTATATTCCTAAGGAAACTACTTATTCCCTCCGGAGTCTAATAAACGACATTTTAAAATCAGACACAAGAATTAAGGTACTCCCTCCGGTTTTTATTAAACGACTCTTACTATTTGGGCACGCATATTAAGAAGGCCGGATGACTCATTATTTGACCCCAAAAAAATTCGTACTTTTTTCGAGCGTACGTTAATCTTTAACGTACGTCCGAGAAAAAATTCGGGGCGAAATTATCTCAAATAGTGAGTCATTCGGCTTCCTTAATATGCATGCCCAAATAGTAAAAGTCGTTTAAAACAAACCGGAGGGAGTAATAATTAGTGAGAGTATTTTTAATATTAAACAATAATTTCTCTCTTCTATATTAAATAAACAGACCAATAAACAATCTTTTATCTCTTTCATATTAAATAAATTAATTATAAAATATATAGAAAATTTCAAAGCGTTATTTATTTGAGATAAATTTTATTAGCGTAAAATGTCATTTAAACGAACGAGGAAGGGTACCTTTTGTCTTGTTTTAGTTAATAATTATAGTTATAGTTTTTAAATGGTAAATGATACATTGCGTGTTTCATGATTTGAAAAAGCAAACCAAAACCATGAGTACGCAAGTAAAATTGAATTTGTTTGAAAATAAAATTTTGAATTGGGAGAGAGAAGAAGAAGAAATGAGTAAAATTTGAGGAAAATGTTTTACGTCCCACACATTTTCCATTAACAAACACTAAGAAAAAAATGATTTCCCCAAACAAACAAGGCATACGAGTCTTTTGTTTAAGCAAAGGCATACTTCTAACTTCTAAGTTCTAAGTAGTCAGACCGAATTGAGACGGCTGTTGGTTGCAGCGGAGCCAGCAAGAATTGCAACCACACGGATATATTTTATCACTCACAACTCACAAGGTAATATAATTTTTAATGTTGAGTTTTTATATTGGAATAAAATAAACTATTTTTTTTATAAGTAAAGATAAAATTCGAATTTAAATTAAAAATTTTACTCAATTTTCTCATCCGGTTCCATTTTTAGTGATAATATTATAAGAGAATAATAGCCAAAAAAAAACCCATGTAGTATTTTTTAAAACAGAATTTTTTCCTAATTTTTAAAAACTCAATTCTGTTTCTCCTGTATTAAAAGTCAATGATAAAAGTTTAATCTCTAGACCATTACTTTTTGAAAAATGATATTTTGTAGGAAACGTTAGGCAGAAAAAATAGACGGATGACAATTCCGTAAATACATTATAGCAGTTTCGTAAATATATGATGACAGTTTTGTAAATAAATCAATCATTTTATTTACGGCCTAAATTTTCTTACAAAATATCATTGCTCTTACTTTTTACCTCTGACTCTGGATTGCACATTTCTTTCCTTTCCGGTTAACATGCAAAATAAATACCTGCAGAAATATAAAATGCAAAAAGTAAAAAATGAAGAAAAATAATTCTTCCTCCCTCTCTCTCTGCTCATCATCTTCACCAAATAAAAAAAAACATAAATTTACCAAATTTCTAATTTTCTATTAAAAAAAACAAATCCAATAAATATAAAACAATTCCTAACTATTATGCCAATTATTCACATAAGCATTCGCCAGCGTCACCGTATTGTCCACCATCTACAGAAGTAGGGCCACTACTTTCCACCATTTCCGGTCGAGTCCGCCGCAGGCTAACGGCAACAATTATTCGTCCTTTCTTAACAATAGATCCAATCTGAAGACATTCATCACTCCACAACAATAGATCTAGATTGGAAAGCCATTTTTGCTGCTTTTTATAACACCGTTTCAATGTCACCAACAACCGACACCACCTTCCATCATCTCCGGTCAAGTCTACCGCTGCGTAATCATAATCTCATTACCTCTATCTCTGTTTTATTTTCTTTTGGTTAACAGATCTGGTAAACAAGAATAAATAAATAAAAAGGATTTGAAAAAAAAGGAGGAGACGGTGGTACAAATCCGGTACAGATTTTTTTTTCAAATGGAGGAGGAGACTGTGGTACAAAAAGAGGAGGGTATAAGAAGTGGAGAAAAGGAGCGTGATTGATGCTGTTTGGAAACTCTCATGTCCTGCTTCGAGTGGGTGCGATGACCCATGGATTAATTCGGTGACGGATCCGAAATTGGGGAAGATGGGTTGCAGGAGGATGCTCGTGTTTGTTGCAAGGAAGGATTTGTTGAGAGAGAGAGGATGGTATTATTATGAGAAGTTGAAGGAGAGTGGAGATTGTGGAGAATGAAGAAGAAGGTCATGTGTTCCATTTGGACATTCCTGGATGTGAAAATGTTGTGGCTTTGTGCAAACGAATTGCATCTTTCATCAACAACTGGTTGGTGGGTATGACGGGTGGCAGTGATTGAGGATATCGGGTGTGGTTGTGTGGTGATTGTGATGATTGGCAGTAACGGTCTGGTGAGGAGGCCGAGAGGGAGAGATGATGATTTGCCGCAGATTTAATTCCTATTGAGATAATATTTGATAGTTGTAATTGGGTGTTAATACCCTATTGTACATCAATTCTTACATTCAATTTTAATGAAAAATCTGCACAGATGTAGTTGGTGGGCATCCGCATCTCAGTTTAATTTTGTTGCTGTAAATAATTCAATTTTATTTTGTATGAACCTTAATGTGTAATGTGAAGTTTTGCTAAATTGGATGTACTATTTCAAGTAAAAAAATAAATTTAATAGGAAAAAATTGAATATTAAAAATTAGAATTTAATTAAATAAAGTAAAGAATTTCGTTCAATTTATACAAGTGGCTCTAGAAAAAAGGGAAAAATTCTGCGCTAAATGATTTCCACAGCCTAAAAAATAATTCATTTTATTTTTTTCTCTTTAATTTCACTCCAATTTGAAGCAACCGGTAAGGCTGGGTCAGAAGTAACGGTCTGTTAGGTTGACTAAAAAAAATCAAACTTTTGTCGTTGAACTTTTGTACACAGGGAGGCGGAATTGAATTTTTAAAAGTTAGAGGAGGTTTCTGTTTAAAAAAATAGTACAAGGAGCTTTTTTGCCATTACCCTTTTATAAAATTGGTAGATCAAAACATTATTTTAAAAAAAACCAAATTGTGTGTTTAACAATTAAACGCGCGTCGTTTTGAGCAAACACCAAAACAATGTGTTTAACAACTAAATGATATCGTTTTGAGCAAACAACAAAATGGTGTGTTTAACAACTAAACGACGTCGTTTTGAGCAAAGTGCCAGAACAGCCGGTTCTGAACTGGAACCAACTCGGATCGAACCGAAAAAATTAGAACCGAACCTAATCGGCACCGTAACTTTCCAGTTCGGTTCCGTTCTATTCCAACCAGAACCATAATTTTTCGGTTCGGTCCAGTTCTAGCCAAAAATCGGACTGAGCCGACCCGTGTACACTCCTAGTGAGTTTGTGACGGTGAACTTATTTATTAATCATTGTTCTTAATTAAATTTATTTTACAAAAAAGAAAAGAAAAAGTCCTCAAGCTATTAGGAATCCTAGGTTATATATTATTAATTATTATTATTATAGTAATCAAAATTGAACTCTTAACCTCACTCGTAAAAAAGACGTACTAATTAATCGTGCTAAATTTATGTGGAGAAATTTTTAAAAACCGTTGAAGTTTGAATTGATGGATGGACAATGGTAGTAATAATTTGTAAATAATCTAAAAATGTTACGAAGATCTAAAAGAATAAAAATTGTTTTGAAGTAATTTTATATTTTTATATTATAAGAATTATAACTCGTGATTTTTAAGGGTCTCCCTGAACCCCTCGTCACTAGACCAATTCTAATAATTTAATCAATAAAATTTAAATTTAAATAAAATATTGTAAAAGTTAAATTATATGAATTTTCAATATAGTTGGAAAAAAACTATATCAAAAAAAAAAATATATATATATATATTTAATATTGGTGGAAAAAAAGTCTTGCTTTTCTAAAGGGTACAACTCATATGATCTACAAGCCAATAATTAATTTCTTGCTTCTTAAGTGTGGGGAGGTAATCACGAGCTTATTGTCACTTCCAAAAAAAATCTAGAAAATCATTGTATTTGATTGGATTCAGAAACTAATGGTCCAAAGCACAGAGAAGGAAAACAGTCCACCACAACATGCCCAACAATTAAATTCAGGCCCATCTAATAGAAAGGAAAAAAATGACTTTAAAATTCAATCATAATCAGATTGGAGTTTTAATAGATATAAAGTAAATTGAATATTTGTATAAATTTAAATTACAAATTAACAAATTTGGAAAAATCTTCCCCTTGGCCAAATCATTTTCTAGCATATATCACTTATCAGCTTGCAAATTCAATTAAACTAATTGATTCACTAGAATTATCCGACATGTTAGAAGACTCATCTGTTACATTTGGCATTTCTTCTAGACATAGTGCCGACTTAGGAGGCATTTCTAGACTTTCGGCATCTCCTTCAAGCATCTCCACCACCTTGTTCATCGAAGGTCGGTTACTGGGCTTCATTTGAATGCACCATATTCCCACTATGATCATCTTTTTCACAATTTTAGTTTCCCCTTCTGTGGCATTGTCTCCAATTTTGATGTCATCTCCATTGGAGATTTGGTCGTAGACCCAAGATGGGAAATAGATTTGACTAGACTTCTCTATCAGTGCATTCAAATTCTTCCTTTTACCTGCAATTTCCAATAACAACATGCCAAAGCTATAAACATATGTTTTGTAGGATACACGTCCGATGTTCTTGTAGAATAGTTCTGGAGCCATGTACCCAATCACCCCTCTTGCTGCCGTAAGAGAAGCAATGACGTCTTTCGTTCTGGGATACAATTTTGCAAGCCCAAAGTCTGAAACCTTAGGAATGAAATTCTCATCAAGAAGAATGTTGTGAGGTTTTATATCGAAATGCAATATCTGCATATCACAACCACGATGCAAGTACTCAATCCCACGAGCCACTCCTACTGAAATCTCAAACAGTTTGTCCCAACTTAAAGAGACAAAGCCTTCTTTAGGAAAGATGTACTTATCAAGAGAGGTTTTTGTTTTTCGCGATTGTGCAGGGGTCTTTTTACTATTACCCCTTTATTTAATTACATTTGATTTATTTGTCTAACATTTTACTTAATTAGAACAAATTAGCATCTATGACGTTATATTTTTAAACTAAATTGTTTATTAGAATTAGTAAGTATTGATTTGGTTGACTTTAAACTATAATAAACTAAAAAAATTATATATGGAATAGTTTGAATTTAGGGAATAATATCGTTAATTAGAACAAACTAGAACCTGAACGTTACCTTTTTAAACTTTTTTTTATAATTAGTAAGCATTAATTTTGTTTATTTGATTGGTATAAATTAAATAAGTTATATATAGAATAAAAAAAAATTATGCTAATTTGTTAGATTAATTCCCCCCTCTCGCTCCGCCCTTGCTTAAAATGTGTCGTAAAATCAAGATTCGCTGTGATGACAAAAAATTTGTCAAAAACCATTTCTTTTTTACTTTTTTTTTATAAATATAATACATATAGGGTGGTAAAACGAACGGATGAACGTCCACAAACCAAACCCATTTAGACCCAGAAATAAACAGAATAGATTAGACCTAATCCGTTTAAAAAAACAGACAGGCCAGACCCATTATGGAGGGTTCCGTCCAAATAATTTTTTTTTTTTTTAAATACTACCGGCGATAAGTTCATGGGGTAACAAATGAAATCATGAATACAACCACGAATATTTTCTGTCATTATGGTCCACAGTAGTAAACATGGGACCGGATCGGAGAATTAAAGCGATTGATTGATCAGAGAGAATTTTTCTTTCGAACTAATTGTATCAGAAGTGTGGACAATCTTCACATTTAAATATTCTAAAAATGTTGCCCTTCTACATGTGAATAATCTTCACATTTAAACATTCTAAATAAAGCATAAATTTATTCTGAGAAAATGATGACTTACTATTTTCAGGGTAAAGATGAGGTATCTAGAGACGAAGGAGGCACAAATTAGGAAAAATCTTCCTCTGATTATGGCTAAATCATTTTCTAGCATACATCACTTATCAGCTTGCAGATTCAATTAAACTAATTGATTCGCTAGAATTATCCGACATGTTAGAAGACTTATCTGTTTCTGCTACATTTGGCATTTCTTCTGGACATAGTGCCGGCTTAGGAGGCATTTCTAGGCTTTCCACATCTCCTTCAAGCATCTCCACCACCTTGTTCATCGAAGGTCGGTTACTGGGCTTCATTTGAATGCACCATATTCCCACTATGATCATCTTTTTCACAATTTTAGTTTCCCCCTCTGTGGCACTGTCTCCAATTTTGATGTTATCTCCATTGCAGATTTGGTCGTAGACCCAAGATGGGAAATAGATTTGACTAGACTTCTCTACCAGTGCATTCAAATTCTTCCTTTTACCTGCAATTTCCAATAACAACATGCCAAAGCTATAAACATCTGCTTTGTAGGATACACGTCCGATGTTCTTGTAGAATAGTTCTGGAGCCATGTACCCAATCGTCCCTCTTGCTGTCGTAAGAGAAGCAATGGTATCTTTCGTTCTGGGATACAATTTTGCAAGCCCAAAGTCTGAAACCTTAGGAATGAAATTCTCATCAAGAAGAATGTTGTGAGGTTTTATATCGAAATGCAATATCTGCATATCACAACCACGATGCAAGTACTCAATCCCACGAGCCACTCCTACTGAAATCTCAAACAGTTTGTCCCAACTTAAAGAGACAAAGCCTTCTTTAGGAAAGATGTACTTATCAAGAGAGCCATTGGGCATGAAATCATAGACAAGAGCACGATTTGATTGCTCGGCGCAATACCCAACCAGTTGAACCACATTCACATGGTGAATTCTTCTGATTGTGGCAACTTCATTCATAAAATCTTGTCCATTTGTCACTTTGGATGATTTCCCCAAAATCTTGATTGCCGCAAGACGATCACTTCGAAGTTTACCTTTATAGACACAACCAAAACCACCTTCCCCTAACTTGTCCTTAAAATATGAAGTCATTTTTTTGATCTCCTTGTAAGAATACCTTATAGGCATGAGATCGTTGTGATTTTGCAAGAACTCTTCAATTGTGTTGTACAATGACAAATGTCTCCTTCTCCACTGATAAATCAAGAATACAAAAACACATGGACTGCCTAACAAAAATATCGGCCCACGTAATGCCCCTGCATATACTACCAATCAGTGTTATGAAAAACATAAAACATCTTTTCGATTATTATTATTTTTCTATGTTTTCAGATATTCTCTTTACTCCTTCGAAAATTTTAAATATCACCCTATCACAACCTTTTAACTTGAATCTTGAAATTATCATATTTATTCGCTTATTAGAGTTGCCACCTATTTATGTGCTAGGCTCAATCTCAATGGTTGTATATCTTCAAAAAGCTACTTCTTAATGTACAAAAAAGAAAGAAGTTACTTCTTAAATTCATTAATTAAATATTAAATCACATATATTAAAAAAATTATTGATCTCCAAAAGTTACCTTTTTAAAAAAATCTAAATTTATTCAATTAACTCCTACCGTATGTTCAATCTTAATGGGTTCGATTTCCTACTGATACTTTTGTCATCAGCCAGACAACCAATGAGCTTACTTAAACTGATTAAGTATATAAATAATTTAAATATCTTTTTAATTTTTACCATTTTTATTATTTATTTTATTCATTTAATTGTTAAGTCTTAAGTTAATTTGTTAAATTAATTATTGAAAAAAAATGAAGCAGGTCTTTAATTTGAGTTCTTATTAGTTTTAGTTTCATAGAATTGAGTTCTTAGAAAATAAGATCGGAAAAAGAGGACTACCTCAATGAAAAATAAATATTGCTTGACTTATTTATCTAATATTTAGCTTTATTGGTTTTATTCATAGCAAAATTTTGAATAGCTTTCAATTTATCTATTCAAATAAATAAATTCCAAAAGTAATATTCTAGAGGAAGTAAATTGAGAATATATAAATTTCTCAAAAAAATAAATATAAATTGCTTACCTAAGAGAATGAGTATATTCATGAGCCAACCTATAAAATAAATGTAAACGTTAGATTAATGTCATCTACAAGCACAGTTGGAGCCAACAATGCCCAATAGTGCTCGAATTTAATTGACATAAAGGATGTAAAAAGAAAAAAATCACAATAATTTACCTATGATTTTGAATATCCGAACCCAGTACCATCTTCGAACTGAATCCCAAGAACCATGGTACATTAAGAACCGTACTGTAAAACATGTCCGGAAAAAGGAAAAGGCTATTAATGATTGATCGAAATGTTATGGAACAAATGCGATAAAGAGAAAACATTCCTTTGTGGAAAAAAAAAGGAAAAAGAAAATGGCAAATATAAATCCCTAAATCATAAGTTGATTAAATAAAAAATCTTTTATTTGGTAAATATAATTTGGACAATAAATGATTTAAGAGAATAATTTCAATATAGAGATCAGATGCTTACCTGTGATGCGATACTTATCAGAATCTAAGACATAAATAAGATGAAAAATGAGGTGTTAGTTAATTAAGGTTGTTTTTGCATTTATCCACACAAATCACTTAAAATCTATACTAAATAAAAAAGTATAATTATATTTAAAAAGATGCTCCATTTGGTCCGTACAAAATGAATGATCAATGTGGAAAAAAATCACAATAATTCACCTGGGTTGGTAAGTATCTCATCCGTGTACCCTAAAAAAAATAGAAAATGAACAATAAATGTATGTCTTTGGAAAAAAAATAGAACAATAAGAGTATAATTATATTTAAAGAGAGAATTCCATGCTTCATTATGGAGTAAATTATTTGGTCCGTATAAAATGAATGATCAATGTGCAAAGAAAGGAGAAAACTCTTACCAACAAAAGCATTGTATATACTTACAAACCATGCTGCAAAACATGTCAGGAGATAGGAAAAGACTATTAATGATTGATCGAAATATTATGAAACAAATGCGATAAAGAGAGAACATCCTTTGTGGAAAACAACAGAAGATCAAATAAAATCATAAGCATCAGTAAATCAATCAAAAGATCAAATAAAAAAATTTCTGTTTTGGTAAATATAATTTGGACAATAAATGATTTAAGAGAATAATTTCAATATAGAGATCAGATTCTTACTTGTGATGTCATAGTACTGCCAATCATGGGAAAAATCAACTAAGACATAAATAAGATGAAAAATGAGGTGTTAGTTAATTAAGGTTATTTTTGCACTTAAAATAAAATACAAGTGATCTGTGTAGTGAATTAAAGCGATGAGCAAATGATAAATGATCAGGTAAAGAAACAAACACGTGGCTTACCGAATGGCTTGCAGGTAGGACGATTTGCTTCGTCAAGGTAGCAACGGCCATTGCAATACGGCTGACAGGAGACACGGAGCCAAGAAAGATGAAAGCCATCAGAAAACTGCCTGTGAATTTCCTGGTACGTAACATTATCATTTGTGAATGGCACATATGGGACCAACGTTATCATATCTATGCTGCATTCCATCACTCGCTCCAAAGCCAAGTCTTCCCCCACAATCACATAAGAGTACTTTTTTATTTTCCTTTTACAAGGAGCAGTGATCTCCACAAAGTAAGAATTATAGTAATAATCATACTTGTTTATCCGGGAAGTACTATTATTTACTCGTTTCCAATCACAGCTAATCAAGACAGCAGGTCTAGACAAGAAAGTAAAATCAAAGGGATAAAAGATATGATCCGCAGGTATAGGAGAGATTGGGAGAGAGGAGCAGTTGCGTTGTTGAACACCCGGATCGACAAGATGGATGGTGAAGTTGTCGTAGTTGATACCCTTGACCAAAAATCTCCCTGAAATATTGTTTGGGTACAAAAAGAGAGAAGAATTGTTGTGGCAGTAGAGGGTAAAGTTTTTGTCACCACCGAAAGAAGAAAAACCGCAGTTTGGTGGATCGGTATCTAGCCGGAACGGGTAAGTGATGTTTCGGATATTACCACATGAGGAAGGGGGGCAGTACTTTGGTGGATCCGTATTTTTGTGGCAAGAGGCTAATTGAAGGAAGATGATGATCAGTAGTAGTAGAGGCCACCGATTTAGAAACGAGCAAATAGGTGTGCTTCTCCTACTTCTACCGCCCGCAGTAGTAAACATGGCCCCGGATCGGATGGGATCAGAGAATAAAACCGATTGATCAAGAGAGATCTGGGTAAATATTTCTTGGATAAAACCCCTACGTTTCTATCTGTTTCCCTCACCGCCTTAATGAAGGCAACAAACACCTTCAAACTTTCTTTCACTTACATAGTCAAAGTCTCTCCTTGCTTCTTTCTTTCAAGGAGACTTACATAGTCAAAGTCTCTCCTTGCTTCTTTCTTTCAATAGTCAAAGTCTCCTCGTCGAAAATTATATACCAACTGTTTCATACTTGAATCGGTCAGCATTCCTGTGACAGCGAAATCCTCTTTCGCTAATTGTAACGCAGCAGAGGACCCACCAGGTCATTTGATAAAAAAATGAAAAGTGAACTAGATTGTTGTTCTCAGAGAAAAACTCTATAACACTCAAACAAAAGTTGTTGTAGCTGATACCCTTAACCAAGAATCTTGCTGAATTATTGTTTGGGTACAAAAAGAGAGAAGAATTGTTGTGGCAGAAGAGGGTAAAGTTTTTGTCACTGGAACCGCAGTTTGGTTGATCAGAATCTAGACGGAATGGGTAACTGATGTTTTGGATATTACCACATGAGGAAGGGGGGCAGTAGTTTGGTGGATCCGTACTTTTGTGGCAAGAGGCTAATTGAAGGAAGATGATGATCAGTAGTAGTAGTGGCCACCGATTTAGAAACAAGCAAATATGTGTGCTTCTCCTACTTCTACCGCCCGCAGTAGTAAACATGGCCCCGGATCGGATGGGATCGGAGAATAAAACCGATTGATCAAGAGAGATCTGGGTAAATATTTCTTGGATCAACCCCTACGTTTCTATCTGTTTCCCTCACCGCCTTAATGAAGGCAGCAATATCAGAAAGTCAGAGAGACAGTCTCCTCGTTTGTAAAAGAAGAAAATAATACAGTCAAGAATTCAATGCTCGGAATCAATTAGTCCAATGGCCCGGAGGTTACAGAACGCCAAGCCAAATTAAAGGTAAGTCTTACATCCCCACGTACTATGGGCCTGTTTGGGGTTCCGGTTCGGTGGAAAAAAGTCAGAAATTGACTTTTTCAGAATTGAGTTTGCTGTTTGGTAAATGTTTGTTAAAAGTTCTGTGGGGAAACCCAGAAGTTGTTTTTGGTGTTTGGTAAAAACTGTTTTAAAACTATGGTTGGAATGTAAAATGACCATAAAGGGCATAATTCATTTAAAGTGTTAGAATTAATTTTTTTAGTATCTTTATATGTTTTTAATCAATTTATTTATAATTTAATATTTATCTAATATCATAAATAAATTAAACTTATTAATGTCATAAAAAATATAAGTTATTAATACCATGGTTTAAAGCATCATATTAATTTTTTTGCAAACTCTATATAGATATTTTTAATCAATATATTTCTATAAGTAAATAATTAATATTTTATTTATAATTAAAAATTATGCTACAATTTTGTTCCAACAACATTTTTGAGTTAGGGACCCCGTGGTACCATAAACCGTTATTTTTAAAGTACATGTTTGAGTTATACACTTTTAATCAATTTAAAGTTAAAGTTTATGTAATTTATTTTCTACTTTTAATAATATTTATTTTCATTAATAATTTATCCAAACTAATAGAATAATTTAGTGTGATTAATTTGCGGTAATTTATAATAGGTTAAAAAATATTAATGTTTCATTATTAATTGTTGAAAAGAGTAACTTGACATTGCATTTTGTAAATATTAGTTAAAATTGCTAAATAATAAAAAAACTAAAAGAAATTATATTTTACATTTTTATATTTATATTTCGTATCATTTCTTTTATTATATTTTATTTCACATTTCGGTATTTTTCGTTCGAGTTTTAACAGTTTTGAGCAAGATTTCTCGTCCCGATTAGCTCGAACCGAATAAATAAATAAATAACTCTAATTTACCATTGTGCCATTATAATTAATTTGGTACAAGCACTGTTCACCTTCTTCCTCTGCCTCTCCTCCGCCATAATCCAATTAATCCAATCTCAATTAATCCAATCCAATCCAATTTCAATCCCAATTTCCTCACATCTCCCTCAATCTCCGATTCACCACAACCACCCACCACTGCCGCACCTCCACAACACCATCACCATCACAATCACCTCATCCATCAAAACCATAAGAGAAGGAGAACGTGTCGCCATGGAGAAGAAAAAGCCATAAAAATTAACTTAAACCAACCAGCAAACATCAATTGAATCCAGCCAAAAAATACCAATTAAATCAAAATTAAGCAAATCAAAATCGTGAGAGCGTGAGATTGAGGGTCGGCGCCGCCGTGAGAGGAAGAAGGATTATAGGGTAAAAAAATGAAATTGGGGGTTAGGGATTCGAAATTGGGGGTTTTTGATTTGAGAGTGATTTTATGGATGGATTTCGAAATAAATTGTTGGGTTTTGTTTGAATGGACGTAGGTAATGTTTGGTCAAATTTTGAGAGGATTTGGAGAAGATTTGAGTGAAATTGGTTTGAGGAAAATTGATTTTGGAGAGGTCTGGTCGGGTTTGAGGAGAGAGAGATTTGATGCAAAAACTGAGGAAGAAGAAGAAAAAACGGACGCGATGAAATAAATACCGAGGGGTATTTTTGGATTTATGAAAGTTTCATTAACCTTAACCTCCTTCCCGTGTCCTTGAACAACCCTCCTTTTTTTCACTGGTCCAATTTCCTCCGGTGATCAAAACCCAAAAAACAGCCCATTACCTTCGTTTGCAAAAGCCAACTTCTCACCTTGAAAGTTGAGCTGATGCAATGCCAAACACTTTCACCAACTTCTTGGTTGAAAAAAGTTGGGTTGGGTACCCAACCCTTAATGCCAAACAGGCACTATATATATTTACATTAGTATAGATTTCTCCACCAAGTAAATTTCTCCACTATATCTATACTACATTATAGTATAAAAATGACATTTTGAAATTTTTAAGGCGTTGCATTCAACTTTAAAATTTTACCCACATTCAATTATACCATAAGAAATTACTGTTATGGTAAAAAAAAATCATATTTATATAAACGGTATGTTATTTAATGTTTTATTGATCTGTATATAAATTTGTAGGAGGGAGAGTACCATTTGTTTCAATTTAAATGTCGCTTAAGGTTATTTTGTGCTAACAGAGAAGATAATGGTAAATTAGTGGTGAGTTCTTCTTTCTTCTTTCTTCATTATTTACGTTTCATTATAGAATTAAGACATAAAATTAAGCAAACGGCACAAATTGTTAATAACAAGGTTGGATCTCAAGTCAACTATTTACAAAAGCAATTAAGCTTAATTAAGCTAAACATAATCCTAAATAAAAAGAAAAACACACTCAAGCTAAACGTGGTCTACTCATCCTCTCCTTTTCCTTTCCTTTCTACTCCACTCTGTTCACTCCATTGAAGGTCCTGCAACGATAAATGTGTTGCCAAACATGGAGCTAACGGCAGCCTGGGCTATTGCTTCATGCTTTTATACCCTTATTATAACTTTTGTACCTGCCAATATTTATGTGATTTTCATTAGGTTAGTTACCTAATTAATTAATTATTAAGTATGTACGTGTTGAGTTTTGAATTCCCATGCTTTACCTTCTAAATGAAATAAAATAATTTTATGATTAAGTCCGTCATTTATTGTCAGTAATCCTTAAGGAACTTATATATATTTATAGTATTATTATATATAAATTATAAAATCTGAACTGCATTTTTTTCAAATCCATTTGACTTAATCTATATATTTCATCCGGGGTTGGCCTATTAAAGAATAAAATACTATTATCAAATAATTTCACGGACCGTAATCTTTTACTTGATCAATAAAAGTGTTAAATCATTCACATCAACTAAATTAATATTCATTAATTACCAAATAAATTGAAAGCCAGGGTACCAAATCACACAATTTGGGTGATTAATTGGCCAATTATCGCTAATTAAAGGGGAAAACAAAAAAAAATACTTTTAAGTAAGAAAGAAACCACAACAAATCTCTACCACATCATAAATATGGCTACATGCTAGCCTACATCTACCACACAAAATTAAACAAATAAGTACAATCAACAATCACTAATTAAAATACGAAAGATGAAATCCCAAAATTCTTATGCCACTCTCCTAATCCTTGGATTAGTAGTAGCCATATTGTCATGCACAATGTTCTTGGAGGTCAAATCCCAAACCTGTGTGTAAAATTTAGGTTGGTGCGATGCGAATTGCAAGGTAAATTGTCAGGATCTGCATTAACACCGGAAACCCACCAGTTTGCCAGTGTGCTTTCGGTTGCGCCAAGACATTCCAAGCGGATATGGATCTGGGCGGTGTCGGTTGCGACGCTGCACCTTGCAACGCGAAGTGTGTCGCGAAACACGGAACTGAAGCTAATACCCAAGGTTTTTGCTACACCCTTGTGTCGCCTTTCTCTACTTGCGTCTGCCAATACAAGTGTTAACTAGTTGGATATATTAATAATTTTGTACTATGTTGTGTTGTGTTGTGTTGGATTTTGAATCTTCTCACCCATAATGTTAGTATACCTATCTTTTAAATGAAATAAAATAATTTGATGATTGGGTGATAAATGGTTTCTGAGGCCCTTTGCTAATTTATTATTATTATTATTGGTCGTTTGCTTTTGATCTCCTAAAGATAAATAGACGGAAAGAACTTGAAGCAATACCATATTTTTATATATATAAAAAAATTGTTTATATTATTAATTTTTATTACAATATTAGGGATCGAATCATTACATCATAATAATAACATGCACTAATCAGTTGAACTACAACTTCGTATCCTAACAATACCATATATTTATAATTCGGTGATACTTCTTATAAAATAGAAATAAAGGTCTCGAGCATCAGGCCCATCTTGTTTCACCTCACCACCAACTTGCCTGCCATCCACCACCGCCGTCACCGGAGCAGCAGACGTGGCGTAGGGAGCTGCTGCCATGTAGACCGCTCTCCCTGCACTATCATACCCAACTTGCACATACCCATGGGGCACTGCATTGTACACCTCTTGCCCAGCCCTTTGGACCCCATAGTACCCTTGACCATATTGACCAGTAACCGGTGGCAATGTAGGCGGAACAACTATGTATATTGGCTGGTGCGGTGACGGCGGCTGCTGATGCTGCTCCTGATAACCGCCAGATATCATGTGCCTTTCCGTTAAATATCCCGCAGAAACCGGCATTTGCTGAGGAACATTGACGGCTGGCAAATAATCCACTCTTTCCGGTATCTTCTGCGCAAAATACACCTCATCTTTCTTAACTCCCATGACTTCCTCATGACTCACACCACCAGTTTTAAGACTCTGCGAATCCATTATCACAAGCCGACCCTCCGATCCCGCCGACGGATCCGCCGCAACAACCTCCGCAACCGGCGGCGGTGGCTGCTTGTCGAAACCAAAAAGGAAATCCGGAATCACAGAAGGTGGAGCCGGAGTAGGAGAACCTTCTAGAATCGGCATTTGAGTAGAATTCAATGCGTCAACGAACCACTGCCGCTCTGACTTCACTTTATTCCTTGGAAAACTCAGAGGATTATTCATCAGAAACAGGAACAATCTCAACCGAGCGGACTGCTTACCAGGCCCGCGGTGGAGACGGTCGTATTCGAGCATCATGTGTTCGAGATCCTCATCGTTAGTGACGGAAATCAGAGCGTCAAGATCTTCGCCTGGGAGCTGGTACTTGAAGCAAATGTCGGACTCTCCGCCACCGCCGCAGAGAGAAACGAGCTTGGAAACGAAGGAGGAATACTTGATGGTTCGATCAACAGAGAGGATTTTGGTTTCGCCTCCGGTGTAGGAGAGCTGGTTGTCGTGGGGACGGGGTTGGATTTTGCCGCCGTAACTGCACATGAGTTTGACTTTGTGGTGGTGGGGGACGGAGGAAGCCGGCGGAGGAGGAGGCGGTTGTTGTTGATCGTCCCAGGATTGGGCATCGTCGATTTCGCGGGAGCGAGGGGAGGAGTTGCTGGAATCGGGGTAGGAGGAGTAGGCGAAGTTGTTTTCCATGATGGAAGAGAGAGCAGAGACTATAGAGGAAGCGGCAGGCAAGGAAAATGAAAAGGGTGAGTGTGAGATTCTTATTTTGGGTTTTTTTTATTTTTTTAGGCGGAGAATTATTAGTTGTTGCATAGTGGGGCGGGAGAGGTGTGGGGTGGGCCAGTGGAAATTTGTTGATTTTGACGGAAAGTGACGTGGAAGCGAAGCGTGGAAAAAAAGAGAATATTGGAAGACTTTTTTTTTTTTCAAAAAAATGTTACGAAAAAATGCTCCATTTGAGATTCATTACAAATGGGCTAACGGGCTGGATTGATGGGCTAAAAGTCATGGGCCCTAAACAATACACCAAACAGGGCTATTTAGTAAATAACCATGCTTTAGGAAATCGGTTGAAATTTTAGACAGTGGAATCCCTTTTTTGCAGGTTATTCGGAAACACACAGCAATGGTGAAAGCCGTTGTCGGAGACGAACACCAACTGACTCTAGCCGAGGAGCGTCTCAGCCGATCAGGCCTTACATCTCAGGTCAGCGTTCAAAAACACTCAATACCCAATCGCTGATTAACATTCAATTACATTGAATTTGTAGTTTAATTTCTCTGATCGAGAGAAAGAAAGGGTGATTATGGACTGCTACAGGCCCATTAACGGGGTTGGTTTTTGACGGGCTCAGTAAAATGTTAGGTCCATGGGCTTGTGTATTGGTTTTGCCTTCTCTTTTTTTTTCATCAGATTTTTCAGGGTTGCTCACTATCTTTTTCTTTTTTTAAATGTGATAATAAAAAAAAATTAAAAAAAGGTTTTACTCTTATCCAAACAATAAAATAAAATCTTAAGAAATATTAAGAAAAAAAAATATATGATCTCAAATTTGTTATACAATTGAATTAACCAACTTAAATCTTGGAGGGTTTCCTATATCATTTTGATACATTGTATTATAAAATTAATTAAGCAAAAAATAAAAGTAAAACATGGAAAGAAATATTTTAAAAAAAGAAACAAAAATCACTCAACAAATCTATAAATATGACTAGCGTCCACACACACAAAAATTAATTACTCACAACAAATCAATACTACTCCTCATCAAATAATAAAAAATTAGTAAATATCGTCTTTTAAAAAAAAAAAAAATTTAAAAGTAGCAAGTACTAAAAAGATGGCAAAGAATTCCAGTCATGTTAATCTGGTCCTTGTAGTAGTAGTGCTGTGCGGCTCGGTATTTTTGGAGGTGAAAAGCCAAACATGCGCGGAGCCATTGGGCGGTTGCGACGACGGTTGCCAGTCGAGATGCGCCGTTAAGCATCCCGGCGGTGAAGGCAAGTGTTTTACTTACGTCACCCCATATTTCTGCAATTGTACTTTTAATTGCTCAAAGACATGCACAGAGGCTTTTGATATTTACGACTGTACTAATAAAGTTTGCAACGCAAAATGCGAAGACAAACATGGAAAAGGTTTTAGCAACGGGTTTTGCCGGTCAATTGTTGAACCTTTTGAGGCCTGTACTTGCGAGTACAAATGCTAATTATTAAATTAATTAGCTACTATGACATTAATAATGGTTTCACGATTTAATGCTATCGAGGAATTTATCCACCTTTAATTTATGTACGAAATATTATATTTTTAACTAACTCGATTATAACTAATTATGTTCGTATTGTATACGTTTTTTGAAGTTCAAACTAAAAATGTCTCTAACACACTAGGCCAAACATTAAGTATGTCGAACTCAAGACCTCCCGCTTAGATGCTCTAACCAACTGAGATGCGAAAGCTTGTGGTCAGATTTTGAAAACAGATAAAAACAAAGTTAACGCACGGATTTTACCTTTTATTTCACCAAAAATGCTTAAATTGATGAAGCCCCAAAACATTTCATTATCGCACGGATTATAAGGCTTGACCAAACATAAAAAAAGATTATATTCCTAAGGAAACTATTTATTCCCTCCGGAGTCTAATAAACGACATTTTAAAGTCGGACACGAGAATTAAGATAATAATTAGTGAGAGTATTTTTAATATTAAACAATCATTTCTCTTTTTTATAGTATTAAATAAACCGATCAATAAACAATCTTTTATCTCTTCTATATTAAATAAATTAATTATAAAGTACATAGAAAATTTCAAAGCGTTATTTATTTGAGATAAATTTTATTAGCGTAAAAAAAAGTCATTTAAACGAACGAGGAGAGAGTACCTTCTATCTTGTTTTTCAAATGTGCGGGGGTATTCAAAGAACAAATAGATGCATTGCTTCTTACAAGTGTTCTACGGGAAAAGGCACCCTCGGGTCCCTATGGATATTATTTTTATTTTAGTTGATCCCACTTTTCGATTTCTGTTCAATTGGGTCCCAGGCGTCATCTCCGTTAGCACTCCGGGGTCCCTATCGTCAAAATTGACGTTAACGGTCACTTTTTGCCGTTAACGTCATTATTTTATTATTTTTTTGCCACG
Source organism: Viola odorata (assembly GCA_963691705.1). Taxonomy (NCBI): domain Eukaryota; kingdom Viridiplantae; phylum Streptophyta; class Magnoliopsida; order Malpighiales; family Violaceae; genus Viola; species Viola odorata. The sequence goes on from OY829546.1 coordinate 4,696,953, forward strand.
TGTCAATTCTGGAAAAATATAATTAATTCAAAAATTCAAAAAAATATATAATTAATTTAAAAATTCTGAAAATAATATAATTAATTTAAAAAATTCTGAAAATAATTTAAAAATTTTATTAAAAAATGTAATTAATTTAAAAATTCAAAAAAAAATATAATTAATTAAAAAATTCAAAAAAAAATATAATTAATTTAAAAATTCAAAAAAAAATATAATTAATTTAAAAATTAAAAAAATATAATTAATTTAAAAATTCAGAAAATAATATAATTAATTTAAAAAATTCTGAAAATAATTTAATTATTTTATTAAAAAATGTAATTAATTTAAAAATTCAAAAAAAATATAATTAAATAAAAAATTCAAACAAAATATATAATTAATTAAAAAATTCAAAAAAAAAAATAATTAATTTAACAATTCAGAAAATAATATAATTAATTTAAAAAATTCAGAAAATAATTTAAATTTTTTATTAAATAATGTAATTAAATTCAAAATTCAGAAAAATAATATAATTAATTTTTTTATTTTTAATTTTATTATCTCTTATTTCCTTTGTTCTCACTTCTCCTCCTCTTTTCAAAAATATCTCCAAAATAGTTTTATTAATTATTTCAAAAAATAACATAAATTAAGATTTCTTTTTACAGCAAAGGAGAGAAGATAAAGAGAGGGCGACGGTGTTGGGTTTGGTTGGGGATCTGGGCAGTGGAGCGTGGCAGGCGAGATGAGTGACCATGTAAAGGTGGCTCATTTTTTTGTGTATAGATATGAAATAAAATTAATTACACTGTTTACATTATTTACATTTGACTAGGGAAAGAAAGAAAGAAAAAAAGAAGAAATAAAAGGAAGAAAGAAATAGAAAGAAAAGAAAAAAGGAGGAGAAGTGAAAATAAATGAAATAAGAGGTAATAAAAGAAAAAATTAATTATATTATTTTTCTGAATTTTGAAATTAATTATATTATTTAATAAAAAATTTAAATTATTTTATGAACTTTTTAAATTAATTATATTATTTTTCTGAGTTTATTTAATTAATTGTATTTGTTTTCTTAATTTTTAATAAAAAATTTAAATTATTTTCTGAATTTTTTAAATTAATTATATTATTTTCTGAATTTTTAAATTAATTATTTTTTTTTGAATTTTTTACTTAATTTTTTTTTAAAATTTTTTAATTAATTATTTTTTTGGAATTTTTAAATTAATTACATTTTTTAATAAAATTTTTAAATTATTTTCAGAATTTTTTAAATTAATTATATTATTTTCTGAATTTTTTAATTAATTATATTTTTTTTAATTTTTAAATTAATTACATTTTTTAATAAAATTTTTTAATTATTTTCAGAATTTTTTAAATTAATTATATTATTTTTTGAACTTTTTAATTAATTTTTTTTTTGAATTTTTTAATTAATTATTTTTTTTCTTAATTGACACGTGGCAAAAAAATTAATAAAATAATGGCGTTAACGGCAAAAAGTGACTGTTAACGTCAATTTTGACGATAGGGACCCCGGAGTGCTAACGGAGATGACGCCTGGGACCCAATTGAACAGAAATCGAAAAATGAGATCAACTAAAATAAAAATAATATCCATAGGGATCCGAGGGTGCCTTTTCCCAGTGTTTTACTACAAGTGCATGTCACTTTGTTGGAGACAAGGCAAGCTAGCTAGCTAGGTTGTCCTAACTGCGTCCTCACCAGTCCTGTACTGATCACCACCAGTACTCTACCTAGCTCACTCCAACAACTATAGTACTCCCTCCGGTTATATATATTTGTCGCGTTGGGCAATTTTGCAGGGATTAAGGTAAATCATGTCGCACAATCCAGTGGCTCAGTTCTGTGTCAGCGGTCGTCCGGGTGGGTCCCACTACTGTAAAGACCGAAGAGAGCGACATGGGTTCCACTCTGTTTTTGTCAGGACGAATTTGGTAGAATTTGGCTTACCGCCCAAATGAAATTCAAGTTTCATTTTCCGCCTTCCAAATTAACCCTCGTGTGATATGTAGGCTCCCTTTGGGAGCAAGGTTCTAATTGAGAAAGCCGAGTTTGAAAAAGTGCGGTGTGAAAAGTACTTTTAGAAAAACCAGTATGCTGTTTGGTAAATATTTGTTAAAAGTGCTGTGAGAAACCAGAAGTTGTTTATGGTGTTTGGTAAAAACTGCTTTTAAAATTATGGTTGGAATGTAAAATGACTATAAAGGGCACAATGCATTTTTATGGTTTAAAAATCTGAAACAACCAAAATGTTTCTAAATTTAATGCCGATTCAGCTGTTCGAACCAAATATTCGATTAATACACACACACAATTTAATTTGATAAATACAATATTTTAGTTAATTAATTAAAAATAAAAAATTTGAGCAAACTGTTAATCGAATTATCAAACTGAAGACACCTAATTAATCTAAAGGATGAGTATGAATTATTAAACAACAGATAAACTAACAATTTAAGCAAATTGATTAGCAATTGGATTTATGAAGAGTTTGGCTTAAGAATTTTTTAAATAAATAGAAAACACTAATTTACCATTGTGCCATTATAATTAATTTGGTACATGTTACTGTTCATCTTCTTCCTCCTCTCTGCCTCTCCTCTGCACAAACCCAACCAAATCAGCCCTGCAATTAATTAAACTCATCCAAACCTAAATTAATTCCAATTCCAATTCCACAATTCCAATACAGAAACCCAAACTCATACCCATCTCCTCAAACCTAAGCACCCACCACAGATCTGCTACCACCCAGTCAACCAACCACCACAACTCACAGATCTGCCACCACCTCGTCAACCAACCACCACAACCCACCACCTCCCCGTGCGGGAGGAGGCTGCGGAGGAGGAGAGGAGATTCCGGGGTCGCTGAAGAGGAGATGAGGTCGCAACGCAGAGGAGGTCGGAGAAGAGGAGAGGAGGCCTCAGAGGCGAGGAGGTCAGGTGTGGTGGTTTTGTCGGCAGAGAGAATGAGAGAATTTGTGTGGGGTAAGGAAATGAGAGTGAGCGGAAAAACAATTGAACATTTTATACTTGGTTTATTTGTAATTATTAAAAAAACTAAGGGATATTTTTGTCCACTTTAAATGTTTCACCTCCTTCCCGTGTTTCTCACCAACGCACTTGTAGCCACTGCTCTATTTTTCAGCAGTGAGGAATAGAGGCAAAACGCAAAGGAAATCAATAGAGCTTTTGGAAAAGCTCTACTTGTGAAGGTGTTTACCAAACACTTTTGTGTCTTTTGCGTTGGGAAAAGTCCTTCCCCGACTAAAACCTGGGGGCCAAAGGGCCACGTAGTTAAATGACCCACCACAACCAGCAGGGACACATAAGTAAACACACTGTGTTTGATGACACACAGGTCGAAAATGACAATTAATTAAAACAATGCCAAAACGTCCAACGCGACAAATATATATAACCGGAGGGAGTACTATAGTTAATAATTATAGTTATTAAAACCATCAATAAGTATCTTACCGGATATTATTAATTAACCAACAACATAATACGTTAACTTAAAAAGAGACCTGAAATGGATCTTTATAAGACAAATATTAGGAAGATCATAAGTCAACTCTTTAAATAACTAACACGGACCTTTTTGCACAAATTTAAGAGACTAGGAGATTAGAAATTGAGTAAATATAATGCTCTGATCCACTCCACATACATCTTGGATCTAAATCTGATAAAGAATTAAGAAACAAAAGGAATTTTTTAATTCAAATTTGTATCTCTTAATTTATAATTTTTATGTCTAGGAATATTTAAACGGCCCACTAATATCAAACAATGTAACATTAATGAGCTTCTGTAAGATAAAAGTTTCAAAAAAATTAGTGCAGAAAGTCGGAGGAGGAGATTGGAGAAGCCATGGATTTGGCGGTAGCGAGGGAGGAGATGAGTCGGAGAAGTAGCTGAGCAGGCCATGGCTGCCGGTGTTTGGAAGAAAGACGAGATGGGCGTTAGGGTTTATTATCGGATTGGTGAGTGAGAGTGAGTGAGTCTTGGTGTATATTATAAGGTGGAGAAATGGTGATTAGTGGGTGAGGTAGAAGATAAGCAGACAGAGTAAGGATCTGTTTGTTAGGGGAGAAAATACAATTTCGGGAATTTTGGAATTTGGGGTTTGTATTAGTGGGCTACCCTATTCCATACATTTTGGAATTTGGGGTTTGTTAGTCTCTCTTTTTTTCTCACCGTGTGATAATTTATTGCCACGAGTATTTTTTAATTACTTCTGTATTCTCTTTTTACTGAAATATATATATATGGGTTTTGCTAACCTGTGCACTTCATGGGCAGGTTAGCATTGTCTCCATTTTTAAATGAACTCAAAATACCCTTTATTTTAATAAAATTTAAATGTTTTATAAAAATTAGAAAGGTAATATACTACCAACCTAATAAAAAAATAATTTCTTTCTCCTTCTCTAATTAATAAACCATTTTCTCTCTCGTCTCTGTTCCCGTAAAACTCCTTCTCTTTATCCTTTTTCTCTTCCAAATTTCAATTTATTTATGAGCACCATTACAAGTTTGATATTGCCTTAGAAACAGCAGCTGCTATTGTTCTAGTTATGCATAGTGGATAAGTGGCTTGCTTTGAATGCCAAATGCGTCGCCAGACACGGAGCCGAATTTAGCAACGGGTTTTGCCAGGAAATTGTTTATCCCTTTGTTTCATGTACTTGCCAATACAAATGCAATTCTAATAATTAATTAGCTAGTTCCTGAAATTAATTAATAATCGTATGACAATCGACTTAGTGTTTCGATTTATCATATGTTAATTGATAATATGCACGAGTTTGCTGATGATAAATACTAAATTTAGAGTTTGCAACTTCTTTTTTAATCTTTGGTTATCCAACTTATCCTCCTCTAATTAAAAATTAATTTCGATTAATTTGCTGAATTTCTATTTTAGTGGACAACATGAGCCTGGGTTTGAATCAATAATAATCATATAATTATCATAACCGACCTCAATATTGAATTGAACAATTTTACGTTTCAAGAAGACGAATGGTTTTCTCGAGTTAATTTCATTTTCCTTCTAACTTGTCTTACGAAAATAACTTGCCTGAAGAAAATATTTTCTTTGAAATCAATTTTTCTAGAAAATGTATTATTTTCTATTGTTTGCTTGTTTAGCTGGAAAATATTTTCTAAGATTTAGATGCAACAAAAAAGTAACTTCCTTCTAACTTGACATTTTTTTGGTAATTAATGAGATACAAAATTATGCACATTTTAAACAAATCTTTAAATTGAGCATATATTTAAGATTATGATTGCATAAATAATAAACCTTATAGTTTACAAAATTTCTACTTAATTCGTCACACAGTTTAAAAGTTTTCCTAAAACTTTCAATTTTAACCTTTATAATAGCTTAAAAAATCAAATAAAATAGTAACACATAACAAAAACATTATAAAATTTGATAAAAAAAATGTAACAAATATAGTAGGACCTAAAGCAATGAAAAAAATAATTTCACATTTTTTTTCAATTTTTTATATGAAGTGGGTTTTCTCATATTTCCCCCCCTCAAATTTGAATATTTTTCTGAAAATTTTAAATATATTTTTTTAAATTTTTAGCTACTACAAAGGTTTAAATTGTAATTTTTTTAGAAAACTATAAGGTTGACGTTGCAAGTTTTTAAATTATAGGGGGTTAAGTGGAATATTTTATAAACTATATAATTTTTTGATGTACTTTACCGTTCATTTAAAATATATATTTCTATATCAATTATTTAATATTAATTATGAAACTTCTAAATTAATTAAAAATACATTTAAATAATTTTGAATGGTAAATGATACATTTCATGTTTCATGATTTGAAAAAAGCAAACCAAAACTACGAGTAACGCAAGTAAAATTGAATTTATTTGAAAAGAAAATTTTGAATTGGGAGAGAGAAGAAGAAGAAGAAATAAGGAAAATGTTTTCCGCTCAATAATCATTTTTCATGAAAACTAACTTTTTTTCTTTTTTACGTCCCACACATTTTCTATTAACAAACACTGAAAAATAAGAAAAAATGATTTCCCAAACAAACAAGGCATACGAGTCTTTTGTAGGAAAAAGGCAAAGGCATACTTCTAACTTCTAAGTTCTAAGTAGTCAGACCGAATTGAGACAGCTGTTTGGTTACAGTGGAGTCAGTGGCGAATCCTGCCCTTGATATTTGGGGGGCGAGATTAGTGACGGATTCAGGATTTGTTGCCCCCGAATATTTTTTTTTGGAGTATTTTAAAGGGAAGACAAGCGAGCTGAATGAAAAATTAGAAAAATGCTTAAGAGTATTTGTATCCGTCACTAAATAACAAATATTTAGATAAACTTAACAAAAAGATAAATAAGAAAACAATATAGAAAAAAAATAATTATACATTTAGAATTCATACAATATACGTATTTTTACAATTGTTCTCTACTTTAAGATTGGAATTGAATGAGAGATTGAGAGGGTGATCGATATGTGATGATTTGGTGTAGAAATTGAATTAAATGAAGGGATTGAATTTCGGCGGAGATTGAATTAGCTTTGGCACGAGTTTATTGATAGTGATGATTTGGGAAATGAGGATTTGGGATTTAATTGAAAGGATTTTTCGTCCCTTACTGTGTACTAATTATTTTTTAAAACTTTTATCTCTTATGTTCGAACTTTTATCGCTTACGAGTGAATTTTATCGAACTATAGAGCGGACTTTTCGTCCCTTACTGTGTACTAATTATTTTGCTTTATTTTATTCCACATTTTAGCAATTTCGGTTCAATTTCGGTTCAATGTATATATACTACCAGTAATGATTTTTTATATAAAAAAGTTATGTAACTCATTCGTTTAAGTTACATAACTCACATTTTAAGAGAAAAAAATAAATGAATCTTAACTTAGAGTAAAATACTAATCTTACAATATCCATCTTAAACTAGTGAGGTTAACTAAGTTATAGGCCACACCTAAATTCAATTCTATAACAAATATGACTAAACTCAATTCAACTTTAGCCATATTTGTTATATAAAAAATCATTACTAGTTATATATTATCAATTATTATTATTATAGTAATTAAAATTGAACTCTTAACCTCACTCGTAAAAAAGACGTACTAATTAATCGTGATAAATTTATGTGGAGAAATTTTTAAAAACCTTTGAAGTTTGAATTGATGGATGGACAATGGTAGTAATAATTTGTAAATAATCTAAAAATGTTATGAAGATCTAAAAGAATAAAAACAGTTTTGAAGTAATTTTTTATTTTTATATTATAAGAATTATAACTCGTGACTTTTTAAGGAGTCACTAGACCAATTCTAATAATTTAATCAATAAAATTTAAATTTAAATAAAATATTGTAAAAGTTAAATTATATGAATTTTCAATATAGTTGGAAAAAAACTATATCAAAAACTATATATATATATATATATATTTAATATTGGTGGAAAAAAAGTCTGGCTTTTCTAAAGGGTACAACTCATATGATCTACAAGCCAATAATTAATTTCTTGCTTCTTAAGTGTGGGGAGGTGGTCGTCTTTATTCTTAATCACGAGCTTATTGTCACTTCCAAAAAAAAATCTAGAAAATCATTGTATTTGATTGGATTCAAAAACTAATGGTCCAAAGCATAGAGAAGGAAAACAGTCCACCACAACATGCCCAACAATTAAATTCAGGCCCATCTAATTATATCCTATCACTTTGTCAGGCACTAAATTCTACGGTCTAACAAATTTGATAAAAATAGAAAGGAAAAAAAATGACTTTAAAATTCAACCATAATCAGATTGGAGTTTTAATAGATATAAAGTAAATTGAATATTCATATAAATTTAAATTACAAATTAACAAATTTGGAAAAAACTTCCCCTAATTATGGCCAAATCATTTTCTAGCATATATCACTTATCAGCCTGCAGATTCAATTAAACTAATTAATTCACTAGAATTATCCGACATGTTAGAAGACTCATCTGTTTCTGCTACATTTGGCATTTCTTCTGGACATAGTGCCGGCTTAGGAGGCATTTCTAGGCTTTCTGCATCTCCTTCAAGCATCTCCACCACCTTGTTCATTGAAGGTCGGTTACTGGGCTTCATTTGAATGCACCATAGTCCCACTATGATCATCTTTTTCACAATTTTAGTTTCCCCCTCTGTGGCATTGTCTCCAATTTTGATGTCATCTCCATTGGAGATTTGGTCGTAGACCCAAGATGGGAAATAGATTTGACTAGACTTCTCTACCAGTGCATTCAAATTCTTTCTTTTACCTGCAATTTCCAATAACAACATGCCAAAGCTATAAACATCTGCTTTATAGGATACACGTCCGATGTTCTTGTAGAATAGTTCTGGAGCCATGTACCCAATCGTCCCTCTTGCTGCCGTAAGAGAAGCAATGGTGTCTTTCGCTGTGGGATACAATTTTGCAAGCCCAAAGTCTGAAACCTTAGGAATGAAATTCTCATCAAGAAGAATGTTGTGAGGTTTTATATCGAAATGCAATATCTGCATATCACAACCACGATGCAAGTACTCAATCCCACGAGCCACTCCTACTGAAATCTCAAACAGTTTGTCCCAACTTAAAGAGACAAAGCCTTCTTTAGGAAAGATGTACTTATCAAGAGAGCCATTGGGCATGAAATCATAGACAAGAGCACGATTTGATTGCTCGGCGCAATACCCAACTAGCCGAACCACATTCACATGGTGAATTCTTCCGATTGTGGTAACTTCATTCGTGAAATCTTGTCCATTTGTCACTTTGGATGATTTCCCCAAAATCTTGATTGCCGCAAGACGATCACTTCGAAGTTTACCTTTATAGACACAACCAAAACCACCTTCCCCTAACTTGTCCTTAAAATATGAAGTCATTTTTTTGATTTCCTTGTAAGAATACCTTATAGGCATGAGATCGTTGTGATTTTGCAAGAACTCTTCAATTGTGTTGTACAATGACAAATGTCTCCTTCTCCACTGATAAATCAAGAATACAAAAACACATGGACTGCCTAACAAAAATATCGCCCCACGTAATGCCCCTGCATATACTACCAATCAGTGTTATGAAAAACATAAAACATCTTTTCGATTATTATTATTTTTCTATGTTTTCAGATATTCTCTTTACTCCTTCGAAAATTTTAAATATCACCCTATCACTACCTTTTAACTTGAATCTTGAAATTATCATATTTATTTGCTTATTAGAGTTGCCACCTATTTATGCGTTAGGCTCAATCTCAATGGTTGTATATCTTCAAAAAGCTACTCCCTCCGGTCTCGAATGACTAACGTTTACTATTCCGGTGCGCATTTCAAGGCAAACGTACGTTCGAAAAAAAGTACGGATTTTTTCGTGGTCATATAGCTACTATTCCGGCCGCCTTGAAATGCGCTCCAGAATAGTAAACGTCAGTCATTCGAGACCGGAGGGAGTACTTTTTAATGTACAAAAAAGAAAGAAGTTACTTCTTAAATTCATTAATTAAATATTAAATCACATATATTAAAAAAAAATATTGATCTCCAAAAGTTACCTTTTTTAAAAAATCTAAATTTATTCAATTAACTCCTACCATAGGTTCAATCTTAATGGGTTCGATTTCCTACTTATACTTTTGTCATTAGCCAGACAACCAATGAGCATACTTAAACTGATTAAGTATATAAATAATTTAAATATCTTTTTAATTTTTACTCTATCATTTTTATTATTTATTTTATTCATTTAATTGTTAAGTCTTAATTTAATTTGTTAAATTAATTATTGAAAAAAAATGAAGCATGTCTTTAATTTGAGTTCTTATTAGTTTTAGTTTCATAGAATTGAGTTCTTAGAAAATAAGATGGGAAAAAGAGGACTACCTCAATGAAAAATAAATATTGGTTGACTTATTTATCTAATATTTAGCTTTATTGGTTTTATTCATAGTAAAATTTTGAATAGCTTTCAATTTATCTATTCAAATAAATAAATTCTAAAAGTAATATTCTAGAGGAAGTAAATTGAGAATATATAAATTTCACAAAAAAATAAATATAAATTGCTTACCTAAGAGAATGAGTATATTCATGAGCCAACCTATAAAATAAATGTAAACGATAGATTAATGTCATCTACAAGCACAGTTGGAGCCAACAATGCCCAATAGTGCTCGAATTTAATTGACATAAAGGATGCAAAAAGAAAAAAATCATAATAATTTACCTATGATTTTGAATATCGGAACCCAGTACCATCTTCCGACTGAAACCCAAGAACCATGGTACATTAAGAACCGTACTGCAAAACATGTCCGGAAAAGGAAAAGACTATTAATGATTGATCGAAATGTTATGGAACAAATGCGATAAAGAGAAAACATTCTTTTGTGGAAAAAAAACAAAAGATCAAATAAAATCATAAGCATCACTAAATCAATCATAAAAAATCTTTTGTTTGGTAAATATAATTTGGACAACAAATGATTTAAGAGAATAATTTCAATATAGAGATCAGATGCTTACCACTGATGCGATACTTAACATCAGAATCTAAGACATAAATAAGATGAAAGAGGAGGTGCTAGTTAATTAAGGTTGTTTTTGCATTTATCCACACAAATCACTTAAAATCTATACTAAATAAAAAGTATAATTATATTTAAAAAGATGCGAGTACCCTGAATGATCAATGTGGAAAAAAATCACAATAATTCACCTGGCTTTTTAATTATCTGATCCCAATACCCTGAAAAAATAGAAAATGAACAATAAATGCATGCCTTTGGAAAAAAAATAGAACAAAAAGAGTATAATTATATTTAAAAAGAGAATTCCATGCTCCATTATGGAGTAAATTATTTGATCCGTACGAAATGAATGATCAATATGGAAAGAAAGGAGGAAACTTTTACCTAGATAAGCAGTGTATATATTTAAAAACCATGCTGCAAAATATGTCCAGAAAAGGAAAAGATTATTAATGATTGATCCAAATGTTATGGAACAAATGCCATATAAATCCCTTTGTGGAAAAAAAAGGAAAAAGAAAATGGCAAATATAAATTTCTAAATCATAAGCATCACTAAATCAATCAAAAGATCAAATAAAGTTGAATATATAATTTTAAGCGAATAATTTTAATATAGGGATCAGATTCTTACCTCTGATGTCATACACACGATACTTATTGCCAATATAGGTGGCCAGCGGAGCTAAAACATAAATAAGATGAAAAAAGAGGTGTTAGTTAATTAAGGTTATTTTTGCATTTATCCACACAAATCACTTCAAATAAAATACAAGTGATCTGTGTTGTGTAGTGAATTAAAGTGATGAGAAAGTAATAAATGATCAGGTAAAGAAACAAACACGTGGCTTACCGTCTGGGTAGCAGGTAGGACGATTTGCTTCGTCAAGGTAGCAACGGTCATTGCAATTCGGCTGACAGTAGACACTTAACCAAGAAAGATGAAAGCCATCAGAAAACTACCTGTGAATTTCCTGGTACGACGTAACATCATAATTTGTGAATGGGACCAACGTTATCATATCTATGCTGCAGGATTCCATCACTCCCTCCAAATACACATAATTCTGTCTCCCCACAATCACATAAGAGTACTTTTTTATTTTGCTTTTACAAGGAGCAGTAATCTCCACATAGTAATGATAATAAGCATACCCCATCCGGCGATCACAGCTAATAAAGACAGCAGCCAAATTATCGGTAGTGTAGTAGGAGTCGTAGTTCAAAGATATAGGAGAGATTGGGAGAGAGGAGCAGTTGCGTTGTTGAACACCCGGATCGACAAGATGGATGGTGAAGTTGTCGTAGTTGATACCCTTAACCAACAATCTCCCTGAATTATTGTTTGGGTACAAAAAGAGAGAAGAATTGTTGTGGCAGTAGAGGGTAAAGTTGTCACCAGACTCACCACTGAAAGAAGAAAAACCGCAGTTTGGTGGATCGGTATCTAGCCGGAACGGGTAAGTGATGCCATGGATTTCGCCGCACGAGGAAGGTGGGCAATTCCCATTATTTTCTGCATCTACGACATCTGCAGCAGCTTGGTCAAGAAATATGGTAATCAGTAGTACTGATCTCCACAAATTCTGAAACAAGCAAATTCTACTGCGCACAGTAGTAAACATGGGACGGATCGGAGAATTACAGCGATCCGACCAGAGATTTTTCTTTCAACTAGTTGGACAAGTACAAGTTCAGAAGTCTCTCTTTGGGAAATTCTCCTTTGTTCTGTTTTTTTTTTTTTTTCTGAAGGAGACTCAGAGGAGACTTTAGAGAGACAAACAAAGTCTCCTCGTTTGTAAAAGAAGAAAAAAACAATACAATCAAGAATTCAATGCCCGGCCGGAACCATTTAGGTGTGGGTCCAATGGCCCGGAGGTTACAGCAAAGAAGACCGAGACAGTTCAGGAAAACTAATAGACTACGATGAGCCACACTGGTCCACTAATGAAACTGAATGCTACAGAACGCCAAGCCAAATTAAAGGTAACTCTTACATCCCCATGATTAGGTTAATTATGTTCTAACAATTTTTTATCTCAATTTAATTAATGGTGTATATGTATGATTATAGGTTAGTTGGTGCTCTTCATGTATCCAAATCCAATTAGACAGATTTTAATTAGTACTATATATATTTACATTAGTATAGATTTTCCACCAAGTAAATTTCTCCACTATATCTATACTACATTATAGTATAAAAATGATATTTTTAAATTTTTAAATGATAGTTATGGTAAAAAAAAATATCATATTTATGTAAACGGTATGTTGTTTAATGTTTTATTGATTTGTATATAAATTTTAAGGGGAGGGTACCGTTTGTTTCAATTTAAATGTCGTTTAAGATTATTTTGTGCTATCAATTAAATGTTTTTTTAAATTGTTGATATTTTATATAGTTTTCTCATCGGTTAACTTTAATTTATAATTGTTGTTTTGTAACGCACATTTTATAGTTTCTGATATCTAAAAAAATGAAACAGAGAAGATAATGGTCAATTAGTGGTGAGTTCTTCTTTCTTCATTATTTACGTTTCATTATAGAATTAAGACATAAAATTAAGCAAACGGCACAAATTGTTAATAACAAGGTTGGATCTCAAGTCAACTATTTACAAAAGCAATTAAGCTTAATTAAGCTAAACACACAAGCTAAACGTAGTCTACTCATCCTCTCCTTTTCCTTTCCTTTCTACTCCACTCTGTTCACTCCACTCGCTCCTCATCACCAAAACACTCGCCCGCCGCCTCGCCTCTTCAGACATGGCAGCTACCTATTCTCTCCTACATTCCTCCTCCTCCCTTCATCTCCACCACAAAACCAAAAACCCTTCTCTTAAAACCCTTCCCCGCTCCCCCACCGTAGTCCACTGCTCCTCCGCCGATGGCACCAGCACCAACGGCTCCTCCCTTTCCACCACCAAACCCCGCCGACCCGCCGACGAGAACATCCGTGACGAGGCCCGCCGCCACCGCTCCTCCGCGCCCAGCCCCTTCTCCGCCAAGTATGTTCCATTCAACGCCGGCCCGAACTCCGCAGAATGGTACTCCCTCGACGAGATCGTATACCGGAGCCGCTCCGGCGGGCTTCTCGACGTGGAGCACGATATGGAGGCTTTGAAGAAGTTCGACGGCGCGTATTGGAGGGACTTGTTCGATTCTCGTGTGGCGAAAACTACCTGGCCTTATGGATCCGGAGTTTGGTCCAAGAAAGAATGGGTTTTGCCCGAACTTGATTCGGATGATATTGTCTCTGCATTTGAAGGTAATTCGAATCTCTTTTGGGCTGAAAGGTATGGTAAAGAATTCTTAGGCATGAGTGATTTATGGATTAAGCATTGTGGGATTAGTCATACAGGAAGTTTTAAGGATTTGGGTATGACTGTTTTGGTTAGTCAGGTTAATAGGTTGCGAAAAATGAAACGACCTCTAGTTGGGGTTGGTTGTGCTTCAACAGGGGATACCTCTGCTGCACTTTCTGCATATTGTGCGTCAGCTGGGATTCCATCTATTGTGTTTCTCCCAGCTAATAAGATATCCATGGCGCAATTGGTGCAGCCTATCGCAAATGGCGCATTCGTGTTGAGTATCGATACTGATTTTGATGGTTGTATGAAGCTCATTAGGGAAGTGACATCCGAGTTGCCAATTTATCTAGCGAATTCGTTGAATAGTTTGAGGCTGGAAGGGCAGAAGACTGCTGCAATTGAGATTCTGCAGCAGTTCGATTGGCAAGTGCCGGATTGGGTTATTGTTCCTGGTGGTAATCTGGGTAATATCTATGCGTTTTATAAAGGGTTTAAAATGTGTCAGGAATTGGGGCTTGTGGACAGAATTCCGAGGTTGGTCTGTGCGCAGGCAGCAAATGCGAATCCACTCTACTTGCATTATAAGTCTGGATGGGATGAAGAGTTTAAGCCTGTGAAAGCAAATACTACATTTGCTTCAGCTATTCAGATTGGAGACCCGGTTTCTATTGATAGAGCGGTGTATGCTTTAAAGAAGTCAAATGGGATTGTCGAGGAAGCCACAGAGGAGGAGTTGATGGATGCAATGGCGCTAGCAGACTCTACTGGGATGTTTATATGCCCTCATACGGGAGTTGCGTTAACAGCTTTGATTAAGCTCCGGAATAGTGGGGTTATCGGGGCTATGGATCGGACAGTGGTGGTTAGCACAGCTCACGGGTTGAAATTCACGCAGTCTAAGATCGATTACCATTCCAAGGCAATACCAGATATGGCTTGCCGTCATGCTAATCCCCCAGTGCAAGTGAAGGCAGATTTCGGAGATGTCATGGATGTTTTGACGACCTATTTGGAAAACAGAGCTCCTAAGTAGAATACTTGGTGGTGCCACTTATTAGGATTTGTACTCTCGACTTTTTCAGTTGTGTTTTGTGTTTTACAGTTTTTCCCTTTCTAATAAGTCGCCTTAGTTTTGTATACGTTGGATACTTTGCTTATTAGGTTTTGATGATTAGAAATCCTATGTAAGTATGAAAACCACGATTTCATTTTTTGAAATGAGAAGAATAATGGTGACCTTCAAATAAACAAGTTTGCTTGCAAAACAGTAGTAGAACTTTCGACAAGAGCACGAGACTCGCGTACATATAAATTGCTGAAATTGTTAGCTTGTTTCATCCGTGGCAATAAGAAACCTAAAGTCATGTACTTTCTGCAAGTTAAAAATGGAATACAAAGAAATTCGGAAAACATGGGATCAACCAGTCATTCAATTTCCTCATCAATGAAATAAGGAACAACAGATGCTCACATAAATCATTTGTAGTCAGTCTGCAAGCCATTGTGGTTCTTACACGTCAATATGGTACTTACACAAAACAAGCAAGCTATATCTAGGAGTAGTCATAAAGTGATATACTTTTATCATCTGAGACACTAGCGAGACGGCCAGCTCCAGCGCCACTACCCCCAGGTGGTCGAAATGCCACTCCCCAAACTTGGTCGGCATGGTTACTCATTGTCTGCACGGCAGCCCTCATCTTCAAATCCCAAAGCCTCACGGTTCTATCACTTGACCCTGTCGCAATAGCTGTCCCATCAGGACTTGCATCCACACTCAACACCCAGCTCGCATGTCCAGACATAGCAGCAAGCAGACTTTTCCCCTCAGCATCATACATATGCACATGAGTATCATCCGATGCAGAAAACAACACACGAGGATCACTTGGAGAATACACAAGCGACCTCACAGGCATAAAGTGTCCTTCCAAATGGTGCAAAAACTTTGCTCTAGCCACATCAAAGACGGAAATAGTACCATCCATGGAACCACAAGCCAGTCGCCTTCCATCAGGACTCCACGCAACAGATAACACAAACTTCTTACTACTTGTCTTTTCAGATGGCTTAGTTCCCTCAGGTCGGGGAATTGTTAAAGTAGCAAATAGTTTCCATGTGTGTGTATCCCAAACTTGAACTGCAGCACTACCCCCTCCAGCAACAGCAAGACAAGTACCCTAAAGAGTAAAACCAATATCAGCATTCCAACTATTCAATAGATGCAAATCACTATAATTTTTTTACCAAAACCATTGTAACTAACCAACATGCTTTATGATTACTGTTATATTTATTTTATTCGATCACAATTACCAAACATAGATTATACAGAGTGTTATGACGACACATGGTGTGCAATACAGTACTTACTTTATTTAGTTAGATCAGTAATGCTAAAGTATCAGTCAATTGCATTTTCATTTGACTTGAGACTACTCGTCGAACATTAGTAATATTATCACTATGCAATAATATATTCACAAACCTAGTTAAGTTAACTTAGAGTGAATATAAAACAATTCTGTGCCTATTTCACTAGAATTCTTATAAAACTATTGATATCATAAACAATACTCGCAAAGAAAACTTAAACATGCTCCTATTCCTAGTCAAGAGAGAGATAAATCCGAGTGTTCAAGTTAATTTATGGCACAAAACAACTCGAAGCATCAGTCTAGCGTATTGCTACTTTCCAAAACAGCCCACCTTGGATACATATTATTTTTCACCCGTTATAGTAGAAAATTGGGATTTTGCAGGTGTGATACCTGTTCTGTCCATCTACTTAATTTACAGTGGTAATTCAAATGAAAGCAGTAATACCTAAGAATTACTCTGTTAGTGTACTTAACTGCAGCTAGCTTAGCTAGTTGTAAAGACAATACAAGTAATGATAACATTACCAATCAAGGCATTATCAGAAGAAACCTAAAGAATGGCAAAAGAGTAGATTTACCTTGGGGTCAAACTGCATCTGCCAGACTTCAGAGGGAGGAGCTTCGAGGGTGGCGATGTTGGCGTTGGTGTCGACGTCGAATACTCTGACGAAACTATCAAGGGAAGCGGAGGCCGCAATGACGCCGGAGGGATGGGCGGCGACTGAAACGACGCCGAGACAGTGTCCGGTGTTTGTGCGTTCTAGGGTGAGCTCATCCGGAGTCCAAAGCTTGACAGTTTCGTCGAGGGAGCCGGTAAGGAGGACGGCCGGTCGGCTCTGGGTCGCCGGCACCCACGTACATGCCCATACAGATTCGTCGTGCGCATTCTCGATCGATTTTAGACCGGCGAGTTTCATCTGATTTTTGATTTGGGATTTTTAGACCTAGAGGCTAGAGTTAAAAGATTTGGGGATTTAGAAGAACCTTTTGATGTTTTAGTGGAGGGTAGTGCAGACAGCAGACTACTGGTCGGTCGCTAATGACGATGGAAAATAAATAAATATAAAAAAACTAATATCTTACAAACACTTTTATACTTTTACATAAAAATTACGTGGGTTACATTTACATTCAAAATGCATGACAGTTTTTTACTTTTCTACCCCTTGCAAATCCGGCTATTCTCCCTTTTATCCTCCTTCCCTCTTCTTCCTCCAAGACAGTTGAGACTTGGACATTGCCTAAATTTGACCAAAGAACTCCCTCTAACATACTAGCAAGTAAACCAAACCGGAAGGTGTAGTTTGTATCTTAAGGAGTTCTCCACCGAACCCACGTACAAAAAAGAGTCAGATGGGTGCAAGTTGTAAGAAGAACTAGAGCCTAAGACTAAGACCACTCATCATCCTTCTAATTATAAACTTACGCAATCAATCTTTCATTAACAAATATTACAAAAACAATGCAACCAAGAAATGAAAGAAAATAAAAACAAACAAATAAACTCATCCCATATCCTTCCTAATGGAGCTCCAAGATTCGATTAAAAATACAACCCAAAGCTCCAATTTATCCTAAAACAATAAAAAATTAAAATTCTATAAATACATGTATTATCTACTTATCATACCATTATATCTACTACCTAATAATGTACTATAAGGTACCACCATAGGTTAATTTTTTTTTGGTGTTAAATCAATTTTTACCTGTGCATCAAATCAAAACCCAAACCAAATCAAATCAAACGGATTAAAATAAAATAAAATAAACGGAAATGTGTGTTCATCTTTCAATTTCAGCCGTCAGTTTCCTCCTCCTGTCTCTGGGCCTGGCCCATGGCCCGCTATCCCTTTCTCCCTCCAAGAATTTACTTTCTCAAGCCTCCATTCATCTCTTAGCCGCGCGATAAAGCTGTCAGCCTTTAGATTAACATCTGGGCTTGGACAAAAGTGGGACCCTAAACTCCTATCTTTACCGTCCATCGTGCTGACTCCCTTGGTTGACTCCTTTTCAACCTCTTCCGGATCAGGAGATCCGCATCGCGAGCTATGCCCGCTCCGTATAGTAACAAAATCACCTTTCATAACAAACCGAAACCCGGGCACCCTGAACGGCGGCGGAGGCGGCGGTGGAGGCATCGGAATTAATGGAGATTGCCCTCCGCTATTCACATTCTCATGATCATAGAAATTATTACTGACCCTTGTCGGCAACGGCGGCCTGCCTGAGGTTGTTTGATTTCTCTGCCTAGGCGGCAGCGTTGGAGGCGCCGGCGGTGGGGGTGGCACATGGCTCCTGCGCTTGTACTGCGGAGGTGGTGGCGGAGGCGGCGGTGCCGAAAATGAATGGTTTCTCTTGATTTTGCTTCCTTTTCGAAATAAATTGTGGAAGACAGACGGCGGTGGAGGAGGAGGTGGCGGCGGAGGGGGTGGAGATGGCGGTGGTCGGGTGAATGAAGGTTGCTCAGGCGAAGAGTGATGTGATGAATCATCGTTTTCATAAGAGACGCTCTTGGTTTTCTGCTTCTTCTTCCGTTTCCTCTGATTATACAAAGAAGCGAAAACCATCTTTATCTCCTTCGTCGCATTATTTCTTTTCCGTTCAGATTTACCGGCTGATCTAATTATCTTAGTCGCCAGTGGAGAGGGCGGAGGTCGCGGCGGCGGAGGCGGTGGAGGCGGCGGGGTGGAGACTTTATTGCTTGGTTTCTCTCTTCGAGGAACTGAATTGTATGTCTTGCTTTGTTTTTGTCTCGTTGTCTGTGGCGGAGGAGGCGGCGGTGGAGGTGGCGGAGCAGGAGACTGGGGTGGTGGGGAGGGGCGAGGGACAGATGTGTCGACTGGTATTTCCTTAATTTCGGAATCGTCGAATGTTCGTTGTCTTCGATGATGTATATACTCCGCTGATGCTGCTGCTGATGACCGGTACTTGTAGATTTCAAAGTCGTCAAAGAACCGGAACCGGTCATCGGCTGTTTCCCAGAACGAGTCTTCTTGTCGTAGATCTGGGTAGGAGCTGCTGCTTCTCTTCAGACGGGTCATGCCGGTGGCCGGTGTGCTGTCATACATGGCTCGATTAGAGAGCCGGTCATGATCATCGTCAAACCATTGCTTTGAAACGGCGGGCCGGGCGGGTTTGTCACGATCCCATTGTGAGATGTTGTTTTGCGGACTGTTGTCTTGGGTGTCGTTAGAGGTGGAATCGTCGTCGTTTCTTCTAGCAAAGATGCCGCAGAGGATGGCAAAGAGGACTAGGAAAATATTGAGCGAATCCCAACTGCTTTTGACGGCAATTATGGGTGCCCGGATTTTGTGGGTGGTGAAGGGGACGGCGACGAAGAGGAGGAGGAAGGCCAAGATGGGGACGGTGATGATGATGAGAAATGGGAGGTTGAGGAGAGGAGGAGGAGGAGAGCCACGGCGAGGCATGGAGGAAGGTGGTGGGTCTTTTTGTGTTTATTTTTTTGACGTGAGGTGAGGTGAGGTGGGTTTGATTTTCTGAGGAAAAGAAGGTTGGGGTTTTTGTAATCGGCTTTGCTTGCAAGATAGAGATGTTTTAAATTGAAGGGTATGAAATGATTGATCTTTTAAAATCATTAAACTAGTATTAAACTTTTTAAAACTCTAATGATAGTGGATTGGCCTACTTTTAAAAACAAGAAATTAATTATTTTTGAGTATAATCATTCTCTTAAATAATATTTTTAATAGATATATAACTTGCTTAAGAAAAAAGAAAATCTTAGTTTTGGAAAGTATGTACACGTAACACGTGTACAACATACGACAGAAAAGTAGTGTACTTACATGTGTACAGTAGACGACATGATACTGTGGTTAAGGATCGAGGCGTGGTTGCAATGATTAAATTGACATCCTTTACAACAAAAACTTGAAAAGAAAATGATAAGGTACCACTTTCCTCTGTAAAAACTAAAAAGAGCAATTTCAAACTCCTTCCTTTCCCACCTTACTCCTTTGCTACTCCTACGTCGTTTTAGAAAGAAAAAGGAAAACAGAGATCAATTAAAAAATAGAATGTTGCCCTATAAGCTTGTCCAACAAAATAAATAAACTCGAATTGAGATTTGACCGGTAACTTCAAACTAACCTTAATAAACTTTAGAACGGTGGTTGAAACCACATTAGTCTACACTATTAACCGAAAAGGTCAGTCAAATTGATTTTTTTACTTAATCTTGTCAAGAATTTTCTTGCATGTTTTTAGTATGATCCGACCGTTGAATCAAATACCAAGTACTTGTAGTTTTACGGTCTAGAAAAAGCATAATTAGGTCCAAATTATGGAGGAAAGTTTTTTCCAAACTTTGCAAAACACCCTAAAACATCAAAGATATTTCCAAGATTCTTGCATAATTAAGCTCTTCTTAGTCCCCTCTCATGACAACAACACAACAACTTTATTGTATGTAGCAAAAGATGAAAACCCATGAGAATCATTGCCATTACAGGGCCAACAGTAGATGCTAATTGCCAAGACATTGCAAAAGTTACTCTTTGAAGCTTAGCGTCCATCTTTTCTCATCACTAAAAAAACGACCCAAAACTATACCCCCATTGTCTAATGCAAGTGACCTAACGTACCCACTTTCTCAATAGTGTCTTCCTTTTTTTATGTTAAATAGTTATACTTAAAAGAGCTAATAATGTTTTTTTTTATAGTTTATATGGACCCCAAGTTCTCACTGTCTTCAAAATAGTTTTTAACTCTTCATCACTCACTAAACCCCGATAATTTATGGCCATTAATTTTATTTTTCGTCCTCGGATTAAAGGAACAATTCTTTTAGCATAGTTTACTCAATTTCTTCAAATTCAAGATTTGTATTAAAGTTGAATGATTTCCAAGTTCGACCACAACCAATATTTATTATATTACCTTCAGAGTATTTTGTACTACTACAATTAAATGACACAACCACAACACAACCATTTTTTTCTTTTTTTTATTAATACTAGTAATGTGATGGGATTTGGATTAATTTTCATACGATGGCAGGTTCAAATGGGCGTTGGATCATGTGAAAATAAATAAATATGCTATTTGAAGAAACTTTAATAAGAAATAATTTTCAATGCCCAACTACTGATAATTATTAATTAGACATTTATACTCATCATTATTAGAGAAAGGGGAGAAATAAAGAAAAGAAAAAGTAGGGACGGATTGTTAGATGAAAGTTTGAGTGAAGGGACGGACTTGTAGTTAGTACGGAGAGGCGCAGGAAGTGTCCTCTAAGTCTACCCAACAGCTAGCTAGCGTCCGGTGGACGACAGCCTGTTCGTCTTAATATTCTCTCACGAGACGACAATTCGATCGACCAATCATGCTCTCTCCCAAGAATAAAAATAAAAATAATAAAAAGCTGTATGCCAACAAACAAAAATAAGCACGTGTTTTTTCATTAAAACAATTTTTTTGGTTACATTAGAACTCCTCGTCTCAGCATTAGAGCGCCCGAATGGAACCAAATATATTAAGAGAATCGTTTCTTTTAAATTCAACTGTTAATATAAAAAAATCTTATAATTAAGTCTATATTTGAATTCATATAAATTAGCTTAACTTTTTTCTTTGGCTTTATAGTCGTTGCTTCATTCTCTATATAAGAAGTTTGTATATAATGTAATTAACGTGTCAATATAATACAATTTCTAACTTTATTCTGCGTGGTATCAGAACTTCTAACATTAATAATCCTCGAATAAGATAGTTTTATACACAGAAAGAGTTGAGAGGAAATTATTTAAGATGTAAAGGCGACAAATAAATCCTCGATACAGTAACAACCTGAATCACTAAATAAGAGAAGTTGTTAAACATCCTACGATGTAAACATAGATATGCATGTTTTATTGTGTTAGGACTTTAACAAGTGATTGAAAATTAAAATTGCTAGAGCTGACTAAAGAAATGTACTTACAATTCGAATGAGATGCACCTCCCTAAATCATCACCCTATTCCTCCGTTCTGTGTCAAAAGTACTCAGTCAATCCTTCGAATCACTTGAAAAAAAGATGATGAAACTTTTATGTCGATCATATAAATCGCTATCACCGCGTCACAAGTTAAACCACGAGTATTGATCTAGTGATAAGGGATTCGGGAATCTTTAAAGAAGTCGGTTGTTCAAACCTTCAAATCATAAGTTTTAAGCAAATGAAGAAGATTAAACGGATCAGGATCAGAAAACCAATAATTTGACACTAAGAATTCCGTTTATGGACAATTAGATATCAAATCCAAATTCAAGAAAGAGATATGAAATACTCTTACAAAGTGTTAGCATTCTCCTCATTAGGATCATCAGCAGGTTCGGAATCGGAGCAATCCTCGGACTTTGGCAACTTCTTGTTGGCTGAGAATTTGATCTTTTGGAGGAAGCAATTGCTAAGAAACGAAACGAACAAAGGAAAACATCAAGCAATCATTACTCAACGAACCCCAAATATCTAAACTCCAGTAAACATATATAAGTACTAGTATTTCAATTAGAGTGCATCCGGATTAAGTTTCAGGTTACATATACTTACATGATTGATAATCCAAAACTACCCCTGAGAATTTTAGTCTTTACACGGGGTAGCAGAACTCAAGATACTGTAGCATCTACTCGATATCCTGCTTACTCTACATCCGGTGTGGTCGACATCAGCGAGGGGGTCCCTACCAGGTACCTAATCCGGAATGATACTTATCCCACATCCGGAACATCCCACCATCCAGTATATCCAAGCACCCACCTCAAGTACCTATAAATACCCCCCCAAAGGCAAAGACAAAGGGACAGGCACACATAAGCTCAGATAAACCTAAACCCACACTCTGCAGAGTTACTCTCTCTCTCTACTCTCTCACTTCCCTTTACTCCCTTAACTCCGGCCTACTTCCTATTTATCACTATACTGATTTAGGCATCGGAGATCTTGCGCCGGAGACCCCCTCAGGCGTTGTGCAGGTACAACAGCTGCTATGATGATGGTGAAGACCTTCTATTCACACAATTATTCTCACCCCAGGTAAAGGATTATCAATGATAGAGTACAAAATGCGCCGCGGCGGCTGCTGACTGCTGCAGAAACGATTCACTTTGCTCTGCTGCGCCATAGCGCAGAAGACTCACCAACGCTACATAGCCAACTTTTTTTTCTCACCAAACATATCAGTCTCAAAGGTCGATTTCTTCGCCCTCCACTGTCACCATGAACTTCTGTAAATGCGGAATCGCAGTCAGAGAGTCTACGCCTATATACAGGGTTGATCAGCATTCCGCCATAAAATTACACATTCTCAACGAATTTCATGTCAAAAGACAGAATGAACTCTTTTTTTCAAGCCGTAAAACTAAAATAGTAACTTTTTCAGTGCAGTTAAACAAAACATAAGAAAAACATTTCCATTCCAGATAGACTTACATTATTCTTATGAAATAAAAGTAATTAAGCAAAACAACTAGTTACACACAAAACGGAAGAAGTCACATATATTAGTATCCAACAATCCAAAAATAACTTATCTAACTTTGCTAGTGATATTTTTTTATTATTAAGTACTTAGATATTTTACTAATTTGTTCTTACCCGGTCGACTGGCCACCACCTTCATAATCTTGATTTTTATGTGCGACTTCATTGTATCAGCAAAAACAACACTGCAAATACGAAAAACAATTTGTAAAAAAAAAACCTGAATAAAAGAAACTAAAGAATCCCACATGAATTAATATTAATACTAGTAATTAGTTGAGTGAAATGACGGTTTAATTTTCTTTAAAACGGATATATACACCATGGTTTTCGCCATCGGCTTCTGTGATGTGATGAGATTTGAGTTTGAACCAAAATGCAGATTCAAGCCAATGGATTCCATCGTCTTATGCGTTTCTGTAGGCCCAGATCTTGTTTTACTGTTCCGGGCCTTCTGGCCCGTGGCCTGACCCAAATGATGATTTTAAGATCTTTTACGTGGCTGTTTGGGAGTCTGGGTCCCAACCCAGCATTCCCGGAATAAAATGACAAGAATGGTGTTAACAAATGAAAAAGTGCATTTTTAGGTGGCCAACCCAAAAAAACAGAGGTTTAGGGAATGGAGCAAATCCGCAAATGGTAGGCTGATTTAGGGGTGTGCGTTCGGATTTCGGATCGGAATCCGACGAGTTCGGATCGGATTTTTTCGGATTCGGATTTTTTCGGATCGGATTTTTTTGGATTTTTTTACAGGGAATCCGAAACTAATCCGACACCTTCGGTTTCGGATCGGTTCGGTCGGATTTTCGATCGTAATTGTATATTTGTAATTCTATCCCTAAAAACAACAAATCCATCCCTAAAAACTCAAACAATTCAAGCAACTCAAGCAACAAATCCATTCAACAAATCTATTCAACAACTCAACCATTCAACAAATCTATTCAAGCAACAAATCCATTCAACAAATCTATTCAACAACTCAACCATTCAACAAATCTATTCAAGCAACAAATCCATTCAACAAATCTATTCAAGCAAACATACCAACAACTCAAAAACAACAAATCCATCCCTAAAAACTCAAGCAACTCAAGCAACTCAAGCAACAAATCCATTCAACAAATCTATTCAACAACTCAACCATTCAACAAATCTATTCAAGCAAACATACCAACAACTCAAAAATAACAAATCCATCCCTAAAAACTCAAGAAACTCAAGCAACTCAAGCAACTCAAGCAACAAATCCATTCAACAAATCTATTCAACAACTCAACCATTCAACAAATCTATTCAAGCAACAAATCCATTCAACAAATCTATTCAAGCAAACATACCAACAACTCAAAAACAACAAATCCATCCCTAAAAACTAAACATTATTACAAATCTTCAAGTTGTATTCAACGCCTTTCTGCTCATCTGGCTCGTTTCTTCCACTGGTACTATCCATTCAAAGATCAATAGGCTCCAGCAACAACTTTTGGAACTCTAAACACCAAATAAAAAATCAAATGAGTTAACATTACAGAATACATAAGTGAGGATATTAAAAAATTACAGAAGTGAAGCTTTGCATGAAATTACAGAATTGATGTGATAAAAAGTTACCTTCCGTAAGTTGTTCAGCTTCATCAAGTTCTTCCTCCACATCAGCCACCGGGGAAGATTTGAGCCAATTTTGTAAGCATACAAGTGTTTGGACCATTTTAGGAGTCAATGAGCTCCTATATGAGTCCAAAATTCTTCCACCAGTGCTAAATGCTGATTCAGAAGGAACAGTAGATATTGGAATTGCCAACACATCACGTGCCATGGTGCCGAGGATAGGGAATCTAAAAGAGTTAACTTTCCACCACAATAAAATGTCAAAACCCTTATCACTTGATTCACATGCCACGGTCCCCTCACTAAGATATTGTTCTACTTCTGTTTTGTTATCCCAACATCCTAAGTCCAATTGATGTCTTTTAAACATGTTGTTGAGTAATGTAGATGCAGGTGCAGCAGCATTACCATCATTAACCATACCAAAAGATGCACTTGAAGAAGATGTAGCAGAACTTGTTTTCCTTTGTCTATCAACCAAGGCAGCCCCTTCTCTCAACGCTTTGTACTCCTCAAAAAGATCATCAAATACTTCTTTCACCTTCTCACTCATTTCCAAGGCAGTTTGCTCATCATGCACAATGCTTAAAGCAAACTTAACATAATCAAATTTACGACGAGGATCAAGAATAACAGCCACATATGTTAGCATGTTATGCCCATTCATGTCTGCCCAATACTTGTCATATTTTGCCTTCATACTAATTGACATTCTCATCAACTCAAGATCACCACTTTCCAACATTTCAGTCAAAATTACAGAAATTGTGGAAATCTCCCTAAAGTATGTATTTGATGTTACATATAGTGATCCAGACATACTCAAAGTAAGTTCATAAAACCTACGCAAAAACTTAACCAATTTCCTAGCATTGATCCAATCAGCATAAGTAGGCACTCCATCATCCGCATCAAGATCAGATTTAT
Source organism: Viola odorata (assembly GCA_963691705.1). Lineage (NCBI taxonomy): Eukaryota > Viridiplantae > Streptophyta > Magnoliopsida > Malpighiales > Violaceae > Viola > Viola odorata. The sequence goes on from OY829546.1 coordinate 4,723,261, forward strand.
AAAAAGAATCCACTTCCTCAAACTTATCAAATGCTTTCTCATAATTTTGGGCAACTTCTAGCATAACATATGTGGAATTCCACCTAGTCGACACATCAGTAACTAACTTGAGCGTACATGTAATTCCCTCAATTTCAGCACACTCTTTAAACTTTGCAAGCCTTGCCGAGGAGTTTCTCACATACCTAATCGCTGATCTGATTCTTGAGACAGACAATCCCAACTCTTTCACACCATCCATAACAATTAGATTGACTATATGAGCAACGCATCTCATGTGAAGGTATTTTGAGTTGGAAATGGTATTGTTTTTGGCATTAAACTTCCTCTTCAAGTGTGAAATAGCTACATCATTACTAGATGCATTATCTACGGTGATTGTTAAAACCTTTTCTATTCCCCAATCCTTCAAACACCGCTCAATCATCCTAGCAATCCCCTCACCCCTATGACTAGAAATAGGACAAAAATTGATAATTCTTTTGTGTAGTTTCCAATCCCTATCAATAAAATGAGCCGTGAGGCACATGTAGTTGTTTCTTTGGATTGATGTCCATGTGTCCGTGGTCAAACAAACTCGGTCACAAGAATTCTTAAAAGTCGCTTTCAAAAGGGTTTTTTGCTCAACATATTTCTCAAAAATATCCCTAGAAACTGTCCAACGAGAATTTATATGAAACCTAGGCTGGGCTACCTCCATAAATTGCCTAAATCCCTTACCATCAACAAACGAAAAAGCAAGCTCATCTATTACAATCATTCTAAATAGAGCTTTTCTAGTGGCAGCTTGATCAAACTTCCAAACACCTAGTTGGGTTTCATCATTTTCAGTGTTTGCATTAGATAAACGAGATTGCTCATCATCAACATCACAAGGAATGCAAACAGATTTGCGTATGTGCTGTAACATAGGACCAGTACCTTATTTTTTAGGGTCTGCTCTGGTCTCAAATTGACAATGCTTGCACCTACTCCATTTCTCGTTGTCCCTGGTGAACTTCGCAAAGTGCTTCCATACGATTGATCTTCCACCAGTGCTTTCCCTTTTTGAGGCCATAGACTCAGCTTCTAATGATTCTTCTGCTGGTTGTTGCAGCACTTGCTCATGCTGTTGCTGTGCCTCCAGTGACTGTGGTTGTGGCTGTGATGATGGAGCTTGAGAAGCTGGTGGTTGTTGACATGGTGGTCGTGGTGGTGGCGGCATGCTTGAATTACCTTCGTCCTAGTTACGAATTAGAAAATTAGAAATTAGGGATTTAGGAATTAGGGATTTAGAAATTAGGAATTTAGCCTTAGGAATTAGAAATTAGGGATTTAGGAATTAGGGATTTAGAATCTTACCATTTTGATCTTGAAGCTGCGACGACTGACGAACGGGATGAAGCGGCTCAGCGGCGGCTGGGATGGAGCGACGGTGACGTGGAGTTCGGGATGGAGGAGCGAATCAGGATTCGGGACTCGGGAGGGAGCGTGGCAGCAACGAACAGTGACGGGGATGGAGGAGCGGCTGAGATGTTGACAATTTTGGGAGGCAACGGACGGCAACGGCGGTGACAGACAGCAACGGTGGTGATAGACGGCAACAGTGACAGAGGCACAAGGGTTGGGGACAGCGGAGTGAGCAGCGGTTGCGAAAGGGTTGGGATTGGATTTGGGACGGGTAATGAATTAGGGTTGGGGGGGTATATTAAAATTAAATGGTTTGGATTATCGGAATCCGACGGATTCCGATAATCCGACCGTCGGAATTCGATACTGATCGGATTCCGACACCCTCCTCCGAACACGATCCGAACCTGGCACGGATCGGATCGGATGGGTGAGTTCGGATCGGATCGGTCGGATCCTCCGATCCGAGCTCACCCCTAGGCTGATTTGGTCTTCTCTCTCCTTTTTTTTTTTACTTTTTCATTTCATTTTAATTTTTTTACTTTATATAACCAACAAAATAAATTAAAAACTACCACAATAAAATCTTTATTTCAAGATAAGTAATTCTAGATCCATTTTTCCTATTTTTATTAATTTTAAAAAAATGAGTTTTATGCTCTTTATGGTCATTTTACCAAATACCTCAAATATCTCACAACACTTTTAATTTTTTTTACCAAACAGCAAACTCCGTTTCCCAAAAGTCATTTTCCCACCAAACCGGAACGACAAACAGAGCCGACGTCTAATTTCCAATATTTCCATGCCTCCTATCAGGTTATTAATGGAATATGTAACATGTTAGTTAGTAGTTTAATCAAGAAGGCGTAATTAATTTAGAAATTAATGTTATGGAAAAGAATTGATACAATCAACGGGATGAATTTGCAGGTTCAATTAGAGTAGTTGACATGGGTTTGGATCTGTGACAGTAAACAACTTGAGGTGGAGGATCAAGAACTGGTGTAGGCCACCAAGGAAGCTCCAGTGGAAATATTTTGTAGTGGTTATTAGAGCATTGTTTCCGATAATTGAAAGGACCTCCAACTTTGAGCTCTCTGCTTTCCATGTTGTACTCGGTGTAAATGCCACCCCGTCTCGAATAAAAGTGCACAACATCTTTGTTCGTCGGGTGCGTAGCTCCCTCATCACAGAAGAGGCTTCTATCATTTACCTCGTGCTTCAAACTCAACCTCCTCTCATCACTACACTCACCACCTACCATCACCTCCTCCTCCTCCAGATCCCACACAGTAAAATGCAGATCACGATAAGGTCGAAATTCATTTTCGTATCCTAGTCTTATGATCCGCAAAACACCCTCACTTACTCCAATCCGCAGCCTGAACACCTCTTTGTCATTTGGTAGGTACAAATTGGCGTCGCCCACCAGAGAGATGCGGCGGCTCTGCCCCATGTTAAATGGGTCATAAGTCACAACAAACTTGCGTCCTGCACCAATCCAACACAATTTCCCATTGAAAGCTACAATATTAGAAACCATTTTGTTTTCTCTAACTTCACCCAACGAATCAGATTCAACCCATTGTCCGGTTTCAGAGTGGTATGTTTCTACAGCAATGAGGTTTCCCGGACGATGATCCCATCCGTAACAAAAACGCACAATTCTGTAGCGATAGAGAGAATTAATAACATTCCCTCCGCCGTTTATACTTCTACCACAATAAGGTTCACAAACCAATCCAAACTCGGAAAGAGGACATGAGTTTTCAGTGGCAGGGGAAGGAGAGGGCAGAGCAACCCATTGTTTAGTAAAGGGATTGCACAAGAAATAGGACTTGTTCGTGTGCGTCATCCCTTTGACGCATAGGATCAAGTCATTGCAAGATGCTACAACAAGAAGACCATGTTTCTTCCCAGGGGGATATAAAGCTAAACTGAAATCGCGAAAATTGAAGCTAGAGTTTCTAGAAAACTTGACTGTAAAATTGAGGTCGATATCATGGAAAGGATGGACATGAGTCAAAAGAAAACCGAACGGTTTCTGGTACTTATCATCATCATCACTATAATTATCAGAATCATGATATTGATTGTGTATGTCTATGAAGGTTTTAACAAAATAGGGAGTAGTGATTAGAAAGCACCAGCGTTTGCAGACCAATTTGAAGCGAATCGCAGATTCGGCTGTCGGGAGTCGACTCAGGATCTCGATTAACAGATTTTCTTCCAGATCTTGGAACGATTGGATGGGTTGGTCTGAGCTTGTTGCAGTGTGGTTGGAGATTTGACGACCAGATCTTTTCGCGCCTTTTCCGGCCATGGTTGCGGCAAAAAAAACACAAGTTGCGAATAGGTATATATATATATATATATATATATATATATATATATATATATATATATATATATATATGGTTTATTAATAATTTTAATAGTTTTTTCTAGGTTTAACTTTTCTAAAGCTTTGGTTAAACTAGAAATTTCTGGTGAATCTTCTGTTGGTTTTATGCTTTTATCTCTTTTATTTTCTGTGAGGATATATTCGTTCTGGTGTTTAATAAAATCTAGATTTTCTACTATAAGACTTTTAAAACGATTGTTGTCTGTTATTAATTCTTTAATACTTTCTATCTGTTTATGAATATTGTCTCTTTCTATGTCTAAACGAGTTGCTAAACTTATAAAAAGGTCTGTTAGACTGTTTAGATGAGCGTTAGAACTGTGGAGTCTGTGCTCTGAATTTTTATCTACTCTGCAAGTAATTTCACTTACTTCTGTAGGTACTTTATACTTATCCTTCAAAATTTCGAGGTCTAAGTATTCGATTCTTTTTAACTTATGATTCGCAATGGTGAGAGTGTTTTTTGGGAGATATAGAAAAGATTTATTAATTTATGAAAACGTTTCCAGTTTTAATAGTATTAGTTCCCTTTAAAAGATAAGCCCGATTATAAGCAATAAAATGCAATAAAAATAAAATTCTTTAAACATAAACAAGGTATTGATAATAAAGCAAGATTTTAACTTAAAGATCTAACTCACCCTGGCGGGTTCGTGGTTATAGCAGGCTTTACTCCTTCTGTGGATACCCTTGCCACGCCTGTCCAAGTCTTTTGTCAGATTGTCCAAGAACGTCTTGCTCCGCTACCAATAAAATATAATCACTGGTCACCTAGAAAATGAGTAACTTTAGACCTTTTAGTGGAAGTAGTAGAACCATACAAGAACAGCCTAGAAGAAGTATGTCTTCTAGAGAAGAAATTAGTGGAAATACCTTTCTAAATAAAGTATTTAGTAAAGGATCAGGAAGTAATAGCTCACAGACTGTAGTCCAATTAGAAGAAGAAATAGATGTAGACAAAAACTTAGAAATATATAATAACGAACAGTTAGACGCAATGAACCCCAGAACCCTATATAAAGTAGGACCTCTAAACATGAATACAACGTTAATCAGGAGTAATAGGGAAGAAAGTCTTAGAGTAGTAGATACGGCAGAAACAATAGACTTATTTACCCCAGAAATGATTGATAAAATAAAGAAAACAGGTAAATTATTTGCACATACAGGACTGATAGTAATAGGTATCAAAGGATTAGGAAGAAAAGCATTAGGAACTAAAGTTTTAGTTCTAATTTTAGATAAATCATGGAAAACAGATGTTAAAAAAGCAACCATAGCAGGTATGGAAGTAGATCTTAGTCAGAATAGTGCGCTCTTTTACTGTGCACCTGCAATATTAAAAGATATTAAAGATTTAAAAAATTTAAAAATAGGTCTAGATACCAAAGGATATGAAGATTACAAAGGAAACAATTTGGTAGTTAGTATAGCAATCTTAGGAAAAGCTAGTAACAGATCTGGTATGAATTACAATGTTAATATAGAAGGAATAGTAGAGAACCTAGCCAGTCGAGGAATTAAAATGATAGATCCAGTAAAAATAGATCCTGAAGAATTAGCAGGACGAGAATGGTCACTAAAGAAATTCACAGATACTATTGAAACAATACTAGTACCAGAAAAGAGTGTCATTTATGAAGATAAAGATGGAAATTATAGCATGAGATTTAATAACTATGTAGAGAAAGAACCAACAAAAGAAGATGACAGTGATCAAGAAAATAATATGATGAATGCAGAATTAGGAGAACCAATATATGATACAGAAAATGAAGAAAACCCAATATATGACACAGAAAATGAAAATATAGAAGAATGCATAGGGTATGGATTATATGAAGAAATGTATGAAGAGACAGAAGAAATAAATGAAATGGAAGAAATAGCTGGTTTCAAAACAGAAGAAGTTCATAAAACATTTGACCAAATAATTAACAAGAAATTTACAGAAATTAATATACAAGAACAAGTTGATGACATGCTGATAGAATGTATGACAGAGTTAGGATTAGAATATGAGGAAGCTTATAACAGGCTAAATGAAGTTTTTAACTTACCATTAGTAACAGACATAGTTAATGGAAAAACAGTAATGAGTGATTTTTTCAAATCAGAAGTTAGCTTTATGGACCAGAACATAGATCCTAGAGGAATTAAGAGACCAAAACCAGAATTCGTAACACCTGGAGCCTCAGGAATAGAAATGTTAGGTAGAGAACCATGGGTACCTGCCACGGCAGTATACCAAGGTGAATCAAATCTTAGAGGAAGAGGAACAAGAATGCCTATAGGAAAACTTTACAGTTCACATATGTTATTAATAGAACAACAAAGTCCTCAGTTATGGCCAGACGAGATATTAATCTGGGAACAAACAGTCGTTAGAAGTTGGGAAACCAATAAAAGAGAAGATATAGATATGTTTTCATACCTAGAAACAACATTAGGACCAACAGCATTAGGAATTTGGCAGAGCAAAAAATTGAAAGATCCAGAAGGAATAAATACGATAAAAGCATTAGGAGATAATCCGTATAATTTTACTAGTCAAATTAGAATATTACTATTAGGAGTAGACCCAGCCAAAGAAAACACTTTTATACAAGATACAGCAGTTAGAAACTTAGAACAATTAAGTATAACAGACTTTAAATATATAAAAGAATTCAGCTCAGATTTTGCTAGACTACTAGCACAAACAGGAAAAGCTATGGAAGATGACTTATGTAATAAGTATTTCATCAAGCTTCCAGGCGATTTAGGAAGATTAATGCATGAAGAATGGACCAAAGATTGTGGTCATATCACAGAACTAGGAATAGGACCTAGAATCACATATGTATTTAAGAAGCTAGAGGATAAATGTAAAGAAGCCACTATGCAAGAACAGATGAAAAGACAAGCATGGGCATTTTGTAAAACAGCAATTTACACACCACAAGCCTATGGATATTACGATAGAAAAAAGAAATTCCTTAGAAAAAGTAAAACTTATAAAAAAGATAAATCTTGGAAAGACAAGGATAAATATGTTAAAAAACCTAGAAACAGAAGTTGTACATGTTTTATTTGTGGAGATCCAGATCATTTAGCTAATAGATGTCCAAACAAAAATAAAAATGTAGAAAGGACAAATTTAATAGAACAATTAGGAGAATACGAGATAGAAAATATAAAAACAGATTCAGAAAATGAATCAGTATATAGTATAGTATCAGAAGAAGAACCCGAAAGTAGCACCAGAATTACATACACTTATATGAATACAGAAGGAGGTAACAAAAAATTCAAACCCTTTGAAGGATTGAATATAGATAGAGAACAGCAATGCTTGCTAGATAACATCTGGCACATACAGACCCTTCCTGCAGCAACACAGTTTAAAGTACAATGCTTAAATGCCTTAAGCATGTATTTCTCAGACAAAAATCCTAAGATTCATAGAAAGTCTTTTTCACATTATGTGATATACAGAGGTTTAAAAACAGGAGTCTTTAACAGTTTTAATACAGTTAAGAATTTCATTATGTGTCAAAATCCCATATACGTGGGATATCACAGTTTCTCAGAAGCCTTAGAAGAAGCAAGGGCCCAATTAGGCCCAAACTTCTACATAGAACCTGAAATAGTCAGGCCCTACTCAGAAGTAGCTAGAGAAGATACTAGCCAGCTCATAGCAAGGCTAGAAGATAGGAACAGAAAGTTAGAAGAACAGCTGGCCCAACTCCAACAACAGACAGCTACACAGATTGCTTTCCTCGAACAAAAGAGAGAAAAAGCAGAAAAACAGACTAAATCCATAGAAACACTAGCAACACAAAGAGAAAATATAATGAAAAGTCTAAATAGCAAAGTCCAACAGCTAGACAAATTCCTTCAAAAAGAAAAAACCCCAGTAAACAGAAGCAATACACAGCTTAAAGCCAGACTTCTAGACATGCCTGCTAGTAGAGTCCTCCAGCCACTATTTGAAGAATGGCCTGAAGGAGAAGAAATAATCAAACAGAAAACAGAAAGTAGCCATTTTGAAGGACTACTTAATGCACAGAAAGAGATAGTAAAAATGCACTTTGGAGAACCAGGATGGAAATTTAGAGGAGTAAAAGTCATCCAAAAACCCTTCGCCTTAAACAGAGGACCATTCTCCAAATATCTAAAAGACACAGAAACAGCCGGACTATTCAAACTCCAAGTAGATTTGAACATCACAGACCTTCCTTTTCAAAAAATCCTGTCATTCTTCCATATGGGAATGTTGGAACAGATAACTTTCAGACTAGAAGAAGAAGGAAAAATTGAACAATATCTAGAAGAATTTGGAGAGAAATTCTTCCTGATTATAGGAAACATGGCGGTTAGAAAGAGACTAAGATGCATCATAGATTCTACTCTCCCAGCAGCAATGGGATTCGAAATAGTCCCTGCAAAGAAGAGAATTTTTGTTCTTACAGTAGACACAGACAGAGATCATATAGAGGACATCAAAATGATAGCTTTGGATCCATATGATTTTTCAGAATTAGAAAATCCAGAAATATACAAAGCAGCACAGAGTCCTAGAGCCCTCTATACACCAGAAACATGGATGAGTTACCATCTCTTAGGAGAAGGATACTATATCCAGATCTACAGCACCAAAGAATGGAAGATGTTTCTTCCACATTCTGGAGACGGAAGACTTCTTGAGGAAGACAATATTATCAATCTCATAGAAGATCTACAAGACAGAGAGATGACAGAAGCTGGAAACGATAGTGATGACACTATTCCCACTATTCCAGATACACACAGAGACATCTAGAAGAAAGACGTAAGCAATGACGTCTAAAGAAAAGAATCGTAAGCAATGACGATCACAGAAGACAGCTGTAAAAAGTAGAAAAACAGTCACCTGACTTTTGACAGGATATAATTATTGTAACTTTACTTTTCTTTAAGCTTTACTTTTCTTTAAGCTTTCCTTTCTTTTCTTTAGGACCTCTCCTTTTTCTTTCCTTTTAGAAAGTGTCGGCCATTATGCTTGGCCTTTTCCTTATAGCTTCTCTATATAAGGGATCTTCCCCTTCATTTGTAAAAACACGAGAAAATATCAATACAACGAGAGCAATTTTCATTCAACCTATGTCTCTCTAAACTCTCTCTCTAGTTTCCAGTCCCAAATAGTTCCTTAGTTCCCCGTACCTAACAGTAGCCCATATATAAAAAAAAAAAAAAAAAAAAAAAAAAAAAAAAAAGAGTCGAACCGGCGACTGTATATTACCCTCGTCGGAGAAAACTTTTTCTCTCCCTCTCTTAAAACAAACCAAATCGCAGCGATTTGGTTTGTTTTAAGAGAGGGAGAGAAAAAGTTTTCTCCGACGAGGGTAATATACAGTCGCCGGTTCGACTCTTTTTTTTTTTTTTTTTTTTTTTTTTTTTTTTTTATATATGGGCTACTGTTAGGTACGGGGAACTAAGGAACTATTTGGGACTGGAAACTAGAGAGAGAGTTTAGAGAGACATAGGTTGAATGAAAATTGCTCTCGTTGTATTGATATTTTCTCGTGTTTTTACAAATGAAGGGGAAGATCCCTTATATAGAGAAGCTATAAGGAAAAGGCCAAGCATAATGGCCGACACTTTCTAAAAGGAAAGAAAAAGGAGAGGTCCTAAAGAAAAGAAAGGAAAGCTTAAAGAAAAGTAAAGCTTAAAGAAAAGTAAAGTTACAATAATTATATCCTGTCAAAAGTCAGGTGACTGTTTTTCTACTTTTTACAGCTGTCTTCTGTGATCGTCATTGCTTACGATTCTTTTCTTTAGACGTCATTGCTTACGTCTTTCTTCTAGATGTCTCTGTGTGTATCTGGAATAGTGGGAATAGTGTCATCACTATCGTTTCCAGCTTCTGTCATCTCTCTGTCTTGTAGATCTTCTATGAGATTGATAATATTGTCTTCCTCAAGAAGTCTTCCGTCTCCAGAATGTGGAAGAAACATCTTCCATTCTTTGGTGCTGTAGATCTGGATATAGTATCCTTCTCCTAAGAGATGGTAACTCATCCATGTTTCTGGTGTATAGAGGGCTCTAGGACTCTGTGCTGCTTTGTATATTTCTGGATTTTCTAATTCTGAAAAATCATATGGATCCAAAGCTATCATTTTGATGTCCTCTATATGATCTCTGTCTGTGTCTACTGTAAGAACAAAAATTCTCTTCTTTGCAGGGACTATTTCGAATCCCATTGCTGCTGGGAGAGTAGAATCTATGATGCATCTTAGTCTCTTTCTAACCGCCATGTTTCCTATAATCAGGAAGAATTTCTCTCCAAATTCTTCTAGATATTGTTCAATTTTTCCTTCTTCTTCTAGTCTGAAAGTTATCTGTTCCAACATTCCCATATGGAAGAATGACAGGATTTTTTGAAAAGGAAGGTCTGTGATGTTCAAATCTACTTGGAGTTTGAATAGTCCGGCTGTTTCTGTGTCTTTTAGATATTTGGAGAATGGTCCTCTGTTTAAGGCGAAGGGTTTTTGGATGACTTTTACTCCTCTAAATTTCCATCCTGGTTCTCCAAAGTGCATTTTTACTATCTCTTTCTGTGCATTAAGTAGTCCTTCAAAATGGCTACTTTCTGTTTTCTGTTTGATTATTTCTTCTCCTTCAGGCCATTCTTCAAATAGTGGCTGGAGGACTCTACTAGCAGGCATGTCTAGAAGTCTGGCTTTAAGCTGTGTATTGCTTCTGTTTACTGGGGTTTTTTCTTTTTGAAGGAATTTGTCTAGCTGTTGGACTTTGCTATTTAGACTTTTCATTATATTTTCTCTTTGTGTTGCTAGTGTTTCTATGGATTTAGTCTGTTTTTCTGCTTTTTCTCTCTTTTGTTCGAGGAAAGCAATCTGTGTAGCTGTCTGTTGTTGGAGTTGGGCCAGCTGTTCTTCTAACTTTCTGTTCCTATCTTCTAGCCTTGCTATGAGCTGGCTAGTATCTTCTCTAGCTACTTCTGAGTAGGGCCTGACTATATATATATATATATATATATATATATATATATATATATGCTAACCTGTCCACTTCCTGGGCAGGTTCGCATTGTGTCCATTTTTAGATGGATTATAAATACTCTTGATATAAATGTAATATATTAATAATCTAATAAAAAATTAATTTCTCTCTTTTTTGTAATTAATGAACTCTTTATAAAAGGTGCAACATTTAATGGGCAAAAGCCCAAAAGTAAATAAAAAATAAGGGAATATGTTCATCTCTAGACTCTAGATATCTAGGTTTTCATCGTTAGGTATCTTGGGTTGTAGTGTGGCCGGGCATTTGACCATATGATCTCGATCTTCGCGCGTTTTCTGGCCATGGTTAACATTACCGGACGAACAAAATACAACCATCGGAGTGAAGACTCAAGTGACATTTGCTATTGTACTTAAATTGGGAGAAAAAAATCATGACTCAACCAAACAAACAACTATTTATAAACTCATTCGGGTATGATTAATTCACATAATAAAATCATCAAATGAAATGGAAGGTTTATAATGATGATGTCTCAATTCCCAAATAAGAATTCATAACAGATAAGAAAGCAATAAAAAGAATACTCACTACTTACATTTATTAAGAAAATGTCATGATGTGGTTTTACTAGCTAGGATTGGGAAGAATGTGGAGGAGGATTAAAAATCTGTGTAGGCCACCAAGGATGCATGAGAGGGTAGACAAGGTAGAAATTAGAGCGATGTTTCCAGTAATAAAACTGGCCTTCTTCTTTAAATTTCACCTCTCCACTTTCCATGTTGTACTCGGCGAAAAAGTTACCCATCCGGGAATACAAGTACAAAACATCGTTGTTCATTGGATGGGCAGCTACTGCAAAATTGGTGGTTAAGAATGTGCATCTGTGATCCTTGATAACTTCGATGGTTGCAAAATCTGCATTGTGCTTCAAACTCAATCTCCTCTCATTACTAGAGTCATTATCATAATCACCACCACCCATCTCCTCCACATCCCACACATGTAAATGTCTGTTTTGTAATCCGGTGAGTCGCAAAACACCCTTGCATTCTGCAACATGAAACCTCATCCTCCCATCATTTGGTAGGTTGAAATTGGGGCCGTGCATCAGAGAGATGCAGCTGCTCCCGGTCTTGAAGGGATCATAGCTCACAATAAAATTGCCTATCTCGCCAACCCAATGCAATTTCCCATCATACGCCACAATATCAGAAGCAAATCTGAATTCTTTACCCAACAGTTCAGACTTAACCCATTCTCTAGTCTCGGAATAGAATGTCTCCGCAGCAAAACGTTTCGCCGTTTCCCGAACCTCTTGGTAATAAAAACGCACAACTCTGTACCGATAAACAGAATTAATAACACTCCCACGTTCACAAATCAATCCAAATTTGGAATAATGACCTGTGTTTGCATTGACGGATGAAGGAGGTGGCAGAGCAGCCCATTGTTTAGTAAAGGGATTGCACAAATAGTAGGACTTGTTCTTGCACCTCAACCCTGCCTGGCATAGGATCAAGTCATTGCAAGATGCTACTACAATAATACCTTCTTTTCCCTCGGGAAGATATCTAGCTAAACTGAAAGCGCGGAAATTGAAAATAGGGTTTTTACAAAACTTGGTGAGCGTAAAATGGAGCTCTGCTGGAAAGAGATGGGTCAGAAGCAAACCTAGGGGTTTATCCTGATCATGATATTGATTGTGTATGTCCACGAAGATTTTAATGAAATAGGGACTCGAGATTAGAGAGCACCAGCGTTTGCAGACCAATTTGCAGTGAATCGCAGATCTAGCTGTTGGGGTTCGACTCAGGATTTCGACTAGCAAATCTTCTTCTAGATCTTGGAGCGATAGTTTGGACTGAATTGATCTTGAAATTCGACGACGATATGTTGCTGCGCAGTTCCCGGCCATGCTTGCTTGCCCACCGGATGAACGAAAAAAAACGAATACCGGAGTGATGAGCCAAGATTGCGAACTTACGATTGGGAGTATATATAAGGTACAGCATCTAATGGGCCAGAAGCCCAATAATAAAGAAGATAGTGATAAAACGGGAACGTTTCAATCCGACAACAAATTAGGTTAAACCCTAACGAAGGGACAGGTTTCGTCTTAAACCCTCCCTGCAACCTCAATCTCCTCCAATTTCCTGATCGTACAAACGCCAAATCCCTAATTACACTCAATTACCTCTGCTTCGGTTGTTGAACAGAAAATGGTGTGGTTTCAGTGTGAAGATTGTGGTGAAAACTTGAAAAAACCCAAGTTACCTAATCACTTCCGGATGTGCTCTGCTACAAAGGTCTTTGTTCTACAAATATATATATATATATATTTTTTGTAATAATCTTTACATAAAATGCATCAGTTTTTTCTGGGTTTTTGTAGTTATCATGCATTGATTGCGGGGTAATGTTTGGGCAAGAAAGCGTGCAGAGCCATACTCAGTGCATCACTGAAGCGGTGCGTTTCACATTTCTCTTTGTTTTTTGTTATCTGAATGTCTGCGCAGATGGCTATCATCTCTTTGTTCGTATTGCAATTTCATTTGTTTGTTGATTCCTTGTTTATTTTATTAAACTCAGGAAAAATATGGACCAAAGGGTCCGGGGAAGGTTTCCAATGGTGCTACTCCAAAGCAAAACAAGGATGCTAAGAAGGGACCAGATGTTGATATAAATGTTGGATTATCTCAACGCCCACCTTGGTTTTGTAGGTTTGTCTTTTGTTTCCGAACTGCATCTTCCTGTAATCACTTTAATCGCATTTGTGCCATTGATACTGCATGTTGTGGGCTAGCATTTTTGTGTTGCTCTCTTTCTTTTGTATGGCATATAATTCTTGAGATAGTTGAGTTTGGATGGGAGGAAGAGTGTGTGTTATTGTGTTTAAAATATGTATAAAAGTCGGAAATTAGGGTGCCTGTGATTGAGTTCTCTTAAGTGATATTTGTTGAAGGGTCCAATTTTTTTGGCTGTGTACAGCAAGTATGCTAGGTCTGTGATGATTAATTGACATGTTAACAACAAGGTGAAAGATGTCTGTCTGGGGAGAGAGCATGAGCTTGGCTAGGCTGGATTGTTTCACTAGGTTTGCTTAGAATTGGAAATTGTTAACTGTTAAGGGTTTTGGTTTAAACCGTATTCGAATGCATGGAGGGAGTCAGGAGTAGCTTTTAATAAGCCACTTCTTTTTAGTTTCGCTGTTGTTTTCCTTTTCATGAACCCATCTAAGTCACGATACTTAGTGCAAATGTATGGGTTCACAGTCTCTGCAATACTAAGGCCACAAGTCAGCAAGCTCTACTTCTCCATGCTGATGGAAAGAAGCACAGAGCAAAGGCCCGAGCTATTCATGCAGCTAAGCAACAACCTAAACAGACAGAGGAATCCAATCAAAATGCAACTGTTCCGATTGAAAGTCAAACAAAGTGTGAGTTGCCTGAAACAGCTGCAAAAGAGCAAAAAGGGCAAGACACACCTAAAGCGGGAGATGTTCATACCAATTCAGATGCAGAAAATTGCAAGTTGTCATCGAAGAAGAGAAAACTTGATGCATCTGGGAAGGAAGTTGGTGATGGAAAAACTCCAGTAGAAGGAAGTAAAGAAGAGGAAAAAGATGTTCAGGTTAAGAAAGCAAAAGCTGACGTGCTTCAAGATCAGATTGCCACAGAGCCTGGCAGTATGAAAGAAGATACTAAAAGAAACATAAAGTGGAAGAAGTTGATCAAATCAGCCTTGAAATCTGTACGTGTCTTTAATTGCTTATTATATTCATTTTTTTAACGAAAACCTGAACATCTTAACATTAGTTTAAATTTTTCTATTTTCCTGTCATTTTCACACTAAAATTTCGTTTTTATATTGTCATATTTGGCACAGAATGATGGGGCTTTGAAGCTGAAGAAGCTGAAAAAGGTTGTGCTGAAGTCTCTCCAGGAATCTGGTATAACAGAAGACAAGACCCAACTCAGTAATCTGCTTGAGCACAAGGTGACCCAACCAGAACGTGTGTCGACATTTATTTTCTGGTCTCATCGTTTATAGTTAGTTATGTTGAAGATTGAATGGCTGCATAATCCTAATCCGACCATCGTTAGTCGATACATATATTTATATACTTATTTTCTTTTTTGATGATTGGGACAGATCAATTCCAGCTCGAAGTTCAAAGTTTATGGCGAGTATGTTTCTCTGGTGGCTACAGATTGAAGTTGAGCATCCTGGAAGAATGAAATTGTGTATTAGGTTTTTTTGTAGGCTGCATTATTTTCCCACCCTGTGTTTGAGAATCGAGTTCAGCCGGTCTTTGTTTCTCCTTTTTACAGAATTCAGACAGACTTCTTTATGGTTTGATATTGGCCATATCTAGAGGCCTGGAAAAGTTTTCTAAATCATGCACAACATTTGCAATTTTGCATCCTTGTATCTGTACGGCATCATTCTTTTAATATTATATGAAGAGTTAAATTTTTCACTACTGCAACTGGGTGAGGTTCGTAGAAAAGGAGGCGCCGCATGAGCTGAAACTCGTGTATAGGTTGCTAATTTCCTAAAGAAACAAGGTCGTTCCATTACCATTCAGATTCGATGAGGATGCACAAGCTGCTATGGTTCAAAGTGTATATGCTTTATGCTTCGAAGTCAAGTTCGGTGAATCAGAAAAAAAGGTAATACAAACACACGCATGTACGAGGAAATCCTAAAATCAAGACAGTAGTGTTCTTAAATTGCCATCACAACAAAAGAACGGAACAAAACAGTAAAATCCATACCATGTGCCATTTTTTTTCTCCAAATTATAGCCTCGGAAGGATAATTTAATGTGAACTCGTAAGATTTCTTGCATATAAACAAGCCTCGAAGATCAGTAACATTTCATGTTTAACAAAAAAAAATCAATAGAAACTGTAAGTCCTTAGCTATGTGCAATTGTGCAGAAGTAGTGAAAAAAAAGGTTCATTTCGATCTATATGCTTTGCCTGACGGTGTCTTCGACAGTGAAGGAACCATCTCTGAACTCTGTGTGCGTTTAAGCTGATCATATCTACACACCATGTTTAATTTCTTGACTTAGAAGAATTCTTGTTCTGACAGGTATAACTTGTTTGAAGCACATCGGTAGTGCATGCCCAGACTAACGTAGAAGACAATAAGCTACTATCAACAACAATACAGTTGAACATGCCATTGCCTGCAAAAAAGAAGTTGGTTCAATTTGATGTCCAAGGAGTGGGAAAGGAAAATAAACAAGATCTATCCACATAAATGTTGACACATACTAGTCATGAACTCACTAATGAAAGTAAAATATTTTGCCTGAGACTTACAGCGATTGCAGCAGCAGCAAGGCCAGCTCGCTCCCTAGGATCTTTGCGGTAGGAATTCCCAAAATAAAGAAAGGCTGCATAGAACCACATACATGGGCACACAAAGCCAAAGAGGAAACTGCAACAAAGAGATGACTATGAGGATTGGAGACTGGTGTTAGAAGCAGGGATAGATAAAATAATACTCACGAAAACCATCCAATCCCACATCCAAAGCATGGAAGAGGTTTGTCATATGCCCCTATCTGAAAATCCTCAGGATCTCTAATGAGGGTGTACTTTCCCCTCTCACGGTCTGCAGCATCCTGTCCTTGCCCTATCATCACCATAATGTCCCCCAGCTGTTAAGATAGGCACCGATTGATGCAGGAAGCCAATAATATTTAATAGAAAATAAAAGCACCAGTGTTGAACACAACAGTCGTGCACCACATGGAACAATACATTTGTGACAATATATCAGTGGGACACAACTCCTACCCTCCTGAACAGAAACCAAGTTCACGGGTAGAATTTGAAAACAAATAATCTAAATCCTGTGTGTTTCACAAGATATGGCAATGTATATTCACATTGCATAGGGCTGTCAAAAACAACTTCTTGAGATGCATCTTGTGCAGTTTGAATCACTACCTTTAAAAGATGCATAGAGCCGAGCAGATGGCCTCAGGCGATCAACATGTTTATCAGCAATAGATTTCATCACCTCAAGGCTGTTTCTAAGGCCCTCTTTCTGCTCGATGGCAGCTTCTGCAGCAAGATGTTAAGCTCTTGTTAGAAAATATATATTATGTCTATCAAAGAATCACCCTCAAGGCTCATAATCAATTGAAGTTGAAAATCAGTGGAATGTGAGAGTCTAGTGTGCAGGAGCCAATAACTCAAACTGAATTATCCATAAAGGAAAGGAGGACATGTTAGCAACAGCATGCATTCATTACGATGTGATTTCAAACCTTCAGTTACCGTGATCCATTTTTAGCAACAACAAGCATCGACTCACTCAACTAGCTCAAAAAATGAGGAGTAAGGGCAAGTAGTTGTGAAGCCTATCGCTAAGTAACCTTCTTAATACCTCATTCAAATAGATACTGGTCAATTAAATCTAAACTAAACTCATGTTGTTGAGGAAAAGGAAATATGTTACAGAAACATGCTTTGCAAAGAGTTTAGTGGAGTACTACAAACACAGTCCTGAAACAATCATATATATAGAGAGAAGATAACCCAAGTGAAAGGCCTACAACAAGGCCAAGAAAATAGATGCTTAGCTGCATGGGAGAACCTACCAAAGAGAAATACATCGCATCATTGACCAAAATTGTCACTCCTATCTATAATGAATTGCTCATCAAACCAGTCCCAAGTATGCCAAATCAAGTATCCTAATGTTGGTTGCTCAAAACAAAAAAGAGTATCCTAATATCTGGATGATCACATTTATCATTCAGATTCTATTCTAACATCTCATGAACTTGTTCTCTCCCCTCCACTAACAACAAATAATAAAGTTGTGGCAAAAAGGCTATACACAAAAGTAAATGACCAGAATTATGGAGAAAGTTTAAGTACTTGGATCCATTCGTGTTAAAGCAGACTAATCAGCACCAATTGACGTCCTTGGTTCGAGGCAGATGCCCAGAAATACCTGTTTCAGAAAGCAAAGAGATTCTCAGTTTCCTATGTGTCCAACATACCTCATCAGTACGAATTCAAGCAAAAGAAAGATGTAATCCACCGCATAAAAAAGAAGACCAAAAAAGAAACAAAATGAAAACAGCACGATTCTATAATCACAGTAAAACCTTAATACATGTCCTCTCCTTGAGCTTGTAAAAACGATCAAAATCTTTCAGACGCATAGAAATAGAAAACAGAGGGCAGATATCAAATGTTGACCTACTTCTATTTGATCAATTTGCAACTACAAGACTCCATAAAAAAACTACTGAGAAACCTCAATCAGCTCAAATTTATCACATAACCCAACTGGGTATATTGTCATATACATCACCACAGCACAAAACAACTACCAATCCCACCATAAAGAACTTCTCCGTACCATTGCTTCAAATACATATAAAACCATAACTTCTGAATCATTCCATAAAAAACAAGCAAAAAAACGAAAAGGGTGCTTGCCTTTGCGAAAAAGGAAGGAGGAGGGATGGGCTCTGAGAAACTTTCTGGTTGGTTTTTCTCTCCTTCAGATACAAAAGAAGCGATTTTGAAGAAGGGTATATAGAGGAAGGAGGTGTTGTACATGAAAAGCAATACTTTCACATTCGGTACTTTTAATTCGTTGAGGGTGAGAGACACTTGACTTGCCCTTTGTCTCTCTCTTGTTTTGATAACAAAGCGAAAGAAATGATTTTTCAGTTTCTTTCTTTTTTTTCCTTTTTCCAAATTTTAATTGTATGAGGAATGACAGGAAATTAATATAAATTGATGCAGAGAACGGAAATGCATTGAATTATGGGGTTTGTTGTACCTTGAAATTATTGCAGAAAAAAGAAAGTTAGGTGGGTTATTTATAGATTATTATTAAAAGACCATTACGCCCTTCTTCTTCTAACTGACTAGTTCTTTTTTTCATTCTTTGTTTTGTTTTCTACAGATTTTTGGCAAACAAATTGGTAATTTCCATGCTCTTTTTAGCCTTGTAAGCAAGTAGAAGGGTTTTCAACATTAGAAAAAAATAGTACACGTTTTCAAACATTAGATTTGTCAATTATAAATTTGCATGACATTGTGGATTAACTCAAGATAGTTTTATGAAAAATAAAATCAATTTTATCAC
This sequence comes from Viola odorata, assembly GCA_963691705.1. Taxonomy (NCBI): domain Eukaryota; kingdom Viridiplantae; phylum Streptophyta; class Magnoliopsida; order Malpighiales; family Violaceae; genus Viola; species Viola odorata. Next base: position 4,742,198 of record OY829546.1, read on the forward strand.
CTTGTATTTTATTTTATTTTATTTAAATACGAGACTGTTTTCATTCGAGCGTTTTTTGACTTTAATTTATTTTTTAAAAAAGTTGTCCATTACAAACTTATTTTAATATGTATTTAAAAAACTTGGTTTTATTTAGGTGTGAAACTATTTTTAGTTGTTAAAAGTACCTAATCATGTTTTAATAATTTATTTGTTCTACTTTTTTTCTTTTCTAAACCTTTATTTCCAAATGATGGTGACTGACTGCCGGCTATAATGATTTGGCTGATGTTTACCATTTTTATCAGATCGTCGACGTACGAAACCATCCGATTTAATCTAAGACGTTTTCCACCATGCCTATTCTATTCAATCCAATCACAACACAAAATATATTATAGCTCTAAATTTTATTAATCTCATTATAGAATGGTATATGGGAAAATTCAAAATTGTAAATCCAACAACAGACGATACAAATTTATTACTAGAATTAACTAAACAATTGTACCCACCTACACATTTTGGGAGCAGGTATAAGAACACACACAAAATTGAACAGCATTCGCCATATCGCAATTCGCACGAACTAGCAGGCCGGGATAGGTTCGTTGGCAATTCTTGTAGCAATCATTCTCTTGGCATATACCACCCATATCATAATTCGTTTTGCAGGTCTTCCCTTTCACCTCCACAATGCATGATACTACTACTACTAGCAGTAGTAGCACATTAAGCGAAAAAATGATGCGCCATTCTTTTGACATATTTTTTTAAGATTCTAATAACACGTATACGTATCTTGTTGCCGCTTAATGTTTTTTATATATATTACCGCTAGACCTAGCTGTATTTATATAGTGTTGCTGAGATTTGTTTCTGCAACATTCATCTCTTTCCTTGGTTTAGAATATGAGATTTCTTTCCTCATGAAATTGATTTGTTTCTTTTTCTTTGATTTGAAATTTACTACTAGTACTAGTTTGTTGGTTTTGGAAATTGATGATATATATTATCCTAATCGGTTTGGAATCACCTAAAACAATCTTTTTACTATAGAAATTAACAATAATATATTTTTGCTTGGTTTATAAATGATCTTTCCTAAATGAATTTGATTAGTGAGGGTTGATACTATTCAATTTGTTTCTTTTTTAAGGCTTTCTTTCATTTGAAAATTTAGATTTGACTAGGTTGATTATGGAAATTGATATATATTATGCTCAGTAGTTAATTTCATTAGTAAAATGTGGTATTGTTTGATCATTGACTTGATCGAGCAACCAAATCATAATTATAATTACATAAAATTGCAGAAACATTGTGTTTGTGGCGGGGTCGCACCAGCCGCAGCCGGTGCTGCTAGCTTCAATTCCAAGTCTAGACTTTGCGGGGGCGGGGTACCCTAAATCTAATCACCGCCTTTCAGGAAGGAAAAAAGTGTACCAAGAAGGTCAAGCAATCCATCCACGGCAAAAATTATTGGTTGACATGTTTTTAATTAATTTAAACATGCCAAAGAAAAGAATCACAACACAATGATCCAAAAGAATCTGCACAAAATAATTAATTAGCTAAAACCCTAATAAAAATATAGAAAAAGAAATTAAACAAATTCATAAAAGTTGGGCCAAGTCGGGCTAGCCCATTAACTATCCACCAAAACAAAAGGAAAACAAGCCCATAAAAGTGCCCCTTAGGCCTTATCTATCCATATCAGTCAAAGAAAACTTTTGGAACACAAAAAGGCAAAAGCTTTTTTATTACTCCAGTATATTTATCTTTCTTCCATTGCCTGCCGCCGAGCCAACGCAACATCGACAAACAGTCCTCACCGCACTGTAGCCAAAACGCCACGTCCATTGCTTTGCCACCCACTTCTTTTTTCTTCTTCTCCAGTCTTCCTCCAAGTTCCAACCTTTCTTTCCTCTTCTTTCTCCGGAGAGTAATTTACCACTCTGCAAGCTGAGCATTATGAGTGATCAAGGACACCCACTTAACAATTCCAATTCCAATTCCAATTCCAATAACAGTAACAACAACCATGAAAACATCACTGATGGACAACATGGTCTTTCAGTCGACTTATACCCTCTTAGTAGCTACTATTTTGGATCCAAAGACCCTCTTGCTTTAAAGGATGAAACTTTGGCTGATCGTGTCCGCAGGATGAAATCAAAGTACTCTCCTTTACTTAATTTCTCTTGTCCTGGTTTTCTTGAGTATTAACCTGTTTCTTGCTTTTAATTGGATTTATCTGATTTTCTTTTGAAGCTATGATGCTTATGGATTGAGGACCTGTGTTGAGGGAGTTATGCTGGTTAGTGTCTTCTTTCAGTATTTGTACCTTGTTGTTTGAATTTTCATTTATTCGGTCGTTATGTACGGTGTCTTTGTCAAATTGCTGCACGTGGGTCTTTTCTCCATGTTTTCAGGAGCTGGAATTGATTCTTTAGTGTCAATTTTATGCATAGAAAAAGAGCCCAATTTTGAAATATCTAGTAGGGTCAGTTGTTATGTTAATGGAAATTGATCAGCTATAATGGAAGATAATGGCAAGTGGCATGCCAGATGATATATATGTTTGTTTAATGTTTAGCTTATCTAGGACTGGGCTTAGTATCGGCAACTTTTCTTCTTGTCGATTAAGAACCCCATACAGTGCACACTATACTGAATCGCAAGGTTGTAATGTTTGTTAAATCAGGTTGAATTGTTCAAACATCCTCATCTACTGCTATTGCAACTAAGAAATTCCATCTTTAAACTACCTGGTGGTCGTTTAAGACCGGGTGAATCAGGTATTTGTGCTTGTTAGTAAGTTTTCTTTTTTATAATGTAAAGGTGGAAAGGTGAATCATTCTTGAACTCTTGGGAATCCTTCTACAGTTTATTTGATGACTGGGTTTTGGACTTTCCAGATATTGATGGATTGAAGCGTAAGCTGTCGAGTAAGCTTTCTGGAAATGTGGATGAATCTGAATGGGAGGTATTAATTGGTTGCACTGTGTTTGTATTATGGTATCATCATTGCATGTATTAAGGTACTAAGATGTTCTCGATGCTTAGGTGGGAGAATGCCTTGGAAGGTGGTGGAGATCTGATTTTGAAACTCTATTGCGTCCATACTTAACGCCAGACCGAAAACTGCCTAAGGTGATTGTACCGAGACTACTCCTTTGAAGTTTTGAGTTTTTACTTTTTTTAATTTCCTGTGTCTTTGATGTTCTACAGGAATGCATAAAACTTTTCCTTGTGAGGTTACCAGAAAATCGAAAGTTTATCGTTCCAAAAAACTTTAAATTGCTTGCTGTTCCACTGTGTCAGATTCATGAAAATCACAAGGTGAAATTTCTTATGGGGATTGACTAGGATTGTTGGTTATTTAATACTCTTGCAAATTAATTGTCTCAATATCAGTACCATTGATTTTTCTTCATGTTGCTGAGTGTACTTTATATTTTTCCATTGCTTCTTAAAATTATGTTGAAACTACTACACCTACTACCTTGGTCTTCGCGGAGAATTTACCGAAGTTGAATATTGGATGGTTTCGGTTTGTGATGCATTCTAATTTTTATTTTTGTAGACATATGGACCGATAATATCAGGAGTTCCACAGCTGCTGTCAAAGTTCTCCTTCAACATTATCAACTCTTGAGTTAGGCTTGTTTGCTGTCACTGTGAGTGAGGTGTAAGGTAACTAAAGATACAACAGTTTGATGTTGTTTGGAGAGAATACTCTTGCCCGAGATGTCTCCTTTTTCTGACATCTTGAAAAGACACGTTGTATGTACCATATAGTTTTATAGATAATCTCTGCTGGTGCTTTGTAGTGTCAGACAGAGAGGAGTATAAGTGTTAGTGTTTGAGTGTTTTTTTTAAAGAAAAATTCAAATGTCTCAATGTCCTATGTATGATTTTTGTATAAAACTTTTATGGAAGTACCACATAGCCTCCAGTATTACTAATTCCGTCATTTGTTGAAATGACGGAAGTTTGAACCTCGTCAACTGTTTGGTTATATATAAAAACTGCTTATTATAGAAGTATGCATCTTATTTTTATGTCTTCTGATTCAGTCCTTAGCTTTCTGCCGATAGTGTGGGAAGAAGAAAAGACCTCTTAGAGATTTTATTTGATGTTTGTGAAACTAGAAAGCCTCAATTTACAATCTTGGTATTCAATTATGGTTCTCTCGACTGTCCAGAGACCATTATACTTTTCATCACCGAAATGAGTGTTTTCTAAAACTAGTTTTCTTCAGACATCCAAGTCCGTGGTGCTTCAGTTATATTTAACTCGTGGCAGACAGGCAATCATTTTAGTTTTCAACATTGAAGCAGGATTTTAACTGGTACTCTTGAGATGTTGAAGTCCATGACTCAGTATCTGTATTGAATTTGTTGCGTATTCTTATATCGATATTCTGGGTTTGGTGCTTGGCATGGTGCGTGTTATCGTGGTGCAGTTGCTCTACATGCTTGGCTTGTTTTAGGTTCCATCTTTTGACAGAGTTGTTGCTCATGTGTGTGTTGAACAGCCAAGTCCTGAGTAGCTGAGGAGTTCCGCATTCGTTGTAGGTGAGCTATTCTGCCAGAGTCATACGATGTTTCTCTGGATAAAACAATCTTACATAATTTCACTAGAGAATTTCATCTTCAATTCAAACTTTTACTCCACCATACTAAATGCTTTATAGTTTAGACAACGCTACTATATTCGGAATGCTAAATGGATGTTTTTTTAAAAGCGGTTCAAAGGAAATAACTCTTCCAATGTAATTTCCATTAGTCACCAACGGCATAGACTTTCCGGCTGCCTAACCCATTTTCCAGCTAAGAAATGGGAATAGGAAAACGAGACGACTAGTCAACAAATCAAACCAGATGTCATCCTTTTCCCTTTCCCTTTTGCGCATCACGGTCTTGTTTACTTTGAGAATCTTTTGTCCATTCTTATCATTTTAGCTGTGGAAAAAACATCCTCTAGAAAATTTGAACATGGATAGTGATTGGCATTGTTGTCTTGTCTTTTCACAATGGACATCATTTTTTAAACGTTTACATGCGATGCAAATGGCTCCTTAGACGGAGAGTAAATTCGTATAAAATTGTAGCATATTTGATTAGTGCATGTCATTAATCGAAGTATTTTTTGATTAAAAATAAAAGTATGAAAAAATATAATGACTAGTGAGTTGAGTAAACATTTTTTTGTGAAATATCCATGGATTGTCTGAAAATATTCAGTTCAATATCCTCATTTATCGATGAATCTATAACTCAACGGTACTTTTGGTAGTGTGTATATGCGTCTTGAGTTTCATGTCCCTCGTAGAATTTTTAATTAAAAAAAGAAAACTTGACTTGACTCCGCTGCAAACCGGATAGACCATGTTGACCGTGGACATTTCCACTCGCTTGTAAACCGGATAGAAACTACCAACTTTGGGTGGTAAAATCTGTATAATTAGGTAAAAAATTAGTCTAAACCACGTGATTTGACATTTTTACGTTGAATGACGTGTTTACATTTGCATAACTGAGGTTTAATGATAATTTTGCAAACGTGTCCGATGATGCAACAACCCTTTTACAAAAAGAAAGTTTTCTTGCCACAATAATTAGTGACAAAGTATTTTAATACTTAATTGTTAATCCTCTTTTTAAAATGTCCAGGTCCACTGAGCTATTCTTAATCATGGTGAAATAATTTTCTAAAAAAAAAGAATAAAAAATTCTAGTGGCTAAGGTGTTATTAACTTATTATAATGAGTAATGAGTTGATTTGGAAGGTGTTCAAGCATATTTAAATATGTAAAATTTTAAGCTTCGTTTTCTAAAAAAGTAAAATAAAATAAGTAACTTGTTTGTGGTTTTACTTTGTTTTTAATCCTCAAAGTGGTAAAAGATTAAAAAAATTAGGTGGTATTTTTTTGGAAGAAGACGAACAATAGTAGTAATCGAATAATAAAGACTTATTTATCGTTAAAATCTTGAGTTTGGATTAGAAGAATTGTTATTTTTAATACGTAGACAATGTTCGAGAAAAAATAGTCTATTTTATGTGAGAGAGTAAGAAAATAAAAATGAAAACAGAATTTAGTAGGAATAGGATGGTAAACGGTAAAAAGAGAGCACAAAAACAAGAGGGAAAAAAAGGCGCGAGTCTGTGTCTGAGTTAAAAAAGAAAAAGGCAAAAAAAAAAAATGCAGAGAAGAAAAGTAAAAGAAAGGGAGAAGTGATCTTCCTCATAGTTTCAGTAATGGCGACTGCTGCTTGCCACCCAAATTTGTCTGCGAGTCACCCATCTCATTTATTTAAACCATTCTTATAGGTGACATTGTGACACTCTTATTTCCATTCCTCTCCAACGAGTTACAAAGATTCTTCTGACCCAAACAAAATCATGAAGAAAGGAGGCCTAAACCCTAATGTCAAGCTCAGGCTCTCCCTCCCTCCCCCCGACGAAGTCTCCCTCTCCAAATTCCTGTAATTATCCCCTCTCTTACTCCTCCTCCTCCTCTTCTCTTCTCCTCTGTCTATTGCATTCTTCTAATTGTTGTTGTTATCGTCCGTTGCAGAACTCAAAGCGGCACGTTTCGTGACGGCGATTTACTCGTGAATGGCGATGGCGTCAGAATCGTTTCTCAGAGTGAAACTGAAGCTGTAAGATTTTCCTATTGTTACTCTGTTGAAAGAAAAGAAACGAGGAGATTTTTCAGTTTTTATTACTCAAATGAGTAACTTAGCCGTGAGATCAGTGGTTTTGGTTTTGTTTTAAATCTTGTTTGTTTGTTTTTGGTGATGTTATCAGCCCCCTCCGATTAAGCCAACGGATGATCAATTGAATCTATCGGATGTAGATACAATTAAGGTGATTGGGAAAGGAAGTAGTGGAATTGTGCAGTTGGTGCAACATAAATGGACTGCCCAGTTTTTTGCATTGAAGGTATTTTGTGCAGTTCATAAACATTTTCTGTACTCCACCTGCACTGCGCTTATTCTCTCTTGATTACAGTATGAAGAATGTGAGAATTAGGCACTCCTAATCTTCACTCTAAGTACTTAAATTGTGTATTCTTTTCTTTACCAGCTTGTGAAAGGTACTTTTCACAAATGTAGGAATTTTTCCGTTTGAAGCTTAAGAAGAATGGATATGCCTAGGGTTATGTTGTTTTCGTGCAACATAATTTGTTTCTTCACTTTCTTTCTTCACAGTTCACTTGAAGTTAAAGTTTCAACTCAAATTATGATCCTTGTTTCTTAAGAATTAAGGTTAGATGACCTTGCTTTATCTGTCGTGTGCCTTTTTTGTATTGCTTTGATGGGCATTGATGTGGTGGTAAAGAAAAATAAATACATAGAAACAGTTTCTGGTTCAAGTAAGCCTTTAGTCTTGTTGGTTTTAGGGTGAAAAACCTCTCTGTGTCCACTGTCACAAAAATTGACATTCATGTTCAATTCCAGGTCATACAAATGAATATTCAGGAGTCTGCACGCAAGGCAATTGCTCAGGAGCTCAAAATTAATCAATCGTCACAATGCCCATTTGTGGTCACGTGTTATCAATCTTTTTACAGTAATGGTGCAATTTCAATTATTCTAGAGTATATGGACGGTGGATCTCTAGCAGATTTATTGAAGAGTGTTAAAACAATTCCAGAAGCGTACATTGCTGCTATCTGTAAGCAGGTACAAAATTTGGTCATATTACTCATGAATCTCAATTATTTACAAGTTTCGGTGCATTACAGTTTACCTTGCTTCCTTTTTCAGGTGCTGAAGGGTCTTTTGTATCTTCATCATGAAAAACACATCATACACAGGGACTTAAAACCTTCTAATTTGTTGGTAAATCATAGGGGAGAAGTCAAGATTACTGACTTTGGTGTAAGTGCAATAATGGCAAGCACCTCAGGGCAGGCAAGCACCTTTGTTGGCACATTTAACTACATGTCTGTAAGTAACTAACTTATACTGGGGCCATTAATTTCCAATTCTTTTCTCATTGCTTCTGATAATAACCATTATAAGCAAATAGTTTTACCGTTTCCATTTTTTCGGTTTGTAGCCTGAGAGGATACTTGGAGGAAAACATGGCTATAAAAGTGATATTTGGAGCTTGGGATTGGTATTGCTGGAGTGCGCGACAGGGCAATTCCCATTTATCCCGCCAGATAAAGATCAAGGATGGGTTAATGTTTACGAGCTCATGGAAGCTATTGTTGATCAACCACCACCTTCTGCTCCTTCTGATCAGTTTTCTTCAGAATTTTGCTCATTTATATCTGCATGGTAAAGATTGAATTATGGCTCAATTCATAAATTCCCCCTTTTTTTGTATGGTTTTTAATTGTCTTATATAGTTTCATTATCTTGTGAATTCTAGCAGTTTATAAATATCGACGCACAACCAACTTTTTATGGTTTTTTCTTTTCTTTTTTTGATAAAAAAAATTCCTTTGCGGGGATATTTACTTGCAGTTGATTTTACATGAAAGAAGTAAAAGACAGAAATATATGCATACATTTACAAGATTTTTGGTGCCATTTCTGTCACTTTCAAATTACTGAAACATCTATTGGAGAATTCAATTTCATTCTCATTTTGGTTCCATTATCTTTGGTTTTTGTATTTGAAGCTATGTAAGTTTCATAGAAAATTAGTACTTATGGCATTGTTTTTTCCGGATATTGTAATGCTGACTTCATCCCGTTTCTACTATTTTCAGTGTGCAGAAAGACCCAGACAATAGACTGTCGGCACAGGAACTTATGGTATGGGAAATTCCTGTGTTTCTTTCCCCCCTTCGTATTCCAACTCAAATCACATTTTTGATGCATACTTGACATTCTTCAAATCACATTATTGATACAAACTTGACATTGTTGACTCTGATTGCTTTATTTTATCCTATCCCATATGTATGCCAGGCACATCCTTTTATAAACATGTACGATGATCTACATATAGATCTCTCTGCCTACTTCACGAATGCTGGCTCTCCACTTGCAACCCTTTGAAACTCCTAGTAAGTCCACTTTCTTTTGGTGTTTTAAACCAATTTTTGGATTTAGTGTTTATTTCAACTTCTTTTATTTAATTGAGAATCACATCATTTTGGTTAGCCAAAGGCCAGAATGACATCCTTTCATATTATAAGAGTTGGATCTTCTTGCATCTGTTGGGAGCATTGAATTCTCTTTGCGATGATAACTAGCTCATAATTTTATTTCAAGCATGCTTCATTCTACACTCCTTGATCAGTGCTGTTAGGATTGTTTGTTGGTGGTGGATAGCATTCCACTTTGAGTACTTCGCGCCCAGGATGTGTAGCCTTGCATACTTGAAAACATCCATCCCCGCACAAACCTATATAATACTCTTTGCAGGTGAACCCTTTCACCTCCACAACCATTCTTGTGCATGATAGCACAACTACTAGTAGTACTACAATATTAAGCCCAAAGACAATCAAGGATTTTTTCGCCATCTCGATCTACACTTATCTTTCTGTTATAGTTAGCTTGATGTAGCTGTATTTGTAATTTTGTATAGTGCTGATGAGATTTGTTTGTTCATGCATTTCTTTGCCTGGTTTGGAAATGGAGGTTTTTTACCTTATGAGATTCATTAGGTTGGTTGAATCAAAATTGTTTATTTTTTCCCACTAATATTGATTTGGTTGTTGATTATGGAAATTGATACTATAAGCCTATGTAGGGAAGAGGGATCAGAGGGGTAAGGAAGGGGGAGGGAAGGAAATTTTTAAAATTTCCCTTATATGGGAAAAAAAAATGCAAGGGAATTAAAAATAAAGCAAGGGAATACAGAGTAAATAAATTGTAAAAATTTCCTTCAGGCCCACAAAATATTTCCTCCCACATATGGGAAGAAAATGAAGTAACTAAAGAGAAATAAAAAAATATTCCAATATTATCCTGGCTAGGTTTTCACGTTTTTTTATTTCAGAGTTTTCTTTTCTTCAATAACAGAAAGCTCCAAATACTTCTTGGAATCACTTCATTACTGCTCTTACTGTATTTTATTCAGAAGAAAGGAAGGGATTTTCCCGGCAACCAACCTGTATTTGATGGTTCGCTTCTGAAATTGTCTTATCATGAACTCCATACAGCAACAAAATGGATTTTCTTCAAATAATCTTATTGTTTTGGGCAGTTTTGGCATGGTTTATAACTTATAAGGGAGTTGTAGATGAAGCTAAGACTGCTGTTGCTGTGAAAGCACTCAACCATCTGCATATAGGAGCTGCAAATAGTTTCATTGATGAATGTGAGGCCTTAAGAGATATCAGACACAGAAATCTCATCAAGATCATAACAGCATGTTCCAGTATTGAGTTTCAAGGAAATGAATTCAAGGCTTTGGTTTGCGAGTTTATGGCTAATGGAAGCCTAGAACAGTGATTGCATCCAAATCCTAGTGTAGATTGGACCAATGTAAAAGCAGGGACTTTAAGTTTTCTCCAGAGATTAAGTACTTCTATTGATGTTGCTAATGCACTAGATTATCTGCACAATGGCTGCCTACTTCAATTATTCTGTGATATAAAGCCAAGCAATGTTCTCATGGACAGTGAGATGACTGCCCACTTGAGTGGCTTTGGATTGGCTAGTATCCTTTCAGAAACTAATGTTTCTTCATCAAATCAGTCCAGCTTGCTTGGCATAAAAGGATCCATAGGTTACACTGCCCCAGGTAGCTTGTTCATCAGTCATCAAGATTTCTGTTCATGAACTATGACATACACTTCTTATGTGGGAGGAAATACTGCTACTTGAGTATTTTTGTATGATTGTTTCTTATGTGTTTCATAAGGTAAGAGAGTATTTTTGGATGATTGTTTCTTATGTGTTTCATAAGGTAAAAATGAAAAATTTAGTTAGAATAATCTGAATTGACAATAAGAGTAAAGTGGTAAAAACAATTAAATTTCCTTTTCTTTTCATCCATGTTGCCATATACCAATATTAAAATTTACTTCCTTTTCCCTTGTATATAAATATGCAGCCATACAAGGGAACTTTTTTAAAACTTTCCTTACTCTCCTTCCCTTCCCTTTCCCTTATTAAATTTCCCCTCTTTTACTCCGTGCACTTTGATTCCCATACAAAGCATAAGAGAAAACTCCATTATTAGTTTATTAATTTCATTATAGAAAGGTATACATGCGAAACACAACAAATTCCATCATATTAAGAGGAAACTCCATTATTATTAGTTAACTAATAATCCTAATTAACTAGCAATTGTATCCACACACACATTTTGCGGAGGAGGCATCGGAGACGCAACGCCCGTAGCTTCCATTTTCGGCTCCGTGTCTTGAATTACATTCGGCGTCGCATTTTGCAGCATCGTCGCAAGGAAACCCCAAGTCTATGATGTCTTCACACTTATTCGAGAAAGGATAATAACACCCACAAACCAAAGGAAGATCCGTATTGCAATCCACATGGACTTTCCTGTCCGGATGTTGTTTCTGGCATTCTTGAAAGCATGCCTCGTAGCATATACATTATTTTCGACTTGCAGGTCTGCCCTTTCACCTCCTCCACACTCATAACTACTAGTAGTAGTACCATAAGGCCACAGACAATGGCATTATAACAAGTTGGGGATTTTTTTGCCATTTTTTCTTAATTTTTTTTAGAACTACTAGCTAGATGTAGCTGTATTTTTATAGGTGTTGATGAGATTTTTTTATATATTTATTTTCTTGGTTTAGAAAAAGCGAGATCTCATGAAGTGGATTAGGTTGATTGGATTAATTTGCTTTGATATTCAGTAGGCAATAGGCATGCTATTGATTATGGAAATTGATAATATATATTATCCGATCGGATGGGAATAATTTTTTTTTGCTTTTTATAATTAATATTATCCTAGGAAATAACAACATATATAGAAAGGTAATTTTTGAAGGATACGATGTTGTAGTTCAAATGGTTAGTATAGGTCCATTTTATGACATTAGTTATGGATTTGATTGTTAATATTATAATAATATAATCAAATATAACCAAAAAAAATATAATTTTTCAAAAATTATAATATTCATCAAAATTTCCATCGGTGAAACCCTTGAGCCAACCTTTTTACTAGGCCATTAAAAACCAACCTCCTTAAAAGGACCTACGTTAATGGGCCATGGGCCGACACGGAACAACCTATCCTGTTCGCGTACAGCTAGGTAATGGTCTATATTAGGGTTGGCAATGGGGTGGGTATGGGGCGGGTAAGATAGTATTCATACCCGCGCCCACAAATCTGCCGGTAATTCATACCCGCGACCGCACCCGCGCGGGGCGGGTAAAAGCAGGCAAATTGTACCCGCGGGTAATACCCACGGATACCCGCAGATTTGATACCCGCAATATTATCTTCCTTGTTAAAAATTGTTGTACATACAAGAACATGCGTACTCCAAAATAAGTGTCAAATTATGCAAAACCAGTAATCATTATAACATACAACCACACCAATTGATCTGAGCTTGTGAGTCCTCACAAGCATTTCATCAATCAATGAATAAAAGTTTGCACAATCGCAATCAATTACATCACCAATAACATCAGAACTCATTGTCTTCAGTGTCAGTATCTTGATAATTTAGACATTCGGCAGATTCAGCACCACAACCTACGAAGGTAAACACATAAATAAATAAGATGTATAATTGTTTATGCATAAGTTCAAAACTGAATAAATAAAACTATATTTATTATTGTACCTATATATTCAGCTGCCCACAACCAACTACGAGTACACATTAAAGCTTCAATGGTTCTTGGATGAAGTCTGTTACGATATGAGCTGATCACTCTACCACTTGTGCTAAATGCAGACTCAGATGCAACAGTAGACACTGGAATAGCTAGAATATCACGAGCAATTGCCTTTAAAGTCGGGTACTTAACTCCTTGCACCTTCCACCATACGAGAATGTCAAAATTTTCTGTTCTTGGCAAGACACGCTCCTCTAAATAAAGATCCAACTCACTTATTACTTGTGGAGTGTGATCAGTTTGGCACTCCATCACAAACATATCATATTCAGTCATACTAGCTTGAGAAGCGTTCATTGTCAATAAAGCTAAAGATGGATCCAATGTTGCACTTGCATCCGTTCCCCTCACTATACTCTTTCACCAGATCATAACAAACTCTCTTAATTTTTTCAATCTCCGCAACATAATTAACACCATAAATTTTACAGTAGTAAAACTGAATCAACTTCATCTTATATTGTGGATCAAGTATCGCAGCAATAGCCATAAGAACATTAACATTATCCCAATATTTGACAAACTTGGTCATCATGTCATTAGCCATTGCTGTTATAATAGGTGACTGAGAGGTTAACCAATCTCTCAATCTCAATTTCAAGTCACAAATCTTAGAAAAATACACATTTGCGGTAGGATAAAGTGTGCCACTAAACAATTCTGTAACTTCATAAAAAACCTTCAGTTTAGCACAAATATCCGCAGCAAATTTCCATTGTAATTCAGTGACAATAGGACATGTTCTGCACTCAGTGTTTGTAACTCTAATCCTAGTGAAAACATCCTTATATAATAGTGTTGTTTCTAACATGAAAAAGGTGGAGTTCCACCTAGTTGGATAATCAAGAGAGAGACTTCTAGTAGGTTTGTTAGGACCAACAAACGTACCTTCAAACTTCTGTAATCTTTTTGGAGTAGCCGTCCAGTACGAAACACTCTCCCGGATTGCACTAATACCATCTTTGATAACTGCAAGTCCATCTTGTACAACCAAATTCAGGATGTGAGCACAACACCGCATGTGAAGGTAAGATCCATTAGCAATGAGAGACCGAGATTTTAACTCATCCGACATCAAAACCATCATAGCATCGTTAGTAGAGCAATTATCTAAAGTAATCGTAGATAACTTTACATTTATTTTCCATTCAACAAGAGTCTTCAATAAAGCTTCAGAAAGTACTTCTTTGCTGTGCGGACATGGCACATATAAAAACCTATAGTTGACACAAAACTTAGTAAGATTCAAATAACAATATTGAATTCAAACATAAACTATATATTTTATATAAGTTATGAAAGTACCTTAAAAGTCTGTTTTGCAATTTCCAACTGCGATCAATGAAATGTGTTGTGATAGCCATATAGCCTTTCTTTTGATTAGAGGTCCACATATCAGAGGTGATGGCTATTCGGCTTTCATTTTTCTCAATGAGCTCCATTAAATTACTTTTCTCTTTCTCATACATCCCAACTATATCACTTTTCAAAGTATTCCGGGAAGGAACCTTAAAAAGTGGTTGAAGCGAACAAACAAACCTCTTGAAATTGATTTGCTCCACCAAAGAAATAGGATGTTCATGCATCGTAACCAAACACACGAGCTCTTTTCTTGCAATTTTAGGATCAAATGTAGTTGAAGTCAACTCCTCCTTCCCACTTTTACTAACATTGCCAGTCAAATACTTCTAATTAAAGGTGACAAATTGTCGCCTTGGACAACTTTTCACATGATTATGCAAATGAGATGTTCCATAACCACGCCCAGCAGCCAATAGCTTATTGCAATACTTACACTTTGCTTTCGGCTTATTACCAACCGTAGCCTCTGTAAAATGTTCCCAAACAATACTCTTTTGTTTCTTTTTTACTGGTTCAAGACTAGAGTCTTCTTGGCCGGGTGTTGAGTTTTGTGTGGATGATTGAGTATGTTCAATTGGATTGGAACTAAACACTTGTGAACCCAATTGGATTTCTTCATTCTGGTGTTCTTGATTTTCCGTTATATTTATATCTACAAACAAGATAATACTGAATGAAATAAAATCACATTATTGGTTCTTCTTAGCTCAAACACAGTTTACCCATGAAATTTAAATCACAATATCAACACATAATTATGCATAAGTTCAAAGAATAGAGATGAAAATCAAACCTGTTTGACCCAATGCAAGAGGAGGGGAATTATTTGTCATTCGAGAGGAGACTAGAGAGTAGAGAGGAGAGGACAGAGGAGGACGACTGCGGACAGCGGACTGGCTGGTGGTTGCTGCTGCTGACTGCGGACAGCGGACAGAGGAGGACGACTGCGGACAGCGGACTGGCTTATTTTTAGGGTTAGACTCATGTTAATGTTTTTAGGACAGTTTGAAGACACCATTTTGATAATAAGTTAACTGAGTTTGGAAGCAAAATGACGTGTTTAATATCAAAATGACGCCGTTTTGGTGTTAAACACACCATTTTGATAATATCAGAATATTCGAACAAATATGACTTACAACGTACGAGTCTAACTTATTCTAACGATATTTCATATTCTAGTATGTTAAATCTTTACATTTTATGATATAAAAACTATAAAGATTAAAATGATTATATATAGGCTAAAAAATATAAGTATTAGAATACTCAAATGTAAAGAGTACGTTGAACAAATATGACTTACAACGTACGAGTCTAACTTATTCTAACGATATTTCATATTTTAGTATGTTAAATCTTTACATTTTATGATATAAAAACTATAAAGATTAAAATGATTATATATAGGCTAAAAAATATAAGTATTGGAATACTCAAATGTAAAGAGTACGTTGAACAAATATGACTTACAACGTACGAGTCTAACTTATTCTAACGATATTTCATATTTTAGTATGTTAAATCTTTACATTTTATGATATAAAAACTATAAAGATTAAAATGATTATATATAGGCTAAAAAATATAAGTATTAGAATACTCAAATGTAAAGAGTACGTTGAACAAATATGACTTACAACGTACGAGTCTAACTTATTCTAACGATATTTCATATTTTAGTATGTTAAATCTTTACATTTTATGATATAAAAACTATAAAGATTAAAATGATTATATATAGGCTAAAAAATATAAGTATTAGAATACTCAAATGTAAAGAGTACGTTGAACAAATATGACTTACAACGTACGAGCCTAACTTATTCTAGCGATATTTCATATTTTAGTATGTTAAATCTTTACATTTTATAATGACTATATATTTTTAAAAATATAATGATTATATAAAATTTGAAATGACTATATATTTTTAAAAATATAATGATTATAAATAATTTAAAATGTTATTCATATAATTTGAAATGGAAAAAGAGGATCCAAAAATCGTGTAAAAAAATATAATGTAGTGAAAAAATGAAGGCATTTTAATTTTTTACAATACTAAATCTTTACATTTTATGATTCAAAACATATAAAATCTTACAATAGTAAATCTTTACATTTTATGATTCAAAACATATCAAAAAATTGCGTAACAAATCGAAATATAGTGAAAAAAATGAATTTTTTTCATTTTGTTCCAGCGCGAGGCGTCATGAATCCCACTCATGACGCCAGGCGAGGTGTCATGACGCCTCGTGCTTTAGGAAATCAACATCGCGAGGCATTTTACATCAGAGCGAGGCGTCATGAAGCCCACTCACGACGCCAGGCGAGGAGTCATGACGCCTCGAGGGTATATATAGGAGGCTGCAACTTAAATCAACAAATCTATCTTCTCTCTCTCTCTTCGTTCGTCCCTCTCTCGACTCTCCTCAAACTCCAAATCACCCAATCCATCAAAAACTACCCAAATCACCTCCAAATCATCCCCATATTTAGGAAATCACTCCTTACACATCCATAACCAAAACCCATCAATCAATTTTAATTCTTAACCACTACATATCCACCCAATCCGAAATCCCCAATTCCAGAACCCTAACTTGCTCTTCCGTATTTTTACCCTCAAATCTCTTAGATTTACACTAAATATGGTAGGAGACTCATCTTCCAAACGTACTCGAGGTGGAGACATGAAGAAAAGGGCTCAACGCGAAAGTCCACGTCTGCTACTCGGGTCGTCGTCTTCAAATCCTCTTCCTCCCGCAGCTGAAGAAGATGAATTCGTTGTCCTAGCTACCACAAATTCCCGATTCTATGTTCCACCTCCCACCTATGATCCAATCTTTTTCACAAGTAAGCGTACATTCTTATACTATAAGAATTATTTTGCTACTGCTCAGATTATCATACCACGTGTGTTTGATATGGAAAATATGATTAAATGTGCTCTACATGGATTATTGGATTTCCAAGGATGGACTAAGGCTGTAGGAATTTGTCGAGATTTTAGTCCTGTGCTTGTCAGAACTTTCTATGCGAATTTGGAATCAAGCATGAAAGAAGATCCAGCGAGTTGTAGTATAACTTCTAAGATTTTTGAAAAACCTGTTATGGTTGATGTTGAGATGATATGCAGAATTTTAGGTGTACCAAATGCTGGTTTGTGTTATTTTAAAGGACGTGGAGCTATTATTGCTCCTAATTTTAATCACCGCAAACAATGGGAAAGAGTAGCTCCCGGTTCCAATCCCAATACCCCCGTTCCTCTCCGTTTTTTGGATCCTCTTTGTCTACTACTGTTTCATCTCAGTTCTAGGATCATTCTCCCTAGGATTAACTGTCTTAGTGAAGTGCAAGGAATTGAAGTATGGATTATTTTTCATTTATTGGAGAAGAACCTTTTGAACTTAGGTTTTCTAATTATAAACCACATGGCTAAAAACAAAGTCACAGAACCCGGTCAAAATGTGCATCTTCCCTACTCGCACCTGATTATGCTTATTTTGGAAGCAAATGGTATAACCATCCCTCATTCTACTGAGTTTTCCAATGCTTGTTTCACATATAACTCGTCTCATGTGATATCTCGTCTTCAATTGAAGTTAAATGAAGAAGGAATGCTTGCTTATTCGGAAAAAAAACGGGGGAAACAAAATTTAAATTTTGAAGTAGTAAGGGATTGTGGAGTAGATAATGAACTCCGTAGTGACAATCAAGATCAGAATGCGGATATGGATGAAGATGGCAATGACGATGAGGATGAAGATTATGAAGACTATGCAAAATTGTGTGCTCGCATAGATGAGCTTGAATCTTCGGTCAAACAGCATCAACTTTCTGTTATCTCTCGAATTGATCAAATTGAGTCAAATCTCAATGCCCAGTGGGATAGATATGAAGATTATCAACGAGAAATATTAGGTGCCTTGATGTCTCGCTTTCCACCTCCTCCTCAATGATCATGTCCTTTAGCTTTGAAAATTCTTGTTAGCTATGCATTTTTTCTTGCTTGATGTTGTTCTTTAATGGATTCAAGTTTCATTTTTGTGGAGGGTTTTGGCAGACCAATATGGCAGACCTCCTCCTCAATGATCATGTCCATTATTTTGTGGAGGGTTTCTTTAATGGATTGTTCATCAATGACTTTTATTTTAAAGTTTTGTTATGTTTTTAAGTTATAAATATGTAATTTATTTGTTTTTTGACCTAGCTGTCAATTCCAGTTGAAACATTGATCTATTGTTGCAAGAGCTCAAGCCTTTTGATGTCTGGAGTGTTTATGATAGCTATGTATATCTTATGTTGTTCTTCAAAAGCATTCTGGATGTGGTAGCTTTTGTTGTTTGATCTTGCTCACCTAGTCTGGGATAGTGAAAATATCTGGTGAAAGTTTTTCTTTTGGGATTGAAATTTATGATATGTATATATATGTTGCGGGTATTATTGCGGGTATTCATACCCGCAAAATGCGGGTATTCATACCCGCAAAATGCGGGTATTTAGTGCGGGTTGCGGTGCGGGTAAGCACTATTCATACCCGCATTCATACCCGCACTTTGCGGGTGCGGGTAAACCCATACCCGCAAAATACCCACAAACTGTGGGTAATACCCACCCACAATTGCGGGTATCCGGCGGGTACCCATGCCCGCGGGTAGAAATTGCCATCCCTAGTCTATATAGACACTTTTTTTTTGTTCTTGTTATTATTATTGTGAGGGACAACAGATTGTCATTGATCATATGCTTATTGAAAAAAGACAATGATCACCAAATTATTTTATTTCATTTAGAAGGTAATACATAGGTCGAACAAGAAACTCAACTTATAATTAATTAATTTTATTAACCAATTAATAATTCCTATTAATTAACAATTGTATCCGCAGACACATTTTGCGGACGAGTCGTCGTAGACGCAGCGTCCGTAGCTTCCATTACCATCTCCATGTCTTGCATTACATTCGGCGTCGCACTTTGCAGCATCATCGACATCGTCGCAACGGAGGCCCAAGTCAATGATGTCTTCGCAATGGTTTGAGCACCCGTAAACACAAACACGTACCGGAGGGAGTTAGTCTATGTTACAACTGATTTTACCGTCGGAGTGTTTAGACACGCATCTTGACGGACAACCCTAGTCGCACGCGCCCACATGGTCTGTGCAGGTTTGGGCTTTCACCTCCAAAATCATTGTGCATGACATGATGAGTACTGCGAGGCCGAAGAAAATGGCCGCATTACAAGTTGGAGAAGTTTTTGACATTTTTATTTATTTTTGATATAGTTGTATTTATAACTTATATAAGCGTTGATGAGATTTTTTTATTACCACGTACGTTTCTTTGTTTGGTTTAGAAAACGAGATTTATTTCCTATAGCAAATGAATTTTAGGATATGTATGTATGTAGCTGAATTTTTATATATGGTAAAACACGTGCTAATTCTAATCTTTAATTTTTCAAATTTTATCCCCTAGTTCTATATCGTAAAATGCTATCGGATTATGGAATGATTTTGGTGTTATATCTTAACTTATCTATAGGGATCGCTCAAACCAATTTGATTGTGTATATATTTGAAATATATTTTCCCTAATTTAATTGTATATTACCTTTAAAAATGTGTTTAGTAATTTTATATTGTAGAATAGATTATCCAAAGAATTGTATCATTAGCCAATTAATAAAAAAAAAATAGTAGATCTGATTAGTGCTTGTCATATTTATAAAACAAACACGAGTTCAATAAATGGTGACATAAACGATTAGATTTCTACGCTTTAAACTTCTTTTGAAGCAAATGCTTCCTTCAATGCCTATGAGGCAACAAAAAAGACAGTTATGGGAATTGAGAGGATGATCTTTAAAATCCAAACATCACTAGTACTCTCTTTGTGATCAATTTAAGTACGTACCCGGATGGATTACCAAATTATATGAGGATGATTAGATATTATGGGAATTAATAATCAAATTATTAATATTATTATCAAACTAATTAAACATTGCATTAATTAGTTAGCTAGGTTGCTAGCAGTTATATTCGCAGATACATTTAGAGGTAGTATCCTGAGAGAAGCAATGGCCATGGCTTCCAGCTTCACCTCCATGTCTTTCTACACAAGCATGGTCGCATGCCTCAGCTTTCTCAGGATTGTCGCATGGAAAACCCAAATCAATGTCCTCTTCGCAATGCTTGGAACAATCAAAATTACAGATACACGCCGGCGGGTTGACGGACGTATCGCAACTGCTTTTCCCGCCAGGATGTCTCGACGCGCATGTCGATTGACATTTATCGGCCGGATCGCATGCGCCGAATTTCTCCGTGCATTGGCCTTGGACCGACAAAATTGCTGTGCATGATGCTAGTAGTAGTAACACAAAGCCAAAGTAAATAATGGAATTGCAAGTTGAAGATTTTTTTGCCATCTTTACTTTAAATTGTGCAATTTTGTGTTTGGAAGATGTAGGCCAGCATGTGTATTTATATAGTGTTTGAGATTTTTTTCCTGATGCGTTTCCTTTTTTTGGTTTGGAGAATGATTTATTTCCTTTATGAAAGGGATTAAGGATAAGTATAACTGAGTATATCTCATAATTCACTTTTATCCCTAGGGGATAGGGGTGACCTCACTTTGAGTATACATGTCACGGTACATTTTTTTCACCGTTAAATAAGTGAAAAGTAATTAATTTAGCCATATGAGGGTATTACCCCTTACAAATCGGCAAAAATTTAAGTACGTTGAGAGAGAATAGCTAATATTCCGTCTGTTCACAAAAAATTGGTAAATCTATCTTGTTAGCTGGCAGCAGTGGATCAAGATGGGAGACCTGAGCTTCCCGTATAGTCCAACACACATGACAATTTCTTCGGCGTGGTTGGAGTCATGGAGTCGGACAAGCGTTCATCAGGGATAGCGTTTTGTTGAGCTTGTGTTGTTTTCCTTTTAATCTGGTTTTGTAATCTGGATTAGCTGCGGTTGCAGCGGAACCTTTTGCTTTTGTCATGGTCCTCATGACTATAATATATATCCATCAGCTTATTTAAAAAAAAATGTCATATGTAATATTTCGGTTAAATTGCATTAATTATAGGTTTATCTACTATAATCATTTGGACATTTAACCCTCTACTCATATTGGACACATTGAATTTTTTTACAATGCACTTCCCAATTAGGCGTGGGTTACAATGCACTTCCTAATTAGGCGTGCACCCAAACTAATAAGATGGTTACTTTTGAACGGGTCTCTTTGGGGTTTATATCACCGCTACTTAAATTTATAGTATTTTCAAAATAAAAAATTTAAATACCTATAATCACCAACTCTAATGTATAGCTTCCTTGTTGACTAATATGAGTGGGTGAACGAAGTGACATAACGCACGTTCATCGGTTGACACTTAAAATTTCTTATACTGATGTGACATTGTTAAATGGGTTTGGTGTTTTATAATGATTTTTTTGTCTTTATATGTTTAGAAAATTAAATAATCATCACTAATTTGATTTTTCAAAGAGATCCCGTAAAGCTTAATAAATAAAAATCCCGTTAATTGATTTTTCTTCACTAGGAATTAGATAGAAAAATATGCTATTAATAAAAAAAGTATACAATACCAACAATTTAATTTGTATTTTATTAAAAGTGGTAGGAAATTAAAAAGCCAACGTATGCGACGTAACACACGACTTAACTGATTGCTGATTAAACAAATAATGAAGTAATAATTAAGGACAATTGTAATCGCAGATACAATTTGAGGAAGTCTCATCGGTGACGCAGTGTCCGTTGCTTGCTTCCACTATAAAATCCATGTTTAGCGACACATTCATCGTTGCACTTGGCAGGGTCGCAACTAGCAGCACCCCAAGTTTCTTGGCAAAGATTACCGCAACCAATAGTACACACACAAACCGAATTGATGCAATCGGTTTGGGCCACTGGATCTCTAGCTCTGCATCTCGACTCGCAACCCGCATCGCACGGACCCCAATTCTCTTTACAGGTTTGTGCTCGCGCCTTGGAGATGGTCACCAGCACTACAAGGCCTAAGAACATAGCATAACGACTTGGAGAATTTTTCCTCATTTTTTTAAAGATTTCAACTACAAGAATTTATGTGATTAATAATTTGTGTTATACTTGTATACCTAGATGTAGACTTTATGTTTTTTTTAGGTGTCAAATGAGATTTGATTGAATTTATTTAAAATTTAATAATTATCAAGTAATTAAATTATTTATTTATTTTCACATACACAAAAAAGGAAAATAGGAAAATAGCTTTGTACTAAAAATCGTTATATTTAAATTTAATAATTGTCAAATAATTAAATTACTTCCTTTTTTTACATACATAAAAAAGGAAAATATCTTTGTACTAAAAATCGTATATTAAACATACGATTATTTTATTGGAGATAATGTAATATATAAACTATATTTGATATCATTAAAATATCTCAATATTTCCATAAAACTTGAGATCTGGCTCCTCTAATGTTGATTAAAACACGACCTAAAAAAAGTACCTTATGCCACATTGTTATTTATTATTTTAAATGTAAGTCCTTTTATAGGTGGGCACGGGATGAGATTCGAATCTGAATCTTTACTTATACTTTTATATGCGATATGAAAATTCTATTATTTACTAATAAAAAAATGTTCATTGAAAATTAATTAATTGATATTTTTTTTTCTTTTTCTTGTGAAATTCTATTAGTTAAATATTTTGTTATTAATACAAAATGTATAGACTTGGGCCTAAGGATCTATAGACCTGCATCTGGACTCGTACTCATGTACCCAATCTCTGGGCAGATTTGGTCTTTGAGCTCACAATTCATTAATGTGCACGATACCAGTAGTAGTACCACAAGCCCAAAGGAATTGCCATTTATATATTTTTATTGATATTTTAGCAACTTATTATCAGATATAAATAATTTATTTTATTAAAAAAGTACAGCATAGGAATGTAATAATACTCGTAATATTATTAATTTATCATACCATACTAGAAATTGAACTCATAATTTTACTTTATAAAAACGACCTTAATTATTATTATTAACTAATTAACAGATTCCCGATTAATCAATGAAATGATCAACTAATTACTTGCAGTAGTATCGGCAGACGCAAACTGAGGAAGTTTCACTAGGGCAGAATCCGACGCTTGCATTTTGGTCAAGACCATGTTTTGCGACACATTTACTTTCGCACAGGACAACGTCGCAAAAACCAGGAATACCTAAACCCAAATCAATATTCTCTTCGCATGTATTAGGGCAACCATAAGTGCAAACACAAATTTGACTAATGCACTTATCTTGAGCCGTTGGATCTCTCGATTTGCATCTCGACGGGCAATCCACATCGCACATGCCCAAACGCTCTGTACAGATTTGCTGGGCTTTCACCTCCAAAACCGTGAGTAGCAGTAGTATTACAAGGCCTAAGAAAATCGCATAAGAAGATGGTGAGTTTTTCGCCATTTTTTTATAGATCTGAACTATAAATTATTTTTCGATTGATAGTTTGTATTGTTTGGAAGATGCATCTATATTTATATGCTTGCTGACATCTTTTTTTTATAATCAGTTTCCTATCTTTTACATTTAATCAATAATGTTTTTACGATTTCTTTCCTACGCTATTATTATACATTTCTAAAAAAAATTATCAGGTTTGAAGAGTATGAGAATGGAAAAAATCAGAATGCGATAACCATCCTTTTTATGTCTGATATTGCTCGGAAATTTTTTTATTAGTATGATTCGGAAAAGATCAAAAAATAAAGTTAGAATCAACTTTTCTTAAATTTTCGGTGACCTTTCAAGTCAACAACAATAACAGTAACATTGTCTTTGCTTCCCTTTTGTAGAGCAACCTTCGACAAGAGTTCTGCTGCTGCTTGAGCTGCAGGATCAACTCCTTCTCCTCTTTCTGCAGATAAGTTGTCACCATTCTTTTTATGCCAAGCAAGAATCATTTTTCTTGCAATGTCACAAGCTTCCTCATTTGTTATAAAATCCCACAATCCATCAGTTGCAAGGATTAGGAATTCATCTTCTTTAGCTCTTTGAACAAAATTCACTTCCGGGGCAGGAATTATCGACGGTTTGAGGTATCTATCACCTGAGGATAACATAACAGAATAAGCAAATTCGTGTAATCCTTGATTAGATTATGCAACTTTATGCTTGGTTAGAGTAGATTATGCATACCAATTGACCTGGACATTGCAAGAACACCAAAAACGCGATGCCCTTTCCACTGTATAACCTTCCCTCCACAAGCCTCTATCCTTGCAAATTCATCTTCTCTATCTGGCTGCAAGAAAAAAAAGGTATTAGGAATTGTATCAGGATATAAAAACTGTATCGCCCAAAAGAACTTTACTTTGTGGTCTACTGATAATGGCATAGCTTTTTTTCCATGATATAGGACTGCTCTTGAGTCACCACAATTTGCAACTATGATCTGAGTTGGAGTGAGAATTGCAACTGACGCAGTAGATCCGACAGTTTCAGGTACAATAGTTTCAACCTCGGAATCAACTTTTAAGAAACAGGTTGAGAAGGATTTCTTCCATTTCTCCTGCCACTTGTCCCCAATTCTTGCGTCAGACAAGCTTGGTCCTAAAAGTTTTATTATCTCATCTGCCAAAACTACATGGATGCGCCTGCTGCAGTAATTAGCAACCTGAGAACATAAAAACAGTCCCTAATTTCAGTTCAAACTCACATAATCATCAAATTAAGGAATCTAATTGATAAAACAAAACAAGGCATTAACCATTAAGCAAATACCTGAGACCCTCCATGTCCATCGTAGACACCAAAGAAATGTGAAGCGGCTACACGACCCATGTCACGATCGGTAGGAATTTGTAAGAATCGCGGGACAATGGCGAAAGCATCTTCCATTCTTGATCTCCTTCCACACAGAGATGTAAAACCCCAAATTGGTTTTCTTGGTTTTCTCAGGATGGACCCTGAAATGGTCTGAAAATTACTCATCACATTACTTTTGACAGAATCGATCGGAGTTATTGAATTCTCATCAGAATCAGCCTCGAACGACAGAAGTTGCTTAATGGCATCAGTATCATAATTTGGAGGGTGAACTGTTTCCCTAGAACTTAATCTATCATCATTTTGGATAATCCTACTCAAAGAAATGGAGCCCCTTCCCCTGTTTTTCTCCACTGCTCCTACCGACACACTAGTAGACATGTATGGTTTCTTTGAAGGGTTTGATGACAAAACTGGTGCTCTCTCTTCAAATCTTCCTATCCTAAACGAAACAGAGACAACAGAAGGAGAAATCTCCTCCACTGAATCCACTTTGCTTTTCAAGAATGATCTTTGTAAAGAATCAAGATACCGCACGAAGCTGAGAAAGGTCATTAATTAGAAGGAAATAGGCAATTGAAGGAGAACTGAAGTGCATAGGAAAAACTTTGGGGGATGAAACATATTTAAAGGTTGAAAGAATAAGAAATGAGAGAAAACAGATGCATCTGGATAGGGTACATATGGTCAAAGCCCGACTGGACTCTTCTATAGAGAGGAAGAAAGTGGCCACCGTCTTTGGACCTTTAAGTGTAAAATAATCGGTAAGTTAAAGAGTAAAACTTGGGTACATCATGATGTAAGATGATGACACGTGTCCAAAAGTGTCTAGAATAGTGGTATTCTAGCACTATTTGGGGTAGGTGTCATCATCGTAGATCATGATGTACCTAAGTTTTTGCCGTAAGTAGCAACGTAAATTCAATCTCACTTTCACTATTTATAGAATTTATAGTTACAATTAGTTTCCACTTGTAAAATATTATAAAAGAAAAAAAGAGAGCATAGAGAAACCTAGAAAAGAATCAAAAATGGTTTTTCCCCAAAGTGAGGCAATTTATCATAGCCTCTCGTTTTCAACTTAACTACATTTAACCAACATTTGAAAAATGACACTAAATCTCATTAACGAACAAATTATAGAGTAATTCAGATTTTTTATCCAGACGTTTCTACCACTTGCCGGGTTTACCAATTTTGGATAATGACAAGCATTGCAAATAAAAGTTCATAAAAAGGACTTTTTTTTCAAGAGTGTTGTCTTTGTAAGAAAAACAAAGGGAGAGTAAATGGCTCAAAACTCACTTGTAAGGATGGACTGTCTTTTCCAATACTTCCAATTGTTAACTGATTTGTATGTTGGCAAGTCTTTGACAATTATTCACTGATTTGTATACATTTGTTTTTTCCGCTCTTGCTTGCATGAAAAGAGAAGCTAGAGAAGAAACAAAACAACATATTAGGCAAGATATGGACATTTTGGAGTAAAGGTGAGTCTTGGTCATTTTGATAAAACCAACTCATAGAGTTGGGACCTTGAAAGATATGTTTCCTTTTTTATCAAACTAAAAGTTTAAATCCAAATGTTAGCTTTATCCATTAAGTTTAGAGAAACCATACCTACGTCACTTCAAAATAGTAGGCGTATTGGGTGTAATTTTATAATTCACAATAGTAATCATTTGTAAAGTTTTAAAGAATTGTTTTAGTATATACGTCCGTTTTTTTTTCTTTCTTCGAGTATATTTGTCACCATCAAAATAATCAATAAACTACATCTAATTTTACTCATGTTTAATATATATCTTTAAGAAAAAAAAAATTATTTAATGTGTGGAAAACCTCAAAACGATTCCTATTTTGAAACGAAAGAAGTATTAAATAAATGCGGTTAAGTTGGCAGGAGAGGGTTGTTGTGTTATATAACTAAATATGGCTAGAGGCCTTTCTTGTCTTTAGCCCTTTCTTGTTTTTAAGCCATAATTGATACGATCCTGGTTAGACTTAGATTAATATGATACGATTCACCTAGTTTCGAACCTCAATAAACTTTGATCGTTGTTCAAATTGGATTTTGACCTCAACAAACGAATTGATGGTCGTGGGAATTCAGTTTTTGACTTAAATAATTAAAAGCTCCCGGACTTTTAATAGCTCACGCATCAACTTAGGTTGGAGCCATGCTCACAATATCCAAAAGGATAAATCTATATCATAAAAGTCATGGTTTACAATGCTAAGCCATAAGGCTATATATAAGAAAACGAAAGACAGAAATTAAAGAAACCTAATGCTAATCTAAGAAGGAAATCTAATTTTAGTCTGACAAGGTCTTGGTCCATTGGCGAAGCCGAAAGCTCGTGCGGCCCACAAGGTGCACAACCCATGAAGGCACACGGAAGGCTCATGCAAGGCACATGGAAGGCACACGGTGCCAACAAAGCACGAGAGTCCCAATTTGACTAGAAGTCCAACTTGGCCCAAGGTTCACCCGTGATTGTTCTTGCTGCATGGTGTTGATTCTATATGTAGGAACTTTCAGGTTCATCTTCACAGCAAATTCATACAAAATAGACTTGCAGTATTTTGCACCCTGCAATAAATGAAGAGTCATTGACACACTTCTTATGCAGATTGCTGCATCCTGCTCAGCTTCCTTTCCATGAGGAAATGTGAGTTCGGACGCGTAAGATTGTCCATTAACCAAAGTAGTGGACCTAAACTTGGTCATGCACTAGGTCTGGCCATCATCAACATACTCGTCCCATTAATCATCAAACCATCAAGTCCGCTACCAGTTGTTGGAGAAATAAAGACCTACTCGAGTAATGGAATGATACTGTCCGTTTTGGGCCTGAACTTGCACGGTTTTCACAAAAGACTTCATTCTATTAAGATTTACTCCTTATATTGGGTCTTTATTTTTCTTTTCTTTCTGACATGGGATTTTAGTTCGCACACCTCAGTCCAACATGAAATTTAATCACGTTCTTTCTATCATTTGGTGGATTGAAATTGGGACCGCTCATCGGAGAGATGCAAACCACTGGACAGCCCCGTCCTGAATGGGTCATAACTCACAAGAAATTCACCTCCTACGCCAACCCAATGCAACTTCCCATCGTAAGCTGCAATACTAGAAGCAAAGCTGTATTCTTCACCCAAACCCAACAATTCAGACTGAACCCATTGTCTAGTCCCAGAGTAATATGTCTCTACACCAAAACCTTTTAAAGAGTCGTGAACCAATTGGTAACAAAAACGCACAATTCTGTACCTACAGAGACAATTAATGACATTCCCCCCTCCATTTCTAGCACAATCAGGTTCTGATCTGACCACGTAAGCCCCTTGGACTCGAGCTTTCTGATCTGACCTGCTGATCACATAACACCAACTTTTTCCTTCCCTTTTTTCCTTTCTTTTTCTTCTCTTCATCCCTTCTCTCCGGCCCAACTTGAACCGTAGTATACCGTAAGCATTCCATTGTTTATGTATCACCGTTCTAACAAAAATATTTGTATACATTAAAAAATATAGGTTTAGTGAGAAAAATGCATTAAAAAGGGACTAATTGAGAACTTGCTTTCTTAAAAAACGTATCAGTAGCTTAGCTTATATGCTATGGAAAGAAATTGATGAATGAGAATTTTAAAATACTATAAATCATGATTTTGACTTTTGAGGTTAATTAAAAACCAAAAAACCTTCACTTTTTAATGTATACTATAGTTAGATTCCACTGGAGTCCATTTCTATGGCTTGAAAGTTTAGGTATTATCAGATCTGTTCGTTTGTGTAAATACATAGAATTTATCTTCCCAATACTTTCGCTGTAAATCAAACCTCCACACCTTAAAATTGATAGTCTAATAGGGGAGTAGCTGATTATTAGACACCATCGATTCACTGCAGTGGTAGTACTGCTCATACCCATTTCTGCGCAGTAACAGACGAATCACATTTCACGTTTTTCCAACATATGAAGTTGGAAACTCTTGTACTCGAGTCATATTTCTCCGCTTTTAGTTCTGTCACGTACTCTGAAAATCAACCATCCATCCTTGGGTATAAGCAGTTTTCAAGAAAATCTCTCGAACCAGTCTTTCTTTTATAGTACCACAGAGATAAAAGACTAAAGAAGAACATTCTCAAAGTTAGACAACTACACGAATCGCATCAAAGAAATCTAATAAGGATGCTTGTAACGAGAGTCGCTAGTAAATGCACACCAGAGGCAACCCCCAGTAAGATCCAAAAATGTGGGTCTTTGTGGATTTTAATGGTGCATCCCACCACTCATATACGTAGAATGTGAAGTGTAACGTGTCATTCTTAAAATACACGATAATCATTCGTAAACAAGGCGTTTTCCCTAATTCTGTAGAAGAATCATCATCTGGTTTAGACATTTCATTATTTTCTCAACACTGCTTTCCTCTATGAGCACTTTGCGGCTTCTCGTGGATAATCACATGCGTCCACCATTACTTCCAAGTGAGAGAAATAATGCAAAATAAAACTACTCCATGGCCATCAGCCTCATCACTGCCTTAACAAACAAGAGACAATGACAGCTCTAAATAAGCTCGTGCCAACTTATCTTCAAACACCTCAAAACCATGAATATAATAAGGGTAACTTTTTTAGAAAGACCAACACGACACGACGCAAGGGTAAAGCCTGTTGTTCCTGCTGAACCTAGACCAGCAATCATACAATCCAATTAATCGGAGCAAATGAGGTTGCTTCAATAGATGCAACTAATGAACAACAGTGGAATTGAGCCTTTCGAGTGATAGGAAGACAACACTAGGAAACTGATGCAACAGATGCTCCTTTTCTCTTAATTTTAGAAAATTATAACTCATCAGCTCTAAAGAATTGAACCTCGACAGACAAGAAACAACGCCTTCATTGTACACTCAAAACAACTAAACTAGAAAAACTAAAAAATGTGCCAAGAACTATAACTGTATCCCCATGGCAATAACAACTAATGAAGAATATGGTTTGAGCAAACACCAGTAGGGATGATAAGAAGATTCACATCAGCAGCTTAAGAGTAGACTGAAAAACGACAAAAAATAAAAGATCTCAAACCAAATGAACACGTGCGTATATGTAAAATACAGAACAAAATATTGAAAGAGAAGGGAAAATCTTACCATAAGCCGAGCTTTATATATTTCACGAAACCAAGGCCTGTAAATGGATCAAGAAGAAAAATAAAACTGAATAAAATTCGAGAGGATTGAGCATCTACCACATTCACACCCTTACTTGCAGAGTATCTTGCTTTCTGGTCATGGTAGAAAGAACCTACATTGGAGTCTGCAGAAGAAACTCAATCTAGTATAACAAAGTTAACTCAGTTCTACCACAACTATAGCTGCAATGGTTAAAAAAGAGATGGGGAGAAATCTCTACAAAAGTAAGCCTGCTAGAAATGAATTACATTGAATAAAATAGCTGATTTTTATTAGAAATATAAAAATGTATGTACAGGAGCATTGTTCTCTGATTTGTAAACGCTATAGCAAAGACGCAACGTTTGCTAAGATCTAAACACTAGGGCATACCAACTTGTACCTTGGACAAAAGATCTTTACAGTCGAAGTTACCATCTTGATATAGGAACAAAATCCAAGACATCCGAAAAAGTTCCCTTGAAAATTTTGTGAAGTCTACAAAAGAATCTATATAACCTAATTCTGAACCGTGGCCGAATGACCATCCTTGTAACTGGTCATTTCTTGACAACAGTGATTATGTTTTGTTTGTCAAAATAGTATAATGAACAAGACTATACAGAGAAGAAGACTTCAAACCATCATATTTAAATCTGAAAGATCATCCATCGGGATTTCGAGTCCCATGAAGTCGTCATGGTCTTGTAATCCATCGTCATCAATGTTCAACCATGTACCCAGATCCTGCCCTTGGCCGTCATCCAGTACATCGATTCCCGGTAGTTGGAGACCAGAGAAATCGAGAGCTTCAGAGTCATCCAATACACCCAAGCAAAACCCATCTTTTTCCTTAGCATTGCTCCCCGTAGTTATTTCATTTGACTTTGCGCCAGAAGGCAACATTGTTTTAGACTGATCTGGTATCTTGCCAAGATGACCATTTACAGAAGATAGTTGGGTTGACTTTTGCTTGGGCTTTGCTTTAGATTTCCTTTCTCCTTTGGCACTAGATACTGCTGGCCGACCAGTTTTTGTGGTTCCATTCCTAGATGAAACCTCTCTGCTGTGTCCCTTTCCATCTCTCTCTCTCTCACTCCTCTTTCCTTTGGTACTGCTTGGCAGAGAACCTCCCATAGCAGATGGGCCACTTGATGAAGTGCCAACAGTACCACCAATAACATCATCGAGCAACAATTCCCTCTTCTTGACCCTGTTAGACCATGTGTCTTCTCTAGCAGTAGGTGATTCAGATAGGTAATTAACAGGAGGAAGAAGTTCAGAAAAATTAGCAGCATAACTATCTCCATTTTGACCCAGCCGTGAATTTCGAGGACTTGGCTGTGAAGCCATAGAAGCTGCAGAAAGTGCCAAAATAACAATATAAAGTTGTGGCATGTCGCAAGAAAAATAAACAAAAAGAACTAAAACAAGACATCTCAGACCACAGAATCCCTCCAAAGGAAATGAGAGCACACACCAAGAGGTGCCAAAAAAGTTGCAGAGCCATTACATAATATTTGCCAAGGGTACGAGGAATAAATGCAGAATACAGATGTAACTTCTGGAGAGAGTAAGATAAAATACCTGAAACTCTAGCATCCAAGGAGCGGCTTGAGGTATTGGCATATACTTTTGCAGATTCACCATCTATAGGAGTATCTGCTGATCTTGCACCACTTACAAGAGCAGACCCAGAAACAAACATATCCTTAAATAACGGTTCACTGAAGCAGCTCTTGCCCGTCTCGTCAAATTTGTGGCATCTTTCTAATGTCCGTTTAACGAATGCTAAAGCAGCCTGCTTGGCCATTTTGCTGCTAGAACTCTTACTACCAGTGCCACTAGGACCCCAACAACTCTGTCAAAAGAAGATGCGTAAGCTAACCACCAAGGGGATATCCAATAGCAATCAACAGTGATAAACAGTGAAGGAAACAAAATGTTTGTTTCACAATTGGAAATAATCCCATAGCAAATTCTGAACAGTGTACACAAAGAACAAATTATTCGATTAGACAAGGAAATTATACAAACACATGAATACATAAACAACACACAAGCGAAGTGCGTCATGTGCACCAGAGAAGCATTATTCTAACAAAAATAATTCCACCAAGTTTAAGTTCAGGGCTAAAGCAGGACACCAGTGAAGTATATGTAGAGTTCAAGATTTTTTAGGCTAAAGTGCTTGGCTACAAACTCTCCTCCTATTTTGAATACAGGAAGAATGTCATTGGAAAGGGAAAAGTACATAACAATACAAAAAAGGAGTGACATTTGACATATCTGCATCAACATATATATTAGGCATGCCAGTCTTGGTCACTATGCTAAAGTCATTATCAAAGTGTTCAAAAGAAGAAAATTTGAATCACCAACCAAAAAGTGGAGGTTTATACAGTAACAAAATTACCATGTACTTTTCATAGGCCATTGCAACAAGTTTGTCCAGAGCACGCTGTTCAAATTCCCTAAACAAGCATAAAGCACAGATATATAAGTACAAAATGACAGGCAAACTTTAACAAAAAGCAAAGGTATGAAAATTTATCTCAAGAAAGGGAACAAATTCATTACTTTTCTTGAAGTTCTTTAATTTCTGAGATTGATCTCAACAGTTTATCTAGCAAGCCTTTTTTCTTCAAAACCTATTGTAGTGACCAACAAGACAAAACGGTGAGCTCTCCAGAGTTAAGATGAATGAGCTAAACCCAGATGCACCCAAAACAAGAACGAATTCATCTGCAGAAAATGGAAGG
This sequence comes from Viola odorata, assembly GCA_963691705.1. Lineage (NCBI taxonomy): Eukaryota > Viridiplantae > Streptophyta > Magnoliopsida > Malpighiales > Violaceae > Viola > Viola odorata. The sequence goes on from OY829546.1 coordinate 4,775,191, forward strand.
AAAACTACTAGCAGTTTCTATAATATTCTATAACAACCATTTACGTAAAAACAAAAGTACCTGTCCGTTGAACTTCTCCTCTAATTTGGTGATCTCTCGAATGATTTCTTCATCAATCTGTGACGGCTGATCAAAGAAGTGTGCACAGTTAATGAAAGATGTTGAGAGATCTTAATGATGAGGCCACAATGGTGAAAGGTAAATGCAAGTGCAAAGCAGCAACAACCAAAGGAACAAAGAGAAGTTCTATTTGGGGTGGAAATTCATGTAGAAATTAACTTACTATTGGTTGTGGGAAAATTCCAATACTTTCAACTTCCAGACGAAGTTTCTCATTGAGAGACATGCTGTCATAATGAGCCTCTGAACAGTCCATGCCATCTACCAATGTCTGATCCGGAATTCCATCATTTACGGAGAATTTAAAGTTTGAATCAGTGACCATATTTGAGGTTCCCAACATATCAATGTCTGCGTCATCATGCTGCTTCCCAGTTACTTTGTAACCATTGAATGCAGGATGTTCAGAAAACTGGAAGTTATCAAAGTGATTCACACCATTTGATCCCAAGTCTCTATCAAGTTCAAATCCGGTTTCATATCCATAAAATTCCAGGTCTCCATTACCATGGGTATAATCATCCTCTGAAATTATTGCTGCTAAGAGTCTCTGACAAAGTGGAATGTCTCGCACTCCAGTCACAAAATGTTCTGGAAGATGTTCAACACTATGTGTCTCATTAGTAGGCCCTACCTGTCTTCCATGCTCAGCTAGCCCATACACATTATGGGCATTACCAATAAAACTTACACCGGACAGAATTGGTGTTGGAGAAGGTGCAGTTTTTTCAGTATCTCCCTGAAATGAAGCAATGAGTAAAGGAAAATCAAATTAACTCTCAGCCTGAAAATTTCATTTCCCAGAACCTGTCCTTGAACAAAAATTTCAGAGAAGGGAATTCCTTAAGCTTAATTTTAGGGATGTCAGATTTAGGAAGTAGACTTCTAAATATCCTTATGTACAGACCTCTAGGGTCATGATAATCATAGAAGCCACAAATAAGTGGGGCACCGTAAACAATAACAATGGAAGGCTAGTAATACAACTCATTGTCCAACAGCAATAATTTGTGAAAGAATACCACGATGTATGAAACTGATGAGCTAATACTACATGATTAAAACCAAGATCGGTGAAAAGATAAAATATTACTTGACCATTGAACTACGCAAGCAAATTTTATGTAGGGTGGGCAATGAAATGGCTTTAGACGCAAAATAGCACTAACATATCAGAAATTCACACCAACATTGGATAAACCTTTCAGACAATGTCAAAATATCCATAACATGGACATACATACTGTCTTCATCGACACAATTTAAGCTTGCAGAATAGAGCCGACAAACATTATTTTGTCCAAACTTAAGCTTGAAACTACTTAAGTTAGACTACTGAATGGATCTTGCTGATAATACAATAAACCCAAAATGAGTCAAGATAGTATTGAGAACCAAGGCTTTCATAATAATCAATAGCAGTTTAGGCATCTTAAAGTGTCCTTCATATTAATCATAGCAGTTAATGTGGGAATGGCTACTCAAGGCAGCGGTTACTAAAAGAAAATAAGGTGGAGTCACAGGCCTTTAACACAGTCCTGAAACTCAAGAACTATAAACCAACAAATCTTTAAAGCCAAAAACTGGAAGCCAACAAGTAGTAAGAGTCTGTCAAAAACAACCAATAGTTATGGGAAAAATATGCAATTTCCGCATCATAAGTTTTTTTATAAGGAGAGGATTGTGGCCAATGTGTGCTATGTTAGTAATGTTACACTCCAATCTGTATTTTTTTATCTCTCACATATTGCCATCACAATCACCCTTACACCCTCAAATTGATTCTTGAACAAGTATGAGAACAAAAAAGTTATAGATGTAAGCTTGTAGAATAAGAGTAATCATCTATTACAAACAAAACAGAAAAGCAAAAGAACTTTTTTACCTGTTGCTTCAAGAAAGCAAGGTCTAGATCAGATATAACACCAAAAAATGGCTCCATTTGCTTCCAAAATGAACTAGACAATGCATACACTGCAAGGAAAACCAAATAAATCAAACAAAAAGGAAATAATTTATCAGCAAAGTAACTCGCTAATTTTAAGTGTCAATGGTACCAGGATTAATAACAGCACTTGCAGCAGCCAACAACTCTTCGTGCCCATCATCTGAGCCAACTAAACCGTTCAACAAAAAGTCAATAATAGTAGCAAAAAAGAAAACTTTTAAGAGGGACTTTGACGTAGACATACCAAGAAAATCTGCTGTTGCATTAACCATTGTATGCTTTTGCCGCGCATATGCCTTACGATCAGAAAGTTTTCGAGTTGGCGGGCGACCTGCTTTGCTGATAAAAATGATCAAAGAACAGTGGGATTTAAATGAGTGATCCAACATTTCCAAGCAAACAATGGGAAAGATGTTTGAGAAATAACTGGAAAATGATGGAGGAAGTGTCCTACCTTTCATTTTTATCATTACCATGTCTTGCACTTCTAAGCTGTTTCGCTGTTCCCATATTACCAAGCTTCTCAGCTCCCATTGGCATAAGAGCCCTTGTTGATGAAAAAACTCTCCCAGTCCTCCCCTGCCTTCGTACACCATCTCCATTGTCTTCCCCAGAAACCAGCTTGCTCTTCCTTGATGCATGACTCAGGGATGACACCTTTTGAACATTCTGTCCAGCTTTCTCATCTACTTCATCACACTTTCTTCCCTTTTCTTTAGATTTAATCTCAGGGGGGGCAGATTCTTCACTTTCAGATAATGTGGCTGAAGTTAAGGGATCACTTTTTAATTTAACCTGCTGAGGGGAATTGCCAGTCACGCGCCTTGCAAATCCCAACCCAATTTCATTACCAGAAACATCTGATACTGTATCCAAAGCAGGACTTTCATCATTGTTTGGAATGACAGGACTCAAATTTGTTCTTCTTCCAGTACGAGAGTTCTTCAGTGGCCTCTGGCCAGCCCAATGGACAACAGGTGGAGATGAAGACCGTGTGGATGCCGAGCGCTTACGATTGTTGGCAGGTGGCTTGCTTGTACAATGAGGAAGTTCCCAATCATTGGGAGCAGCAGTTGCCCTATGGACAACTGGGGACAACTTGGGTGCTATCCCTGTTCCTGTTCGTGGAGCACGAATGGAGACATTCATTTTTGTACTTGAAGTAGGGCTAGCTGAATTAAAATCCTCACGAGCATTTGCTCTGCGCAATATAAGAACAAATGAGTGCAGGTCAATGCATGATCTGTTAAAACACACTAAAAGACTAAAATCCAGGACTTGATATAGCAAAACAAAGGTCCTAATGAAATATTCAGAGATAGAAAATCCAAAGAATGACATGGGAAAAAAGAGGGTATGATTTATCAGAAGAAATAGTCCCAGTATGACTTAACAACCACAAAAGAAGGTAAATAAGATTAATCACCGAATCTGGACAGTAGTATAACAATAACGAAGAGTAATAAATCAATGTATTGAAGATATTGCGCATACTTGTTAACAGCTCTGAGATTCACCCTTTCCTTGTCTGAACCAATAGGTCGTTCTTTCCGATCATTGAGAACTGAACTATTATCCAGGTCTGTCCTGGGGATGGATGATCGCACACTCAACCCCGTGAGTTGCGGGGTAGCATCTGATTTTCCACCTCCAACAGCACCATTAGCAACTGCTGGCCTGTAGTACCATAAGAATGAAAAGTGATTTACAGAATGGAGACTAAAAAAAGGAAAAGCAGTTACAAAAATTACAAAACCCAGATGATTTCCCTTTGAAGTTCAACTAAGAAGATCATAAAAAATGATGCAACATTTTCCTTTAATGTTCAACCAGAAAGATTGCAAAATCATGATCTATTTTGTTCTAAATCATCGAACAGATGGTCAAATGACATACTAAAAAGCTAACAGTTTTCACAAAATTACACTTACATTTGATAATAGGTTAAAGGCAAAACTATTTGCTCTTCATGATGCAAGATCAGAGCCTTAGAAAAAGAATTTTTCATCGTTCCCAAGACGACCAAGAAACCTCAATTTTAATTAGAAGTTGCAATGACTTTACAGGTCCCTACCACTAGGCAAACACCACTGACACAGTTACACTAAACAAAAAAAAATCACATTAAAAATCAATGGTAAAAGGTTTCTGCAGAGTTTGGGGAACCAAAATACCCCTATTTTCATAGGTTGTTATGTATTAGGTTGTTTTCCTCGCCTGAGCCCATTTAAGAATTATACAGCAAAGGATGGCATCAGGTACAGAAGAGGTAATTGCTGGCTATACAAGATTTTTTTTTTTTTTTTTTTTTTGCCATAGAGGTGCGTCATTATTTTCCTTGGTTGCTTTACACCTAAATATTTCGATAGGTACAGAAATCTAGATCTTTCCAAAAACTATCCTCAACTTGATGAACATTTCTCCTAAACATAGAAAAAATGCAAGAAAAAACTTTTAGTGAAACAATACAATAAATAAGTACCATAGGCAGAAATTAGTGGGTTCTCAAGAAACATTCTAAGCACTCCCTCACGCATAGTTGGAAGATGATGAAAAGGAAAGAAATCCTCTTATTGAAACAAAATTGTCATCAACGGGCCTAAAAATACCCAATATTTTGTAACACGGGGCAGGAACTGAAACAAAGAAAATGGAAGGAGGAAGATCCAAAGGTGACTAAGTTTATTCCTTGAAAAGGACTATCTATTTAATGGTAATTGTGAATGTAGTTGACACGTTTAAAAGGCACTTCCTTTTTTTGTTTCCATAAGCATCATTAAAAGGCACATGCAAGAACGGTAGCACTTTTGACCATACCTGAACCCGGGGGAATCAATACTTAACCTTGACCGAGCATCCGCGGAAGGTCTTTGTTGCATTCCTTGTTTAGGTTCTCGGTGGCCATCGGGAGGTTTATTTGATACAACATTAGGAGAAACATCTGGTTTTATCCCAGATCGACGCTTCTTCTTCATTTTTGTCTTTTCCCAAGCATCAACACCAATTGATAAAGTTCGATCGTCACCGACAGCACCACTATTTGGAAGTCGTAGCATTTCCCTCTCTCTATCAATTGTAGCTGGTGCCCTGACTAGAGCATTGCCCTGCATGTCCATGATTTGTCAAATCAAGAACCAGTTTCCCTAAAGAATTAAGACTGAATACTGGTCGATGAAGTAAAAGAACTACATGCATAAAAATTTGCACATTAAGATCACATAACAACAGAAGAAGCCCAAACTTACTAGAACTACCAAAACTCCCCATCAACATAAGAAAAGGGATCAAAAGAGGGCTAGTAAAAAAACTAGAATAACATCTGTGCATTAACAAGATGTATAAGAAAGAGAAAAGGGAAAAGAATAAACCAACAGTGAAAAATTTATGGATTTTACAAGTTAATCAAATAAGACATGCATAAACAAGAAAATGGAACCGGTCAGTTATAATATTAACATGTATGAGCAAGGCAAGATGTAGACAACACATACTCTGACATCCACCAAAGATGTTCGTGTGCGCTTGTTTGGAACAGCATTTTTGTTTCGTTCTTCTGACTTTTGCTGCTCAAGTTCAAAACCACTGGGGACAGAATGATTTTGAATTCCCATCTTACCCAGGCCAGGCCCAAGGATTGGCCGATCACTTGACAACAAAGCATTAGGTCGTTCAGTAGAAAAACTTTCTGATCTAGATCTCTTCTTTGATGGCATGCTCGGGAAAAATTTGTTGAATACAGGTAAGGCTTCATTGAAAATCTTCATGCGTGCCCTGTTATTTAACAGAACTTAATAATCTAGATACAACAGTTAGGCGAGATGGAAAACATTCAAGGAACTACCTGGCCTTGACAGAGCTCTCATGAAGACCAGCCTTGACCCGCTTGATTTCCTCAGGTAGCATCTTGCCTTTAGAAGACGCAGTTGGAGAATCATCCATTGAAACACCAAGAGCAATATTTATATGTCGCTTAAAGCCTCCTTGACGGCTAGACTTATGGTCTGCAGCCACCACCTTTGGATCAAAGCGCAGGCATTGGAAGAAATTCACAACATCTGACTGGGCCACTGCACAACTGGTTCTTGTCATGCTTGGGAGAGAGGAGAGGACTGGATTCTCCATACTTTCACGAAAGCTACCAGATCTGTCCAATTGAGCAGCTAAGTGGGATCCACGCTGCCCACTGGTGTATAGTGGCCTATCCATGCTATCTGAAGACAGATCAAACTTACTAGATGTAGCCATTTTAAGCGCTTCCTCACATAGTCTGTGTTACAAACCCAATAAATGCAATAATGCATGACAAAATTGCAGTATTGCAGCACATATAGTCTAAGTCGCACTTCAAAGGATAGTAAAGGACAATGCACCTGCAAAGAAGAAAATCAGATAATCAGAATCTCAACCCGAACTCACTGATGATAGATTCATAGACTTCACATGTTACCTCATCTGCAGCATTTTTATAAATGACTTAGGTTTATACTTTACATATTAAGATAAAATGGAATCCATCCATTAAGGCCTAACCGTCGTGGAGTTAATTTACAGATTTGTTCCCCAATGTAATAAAAATGACTTCCAATCAACTCAAACACCATGCAATCCTACATCTCCAACATAATCAAATAACTTCATAGTCACTTCAAACACCATGACAATCCTGTAATTGAACTTGAACTTGAACTTGAACATACTAAACACAGCCTAATACCACAAATTCATCGTTAGTTATACGACATTCCTAATCAACACATTATTCCAAACTTTACCACATCAAAGCACTTTGGAACAAACATTTCAAAAGACGCTCAAGCTAATCATGCACATGAAACAACAATTAGACAAGCAAACCCAAAACAGCTTTAAGAAAGTTACCAAACTAACTATTCTATGATGTACAAATAATCTGAAACCCTGACATAACACACGCATTAATAACACCAAACGCAAATTTAGATAGTTCTCACCACCGCATGACACAACTCAACAACAGCAACAATTCCCATCAGGCCACCAAGACTCAGCTCATTAATAATGATACAAGCACAGCTTACTGACACAAACAAACACTTGAAAATTAACAAAATTGCGCCACTTACCAAATCAACATAAAATCACTTAAAATTCACCTCTAACTATCCACTTCAACAGCTAATCATTATTTTCTCACTCTGTAAAACTTAAATTCAACTGAAAAAATTGAACTCTACATGAACTACTCAATAAGATCACTCTATCAATTTCAATTATTCCCAATTAAGAAGACAATAAACCTACTTTTCACCAAGCAATTCCCTCTCATTTCACTTCATTACCCCAATAAAACCAACCAATATCCAATTGAGTTCATTTTATTTTTTTCTTAAAAAAGAGTATATAGTTCAAAATAAATAAATCAAAATCAACTCCAAACAAACAATAAATAAAAGCTGACCTAAAACAGAATCCAAAATTCTAAGCTAAATTAAGATAAAAGAAAATAAGGTAGCACATGAGAGAACGAACGGCAGGAGCTGAATCAAATGTGAAAGAAAAAAAACATAAAATTGCGAACGGAATCTACCTTTTTTCAAAACAATAAGGTGTTAGTGAGGAAGAAGGAGCAGTAAGGGATTTGAAGTGAAGAAATTCAGGGGTATTTTCGCGAAATTGAAAGAATTATTTTGGAGGAAAATATGATAAAACTGAAAAAATAGAGTTGGTTTTCGAAGCTGGTTCAAATCGAAGAAGAAGGTTTATTGCGAAGCCATGGACGAGGAGGAAGAAGCACCTGTGTGTGTTTTGATCGGTAATGGAAATTGGATACCATTAATTTACGTAATTGCCCATGGCTTGGTTGGAGGCAATGAGTGGGAGAACGAGGAGGATGGAGGAGGATGGAGGAGGGTCATTTTGGAAGAAAAATGCTGAGCCGGCTCGTTACCAGCCAGCTGATTGTTCGTTGTGTCTGTGAAATGTTGAAATTATTATTATTGCTGTTAAAACTTGAAAATTATTACTACAAATAACTGATTTTCTGTTAGGAGAAGTTTGGAGTTAGGAAATTGATGTTTCCCCTTTTCTTCCCTCTTTTTTATCCTTAATGTGATGGGATTCTAACTCTTTATGTCATGTACGAAAATACTACCGAATAATAAACTCGTTAATTATTTAATAAAATTAAATTATCAGCAAAATATTAATAAAAAAAATTATAAGGATTAGACATGATTCAAAACTATCTATTTTTTCTAACTAACTAACCTTAAACCATGTCATATTGGGGAGATCCGGTGACTCAATAAATTTTCCATTTAGGCATTTAGGAATTTTTTGTTTGCTAAAGAGCATCCAAGTTATTTGGAAGACATGAAATATGAAATATTTTATACTACTTTTTATTCACATGTATTCCTAATTTCACTCGATTCGGAGAGATAGAATTTATGTTAGCACTAACAGGATTTCCCATAAATTAAATGACAATAATTTTTATTATTAATTATCATCGAACTTATAATTTTTCGTTATAAAAACGACATGTATTATTCAGTTGTAAATGTTAATGATCTCTTAAAAAAATAAAAATAACAGTAAGATGTTTTTATTACAAGATCCAAGCCAAAGACCAAGTTGATCTGGCATGGCAATTATTTAGTGCCAACAGACGCCAGGAAAGACTACGATACTGTTTTATTTTTTTACATAATAATAATAATAATACAGATCAAGAATACCATCAATAATTGTTCACGTGGATAAAGCCTATGGCTGTGTTATCAGAAGTTGCAGGAAAAAAAATAATTAAAGAAGAAAAAACTAGACTTAAAATCCATAGCAACAAATAAATAAATAAATAAGACAAGAGATTATCTATTTGTTTATCTTTCTTTTTTTTACTAAATATTCCCTCCAGTTTTTTTAACTAACGTTTTGATTTTGGGCACGCATATTAAGGACGACAGATTACTCACTATTTGACAATTTTGCTCTTTACTTTTTCTCGGACGTACGTTACGTTTGAAAAAAAGTACGATTTTTTTTGGGTCAATAATGAGTCATCCGACCTTTTTAATATGCGTGCCCAAACTTAAAGCGTTAATTAAAAAAAACTTGAGGGAGTGCTAATTTTGTTCAAATATGGACGAATAGAGTAAAAAAGATAATGACTCTCGTCATATAATTTGTTACATTTCTCGAGTATTATTTCTTCTTCTGCAGAAAATTAGCTCATATTTACTCTATACAATTTAATAATACTCGAACATTAATGAGTCTCGAAAAGAAAAACTTTTCTCATATATAGTTCGTTCTATAATTTGAGTATAGATAAAATATTCGTTATGTTCGAGTATTATTAAATTGTATAGAGTAAATATGAGCTAATTTTCTTTGCTCCATTTGATAGAGTCGAGACTTAGTAGTCAAGGGTAAATGCTTTTAATCTGGAGTAGTTTATCTTCGACCTCCTTTTGAGTTTGTCCCAGAGAGTTTTTTTCAGATATTTTTCCTTTTTTCGTACTTCTTCATTTTCCTTTTTGGTCGGTCGGAATTAAATTAGCTGAGCTGACATGCCATGTTTTTCACGGAGTCTGCGCGAAACTCCACATTTGGGCTGCTATTTGTCGAGGGATGAGTTGGGCTAACAATTACCAGCCCATTCCTATGAGGCCTGATTTTGACCCACTATATGAGTAAAACCAATTTAAGGCCCAAACCCCACCCAACATGTATATTGTTTCTTGAGTTGTCGTCTGATTACGCAACTGTATATAACGGTTGGCCTGTGTCCCGGAATCTCACACTTCCGAGTTACTTTCCTCCTAATTCTGTCAACCAAGCGCCTGTACAGTGAGGATTGGCATCGTGCGGAGGAGACTTCCAACTTTCAAGTTTCAAAAATTCAGTTACATATATATTATATATAGTCTGATTTGTACAAGCAAGAGTTTGCTCTCTATCGATACCCGTGTATCAGATCGCTCAACAACAATGTAACCAACTAATCACAGCCAGCTTATGATCAATCTTCATGTACTTGAAAAGATGAAAAATCTAACAAAACTTCCTGGCTTTCCCAGCTTCCTAGACTTACAAAAACAGTAAGAAACAAAGAAAAAAAAAGGAAAATGCAAAAAGACTCGAGTCGCCGCATGTGAAGTTATATAAACCATGGGCAGTCAGGCATCAGCAGCCATTGCAGGAGTTGCTCCAAGATTACTGTACAGTTTAAGAGGTTTGCGGAAAACCTCAGTGGAAGAAGCGGAATAGGGCTGAACCTGACTGAAAAAATATGCAGGTATACCCACCACCTTGACGAGAGGGGCATGGCATATATCATACCAGATGGTATACATGCTAAAAGATTTTGGCAACTCCTCACCGTGAAGCAGGCTCTTCGACCCAGTGCGTTGGTGCTTTTGGGTTGTCAGTTGAGTCTCTCGAAGAGTAGTCCACAGCAGAATCACCTACATGAAATGATCGACATTTAGCCAAGTGCGAGATATCAATGTCCAAAGAAAAATCTAATAACCAGTTAGATAATCTATTACTGAGAACTGAATCTGTGGACGACGCCCTTGGTAACCCTTTCTCTAAATCTGCAATAGTTGAAATGGATACCACACATTAGAGAAAAAAGAGGGGAGGTGCAGGTCGCGAAAAGGAAAGCTTGTATCATAAAGCATCTTAAAATTGTACTCCAAAATGTAGTGAGAAAATTAGACTTGAGAAATTATCATACCGAAAGAGTGATGGAACTCTCTTACAGCATCAAAGTTCTTGTACGTGTAACCAACAAAACTTAGATCTTGAGGACTCATCATGGACTGCAGAAAAAATCAAACGTCTATCATTCCCAAGTATATTCCCTAGAAATTCTATGAATGATGACCAACATTCAAAACAAACACATTTGAAGGTTTTGGTTTTGATAAGCTTGGTTAGAAAACGATGTCCACGGCAATCTTTTTTGGCTAAGTATATAATCGTTACAATCCATAGAAGCATAAAGTTATATACCTTCCTCAAGGGTCCAGATCCGGTTCTTTTCGGAGGAGGTTCTACCTGTGTCACCATAAGATAATGTCAGAAACACAGCTTCTCAAAGGCACTACAGAGTCTATGGGAGGTAACTCTACTCAGTTGCAACCTGAAAATCTTATTTGCATGATCTTCCCTAGTTCGAGTTAAAAACTTGTGAAAACACCTTTTCCCTGTTAAGTATCAAAAGCAAGTGAGAGCGAGCGGTCCTTCCCAAAGGGATACGAGTCCTTACCTCATCAAATTTCATAAAGTTTTGAGTATCAAGTTCCCCATCAACATCAGGTTTAAAAGCTGCCTCCATTTCATAGAGTTTTTCCCATGAGATATCCTTGAACCAGGGATGTGCCTAATATGTCCAATGTTAATAGATATGAGAAGGCATGGGAGTAGTCAAGAAGAACAGAAAATACATCAAATTTAATGATGTAGTAAATGCAAACTCATACTTTAATTTCCTCTGCCCCTAAAGTACCAAGCCTATGATCAACATCACAAAGCAACCTACAGATCAGATCTTTCGCTTCAGGTGTCAGCCTTGCCTCCACCGGAAACTTTAAGTGGTTTCTCCAGTGCACTATCTGGAATAGATAAATCATGTTTGTGAATTGATTACATTATAGCACAATGGGAGTACAAACTAGAATGCACATGAGGGAAAGATGAGAAAAAAGAGGGCAGAGAGGGGAGAAAGAGCGCAACCGTATGACAAAATACGATAATTAAGTGCATGCCAGGTTTGGATTACAATGAAAGACTATTAAAGACTGATACCAGATTTCACAAGATTTAACTCAAAGAGAATAAATACAAAATGAGTGTAGAAAGTCACCTTTCTGCAAGTTGTTACTGGATCATCAGAGTAAAATGGGGGATAACCAACAAGCATCTCATACATTATCGCTCCAAGAGACCACCTGGGAGCAATTAAACATGTCATAATCAAGGAAAGGAAAACACATTATTATGTTGTTCATTGGTCACACCTGTGTTTATGCTTAGTAATACTGACCAACACCTAACCAGTGAAAACAGTGAAATGACAAAATATTCCTTAGTACCAATTCATTCCATGATGCAACAGGAACATCTCGAAAAACACTAGTTTCAGGCTTTCAGCCATTATGAGCAACAAAGCCTTCTTTTACTTTCTGACAACAATTACCATAATGCTGATAAGTGAAAAATTCTAGTAAAAGAGGAAAGGAATGAGAGATGGTTCAGAGGAAAAGAATCAAGTCACAAGAATAATAAGCATAAGAGGCCTTAAGCTAGGAATTACGTTCACTTCATTGCTATAAATGGCAATAAAAAAGAAACAATCATAGACAAGAACTTGCAAAAAAAACCTCTAATTAACTAACCAGTCACACTCCATGCCATATCCTTTCTTTAGCAATACTTCTGGAGCAATGTAATCCGGTGTGCCAACTGTGGAATACGCCTGCCATTAGAGCAAGAGAAGAAAGAAATATAAACAAAAGGAGCATTGATTTAGAAATGGAAGACATCGTATTATAATTGTGACTTAAGAAAAAGGAGCAGTGATTCGCTACCAATTTTCGCCTGTTTATTTTCCAGTGTTGTAGTTGCTCCAGGGGGCTTTTCCATCGCTTTCCACTAGCATCAGGGAAATGTCCATCAACATCCATGGATTCCTTCAAACTCTCTTCATCAAGGAATTCATGTTCATTTATACCGGATAAATATGTGCAATCAAGAGGCTTGCAAAGACCAAAATCAGAGAGCTTCATATGGCCCAGTTTGTCCAACAATAGATTATCAGGCTTAACATCTCTGAGGGGAAAAGAAGGCGAATGATTGTCAGCAAGAAACTAGGATGGCAAGAATAGTACCAAACTAGAAACCAAGATTGAGATTCTTAAGCTACCGTATATTTCTTTGACTAATGCAACGGCAACAGAGTACCAACCTGTGAATGTAGTTGTGTCTATGAATAGATTCTATGGCCAGAACACTTTGAGCGATATAAAACTTAGCTACAGTTTCAGTCAAAGTCTCTTCTCTCATTAGTAAGGTCATGATGTCACCGCCAGGAAGGTATTCCATGATTAGATACAAGTGTTCAGCGTCTTGAAAAGAATAGTAGAGTTTTACAATGTAGTGACTAGCGACTTCTGCAAGCAAATTCCTTTCAGATTTAACATGCTCAACCTGCAGCGGGCATGCACAACAGGTGAGAGCACGTAAACGTTAAGTAATACTCAAGAGGCAAATACTTTTACTTTCTACTAGATCAACACCCTCACTTATTGTAAAATTTGACCTCTAATGGTAAAATTTAGGCTTTCAGCGAAACTCACCTGACCCCTGCTTAGCATTTCTGACTTCTTCAATTTTTTCATGGCAAAGATGTTACCTGACTTTTTCTCCCTACACAACCTGACCTGAGAAAAGAATAGTATGTAAGTATCCTAATTGATCCTGCCTCATAAAAGTTTGGAGCAAAAGAGTATGAAAATCAATATAGTAAGCCTGATTGAATAACCTATAACTGCTAACAAAAATATGGTGTCGCATCACAAGCTAGAGTAAATACATACTGGGGTCCTAAACAAATTGCATATGGAACTGATGTACGGTTGATAAAATCATAAGGAGGGTCTAGCAAACACGAGAAAGTTGATTATCAAACATGAGAATAAGTTCATCTTAAATAATTCTTGCAGTCATCAAACCTCTCCAAAAGCACCTCGTCCTATAATGGCCAAAAGGTCAAAATCTTCAACGCAAATCTTGTGCCTTTTGAGTCGCATATACTGTGTCTCTGTGCGCTCTAAATCCTTCAAAATATTAATTCTTTCGTCTTCAGAGATATCACAAGATTTCAGCTTCTTTTCCAGCTCCAAGCGCCTGCCATTAATGAAATCACATCATGATATAATTCACCAATTTCAATAATTCTACCCAATAAATACCAGAGCGAGGTGTAAACAAGTCATCTTCAAAGAAGAGGGGAAAAAGATAAAACCTAAAAAAAGTAAGAAACACAGAGTCATCGAAGCATAATGCAGTCACGGCACTAACAGTTCACATGCCAAGGCTTCTCATAACTTTGGTGCATAACTCTTGAATTCGTAGAACTAATTGAGTTGTGCCACAGAATTTAACTCTGAAATAAATTTATTTCTTTACCCTTTTGCTCATTTATCACAAAAGAAGTACATGCACAACATCCACACCCAATTAGGGAAAAATGCAAACAGAGAAAAATCCTTATACGAAAGCAAAACAGAGCTCATTGCGCCATAGAAAAGGCTGAACCAAGTTAACAAACAGAAAAAGAAAAAAATTATATTCCTATACTCCATTTCTCATAATTAACCAAACTCCTATTGAGGAATATCCAATTAACACCAAAAACAAACAACAATGTCACCATTACGATCCAGCAAAATCACAGAAATAACCATTTCTACACCTCAATTACAAAAATGCATGGAAGCAGAAAACTTAATTTTTAGAAAAGAAAATCCAAATGAGATCCTCCTAAGATTCTACAAGGAAACACATGTACGCATAAATAAATTAAAAAAAAAGAAGAACCTTTCTTTGCGTTGTTGGATGTGTTTCGTCTGCGACTTATAATGGTTCTCAATGAAGAACTTTGCAGCAGCTACCCTTTCCATTGTCGAGGTGGACCCCACCTCCCCATCATCTTCCTTCGCCCTGACTGGCCCCACCTCCTCGCCGTCGTCCTCCGCCTCCTTATGATTATTATTCTCCATCGTGTATGATAGCCCAGCTCTCTGTCACCCAATTTCTCACCTCTTCTTAATTTTCCTATTCCCGTTAATTGTTTAAATTCTTAAAAATTGAATCAAAATTGGTGTTGATTTTGATCGTATATTTGTGTTGTGTTTTGGTCTCTGTGGTGTGTGAAATGTGACAACGAAACAAGAACAAGGTGAGTCAGTAGGGTGGGGTAGGGTCGGGTCGGGGCTTTATTACATGTTCGGGTAGCAGCAGGAGAACACGAGGGAACCTAAAATCAGAAACACAACTCTTATCGATTTCCACCTTCTGTTCCCTCTGTCCCACACGTGTCACTCCTCCACTCCTTTACTATAATCATGTCTTAATTACTTTACTAAGCTTAAGGTTAAGGGTTAAAGTTACATAGGCAATCCAAATTGTTCATGTTTGCATCCAGAGACATAAGGGACAAAACAATATAATATTACATATTTGTGTTTGGTAAGAATGGACATGACAAAAATGCAATATTGAGTTTACGTTTGGTAGGTAGAGACGGGACAAGACAAAATACATATGATAATGTCAATCTTACCCTTAAATTGTATTTTCATTTAAAATAATAGGATTGCATACTTGGCAATCATTTTTTTTTTTAGTGAAAAGCAAAATAATACTCTCAAACTGGAGTAATATTAATAATAATAACATGAAAAATCATGCAAGGAGAGGGACTTGGGCCTTCATGAGAAAATAAAAAGTGTTTCTCAAAAAAAAAAAAAAGTAAAAAATGGGCCACAGGCCCACAACCGTCTATAAAAGAGTGGGCTTCTGCCTTTTTTAGGCTTTAGCGTAGAATTAGAAATTAAATTAGTTTCAAAGATAAATTTAAGAAAATATTAATACTAATACTCAAAGTCAAACAGTACGTAATTTTGTAAGTAAATAGTCATGCGTCCTTACATTTTCAATCCTAAGCTTCTATTTTGGTCCCGGTAAAAATTCAAATTAATCATTTTTTTTTCAATTAAGTCGCTGAAATAATTTGAATTCTATACCGAATTCGATTTTATAACAATTCATAATATTATTATACATGTAACAATATAGTAGAACTATAGAGGTGAAACTCAAACACGAAAAATTAACCGCCGGTCATCTACATTTTAGTGAACTGTTTGTCCTACTGTTTTATTCGCCCAAGAGTATATGGTTACGTGCTTGCCAGATGGAGTACTAAGCAATCGTTAATTAGTACTAGCAGTCTAGCACAAAACAAATAGACACGCCACACTTCTTTTGTAAAAATGCACTCAATTGTCCCCAAAAAAATAACAAGACATGTAACATCGCAGCAGTTTTCCACATGCACTCAAGAGTCAAGTCTCCCCAGTCAATAAACATGACAGACACTGTTACATATTACTAGTACAACCCAATGCGTTGCACGCATTGCGTATAGTCAATGTGAACAATAAGCTAACAACCAAGAGAGTCACTTGGTCACCAGAACGTTTTGTGGGAACTTCAAAGTTTTGTGGGAACTTGAAATTCGTTACGGCTATTCAAGTCAGTTTTATTTATTTGAAACCCTACTAGTATTCTATCGTTATTAGATAATCAATAAGCTATATGTCATTTAACTATTCAAATAATTTGGAGAAGTATATAAGTTGAAAAATCCTCCAAAAGAGTATTTTTGCTAGATCAAATCTTAAATGCCCAACATTACAATTAAAATCTAACAATTATCTTGTTTTAAAATTTGTTTCTTCGATTTTTTTTTCTTAAAAAAATAAAAATTGATGAAAGAAGAACGACAAGCAGTTTGAAAGGGGTGAGCGACTTGTAGGTGGACGGTGGAGATGGAGAACAGTTAGAATCGGCTTGGACTTTTCTTGCAACGTGAACCGCGTAGCGTGGATGCGGTGGCAGGGGGAGGGAAGCCAAGCCGTAGTCAAACATGAAACTGAAAGTGATTTCTATCTGATCTCACCCTCCAAATCATTTAACACACAAACAAAGGTGTGTTCTATTCTATAGGCCCATCCTAGTAGTGTACTGCTAAGTACTAACCATGAAGCCGCCGCCGCCATCTTTATCATTTGAGTGTTCTTACACTACTAGAAGCCGGTGGTCATAAGATATCAGCAAACTCACACCTTATACTCTATTAGTAATTTGATATTTACTTATAACTCGAATTTTTTTTCTCTAAAATTATAAGGCATACAAACATATCAAACATACCCAATAAGATGAACTTTTAAGATGGAAACTGAGTTCATATTTTATAGTCTATTTTATACTGGTAAAGTAATTGGAGTAACAAGTAAATAAACCTCATCCTCTAATTACAGGAAGGGACCAGCAGTGTTTGCACAATCTCACACTCACTTTTCCCCCAATCAATGCCGAAACCGAGACAATGTCCAAAAACCAACAAAAGAGACATGGCTTGAAGTCAACCTACAAAATAAAGTGTTGACATTGTGGGAACGAGTCCAAGCTCATTAATCACTGGCAACAACAAAAACATTTTTGATTTGTGACAACATCCCGCCATGAAATCTCCATCTGCAGCAACAAACTTACCCCCCAAATAATGATATTCTATCTACGAGTACGATAATATACGAACGAGATAAAGAGTTTAGGAATGACTTGAAAAAATTTCATCCCAAACAACTGTTTTGATGATTTTTCCATGGAATTATAACCAAAATTAACGAACTACAAGCAAAGTAGAGCAAAAACATTACACTTTTATTACTTAGATGGGTAATTGAATGATATTTTACAAAGACCACTCAAAAAGAATCTGAATCATACTGCTATGATCTACACAAAATGCAAAAAGGAACTAAAACTCAAGATTGCTACAGAAAAGAATTAATCCTAACAATTCCACGGTGCAAGAGATTGTGAGCAAGTTGATCTCTAGCTTGTGCTGCACTGACTGATCTGATACTGTTCTCAGGAATCATCTCATCATCAAAAATCTCAAACTTCTGCTCTGGTAGAACCTCCTCATTCCTCATCTCACAAATATTGTGCAGAACACAGCAAGCACCAAGCACCACAGGCAAATCTTGCAGCTTCACTTCTGTTCTCTTCTGCAAGCAAGACCACCTCCCTTTCAATCTTGCAAATGCCTCTTTGCTCACACTTTCAACCTCACCAATCTTCTCGTTAAAAGTATGCTGTGTCCATGTCAAGTTCTGGTGTGTGTATGGCACCAGAACCCAATCCATCAATGGATACCCTGCATTCCCAGCAATCGCAACATTCTTCAAAGCTCCACGACTCGCCCTCTTGTACAATGCTGACTCCTCCAACACCTTATCATCAGACATCGAGCCCGGATAGCCAATGCAAACATCAAGAAACACACCCTTTGGATCCACAACTCCTTGGACTGTCATGGAATATGATGTCTTCTGGTTCCTCTCAGTATGCCTCTTGTTGAAATACGCGGCCACATTGACCTTTGGCGCAATGATTGGGATATGAGTTGTGTACATTGATCCTGCAACATTCGGAATCCCAGAAATCGCTTCAAATTCAGCTTTGATTCCCCTCAATTTCTCCTCACCCGGCCATTGGAGGAACTTGGGCATCAGCACGTTCTTTATAGCGGAGCAGACCTCGAGGACCAGTTTATGGCAAGTGGAAATCCCCAATCCAAACCTTTTGGACACCAACCGCAGCGGTTCGCCAGTTGCCAGGCGCCAAATGCAGACAGCTACTCTCTGGCGAACCGGAATAGCGTCACGCAACATTGTGTTCTTCTTGGTAACAGCAGAGTCCAGCTGCTCGCAAACCATATCAAAAGTTGCCTTGCTCATCCGAAAGGCTTTCTTGAACTCCTCCTCTGGAAAATCCGGACTGTTACACTTCTCCCACCAATCCTTCGACCTGTCTTTCACCCACAACCGCCTCTGCTGCCCTCCTGTCGCCGCCACCGTCACCGCCGGCCCACAACTATTCTGAATAGAGTCAGGCCCACTTGCTGTAGTTTCACTCACCACAGCCGCAACCGCCGCAGCAGACGAAGCGCGTCGAGCTCGCTTGGTTCTTGATTGATCCAAATCTCCAACAATAGTATAGTGGGTCTTGAATTGGTCCTGGTAATCACTCAAAGTCTGAACTTTTTGCTCGTGATTCGAATCAAGAAGCGCTTTGTCCTGCTCCGACTCAATCAGCCACTGCTGGTGCTCCTGCTTCTCTTCCTCATCCAACAACAGAATCGACGCAAGAACATCTCTCATTGCACCCTTCTTCTTCAACTCATCAGGCGATGATGACACAAAAAAACCACTGAACTCTTCCTCCTCTTCCTCATCATCTTTCCTCCTCCGCTTCTTTAAATTGTTGGCGTTGTTGTTAAGACTTGCCCCAAAAGGGGCCACGGTCTCCATATCTTGGAAAAGACTGTAGAAGTGTGAAAGGTCTTCTTGATTATGAAATGGGAAAGACGAGATTTCCATAGAAAATATTCAAAAGACCGAGCGAATCTGAATGCAAGAAAGGTGTTTAAAGAAATATTTGAGAGAAAAAGGATGTGAAAATCCAGTTGGTTTCAAATTGGGACGGAAGGATAGGATTATGTAGGAGAGTGGACGGTGGGTTGTGAACGCGGAGGCGGAGTGGGGGAGAGCTTTGACGGTGACTTGAATTTTGTTGGAAGGATATGAAAACGAAAGTGATGGTTTTTTCTTGTATAAAAAAACTAAGTATTTTACGCGGTTAAGAGGCGTGTCTGGGAGAAGCAGATGGGTCGCTTACTCGCTTCTGAGTTCTGACTTTTTTTTGTTTTTGGTATTTTGTCTTCGTTGATGGATTTGGAATTTTCTACTGGGACAGATAAATATAAAATAAAATATAATAAAATGAGGACAAAAGAAATGTGATAAATAATGAGAGGATAATTGAAAACGTTCGGGAAAAGGGTGGAAAGCGACAAAGCGTTTGTGTGGAAGGTTCAAGGGAAAGAGGTGGTAAAAAAGAGGAATGTTGTGTAGAGTACACGACTTGTCGTCAAAAAGAGAGAGAGAGTAGTGTAGCGTATACGACTGCTGAAAGGAAATTACTCTGTAATTATAGATAGATATGAACTCACTACTTACATCTTACATCATACTCGTATAAATCATAGGATTTATAAATGAGTTGACGGAGTTTTTTTTAAATGAGAGGAATTTTAAATTATCACGTGATAAATCTTAAAATAATAATATTTATTATATTTTTCCTCACTTTTAAAACCTTATTCGAGTTTTACTTGCGTATGTGAATATGGTATAATATGTGACGCAACCTTACCCATATTCTATTGTTGGAGAAGTTTCATTTTAGGATAATTGACGGGAAAGAGAATCTAGGAAGCTGCGTTTTGGAGAAATATGTTGAAAACTATGTGGAAAATGGAATTTGTTTCAACTATCTAAATACAGAAACTAAAAATTACTCCCTCCGTCCTCAAAATCTTGTCTTTCTCGCATCCTAATATTCAGTACAGAACGCATATCGAGGAGGTCGGATGAGGCACTATTTGACCCCAAAAAAATCCGAAACTTTTTGTGAACATACGTTAATCCTTAACGTACTTCCCAGAAAAAATTTAGGGCAAAATTGTCTCAAATAGTACGTCTGCCGGCCGTTTTAAGCTACGTGCCGAAACAGTAAAAGCAAAAGCTAAAACGACCTCATTTTGAGGACGGAGGGAGTAAAAGCTACCATGTGGATTCAAAGGTCAAAAACCACACAAGAAAGGGTCAATCACATATTTTTATAATTAAGTTGATTGATACACTATTGATTTCTATTAAAATAGCTAATAATATATTAATATAATTTGTTAGTCAAACACATATTTTGCAGGTGGTATAAATAAGCAAATTCAGTAAATATAAAACTCCCCATGCGGTCAAGTAAACGAGTAGTATTGTTTATTTCAAGTCACACGGTTTCTAACCCCACTTCGTCCAATTAATCCGGAGTTTCATTGTATTGGACTCTTTCCGGCGACCCAGATGGTTCCAAACTTATAAACAATTGCGTTTACAAGACTTAAAACTCAAAACTGTAGTAAAATAAGAACAATTTTAAACCAACTGATTTGAGTCTACTTTCGTTTCAAATTTAGTTATTGACTCAATAAAGAAGCGGCAATTGCATGCGGTCAAGTAAACGAGTGTATTGAACAAAGACTGTGAAATTGATGGGTAATTTGGAAACATTTGATTAAGGTGCATAACAATCAACGATTCAACACCGTGTATCACAACCGCAATTATATACTACAGTATATCCATAATTATTTCAGATAATTGTTCACACTTTCAAATTGATTATGTAGGAAATGACAACAATTATTGTAAAATAATAAAAATAAAAAGGTGTGACGATCATACGACCAGTACTGAACCACTGATTTGATTGCAGCCCAATTTCAAGTGACGTCATCGGGCTATGCATCAGCACAACCAACTTTTTCTTCTGGACTTTGGCACCTTATAATTATAGTTTTGGAGGTTTTGGGTCATATTAATCACATTTCTTTTCCTTCAAATATAACTGTACTGGAAAATAGATAATTTTGAAATGAGAAAAAATAAAATACAAATAGATATTTTGAGCCATTTTTCAATTTTCACAATTCATGCCCTCTCAAAAAATCATATTTGCATTCCGTACCCGCATGTTATAACATTTTACATAAAAGACACCAACCATGAGTTTTTGGTGGCCTTTATTTGTGGAAATCTGTGGTCCTTAAAATTAAAACACACAAAAAAACAGTTAATTAACTTGCGCCATTGCTTCTGGGTTCACAAAATTTTATGTTATCAGTCCTGCTCTTCCATGGCTTCTCTTCTTAGTCCGTCGGCAGCCATTAATCTGAAGCTTAATCACAAGGTAATGCTATCAAATTCTCTCTGTTTCCATTAATTGGTCTCATAAAAATCATATCTTGAAGCTAAAGCTGTGGTCTTTTTTCTCTGAATCGTTATTCATATGCAGAGTGAAGAAAGTGCTGATTGTTTAAGATGTATTAATTTGGGTTAGTGGTTGATTTCTGATCGTTAATGCTGAGTGATTAAAGATGGGTCCTTTCTTATTTTTCCAATTTTGCTATAGTTGTCAGCTGTTTTGGTTGAGGAATCATGAAAAGAGCAAAGGGAATGTTTGGTTATGCAAACGCTTACAAAGATGTCTGTTTGATTTCTGCTGAGATAGTAATTGCTCAAGTTTAGTGTTTTTCCAGCTATAGATGTGTTTAAAGCAATTCCTTTCTGTTGTGGGTTGATGAATTCTGACCTGTTTTTGTTCTTGCAGGTGAATAGAATAAGTTACAAACTTACTGCAAACTTGCCAAACCAGTTTCATCAGACTGTTCTTGGTGGTAATAGTTGCAGCGGGCTTTCTCTCAAGACAAACGCTAAGGTGTCTGCTGAAGCAAATGTGGTTGAAAAAGAAGCAACTGTTGTCAATGAAATCCTAGGTAACTCCCTTGTCGATTCTAGCTCATTATCAGATCACTTTTTCTCATTTTTTTAGTTGTACTTTGGGTGTTTGGGCCTGCCAAATTAGATACCGATAAGTACTTTTAGGCGCCATGCTAAACTTCTAAACACTGAAACTTAAGCTTATTTGACACCCAAAAATGAACCAGTTGGGTGTTTGAGTTGATGAACTGTTGCTCAGTTTTGCGTCTGGAGCACTATCTTATCCTTTATTGGCTTGCATTTAAGATGATGTCTATTTTTATGTGACATGACAATTAAATTCACATATGAATCTTGATTCTGAACTTTAGAGATACCAAGGAGCATCAGTTTATCTGATTACTTACAATGCGGTTGGTTTATTCCTCGTTACTAACCAAGTTAGTCTATATTCTGATGCGCTTGGATAACTGCACATGAAAGGAAAACTCTGCACCCTTCCATGTAATTCTGCAGTAGGGGTTGACTGCTAATGAATAGCTAGTAGATATTTACACAAAGATAATTTTGAAGTAGAAACTGAGTTCAAGAATAAAATCCTAGCTGTTACTTTTGACCACTTCACGTAATTATTGTTTGTATTGCTGCAGATTATGGAGTTGTTAGTGTTCATCATGTTGGAGTGCTGTGTGAAAACCTTGAAAAGTCGCTCGAGTTCTACCAGGGGATTTTAGGTATGGTACTCTTTCCAGCTAAGGTTTATGTTATGCTCTTGTTTTGTCCTTTGCGTCAGGAAAAATATAGTTTTAATGGCTCTTTTGTTTCCTCTTCTAATAGGTCTTGAAATAAATGAAGCAAGACCACACGATAAGCTCCCCTATAAGGGTGCTTGGTTGTGGGTGGGTTCTGAAATGATCCATTTGATGGAGCTTCCGAACCCCGATCCCTTAAGTGGACGACCTGAACATGGTGGACGGGACCGACACACTTGCATTGCGATTCGTGACGTTTCTATGCTGAAAACAATCCTTGATGAAGCTGGTACTCTCCTCTCCTCTTCTCTGTATTATGCTGAACCAGTATGCAATCGTAATCTTACCTGGCTCATTTAAGGAATGCCGTATCTTATAATAATGTGTTCTTCAGGTATCCCATACACACTTAGCCGATCTGGCAGGCCTGCAATTTTTACTCGTGATCCAGATGCAAACGCTTTAGAATTCACTCAGGTGGACGACTGACCGATGACCATGTTTCAATGCCAATGTCCATAGTTTAGAAATTTGTAACATTGGTCTTTGGCTCTTTGCAATTTTTATCTCCTAGAGGCCAAGTTATACTGTGTACATGTATTGTAAACATTAGATGTATAAAAGGTACCATTTGTTACAAATTTGTATATTGGATCGTAACGAATCGACAACTGACTTGGCCTTTACAGAATCTGGCAATCAACTCTTTAGAGCTTAAGCTTGGATATCTACCACAAATTTTCCAAAAACAATGATCAACTGGATAAGAACATTTTCTAATTACCCAATAAATGTACGTCATTATATACCTGATTTACATAACCTAGCAGAAATCCATACTCTGCTAGCTTTAAGGCTATTCATTTCAACAACACTAAGGAACTATACGTTTTTCTTTCCCCTAAAAACCAACCACACATCTTGTCATGACTGTTGCTGAAAATTTCATTTTAAATGGCATACGATCCATGCATATTTTAAGGCGCTTGAAAATTCACACGAGACATCCACTCTTGTATGGCAGATCGTAGCGTGTGGTTAGGAGTCAATAGAGTATTCTTGAGCTTAAGCTTTGCCACTGGTGACACATTGTTTTTATCAAGCCAGGCCTTAATCGCTCGGTGCTCGTAGGTAAAACCATCAGCAGCGATGTAAGGATCATTCATTATATCCTGCATCCAGAAAAATGTATGCACGAAGAGAAGCAGAGCATGAGCTGCAAATTGATTTCTGAGTTAAATGCTCATCTTACATGGTATGAATTCTCACCTGAAGAATAGGACAGAAGTAGTGGCTTGGTGCATATATATTGCTTCTTTCCACCCTGACACTAGCAACTGCAACATCGACCAGTCTTTTGAGAGCCGGTAGGACTTCGGAATCAAGATCAGGTCTATCCCTGCATCTAAGTTTTGAGCACTTCAGAGCAAGTTGAGCTAATTCCTCTGTTTCTGCAAGTGGCCAATCGGCGACGGATCCATCTAGAATGTCAGCAAGCGAGCCTTTTTTTATTGCATTTTCAGCAGTCCACAGAAGTCCATTTGGGCGCCGAGCTGTCAATACTTGGAGAACTAGAACTCCAAATGCATATAGATCAGATTTCGGTCGGACAATCCCGGTTCTTGCATACTCAGGATCCATGTAGTAGAGAGTACCAGCAAGGATAGAGTCTCTATACTCCGTGACGCTATCAGAAACAATATCTGACATGAGTTTGGCCAGCCCCACGTCTCCAATTTTGCTCACGTAATTTCTGTCGAGCAATATATTACCCGGTTTCAGATCTCTATGGACAATAGGCTCTGGCTTTGAGTTGTGTAAGAATGAGAGCCCACAGGCAACTTCAAACAAAATTCGAAACCGGACAAACCAAGGAAGAGTAGGTTTTCCATTAAGGTGGAAAAAGCAGTCCTCAAGGCTTCCATTTTCCAAGTACTCATAAACCAGGCAACCACTCTCAGGACAAGCTCCTAGCAGCAGAACCAAGTGGGGATGGTGTAGACGGCTTAGAACTTCAACCTGCAAAGTATGGGCAAAGAACGTTCTGTCGATGTTGCCAAAGAAGGTGTGCAAGATACTAAACGCCACCAAATAACAAACAATTAAGTATTAATAGAAAGTTCCACGATCAATAGACACGCCAATGAATATCCAACCATATTTTTTCCTGATAAATTGCTAAAAACGTTTAAGCATTGGCTGTGGCCCATGGAGATGGTTTAAGGCTAGTTTCAGGAGGTTATCTTGCTAATCTGGTATCTTTCCAGTTTACTAGCACTGTCCTTCAGAGCAGTTAGTATTATTAGCTTGCACTAATTGGATTCTTGCAAAATTTCTCGATAAGATCAGTAATTTTACGAATTGCAACAACAGCTACTATGAACATATATTCAGCAAACTTTGCAGCGACTGATCAAAAATAGCAAGCTAGATAATTACCTCTCTCAAAAACTCCTCTTTCTTGTTAGCTGCACCAGGCTCCAGAATCTTAATTGCTACAGGGGTGTGATCAAGACTGCCTTTGTAAACTTTTCCGTAACCTCCTGAACCAATGAGATTACTCTCCAAGAGGAAACCAGTTGCTACCTGTATTTCATCCATAGTGTACCTTTTGTACCTAGTGTCACTCAAGAAGAGTGCATCAACAATTCTCTGTTTCTCCGAGGACTCGTTCTGGGCTTTCAGCTCCGCCATCTCCCTTCCATAGGTTTCTTTAGCAAGCAAGTTCTTCGCTTCCTCAACCTCCTTCCTCGCTTGCAAATACCTTGCATTCTCTTCAGCAGCAATTTTTCTCAAAGTTTCTTCTCTTTCAAGTGCAGCATTCACCCTGTTTGCTTCCTCAACACACTCAGAAGAAAGTGATTGGACCTGGAAATTAAGCATCAGCAATGAGAAGTCAATCTATATATAGTTCATGCCATAATTTTCTTCTCCAGGGAAATCACACCATCCCTTCTCAAAATCATTATTTTAAGGAAATGGAGGCAGTGAAGTAGAATGCTTATCGATGCAATACGGTGATTAGAGAATCACCTTGTTCTGAGTATGGACCAGCTCTTCACAAGCTCTTTTATACATAGAAATTGTACTTTGTAGCTCTAATCGCAGCTGTTCCACTTCAGACTGCACAGACTGCAAAATAAATTTTATTTTATTTTTTAATAGGATATTCCAAATCAAGACTTTCTCAGGCAATGCCTCATATCAGAAATGTAAATGTTCCAGAAAGAACATGCTATAGACAAATTGGGTGAACTATTCCACCTGGTCAGTTTTTGTGGAAGCAGGGGAATTGAATCCCTTTGCATGAATAATGCTGTCTCCCAAGTCCACATGAGGCCTACCCACACCCTTATTAACGTTCACAGAAGAATCCATATGTTGAAATTCTCGGGTATCTAGAGTACTAGGGTTTGATGTTGTAGATGCTCCAAAGCTTTCCCACACTTTCGATTCTTGAAACGAAGAACAAGACTCCGAAACTTGTTTACTGACACCATTAGAACTCTTCTTACTATCTCTTAAATTAAACATCCTGTCTCTGGAGCTAATCTCTGAAATGGAAACCAAAAAACAATAAGCAACACCATAACTAAGTGATTGATAAAGCAAGCATTAAAATACATACCAATGGGGGATATTGAAGCAATCGATTTCAGAAGAACTTTGTGCTTAAATACAACATGTATATCACATGTCTCAGGGGCACTTTTCAACACACTTGCTGGTACTCCTGGTCCTTTTAGCTTCCTGAAGAACAATAACACGGAGACACAAAAAAAGTCAAATTAATAATAATAATGAAACAAAACAACGATGTAAGAATCATGAAATGTCAAAACCATTGTAAAAAATCCCTCCCCACTCATCCACTGTCTACGTTGCAGTATTTGTGGGACCCATAAGATTCTACACTGTAGATGTTGTGGGGTCCCACGAATGTGGCAACACACCAGTGCATTACAAGCAGTAAGAAAATGCTTCACACACAGACAAGTTGGATGAATTTTTTATGCAAACTAAATTGACAATTGATGAGTGGTGTTATGGCCAGAGTTTTACACAAACTGAATTCACAAACTTCTACACATTCTGCACCACTTTGTTCTTGCCACGGCGCATGTAAAACAACACCGCATCGCTTCACACGAAGACCATCCATCACTTGCGATATCATTGTGCTAGTAGTATAATTATGAAATGCAGCAGTTTGGGTCACAAGACTCACAACAGACTACAACAAGATGGGCAAATACCTTAATATGCAACTGGGAGACCAAGAGCCCAACACTAAGCTACTAATCCCTGATTCTGACACGTGTCTTACAAGTGCGGCCGCAGGATTTTCACCCTCCAGAACCAAAGTTTCCAACTGGAAAACAAACCATTACAGAAATGAAGCAAAAACAATCAAATTTGATCGAGCAAGCGTACAAGCATCAAAGAAGTTGAGCATAAATTAAAAACAGACAAACCTTGTGCGTTTTGCATAATTGCTTGAACGGAAAGAAAATTTCTGCGACTTTCAATTTCACTTCCTCCACGTACAGCGCCACCACCCTCTCATCCAGTTCCTCCACCGGTATCTTCCCGCCAGCTGTACAATGTAGATTCAACTTCTCAGTGACGTTAATAGAAAATTCACTAAAAAAAACCAAATTTTGAGGTTAGATACTGTTATTACATGGAGTAGGAACGGTAGTGACGGTAGGTATGACGTGGATCAAGACGAAGCGGTCAGCTTTCGGGAGTAAGTTCTGAGCTGCCCACCGGACAGCGCGGCGGCTTCCTTTTCCTCCGACGCCGGCGCCGCCGTTAACTGCAACCGCCACTGACGTCATTTCCGCCTCGCGATTCCGATTCCAGAACGAAGAAATGATTGTCAAGTTTCGGGTTTTTCGGAACGGAATTTGAATGATTTTTTGGTGCGTAGGTACGTCCTACGTAGGCCTGGAGAGTTGACGTTCTACTAAGAAAGTCTTGCGTTGACGTTTTAATATTGGGCTTTTCTTTCGAGCATGAGATCTATACTGGGCCTGAGTTTGGAGGAGTTGAGTCATAAATGGGCTTAGTTAGGGTCCATAATTATTGCAAGTACTGAATAGTATTTTTCTTATATATAAAAGATTTTTTAAATAAATTCTCATCTCATGTTAATTTTTTCCTTGAATCGAACTAAACTCGAATCATATCATGCGTTTCTTGAAAAAACTCAACGTATATAGCTACGATTAATTTGGCACTCTCACTTTTTAACTAAGAAATCATTAGTTCAATTTTTACGTATGAAAAAATCACGTAATATAGAAATAATATGTATGTATACTCACTTACTAAAAATAACTTTTCCTTGTCTCAAAAGACAATAAACTAAATCATTAACTAAGCAGAAAGTTACAAATACTTAAAATACAACTATTTGCATCAAATTGGCATGAACTGACGGGCCAGTTTGGCGTTCCGGTTCTGTGAGAAAAAGTTCTGTGTGAAAAGTTCTGTGGGGAAATGACTTTTGGGAAACGGAGTGTGAGATACCTGAGGTGTTTCGTAAAACAGTTTTTCAAAACTATGGTTTAGATGTAAAATGACCATAAAGGGTATAAAACTCATTTTTTAAAAATTAATAAAAATAGGAAAAGTGGATCTAGAATTATTTATCTTGAGATAGAGATTATATTGTGATAGTTTTTAATTTATTTTGTTTATTATATAGAGTAAGAAAATTAAATTAAATTGAAAAGAAAAAGAGAGAGAGAGAGAGAGCAAACCAGCGTTGCTGGAATGCTGATTTGCTGCTGGAGTAAATTGCTCCAGCCCGGTGCCATGCCATTTCCTTGCTTGACGTACTGAGCTTCTTGAGAAGCCCAATTTACAATGGTGTTACCAAACACCAATTGCTCCGTTTAAGGTTGGAAAAAGGTGATTTGGTACCCAACCTTGAACGTCAAACACTCACTTAGATAATATTTGGTGTTAAGGGTGGGGTTGGGTTGGGTTGGGTTAGGTTGGGTTGGAAAAGTTGATGAAAGGTGTTTGGGGTTAAGGGTTGAATTGGGCTTTTTGGAAAGCTACATTGAAAAGTTATGCACAATCTTTTGCAAACCTCACTGCTGCAAAAAAGGCAGTGGCAAACGTAGCACTGCGTTTGCTCCCTCTCTTATATTTTTTTTTTTCTTTCATTTTTCTTTCATTTTTTTACTTTATATAATAGAACAAAATAAATTAAAAACTATCACAATAAAATCTCCATCTCAAAATAAATAATTCAAGATCCACTTTTTCTATTTTTATTAATTTTTTTAAAATGGATTTTATACTCCAACTATTTCATTTTTATAGTTTTACTAAACACCAAAAACAACTTCTCATCTCCCACAATACTTTTAAGAAATATTTACCAAACAACGTACTAGCTTTTCCGGAAGTACTTTTGCCACAGTACTTTTCGGACTAAAACCGAAACGTCAAACAGACCTTTTCCTTCGTCTCAAAAGACAATAAACTAAATCATTAACTAAGCAGAAATCTACAAATACTTAAAATACAACTATTTGCATCAAATTGGCATGAACTGAGGAAGTAAACCGGACTCTGTGATAGCTTCATCCCACTCCAGTCCATTCCACCATTCCTGGTTACCATACACGGTCACTGTCGATAAATTACTAGCATTGGTCGGTAATCGCTCGAGCATTGGGCAACCAATCACTGCAATACTCTCCAAGGAAGGAAAATCCAGTTCCCCTAGAATGATTCTTTGTACTTTAGGGAGGTCTTGCATAGATAAAGTTCTAAGGCATGGAAATGCCACCGAAACTTCTTCCATTGATCTCACATCCATACTGATCAATTCCTCCATATCTTCACAGTCTATCAGGTAAATCATTTCTAACTTTGAAAGCTGTAAAACCCAAGAGACATTCCTCAACTTATGACAATGTGAGATACTTACCGAACGAAGATTCTGCAGACATTGTTCGGTCACAGGATTCCTCCACACAGTTGTCAAGTTGGGTAGGCCATCCAAGGAAAGAACCTCCAGGCTTGATAGCCAATTCTTTCCGGCTGGTTGATCAACTCGTAAGTACTCCAGTTCGGAACAGTTGTTGATGCTAAGCCTTCTTAACCTCTTGCCGAAATTGGAGTTTACTAAGAGATGAAAATAAAATAAACCATCACAATCTTTTATGTATAAATACTGTATAAGGTTTAGTATATGTCCAAACTTATGATCAAGCTTCTTCAAGGTATTTGATTCGTTAACAGTGATGCCTAAAGTGGTAAGGTGCTTCAAGCCATCCAAGTCTTCGAACCCAACTTCATTTTCACCCTTGCAGTCATGATCTTCCCAATCTCCATAGCTGTAGTAGAGGTTCAAGACTCTCAGTTTTTGAAGCCTGGATATAGCTTGTCGTGGAATTGATCGGAGAGAGTATGTGCGCTGGAGATTCAAATGCCTCAAATTTGCCAGTTCTCCAAGCTCGCAAGGCAATGCAGCTATTTTTGTCCCCGACAAATTTAGAAGGTGTAACCCAGCTAAGTTGTTGATGGATGTTGGGATTTCTTCAAGACTGGTGAAGGACAGATCCAGGACTCTTAGAGATGGCATGAATTTGAAAAACCCGCTTGGAATTTTATTCAAACCGCTATTCCAATGGAGCAGAAAAGTTGATAAATTCTGACACTCCGATATCTCTGTCAGTGTGGTGATTCCACTATCCATCAGGGAAATTGCTATTGCTCCTTTCCACATTTCTGCTGTAGGTGCCTCTGTAATTCCCCTACCGGCCTCCACCAGAAATAATTTTCTGTACATTCCTTGTTCAGATGCTATCCATAATGCAAAACTTCTGACAACATCATGCATCTTCACTTGCTTATTCCTTTCACCATTTTCCAATAAGGAAGCAACTTTCAGAGATCCAATGACAGAATGCCCTTCATTGAAGGCATGTCTGTCACTGAAGCTGTCTAAAAACCCTTCCCCTATCCAGTACTCTATTAGTTGTTCTTTCTCGATAGAGTAGCCTTCAGGGAAAAGTGAACAATACAGGAAGCAAGCCCTCAATGTATCATTCGCCAAATTATCATAGCTGAGTTTGAGAAGAGTAAGTACCCCTTTGGCACACAGGTTCTACTCCAAAAAGCTCTGGACCAAAGCCAAAAAGAGATTTGGTGTTTGGTGACTCCCTCCTTTTCAACCAGAGCTTTTTAAAAGCTCTACTCATTTTGCCTTCGTTTGCTCCAAATCAGAAAGGAGCCTGAGGGAGCAGTGGGTGGAAAGCACTTTAAGGACAAAACACGGGAAGCTGGATTTATAATTTTTGGACAAAAATATCCCTTGGTTTCCTTAATAATTACAAATAAACCAGGTATAAAATGTTCAATTTTTTCTCCGCTCACTCTCATTTCCTTACCCACACAAATTCTCTCATTCTCTCTGCCGACAAAACCACCACACCTGACCTCCTCGCCTCTGCGGCCTCCTCTCCTCTTCTCCGACCTCCTCTGCGTTGCGACCTCATCTCCTCTTCAGCGACCCCGGAATCTCCTCTCCTCCTCCGCAGCCTCCTCCCGCACGGGGACGTGGTGGGTTGTGGTGGTTGGTTGACGAGGTGGTGGCAGATCTGTGGGTTGTGGTGGTTGGTTGACTGGGTGGTAGCAGATCTGTGGTGGTTGGGTTTGAGTTTTGATTAGGTGAAGGAAGGTGTGCGGTGGTGAGACGCGGCGGTGTTGGAGGGACGGCCGTGAGCAGCAGCAGCGGTGTTTGGGTGATTTTTCTGCTTATTTGTGGCTGTTATTTTGCTGGTTAATTTTGTGGCAAATGTTGGCTTGATTTATTGTCGAATTGCTGCTTAATTCATTGCCGAAATGCTGTTCAAATTGTGGCTAAATTATGGCTTGAATTGATGTTTAATTTGCTGTCAAATTGTTGCTCAAAATACTGTCAAATTGATGCTCAAAAATGCTGCCAAATTGTTGCTCAAAATGCTGTCAAAATAATTCTCAAAGTGCTATCAAATTGTTGCTTTAAATTGCTGTCTAATTGTTGCTTGAATTGCTGTCTTAATATTGCTGAAAATGCTTCCGAATTGTCGCTTGAACTAATACTTAATCATCTGCTGAACTGCTACCCTTTGTTGCTGCCAAAATGATTGGTTTTAATGCCCAATTGTTGCTCGTTTGAGGCTGTTTTTGTTTGACACACTGATGGATCGCATCGTATGACTGAAAGCCAGGATGCCAGGATTGGAACTTGAAGCTCGGATTACATGGATTGAGCAAGAAATTGCTAAGCTAAAAGTAGCAAGATTAGCCATTCCAAACTAAATTCTGTATTTGTTTTCAGTTGCTAGCTAAGCTTATTCTCTTTTTCGAATCAATCTCCAATCAACATCAAGTTTATCCTATGTTTTCTCTTCTTTCTGGAATGATCCTCAATTAACCAAACGCTTGAATTCTCATGTCCAGGCAAATGTTACTGGTAAAACTGGGTTTCATCTTGTATTATAAGAGTCATTACGATAATAATCCAATCCGTTGTAATCAGTTATTAATCGAAGCAATGATATACATTCTGCATTTCAGGCCCGGTAAAGAAAAGCAAAATCTATAAAACCAAAACAGTAGTGGTAAATAAAAAGATGATATTTTTAAGCCAAACTCTTCATAAATCCAATTGCTAATCAATTTGCTTAAATTGTTAGTTTATCTGTTGTTTAATAATTCATACTCATCCTTTAGATTAATTAGGTGTCTTCAATTTGATAATCCGATTAACAGTTTGCTCGAATTTTTGATTTTTTATTAATTAACTAAAATATTGTATTTATCAAATTAAATTGTGTGTGTATTAATCGAACATTTGGTTCGAACAGCTGAATCGGCATTAAATTTAGAGACATTTTGGTCGTTTCAGATTTTTAAACCATAAAAATGCATTGTGCCATTTATAGTCATTTTACATTCCAACCATAGTTTTAAAAGCAGTTTTTACCAAACACCATAAACAACTTCTGGTTTCTTACAGCACTTTTAACAAATATTTACCAAACAGCATACTGGTTTTTCTAAAAGTGCTTTTCACACAGCACTTTTTCAAACCCAGCTTTCTCAAGTAGAACCTTGCTCCCAAGGGGAGCCTAAATACATTTTCCATACCTCGAAGTTCGGATGGAGACCTGTCTAGAATATGTATTGCATGCTTCCATTCCTCTTCAGTCTCTTTGTTGGCCATAGCTTTTCCAATGGTAATTAAAGCCAGCGGCAGGCCTCCACATTTTCTTACTATGGACTCGGCATGAGTTCGAATCTGCTGTGACTCCAACATATCCCTTCTGCCAGCCTTGTTGCAGAAGAGTTTCCATGAGTCCTCCTCTCCTAAGAATTCAAGTTTCAGCTTCTGATGAGCATCCATATCGCTACAGACATCCAAAGAGCGTGCAGTAA
Source organism: Viola odorata (assembly GCA_963691705.1). NCBI lineage: Eukaryota > Viridiplantae > Streptophyta > Magnoliopsida > Malpighiales > Violaceae > Viola > Viola odorata. The sequence continues at coordinate 4,808,652 of OY829546.1, forward strand.
ATATCACCTTGCATTTGTTTTCCTGGTCGGGAACAGGAACTCCGATCTGATGAAGATCAAATCCTTTCCAGAGATCATCTAACAACAGAAGATAGCTTTTGCTCCTCATAATTCTGTGTATTTTCAATGCTCTCTCGTCATGGTTTTCCGAATCTTCCCAGGACAAGCCTAGCCTTGCCCCAACAGCCTGCTGGATCTTATCAGCAGCGAAATCCTTCGACACAACAACCCATATTATCACATCAAAATGATGGGGTTTGGTAAGAAATACATTGTTGATATGCGCCAAAAGAGTTGTCTTCCCCACACCCCCCATCCCATATATTCCAATTAGTCCTACTTCATCCTCTGCAAGAAATTTCTGAACCCTCTCTAGCATCATCTCAAAGCCAATAGCTGGCCTACTAGGGATCTCCTGAACAACATCAAGACGCAATCCTTCAGCTACAACTTCGAAAGGTCCTTTCTTGATCTGTTCATTAACTTCAATGAACAATTTTGAAACTTTGTTGCTGAGACTAAAGGATAAAGAACAATTTGCAGCGTGGCAACCACAGCATCGCCTTCTTTGCGCAGCAACAAGTTCCATAGTCAAGCTTGCATCAGCATCGATAGCTTCTACTCTTTGTAGCCACCCTTTAACCAGACTTGTGCAGGTTAATCCCTGCCTCTCAGCTTGCTCAATCTGTCTCTTTAAGTCATCTCTTTGGTCTTTCAATTCCTTCAGGAGAATTAAGAGGCAATGAACCCTTTCATTCACATTAACGACGTCGCTAATCTTTTGTGCAATGGAGTTGCAAAAGCTGCAAATAATGCCCACTAGACTAATCGCCTCCGCTTCCAAAGATCCCATTCTGGAAAGTGCAGACTGAGTGAAGTGTAATTAACCGGGCACCTTTGCCCGTTGAAGAACAGGCCACCTCAAATCACATGACCGTGGAGATAGTGAAAATTCTAGCAAAAAAAAGGAAAAAACCAATTCCAAGTGTTAAATCAACCTGTTACCAAAAGTCATAGAAACCAACCTGATCACCATTTCATAAATAGAAATGTAAGCTCTGAACTCGAATTTGAAATATTTTCTTACCTACGCAAAGTAAATAGCTAGAAGAACAGGCTACTAAGGATGTTTTCTAATAATGTAAGTGCCTGCAGCCTGCCTCGTGCTTTCCTTGAAGGATACCTACCCTTGAAATTATTTCCCTTTTGACTTTTCATGGTCAACTTCCAAGAACAGCTCAGCTCCCGTGCACACCACTTATTCTGTCTTATCTCATCTAGGTTTCTTGATTCTCTCATCTACCAAGAACACTCAAAGACTTAAAAAACTAAATAGCATGGAATGATTTGGTAAATCAGATGAGCATAGGAAAAAATTCAATGATTTGCAAATAAATAATAAAGATGGATCAATTCTATACGAGTCCGAGAATATAAAGAACGAACTAAAATAATTAAGTTTTGGTCTGTAGGTGTGTAACGTGTTACTAACTAGAGTATTTGGACTTCTGGATTATGCTTAATTGTACCGGCCCAAGTTAGGCCCACTACAAATTGTAATGCTGATGTGGCAGCCCATAAGTATAGAGGGATTAAGGAGTACCGTTTCAGGAGGACGCAGTGAAGCATCTCCACTACAAATCTCTCCTCGTTCATCTGTCTCCACAAAAAAAAAATTGAATTACATAAACAACCAACACAATTTATAATCGGAGTTGGAAAAAAGAAAAAAAGAAAAACCTTCAAATGTCTTCCAAGTTTCTGTCGTTGGCCGGAGCGGTGAAATCCGGCATTAGGAACCTAGACGATGCGATCGCCGACGAGATACCGGTGTTCGGCCAGGCTCAATTGTGCATGGATGGGAAAGAACCAAAACGATATGGATGAGCTTTGTTACACATTTTGCCATTTTTTTATTTTCGGCAAGACACCTAGCTCGAGAAAACGATAGAGAGGCAACTATGATTTGGAGCCGACAATGTAGGCGAGGAGAGATTTGCGAGCAGAGAGAGAGTAGAGAGAAAGAGGAGGAAATGGGTTTCGTAACATCATCCGGCCCAAAATTAATATAGCCTCACTTCTTTTTCTTTCCGAATCCTATGGGAAGAAGGATTAGGATGGAAAGGAAAGTATGGGAAAAAAAAGTACAAAGAGAATCAAAAAGAATGGAAGGGAATGCAGAAAGGAACTAAAGGGATAAAGAACAGTTTTCACGATTTTTTATTCTAGAGTTTTCTTTTCTTCCATATTGAACAGCAGCGGGGGACAACTTGAATTATAATTCATCCATAGATCTTAATCTTCCTCCTCCAATTTATGATGATGATCTCAGCCAAATCGAGCTTTCTGCGGTTTCTGATGCAGAATTCGTCAGATTGTATGGTTCAGATGTTTCAGAGGATGGGTTAGAGCATGTTAGCTTCCTTAATTTTGGGGATCCATGCAGGTTCAATCGTTAACCACCATGGCCATGGTTAGCTATAACAACGTCAGTCGGTGTCCTTGTAATTGTATTGCTTATTGGGTACATATTTCATGCCACGATTAATAGAATTGCCAAAGTTGAAGATGATTACCATAAGATGATGGAGCTTAAAAAACGGGCTGAGGCAGCTGATATTGCAAAATCCCAGGTAGTGATGCTTTTAATTAGTTTGTTGATCATCTTTTGGTTTTTTTTGCCTCTATGGCCAGTTGTTTAACCAAAATTTGAACTTTCTGCAGTTTCTTGCTACAGTTTCTCATGAGATCAGAACTCCAATGAATAGTGTTCTGGGTAAGTTTTGGAATTTTTGTTTATTCATCAAAGCCATGCCCAATTATATCAGGCCTGTTAATAACCAGGAACAGTGATTAGTATAGTAGTCCATGCAACGCTCATGGTGTAACTACATGTACTTTCATTCTTGCCAATGCAGGCAATCAATAGTCTTATCATCGAGAGGAACTCCATTTTATACTGGCCAATTTTAATTGTTTATGTTGTTTTACTGTGGATGTCAAAAAATTCATTAAAACAATTAGTAATTTGTTATAAGGGTAAAATGGTAAAAATAATTAAACTTTCTTTCCTTTCCAAATTCCATCTACCCTGCCATACACAAATATTAAAATTTCTTTCATTTTCCCTTGAATATAAAATATACAGCCATACAAAAGATTTTAAAAAAAAATTCCCTTACTCTCCTTTCCTTTCTTTTCCCTTATTAAATTTCTCCTCCTTTCCTTGGTACACTTTAATTCTCATATAAAGTAAAAGTGTCTTGTTTCTTTATCTTTCACAGCTAAGAAACTAATCTCATTCAATATCGTACAAGTATCATGAGGTCGTGAAGGAGAAGAAACCTGCTGACAATTTCGTTAGAGGATGATTCTCCTAGTATAATAAGCTCTTTTTTTAACAATGAGGGGCAATATAAAGCCAGATTGAACCTTTTTACACCTGAGCTATGGAGTTAAATTGAAACAACAAAGATTGTTTTCATACTTCAAAAGAAGAAAAATAAAATAAAACATACACGCATAACTTATATATATATATACAAACACCTAGCAGGTGGTTGTGGTGGCGTTGTGGGAACTAAACCGAAAAGAAAAAGAAGAGGGAAAAGAAGCCTAAATAGTGAGGTAAGTTCTTATCATAATGGCTCCTGCTGGATCAGAAAGTAGATGTCTGACGAGACCCTTCCTCATGTCATTTGGTGCAATGACAAACATGTAAAAGGCAAATAGAATGAGATCCGCGGACGAAAGAGTAGAGCCAAGAAATCCCTGCCACATCCTGTACGAAAAAACACATCCTTCGATTAAAATGTCATCTAAGATTTACAGTGTAAAAAGCCTGAAATATTGCATTCATGTTGCCTTCTGTTTTATCAGTTAGAAAAGAGGGAAACAAAGAACATATTGCATATCTGTAAAAACTCATTATGCATTAGCTCACCAGGACCTTTTTGCCGCCTGATAATTTAAACTCATCTGAACCAAGTTTTACCAGCATAACTAAACCCTATGCACCATTGACGTCAAAAACAGACCTGACGAGAATATTTTCTACAGCTAGATTTGGCTCTAAATGGCACACTCCTTCACTGGCTTTACAAGATGCAGAATTATACTCGTCAAATATTCTAACACACAGAGCGATTATAAAGGTCTCCTGCTCTTTGTTTGTGAAGGACATGCTGGCTTACAGCTTGCATGACTCCAGATTGAGATCTTATGTTTGAACATGAATGAACAGAAACTACTGACAGCATGATTAGAAAGTATATGCAAAGGAAAGAAATTTTAATATCATACCAATTGGGCAAACGGAAGAAAGTATGGAAGAATGTCCTAACTCCCTCAATATCCAGTTGCAATATAAGCGCTAGTCCAAAGAGAAAGAATGCCCTCTGCCGTTTCCTTTCTTGTGGCCAAAGTGTATTCCAAGCTGAGAAAAATTGATGCATCGTCATACATTAAAACTGCTACTGCATGTAACTAAGCAGAAACTGAAACTGCTTTAATTATTATCCATTCTATATATAAAAGAGTACAACACTGGAATACTGATACCATGATGCACATCCTCATCACCAAAAATTTAATGTCATTTTTAACTGATCATAAGGAAATAATGTTTTAACTCATGACCAAATATGCCACATTGTTGATCTATGTCTGTCTCTCGGAATGTCCACTGACATACCTTGCATTGATATATTTGCGTTACTTCTTTCAAGAGTAAACATGCCCTTAGAACGATCCCCTTTAAGTATCTTTGCAATAACAGAAGCATAATTTGGAGCTTCTGACAATGATCTTGCTACGGAATAGCCTGTTTGAAAAAACAAGAAAGGAATAAGCACTTCAAATTTGAATTACTTAAAGGAACAGGGCATACCATCCCTGTCTTACCTGTGGCAGGGTGCACCATGCAAGCAGCAGCTCCAAATGCAAGATTCTTTTGATCAGTATTTGGCAAGGAACCACCGACTGGAATATAAGACCATTCCTGCATAAAGGATTGGAACCTCAATCAATAAGGAAGCATTTAAGTAGAAGCATGATTGTTTTAGCAAGAAGATTTACCTCTTCATAAGTTTTCACAACTCGGATTCCCATAGTCTCTAACCTTGATGTGAGTTTTCTCTTTAACAAGTCAAAAGGCATAGGATCTTTTGAAGCCAAACATGTTTCCTGCAATGAACCATCTCTAAACGGTTTAGACTTTAGACATGATTGCTAGAAAAGAGAGTTAAAATACCCAAAATAAATCATATCGAGCAAACCTCAAAGAAAACTCTTGTTGATGACATTGGCATGACATAAAGAAATGTTGGATATTCAGCTTCCAAACATGGAACTTTATGGTTAATGTAGTCTCGGTAATCCATGAAAACCATCACACTAGGATCATAAGGATTGTTTTCCACCTGAAATTGTACAACAAAATGAATAGTGTCACCAATTATCAGCATCACATCTCCGAAGAATATCTTAAAATCCTCCATCCAGTTACACAAAGAAGATTGAATAGAAATATTTTAGACTTTTGAAAAGTTAATTTGAACTATTATGGAACCAGATGGGCATTAACTTAAAAGAGCACACCAAAAGGGAGAAAGATTAAAAGTAGTTTATGATGAATGCAGAGTTGAAGTGGCATGCCACCTAACCAACAAAACAGTCCGACCTACCACTAACAATTTTTATGCAAAAAGTCCGTCCTCTTTGAGTTTAACATTAGTAGAAGAAAGTAGCACAGAAGGAACTAAAAAATAAACAGGGGAGGAAAAGGAGAAAGCAGGGCCAATAAAGGATCAGTTCCTGGATGAAAAAAAGTTAAACACAAACCAAAAACCCTAAATCAAACAAGTAAATGAGATTTTGTTTAATCAAGAAAAGCAAGTACCACACTCCTACCTCAACCTCCACCCCGTAAGCTGTTTGAACCGAAACTCGTGGACCTCCCACCTCATACTGCAAGAGTTTACCTGAAGCTGCTCCAGATGCAACAGTGGCAAGCCTATAATAGTAAGTCAAAAACCTGATCTAAGATAAATTTATCTTTCTCCATGATCAAGAAAAAACGAAACTGAAGAAAACCTAGTTTACCTGCACGGAACAACAATATCGTGTTCGCAGGCCACAAGACTTTGCCCATCACTCGTTTCAGTAATCCTTTCCACTTTTGAGCTAAGATATGAAACACCTGACTCCACACACCTAGAAGAAATTAATATAGATTACACATCTATGCAACATACTACCATATTTCATCATCAAATTCGGAAAAGAAAATCCTGCAAATCATACCTCCTCAACAACTCCTCATGTAACATATCTCTACTGACTCGTCCATAAGCCCGGTCAATCGAAATAGGACCACTGTCATCAAGATAAACAACAGTTTTCTGCCACACATGCTCAATACACCCTTCAAGTCCAAGATCTAAAAAAGGATATAGAACAAAATGCAATTCCACTTAGATTTCTTAAAATAAGACTAGAAGACAACTTAATAGTTTAATTAACAACCCATCACATGGCATGAAATAATGTGACGTATGTACCTTTAAATTCATCCTCCCAAACTCCATAATTATTAGTAAAAGGAAGATCCGGTCCAATCAGTCCAACGCTCAACCCCAACTTGGCCGATTCCGCAGCCAGAGCCAGCCCCGCCGGTCCACATCCAATCACCACCAAGTCCAGCACACCTCCTCCGCTCCTGATCGGCGGCAACTGCATAAAACAAAACAAATAGATAAACAAACAGAAATTAACATCATTAATTGAAACAACAGCCACCAAGCTTTTTCTGTCGACTAACCTTATCCGCAAGCTTGGATTGTTGTTCCATGTCTTTTTTCTGCTGCATTTGTACAAAAACAAGCTCGGACCCGCCGGCTTTTATATAATCTTCTTCATCAGCAAAGTTTTCCTTAACAACCACCGTACAACTACTCTCGCTCGTACTACCACCACTATGACTAGCTCTCACGCCATATAAACGGTACTGATTGTTCGCAACAATGCTCTGCTTTACAGTCTTCTGCGTCCTCCTCCTCCTCCTCGCCGGCCGCCACACAGGACCGGAAAACCCCGCCATTGTAATACACTCCATTTCTTCTTCTTTTTTCCCGAAATCCTGGAATGAAAATGGTATTTATTTTTGAGTATTCGGTATACCGAAATATTCGGTATACCGAAATATTTCGGTCGGTGTACCAAAATACCAAGCGTTGCCCACCCCTACTCCTATCCGTGGTTTTTATTTCAAACACCAGTCCAGTGATATCTCTCCACGTGTCACTCTTCAGGATGACAGTTTTACACGTCGTCAATGCAAAAGTTCCACCACTCACCACCGCCTTCTCTCCTCCCTATCTGCAATGCCACTGGCTTTTGAAAACCCAGAGAGCTGATTTCCTTCCTTTCTTCCTGCACGCTCTTTACACTTACACTAGAGAACAGACTCCATCCTATTTGCATTTCTGCTGTTTTCTTAATCTTGTCTCCAACCACCAAAACCGCCACGCTAATGGCGTGAAAACTGAATTTCCTGTTTTTTTATACTTTTACTGTCATGGATTTTTTATTTTTCCACAATTTTTATTTTTTAATGCTTTTAAGTTTTTATATTATATTATTACATATTTAACATTAATATTAATGTATTGTTGGGTTTGGGCTTCTGCTGGCCCAATTGTTGGAAAAAAAGAATTTTGAGACAAACGGATTCAAACTCTTTACCTTTATAAAGGATGATAAAGATGCAACCAGAGATAAATTTTGATAGTTGATACATATATATATATATATATATATAAATTTCAGTACGGAAGATTTGGTAATGTCAAATTTGTCAAAACTAATAAATACCGAAGTATCAAACAGTAAAATTTTGTAAAAAAATACTAACCGAATTTGCGCAATTTTGGTACGGCGGTAATTTCGGTGCCCACCCCTATATAGGAGACATGGAAAGTCTAAACGGTGTCGCTTTTGCTGATGCAGTAAGCTGACGAAACGGTTGTGTTTCGATCGTCTTCGTTACGGTTACAATTAGGGTTCCACTGCGAAGAGAAAGGGAGGGAAAAAAGGGAGAAAGAGAGGGAGAGAGTGGTGATTGGTGGTGCAGATGGGGAATCCGAAGCAGAAATGGACGGCGGAGGAAGAGGAGGCGTTGAGGAAAGGAGTGGCGAAACACGGGACTGGGAAGTGGAAGAATATACAGAGGGATCCTGAGTTTAATCAGTACCTGTTCTCGCGGTCCAACATCGATCTCAAGGTATTTTCAGCCGTTGGATTGCGATTTTGTTGATTGCTTTTTGTGTTTTGGTTTTGGTTTTGATCATGATCAGTATTATGGCTGCTGTTGTGGCAGGATAAATGGCGGAACATGACGGTTAGTTCTGGTAGTCAGACGTTAAAGGATAAATCACGAACGCCAAAGGTGAAAACTGATTCCGAAGCTCCTGCTGCTATTACTACTCCTGCTCCTGCTCCTGCTCCTGCTCCTGCTCCAGCTGCAACTCAAGCCCCATTGTCAATTACTCGAAGTTCTGCTTCTGCTTCAGTTACAGGAGAGGTTGCTGTGGAAGATGCTCCCAAAAGCGTTGACGATGGGAAGAATACTCAGAAGTATGAAATCAATTCCTTCTTTCGGATTTGTATCTGTTTTTATTGTTGTTTTTGGTTAATGAGGCTAAGAGGGCTTACCAAAATTATATGACTTCTTTCTAGGTACAATGAATTGATATATGAAGCAATCTCAGCTTTGAATACGCCAAATGGAGCAGATACTAGTGCAATTGTCGGCTACATTGAGGTCTGAAAGAATTTCTTTTTTTTCTTCTCTTTTTTCAAAATCATCTTTTTCGTCTGCATAGAATTTTGCATTTACTCTATCTGTATGATTTTACAACACTTGGAATATGCAATTGGCTGCAATTAGGATGTAAATAGGCCAATCGTGGTTGTTCCTTATTCTTTTTGTGGTTTTGGGTAGAACTAGATTGTTGTAGATGATAATGCCTGATGCCTGGTGCCTGGTGGTGGTGGTGGTGCTACTGCTATCTGTTGACTTAGAGAGAGTATCAATGTTGTGCCGAGCCTCGGTGCTTCTACCTCCAACCACCTTTCGTCTGAGCCAGATGCTGGTTGCATGAAAATGAATTTAAGAACATTGGAGGGAGATTGGGGGAGAAACAATTAACAGACATGTGGGGATATTTTCTTGTGTCTAATGATGGTCGCTTATAAATCAAATTATGAAAAAGTAACAGCCTTTTCTGTTCTTTTTTCTGCATTTGAAATTGAGGCTCACTGAAAACCTGCAAAGATCCGCTAAGGATTAAAATTCAAATATTCTCGTCGTAATTACTTGTGTTGATGATTGATATGTATTCCTTGAACTTCTCCATTTTTTCTTGCTTAATCATGACTTCATTTCGAAGACTTTTGTTGGTTACAGATTGGTGTATTGTTTCTTGTGCTACTCATCGTTAATCCATTAGCTTCCTTTTTCTTTCTTTTGCCACTGTCTTTCAAGTTCTGTGAGATTGGATCTCTAATTAAACAGGCTAAAGATCCTAACTCTAAGTCATTCTGGTTGGACCACTGGTGAGGGATTAGTGAATCTATTAGAGGTCGGGGTTTTGAAAGGAAAAAAACTCCTTTTAGTGTCACTTTTTGCCTTTTGATATCATAGTGTATTATGCATCATAAAATTCATTTAATTGAATTGGGAAGTGGGAAGTGATTTAAGTGACTGTCATATGTGGAGTTAGTGTATAAGTGTATTTGTATCTCTAGCATTACTCTTCAATCAGTACATGACTGAAATATTCTTGATAATTTATGCAGCAAAGACAGGAGATGCCTCAAAATTTTAGGAGACAGTTAAGTTCAAGGTTAAGAAGGTTGGTTGCACAGGATAAACTTGAAAAGGTGAATGGTTTCCCAATAATAATATATTGATAGTTATATCTGGCCTTTCTGCCAAGTAAATTTTCTTTATACTATGAAATCAAGTTGCTATTTTTTGTTTTTGGAAAATGAAAAGTTGATTGCATTTTGTTCTGTGCCTATTTACTTTGTGGGCAACATTTTCACCTACCCCTAGAAATGGGGGTGAGCCCTACAAAATTGCAAATATATGGGTATTTCTTGGTGGTATAAAGGATGGTGCATGAAATTGTGTAGTAATTGAAAATCATAGGACCAAAGTTTTTGTAGTAATTGAAGTGAGTGGCTTTCCTTTCTTTCTTTCTTTTCATTGAAAACAAATGGATTGTTCAATGAGGAACATGTTTGCCCTAAAATTTTGGTAGAGATGTTAAGGGAGATACTAAATGATTTTATCATATAAACAAATTCCAGGTGCAAAATTGCTATAAAATAAAGGTAGGATCCTCAATAGGCACCAAGCCACCAACCACGAAACAGAAAGATGCCCGGCCTAGGCATGTACAGAGCACTGTCTTTACTAATCCTGGTGACACTGTAGAAGAAGCAGCCACCGCAGCTGCCTACAGGGTTGCTGAAGCAGAAAACAAATCTTTTGTAGCAGCTGAAGCAGTTAAGGAAGCTGAGAGGATTGCAAAGATGGCTGAAGACACAGAATCATTGTTGCAATTAGCCAATGAGATATTTGAGAAATGTAATATCCCGTTATCACTTCATGTCCTATTTCTTTTTTCTGCTTTCTATGTGTATTCTAACTTTTACCTCAACAGGTTCACGAGGTGAGGTAGTGATTGTGACCTAAGATGCGAGTTGCACATATTCTCAAATGGTGGAGATGCCCTCTCCTGGTGAAATACATGTAAATATATGCTTTAAAAAGCTAGATCGTATCGTTTTCAGCCATAAGAAGCTAGATCGTCTGCCTGTTTCTCAGTGACGACTCCATGACCTGGCTAGTCTTTTGGTAGTCACATGGCCGGTTTTGTTGGAAATAGGACTATTGTGATTGTTATTTGATTGTAGTATAAAGTATTAACCATTTCATTTCATTTCTAGCATCTTCAAAAGCTCTTTCTTGATTGGTTTTGCAAATATCGCATCAAGTTGCAGAAAAGCAGTTTTTTGGAACATACCGGGGCTGTTAGATCTCACAGTACGTAGAATAAGTATGCTAAGCCTTTGTTTGCCGAATATTTTGCCTTTCAGCTGTAAATGACTCCTAACTGTATAAAGAAGGAAATAGGACTTGATGTTCGTTTGGTATTGTTCTTTAGAGCTCCAAAACTGAAAAATTGTATCTCAGGAACAATTGTGATGGAATTAACGTCGAGTTCCCAAATGAGTTTTTTGCCCCATTATTTCACTAAATGGCTCAATGACTTGAACTCGAGATCCTACCACCAATAGATAGCCAATGAGAGCTACTACCTACTTCGAACTCAAGACCCTGCCACTAATAAGCTAATGAGATCTACCTGCTTTACTCGGTTTAGTAAAAGCACTGCCAATGCTTACGAAGTACTCCATCCGTCCTTTAATAACTGACTTTTTGAAATAATAGCAAAATTAAAAACATGATTTTTGATTTTATTTTATTCCACGTTGTTTTATTTTTTTTCTAATTTTCACTCAAATTATCACACCATCATCAAATTGGGTTGATGCATAAAAAAAATTATCATTTGCACAAAATATATGTTTCGAAAAGGATAAAAAAAGGAAAGCGTCAGTTAATAAAAGACGTAGGAAAGCGTCAGTTATTAAAGGACGGAGTACCTGTATTATATTGAGAGAAGTAAAGTGAAACCAAAACGAATCCGTATTTGCTTTGGAAACCTTGGCAATTAACATGCTTATCATTACATTAGATTAGGAATCAGCAACCAACATACACATTATGGTTAGCTCAGCAACCAAAACTGTGTTACATTTTTACAAAAATAGAGTAATAACAAATAGTATACGCCCACAAATTATAGTAGACTTGCAGTTTGCATACTGATGTAAAAAGGACACAGTATAAAGAACTTGATCACGTGAAAGATGGAACCAAACCATATCAGTTAAATATTGACTGAAACAGTACGAGATAACTAACATAGGCGAAGAATCATGTAACTGAAAGGCAAAAACCATAAGTTGACAATTTAAGGAAGATAAATTCTCAACAATGGAGTCTATAGAACAATCTCTAAATAGCTGATAACACTTGACAAAACTACAGAAACTCTTTCTCCAACTGATTTGATGCTGATGCTCAGGAAACTGTTGTTTAAATAAAATGCAAGCCCGTACCTAGTCAATAGGGAGAAAAACAATTCCTGACATAAGACACTACAAGAGAACAAGCCCAAGCTCTGATGGTCTCAAGGCACTTCTAACCCTGTAATTGTAAAGATAATAGTGGAGTTGTCCATCGCCTGGTCCGAATTTCAGTTCCTTCAAGAAAGACTCATTCTGCATTACATCCAATGCATTGAAAACATCAAAATCCTTCTGCTTAGCAACTACCAGTGCATCATTCATCAACTGAAGCAATGGAGTCTTTGTGGTGACATTATAATATGAATAAGCAGCTTTCAGAGTAGTGTAGTTCTGGTTGCCAAGAATAGAGGAAGGAAGGGTGTAGAAGCTGCAGAAGTCAGTGATTTCATGAGTCTCGGGGCTTTCAACCAAGAAACTATCAACCACATCCTCCCTTGGAAGAAGCCAGTGCTCCACATCATTCTCATCAAAATCTGGTGCGACAACAAACTGAGCCAAGTAGTTTCTAAGCAACCGTGTAACAGGTGGTACATCGCGAAGCTCCATTTTTCTAAATCCGGGAGTAACCGGTGAATCTGGTAGCTTGTAAAGTTTAATAGTTCGGCTCATTGTCATCCTTGCACCAAGCCTTGAAAAGCCAACATCAATAAGCTTCTTCGGGTTCAGAGACCTATGCCAATACTGGCAGGTTGTTATCGGTGTTGGAAGAACCACTCCAGCAGTATATGCCGCTTGCCAAATATTCTCCAAATGAACCCTCCGAGTGACCTCCTTAATCATAACAGGTGCAAGTCTCTTCGACCTAAGCTTCTTATGAACACACAAGAAATTGATCTCAGCCATCTTCACAACTTCATCACGAGCCCTAATCCTCGCAGGTACACCCGTTATAAACGCGACAAGCTTTTTGGAAGCTTTCGCGCGGACCCCAATATGCCAACTCCGGTAAAAACCAGGAGGACGCAAAGCCCACCTAAGAAACTCCTTCGAATAGTTAAACCTAAACATGTTCTCATCATCCTCAACATAGTTGTTCTTCAACAGATTATAGACCTCATTACAAGTCTCCTCAGAGTCCATATCACAAGTGGTCCACTCGTACGCACTCGGGAGATTATACGGCTCTTGCTTGACTTCAGATAAAGGACTGGGAGGTTCGATAGGACCCTCAGGCAAACTTGAATCCCCAACATCCTTGAATTGACCCACGGGTTGAGTCTCCCAAAACTTGTGTTTCTTACTACCCACTGACATGGATTCTTGAAACCTACGAACTACAGTATCAAGCGAGCTCTCATCCCTCACAATCTGGCTACTCTCAGAATCCTGATCTGGGTTTTCGTTAGTAGACCCAGGTGGTGAATTGTTGTTATTCTCGTTATCACCCATCTCAAACAAGATCAGGTATCAAATACTCAAATTTCAGATAACCCCTATCAAATTAAAGAAACTAATTAAATGCAGAAATATACCAAAAGTAAAAACGCCCAAAACAACATGTTAAGCTAATAGATCTACAGAATAACAGTCAAGATTAAACGAACAAGGTATAAAAGAAAACTCACGGTTTGCGTTCGAGGTCGTTGATGGTGGTATTGAAAGGAGAGTGGAAAGAAAGAAATTATCAGATCTTCTTCAAGCCTGACATTGGAATAACTTTGACGAAAAATGGAAACTTTGGATGAGGGCGGCTTGTTGGTTGGGGAGACAAAAGAAGAGATGCTTGCGTTGCCGAGTTCGTGGGCTTAGCTGTGGTGGGGAGGGGAGGATTAAACCAATGCAGAGTTTCGTTGGATTTTTTTTTTCTTTTATAATTAAAAAAGCCTGCTAGCTTGGACCTGAGGCTGAGACCTTTGGGTTCCGTCTTTTTGGAAAAGATGCGCCTTAATGTAATTTTGCTTCCACGTCTTATTGAAAAACGCTTATATGCAATTTTGTTTCCACGTCTTATTGAAAGATACGTATTTTTCAATAAGACGGTCGGCTTAATCACGTCCTATTTTAACAGGATGCGTCTTTTAATAAAATAAAAAGGTAACGTTCCAAAAAGACGCGCCTATTTGCGTCCTTATGTAAAAGACGCGTCTCTTTGTATTTTTTCCCCACGTCGTAATGAAAAAGAAGCGTCCTTTTCATTTCCTATAAACGAAGCATGTCAACCGGCGCCGTTTTACTGGTCAGACTTCATGCTTTCCTCACCCCCGCTCCTCAGAACACTCCCACCTCGCCGATCACACACACATCAGCTCCTAGCCAGAACCTCCCTCACGAAATGTGCGGAGACGCAACGAACTGGGACGAAGATGCGTACAGAGAAAGCATATTAAAAGAGCGGGAGATCGAAACCTTAACCGTCTTCCGAACCGCTTGGCCTCCTTCTCCAACAGCCACCGTCAACCCCGACGTCATCGTTGCCGCCTCCAGTGATGGCTCAGTCGCCTCTTACTCCGTCTCCTCTTGCATCTCCAAACTCGTTCGTATCATCACTCGCTCCCTTACTTTTATCATACAGCGCAAAGAGTTGTGACATTACAATTTTGTAATGATGAGTTATTTTTATTTGATTTTATTCACAGCCGTTAGGTTTTGGAAGTGCGAAGCCACCACAGTAAGTAGTTGTTTCTTTTACTATTATTATTTCTCTTGTTTTTGCTTAGAAGGCTTGTGACTGATTTGCTGACGTGATGTTCCATAGGGCTGAACCTATTGGTTTTCTTCGTGCACATGATGGACCTGCTTATGATGTTAAATTCTACGGCAACGGTGAAGAGAACGCTTTATTGTTGAGGTTCGTTTTTAGTAATGATTCTGTTTCTGGTTAATTATATGATTATTCTTTTGGACAGTGAATGAGGGTATAATTGCTTACTTGTTACTATCTAATAAGCTGAATTCTAGTATAAGTTGAATTTGGGTAATTTGTTGTAGTTGTGGTGATGATGGTTGGATTCGAGGATGGAGGTGGAACGAGTTTGCTGAATCAGAGGTACCAATTTCACTGCAAGGTAGCAATGTTTTTGTATATATTAATCATTCTTAGGAAGATGATGTTTTAAAACTATTCAGTTGGTATGCTCTTTTTGTGTGTGAGAGACCACTTTGCATTGATTATTATTGATTTCATTATGAGCATGACAAACAACTGTTTGACTGTGTAGTTCATTGTTATTAGTTTCTAATTAGTGGTTTAGTTCTTTAAAGTACTGCTGCGACTTACTTAAGCTGGTCATTTCTCATTGTGTTCAAACTCATTGTTTTAACCTCAACTATACATATCTATTTTCAGGGAATC
The DNA here is from genome assembly GCA_963691705.1 of Viola odorata. Classification (NCBI taxonomy): domain Eukaryota; kingdom Viridiplantae; phylum Streptophyta; class Magnoliopsida; order Malpighiales; family Violaceae; genus Viola; species Viola odorata. The sequence goes on from OY829546.1 coordinate 4,824,169, forward strand.
ACATAAAACCAGTGCTTGACTTGGCGAATCCCCAACATAAGTAAGTGGTTACAAATTATACAAATACATATTTTGCAGCTTTGCATTTGTTTGACGTCATTTTAAAGAGAGAGAGTAACTGACTTGCTACCTTGTCTTCATATCATTTTGTCCAGACTTTATAGCATATGTAACCATTTCGGTGTGTGATATTATGTGTATGCTTGTTTTACTCCTTCTAGATCATAGAAGAGAAGTATGTTAGCGTGGCTATTGCATCACATTTTCCTCTGCCTAGCTCTTGGTTTAGATTTGCATGTGCATGCTCACATCCTTCCCAAGTGACCACTTTGAGCTGAACTGTGCGTTGCAGAATGTTAGAAGTTGTTCTTGCAAAGTTATAGGATTTTCACAACTCTGCAAAAATTACATTCTAAATCGCCCAACGAAATTATTTTTGTTAATCAAACTCACTCACGGATGGCAATGCAGAGATACTGCATTTTGTTCCTTTACCTTTGCACCGATTTGGGATGTTACTATTGCTAGAACAATTTCTCTTACTGGCAATTTGTAAGTTAAGCACCCATGAAAAGTTGATGTCCTATGAACAATGTTATTGAGGGAGACTCTCCTTGACCATGGGAAAGATCATCATCGTCATCTGCTTGTTTATAGTTTACTACTTCAAGGGAATGGGTTTGGATCTTTTGCCAACAAATACTTATATTGCAATTTTTATCTTATCTGTTTCTCAGGGGTCCTTGGGGCGCTCTGTCCCCAATTCCCGAAAACAATGCTATTGCTGTGGACAGTCAGGTTTGAGATCTTCCACCCACTTCCTTTCACCCCCAATGCACACCAAAAAAAGTGAAGTTAATATTATTACATTTTCTTCTACCTAGGGAGGATCCATCTTCTCAGCTGCTGGTGATTCTTGTGCGTATTGCTGGGATGTGGTATGTCATTGTCATTGTTTTCCTAAATGGTCATATAATTATGAATTTTGTGCCCTTCAGGATGCTTCGCATATATTCTATCATTCTGAAACTGCAATACTGCCACAATTGTGTATTTTCAGGAGACCTCTAAAATCAAAATGGTTTTCAAGGGACATTTGGACTACTTGCATTGTATAGTTGCGCGTAACTCTGCTAACCAGGTTGTGCCTCCTCCTTTTTCTCTTTTCAGTTTTTTTTCTCTTTCTATGAACAATTTATTGGTTAATTTGTTCTAAAAATGACCGAGTTGGTATCTTCTGCTGGATTCTATTGCCATAAGTACGCAACACTTTATGGCGGAAACTGAGATAAAACCACTTTTCTCTAAGGAGATTGAAGTGGACTTCAAAGGAAACATGCTAGAAATGGAACTGAATAAAGCATAAATTATCATATAAAAATCCTTAAAAACAACTTCCATATGTATCTATACCTTTCACGGCTATATGTAGCAAGATGTTGTGAGCTTAATCAGAATTCCTGTGCTCCATGGAGATCATCTGTTGCTATCCTTTTGGAAGCAGAGGACTTGGATGAATCTAGAGATACTTTCGTTTTTTTTTTCTTTAAAATTTTCATAGGGGAGACAGCTCTGTGATCTACATTTGAGAGGTGCATGACATCTAACTTGGTTGCTTTCTCGTCTTTGAGTTTCAGATAATAACTGGCTCGGAGGATGGGACTGCGCGGATTTGGGGTAAAGTCCTGTCATTAAACTTCAAATTTAAGCCTTAAAATTGAGACAATAGGATGCCCAGAGCTTGCAATTTGGTGGATACATATATTTTCTAACTTCAACTAGTTGGTGTCCTTATAAATTATTTAAATTCGCTGAAGTTGTACTGCTGTAAGAACGTGGTTCTGTCATGGAATATCTTGTGTGGTAACACCTTTCTATAGTGCTGCTGTTGTTTGTCCAAATATTTGGGTTGTTTTAGCAGAAGTTCCCGTGCTCTTTTAGTTCTTAATTTTAGGTGGTAGTGTTGTGGAAGGGACTAAACGGCGACAATAGGGAAAGCAAAGATGTTTTTAGAAGTCATTAAAGTATATTCCTTAACTTATAGTCTTGCATTCCTTATTTCTTACCATAATGTTCAGCCTTCAATAGATCTGATATAAGAAAACTGATGTCTACAGCATCTTGTAACTTAAGTGACATGTGCTTATGGTATTTCCCAGATTGCCGAAGTGGTAAGTGTATCAGCACGATTGGTTCAGAGAAGGATAAGAATTCAAAAGGATCATCCTCTTTTGTTAGCAGCATTGCTCTTGATGCAAGTGAGAGCTGGCTGGTAAGTTTCAAGTACAAGAAGTACCTTATTTACCCATTCTGTGGCTGATGATGTTGCCTTACATAAACAAACTTGATGTCGGTAGGCTTGTACTAACAGCCGGAGTTTGTCAATATGGAGTCTTGCTGCTTCTGAGCGTGTTTCAAGGATTTCTAGTCGTGCTCCTATACAGGATGTAATATTCACCGACAATCAAGTAAGTTCCTTAATCATCTCGACAATACTTGAGACAAATGTGCGCAGTTGAACAGGTCTTTCTTGAAAACTGAAATGTTTTTTTCCAAATCCTCATAATCACTGTTTCACCATCTTAGATTTTAGCTGTTGGATCAGAACCAGTACTCAGTCGTTTTGACATGAATGGCACCGTTCTTTCTCAAATACCTTGTGCTCCTCAGTCAGCATTCTCTGTCTCTTTACATCCCTCTGGAGTAAGCTCCTTCGTACTTTGCGTTCACTTCTTTTATCTGTTATATATAAAATTTCCTGTTTTTTTGCCCTTGACAGCTATGTTTCCTCTTATTTCTTCTCATGCTCTGAATTCGGTTACATTTGCACAGGTGATGGCAGTTGGAGGTTATGGAGGTCTTGTCGATATTATCTCCCAGTTCGGGAGCCATTATTGTACATTTCGGTGCAGATGTGCGTGGTAGAGAGTTCCTTGATCTTCCAATGGTGTTGTCTATTATTTTCGCATTTTTTTAAAATTTAGCATTTCGTGACAGGTGAATTCGGTGCATAGAGAATTTAACTTAGTCGTACGTCTTATAAAATATGGAGGACAAAATCTCGAGTTCGAACCTTAATTAGGTAGGGTGCAATGTTTGGACGTGCAAGATTAGAATTTTCTTTTTTGCATTTTCCTTCTAGCACTCTCAAATCTACTGAAAGTTTAATGTCCAAGTTTAGTTTAGATTCTGGAAAGACAGAAATTAGTGTTTTCTCTTAACTTAGATTCTAGAATTTTCCTTTTTCTAGCAACAAAATAAAAAGTTGGGTGATCATTGACAGGTTATTCCTGAATCCTAATCCTATGAGGTGCTACTGTTAGGCTAGTGGTCGACGAGCCTAGCTTAGTAGGAGTAGTAAGCTCGTGGGGGTATTAGGTAAATAGGCAAAGATGACCGACGAAACTTCTTTTTTGTCTGTATTCCTCATTTAATAACACACATGCAATGCCTATTAAGTTCTCACACTCAAACAAAACCCAATTGTGAGTTCGATAGATGAACCTGAATGTGGCCAAACTGTTACCCCACAACAAAGGCACGGACGGGCTCGTATCGTATGATGGAATATTCAGTGATGCTGCAATCATTAAAGTTAAATTTAAAGCACCCACTCTAATTGATCCGTTAACTCAGCTTTAAAAATGGGTGACTTTTTCCATTTATTCAATAATTTGTTATAAATTAATTATAATGAAATGGAGTTTATGATTGGCTGAAATATTTTGTGTATACCTTTATATACTGTTTTTTTTAGTTTTTTAAAAATCAATACTGTTAATTATGTAGTGATTATCGAAAGTATATCAGTAGTATATCCTAAATTTTTGACCAATTAAATTGCAACATTATTTCTTCTAAAAAATGACATCATTTTTAAAATTTATGACCAATCAATTGCAATAATTTTTACAAATTATAAAGTAATAAAAAATATTTAAAAATAATTATAAAGTAAATAATTATTTTTAATCATTTCAATCCTTAATTTCTCTTTAAAATGTCAACTACGATGAGGGAATAATAAAAAGCTAAGTAAGAGTCCAGTGCAGCATTTTTCCATCTCAGGACGCGTGAACCGCTCTACGTCACCACCTATTTTTATGATTATTATGATTGTAAAATAAGCAAACCGTATGGATATGGTTTTACAGTTCTGAATTTGCCAACTTATCATCAGTCCTTAATCCTTCCTTATAACTTATAAGTACTTCCCAGTCTCTCCGCGAAATCTCGCCACCTCTCCTTTCTAATTCTTCCTTCCGCTTTTAACCTCATATCTTAACAAAATTTACAAATATCTACCCCTTCCTACCTTCCTTCCTTCCTTCCTTCCTTCGTTGCTCCTTTTCCTTTTTCTCCATCTCCTCCTTGCTTTTTCTTTCCTTGCATGCACGCTTCACACAGTATCTATCTTTCCGTTTATACAAAGATTGATTTCATTTAATTAGTTCTGTAATTCTAAATTCACTCTTAACTTTTCGAGGTCTAAGCAATTTGCTGTTAGTGTTAGCGGCCATAAATGGCGGTACTGGAAACGGCGCCTGAGCATAATATTATTTCTACAGACACCACGACTTCATCTTCAACGTCAGATCTTAACTTATCTCTCCGACGGAGGACGACGACGACGCCGGCGGGTAATTTTCAGAGTGGCGTGATGGAGTGGGAAACTGGCAGTTCAAGTGCCGAGGCGAAGATGGAATCCGAGAATGTGAAAAGTAACAGTGATCACGACAAGGATAAGGTTGAGAAGCGGGGAGGAGGAGGATCGGATATTAAATTTACGTATCGGCCGTCTGTACCAGCTCATCGCGGCGTCAGAGAGAGCCCCCTCAGCTCTGATGCTATATTTAAGCAAGTAAGGATACGGATTTCTTTGTTTTTCAGTATTTCTTTTGGCTACTTCTTGAGAGTGCAAGTGTCATTGGTTTTGAATTTTAAGGAGAGTTCTTCATTTGCATTTACTTGCTACAGTATAATTATTGTAACCGTTGCAGCTGTTCCTAGCAAACGGATGTTTATCTGCATGTTTTGACCAAAAAAGATCACTAACAACCCCTTTTTTTCCGTCTTTGGGGAAAAAAGTTCAAAAGGCATTGCAAGATTAGTTTTAGTGTTATTTGCTTTTAAGGAAAGTAACTTGCATAGGAGTGCTGCATGGTCTTTTCTTGGTGAATTAAGAATTTTGGGAGCATTTAATTGGATTTTGAGGTTGTGTCAACTGGATTAAGAGTTGAATGTGTAATGGTTAGTTATTTGATGGCAGAGTCATGCAGGTCTCTTTAATCTATGTATTGTGGTGCTTGTTGCCGTGAACAGCCGTCTAATCATTGAGAATTTAATGAAGGTCTGTTCTCTCCGTTTAGATTATTGTTTAAAATTTAAATCAACATTCTCTAGTACTATGTCTTTGCCTAAGCTTGGTTTTCTTTTTGTTCGACTGCAGTATGGTTGGCTAATTAGAACAGGGTTTTGGTTTAGTTCTAGATCATTGAGAGACTGGCCACTTCTTATGTGCTGGTAATACTCCCTGAAACCTTACCATTTTGTTCTATCTGATAAAGGAATACTGTTTGCCGCAATGTTGTGAGTTGCCAATAATTTTTTTGTGAATTGTGGCTTTGTTGCAGTCTTAGTCTGGCAATATTCCCTCTTGCTGCTTATTTTGTTGAAAAGTTGGAGTATCAAAAGTATATATCTGATCCTGTAAGTGTTTCAAGTCTAATATTTTTCTATATAGGCAGTAACAGGCTTGTTTAAGAAAATACATTTGGAAATATTATCATAGGGTACATCAGGTGACTGCACTTTTTATAGCTAACTTTAAGCTTAATGCTGCAGATTGTTGTTTCTCTTCATATAGTCATCACGACGACAGCGCTTTTGTACCCAGTCTTTGTTATTCTCAGGTGTGTATGTTTCTTTTTGTTTTCAGTTAAAAAGTAAGTGTTCTGACAACTTTCTATTTACAGCCTTTGGAAATATTGTAGTGGAATTGTGTTTTTCCAAGGTTTAACTACACCTGGGGAACTAAATAATTGGAATTACAACCTTACAAAAGTGCTGAGTGTTTACCCATTTGGAAATTTTATTGTACTCTTCCATTGTTGATTGAATCAATCTATGTGGAGGTTAAGGACACTAAATTGGTTTTGGTGAAAACTTCCATACCATTGACAGAAGTCTAGGAGGGTTCTTTGCAGAAAACTTCCTTTTCTTCGATTGGAACTTGTCAGCTGATTATCTTCATATTTTTGTGCAGCATTATTTTGCTAAGTTGCTAATAGTGAAGCTTTATGCCTAATTTTGTTTGACTATGCAGTTGTGATTCTGCTTTTCTATCTGGTGTCACATTAATGCTCTTTGCCTGTATTGTGTGGATGAAATTGGTGTCCTATGCACATACAACCTCTGATATGAGGACAATAGCCAACGCTGCTGATAAGGTAAACAGGTTTTTTTGAAGAAAATTGTTAATTTATATGCCTTGAAAAGTTGCAGGTTTCTTGACAAGAATCTGAATGTGAAGGGTGTTAGACTCCCCACCATTCATTGCATGTGCATTCTAAAACTGAGGAAGTTGGGGCAGAAGCTTGTCTATTTCTCATCAGTAGTTATTTTTGGTTGCTTTCAATGATTACCGACCAATGCAACTTTGTTGGATGTCATCTTGGATTTCGCTATTTAAGTCTGTCTTGTATGATGCCAGGGAGATGCTATACCTGCAGGTGTGGAATACACAGTTAGCTTGAGGAGTTTGGCATACTTTATGGTCGCTCCCACATTATGCTATCAGGTATTGGTGATTTTCCTCCTGCAAATAACCGAGGAGGCCTCTATTTTCAGCACTTCAAACATCTTGCTGAAATATTCAAGCAACACATCTATTTATAGAGTGATTAGTACACTTTCATGCATAAAGTTGTTTGGAATCAATTGCTTTCTCATTGTAGACAAATGTTTATCTTTGTTGTAATCTATGTCTGATGGGTTTGGTATGTGGTCTCACTCATAGTTGTATGCATTGGTAAGTGGATTGGTAACTGTGTGACCTCGCCTTTTTGCATTGTTGTTGTAGCCAAGCTATCCAAGATCAGCTTCTATCCGAAAGGGTTGGGTGGTTCGCCAATTTGTCAAGTTAATAATATTTACAGGTTTCATGGGATTTATTATAGAACAGGTAACTAGATTATTCATGCTTTAACACTACTTTCCTTTCTTGTACTAATTCTGCGATGTGAAATATGTTATGTATCCTTGGTTGATTGGCATTATTCTGCAGTATATAAATCCTATTGTCCAGAACTCACAGCATCCATTGAAGGGCGATTGGCTGTATGCTATTGAGAGGGTTTTGAAGCTCTCAGTTCCAAATTTGTATGTGTGGCTTTGCATGTTCTACTCCCTTTTTCACCTGTGGTGAGTTACATTTTACCTTCACTTTTATTTTTGTTATCCTTTTAACTTTTTTTTTGTATAACTCATGATGACTTGACCCTTGACCCAGTGTATATAGATGAGACTCTTGCAATTGAGCTTCCTAAGATTGATCCCAGCGTTACCCTCCAGGGGAGTTCTATTACTACCCAATCCTACTCATATCACCCTCACAGGTGGCTTTTATACTTGACTAAGGAAGCCCTTTTCTTATCCTTGATAGCCTATCAAGATAGATGTTGTCTTATTTGTCGTAGAAGGCGGTTTTTCCTAATTAGTTATTGCGGAAAATCTCTATGATTGGTTTTGTCATACACAGAGTTGCAATTAGTTTTATGAATTACCCTAGTGGGAGATGGTGGATCCAAAAAGTTCTCAAAACATCTGCCAAATACTTCCCTTGAGCCGATGGTGGTGATAACTTACCTCAAAATTATTCCCAGTTGAACTTTCAAAGTTATTACTTAGTGCTCAGATTATTCTGTTCTTCTGCATTCAGGCAATCCTGTTAACATTTTCTTATTTCTGCTAAGTGCTTAGTTCTCTCTCCCAGTGGGCACTTCCTATGTTAGGGATCATTGGTGAAATTGAGAGTACGCTCACCCCTTGCCAAAGAGGGAATTGAAAACCATAATGTGGTTCATTCACTTGTGCAAGCTTTTACCTTTTTCCATCTCCATCAAATATATAATGTTTGGGGTGAATTTATATTTTTGAGCTAGATTTTGTACCCCTGACCTCTAAGGAGGTTTTTGTAGCCCCTCACTGCAATCCCAACCCCGGCGGCTGTGGCTTTGGGGAGCATTTATATTATGCCAAATGTTGGTTCAAATATAAGGGGAAAAGAAAACTTACGCCAAGTTTTTATATATAGGTTAAATATACTTGCTGAGCTCCTTCGTTTCGGTGATCGGGAGTTTTATAAAGATTGGTGGAATGCAAAAACTGTGGAAGAGGTAAGGCTTTGTTGATTTGACAACTTTTTCCTCTGATTATATACTTCGACAATCACATCCATCTGAAATTTGAAATTTTCCAAATGACCATCTGGATTGTGGCTTCCATCAGTACTGGAGAATGTGGAATATGGTATGTATCTTTGCCTGAAGTTCAGCAACTCTTTGAATAGTAGTTCAAGAAATTGTTGAGGTTATTTGCTTGCTTCATTGTTTGGCATCGCGATGTACCCTCTAATATCTTACGATTTGTATGTTCATTGGCATTCGTATTTCAGATGTCTAGCATTTTGAGTTTGGGGATTCTTGTTTATGCTTTTGTGGTTAAATAAACTTTATGCTTGTTATACTTTTAGAAGTTGTATTTAGGCCATTTTTGGGATTTTAGTTATTTTGTAGTCTTAAAGTTTGCAGTTGTACTCTTCCTTTGTTGCCTAGTTTAGGTAAAGAGTGTGAAAGGAAAAGATCTCTGCAGTCAATGCCTTTTCTAGTATATTGTGTACGTTGCCTTGTCAGTTTGATCAAGAGGGAAGGCAAATCTAATATATGTCCATCAATAATTGAACCATTGTTGCCATGCTTCTGATCGTGCAAAAATGTTCACATTGCTAGTATGTTAGGGATTTATTCTACCTAAAATTTGATCAAACTGTAGGGTATATTTAAACTAGATAAGGCGTTTCTATTTGCTGATCAAACTGTTAAGTATGAATGTAAATGGTGTTAAAATTAAGATATCGAGTGGGTCTTGAATTTTAAGTCATTCTTTTTTTCTCTGCCAACTTGCATGGTTATTTTATGCGTCGTATTGTTTCTGTAATGGAACCAGATGGGTTAGTACTAGATACGGACACAGTCCACACATCATTTGGTGTGGCTTATTACTGATAGGGTCCTACCTGATTGCAGCCTGTTCATAAGTGGATGGTTCGTCATATTTATTTCCCATGCTTGCGGTATAACATACCCAAGGTAACTTTCTTCTCTCACCCAAGAATTCATTTGCAGCCTGTTCAAAGACTTCATTTGTTTGCGATGATGAATGTTTTGTCACAGTGGGTTGCTACCTACATTGTGAACTTAACATCAATGAGCTGTTGGCTCTTACTTTTTTCTCTAATGAACAATGCAGAGTGTAGCCATACTCGTTACCTTCTTAGTTTCTGCTGTATTCCACGAGGTATGATTGAGTTGAATTTTTCATTTATTTAGTTTCCTTATGATGAGAGTATATTTGTTGTCTATTGAATTAGTTGGAGTGTTGTTCTACTAGAGCATTGTTTCTCAAATTCAAGCATGATGAATCCTTAAATCCCTGTTTGTTCTTATCTAACCTGGTGTGCTATGCTGTTGATCTATCTGCAGTTGTGCATCGCCGTTCCTTGCCACATGTTCAAACTCTGGGCTTTTGTTGGAATCATGCTCCAGGTACGAGAATAAGAAGTTCATATTTGTTAACCACAAACAACACCACTCTGCGCACGTGAATGATGTTTAACAAAATATGTTTTCGTCTTTCTTAGGTTCCCTTGGTGGTACTCACAAATGTTCTGCAAAACAAGTTCCAGAACTCGATGGTATAGTTTTCTTTCCTTCACTCTTACTTTTACAAACTAATCATATTAGCCAAATGTCTTACCTGCTTGAACTTGCATGAGACAATAGAAGGGAAATAATTATCTTGACTGCACATTGTCGCGTTTATTTTACAGGTCGGAAATATGATATTCTGGTTCATTTTCTGCATTCTTGGTCAACCTATGTGTGTGCTTCTATATTACCATGACTTGATGAATAGGGGCGTGGATGTTGGATCAAGATGATAATAACTGTGTTTGGCACTAAAATTCCTCTGGAAGTTAGAGAACTAGAATCCAGCTCATGCAGCGTTTCCGAGGGGCATCGGTGACCTTGTCTCAATCTCAAGTAACTTGATCGTGGAATTCACTTGTTAATGCAATTTATGCTCGAGCAATTTTGATGATAAAAACACACCCAATGGCGTATGCCTTACTAGTAAGCCAATGTCCGGTTTTTGATTAATAATTAGGTTAGAATTGTAAATGGTCCACGTTCCATATTGTTGTGCGTTCACGTTTAGATTTTCTTCTGTTAATAGTCTGTATGAATTTTGATATTTACTCGGGTGCCCCTGTGAGGTAAGAATTCGTGCCTGATTCTAGTTTTTCTGAGTTTCTTTTTTCATTTGCATCCTTGGATTCAGGGGCGGAGCCTTGTTAGGGTGCAAACCCCCCAAACTTTTCAAAAAAAAAATTAATATATACATAGTTGGTTCGGTTCGAGTCGATAATATGAGCAATTTTACCTAAAAATGAATAAAAATTTGAACCGAAATTGCTAAAATGTGAAATAAAATAAAGCAAAATAATTAGTACACAGTAAGGGACGAAAAGTCCGCTCTATAGTTCGATAAAATTCACTCGCAAGCGATAAAAGTTCGAGCATAAGAGATAAAAGTTTAAAAAAATAATTAGTACACAGTAAGGGACAAAAAATCATTTCAATTAAATCCCAAATCCTCATTTCCCAAATCATCACTACCAATAAACTCGTGCCAAAGCCAATTCAATCCCTTCATTTAATTTAATTTCTACACCAAATCATCACATATCGATCACCCTCTCAATCTCTCATTCAATTCCAATCCTAAAGTAGAGAACAATTGTAAAAAATATGTATATTGTATAAATTCTAGTAATGTATAATTTTTTTTTTTTATATTGTCTTCTTATTTACCTTTTTGTTAAGTTTATCTAGATATTTGTTATTTAGTGACGGATATAAATACTCTTAAGTATTTTTCTAATTTTTCGTTCAGCTTGCTTGCCTTCCCTTTAAAATACTCCCCAAAAAACATTTGGGGCGCTGCCCCCGAACCCCCGCACCACCTAAATACAAATCCTGGATCCGTCACTAATCTCGCCCCCCAAACATCATGAGCAGGATCCGCCACTGCTTGGATTGTTCAGTTAAAATGCATTTACTATATATACGATCACCGCACACAAGATTTGTGCAGAGATAAACTGGAAAGTTGTGTTAAATTCACGAAAAGGTTATAGAATGAGCTCATTTTGGAAGTCTGGTGAGTTCCTTTAAATTTATCATAATTTACTTGGGAAATTTTTAACCTCATGCCCGTGTTCAATAGTTGCTTCCGGTACTTGCAAATTCGGTTTTTATTATTCGACGGGCCCGCGATCTGATACTTTATAGTATTAGGATCTTGTAATTCTGATTAACTCATTTGTTTATATTTTATGTACTAGATTAAGAGAAGTGGCAAACAACACAATGTCTGAAGATAATTGCAATGATTGAAGAAGTGTAGTGATGCAGAATTACATTAATACTTAATCCACATGGGCTGCACGTGATGGGTCGACAGGCCCGGCCAGCGCCCAGTTGGATCCTCCGCGTCATTTCTCTTTTGACTAGTCAATAAATAGCTTTGGCAATTGACACGTGTCTGCATGTTTCCGGTAAGTAGTAGTAAATTACTAGGTGGCTAATTACTATAAACCCGAACATGCTTATGATATCCGTAAAAACAAAAAACGAAAACGAAAACGAACAATACCGCGCGAAAATCATTAATGTGAGCACGATGGATATGACAGCATATGTTTTTGAACAATCAACAAAGTCGGCGACTTTCTTAAAGGAGAAACGGGTCGGCAGCTTATTAAGATTTCTAATTTGTCAAAACTCAAAAAAGACTTTTCTCTACCAATATATAGCAAATAATTGGTGATTAAATAAAAGAAAAAAAATAGCATACAAATGGTAGCTTTTTATCTCATAATTTAATTATTAGTATAAGTATAATTTATAACATTTTAATCTTTTTTCCCCCAAGAAAGAAACCATCTTTAATAATGAAAATTTAAATAAGCTCAAATTCGAATCTCTTAAATAATATTATTATTTAATTATAATTATATAAACTATTTTCCATGAAACATTACTTATTCATCTCCATGCTCTTCTATATTCTTGGTTCTTTAACTCTAAAAAAGTGTTGATTTATGTAATTTTAAGAAATTAGATTAATAACATGTTAAAAATTAGAAATAAACGAATAAAATATGTAGTTTTAGAAAACTCAATAAATAATTTGCAAGAATTAGGGGTCAAAAATGTCAATCTCTCCTATTTATTTTATTTGGACTTCCATGGTTTCTTCTCCACAGTCCATGGTAAGCTTCTGTACTCTTCACCCCATCCGATACCAACCCTTCAATTACACGCTATCTATCCTAATTCCTAAAGTCAGCTCCTTTTCACCGTTCACTACATCAACAGTTCTTTTGGAAAAAGGAAAATTAGTAACTGGAAGAAGAAAAGCATAATTATCAATTTATCAGCAACTTAATTCCATTTTTTGCATTACCCAAACCGCCACACACACACACACGTGACACACCTCTTCCTTTCTAGAGAGAGTTTGGAAAATGGAAGATTTCAGATCCAAATCATGTGGTGATGGGAGGATGCAAATTCAAACCTACAACCATGGATTAGCCGCCGGCGGAGGAGGAGGAGGAGCAGCATCGGTGGTGCCCACTTCATCATCATCGTCATCATCAGGAGCTGTCAACGGCATGCAAGATCTCAGGTGCTATAGTGCTTCCTATGCATCCTCAGTGTACCCAACACAGACCCATTTCAGCAATTCGAATAATAATGCTAATAATAATAACAACAGTAATGGTAATGGTAATGGTAATTATACTGATGTCAAGTTCAAGAAAGGCAAGTCAACAAGTGGGGCTGTGTCAAAAAGCTGGAGTTTTGCTGATCCAGAATTGCAGAGGAAGAAAAGGGTTGCTAGCTACAAAGTTTATACGGTGGAAGGTAAAGTTAAAGGGTCTTTTAGGAAGAGCTTTAGATGGATTAAGGAAAAGTACTCTAGAGCTGTTTATGGATGGCGGTGAATGGGATTGGCTGGTGGAGAGTATTAATCGGTTGTGATACTTGCTATATTCTTCTTCTTGTTTTTTGTATGTTTTTTGATTTTGTGATTGTGCACTGGTCTCATGTTATTAAATGTATAAGAATGCTCAATTTATAGTATGAATCACGAAAGTTCTTAAATTGCTCTGCTTTTTGTGTGTGTCAATTTTAGGAATTTATTGGGTCTTGTTGATTTAGGAAGTTTCCTGATGAGATAATAGTTGGAAATTTGCATTTTTTTTGTGCAAAAGGCTTATACTGTCAGCATTGTTTGAGATCATGCTGTGCTAATATGGAAATGCTTCGGTTACAAGGTGTGATCTTGCTGTTCTGAGTTTGTAGGGTATGTCATTTAAGGTGCTTCATGTCCACAACACCTTCTATTAGAGTTTGGTTTAGGCAGTTAATTAGTATCATTATCATCACCCTGATTCATATGCTTTGGCTGGTCCAGATGGGGACTGTGTTTCTCATGTTAGTGGCACATTTGCCTATGAGCAGTTTGATAGGGTTGATGCTTTTGGTGCTGGTTGTGTTGCTATATGCTCCAACTAGGGATCTTATACCTTCCCATTTCGTAGTTATCAATTTGTTGAACAAAGCAGAGCAGTCGGCATTCTCGTTTTTTTCTTCAAAATGTTTTTTTTTCGAGGGTTGACAGAGCTATATGGGTGGGGGATTACAAAAGATGATGTGGTTTTCTGAAGAAACTGTTTCAGGTGCTGAGAATGTAGAGTGTTACTATACAGATTCATAGACTCAGTAGTATGTATGTCCTGCGAAGTCTCTGGAGAAACCAGACTTAGCATCTTTTTCTTCTCTGAGCCAACAGGATAGTTTTTTTACCTTAAATTTGGTCTGGTGGTTTGAATATGTACAGTTTCATACTTCTCAAGACTGGATGTCCCCGTTTTCTTCTTCCAATTATTAAGGGTGAAGTTTCTTCAGGGATGTCGAATAGTTAACCGGACCATTAGGCAGAGACTTGGTGAGCTGTCCTAGTTCATAGTTACACTCGCTTTCTTCTATTACTTGGTTCAATTAGGCATGTGCATGTGCATGCCAGTGTGTTATGGGGCATCTCATGGTGTGATTTTTGGCAGATATCTATGTTGTGTAGGTGGGGGCTATTGTGGGCGCTAACAAGTTGGCAGTGATATATATCTATCTTACACCATTGATGTCTGATGGTGCCAGGAATTATTTCTGCTGTTAAAGCTAGTAGCTATGTCTTTGCTGAAAGTAGGTCCACCATGGCACAATTATTTGGGTCCTCTGTTTTGTTTGTTTCTCGTATGGTGCATGTTTCTGAAGTCTGCTGTTGAATCTGAATGGCAAGTCCATGTTGTTTGTTTCTTTCTTTCATGCATTGTTTCATAATAGGAGCAGACAAGTTAGTTAGTTACCCTGCAGGATTGTGCTGCACCCTGAATCTCTAATTCCAGTAGAGGGGTTATTTATAGGTTCTAATCTGCAAAGTTTGTTCGATAATTGTTTCAAAACTCTCGCTTCATTTTCGTTTTCGTGTGATCTTTCCCAAATGTCCCCAATCCATATGTCATGGAGGGGTGATTTTAACAGCTAAGAACTTTCTGATTCTGCACCTTCTCATCATAGTTGTAGTGTACGATCCTAGTTGCTTAGGTTTGATTTGAGTTGTTGATCTAGTTCAAAAGTTTGAGAGTTGCACGAAAAATTGGATAGATGCTATAACAACCCGTTTTATCCTTTAAAATTGTGTAAACTGGGGCAAAAAATCACTTCTCATGCATTTTATTTTTCCTACCCCCATAAATCAAGCTCAACTAGTCTACCAATTACCAAGAGTAAAGTTTAATTAAGGGCCGGGTCTTGATCTGGGCTTTGGGCTTGGTTCCCATTGTTTAGTTGCTTGAAGCCTGGACTGGATTATCTTTCATAGCTGGTTGCATCTCTGTTTCCTGTAACCTCTTGGGTTCTGCGTCTGCGCAGTAATTCTTGGGTCCATTAATCAGCTATCTTTGGGACCTTGAGATGTTAGTTGGTGCTTGCTTTACTTATTTAAAAGTAAAATAAAAAGAAACAGGTCTAATAGTAATAACTAATAAGATACTCCTTCCTACGTTTAAGTTCTTATTATAACATTTTGAAAAACTAAAAAAAAATCAACGTTGTGCCAAAATAAAATAAAATGACTCAAACGCAACCAGTAAGTTGAGTTGTTAGTTCTATTTGTTTTTCCCCCTTTTTGATCACTATGTATTTGTTTTATGTTCGTCACACTTGGTCACAAATTATTTGGGCAGTTGAAAAAATAACTCTGGTTGGAGTCAACCCATTTGCTTTAACATCGAGAGCTAGTCTTTTTTTGTGGGGTCCAGCCGACCGTGCTCTTGCTGCATCCATGAGGAAACAATGGAGTCAAGACCACGGGGTTCTGTCATGTTTTACCGACAATTTCCTTATAGAAGTTGACATAAACAAGGGCGATCTACTAAAATGCTCAATGACCAAACTCATTCGGCGGCACGAGCAACCTAGCACCCAAAAACAAAGGAGGTACACCCTATCGATCGATCCGTGCCTCTAAAGTTAGACAAGTCAAATAGTTCAGAAACAGAAAGGAAACATGTTGCTGACAATCGTGGAACACCAGGTAAAATTATTGAAAACTAAGCCATACACTTGAAAGTTATATAATGGCAGGCCGGCCTGCGTCGCCGTCAAATAATGTAACTTTTAACTCAGAGTAGTAACATAAGAATTAAAACCATACAAATGTAAACAACAGTTAATCATTTTGAAGCATGTGACCGAGTGTTAGACAGACATGAACACACCAGCATTTGTACGTAGCCATATATAAATTTCAGGAAAGGAATTCAGCTCTCCAGACCTGTTTCGGGGAGTTTTCCATGTGAATCAGATGTGATCGGTCGAAGAGCCGTGAGCGTGCAAATTGGAAATCCAGAGTTTTCTGGGCCAGAAGCCACAACTTTCAAAATGTTTCATTTCACTAGAGTGTAACAGCAACACCAACATCAACACATTCATGATATACAACAACGCACAGTGGAGAGCAGTAGGCACCTAATAATGGACCTTCTCATCACCATCAAAATTCAAACCTTCAATTCCCTTTAGCGCAGATTCATATGCCTTTATATGTGTAGTATTTCTAGCAGATGAAGTACGCCTGGGCTCTGAAGTTCCAAGAGGAGGACTTCTTTGTCCACTCGAAATCTTATGACCAGCTCCTGGGCTTGCCTCAGTTGTGCGTGAGCGTTGGGGATCCATCTCGCTTCCAGCAAACACATCACGACTACTGGAAACAGCAGCAGCTCGCCTGGATGATCCACTTGGCCGCCCAAAAAATGTGGAGCTTGTCACCTACATTCTCCAGGCATAATGCAAATTAGATTTGAAACAGAATGCCAAAAACATGATAACTGCAAAGTTGTTCTGTGTAACATGTTAAACATTTTTAAGTTTTTCCATACTTAGGTATATGGCTAGTTAAAGTTTCTAATCCGGTATTACATTTTAAGTTTTTCTACAGCTACTCTTTTCAAATGCCCTTGAACTTCACATGGTATTAATCATTTCTTATACATCAAGATTATCAATATCATACTAACTGATGTGGCAAAGTTTGTGACCCTAACACTTAAAAGTAAAACCATTTAGTTTTTGCCACTTGTATTAGACTATAAACTGTCTACTTTAGGGTATGTAAAGCTTAATCCATTTAAGGGTAAATCCTTGACTACAAACTTTTACAGTGTTCAGTACTTAACTAGAAAAGCTCAAAGACTCAAATAGGAAACATAATAACCTTCCAAGTACTAATAATGCAATTATCCCTGCACATAACAAACCTGCAAAGTATTGGTGTTTGCAGCAATATGGTCGTACCAAAACGATCAGCACAATTAAGCAAGAAGAGATTCGATGGAATTACAGGAACAGAGAGTTTGTGGAAAGTCTGTGATTGTGACAAATCCACATTGCATTCATTGACAGCTCGATGGTATCACAGGATAATAATCACAATAGCAAGTGGACAAGAAACTAAAGAAAGCAAAGTTGACATAAAATTGGCAATTTAACAGGCCGTAAATAAACAACAAAAAAACACCATTCAACCTATGTCGTAAATATATTCTGGTCATGTATTATATTGCAGCAGAGCATTGAAAGACAGGGTGCATAATACATCTGAGCATCTTACCATAGGATCTTTAGCCGCTGAAGAATCATTTGGAACAGGACTTTTCTGCTTTGAATAACTTCCAGCATTTAAAATAGGTCCTGATAATCTCCGCCGTGAAGAATCAAGCGACTGACCAACTAGTCGCCCTTCATCTCCACCTAAAAGAAAGATAAAGTAAAATAAACCCACACATCCACAGGAAAATGTCTTTCAAGCTCATATACATCAAAGATCAGACAATCTTCATCAATTACCAGCCCTCAGTTCAGCTAAAACTAGAATCTAGTTTCAAATCCATATCAAGAAAAATAAAGTAGAAGTGATTGCTAATACGAACAAAAAAAATTGGGTGCTCACTTGAAGGTAAACAAGCTTCTTTAAATCATAAGCCAATTTATAAAGGGAATACCGAACAAATTTAAGAAATACAGGGGTGGGGGAGCTACCTGTCTGTCTATCTGCATTGGCAATAGCAGGGGGCATCCCAGAACTAGTTCCAGCACCAGGGCCCTAATAGAAACCACAAACTATTCAAATGATGGCCATGCCAAAGATCAACAGAAGTGAAACACTAGAAAAATGCTTACAAGACCCCTAGTTGGTGGATTAGCCAGTTGTGATTGTTGATACTTCAATATTGTCCAGTCAAAGACATAATCAAACTGGAATCCTGAAGAACAGACAAGCACACAAAAAAGGGAATCAAATAGCTGATGCCGTTATTACATCCATATAATGCAAGTCAAAATAAAAGCCAACAGCATTAACAAATACCAATGCACATTTGTAAGTTGGAAGTGGTGATTTGAATAATAAGTACCTTCACGGATAAAGAGGTCACGAAATATCCTTTTCAGATATGCATAATCTGGCTTATCGTCAAATCTTAGTGATCGACAGTAATGGAAGTAGGAAGCAAATTCAGTTGGATAACCCCGACATAGAGCCTGGAAAAGTATAAAATCCCTCTTCAGCTTCATAAACTTGAGAATATAATTTGAACCGAACCTCTGTAATGTGGTTCATCATACCTCAATTGAAGTGGAGACCTTCTTTTCACTAATTTTCTCATACTTCTGTTTCTTAGTTCCTGCTTTCAGACCCTGCCATGGAAGACTACACAGAAAAGCAAACTCAGCAATGAATTGTCAAAAAAAAGGCGTGCAAGACAACAGGATAAGGTGGGAGTAACAATCACCTTCCTCTTAAGAAATACATAAGGACATAACCAAGAGATTCTAGATCATCCCTCCGGCTTTGCTCTGTGAAGTCCAATATTCGAGCAATGAATGAAGAGAGGATGTCTAACTATAAGGCCATAAAAAATGTAAGTAACGAATATACAAAAGCCAGAAGGCACATACCAATGCCAAGGTGAGTGTTCATGCTGGCATATCTAGCAGTTCCAGTTAAATTTTTATTCTCCCTGCATATTTTTTACCAAATACACAGAACGATTAGCTATTACCCGCAACTTTATTCTAAATTCTAAAACCAGAGTTGCACTACCCTTATTACTGGCAAACATAAAGGTCAAACAAGGGATTCCATTCCATATCCAATCTCTGATCAAACCAATCAAAACATAACATTTACTGTGGCATATACTATAGTGAGCACTATCATATAGCTTCATACCTATACGGGATGTGTTGGTGGGTTGAACTATCCCGATATTTCTTTGCAAGGCCAAAGTCAATAACATAAACCTACATCCAAACAAAATAATATATCGAGGCATGAAGAGGAAGAAAAATATGAACAACCACAATACTTCAAACAAATACCTGATTTGCACGCCTCCCCAACCCCATAAGAAAATTGTCTGGCTTAATATCTCGATGTAGAAATGATTTCGAGTGAACAAACTCAACACGGTTTATCTAAAAGGAAATTTAGGATTAAAGATAAAATTTCAGGAAGTATACAAACCAAAAAACAAAATGCACAATCTTAATAAACATACCATTTGATCAGCGAGCATAAGAACTGACTTCAAAGAGAGTTTCCTACTGCAAAAGTTGAATAAATCTTCAAGACTAGGTCCGAGCAAATCCATCACTAAAACATTGTAATCTCCTTCAACTCCAAACCACCTCACATTTGGAACACCAGCTGCAAAGATAAAGCAAAAAAAAATGGTGGGTGAACAAGAGACTCCATAATAATAGAACTAAAAACCAAAAAAAAAAACTCCAAACAAGAAAGGAAGAAAAGAAATCAGTATATCATAGAGAAGCCATATTACTTCCTCCCTGTAGGATCCTGTATAACTTTGATTCGTATAGCAACTGAGGATGCTTTGTCTTGACATTTTCCTAACATGAAACATCAACAGCACAATGAATGCAATATTACAGTCAAATTTACTAATCTACACTTGAAAAGGTCAAAATTACAAACTCAAGCATACCAGGCAAATTACTAACAATACTACCCTTCCAGCATTACTTGTAAACACAGGATCAATTTCAAGTCTAGCTAAACCAATGAGTTCACAAATCCAAACACAATAAACTGAAGCAAGCGCCCAAATCCCCACTAACACATTTAATCAAGGCCTTGCAGCAGATGTAGTTAAAGGTTCCTGAAGCAATCCCAACCACCTCGGCAAGACAAAATCAACTAAAAAAGCTTACCATTTCATGGATGTACAAGCATACACTCCAAATTGTGCTGATTCCAAACACTTAATAGAGCTAATGTTCTGATCATTTTCATTCCTACTTCCATATATAAGCGCAATAATGCCCACATAGATACAGTCCCAATAGCAAAAAAATGAAATTCAAAGAAAAGATGAGCACACTTACAAGCTTAATCGCAACCTCCTCATTTGTCTGGATATTAGTACCTACCAAGAAAACAGCGCAAATTAACAACTACAATATACAAAAAGGTGAGAAATGAATACAGCTGAAACAATAATCAACAAACCGAGATAGATCTCTCCGAACGACCCGCTCCCGATCTTACGACCTAGCCGAAACTTGTTACCAACGCGCGGCTCCATCCACCTCAAAAAATTGGAAACCCTAACTACTGAGATAATAATTAATGCCGACAAGAAACACACCGATACTGTAAACCGAAATCAACCGCACCGACACGCCATTAAAAAAGAAGAAGAAGAAGAAGAAGAAACTCGTACAGAAATGGAAAGGAAAACTGGAGATCTAGAGATTAAAATTAAAAAAAGCTTGGAATACTAGGGGAAATTAAAGTTTTTTTCAAAAATGAAAAAAAAATGTAAAAAAAAAGGGGAAAAAAGGAAAAAGGAAAAGGGTAGAAGTTAGAAGATAGCGTGTGTTATCTCTCTCGTTTGCTCTGCTATGTTGTTGTTCCCGTTATTGTCATGCTTCGCTTCCTTTCTTTTCTCTCGCTCGCCTTCCTTTTTCTGTCCTCCGTTGTGTTCTTCGTAAGTAATCAGGATAATAAATAAATAGAAAAAAAGTCGTAATTATAATTATAATTTACACTAATCAGTAGTTACAGTCCACAGAGAAACTGTTAGAGAGCTTTACAAAAAAAACTGTTTGTCACTTAGTATTCTCCTCATCATCAATCTTATAATTAATGATTGCGGGAAATTTTAATTTAGAATTTATCATTTTGACACTCTATTACTTTTTTACTGCAGTAAAAAGTTACTACAAACCAACGCGTGGCCGAAAGTTCAAAGAGGGAGATAGTAAAGATAGAGTGACGGACAAAAGATTAGTACGCTCCAGGATTCCTCCACGTGACTTGATGTACTGCGACCGTATTTCTCATGTGATGAGTATTTGCGTGTAATTGAATTTCTTTTTACCCTATATTCCAATTCTCTTTTCTTCCCACCAAAAATGCACTTTAAGTCTCCAATGTTTTACAAAATGTCCGAGTGGATCGCAACGTATTCTTTCGTTCGATAAAATTTCTAACGTTTTGCATTTGTTCTCCGATTAGGTTATTCCGTAATAAAAATATAATGTGTAGGGAATATTTTGTTAGTATATTCTTTTACTGTAATATTTTTTGTCAAAGTAGGCTTTTTATTTATTTTTCCTACCTTTTTCATTTAGCTTTTCCTTTATCTTTTCTTTCCTTTTGCTTTTATCTTATCTTCTTTTTTTATCTTCTTTTTCTTTTTCTTCTTCTTCTCACATGACTGTGCTGCCCATGAAACAATACATTGGTTTATTTTTGGATTTTATTTCTCTAATTAAGTTAGCTTTGTATTATTGCATATTGAAATTTCTGAGCTATTTAAGATGTCATCGATTATTTCTTAAATGTTTTTTCGTTTCCAATTTTTTTGGTAACATTTAAAAAAAATATTGTATTATTATATATATTGGGCCCATTTATTAAAAATAATAATAATAAATTAAAAATAATGGAATATTTTGTGTCACGTTAGTCTTTGATGAAAATGACTTGAATTGAAGAACAAAACGCTAAGAATTTTATTAAACCAAAAAATACATTAGAAATTCGATCAAATTTTTTATAAAATGTTGAAGATGTTAGGGAGCATTTTCCCATTCTTCCCATCCAAAGACTTAGCTAAAATTAAACAATGTCCGGCAAACTGATTATTCATATTTGAGTACTGTCATGCTCTAAAAATTCAAAAAAAAAATCCCATATAATTTGCTAGAATTCAAAATTTTAATTTAAAAGTGAAAAATCTCTTATAACTCAAACACTAATTAGGTTTTACAACTCATGTCGTCTCTTTTTTGTTTTCTTACTATATTAGTACTAGAAAAATAATTATAGAAAGAATGATATGAATTACAAAATTAGCGTAGTGACTAAATTAAACAAGAATAATGCTTAAGATGCTGCAATCACTTGAGAAAAAAGATATAGTGTCCTATCTATCCTAAATTCCTAACTCCTCCTAAGTACTGTAACTCCCAAGTCCTTGGGCCTTCTTCTGCTAACAAAAATGACACAAAAGTTTATCAGACGACTTGTCACGCTGTGTAGTGGACCCGATGAGCGTGGCCGGCGGGCCTCGCTTCTTATCCGAAAGCACAAAAGCCCATGCAAGCAATGGTCCAGCAACCGACCAGCATCAACTCATGATGTCAACTTTTAGTTTATCCAGTAGTACAGTACTATACTGAATACTGTTGTTTTTTCCTTGTGGTCCGTTGATGAAGAATTCAATACTCTCTTCTTTTTTCCTGCATGTCCTATCCGGAAAAAATTTGGGTACATACGATGTACCTACTACATCATGATCTAGGATGATGATATCTATTCCAAATAGTGCTAGAATACCACTATTCTTAACACTTTTGGACACTATTTAGAGTAGGTGTCATCATCCTAGATGTACCCAAATTTTACTCTATGTCCTATCTGTCCTGCGTGTGATCCTCTGTGACCATCCCATCATAAACTAATTTTAAAAAATCTACTAGTAATATTTTAGTCTTCTTAAATATTAACGAATGTTTACAAACATGAGATTAATTCGTTTTGATATTGTTATAAGAGAATAGTTTTTTCAATGTGATTGTAACTAGTCCAAGTAATGCGAATGTAATTTTAAAAGAGTATAGTTATATGAAAAATTGAACCCTAAAGAAAAGTATTTGGTTATAATTATTCGTTACTTTCTGCAAAATATGAAAAATTATATCTCGAGTTAAATTATAGAATTTGACTTGATAGCTACTTGTATTTCTACAAAAACATAGTGTATTGTTAGAAGAAAGAAAACAAGACCTTTCCTCATTTAGGATATCTAGTAGAATTGTGTAAGCACAAAAGGGTTGCATTACATACACGCATGATCATACAATCAAGAACACAAAGAAAAGTACTACCACTTCTCTTTCTAATTTCCCTCTCTACACCCTTACGAAAAGGTCATATAACGGGCGAAATTTAATACCATGAGCAGAACATCAGGAAGAGAGGAGAGGTGGGGCTAAGATATAACTGTTGATGATTAAGAAAATGACAGGACCAGAGCAGAGTGATTAATTAAACTAATTAAGGGTTAAAGAAAACAGTCCCACATTTGCATTTCCAGCCTTCAGGCTCATAGTTGGCATACTGCACACCCATGTGGTCAGCAGTTGCAGGTATCTGGATGGCTACACAAGGGTTGCACCCTCCACACTTGTGCTCACAGCTTGGTGGTCTTGACCCTAGTCTGCTCTCTCCTCTGTATCTTGTCCCTCCTCCTTCTTCATTATTAACTCCCTTTTTTTTTCCAAGAACGTTGAGAAAAAATCAAGAAACAAAAGTGATTCATGACAATTTTTTAAGATTCAAGCAAGACCCAGGTGGAGAAATGCAGAGGAAAAGATAAAGTTACCTGCTTTAAGTCAAGATCAGCTTCTGGGTGCTCTGGAATTTGCTCTGTATGATCAAGAAAAGGTAATTTTTCTCTTAGATAAGAGTGGAAGAAATTAATTAAAAGGTAGTAGGATCTTTTTTAATTATACCTCGTTGGGGATATGATGCAAAAGGTCTGCTTGTTGTTGTTGCAGAAATATGCCAAGTAGTGATGATTGTTATTTGCAGAGTTGCCATTAGAAAACAGCACATTCTTCTCTTCATGTTTCTTGCTAGCACCAAAATGAGGATGATGATGATGATGATGATGAGATCAAAATTGGGAAAAAAGACGAGATAATTTGGACAAACACACAGTCTGCTAAAATACCAAGAATTTTGTGAGAAAAGGACAAAAAACACAACTGAAGGCTTTAAAACCCTGCAAAAACCTTACTGCAGAAATAGAGCTCTGTGCCTTTGCTGCTAACTTCTCTGTTTCTTTCCTCTGTCTTGCTTCGCATTCAAGTGATCCTTCCTGCCTTCCTGTCAAGAAAAAGAGTGATTTTTTTATTTCTTTTCTATTTTTAAATATATGTACTATTTAATCAAATTATCTTGGAAAATGGAAAATGGATAAAGGAGAAGACCCTAATGAGCAAATTCATCTAAAGTCTGCATTTCTGAAGAAGATGCCCAGAAGAACAGCTTTCCACTTTCTTTTAGTACAGTAGATGTTAACAACAGCTCCCTATGTACCCTAGAAATTTAGGAAAATCCTTAGCCTGCCAGGCCTAGACTACTGCAGGGCAGGGTACCCTTTCTCTGCTTATCTTTGATTCCAAAAGAAGTAAACAAGTAGTAGGATACACATTCTTGTGGGGCTGTTCCCCTTTTATTTTACTCTAAATAACTAGAATTCTTTTGGCTTAAACAAAAAAGTTGGGGAAAAAGAAAAAGTTCTGGTTAAGCAATTTATTAGGTGCAAAAAGAAATAGTACCATTTTGTTGGGTCAATTCTAGCAATTTGGTTGATAGGGAACACACACACACAAACCATCTCCCTCATAACATGGAACCCTTTCAATCTCTACCGTCCATCTTTCCATCTTTGATATCAGTACATGAATTTAGTGGAGATTGATGATGACTGTAGATCAGAGTCACAAAATATTCTCTCTGAAATATCCTTGTTAATATTGTTATGGAATTCTTAGAAGTACTTAGAAGTTAATGATCCTCTGTTTTTAGACAAATTAACTTTTGACCACCAAGTCAAAAGATCCAATTCCATCTGTGCAATGTAAATTTGGGTTTTCTTTTCTTTTCTGTTTCTTTTAACTAGAGGAGCATGGATATAACTACTGTGCAATGTGCAGAAATGACAAATCCCTCCAGGAAAATCAATTTCCAAGGGAAATTGACACTTCTGTCCCAAATACTGCTTGTTTGTTGCAAAACTGCACTTTTGGTCCCTCCATTTAAGTAAAATGGTCATATAGACTCCTTCTATTTAAGGTTGGTTCATATTGAGTCCATCTTTTTTCAATCCGGACACCTCAGTTTTTTCTTGCTGATGTATCCTCATATGATTTGCAAGGACGGGACTGTCACATCAATAAAATGATAGCACATCAGGGACCTGAAGTGTCACCGGATTAAGAGTAGAAGGACTCAATATGTCCATTTTATTTAATTAGAGGGACCAAAAGTGTAATTTAGCCGTATGAAATGTAAAATTCACTCGACAATAAACAAGATTTTGCTGCTGTAATCAACAACAACAGAGGAGTCTAATCCACATTAAAACTGACATAATGTACTCTGTAATCTACTCTAGCTAGGTGGCCAGTCTTATAATCTTAACTTGAAATTGCAAATTGCAGAAAAATCTGATGGAAACAACCATAGAACAACCATTAATGTTAGCCAGTTTAGTGATTGATTACAGGAAAAAAACTATAGATTAGATTAGATTAGATGATAGGTAGGGACAGAAGGATGTTTATATTATGAGTAGTTTGTCAGCTAATTAGGGGTCCTGGGCAGTGCCCAAAACCCAAATCATAGCCCACCACCCTTCCAAAGTTTACAACTTTAACTAACATTTCCAACAATGAGAAGAAGAAAAAGGGTACTATAAATTGCAACCCAAAAAGGGCAAAGCCCTAAACACTGAACAGCAAGAGTTCTCTAGTTACAACACAAAGGCTCTGTTTGGCGTTCCAGTTCAACCTGAAAATGATAGGTGGGAAAAAATTCAGTGGGAAAATGACTTTTGGGAAAAAAAATTAAAAGTGTTGTAAGATACTTGAGGTGTTTGGTAAACAGTTTTTCAAAACTATGGTTTGGATGTAAAATGACCATAAAGGGTATAAAACCCATTTTTAAAAAATTAATAAAAATAGGAAAAGTAGATCTAGAATTAATTATCTTGAGGTAGAGATTTTATTGTGATAATTTTTAATTTATTTTGTTGAATATATAATGTAAAAAAATCAAAACAAAATTAAAAGAAGGAAAAAAAGGAGAGAGAGAGAGGCAAATGGAGGTTCAACCTCCTGCTGGAGCAATTTGCTCCAGCCCCAAATCCTTGCATTTCCTTGCTTTTCCTGCGGTGGGATGCGAGCCCATTTGGGCATTGATAAATTGGAGTGGTGTTACCAAACACCAAACAACCATTTTGGGTGAGGAAAAGGTTGGATTGGTGGCCAACCTTGAACCCCAAACACAGCTAAAATAAAGCAACTTAATTTACGTGTGCACTGTGCACCCTTTTGCATTGGTAATCAGAAAAGCCAAAAAAAGAAGAAAAAATAAGAGATTATACTATTAATATTTAATTAATCAAGAACGTTAATAGTCAATCTTTCAAATTTTAAATTCTGATTTTGGCAGATATGAGCAGTGTGTTAATGCATGTGATTGCGATAAATCTCCTCCACCAGTCTTCTTGAAGCCAAAATTAAAGGTCAACTGATCAAGTACAGGGGCCCTCTTCTCTTCTCTTGGATTATTTTCTGAGTTTTTTTGTTTCTGGGTCTTGCTCTTGCATGCTCTGTTCTGTTTTGTTATAAGAAAATAATGCAGGAAAGACGTAGACCTCTAGCTGCCCAGCTAGAAAAAATAGGGGGAAAAAAATTGGGTATTAGTACTTGTTCTTTTCTAGCTGCTGAAGGGCCTATATAGGGGTTAGGCCCATTGTTCTGATCAGTTGTCCTCATTTTTCACATTTATTATGGCTCTCCTAAATTTAAAAAGAAGGAAGAAATATTTAAAAATCATATCCTGCAAAACTTTTTTAAAGAACTTTTTTCTAAAAAAAACGAGAGAATGTGATTTGATGCTAAGAATGTTTTTGATATTGTTGTTGATGATGGAATTAAGCTAAAAATCATGATTTGATTTGATATGATAATGATTTAAGAAATAATTAAAAACTGAGTTGCAGGCAATATTAAATCTCGGGAGAGGCACTCTAATCTATCTGCAGAATGAACTCTGATTCAGTGATTTGACCATCTTTTATCACATTATATTTTTATTTTTAATTCTCTTTCCATTGTGATTTGACGATTCAATGTTTTTTTGCCATTCTGATTTCTGATTCATCCAATACCGAGAAGGTTTTGGGTAGTCACGGCGCAGATTGCTCCTTGCCCCGCCGGCCGGCCCCCCCTCAGAGACCGAAAGGGTGAAGGAAATAATCGAAAAAGAACATTAATTCATTCTAAACGAATTTTTCATCCTCCGAGATGGTAGATTTTTCACCTCTTTTTAAGAATCAGACGGTGCTCGAAAGAAATTAATAATAGTAATAAAAAATAAATAAATAACTTTAGATAGACTTAAACTACTAGTAAAATCCAAATAAAAGATTTTGCAACGTGGCAATTGTTTTAGTTATTTATCGTCAACTGGAGTCAAAGATAGAAGAAACAAGTAACAATATTGTCTCTTTCAACGGAATTATGGCATCTTATCTTTTGTAGACAAGGAAGATATACAAAACCCAACATTGAAAAAAGCTAGGGTCAATTAATCTATAACCTAAATACAACAACAAAAATTACTACAAAAAATATTTTAGAAAATGGGAGATTTTTTTTTAAAAAAAAATGTGAACCAAAAAAACCTAGGGATGAGTCACAACTTGGTGAGCTTTAGTTAGCTACAGGAATTGGAGTTCTTGGGCTAGGGAGGCCCATGTATACAAGCCTTGGAGAGACCTTAACTTCTGGGCTGGGCCTTGGAGAAGGAATTGGGCCAAAGTTGCCGAAAGACCCAGGAGCGACTCGTGGAGAAAGGTTGACTTGTTCCAATGCTCTGAATTGCAGCCCTTTAGGGTAGTCACGGACACACCCAATCCGAGGCCCGGTCCCTGAGGTCCAGTTACGTGGCAACCTATTATCGGTCAAGTCAAACAATGGTGTTGGTTCTACGTTGACATTGCTAATTCTGGTAGCTTCCTTTGGAGCATCTTCCGTGTCCGATGTCTGCGAAACATCGGCAGCAGTCGCGGACTCGGACTCGGACTCGAGTTTTTGTTGGTTTTCGTGGGCCGAACATGAAGGGTACTCATCATCAATTGCACACCTCTGGATAAGAGAAAAAAGGTAACATTAGTTGATTGTTACTAATGAGATAGGTTTAGGAATTGATTAGTACTAATATTTCTTGACATTAATTACCTTGACATTGGTGAGATCAACATGTTTTTCCTCAAGGAAGCTAATGAATTCCCTGAAGTTTTCTTCTGTTGGGTGATAATGACCACTGTATGGCCATATAGCCTGAAAAATTAGAGATAAAAATGATGTCAAAACCAGTTTAATGATGAGTAGTGTAGGTGGAGTAGTTATAGAATCAAAACATGCAAATCCATATACCTCGAGGATTCCATTGAATGCAACCAATCTCCCGGCAGCTGTCGTGGCACCGCCGGCGAGAAAACTAGAGTGCTGAAACAAGCCCTTCTTCTTTTGACCCACATACAAACCTCTGGTTGTGCTAAGCACAAAAATCCATTTGGAATCACCAACTGTGTTCACAAGCACACCACTTTGCCTAAAAACAAGCTTCCCATTCTCAACTATTACTTCATATGCTTCCCTTTCTTTCTGTAACCAAAACAAAAGAATGCAAGAACATAAATTACATGAGCTTTGAATCGATAATGGAATTGTGCATGCACGTATCAAAGAGGTTTTGAACTTACCGGTCCAAGATATTTGATGCATTGTCGCTGCAGAACTGGTCTAGGACATCTTTCAACATTTACTTCCTTCCCATCTCCAGCATCCAACCTTTATATCATTTTCCAGCAGAACAATGAGTTAGTAAAGGAAGCAAAAGTAAGAGATAACTCGCGGCAAGAAAAACGTTGGGAAAGCACTCACCAGTAGAAGAATGGTTGAGAGCTCTCGCTTTTGAACCAGATATCGTAGTAGAAGTGTAAATTGTGACCATAACGATGTCGTGGATCAATCTGTAAATCATCAACAAAATCAGATAATGTGGATATCATTAGACCTTTGCACTCTTGATAATATAAATTTCCTTGTAGTTATGTTTATGGACTTACAGCTTCGAGCCAATGCTGCAGAGCAAGTTTCTGAGCTTTCTGATCCTTCGACAAACCTTTTCCTACCTGCGACGAAAAATTGATTCCAACACTACTTAGTGTCATACATGATCAGCTAAAATGAAATGAAAGTAACAACTTCTTTATACATTGGAGCTAGAAGTGATAGAGAGGCTTGAATGAATAATACCTTAGCTGCCCTTGTCCTAGCCCTTGCCCACCTTGACACAGCAGTCTCAGGTTTCTCAACATTGAAGAACGATACAGAACTTTGTTTCAACACTGCAAAATCCAATGCCTTCCACCTGAAATTCATATCCAAACCAATCAGACCACTTCACCAAACAAAAGGTCCAGCAATTCTTTCAACTCCATTCTTAAAAATGCACAAACTTGCAGGCAGACAAAGTAGACTTACCATAGCTCCTCAACTACAACTGCACAGTCTGCAAGGTTTCTTCTCGTCCGGTAACTCTTGTAAACCTTCTGAACTTTAGTTGCAGCTGCATCAAGCTCGCAAACGGGTCTCGGCGAAAAGAAAATCGATGGCTCAGGAATTGACAATGGTGGCCTTTGTTTATCTGCCAAGGTATCTGACTCTGACCCTAAGTTCTGTTGGTCTTGAAGAAAATCCTTGAAAGACAGATTCTTCTCAAGGATCACTTTCACTGGCTTGCAATTCCTCAAGTTGATTGTATTGCGAACCCGGGTATTCGACCTGATGGAATTGGTCATGGGTTCTGTATCTGTTTCCCTTAAAGCTGTCACCTTTCAGGACTGAAACTAATGTTCTTGGCAAAACCAGACGAGCAGTATCCAAAACTTGCTTTCCAGGCTGAACGGAATAAAGAAAACAATAAACCCATCAACCACAAAATTTAAAGGAAAAATTAAGAGCTACTGTTCAATCTTTGAATGAAGACAAATACTATAAGACTTAACTTTTTCAACCCGATTCAATTCAACAAAAGAACTATGCACAAATACGAGATATGAGGAGTCAAAATATTGAATTCCCCTTTTATGAGGTTGGAAAAGTTTGAGGCAAATTGCACAGATTACATTAAACAAAAGAAAAAAGTTGAAAACTTTGGAGATAAAATTCACACCCCTTGGACCAAAAGTCCCCTCATTTCTTACTTTTCTGTAAAAAATTACAGGACCCAGTTCATGAATGAACCCAAATTTCAATTTTTAATGAAAGGAAAGGAAAGACAACCAATTCCAATCATTTCCCCAGAAAAAAAGAATGCAAAAGTTTCGTAACTATTACCTTGGTGTTGTGTGATCAGTAGTTCTTGGTTTATCAGAATAGAAAATGTAAGTAACTCTGCAGAGTAACTGTTTGGTTCTGAGTCTTTGCCTCTATATAATGCCCGCAAAAGAAGCGGGCCCAGTAGTTGGTAGCCTAGACCCGTCAAATATGTGGCTGCAAGCAGTAACCAAACTAGAAGAAGAGGAAAGAATTGAATTCTCAAAAGCAAACCAACTAGAAAAAATGGTGGATAATAATAACTAGTGGGTTTGAACGGAAATTAGTTCCACTAGAAAGTTCTCTTTTTTTTTCCAGGTTCAAAGCTAAAGGAGGGTTGTTTGATGAATTCAAAGGATTGAAAATTTTGGAATTTAAGGAAGGTGAAGAAAGTAGGTTGGGGAATTTGGTGTGTGTGTGATGATGTTATAGAGATTGAAGATAGGGGCAGTCAAAGAAAGGAAACCCATGGAAATGGAAAGAAAAAAAAACTCGAAATCGTAAAAAAATTCCACTCGGATTTTTGTAGAATTTAGTAGTAATATTATACTATAAATTTGGGGTTTTGTTCTGGGTTTTGTCTCCATACAGTCAAACTAGAGGATTTTCTTGGGTCTTATGCTCGTGCTCGCGCAAACCCGGAAATGGGGAGGGAGGTTTTAAATGCTCAACAACTGTCGCTGCTTCAAGTTCAACAACCGTGTCTCATGTCTCTACGGGTGGAATTAGTGAATTTCCACATTTTAGCTCTTTCTTTTTTTATTCAGCTCGTACCGAGTTGGTCAAATAAAATTTACAATATTTTCAATACCACCTACCAATACATGCGATCTTTTAATTTGTTTAAGAAATGAGAATGACAAAACACTCACAATAAATACCAACATAAACAGGTGGATTTGCGAAAAAAATTACCACATTATTTTGATTTTTAGAGTTATATTTGTTAATTTTGATGTCTTGCTCTTAAAATTAGTAATTACTCCAACTATACTATTACTTATCTCAACCTAGTTTTTTGAGACAGAATAGTCACTCCAACTATACAATTACTCTTCCATGGTACTTGAATTTTCTGTTTTGGCCAGCATATCGATGACGATCCAAGACAATTATTTATGTTATTTATTTTCATTTTGTTGCCTTGCCTTGCCTTGCCTTGCACTGCGGATATGTATAGTGGGAACTGCGTGGTCAAAAACCAACTGATCAAGGTTGGTCAAAAATCAAGACCATCTTGATTTTGTTTTTCAATTTTTTTTTGGATCCAAAGGCCATCTTGATTAGATATATTAGGAGTTGGTTTAATTCGTGGGACTATCACTTATTTCTATATGTTTATTTTTTTCTTTTAATATCATCTTTGAATGTTTATTAATTTTTATTGAAGATTAATCTTATTTGATCGAGAGACTCTAGAAAATAAATAGCATCATGTTTAAATTTGATATCGAAATTAAGGATAATTTAGTATCACTCTACAATATTTCATTAATTCTTTTTTTAACGTGTAATTTTATTAATAAAAATATTGACTTCTTACCCGATATATTAGTTCATTCTAAATAAATAAATAAATCTCAAAACTATCATAATTAACATGCATGCACAAGCACATTTTCAATTACTAATTTTTAATTAGTGGGAGAGAAGCAAGCAAGTCATTCACGTGGTTGGCAAATTAGAGTAAACAACTTTAATTATTAGATTACCTAATCTTTCTTTATTTGATATATTTATTTTCTTAATGAACCATTAAATTAATTAAAGGGACTGATTACCGAAGGGTATTTCAGTAAATGGAGTCACAACAAGGCGTTGAATTAACGATTCTAGTCGTAGACTTCCTGCAACAATTGTCAGGGATTGAACTCCTCTAATTTTCTCTTCAATATGATCAGTCATGTTAGAAGAATCTGAACCGTTCAATAAAATTAGACGAATGAGATTAAAAATTTAAGTAATTAATCCCTTGCCTATGCGTACGTGTACTGTACGGCACTAATTTACCCCTTTTGCAAGCTTGCATGGTTTGTCAAGCTACCGTCGTCCTTCCCAGAGTAAATTATGACAGAGCATTCATCCCATTAATCGAATAATATTAATTTTAATTAAAAAGATACTCGCTGAAAGATTTTAAAAAAAATTAAAAAAATAATGTTGGTTTTTATAGAATAGTCATGGTCAAGGATCTTTTTAAGAAAAAATCTAAATAGGTATATACAAAAAGTAAGAGAATTAGACATAAATATATAGAATTTTAAATTTATGTAACGCTTGAAAATATATAAAAATAAAAATCTTGAATTTTTTACTCCGCAATTTCTTCTCCTCACACGAGTTAAGTAGTGACGCACCGATAAATGGGCTTCATGAATGAGATAGTTGGCCCCAACTCCGGTCCATTTTTTGGGTTCAACTATTGACCACATGACGGTTTATGGGGCTTTGCGCACCCACAGGTCCCCAACGTAGGGGGTTTCGTTCGATCCGGTCCCCATTTTCAAAAAGCCGCCTGGCAGGTCCCCAACGTTTGCTCCGTTAGGCATGGGAAGTCCCTCTAACCGAAACCCTAACGGACGTCCATTAAATACCATTAAAATAATATATTTTTCTGAAACATAGACCCCATGTATCAGATTTAATATTAAACAATTCCTTTTTAATTTTTTGAAAATCAGAATTTTTTTACTATTTTCTAAACTAATTAAATATATACTAAATATAAATAACTAATTAATTAATTAATTAACTAACAAAAACCTAATTAATTAACTAACAAACTAAAAAATTTATTTAATTAACTAACTAAACAAACTAATCCAAATTAATTCCAATCCTCTGCCAAATTAATCCAAAAACACAACCCCTGCTAAATCAAATTAACCAAATACATTCAATCCCGAATACAAAATTATTAATTCCAATCCTCTGCCTCAATTAATTCCAATTCCAATCCTTCTGCCCAATTAATTCCAATTCCAAATCCTTTCCCAGATTAAAGCCAAATTCATCTTTGCCAAAATCCAAATTCACCTCTCCTCCAGTGCCGGCGCTGCTGCTCACTGCCGTACCTCCAGCACCGCCGCGCCTCACCACCGCAGGCCTTCCTTCATCCAATCAAAAATCCCAAAAAACAAAGTTAAGCTAGGCATTTTAACAAACACCTTGCCCACACCATATTTTATACAACACCTTCATCACCACCGCACCTCCTCAGTCAACCCAAACTCCAGTCGCATCACCACCAGCACAAAAATCAATCAGCCAATCGCCGCACCTAGTCCGGCCAACCCAATCCAACCACCACATCGCCGCCGCACCCGAGACCAAAACACCACATAAAATCCGACCCAAAACAAACTCAATCCTACACACAAAAATCACTTTCTATACACAAAATACCCGTTTTCTACTCACAAGAAATCAAAATCAAAACCAGTCTCGACCACAAAACAACCACCTCGCCCCCTTTCACCCAATCCAAACCAGTAAAGAAAAAGAAAAAAATGAAGAGAGGAAACAGAGAGGAGAGGGCTGCGTGCATTGGCTAAAAATTGGAAAAAAGAATGAAATAATTGAAAAGAAAGGAGAAGAGCGTGATGTCGTTTGGGTGAGAGAAGAAAAAAAGGAAGAAGAAGAAGGATTTGGTCTTGGATTTGATGCCGATGAAGGATATGGGATGGGTGTTTGGGTTTAGACAGCAGTATACTTAGTTTGGGTGTTTGGGTCTTGGATTTGATGCCGAAGAAGGATTTGAGTTTTAGTTAGTTAATTAATTATACTTAGTATTTAATTAGTTTTTTTGTTAGTTAATTAATTAGTTAATTAAATTAATTATTAATTTATTTATATTTAGTATTTAATTAATTAGTTTAGAAAATAGGTAAAAAAAATCTGATTTTCAGAAAATAAAAAGGAATTATTTAATATTAAATATGACACATGGGGCCACGTTTCAGGAAAAAATATTATTTTAATGAAACTTAACGGACGTCAGTTAGGGTTTCGGTTAGAGGGACCTCCCGTGCCTAACGGAGCAAACGTTGGGGACCTGCCAGGCGGGTTTTTGAAAATGGGGACCTAATCGAACGAAACCCCCTACGTTGAGGACCTGTGGGTGCGCAAAGCCGGTTTATGGCACCATGGGATCCCTAAGGTTATTATTTTCATTTTAGTTGGTTGCTAACGGCGATTTTCGTTCAATTTAATCCCGAACGTTAGTCACGTTAGCCACCGGGGGTCCTTCCTGACATAACGCTGGTAAACAGCCGTTAACCGCCATTTTTTTATTATTTTGTCTGAAAAGCGCTGACGATGGGCCCTATAAGACAGATTGCGTCAGAATGTTATCCTCTTAATATCTAAAAAATGTTTTAATATTTTCAAAAACCAAATTAATAAAACTGAAATTAATTAAACTGAATTTTTATTTTATGCGGGACCCACTTACGTTTCATTAATTAAACTGAATTTTGATAAATGGAAAATAATAGCATTTTTTTTTACTCTCTCTGAAAATCTGAAAATAACAGTTTTATTAATTAATAAAATTTAAGTTAAAAAACAAAAAGGATAAATTATTATAATTAATTTTAAAAATTAATTTGTTTCTTGTTCTTTCTCTTCCTTCTCCAGGTAACATCACGCTCTTCTTCCTCTTTCTTTAATCTTCTACCCTTCGTACTCCTCTTCCACATACTTACACTGAATATTTCTTCATCAATTGTTTAATTTCTCTCCCCATTCCATCACCACCAAGTACTTCCATCACCAATTCGCCTCTGATCCAAACCCGTCCTAAAATCCAAACCCGACCCAACAAATTCAATCATCATCCATCGCCGTTCAGCACCAATCCGCTGATCCACCCTCACTGCCTCCGTTTCCATCGTCGTTTGTCACCTAGCCGCCCATATCCCGACCGAATCACAATTTTCGTATCTCCGTTTCAACACTAGCCACCAAAAATCGACAAAACAGACCCCAATCAGTCATCATCGATAACAACCAATCCAATCCCCGTCCGATCTCAACCCCAGAACAACCGCCATCTTCAAATCTCCATCAACCCAGAACATCACCGGTCACCTTCGTCCTCGTCGTCCCTCGACTCCACCATTGGGCCGCCACCTCAAGCTTTGTTCTTGTGATATTTGTGTTTGTTTCTCTCCACCGAAGATCCACCCATCATCGTCGTCTTCACTACTTCTGATCAAGGCCAACATCTCTCTTCCACAATCCCCGGTCAGACCAGGAACACCATCACCCCACCTTCCTTGCTGACCGGTAACGACGCCTCAGCCTTGATCTTCTTGGGGTCAAACAAATCTACACAGATAATAATCCAGATCTGGATCTGGATCTAGATCTAGATCCGTATTCATTTTTAAGTCAAACTTCTTAAATAAAGTAAAAAATTTACAGTGCTCTGAAAAATAAAAGAAAGAAAATAAGAAATAAAAAAGAAAGAAGGAGGAAGGTGGGGTGATTAATGAAATGAATCCTTTGGTTTGCTGCACCATCGTGCTCATAGATCTGGTAAATTAAAAAGGAAGGAAAAGAAAAATGAAAAAAGAAAAAGAAGAAGTTAAAATTAATATTCAGTTTACTTAATTTTAATAATTTATTCTTTTTA
Organism: Viola odorata; assembly: GCA_963691705.1. Classification (NCBI taxonomy): domain Eukaryota; kingdom Viridiplantae; phylum Streptophyta; class Magnoliopsida; order Malpighiales; family Violaceae; genus Viola; species Viola odorata. Next base: position 4,860,490 of record OY829546.1, read on the forward strand.
TTTTTTAACTTAAGTTTTATTAACTAATTAATAAAATTAATGTTTTTAGTGAATTAAGAAAATAAAATTCAGAAAAATCTGACAAGTGGGGTCCACCATCAGGTCTCTTTTCGGACAAAATAATAAAATAATGATAGTTAACGGCCGTTTAACGGCGTTATGTCAGGAAGGACCCCCGGTGGCTAACGTGGCTAACGTTCGGGACCAAATTGAACGAAAATCGCCGTTAGGGATCAACTAAAATGAAAATAATAACCTTAGGGACCCGTGGTGCCTTAAACCACCACATGACCCACTCGGCTTATACTTTGGGTCACGGATGGGCGTATCGGCCATGACCATGACTAAACCCACACCCACGCATGTACGCGGGTGGAAGTTGGAACCAAACAAAATGACCTCAAGAGAGGCAGACCAATTTACTAAATAAAAAATAAATAAATAGAGATAATTAAAGTGCATTTGTTACAAAATTGAAAATACACATGTTTCATTCATTTCTTATTGATTGGATGAAATATATTATTTTAATTTATTATATAAATCAATAAATTAGAATTTCTGATATATTATTTTAACTAATCACACGATTCAATAATTCGGAATGAGAAAAACAAGGATAATGGGTAAAACTGCATTGGTGTGGGCGTGGCTTTCCGGTTTCCACTCGAACGGACGCGGCGTACCAATCAAATAAGAAAGAACTGTGATATTATTATCACACCGATATTGGTTGTGCTAAAATGGTAAATGACTTATTTATGCTTAATCAAAATCTCTAGTTCGAAAACCATGCTAAAAGAATGAATCATCATCCTTTATGATACGACAGAACTCAAACGAAATTAATTTTAGTTAAGAAAATAATCGGAGATAAAAGAATTTATCACACCATGCATATACCATAAAACACAACACTACTCATGCTACTCATGATTGTCACTCGATTATATGCCCATTCATCCCACGCTTGACGGCCAATACTTAGTTACAACTTTTATTTTCTACTAGCATTGCTGTTATTTATTTTTAGGACCAAATGAAATGACAATCATGGTTTTTTTTTGTTTTAATTTAAAAAAAATTAAAATAGCTAGGCACTAGCATTGAGAATTTTACATTTTTACCACTTTACTACGGTTCAAAACGATGATCAGAAATTCAGTATCTAAAGATGCCTACTAGCATAGTGCTATAGCATGTTCGTGTTTTACATATGGAAAGGAAATAAGGAAGAGGAGAGGAAAGATGGCGGAAGTCTCCCCGATCTTATTATGGTCAGTCGTCTTTGTCGTCAATGTTGGACACTCACACTTTCTTGCCCTTATTCGTGTCTATTTTTTGATTTGATAAAAAGTAAAAAAATTGTTTTGATTTGTAATGCAATTAGTTAGTCAAAGCACTATTATAAGCCAAGTCATGAATTTCATCTATGATATAGTGAAAAATGAGATTTTTAAAATTTAAACTTTTCGTGTAATAAGAAATTTTATTTGGATCATGTTTTTTACACTCTTTTTGTATGCGGAGTAATTCTTTACTGATTATAAATTTTTTTTATCTCTTGAAGTGGGGTGATGTCTCTCTAGATTTTGCCTTTCGAGATTGGGTTTAGTTTACTAGGAGAGCGATCTGTGCTCCTTCTATCTTTTGTTTGTATTAGGCCGGAGATAGTTCTCTTTTCTGCCCATTTCTTGTGGTGCAGTTGTCTTTATATATTTTCAGTTTATTGAAGAAAAAAATTAAATAAAAAATTCCAATCCTTTACCTTACTAAAAATTCCCTTCCTCTATTTTTTTTCTTCCTCCCCTCCCAATCCTTCTTTGCCGACAAACCAATTTGAGACTTTGACAAACTCGAATTAAAAAGCAAAATTTATAATTTGCCCAAATTGAAGATTTTGATCAATTTTTAATTATGAAATTTGGACTTAGTTTATGGGGGGATTTTAGACTTACTAAAACTTTTATTTTTCTTTGTTCCGAATTAGACGACTAGCTAGTCGGTCTAATTATAGATGTATTGTTTTAAAGTCGAGACCAGCCCATTAGACAACGTCTCAAAAATCTTTGGTAGACCTGCTTTGTCCAAGCCCATATGTTGGACTAATTGGGCTCAGTTAGCTTATTACAAACCCAATGGATAGCAAGTCTGAACCGGACCAATAAGGATATCAACGTGGTTGGGTCCAGCTTGTGAGCTGTGAGAATCTGATAATAATAAATAAAAATACTAGTGCTAATTTTAAGAGTTTATGGTAGCAAAAAGAGAAGTGAAATTATTTGTTTTCTATTTTTCCAAAAAAGAGAGAGAAGAAACTGGTTAACTCAAACTTTTGGGGTCTTAAAATATTTTAACAAAAATAATCTCTTCTAATTGAGCAACATAAAATGTTAATACTAATAGTATCAATTATTTTGAAGTTGTCATCAGTAATCGATATTTGTTATATCGAATTGATCCACAATTTTTTAAATTAAAATAAATTTTTTTTTGGTGGTAAGAATCGGACCTCTGACTAAATCACGATTTTTTTATCAGACCAACTAATTCGATTCGTTTTTTACAATTTTTGGTAAAAAATACTAATTATTCGTTGCATTAATATTAACCACATAATTATAATGTTGTTTTTCCTTCTCTATACAAGTTACAGGTTACAACCTTAAAATATAAATTATAATATAATATGTAAAAATAAATATTTAAAGTCGGTTCTGATCAGTATATTTAGTGAAAAGTCGGTTTGTTAAAAAAGTATACTTAAAAAATAAAAAAGTCGGTTTTTCTCAAAAAGTTCTACTCCTAAGTTCCTAATAAAACTCCAGAAGCACCAGATCACTTCCAAGTAAGCCACCTAAGAGAATCAGAATATTCTCGCTGCCGTGATGATGTGGCATTTCTCACTCAGCTGCGTCAACTCGCGCTTCATTCAATCAGCCATCACTTTTTTTAACTTCTTTAACGACCACCCCTTCATCACCCTACACGTGTACAACTCACTTTTTTTTCTTCAATAAAACGCGTTTGAATTTTAAAATCTAAACAAATCAAACTTCTCCCAAAAACAAAAAAAGAAAGCCAAAAAAAGTGTTCTCCGTCCGATTCGTCAGCAAAAAAACCACCTAAATTCGTTCTCTCCTTCCCTTCCACAAATTTCCACAACAAAACTCACCCACACCAACCACCACAAAAAGCTTGGAAATCATATCCCTCCCTCTCTTTTCCTTTCCGATCGAGCCTTCTGGTTGGCTCGATCGCAATCCGCATGTCTGCCATGCCTGAGATAATAGAGCAGCAGAGACATTCTAATGTCTCCATCTCTGCCATCCCCGACGATAAGACCCTGTTGGGGAAATACGAGATGGGGAAGCTTCTGGGTTGCGGCGCGTTCGCCAAAGTATACCACGCGCGCAACATCAGCACTGGCCAGAGCGTGGCCATCAAGGTCATCAGCAAGAAACGCATCTCTAACACCAGCTTAATGTCCAACATCAAGCGCGAGATCTCCATCATGCGTAAGCTCTATCACCGCCACATCGTCAAGCTTCATGAGGTATCCGCATCCAAAACCAAGATCTACTTCGTCATGGAGTTCGTCAAGGGCGGGGAGCTGTTCGCTAAGGTCTCCAGAGGCCGATTCACCGAAGATCTGAGCAGAAAGTACTTCCAGCAGCTGATCTCCGCCGTCGGTTATTGCCACGCGCGCGGCGTCTTCCACCGAGATCTGAAACCGGAGAATCTCCTACTTGACGAGAATGGCGATCTGAAGGTATCGGATTTCGGGCTCAGCGCCGTGACGGATCAGATCCGGAGCGATGGGATGCTGCACACGCTTTGTGGGACCCCCGCTTATGTGGCGCCGGAGGTGTTGAGGAGGAAAGGATACGACGGGACCAAGGTCGACGTTTGGTCCTGCGGTGTCATCCTCTTCGTGTTGACGGCGGGTCACCTGCCGTTTAACGATCCGAATCTCATGGCCATGTATAAGAAGATCTACAAAGGCGAGTACAGGTGTCCTAAATGGATGTCTATAGATCTGAAGCGGTTACTGTCACGGCTTCTCGATACAAATCCCGAGACGAGGATCACCATTGATGGGATCTTGAAGGATCCTTGGTTTAGGAAGGGAGGGTTAATGAAGCAGCTCAATTTTAACGAGGAGGAGAGGGTTAGCGATGTAAATAAGGAGGAACCTGAGATGAAAGAGTTGAATGCGTTCGATTTAATCTCTTTCTCGTCCGGTTTGGATCTGTCCGGTTTGTTGGACGAGACCTTCAACCCGACGGAGGATGAGGAGAGGATTGTGTTGGGGGAATTGCCGGAGAAGTTGGTGGAGAGAGTTCAGGAGTTTTGCTCTGGAGAGAAGCTGAGGGCGAGGAAGAAGAAGGAGTGGGGTTTTGAGCTGGAAGGGAAGAATGGTAATTTGTGGATCGCCGTCGATATATTTCAGTTGACGGACGGTTTGGCGATGGTGGAGGCGAGGAGGAGAGGAGGAGATTCCAAGTGTTACAAGGAGATGTGGCAGAACAAGATGAAACCAATGCTGCTAAATGCTCACCGGCAACCGGAAACGCCGGTGGCTGCTAATGCTGCTTAGTGCTTATCTAGTGCTAGGCAACAGGAAACGACGGTGGTGCGCCAGTGTCGACGCCGGTGGTCGCCGGGAAATTAATTATTTGGTATATATATATATATATGTATGTATGTTTGATTTTTAAAATATACTACTACTTATGAGGAAAAAAAGAAAAAAGAAAGCAAGTTTTGTGCGCAGATTGTGATTGTAAGTTGTAAAGGAGGATGGTTTTGTGAAACCTGTACTTAACTCCATTCTGTTTGTTGTACAGACATTGATTAATTCATCATTGTTTTTCTGATTTAAGTTTGTGCATCAATTCCTGGATTGGAACTGGAAAATGAAAATATTATTAGTAGTATTTTTGTACTGTGTCAAAATGAAGTTTATTATAGTTCTATCTTGATCTGGAACTGGTGATTCTGTTCTGTATTTATTTTTGTAGGTTGCTAACTCTTTGTAATGGACTGCCATCAACATAATCTAAGAACATACTTGAAAGCCCATGTTTCAAGCCCATGCACACCGATTTTGAACGCGGACCGAAGAGAAAGGAAAAGGTCCATTTGGGTCCCACCTGGCCCACAGACAATGAATATTAGAAAATTGGAAACGATTAGGTGCCGTCGCATGATTCGCATCCTATATATTTTCTGCGTGCGCCAACAGCTATCACCTGTAAATCGACATCCGCAGCTCACATCGAATCGGGACCGTACACGTCTGGACTAAATTTCACAATTCTCTCACCTGACCGGCCCCTCTCTCCTGCTGCAATCCTTCAATGGCGGCTGAACCCAGAAAAGATAACATAGGTATGATCGAAAAGACGACATACATCTTTTCGCCGACTTTTTTCTTTTTGTTGATATCGCATTTAATTCATGCTGCTCTGTAACAATTTTGGCAGACAAGAATGTGAAAGCACCAAACATTTTTGAGCGGGCGAAGGAGGAGATCGGGACCGTGCTGCACCATCGCCGCCACAAGGAATCTCACGGGTTGCGGGAAGATATTGACGAAAACACCCCTTTGGATGATGTGAAAGCACCTAATGTGTTTGAGAGAGCCAAGGAGGAGATTGAGGCTCTTGTACAAACAATTCACACCAAGAAAGAAAATGGGAGTCATGAAAAAAGGTTTGATTAATGGATTGTATATTGATTTTGTTGATTTCGGATTAGAATTGGTGAGTGAAAGATTGGATTTTTTATGAGATTGAATTGGTTTTTCTGCTTCTTTATTCTTTCAGGTCTGATTCTGCTAAGGAGGAAACAAAGTTGGAGAAAACAGGTAGTATCAAATTTAGTTTTTGTAATGGGAAGTGTTCTACTTTACAATTTAGCTACTAGAACTAATAAGTCTTATTTGTGCATTTTAAAAGTTTAGAGGTTTCATGTTGCACGATCACAATGCTTTCGTATCAATTTTTTTGTTCTATGGAGGATTAGTGTTTAGTAATTTACAATGTTTTGGCATGCTCTTGCTTAGGTTTTTCTTTGAACACTCATGCTGCAAATGGTCTATTTAGTATGTGTAGTAATGTGTTGTTTCTATTTTGACAGAGGATGGTGTTAAGGCACCTAACCTAATTGAAAAGGCCAAGGAAGAGATTGGATCGATTATCCACAAGGGGAAGTCGCCACACCATCATCATGAAACTCATGGAACGAGTGATGACATTGATGATACCACCCCAATTGATGAAGTCAAAGGACCAAATATCTTTGAGCGCGCTAAGGAAGAAATCGAGGCCATCGTTGATGCGATTCATCCGAAGAAACAATCTAAGAAAGAATCCTCCACTTTTGTTCCCTCACCAAAGGAAGAAGGTGGGTTTGGAGCTTCTATTGCTAGAGGATTGGAAAAAGTGTGCTCACCAGCGAAGGAAGGTGGTTTTCGATCTTCTGTTGGAAGAGGGTTGGAGAAAGTTTGCGCTCCTTGGGGTAACAAGAAAGCTTAATTCTAGTTTGAAGTATGTAGCCATTGTTTTTATTGCTCTCTTGTTCTTGATAATGAACTAGAGGGTATGAATAATAGAATTCGGTTGTGTATCTTGGTTGAATGGTGTGAATTCATTATTTTACATTTTGCACTTCTGTGCTTTTATTTTTTCTGTTAATTTGTGAATGTCAGTATTGATTTTTTCGGAGATGAGTTGAATTTCTTCAAGAAGGTCAGTTTTTTTAGTATAACAAAGAGATTGAATCGAACTTTGCTTTATAGTTACATTTCATCCGAGTTCTGGTCTAAATGGAGCTTGTTGTATGTTCTTAAGGGGTTCTACAATTGCAACATCTGGTAATTCTAGCATTGCATCCTGTAACTGTGGCATCTGTTTGGAGCTTATCCTTCTAGATTCATGATCTCTTCTGTCTGGTACGGAATATTCTATCGCATCACAGCAACACCTTATCTAGGACAAATCTCAGATTGTCATGCTGTATAAGGTTGGTTCTTAGACCCACCAATTTGACGTTGCTGAGGTGAATAGTTGTGTTTGTTGGATTTTCTTGCTGTGCTCTCTTGGTTTACCATTTCTGTTGTCTGATATAATTTGCTGATATTGGAGTGGTGGGCACATTTCAAAATCTTCAAGTTTTCAAGACGTGGCTTGACAGTGACACTGGTCCCTTGGTGACAGCATGAATTAGCTTATTCTTGTTTTGTTTTGGTATATCTAAATGAATTGCCATAATTAAATCCTCAGTTGACTTCAAGCCGACAATCTGTATTTTATGTGTCAGCATTAACATATTCTGGTTTTGTTACTGTCCAAAATTTGACCATTTATCTGTAATTCATTTCATTAGAATATTGTCTACAAGTACTTGCAGGTATAGATTTTAGAAATATCCAATTCTAGAAAAGCACTTCTTTTTCTTTCTATTCTTAATCTTTGCACACCAATGAGAATGAGAACTTCTGTGCATAGGAGCACCAATCATAGCCTGACATATTACAAATAGTAAAGATTCGAGTTTCAATCTCGTATGCTTATAAAAAAATATAATTATAGTTTGAAACTTAAAAACCAAAACAACAACCTTCTCTTCAAAAGCCAACTATAAACTTGAACCAAAACTTATAATGGCAAAATGAACAAAGTCTTGGTAAAGTACAATGGTATATAAAAGAAATATTTATTGAAAATAAAATAAAAAGAAGCGGTAAAATAGCAAATTGCAAAGGTCCATGACAACAGCAGAAAAGAGCTCAGTTAGAATCAACAAATCACAAGTTGTCTATATTCAATTGCAGCAAAACCCCGTCAACTAGGGAATAGTAACATGTTACTTAGGACAAAGCACCCTTTCTTTAATAGGAAGCACTCTAGTGTTGGTGTCAAATGACCCACCGTGCATTCTGCAACACAGCCAAGCCGTTGGATCAATTGATCATATGTTTAAATCAGCAATAATCAATCATCAACGAAGGCAGGTTTTGTCTGGCCACAAACAGTAGAAAGATCCTACCTTAAAAACGCAGAATTTATAAGGAACGGCAAGAACAGGAGGTGACTGTGGTGCTCCTCATGTACGGATCAGAATCCAGAATCATTATCTCAATCATGAGAAGAAATCCAACCCAACCCCAAAAAGGTCCACTCTTTCTTGCCTGTCTCTTCCCCTGGCCTCACTGGTTTTCACTCTTCCCTCACCCGTGTCTTGACATTTTGTTCAGCTGATTGATTCATACAAGACCCTCTTTTTCTTCATTTTTACAACAAACCCATATCAAAAGTTGGATCCTTTTGATCCAAAAGTCGTCTCTTTTGCTTGAATTTTTCACCTTCATAGTTCTCTGCTTTTGGGTTCTTCTTTGGGTTGTTAATGGATAACAACAGGATTGGTTTCTCTGATTCAAACGAGATCAGCAATGGAAGCAGCACATGCTGCACAGAAGAAACTACTACTCCTATCTCCATTCCAAAACCAGAAGTCTTCTCTCTTCAACAACTCTCTACAAACCTAGAAACCATCTTTGAATCCCAAGATTTCAACGTTTATGCAGATGCCACAATCACCATCTCTTCCTGTAACCGCGAGATCCCGGTCCACCGGTGTATTCTCTCAGCGAGGAGTGCCTTCTTCAAGCATGTGTTTTCAGGGAGTAAAGAGCAAAGTGGGGTGAAGTTTGAGTTGAAAGAATTGGCTAAGGAATGTGATCTTGGATTTGATTCAGTTTTGGCAGTTTTTGGCTATTTGTACAGTGGAAAAGTGAGACCATTGCCTAAAGGGGTTTGTACTTGTGCTGATGATGATTGCCCTCATATTGCTTGTAGGCCTGTAGTTGATTTCATGGTTGAGGTGCTGTATGCATCTTTTACCTTTCAGATGTCAGAATTGGTTACTCTTTATCAGGCAAGAGTTTATAAGTTTACAACAGTACTATTATGTTGAATCGTTGATGCTATTGACTAAACTAAGTTACTGTTCAATAGTTACTTCTGCTTTTTTTCTTTTTGATATGATTAATTTGGAAAGTTGTTCTTGAATTGAACTTGGAAGTGTATGTATGCATATGTTCATTCTCATAAATGAGAGATTCTGATTTTGCTGTGGTTCATTATGATAAGTATAATTGGGAATGCATTTCTTTGCAAGAGGAAATGATAATTGATTCTACAGTTCTAGATATTAATTTTCTTTTGAATCTCATTTGTTTGATTGCAGAGACGTTTACTTCAGATTCTTGATAAGGTTTCGATTGATGATACCTTGGTGGTTCTATCTGTTGCGAATATTTGCGGTGAAGCTTGTGCAGGGTTAGTAGCAAGATGCATTGAGATTATTGTGAAATCTGATGTTGATATTGTCACTCTTGATAAAGCCTTGCCCCAAGATATTGTGAAGCACATCATCGACACTCGTATAGAACTTGGTTTAGATGAGCCTGAGAGCACAAATCTTCCAGATAAACATGTGAAGAGAATACACCGAGCACTGGATTCAGATGATATTGAACTAGTGAGAATGTTGCTGAAAGAGGGGCGTACCAATCTAGATGATGCGTGTGCGCTCCACTATGCTGTTGCATACTGTGATGCGAAAAGCACCACGGAGATTCTTGATCTTGGAATCGCTGATGTTAACCTTCGAAACTCGAGGGGATACACTGTGCTTCATGTTGCTGCAATGAGGAAAGAGCCTAAGATCATAGTTTCTCTCTTGACAAAGGGAGCTCAGCCCTCAGATCATACTTTGGATGGCAGAAAAGCACTCCAAATAGCGATGCGGCTTACAAGGGCTGATGATTACCATAAGGCTCCAGAAGAAGGAAAAGCCTCTCCGAAGGACCGTTTGTGTGTAGAGATACTAGAGCAAGCTGAAAGAAGGGATCCATTGCTTGGAGAGGCTTCGATGTCGCTTGCCATGGCCGGTGATGACCTGCGGATGAAACTGCTGTACCTTGAAAATAGAGGTAAGTTTTGTAGTTCTAACTCTTCATTGAAGTCGAGAGAATGTGATGCTAACTGCTAAAAATACTGTAAACCTAATAGGAGAGGTATGTCATTGTCCTTGGAATGATGTTTCCTTTTTGTAAATGCTGCCATGTACATTCTCCTTTTGTTTCACAGCAGATTGTTGCTTTATAAACTTGGAGGTCATATATACGATGATCTATTACTACGTTGATCAATCCTGTATCGGTCGATTGAAATATGCTGAATATGGCCTTGAATTGTTTCTTTTCAGTTGGACTTGCAAAACTTCTATTCCCAGTGGAGGCAAAAGTTGCTATGGATATTGCTCACGTGGATGGCACTTCTGAGTTCCCGTTAGCACGAAGAACAGCCGTCGACTTGAACGAGGCACCTTTCAGAATTCAAGAGGAACATCTCAACAGAATGAGAGCACTCTCTAGAACAGGTATTTTTCCTCAAAGATTTGCTTAAACTAAAGTTGTCTGAGCACAAGTTTTGCAGAACAATGTAATGTAATTGCATTTTTCGTTGTGTTGTTCGCAGTTGAACTCGGGAAACGCTTCTTCCCGCGTTGCTCGGATGTGCTGAACAAGATCATGGATGCTGATGACTATTCACAGCTAGCATATCTGACACAAGATACAGCAGAAGAAAGACAGCTGAAGAAGAAAAGATACTCAGAACTGCAGGAAGTTCTGAGTAAGGCGTTTAATGAGGACAAACAAGAGTTTAACAGGTCTAACTCTGTCATTTCATCATCATCATCATCCAAATCAAGAGGTGGAATTAGATCCAATGGTAAGATCAAGTGACATGGATGGCGAAAGCCTGAACGTACAAATGAGTCAAGACAATGGTTGGCTTGGAGCTACTTTAGTTTATGTTAGTGTCAGGTGATGCAAGATTTTTGAGACATTTGCCTCCTAAATCAAGTCATCTCTGTTTGCTTGTGTTTCATCTTGATTCTACGAATCTACATACTGCAAGTATCTTGGTGGTTATACAATAATCAAAGATGGAACACATAACTTACGGTTTTTTATACATAAAATAAAATGTAGGGTAGCCGGTCCCGTCAGATCCAAATCTCGCAACTGAAAGAAGAAATTCCCAAATCAAGCAATTTTTTATTTTTTTTAAGAAAAACCTAAAATACAGGAGAAGCGAAAAATAGAAGTACAGAAAATTGGAAAGAAAAAAATGAAAGGAAAACAAAAGCTTCACCTTTGTAGCCATGGAAACACAGATAAAAATGAGAAGAGAGAGAGAGATGGAGCAATTTTAGAAATCTGGTGAATCAAAACCATAGTTAAAGAACAAAACCAAACACCTTTTTGTTTTATATTATTTTGTTTTATGTGTGTAATGGAGGATTGGAAGCAACACATGCTGCATGGAAGAAACTACTACTCAATCAATTTCCAAGCCTCTTCCAAACCCAGAAGTCTTATCTCTGCAACAACTCTCCAGAAATCTCGAAACCATCTTTGAATCCCAAGATTTCAACTTTTTTGCAGATGCCAAAATCTAACCGTGAAATCCCAGTTCACCGGTGTATTCTCTCAGCAAGGAGTGCCTTTTTCAAGCATGAGTTTTCGGGCACTAAAGAGCAAGGTATGGTGAAGTTTGAGTTGAAAGAGTTGGCTAGGGAACACGAGCTTGGATTTGATTCAGTTGTGGCAGTTTTGGGTTATTTGTACTGTGGAAAAGTGAGACCATTGCCCAAAGGTGTTTGTACTTGTGCGGATAATGATTGCCCTCATATTGCTTGTAGGCCTGTTTTGGACTTCATGGTTGAGATGCTGTATGCATCTTTTGTGTTTCAGGTTTCTGAATTGGTTACTCTTTATTAGGTAAGGGTGCTAATTTGTTGTTGTTTTTTATGACTAAACTTAGTTACTGTTAAATATTTACTTTTGCTTTTGCCTTTTTCATGTGAATGATGAAAAAAATATTACCGCTAAAAGGATAATTTGGAAAGTTTTTCTTGAACTGAACTTTGAAGTGTTGCGAATGATTCTAGCATAAGAAATGTTCTGGTCTATAATCACCAGAACTGTAGTACTATGAGACTCAATTAACTCTTTGAGATATGTGCTGGTATATTTGGAATGAGTCTTATCATTTTCAGTGTCTTTTGCTTGTCTGCTGCGCTCGTTTACAGTTATAGGGTAAAGAAAAGAAGGAAATGGTTCTGATTTTTCTGTGGTTCATTATGATTAGCATTGTTGGAAGTGCATTCCGTATGATTCGAAAGTTCTAGCTATTAATTTTCGTTTGAATCTCATTTGTTTGACTGCAGAGACATATACTAGAGATTCTTGACAAAGTTGCAATTGATGATACCTTGTTGGTTCTATCTGTTGCGAATATCTGTGGTGACGCTTGTGCAGGGTTACTAGCAAAATGCATTGAGATTATTGTGAAATCTGATGTTGATTTTGTTACTCTTGAGAAAGCCTTGCCCCAAGATATTGTGAAGCAAATTATAGACACCCGTTCAGAACACAAACTTTCCAGGTAAACATGTGAAGAGAATTCATCGAGCACTGGACTCGAATGATGTTGAATTAGTGAGAATGTTGCTAAAAGAGGGTCGTACTAGTCTGGATGATGCCTGTGCGCTCCACTATGCTGTTGCATACTGTGCTACAACGAGCACCACAGAGATTCTTGATCTTGGACTTGCTGATGTTAACCGTTGAAACTCGAGGGGCTACACTGTGCTTCATGTTGCTGCAATGAGGAAAGAGCCTAGGATTATAGTTTCTCTCTTAACAAAGGGAGCTCAGCCTTCAGGTCATACTTTGGATGGTAGAAAAGCACTTCAAATCTCGAAGCGGCTTACTAGGGCTGATGATTACCATAAGGCTCCAGAGAAAGGAAAAGCTTCCCCAAAGGAACGTTTGTGTATAGAGATATTAGAGCAGGGTGAAAGGAGGGATCCATTGCTGGTAGAGGCTTCAATGTCTCTTGTTATGGCTGGTGATGACATGCGGATGAAACTGTTGTATCTTGAAAATAGAGGTAAGGTTTGGTGTTCGAACTCTTCATTCTCCTCTTGTTTCACAGCAGATTGTTACTTTATGACCTTTGAGAATCATAGGATGATCTTTTACAACATCGATCAATCCTGCATCGGCCGATTTAATGTTTATGCTGAACATGGTCTTGATTATTCTTTTCAGTTGGACTTGCAAAACTTATGTTCCCAATGGAAGCAAAAGTAGCAATGGACATTGCTCAAGTGGATGCCACTTCTCAGTTCTGATTAGCCAGCATGGTGAACGGTGCACGGAGGTGGGGATGTAGACTTGAATGAGTGATTGAATGCTTTTATGATGATATTTTGGTATTCAATCCAGTTTATTTGGATGATTATTGCTGGTGCTAGTGATGCTCTAATCCCATTTTTGCAGATTATGGATTCAAGAGTCATTTGGAAGAAATGAGCATGGAAACCAGCCACATGGGCCTGGAATCACTAAGCCAACTCCAACATGGGCTTGGGCCGCCGATTGAGAGAAATGTCATGCATCCCTAGCTGACAGAAGAGGCGCCTCTGAACTCTGAAGTGCTGCTACCGTCAAAACCTTTTTGTAATAGCTTAGCCTCTCAATTTCAATTCAGGGAAATCAAAACAATCTTTCAAAACTTCAGCTTAGATCGAATCTAGAGATTTTAGGAGATAAGGATTAGGTTGTTCATTTTAAAAGAGACAGCTGGGCAGAAAGGTGAGATCTATCTCTTCTTCCTCATTTTTGCTTCTGCCATTGTTGACGCCGCAATTTTCTTTTCTTACACTTTAATTAATGAATTCCATTTTATGTTTATTTCTCTTGCGATTTAATTATGTCTTATCGCAGTTAATTTATTTGATTCTTGGTAAAGACCTTCGGGCTATGATTCTTCTTTTGTGATGTTGCATCATTCCAATTCGTCCAATTTTATTTAGAAAGTGATGTTCCACCCTAAAGCTAATCACACCTATGATCTGTTATATTGCAATGTTTCACTTTCAAGTTTGTGTATATAACATTGAAATGCAAAGGCTTGCAAGAATGAAGAACATATTTAGCACAAAGAATATTATACGACAATTCTGCCAAGAGACGCTTGAGCATAGATACCATGTTGTTGTTTACAAAAATAAAGACGACCACCTTCCCCACACTTAAGAAGCATAGATCACATGAGTTGTACAGCCCTTTAGAAAAGCAAAAATAACCTTTTTTTAAGTGATAAAAGAAAGCAAAATGGATTTTTTTAGAAAAGTAAAAAAAAAAAAAAACCGTTTTTAAAGTGACGGTATAGTGGATTTTTTTTACCCTTTTAAAAAACTTAATGGATTTGTTTTATTATATATATATTTTTTATAAAAATTGGTTACAAGGATCCAATTCATAACCCACTTTATAAAGATAGTATGCACTAATTAATTGAACTACAAATATGCAATGAATTTATTTTATGAAAAGCGTACAAACAACCATGTAGATATGAGTATATATAGGGTAATAATTTTAGTCACATTTAATAAACGGGTCGAGTCAAATTCGTCCCATTTAACACACAGATAGACGGGATAAACTCACTGGACAAACATGACGGGTTCCTGTCTGTCTGTTTATTATTTTTCTAAATAAATATTTAATCTAAAAAATGATTATTTAATTTTTAAAAAAAAACACATTTTTTCTAATATTTTGTAAGTGTCTAACCTGATTTACACACTAGATGAACAGACCCGACTCACTATCTCATTCACCCATAAATCTATATGGTTTTAATATTTTTATGTGTAGACTTTATGATATGTAAAACTTATATTTACTTCTGGTTTCTTTCTTTCAGAAATCTTACTGTCTTTAACCTGTGATCCTTATAACTAGTAAAGGCGAATGAAAAGTCACCACTCCTCTTTCCTATATCATATTTCCTTTCGCTCATCTCTTTCAGTAATCATTGGTATCAATTTCTAGTGGTGTATAGTGCTCGAGAATAGTCTCTAGTCCTGAATATGATGATGCTCGAGAATAGTCTCTTTCATTTTATGTTAGTTTTTAACCTTAACCCGTAACATTTCCAGTTTGGTTTACAGATTCGTGTAGGGACAAAGTTGACTGGAGATAGATGATGTCAGTGTCATCAATATCGTATCCATCTTCCACAATAATGACTCTACAGTCTACACCAGTCACAACCATTGAATAATGACTCTACAGTCTACTCTTGATGTGCAACTGCAAGAACTAGATCGATGATCAACAAGACCGAAAACAAGAAGCATTTCTGCATTGTTCTTGTTGAATATATATGATCCTTTACCGACCCTATATGCAATAACAGCCTATGCAGTTAACAATCATATAAACGTTTCAATTTGGACAGTAGATTTTTTTTTCGACACAACAAAAATAGATACTGTCAAGTTCAATTTTCATTTTTATATCAAATGACCTGGTCGGTCCTCTGCTGCGTTACAATTAGTGAAAGAGGATTTCGCTGTCACAGGAATGCTGACCGATTCCAGTATGAAACAGTTGGTATATAATGTGGTAATCACATACGGAATAGTCTTGAGTAAAAAAAAATTATTTATTTAATTTTTTTTTTCGACGAGGAGACTTTGACTATGTAAGTCTCCTTGAAAGAAAGAAGCAAGGAGATATTTTGAAGGTGTTTGCTGCCTTCATTAAACGGTTGGCCAGATAGAAACAGAGGCGTTTATCCAAGAAATATTTACCCAGATCTCTCTTGATCAATCGGTTTTATTCTCCGATCCCATCCGATCCGGGGCCATGTTTACTACTGCGGGCAGTAGAAGTAGGAGAAGAGCACATATTTGCTCGTTTCTAAATCGGTGGCCTCTACTACTACTGATCATCATCTTCCTTCAATTAGCCTCTTGCCACAAAAATACGGATCCACCAAAGTACTGCCCCCCTTCCTCATGTGGTAATATCCGAAACATCACTTACCCGTTCCGGCTAGATACCGATCCACCAAACTGCGGTTTTTTTTCTTTCGGTGGTGACAAAAACTTTACCCTCTATTGCCACAACAATTCTTCTCTCTTTTTATACCTAAACAATAATTCTGGGAGATTGTTGGTTAAGGGTATCAACTACGACAACTTCACCATCCATCTTGTCGATCCGGGTGTTCAACAACGCAACTGCTCCTCTCTCCCAATCTCCCCTATATCTTTGGACTACGGCGCCTACTACTCTACCGGTATACGGAGGAACAGGACGCATACAACCTTGTCTAGACCTGCTGTCTTGATTAGCTGTGATCGGAAACAAGTAAATAATAGTACTTCCTGGATAAACAAGTATGATTATTATTCTTACTATGTGGAGATTACTGTTCCTTGTAAAAGCAAATTAAAAAAGTACTCTTATGTGATTTTGGGGGAAGTCGTGTATTTGGAGGGGCTCTCTTTGGAGGGAGTGATGGAATCCTGCAGCATAGATATGATAACGTTGATCCCATTCACAAATGATAATGTTACGTCGTACCAGGAAATTCACAGGCAGTTTTCTGATGGCTTTCATCTTTCTTGGGTAAGTGTTTGGTTAAGTGTCTACTGTCAGCTGAATTGCTCAGGTTTTCCTTCGGCCGCGGATTGCTACCTTGACGAAGCAAATCGTCTTACCTGCGAGCCATTGGGTAAGCCACGTGTTTGTTTCTTTACCTGATCATTTATCACTTGCTCATCACTTTAATTCACTACACAGATCACTTGTATTTTATTTGAAGTGATTTGTGTGGATAAATGCAAAAACAACCTTAATTAACTAACACCTCCTCTTTCATCTTATTTATGTCTTAGATGTTGGCTATATTGATTATGACATAAGCGGTAAGGATCTGATCTCTATATTGAAATTATTCTCTTAAATCATTTATTGTCCAAATTATATTTACTCTTTATGGCATTTGTTCCATAACATTTCGATCAATCATTAATAGTCTTTTCCTTTTCCGGACATGTTTTGCAGCATGGTTTTTACGTATATACACTGATTTTCGTGGTAAGAGTTTCCTCTTTTCTTTCCACATTGATCATTCATTTTGTACGGACCAAATTATTTACTCCATATTGGAGCATGGAATATATCACCAAGTGTAATTCTCTTTTTAAGTATAATTATACTTTTGTTGTTCTACTTTTTTTCTCCAAAGACTTATGCACTTATTGTTTATTTCCTATCTTTTTTTCAGCCCCCGGAAAGTATTGGGGTCCGATATTCAAAATCACAGGTGAATTATTGTGATTTTTTCTTTTTGCATCTTTTATGTCAATTAATTTCGAGCACTATTGGTCATTTTTTGCTCCAACTGTGCTCGTAGATGACATTGATCTAACATTTACATTTATTCTATAGGTTGGCTTATAATAATATTCACTCCCTTAGGTAAGAAATTTATATTTATTTATTTTTTGAAATTTATATATTCTCAATTTACTTCCTCTATAATATTACTTTTGGAATTTATTTATTTGAATAGATAAATTGAAAGCTATTCAAAAATTTCCTATGACTAAAACCAATAAAGCTAAATATTAGATAAATAAATCAAACAATATTTATTTTTCATTGAGGCAATCCTCTTTTCTGATCTTATTTTCTAAGAACTCAATTCTATAAAACTAAAACTAATAAGAACTCAAATTAAAGACCTGCTTCATTTTTTTTAATAATTAATTTAACAAATTAACTTAAGACTTAACAACTAAATGAATAAAATAAATAATAAAAATGATAGAGTAAAAATTAAAAAGATATTTAAATTATTTATATACTTAATCAGTCTAAGTAAGCTCACTGGTTATCTGGCTGATGGTAAAAGCATCAGTAGAAAATTGAACCCATTAAAATTGAGCCTACGATAGGAGTTAATTGAATAAATATAGATTTTTTTTTAAAAGGTAACTTTTGGAGATCAATATATATATATATATATTAATATATGTGATTTAATATTTAATTAATGAATTTAAGAAGTAACTTCTTCTTTTTTTTGTACATTAAGAAGTAACTTCTTAAAGATATACAACCATTGAGATTAAGCCTAACATATAAGTAGGTGGCAACTCTAATATGCGAATGGTAATTTCAAGATTCAAGATAAAAGGTAGTGATAGGGTGATATTTAAAATCTTTGAAGGAGTAAAGAGGATATCCGAAAACATAGAAAAATAATAATAATAAAAAAGATGTTCTATGTTTTTCATAACACTGATTGGTAGTATGTGCAGGGGCATTACGTGGGGCGATATTTTTGTTAGGCAGTCCATGTGTTTTTGTATTCTTGATTTATCAGTGGAGAAGGAGACATTTGTCATTGTACGACACAATTGAAGAGTTCTTGCAAAATCACAACGATCTCATGCCTATAAGGTATTCTTACAAGGACATCAAAAAAATGACATCATATTTTAAGGACAAGTTAGGGGAAGGTGGTTTTGGTTGTGTCTATAAAGGAAAACTTCGAAGTAGTCGTCTTGCGGCAATCAAGATTTTGGGCAAATCATCCAAAGTGACAAATGGACAAGATTTCATGAATGAAGTTGCCACAATCGGAAGAATTCACCATGTGAACGTGGTTCAGCTAGTTGGGTATTGCGCCGAGCAATCAAATCATGCTCTTGTCTATGATTTCATGCCCAATGGCTCACTTGATAAGTACATATTTCCTAAAGAAGGCTTTGTCTCTTTAAGTTGGGACAAACTATTTGAGATTTCACTAGGAGTGGCTTGTGGGATTGAGTACTTGCATCGAGGTTGTGATATGCAGATATTGCATTTCGATATAAAACCTCACAATATTCTTCTTGACGAGAATTTTATCCCCAAAGTGTCGGACTTTGGGCTTGCAAAATTGTATCCCACAGCGAAAGATACCATTGCTTCTCTTACAGCAGCAAGAGGGACGATTGGGTACATGGCTCCAGAACTATTCTACAAGAACATCGGACGTGTATCCTACAAAGCAGATGTTTATAGCTTTGGCATGTTGCTATTGGAAATTGCAGGTAAAAGGAAGAATTTAAATGCACTGGTAGAGAAGTCTAGCCAAATCTATTTCCCATCTTGGGTCTACGATCAAGTCTCCAATGGAGTTGACATCGAAATTGGAGACAATGCCACAGAGGGAGAAACTAAAATTGTGAAAAAGATGATCATAGTGGGACTATGGTGCATTCAAATGAAGCCTAGTAACCGACCTTCGATGAACAAAGTGGTGGAGATGCTTGAAGGAGATGTGGAAAGCCTAGAAATGCCTCCTAAGGTGGCACTATGTCCAGAAGAAATACCAAATGTAGCAGAAACAGATGAGTCTTCTAACATGTCGTCGGATAATTATAGCGAATCAATTAGTTTGATTGAATCTGCAGGCTGATAAGTGATGTATGCTAGAAAATGATTTAGCCATAATAAGGGGAAGATTTTCCAAATTTGTGCCTCCCTCGTCTCTAGATACCTCATCTTTACCCTGAAAATGGTAAGTCATCATGTTCTCCGAATAAATTCATGCTTTATTTAGAAAGTTTAAATGTGAAGATTGTCTGCAGGTAGAGAGGCAATATTTTTTATCTTCTTTTACTGAAAAATACAGCGACATTTCTTTGGTGACATCAAACTTGTTAATTTGTAAGTTAAATTTATACGAATATTCAATTTACTTTATATCTATTAAAACTCCAATCTGATTATGCTTGAATTTTAAAGTCATTTTTTTTCCTTTTATTTTTATCAAATTATGTTAGATTGTAGAGTTTAGTATCTAACTAAGTGGTAGGATATAATTAGATGGGTCTGAATTAATGGGTTTGGCGCGCCAGGGGTCCCTAACGTTATTATTTTCATTTTAGTTGGTCCCTAAAGGCGAAATTGGGACCACGAAGTCCAAACGTTACCTCAGTTAGCACCCCGGGGTCCCTATTGTCATAACGGAGCTTAACACCGTTAACTCTCAATATTTTAATATTATTTTGAAAAAAAGTATATGACATTGGGTCCCACTAGTCAGATTTTTCTGACTTTTTTATTTTCTTATTATCTAAAATAATTAAATTAATTTAAAAATTAAGAAAAATATGTAAAAATACAAAAAAGGGAAAAAATCCTAAACAATGTAAGAAAAATAGAAAAATAATTAAATTAATTTCAAAATCCAGAAAAATATATAAAAAATATAAAAATGTAAAAAATACAAAAAAAATGTAAAAATTCCTAAAAAACGTAAAAAATAAGAAAAAAATTAAATTAATTTGAAAATCAAGAAAAATATATATAAAAAATCCAAAAAAATGTAAAAAATACAAAAAAATGTAAAGATTAAAAAAAACATACAAATTCATAAAAATAATTACGTTTTTTTAGATAGAAAATTCAGAAAAATAAGTAAAAAATCAAAAAAATCAAAAAAAAAATTAAATTAATTTGAAAATCCAGAAAAATATATAAAAAATCTAAAAAATGTAAAAAAAACAGAAAAATTATTAAATTAATTTGAAAATTCAGAAAAATATATAAAAAATGTAACAAATTCCAAAAAAACGTAAAAAATAAGATAAAAATGTAATTAATTTGAAAATCAAGAAAAATATATATAAAAATCCAAAAAAATGTAAAGATTCTAAAAAAAATGTAAACATTCATAAAAATAATTACGTTTTTAAGATAGAAAATTCAGAAAAATAAGTAAAAAATGTAAAAAATCAGAAAAAAATTAAATTAATTTCAAAATCCAGAAAAATATATATAAAAAATCTAAAAAATGTAAAAATACAAAAATACGTAAACAAATCCTAAAAAATGTAAAAAATTAGAAAAATGAAATTATTTTTATGAATTTTTACGTTTTGTTTTTGGAATTTTTACATTGTTTTGTATTTTTTACACTTTTTTGAATTTTTTATATATTTTTTTGGATTTTCAAATTAATTTAATTTTTTTCTGATTTTTTACATTTTTTACTTATTTTTCTGAATTTTCTATCTAAAAAACGTAATTATTTTTATGAATTTTTACGTTTTGTTTTTGGAATTTTTACATTGTTTTGTATTTTTTACATTTTTTGGATTTTTTATATATTTTTCTGGATTTTCAAATTAATTTAAATTTTTTCTGATTTTTTACATGTTTTACTTATTTTTCTGAATTTTCTATCAAAAAAACGTAATTATTTTTATGAATTTTTACATTTTTTTTGGAATCTTTACATTTTTTGTATTTTTTACATTTTTTGGATTTTTATATATATTTTTCTTGATTTTCAAATTAATTACATTTTTATCTTATTTTTTAAATTTTTTTGGAATTTTTACATTTTTTGTAGTTTTTATATTTTTTACATTTTTTATTTATTTTTCTGAATTTTCAAATTAATTTAATTAATTTTCTGTTTTTTTACATTTTTTAGATTTTTTATATATTTTTCTGGATTTTCAAATTAATTTAATTTATTTTGATTTTTTATTTATTTTTCTGAATTTTCTATCTAAAAAAACGTAATTATTTTTATGAATTTTTATGTTTTTTTTAATCTTTACATTTTTTTGTATTTTTTACATTTTTTTGGATTTTTTATATATATTTTTCTTGATTTTCAAATTAATTTAATTTTTTTCTTATTTTTTACATTTTTTAGGAATTTTTACATTTTTTTTGTATTTTTTACATTTTTACATTTTTTATATATTTTTCTAGATTTTGAAATTAAATTAATTATTTTTCTATTTTTCTTACATTGTTTAGGATTTTTTCCTTTTTTTTGGATGTTTACATATTTTTCTTAATTTTTAAATTAATTTAATTATTTTAGATAATAAGAAAATAAAAAAGTCAGAAAAATCTGACTAGTGGGACCCAATGTCATATACTTTTTTTCAAAATAATATTAAAATATTGAGAGTTAACGGTGTTAAGCTCCGTTATGACAATAGGGACCCCGAGGTGCTAACTGAGGTAACGTTTGGACTTCGTGGTCCCAATTTCGCCGTTAGGGACCAACTAAAATGAAAATAATAACGTTAGGCACCCCTGGCGCGCCAAACCCCTGAATTAATTGTTAAGCCTGTTGCGCTGGGCTGTTTTCCTTCCATGTGCTTTGTACCATTAGTTTTTGAATCAAACACAATGATTTTCTAGATTTTTTTTGCAAGAGACAATAAACCAATAAAGACGACCACCTCCCCCACACTTAAGAAGCAAGAAATTAATTATTGGCTTGTAGATCACATGAGTTGTACCCGAGTGGAAAAATAACCTCTTTTTTTAAGTGATAAAAAAAAGCAAAATGATTTTTTTTCGAAAAGTAAAAAAAAAAACAATTTTTAAAGTGACAGTAAAGTGGGATTTTTTACCACTTTAAAAAAATAAATAATTTTTATTTTATTTTATCTTTTTAAGAGAAAATTGGTTATAACGATCGAATTCATAACCTACGTCATTATGACGATATATACTATCCATTTGAACTATAAGTGTACAATGAATTTGTTTTATGAAAAGCGTACAAAAAAATTATCGTAAAATTGGTCAAATATACTATTAGAAGGTGGGAGCCTGACTAACAATATGATTAATTATAAATTAATAATCTTTAATAAACAAAATATTATCATTGACACTAACACTAACATTAACATTAACAAATATATATCTTTAATAAAAAAAAAAGAAAACCATACTTTTTTCACAAAGAAATAATCTTCAATTTTCTGAGCATCATCATATTTCCTTTCGCTCATCTCTTTCAGTAATCATTGGTATGAATTTTTAGTGGTGTATAGTGCTCAAGAATAGTCTCTAGTCCGGAATATGATGATGCTCAAGAATAGTCTCTTTCATTTTATGTTAGTATTTAACCTTAACCCGTAACATTTCCAGTTTGGTTTACAGATTCGTGTAGGAACAAAGTTGACTGGAGATAATTGATGATGTCAGTCTCATCAATATTGTATCCATCTTCCACAATAATGACTCTACAGTCTACACCAGTCACAACCATTGAAAAATGTTCACTTAAGTGGAATGGGTCAAGTAGAGCGAGTCGAATGATCATAGCATTCGACTTCACTAACGTTAGTGGTACATTTTAGACATGTTGGCGCATTGAACCTGTCACTTTTATTCGGAAGGACCTATAACAGAATGGCAGGTCAAAGCGCTGAAGTTTGATTCGGAAGTCTGATTTGTGTGCTTGTTAGCTCTTTTCAATTCATATAGCCTTTTTTATTTTTTGAGTTAGCGTCCAATTTCACTGATATTAGTGTTACGTTTTAGTCATGTTGATGCATGTAAGCTTCATTCCTGCAAGTCTTTAGGCATTGAAGGTGATCGGCTGGTTTATGTTTTGGTGCCTCATTTTTTTTAACAGTAATCCGTCTGGGTGGTTTCTTTTCTTTCAGAAATCTTACTGTCTTGAACCTGTGATCCTTATAACTAGTAAAGGCGTATGAAAAGTCACCACTCCTCTTTCCTATATCATATTTCCTTTCACTCATCTCTTTCGGTAATCATCGGTATCAATTTCTAGTGGTGTATAGTGCTCGAGAATAGTCTCTAGTCCTGAATATGATGATGCTCGAGAATAGTCTCTTTCATTTTATGTCAGTTTTTAACCTTAACCCGTAACATTTCCAGTTTGGTTTACAGATTCGTGTAGGGACAAAGTTGACTGGAGATAGATGATGTCAGTCTCATCAATATCGTATCCATCTTCCACAATAATGACTCTACAGTCTACACCAGTCACAACCATTGAATAATGACTCTACAGTCTACTCTTGATGTGCAACTGCAAGAACTAGATCGATGATCAACAAGACCGAAAACAAGAAGCATTTCTGCATTGTTCTTGTTGAATATATATGATCCTTTACCGACCCTATATGCAATAACAGCCTATGCATTTAACAATCATATAAATGTTTCAATTTGGACAGTAGATTTTTTTTCCGACACAACAAAAATAGACACTGTCAAGTTCACTTTTCATTTTTATATCAAATGACCTGGTCGGTCCTCTGCTGCGTTACAATTAGTGAAAGAGGATTTCGCTGTCACAGGAATGCTGACCGATTCCAGTATGAAACAGTTGGTATATAATGTGGTAATCACATACGGAATAGTCTTGAGAAAAAAAAAATTATTTATTTAATTTTTCTTTTCGACGAGAAGACTTTGACTATGTAAGTCTCCTTGAAAGAAAGAAGCAAGGAGATATTTTGAAGGTGTTTGCTGCCTTCATTAAGGCGGTGAGGGAAACAGATAGAAAATATTTACCCAGATCTCTCTTGATCAATCGGTTTTATTCTCCGATCCCATCCGATTCGGGGCCATGTTTCCTACTGCGGGCGGTAGAAGTAGGAGAAGCACACATATTTGCTCGTTTCTAAATCGGTGGCCTCTACTACTACTGATCATCATCTTCCTTCAATTAGCCTCTTGCCACAAAAATACGGATCCACCAAAGTACTGCCCCCCTTCCTCATGTGGTAATATCCAAAACATCACTTACCCGTTCCGGCTAGATACCGATCCACCAAACTGTGGTTTTTCTTCTTTCGGTGGTGACAAAAACTTTACCCTCTACTGCCACAACAATTCTTCTCTCTTTTTGTACCTAAACGATAATTTTAATTCAGCAAGATTGTTGGTTAAGGGTATCAACTACGACAACTTCACCATCCATCTTGTCGATCCGGGTGTTCAACAACGCAACTGCTCCTCTCTCCCAATCTCTATATCTTTGAACTACGACTCCGACTCCTACTACGATACCTATACAAGGAGTAACCGGGCGGCTTCTGCTGTCTTTATTAGCTGTGATCGCCGGATGGCTTTTATTAGTCATGGTTATAATGATTACTTTGTGGAGATTACTGCTCCTTGTAAAAGCAAAATAAAAAAGTACTCTTATGTGATTGTGGGGTCAGTCTATGTGTATTTGGAGCCAGTGATGGAATCCTGCAGCATAGATATGATAACGTTGGTCACATTCCCAGATCATCCGAAGAAAAATGTTACGTCGTACCAGGAAATTCACAGGCAGTTTTCTGATGGCTTTCATCTTTCTTGGGTACGTGTCTACTGTCAGCCGAATTGTAAAAGGTTTTGCTCCCTTGACGAAGCAAATCGTCCTTTCTGCTTTGGTAAGCCACATGTTTGTTTCTTTAGCTGATCATTTATCACTTGCTAATCACTTTAATTCACTACACAGATCACTTATATTTTATTTTAAATGATTTGTGTGGATAAATGTAAAAACAACCTTAATTAACTAACACTTCCTTTTTCATCTTATTTTTGTCTTAGATAATGGTGTTTATTATCCCATCAAAGGTAAGGATCTGATCTCTATATTGAAATTATTCTCGTAAATCATTTATTCAACTTTTATTTGGGTAAACTTAGTTATATTGCCCAAATTATATTTACCAAACAAAAAAAAATTATTTGATTTTTGATTGATTGCTTATGGTTTAGATATAAAAATATAAATTATGTCGTTTTGATTTAGGGATTTATATTTGCCATTTTTTTTCTTTTTTTCCACAAAGGAATGTTTTCTCTTAAATCATTGAATTATTCTCTTAAATCATTTATTCAACTTAGTTATATTGTCCAAATTATATTTACCAAACAAAAGATTTTTTATTAGATATAAAAATAAAAATTATGGGATTTATATTTGCCATTTTCTTTTACCACAACGGGATGTTTTCTCTTAATCGCATTTGTTCCATAACATTTGGATCAATCATTAATAGTCTTTTCCTTTTCCGAACATGTTTTGCAGCATGGTTTTGGAATATATCAAATGGTTATCGTGGTAAGAGTTTCCTCCTTTTTTTCCACATTGATCATTCATTTTGTACGAACCAAATAATTTACTCCATAATGGAGTATGTAATTCTCTTTTTAAATATAATTATACTCTTATTGTTTTATTTGTTTCTCATTTTCTATTTTTTTTCAGCCCCAAGATGGTACTGGGATTGGTTATTCAAAATCATAGGTGAATTATTGTGATTTTTTTCTTTTTGCATCCTTTATGTCAATTAAATTCGAGCACTAACTGTTGGCTCCAACTGTGCTCGTAGATGACATTGATCTAATGTTTACATTTATTCTACAGGTTGGTTCTTAACAATATTCACTCCCTTAGGTAAGCAATTTATATTTAATTTTTTTAAAATTTATATATTCTCAATTTACTTCCTCTAGAATATTACTTTTGGAATTTATTTATTTGAATAGATAAATTGAAAGCTATTCAAAATTTTCCTATGAGCAAAACCAATAAAGCTAAATATTAGATAAATAAGTCAAGCAATATTTATTTTTCATTGAGGCGGTCCTCTTTTTCCGATCTTATTTTCTAAAAACTTAATTCTATGAAACTAAAACTAATAATAACTCAAATTAAAGACCTGCTTCATTTTTTTTCAATAATTAATTTAACAAATTAACTTAAGACTTAACAATTAAAGGAATAAAATAAATAATAAATATGATAGAGTAAAAATTAAAAAGATATTTAAATTATTTATATACCTAATTAGTCTAAGTAAGCTCATTGGTTGTCTGACTGGTCTCAAAGATATCAGTAGGAAATTGAACCCATTAAGATTGAGCATACGGTAGAAATTAATTGAATAAATTTAGATTTAAAAAAGGTAACTTTTGGAGATCAATATTTTTTTTAATATATGTGATTTAATATTTAATTAATGAATTTAAGAAGTAACTTTCTTTTTGTACATTAAGAAGTAGCTTCTTGAAGATATACAACCATTGAGATTGAGTCTAACACATAAGTTGGTGACAACTTAATCAACAAATAAATATGGTAATTTCAAGGTTCAAGCTAAAGAATATCCGAAAACATAGGAAAAAATAATAATCGAAAAGATGTTCTATCCTTTTCATAACACTGTTTGGTAGTATATGCAGGGGAATTACGTGTGGCGATATTTTTGTTAGGCAGTCCATGTGTTTTTGTATTCTTGATTTATCAGTGGAGAAGGAGACATTTGTCATTGTACGACACAATTGAAGAGTTTTTACAAAATCACAATGATCTCATGCCTATAAGGTATTCCTACAAGGATATCAAAAAAATAACATCATATTTTAAGGACAAGTTAGGGGAAGGTGGTTTTGGTTGTGTCTATAAAGGAAAACTCCGAAGTGGTCGTCTTGCGGCAATCAAGATTTTGGGCAAATCATCTAAAGTGACAAATG
This sequence comes from Viola odorata, assembly GCA_963691705.1. Taxonomy (NCBI): domain Eukaryota; kingdom Viridiplantae; phylum Streptophyta; class Magnoliopsida; order Malpighiales; family Violaceae; genus Viola; species Viola odorata. The sequence goes on from OY829546.1 coordinate 4,887,767, forward strand.
GACAAGATTTCATGAATGAAGTTGCCACAATCGGAAGAATTCACCATGTGAATGTGGTTCAGCTGGTTGGGTATTGCGCCGATCAATCAAATCGTACTCTTGTCTATGATTTCATGCCCAATGGCTCTCTTGATAAGTATATCTTTCCTAAAAAAGGCTTTGTCTCTTTAAGCTGGGACAAACTGTTTGAGATTTCACTAGGAGTGGCTCATGGGATTGAGTACTTACATCGAGGTTGTGATATGCAGATATTGCATTTCGATATAAAACCTCACAACATTCTTCTTGATGAGAATTTCATTCCTAAGGTTTCAGACTTTGGGCTTGCAAAATTGTATCCAACAGCGAAAGACACCATTGCTTCTCTTACAGCAGCAAGAGGGACGATTGGGTACATGGCTCCAGAACTATTCTACAAGAACATCGGTCGTGTATCCTACAAAGCAGATGTTTATAGCTTTGGCATGTTGCTATTGGAAATTGCAGGTAAAAGGAAGAATTTAAATGCACTGTTAGAGAAGTCTAGCCAAATCTATTTCCCATCTTGGGTCTACGATCAAGTCTCCAATGGAGATGACATCGAAATTGGAGACAATGCCACAGAGGGAGAAACTAAAATTGTGAAAAAGATGATCATAGTGGGACTATGGTGCATTCAAATGAAGCCTAGTAACCGACCTTCGATGAACAAAGTGGTGGAGATGCTTGAAGGAGATTTGGAAAGCCTAGAAATGCCTCCTAAGCCAGCACTATGTCTAGAAGAAATGCCAAATGTAGCAGAAACAGATGAGTCTTCTAACATGTCGTCGGATAATTATAGCGAATCAATTAGTTTGATTGAATTTGCTAGAAAATGATTTAGCCATAATAAGGGGAAGATTTTCCAAACTTGTTAATTTGTAATTTAAATTTATACGAATATTCAATTTATTTTATATCTATTAAAACTCCAATCTGATTATGGTTGAATTTCAAAGTCATTTTTTTTCCTTTTATTTTTATCAAATTGTGTTAGATTGTAGAGTTTAGTGTCTAACTAAGTGGTAGGATATAATTAGATGGGTCTGAATTTAATTGTTAAGCCTGTTGCGCTGGGCTGTTTTCCTTCCATGTGCTTTGTACCATTAGTTTTTGAATCAAACACAATGATTTTCTAGATTTTTTTTGGAAAGAGAATAAACCAATAAAGACAACCACCTCCCCCACACTTAAGAAGCAAGAAATTAATTATTGGCTTGTAGATCACATGAGTTGTACGGTTGTACCCGAGTGGATTCGCTTTAGAAAAGAAAAAATAACTTCTTCTTTTAAGTGATAAAAAAAAGCAAAATGATTTTTTTTCGAAAAGTAAGAAAAAAAAACAAATTTTAAAGTGACAGTAAAGTGGGGTTTTTTACCACTTTAAAAAAATAAATAATTTTTATTTTATTTTATCTTTTTAAGAGAAAATTGGTTATAACGATCGAATTCATAACCTACGTCATTATGATGATATACTATCCAGTTGAACTATAAGTGTACAATGAATTTGTTTTATGAAAAGCGTACAAAAAAATTATCGTAAAATTGGTCAAATATACTATTAGAAGGCGGGAGCCTCACTAACAATATGATTAATTAAAAAAGATTAATATAAAATGACCATACATTTTATAAATTAATAATCTTTAATAAACAAAATATTATCATTGACACTAACATTAACATTAACAAATATATATATCTTTAATAAAAAAGAGAGGGAAAAGGCACCACAGGTCCCTATGGTTATTATTTTCATTTTAGTTCGTCCCACATTTCAAATTCTGTTCAATTTGGTCCTAGGCGTCATCTCTATTAGCACTCCGGGGTCCCTATTGTCAAAATTGACGTTAACGGTCACTTTTTGCCGTTAACGTCATTATTTTATTATTATTTTTACCACCGGTCAATTCAGAAAAAATATAATTAATTAAAATTTTAAAAAAATTAATTTAAAAATTTTAAAAAATAAATAATTAATTTTAAAAAATTAGAAAATAATTTAAAATTTTTATTAAAAAATGTAATTAATTTAAAAATTCAGAAAAAATATAATTAATTAAAAAATTCAAAAAAAATTATAATTAATTTAAAAATTCAGAAAATAATATAATTAATTTAAAAAATACAGAAAATAATTTAAAAATTTTATTAAAAAATATAATTAATTTAAAAATTCAAAAAACAAATATAATTAATTAAATAAACTCAGAAAAATAATATAATTAATTTAAAAAATTCAGAAAATAATTTAAATTTTTTATTAAATAATATAATTAATTTAAAAATACAGAAAATTAATATAATTAATTTTTTTATTATTAATTTTATTGATAATCTGGGGTGTGGGTATCGTATCAATGTCAGTCTCATCAATATCGTATCCATTTTCCACAATAATGACTCTACAGTCTACACCAGTCACAACCATTGAATAATGACTACAGTCTACTCTTGATGTGCAACTGCAAGAACTAGATCGATGATCAACAAGACCGAAAACAAGAAGCATTTCTGCATTGTTCTTGTTGAATATATATGATCCTTTACCGACCCTATATGCAATAACAGCCTATGCAGTTAACAATCATATAAACGTTTCAATTTGGACAGTAGATTTTTTTTTCGACACAACAAAAATAGATACTGTCAAGTTCACTTTTCATTTTTATATCAAATGACCTGGTCGGTCCTCTGCTGCGTTACAATTAGTGAAAGAGGATTTCGCTGTCACAGGAATGCTGACCGATTCCAGTATGAAACAGTTGGTATATAATGTGGTAATCACATAGGGAATAGTCTGAGAAAGAAAAAAAATTATTTATTTGATTTTTCTTTTCCACGAAGAGACTTTGACTATGTAAGTCTCCTTGAAAGAAAGAAGCAAGGAGATATTTTGAAGGTGTTTGCTGCCTTCATTGAGGCGGTGAGGGAAACAGATAGAAACGTGGGGGTTTATCCAAGAAATATTTACCCAGATCTCTCTTGATCAATCGGTTTTATTCTCCGAGCCCATCCGATCCGGGGCCATGTTTCCTACTGCGGGCGGTAGAAGTAGGAAAAGCATACATATTTGCAAGTAAAAAAATTCTTTTTTTTTATATCCCAAGTCTATCTCAATTTAATTTCGATCTCAACTAAATCGAGATCAACACGGAACCGTACAAGTAAAAAAATTCTTTTTTTTTAATATCGCAAGTCTATCTCAATTTAATTTCGGTCTCAACTAAATCGATCCTGACTAAAACAAACAAAAATGATTTTGAACTCTTAATTAATATATACAAGTTAAGACAAACAAAAATGATTTTGAACTCTTAATTAATATACATATAAGTTTGCAAAACCATCTCTCTCTCTCGAATCTCCGATCCATCCGATCCGATCATTCCGGAGAAGAATTAGAAGAACAAACATTAGCTTGTTTCTACTCCAGATCATCATCTTTCTTCAATTAGACTCCTGCGACAACAATACCGATCCACCACCAAACATTTATCCAAGATACGGGGCCATGTTTACTACTGCGGGCGGTAGAAGTAGGAGAAGCACACATATTTGCTCGTTTCTAAATCGGTGGCCTCTACTACTACTGATCATCATCTCCCTTCAATTAGCCTCTTGCCACAAAAAACCAAAGTACTGCCCCCCTTCCTCATGTGGTAATATCCAAAACATCACTTACCCATTCCGGCTAGATACCGATCCACCAAACTGCGGTTTTTCTTCTTTCGGTGGTGACAAAAACTTTACCCTCTCCTGCCACAACAATTCTTCTCTGTTTTTGTACCTAAACAATAATTCAGGGAGATTGTTGGTTAAGGGTATCAACTACGTCAACTTGACCATCCATCTTGTCGATCTGGGCGTTCAACAACGCAACTGCTCCTCTCTCCCAATCTCTCCTATATATATTGACTATTACTACCACCCTAACAACTACTACGCTCGCACTATAGGGAGGAGCGGGAGGGATGACTTTTATACAACTGCCTTGTCTAGACCTGCTGTCTTTATTAGCTGTGATCGCAGGATGTATTATTATTACTTTGTGGAGATTACTGCTCCTTGTAAAAGCAAAAGCAGAAAGTACTCTTACGTGATTGTGGGGAATATCGTGTATTTGAGGCAAGTGATGGAATCCTGCAGCATAGATATGATAACGTTGGTCCCATTCACAAATGATATGAAGGAAAATGTTCCGTCGTACCAGGAAATTCACAGGCAGTTTTCTGATGGCTTTCATCTTTCTTGGTGCGGTGTCTTCTGTGGGCCGAATTTCATTGGCCGTTGCTACCTTGACGAAGCAAATGGTCCTATCTGCGAGCGATTCGGTAAGCCACGTGTTTGTTTCTTTAACTGATCATTTATCACTTGCTCATCATTTTAATTCACTACACAACACAGATCACTTGTATTTTATTTGGAGTGATTTGTGTGGATAAATGCAAAAACAACTTTAATTAACTAACACCTCATTTTTCATCTTATTTATGCCTTAGATGATGGCTATTTTGACTATTACATCAGAGGTAAAGATCTGATCTCTATATTGAAATTATTCTCTTAAATCATTTATTGTCCAAATTATATTTACTAAACAAAAGAATTTTTATTTGATCTTTTGATTGATTTAGGGATTTATATTTGGCATTTTCTTTTTCCTTTTTTTTCCACAAAGGTTTTCTCTTTATCGCATTTGTTCCATAACATTTCGATCAATCATTAATAGTTTTTTCCTTTTCCGGACATGTTTTGCAGCATGGTTTTTAAGTATATACGCAGGTTATCTTGGTAAGAGTTCCCTCCTTTCTTTCCACATTCATCATTCATTTTGTACGGACCAAATAATTTACTCCATATTGGAGCATGGAATATATCACCAAGTGTAATTCTCTTTTTAAGTATAATTATACTTTTGTTGTTCTACTTTTTTTCTCCAAAGACTTATGCACTTATTGTTTATTTCCTATCTTTTTTTCAGCCCCTAGAAGGTATTGGGGTCCGATATTCAAAATCACAGGTGAATTATTGTGATTTTTTTCTTTTTGCATCTTTTATGTCAATTAATTTCGAGCACTATTGGTCATTTTTGGCTCCAACTGTACTCGTAGATGACATTGATCTAACGTTTACATTTATTCTATAGGTTGGTTCATAATAATATTAGGTAAGCAATTTATATTTATTTATTTTTTGAAATTTATATATTCTCAATTTACTTCCTCTATAATATTACTTTTGAAATTTATTTATTTGAATAGATAAATTGAAAGCTAATCAATATTTTCCTATGACTAAAACCAATAAAGCTAAATATTAGATAAATAAGTCAAGCAATATTTATTTTTCATTGAGGCAGTCCTCTTTTTCTGATCTTATTTTCTAAGAACTCAATTCTATGAAACTAAAACTAATAAGAACTCAAATTAAAGACCTGCTTCATTTTTTTAATAATTAATTTAACAAATTAACTTAAGACTTAACAATTAAATGAATAAAATAAATAATAAAGATGACAGAGTAAAAATTAAAAAGATATTTAAATTATTTATATATTTAATCAGTTTAAGTAAGCTCATTGGTTGTTTGGCTGATGACAAAAGTATCAGTAGGAAATCGAACCCATTAAGATTGAACCTATGGTAGGAGTTAATTGAATAAATTTAGATTTTTTAAAAAAGGTAACTTTTGGAGATCTATATGTGATTTAATATTTAATTAATGAATTTAAGAAGTAACTTCTTTCTTTTTTGTACATTAAGAAGTAACTTTTTGAAGATATACAACCATTGAGATTGAGCCTATCACATAAATAGGTGGCAACTCCAATAAGCGAATAAATATGATAATTTCAAGATTCAAGTTAAAAGGTAGTGATAGGGTGATATTTAAAATTTTCGAAGGAGTAAAGAGAATATCTGAAAACATAGAAAAATAATAATAATCGAAAAGATGTTTTATGTTTTTCATAAGACTAATTGGTAGTATATGCAGGGCCATTACGTGGGGCGATATTTTTGTTAGGCAGTCCATGTGTTTTTGTATTCTTTATTTATCAGTGGAGAAGGAGACATTTGTCATTGTACGACACAATTGAAGAGTTCTTGCAAAATCACAACGATCTCATGCCTATAAGGTATTCTTACAAAGACATCAAAAAAATGACATCATATTTTAAGGACAAGTTAGGGGAAGGTGGTTTTGGTTGTGTCTATAAAGGAAAACTTCGAAGTGATCGTCTTGCGGCAATCAAAATTTTGGGCAAATCATCCAAAGTGACAAATGGACAAGATTTCATGAATGAAGTTGCCACAATCGGAAGAATTCACCATGTGAACGTGGTTCAGCTGGTTGGGTATTGCGCCGAGCAATCAAATCGTGCTCTTGTCTATGATTTCATGCCCAATGGCTCTCTTGATAAGTATATCTTTCCTAAAAAAGGCTTTGTCTCTTTAAGCTGGGACAAACTGTTTGAGATTTCACTAGGAGTGGCTCGTGGGATTGAGTACTTGCATCGAGGTTGTGATATGCAGATATTGCATTTCGATATAAAGCCTCACAACATTCTTCTTGATGAGAATTTCATTCCTAAGGTTTCAGACTTTGGGCTTGCAAAATTGTATCCCACAGCGAAAGACACCATTGCTTCTCTTACAGCAGCAAGAGGGACGATTGGGTATATGGCTCCAGAACTATTCTACAAGAACATCGGACGTGTATCCTACAAAGCAGATGTTTATAGTTTTGGCATGTTGCTATTGGAAATTGCAGGTAAAAGGAAGAATTTAAATGCACTGGTAGAGAAGTCTAGCCAAATCTATTTCCCATCTTGGGTCTACGATCAAGTCTCCAATGGAGATGACATCGAAATCGGAGACAATGCCACAGAGGGAGAAACTAAAATTGTGAAAAAGATGATCATAGTGGGACTATGGTGCATTCAAATGAAGCCTAGTAACCGACCTTCGATGAACAAAGTGGTAGAGATGCTTGAAGGAGATGTGGAAAGTCTAGAAATGCCTCCTAAGCCGGCACTATGTCTAGAAGAAATGCCAAATGTAGCAGAAACAGATGAGTCTTCTAACATGTCGTCGGATAATTATAGCGAATCAATTAGTTTGATTGAATCTGCAGGCTGATAAGTGATGTATGCTAGAAAATGATTTAGCCATAATAAGGGGAAGATTTTTCAAATTTGTGCCTCCCTCGTCTCTAGACACCTCATCTTTACCTTGAAAATGGTAAGTCATCATGTTCTCAGAATAAATTCATGTTTTATTTAGAAAGTTTAAATGTGAAGATTGTCTGCAGGTAGAGAGGCAATATTTTTTATCTTCTTTTACTGAAAAATAGAGCGACATTTCTTCGGTGACATCAAACTTGTTAATTTGTAATTTAAATTTATACGAATATTCAATTTACTTTATATCTATTAAAACTCCAATCTGATTATGCTTGAATTTCAAAGTCATTTTTTTTCCTTTTATTTTTATCAAATTATGTTAGATTGTAGAGCTTAGTATCTAACTAAGTGGTAGGATATAATTAGATGGGTCTGAATTTAATAGTTAAGCATGTTGTGCTGGGCTGTTTTCCTTCCCTGTGCTTAATAATGGAGTAATATTTATGCAAGTCAAGGTTAGTATTTTAGTTTTAATTCGTTAATGTTTAATTGTCAATTTTACGTAAAATATTACTATACGAAATTAATAAATATTATTTAACATTGAATACTTATTTATAATATAATGCTCGAGTTTTAGACTGGTATAACACAATCACGATTGTGTAAATTTTTTCCAAGTCTGTATCGTTCAGGAGTATCAAAAGTCCAGTGTGTGCTTTAAATTTCTCCATTTTTAATTAAGTAGCCTAGCCTTCAAAGATAAATGGATAATAATTCTGTACTACTTTTTTTTAGTGGCATGCGATGTGAATTTGTAAATTTGGTTGTTTTAATTTTCGCTGTAATATGATTAATCATGTTAAAAAAATTTAAATCATTTAATAAAATTGGACAGATGAGATTAAGAGTCCAAATAATTAATGAGATTTTATTAACGTGACTAAAGGTGGACTTACAAACCACTATTAATTTCTGTTTTTGTTAATTAATTTCTTTTCTTTTTTTTTACTTTTTTGACGAGAACAAAAGAAGACTGGAAACAATTTTCAGAGATTTTTTAAATGCTTCAATGTTTTGATCCAAGACGGCACTGTCAAAGGTCAAATCACTCGGCTGCGCTTCCTTTTTCATATGGAATGTCCTAAATGGGTTGGGAATCTCTTGTAATTGTGTTTCAAATTTTGGGAAAGGCAAAAAAAAAAAAGAATTAATTAACAAAATCAGAAATTAACAACTTAACAGTGATTTGTAAGTCCACCGTACTGTTAGCCACGTTAATAAAATCTAATTAATTATTTGGACTCTTAATCCCATTCGTTCAATTTTATTGGATGGTTCAGATTTTTTTAACATGACTGATCATATTACAGGGAAAATTAGAAGAGTCAAATCCGGAAAGCTTATATAGTTCCGATTTCAATATTTCGGATGGATTAGAAAAACCCAAAAAAACCAGCTGTAACACTTCTAGTAATTTTGGTCTTTAAAGTAGTAGTCTGGCGCATGGGCCATAAAATACGAGAACAAGTATGGTTTGTCTGGCCCAAGTATGTTCGCTAATCGATATCATCAGACGGCCTAATAGACTACAGTCAAGTAAAAGAATCCAGACAATTTACATGTAGCTTACTCGCAAAATACCAGTAAAAACTCGAATAATCGTTTTCCGGTGCCAGTAAAAACTTGAGCGTTGGATCTGGCTGTTTGTATTCCAACTTTTAGTGGCGAAATGATAAGATTTCCATTGTAAAAACATGAAATCGACTTATTTCAATGCTACATCTCTTAATTTCATGTGACCAATTAACCAACCAATAAACCTCGAACTGTAGACCTTCTGGATAAAACAGACCAAATTGGTTAGTATTAAAATGATTTGAACTGTTTCAAAGACAGGGAACAGAAGCCTTTTCATTAGCTAACAACTAACAACAACGACCTTCCGTAACCTCTTGAAGATCCCTTTAAGACCCGTCATCAATACTAGATACCAGCATTATTATCTCTGCTATTAGACACGTGTCATGTCTGAAAAAGTGACATCACATCCACTTTTTTCTTGAACGTTCTGGCGATCATAATAAACAATTAACAAATGTAATAATTAGGGGTGAACAAGAACCGAGCCGGACCGTGGACCGAACCCGAACCGCCGGTTCGGTCCGGTTTTTTTATTTTTTTTTTGCAAAAACGGTCCGGACCGAACCGGACCGAACAGTAACGGTCCAGACCGGTTCCGGGAAGCAAAAATACCCGAACCGGTCCGTAGAACCGTTAGGACCGGTTTTATATATATTGTAATATATATATATGCATATTTATATCAATGTAAAGATTTGGTCTAATGGTTAAACTTTTACCATCTTAAAGGGGAGAGGTTCAAATCCTCAAACTTGCATTTTCTTTTTTTCTTTCTAAACTTAAGTTCTTATCTTTGTTTTTTCCTCCAATAATTAACTTAAATTTCTCATTTCTTTCTTTTAAACTTTAATTAAAAGTTTTCATTTTTTCCTTTTCTTTTTTTATTTTAAATAGAAAAAAGTATTAAGAAAGTTAGATAAGAATTATTATGAGTATAAGACATTGTTATGTATTACTATGAGTATAAGACATTGTTATGTATTACTAGTAATACTTATCAATAACCATTTATTAATGTTAATATATATTATTAATACTTATTATCTAAAAGACATTGTCTCCATAAGTATTGTTCTAAAATATGTTATTGTAAATTATAATAGCTATTTATCTAAACTAAACTTAATATGACACATAGTCACATACTAGTAATACTTATCAATAACCATTTATTAATGTTAATATATAACTAGAAGACACTATAATCATATTGTTATTTGTTAGTATTGTTCAAAAATATATTATTGTAAATTGTAATAGCTATTCATAATGTTAATTAATAATTTTAAATAAAAAGAATAAGGAAAAAATATACTATCAATTAAAGTTAAAATTAAACACATTGTTCTAACTTCTAATGGAGCTTACGAGTTGCGATAACTAATTTCTCATTTCTTTCATCATATTGTTAGTATTTGTTAAAAAATATATTATTGTAAATAAAAATAACTATGTAAAAGACTTAATAATTTTAATAAGCTCTAAAAATTATGCTTATTAAAAAATTTAATAAGCTCTAAAAATTAGACTTAATAACTATTATGTAAAAGACACTATCATCATATTGTTAGTATTGTTAAAAAATATATTATTGTGAATTTTAATAGCTATTCATAATACTTAATAATAACTATCAAGAACCAAAAAAAATAGAAACAATTATTAATTTCTTTCTTTTTAACCTCAAAATTCTTTGTTATGATAATGTATAAAAATTTAAAAAATACACATGGAGTCAAAACGACTCCGTTCCACCTACGATTACACCCTAATTAAGCAAACAATTGAAACAACACAACACTACAATCATCCATTTCTCCATTTTCCTTCGTCAAAACTCAAAACCCTAGAACCGCCGCTCCAAGCCTCCAACACTTCAACTGTCAACCCTCGACGCCGCCGCTCCCTCCTTGCTCTGATCGCCACGACGCCGCCGCTCCCTCCTCGCTCGATCCCATTGGTGTCCTCGCTCGATCCCGTCGCTGTCCTTGCTCGATCCCGTCGCTGTCCTTGCTCGATCCCGTCGCTGTCCTTGCTCGATCCCGTCGCTGTCCTCGCTCGATCCCGTCGCTGTCCTCGCTCGATCCCGTCGCTGTCCTCGCTCGATCCCGTCGCTGTCCTCGCTCGATCCCGTCGCTGTCCTCGCTCGATCCCGTCGCTGTCCTCGCTTGATCGTCGTCGCTGTCCTTGCTCCGTCGCTGTCCTTGCTCCGTCGTTCTCCTCGCTTCTGTCACCACCGCGAATATGGATGCAAGTGATGAATCCATTGATGTAAGTCCCTAATCCTGTCAAACCTCACTTAGGAATGTATGTTGGCTGCTGACTTTTATATATGTATTGACTGGGTCACATTCTTCTTTGCAATTGACTGGATGAGACTCTTTTCTAAATCCAAAGCCTTCTGCTGTGTTTGTTTTCCTTGTTTGTGTAATTTATCAGTTATCTTATTTGAATTCCTTGCAAAGTTTTACTGCAGTGTTCTAACTTTCTGTTATGCTTAAACTTTCTTTGTTTTTTGATAGATGGTGGTGGAGTCTCCTGTTCCTGCTGCTGCTGCTGGATCGGGAAATGCAGAAGCCCAAACCCCTACTCTGAACTCATCTACACAAGGAAGTGAGATGCCACCGCAAGGTCCGCAACAGACCGTTGGGGCAGATGGAGTGGTGTCCAGTCAAGAGCCTGAAGAAGACGAGGATAAGAAAAGAAAAGAAAGGTCATTCGTGTGGGGTCATGTCACAAAGTTTACAACTCGTAAAAACGAGGTTAAGGTACGATGTAATTTTTGCCGAAAATCTGAGTATAAGTATGATCCCAGTAATAATGGCACATCTGCAATTAGGAAGCACATGTTTGACAGTAGTTGTTGGTAATTGATTTGAATTTTTGTTTTGTTCTTGACTCAGAAAAAATGGCATGTGAAGGACGAGAATTTGGAGGTGATTTAGCAAGTAATATGTGATATCATGTCGGGACTTTGGAGTGAAAAATTCGTGTGAGAATTTGATGGATTATATTTAGTATGTTTGAATTGGATTTGATGGATTATATTTAGTATGTTTGAATTGGATTTGATGGGATTATATTTAGTATGTTTTGTAGCTGCTATTGTACTGTTTTGTAGCTGCTATTGAATTGGAAATTTAATGTAATAGGTGCAGCAGCCAAGCCCATTAATAGTAAATACCCAGCCCAGTTTTTTTTTTTTTTTTAACAAAAAGCTTAACGGGCCGGAACCGGAACCGGCCCGTTAAGAACCGGAATTTTTGGAACCGATCCGGACTGGACCGAACAGTAACGGTCCGGATCGGTTCTGCCTGAATCAGAACCGTAAATTTTCGGTTTGGTCCGGTTCTAGCCCAAAACCGGACCAAACCGGCCCGTGTTCACCCCTAGTAATAATGTCCCCACAAATATTTTAATTGTTAAGAAGCGTTAAGAAGACCATGTGACAGTTTCATGTCTGTAGGGCGACAGAGACGAGAGGAATTTTGCTGATAAGAAGTAAAATTTAGAGAAAAAGAAAAGGAGACAATGGAATTAGAAGACATCTTACATTATAAATGCATAATGCAAACAAGGTCAACAGCTATACTATCAGAGGGGGTACTCTACTCTTAATACTGTAAGAACTTTTGACCCAGGCAACCATATGCCTAAGTGTGTACGGTAAGTGCTAACGTTGTTATGCAGTATAATACTCACATTCTACAGCACTACTAGATCATAGATTGTTGACAAACAAACAAAAGAATGAACACAGGTGAAGAAGATGAAACACTCGCATCTAGGGTTCTGCAATTTTTAATATTACGAACGGCACAGCCACTTAATCTTTCGTTCTTGGTGCTTTTAGAAGGGAGTAACACCATTCCTGAATCCCTTGGCTTGCCTGCAATTATGTGCACAATGCAGGTCAATATCAAATGCAGACATAACAGTATTTAGCAGATTGTGCATGAACAACAGTAGGAGAAGAGATCCTACCTTAAAAACGCAGAATTTATAAGGAACGGCAAGAACAGGAGGTGACTGTGGTGCTCCTCATGTACGGATCAGAATCCAGAATCATTATCTCAATCATGAGAAGAAATCCAACCCAAAAAGGTCCACTCTTTCTTGCCTGTCTCTTCCCCTGGCCTCACTGGTTTTCACTCTTCCCTCACCCGTGTCTTGACATTTTGTTCAGCTGATTGATTCATACAAGACCCTCTTTTTCTTCATTTTTACAACAAACCCATATCAAAAGTTGGATCCTTTTGATCCAAAAGTCGTCTCTTTTGCTTGAATTTTTCACCTTCATAGTTCTCTGCTTTTGGGTTCTTCTTTGGGTTGTTAATGGATAATAACAGGATTGGTTTCTCTGATTCAAACGAGATCAGCAATGGAAGCAGCACATGCTGCACAGAAGAAACTACTACTCCTATCTCCATTCCAAAACCAGAAGTCTTCTCTCTTCAACAACTCTCTACAAACCTAGAAACCATCTTTGAATCCCAAGATTTCAACGTTTATGCAGATGCCACAATCACCATCTCTTCCTGTAACGGCGAGATCCCGGTCCACCGGTGTATTCTCTCAGCGAGGAGTGCCTTCTTCAAGCATGTGTTTTCAGGGAGTAAAGAGCAAAGTGGGGTGAAGTTTGAGTTGAAAGAATTGGCTAAGGAATGTGATCTTGGATTTGATTCAGTTTTGGCAGTTTTTGGCTATTTGTACAGTGGAAAAGTGAGACCATTGCCTAAAGGGGTTTGTACTTGTGCTGATGATGATTGCCCTCATATTGCTTGTAGGCCTGTAGTTGATTTCATGGTTGAGGTGCTGTATGCATCTTTTACCTTTCAGATGTCAGAATTGGTTACTCTTTATCAGGTAATAGTTTATAAGTTTACAACAGTACTATTATGTTGATGCTATTGACTAAACTAAGTTACTGTTCAATAGTTACTTCTGCTTTTTTTCTTTTTGATATGATTAATTTGGAAAGTTGTTCTTGAATTGAACTTGGAAGTGTATGTATGCATATGTTCATTCTCATAAATGAGAGATTCTGATTTTGCTGGGGTTCATTATGATAAGTATAATTGGGAATGCATTTCTTTGCAAGAGGAAATGGTAATTGATTCTACAGTTCTAGATATTAATTTTCTTTTGAATCTCATTTGTTTGATTGCAGAGACGTTTACTTGAGATTCTTGATAAGGTTTCGATTGATGATACCTTGGTGGTTCTATCTGTTGCGAATATTTGCGGTGAAGCTTGTTGCAGGGTTAGTAGCAAGATGCATTGAGATTATTGTGAAATCTGATGTTGATATTGTCACTCTTGATAAAGCCTTGCCCCAAGATATTGTGAAGCAAATTATCGACACTCGTATAGAACTTGGTTTAGATGAGCCTGAGAGCACAAATCTTCCAGATAAACATGTGAAGAGAATACACCGAGCACTGGATTCAGATGATATTGAACTAGTGAGAATGTTGCTGAAAGAGGGGCGTACCAATCTAGATGGATGCGTGTGCGCTCCACTATGCTGTTGCATACTGTGATGCGAAAAGCACCACGGAGATTCTTGATCTTGGAATCGCTGATGTTAACCTTCGAAACTCGAGGGGATACACTGTGCTTCATGTTGCTGCAATGAGGAAAGAGCCTAAGATCATAGTTTCTCTCTTGACAAAGGGAGCTCAGCCCTCAGATCTTACTTTAGATGGCAGAAAAGCACTCCAAATAGCGAAGCGGCTTACAAGGGCTGATGATTACCATAAGGCTCCAGAAGAAGGAAAAGCCTCTCCGAAGGACCGTTTGTGTGTAGAGATACTAGAGCAAGCTGAAAGAAGGGATCCATTGCTTGGAGAGGCTTCGATGTCGCTTGCCATGGCCGGTGATGACCTGCGGATGAAACTGCTGTACCTTGAAAATAGAGGTAAGTTTTGTAGTTCTAACTCTTCATTGAAGTCGAGAGAATGTGATGCTAACTGCTAAAAATACTGTAAACCTAATAGGAGAGGTATGTCATTGTCCTTGGAATGATGTTTCCTTTTTGTAAATGCTGCCATGTACATTCTCCTTTTGTTTCACAGCAGATTGTTGCTTTATAAACTTGGAGGTCATATATACGATGATCTATTACTACGTTGATCAATCCTGTATCGGTCGATTGAAATATGCTGAATATGGTCTTGAATTGTTTCTTTTCAGTTGGACTTGCAAAACTTCTATTCCCAGTGGAGGCAAAAGTTGCTATGGATATTGCTCACGTGGATGGCACTTCTGAGTTCCCGTTAGCACGAAGAACAGCCGTCGACTTGAACGAGGCACCTTTCAGAATTCAAGAGGAACATCTCAACAGAATGCGAGCACTCTCTAGAACAGGTATGTTTCCTCAAAGATTTGCTTAAACTAAAGTTGTCTGAGCACAAGTTTTGCAGAACAATGTAATGTAATTGCATTTTTCGTTGTGTTGTTCGCAGTTGAACTCGGGAAACGCTTATTCCCGCGTTGCTCGGATGTGCTGAACAAGATCATGGATGCTGATGACTATTCACAGCTAGCATATCTGACACAAGATACAGCAGAAGAAAGACAGCTGAAGAAGAGAAGATACTCAGAACTGCAGGAAGTTCTGAGTAAGGCGTTTAATGAGGACAAACGAGAGTTTAACAGGTCTAACTCTGTCATTTCATCATCATCATCATCCAAATCAAGAGGTGGAATTAGATCCAATGGCAAGATCAAGTGACATGGATGGCGAAAACCTGAATCGTACAAATGAGTCAAGACAATGGTTGGGTTGGAGCTACTTTAGTTTATGTCACTGTCAGGTGATGCAAGATTTTTGAGACATTTGCCTCCTAAATCAAGTCATCTCTGTTTGCTTGTGTTTCATCTTGATTCTACGAATCTACATACTGCAAGTATCTTGGTAGTTATACAATAATCAAAGATGGAACCCATAACTTACGGTTTTTTATTCATTCATAAAATAAAATGTAGGGTAGCCGGTCCCGTCAGATCCAAATCTCGCAACTGAAAAAAGAAATTCCCAAATCGAGCAATTTTTTATTTTTTTTAAGAAAAACCTAAAATGCAGGAGAAGCGAAAAAATAGAAGTACAGAAAATTGAAAAGAAAAAAATGAAAGGAAAACAAAAGCTTCACCTTTGTAGCCATGGAAACACAGATAAAAATGAGAAAAGAGAGAGAGAGAGATGGAGCAATTTTAGAAATCCGGTGAATCAAAACCGTAATTAAAGAACAAAACCAAACACCTTTTTCTTTTATATTATTTTATTTTATGTGTGTAATGGAGGAGTTTTTGTGTAGGGGTGCACACTGCACATGGCTCCGCCCGCCATTGGACTAACCCACCCACTGCTCTCCTTCTCCCTCTGACATTTTTTATTCAGCTGATTGATTTACCCGACAAGACTCTCTCTCTCCATTTTACAGCAATCCCATAAAGAAAGTTGGCTCCTTTTGTTCCAAAATCGTTCCTTTTGCTTGAAATTATCATCCTCTTAGTTCTCTGCTTTTGGGTTTTTTTTGGGGGTAGTTAATGGATTCGTACGAGATCAGCAGCATTGGAAGCAACACATGCTGCATGGAAGAAACTACTACTCAATCAATTTCCAAGCCTCTTCCAAACCCAGAAGTCTTATCTCTGCAACAACTCTCCAGAAATCTCGAAACCATCTTTGAATCCCAAGATTTCAACTTTTTTGCAGATGCCAAAATCACCATCTCTTCTTCTAACCGTGAAATCCCAGTTCACCGGTGTATTCTCTCAGCAAGGAGTGCCTTTTTCAAACATGAGTTTTCGGGCACTAAAGAGCAAGGTATGGTGAAGTTTGAGTTGAAAGAGTTGGCTAAGGAACACGAGCTTGGATTTGATTCAGTTGTGGCAGTTTTGGGTTATTTGTACAGTGGAAAAGTGAGACCATTGCCCAAAGGTGTTTGTACTTGTGCGGATAATGATTGCCCTCATATTGCTTGTAGCCCTGTTTTGGACTTCATGGTTGAGGTGCTGTATGCATCTTTTGTGTTTCAGGTTTCTGAATTGGTTACTCTTTATCAGGTAAGGGTGCTAATTTGTTGTTGTTGTTGATGACTAAACTTAGTTACTGTTAAATATTTACTTTTGCTTTTGCCTTTTTCATGTGAATGATGAAAAAAATATTACCGCTAAAAGGATAATTTGGAAAGTTTTTCTTGAACTGAACTTTGAAGTGTATCGAGTGATTCTAGCATAAGAAATGTTCTGGTCTATAATCACCAGAACTGTAGTACTATGAGACTCAATTAATTCTTTGAGATATGTGCTGGTATATTTGGAATGAGTCTTATCATTTTCAGTGTCTTTTGCTTGTCTGCTACGCTCGTTTAAAGTTATAGGGTAAAGAAAAGAAGGAAATGGTTCTGATTTTTCTGTGGTTCATTATGATTAGCATTGTTGGAAGTGCATTCCGTATGATTCGAAAGTTCTAGCTATTAATTTTCGTTTGAATCTCATTTGTTTGACTGCAGAGACATATACTAGAGATTCTTGACAAAGTTGCAATTGATGATACCTTGTTGGTTATATCTGTTGCGAATATCTGTGCTGGGTTACTAGCAAAATACATTGAGATTATTGTGAAATCTGATGTTGATTTTGTTACTCTTGAGAAAGTCTTGCCCCAGCATATTGTGAAGCAAATTATAGACACCCTTTCAGAACACAAACTTTCCAGATAAACATGTGAAGAGAATTCATCGAGCACTGGACTCGAATCATGTTGAATTAGTGAGAATGTTGCTAAAAAAGGGTCGTACTAATCTGGATGATGCCTGTGCGCTCCACTATGCTGTTGCATACTGTGCTACAACGAGCACCACAGAGATTCTTGATCTCGGACTTGCTGATGTTAACCGTCAAAACTCGAGGGGCTACGCTGTGCTTCATGTTGCTGCAATGAGGAAAGAGCCTAGGATTATAGTTTCTCTCTTAACAAAGGGAGCTCAGCCTTCAGGTCTTACTTTGGATGGTAGAAAAGCACTTCAAATCTCGAAGCAGCTTACTAGGGCTGATGGTTACCATAAGGCTCCATTGAAAGGAAAAGCTTCCCCAAAGGAACGTTTGTGTATAGAGATATTAGAGCAGGGTGAAAGGAGGGATCCATTGCTGGAAGAGGCTTCAATGTCTCTTGTTATGGCTGGTGATGACATGCGGATGAAACTGTTGTATCTTGAAAATAGAGGTAAGGTTTGGTGTTCGAACTCTTCATTCTCCTCTTGTTTCACAGCAGATTGTTGCTTTATGACCTTTGAGAATCATAGGATGATCTTTTACAACATCGATCAATCCTGCATCGGCCAATTTACTGTTTATGCTGAACATGGTCTTGATTATTCTTTTCAGTTGGACTTGCAAAACTTATGTTCCCAATGGAAGCAAAAGTAGCAATGGACATTGCTCAAGAGGATGCCACTTCTCAGTTCTGATTAGCCAGCATGGTGAACGGTGCACGGAGGTGGGGATGTAGACTTGAATGAGGCACCTGTCAGAACTCAAGAGGAACATCTGAATAGAATGAGAGCCCTCTCTAGAACAGGTATTTGCTATAAAAGTGGCCTAAGCACCAAGTTTTGCAGAACAATGTAATGCAATTGCATCATTTCCTGGTTGTGTTTAACACTACTCGTTAACGATGTGAGCAGTCGAACTCGGGAAGCACTTCTTCCTGCGTTGCTCAGATGTGATGAACAAGATCATGGACACTGATGACCGTGCGCAGCTAGCATATCTCACACATGGTGCACCAGAAGAAAGACTCCTGAAGACGAGAAGATACAATGAACTGCAGGAAGTTATGAGTAGGGCTTTTAATGAGGACAGGCAAGAGTTTAATAGCTCTAACCCAGTCATTTCATCATCAGCATCATCCAAATCAAGAGGTGGAGGTGGAATCAGGTCCAGTGGTAGGAACAGGTGACATTGTGGGTAAGCCTGAATCATACAAATGGTAGGAACAGGTGACATAGCTTTGATTTGGGATTTTTATTTTATTTTAAAAATTAGTCTTTTTCACTCTTTTTTTTTTAACCTTTTTAATTGATATTGGAAATTTTCTTTTTTTCCTTCCTTTCCATGTTGGAAAGCTTGGATTCATGTTAAAAAAATCCAAACCATCCAATAAAATTGGAGAGGAATGATATTAAGAGTCCAAATAATTAATGAGATTTTATTGACGTGGCTAACGGTGGACTTACAAACCACCGTTAACTTTCATTTTTGAATTAGCATCCCCGGAACACCCAAGAATTTATCCCAATTTAGACTTTAGAATCTTTGTGGAATGTTTGAAATTATGGTTGAGGTATTGGGGGGAATTTGTATGAATGATCTTGTTGTTGAATGATGTGTTGGCAGCATGATAGTTTGAAATGTCTAATTCGCACTTGTATTACTTGGAATCTTTAAATTAACTTAATCTTAGCACTATAGTTGTAAAGAAATGGTTATAGTAGGACTATGGTGCATTCAGATGAAGCTCAACAATCAACCTTGGATGAACAAGGTAGTGGAGATGCTTGAAGGAGATCCAGGAAACCTACAAATTCCTCCAAAACCTGCCTTATGCCCCGATGAAATGCCAAATGTCGCAGAAGGAAACCTACAAATTCCTCCAAAACCTGCCTTATGCCCCGATGAAATGCCAAATGTCGCAGAAATGAATGAGTCGTACGACATGTCGGATGATTCCAGTGAATCAATTAATTTGATTAAATTTATAGGCTGATAAGTGATGTTTTACCCTAAAGCTAATCACACCTATCATCTGTTATATTGTAATGTTTCACTTTCAAGTTTGTGTATATATAACTATGAAAGAGACGCCTGAGCATAGATACCGTATTGATTAGAATAAAGAACATTGTTTACAAAAATAAAAGCGACCACCTCCCCCACACACTTAAGAAGCAAGAAATTAATTATTGGCTTGTAGATCACATGAGTTGTACAACGTTTAGAAAAGTAAAAATAACCTTTTTTTTAAGTGATAAAAGAAAGCAAAATGGATTTTTTTAGAAAACTAAAAAAAAAAACCGTTTTTAAAGTGACATTATAGTGGATTTTTTTTACCCTTTTAAAAAACTTAATGAATTTGTTTTATTATATTTTTTTAAAAAATTGGTTACAATATCATAGATCGAATTCATAACCCACTTTATAAAAATAGCATGCACTAATTAATTAAACTACAAATATGCAGTGAATTTTATGTTATGAAAGCGCACAAACAATCTAGTACATGTAGGGCAATAATTTTAGTCACATTTAATAAACGGGTCGGATCAAATTCGTCTCATTTAACACACGGATAGAAGGGATAAACTCATTAGACAAACATGACGGGTTCTCGTCTATCTGTTTATTATTTTTCTAAATAAATATTTAATCTAAAAAAGGATTATTTAATTTTAAAAAAAAACATATTTTTCTAATATTTTGTAAGTGTCTAACCTGACTTACACACCAGATGAACAGACCCGACTCACTATCTCATTCACCAATAAATCTATATGATTTTAATATTTTTATGTGTAGACTTTATGATATGTAAAATTTATATTTAAGATGATTTTTAGTTATTAGATGAGGTTGTATCTCTAACATGAAATCGCATTTGCTGGCATGATTTTGAGTGATGGACCATAATGACAAAACATGTTCGTGTTGTATTCATGATTTCATTTGTCACCCTATGAACTTTTCGCTGGTGGTAATTTAAAAAAAAAAATATTTGGACAGGACCCATGCAGAATGGGTCTAGTCCGTCTTTTTTTTAAATGTATTGGGTCTAATCTGTCTCGTTTATTTCTGACTCTAAATAGGTCTGGTTTATGGACGTCGATCCATCCGTTTTGCCACCTTTTAGTATACATTTAAAAACAAAAGCAAACCTTGATTTTACGGCACATTTCAAGCAGGGGCGGAGCGAGAGGGGGGTTAATTAATCTAACAAATTAGCATAATTTTTTTATTATTCTATATATAACTTGTTTAATTTATACTCCCAATCAAACAAACAAAATTAATGCTTACTAATTATAAAAAAAAGTTTAAAAGGGTAACATTCAGGTCCTACTTTGTTCTAATTAACGATATTATTATCTAAATTGAAATTATTCCATATATATTTTTTAATTTATTAGTATAATTTAAAGTCAACCAAATCAATACTCACTAATTCTAATAAACACTTTAGTTTAAAAATATAACATCATAAATGCTAATTTATTCTAATTAAGTAAAATGTTAGACAAACAAATCAAATGTAATTAAATAAAATTACTAGTATATATATAAAATAAAAATTATTTTTTTTGGGTGGGTTCGCTCCTTTTTAAATTCGCGTTTAAGATATAGAAAAATTATATAATATACTCAGTATTTTAATTAGACGTTCACAGTTACAAAAATAATAAAAAGTTAAGAATCAAATCTTTTTTTTTTACGTCACTGTGAATCTTTCGAGAAAATAATAGTATATGCTTGCACAGGAATTTGCTCAGGAGGGTTCAACTTCTTGAAATTAAAGGACGACACCGTTTTGGCTAAAAAAAAGTAACATCTAAACCAGCCGCGCCTTCACCTGCCAGCCCAACACTCCTCACTCCGCCTCTCCCTCTTCCACTCCCACCATAACCAAGCCACCAAAACCTCTAACAAGTAACAGCCGACTACTTCCTTAACTCCCTGGCAACTCCCGTTAAACGCCGATTAAATTTCCCCGGACCGGTAAATCATCCCTCCTTTTCCGTTTTCCTACCGCTTCATTTTATTATTTTCCCATTTTGAGAAAATCAATTTTTGTTTGTCCAGATGGGTTCGTGAGACGAGTTTGTGGAGGAGGATATCTACAGCTTAGAGAGAGGGTTGCTGACCGGAACCCGTGCTGCCGCCGGTTCTCGTCAAGCGACGGCCGCGGAAGCTGAAGAGGAAGAAGAAGGAGTGCTTTACGCGGCGTCGTTTGAGGAAATGGAGGAGAGATTCATCAAGTATTAAACCGCACAATGGGTTATGTATTCCTTGTTACTAATATTGGCTTGGGGGATTGGATTACTCATGCTTCTTTATTTGCCCGTTCGAAGATACATCTTGAGGAAAGATATTCGGTCCAGGCAGCTTTATCTCACTTCTAATTCCATCGTCTACAAGGTAATTTTTATGTTGTTTGGCCGTTTAATAAATCTTGTGATTAGTAGCATATTATGGGATGCCAAAGATGGTTCCTTTAGTTATTGTGCTGACTAAACTTTTCGGTTTAGTTCAGGTTACAAGGCCCAGTGGCATTGCCATTTTTCGGGGTTTTAAAGAAGGAGAAGCATATTTTATTGCCTTCGGTTGCAGATGTTGTAATTGAGCAAAGGTAAAAAATTGCTTGCTTGAAGCTGTTATGTTTTGATGGTTGAGTAGATTTTTTGTGTAACTACAGCTATGTGCGTCGGTAGTGGATCGTGTATGTATTTTAAAAGTTAGACCTGGTGTAATCAGTTCGGTCTGCTTTTGATGCTGTCAGGTCATTTGCAGTCTCGTTTTGGTCGTGAGTCGCCAAGTGAGCGATGATGTACAAATTCAGGGGATTGCAAATCCAAGTGCTTTCAGGAAGGTAGGCTGTGCTGTTGAATAGAGATTCTTGTTAGTGCCTTGAAAATTGCAGAATTTGACTGTTTAATGCCCACTAATATCAATTTCAAGCTGTCCTGCTACGACTTTCTTATATGAGAAATGAGGCTGCCGCTAAACAAGTTTCTTTTATGGAACATCCATCATCACTTAATTGGGTATGGCAGTTGTATTTTTGTGCAATTTTTCAATAATCGTAATTGCTTGTGTTCCCCTTGATGATAATGATTTGGAAGATGTACTAAAATTCTCGTATCCCTATGGTTAGTGCTTTATATTGTGTACCTGAGTGATTTGTTTGGGGCCTGATGCTCAAATTTTATTCCTTCTGTCTTTGTCATGTTGCTCAATTAGTGGCTTCCTCTTTTTCTTTCTCATGTTGCGGCAGCAGACATCCCCTTCAAAACATGTCAGGCATGATTTGGTTTCAGGAAACCTAGCGCTACTACAGAAGATGGAAGAAGTTGGAAGTCATGTAAAAGTATAGAAATGGCATTTTGGAGCTTCTTTTCTTCAGCAGTTTGTAATCTCTCATATCATTGATATGTTCCTGGTATTTCCTTGCAGAGAGTTGAAAGTTTAATTGAGGAGCGTTGTTCTCAGACAGCAGAACCTACTGGCTAAGGTTAGCATACCATTGTGGCAAATGAAATACCTGACGACTTCTCATTTGTGTTATATGTTTGAGCACCCTTTGTTTCCTTTGAAAAAATTCTTTGAATCAAATTGTTCATAAGAAGAGAATAATCGGTTCATAATGTCCGTTTATTGTACGAATTGCCTTGCTACTACCTCTTTTTATTATGCTCTCATGGAGGCTCAACCTCAACTTACTGAGCATATGAAACTCTGATTTAGGTACACTGCCGATATAACCACGCAGATGCCAATTGTCAGTTCTTCTGCTTTGAAATTTAAGTGATAGCCCATGCCAAAGTTGTGAACTTTTCTGCATTATCTCAAGCCGCTTTCATTTTAGTTTTATTATTCCCTACTATCTCACAGACTTGGTTAATGTTATTTCTGTTAGGATCTTCATGGCTTCAATGTAGTGTAGTAATTTGATCGAGGAATAGTGCAGGCAACTAAACTTTTCAAGTGTCAAAGCTAGAGTATTTGATTTAGTTTCAAAAATTCTTTGGTGGTAACTGTGATTGTTTTTACAGTTTTACTCTCATGATGTTTTTGTTTGTCCTTTTCTTTTACTAATATTACTCGAGCTTCCATGTAGATAAGGTTGATCAGCCTGTCATGACGTCTATCTACTTCTTGCTTCCTTCTGGGAATGTGTCACTCCTTCATCGCATCCCTTGTGCAGAAACCTGGCACTTTTATTTGGGGGAATCTCTTACGGTATAACTGATCCTACACTGAAATTTTTTTTTGATTCTGAAGTAGAAGTTGTGTTTGTGAACCCTTTTGAGTCCATATGCTATTAGATGACTTAGCATTCGACTTCACTAACGTTAGTGGTACATTTTAGACATGTTGGCGCATTGAACCTGTCACTTTTATTTGGAAGGACCTATAACAGAATGGCAGGTCAAAGCGCTGAAGTTTGATTCGGAAGTCTGATTTGTGTGCTTGTTAGCTCTTTTCAATTCATATAGCCTTTTTTATTTTTTGAGTGAGTGTTCAATTTCACTGATATTAGTGTTACGTTTTAGTCATGTTGATGCATGGAAGCTTCATTCCTGCAAATCTTTAGGCATTAATAGTCTTTTCCTTTTCCGGACATGTTTTGCAGCATGGTTTTTAAGTATATACGCAGCTTATCATGGTAAGAGTTTCCTCCTTTCTTTCCACATTGATCCTTCATTTTGTACGGACCAAATAATTTACTCCATATTGGAGCATGGAATATATCACCAACTGTAATTCTCTTTTTAAGTATAATTATACTTTTGTTGTTCTACTTTTTCTCTCCAAAGACTTATGCACTTATTGTTTATTTCCTATCTTTTTTTCAGCCCCTGGATGGTATTGGGGTCCGATATTCAAAATCGCAGGTGAATTATTGTGATTTTTTTCTTTTTGCATCTTTTATGTCAATTAATTTTGAGCACTATTGGTCATTTTTGGCTCCAAATGTGCTCGTAGATGACATTGATCTAACGTTTACATTTATTCTATAGGTTGGCTCATAATAATATTAGGTAAGCAATTTATATTTATTTATTTTTTGAAATTTATATATTCTCAATTTACTTCCTCTATAATATTACTTTTGGAATTTATTTATTTGAATAGATAAATTGAAAGCTATTCAAAATTTTCCTATGACTAAAACCAATAAAGCTAAATATTAGATAAATAAGTCAAGCAATCTTTATTTTTCATTGAGGCAGTCCTCTTTTCTTATCTTATTTTCTAAGAACTCAATTCTATGAAACTAAAACTAATAAATAATTAATTTAACAAATTAACTTAAGACTTAACAATTAAATGAATAAAATAAATAATAAAAATGATAGAGTAAAAATTAAAAAGATATTTAAATTATTTATATACTTAATCAGTCTAAGTAAGCTCATTGGTTAGTAGAAAATTGAACCCATTAAAATTGAGCCTACGATAGGAGTTAATTGAATAAATTTAGATTTTTTTTTAAAAGGTAACTTTTGGAGATCAATATATATATTTTAATATATGTGATTTAATATTTAATTAATGAATTTAAGAAGTAACTTTTTTTTTTTTTTACATTAAGAAGTAACTTCTTAAAGATATACAACCATTGAGATTAAGCCTAACATATAAGTAGGTGGCAACTCTAATATGCGAATGGTAATTTCAAGATTCAAGATAAAAGGTAGTGATAGGGTGATATTTAAAATCATCGAAGGAGTAAAGAGGATATCCGAAAACATAGAAAAATAATAATAATAAAAAAGATGTTCTATGTTTTTCATAACACTGATTGGTAGTATGTGCAGGGGCATTACGTGGGGCGATATTTTTGTTAGGCAATCCATGCGTGACTAACAATATGATTAATTAAAAAAGATTAATATAAAATGACCATACATTTTATAAATTAATAATCTTTAATAAACAAAATATTATCATTGACACTAACATTAACATTAACAAATATATATATCTTTAAAAAAAAAAAAAGACCATACATTTTTCACAAGGAAATAATCTTCAATTTTCTGAGCATCATCATATTTCCTTTCGCTCATCTCTTTTAGTAATCATTGGTATGAATTTCTAGTGGTGTATAGTGCTCGAGAATAGTCTCTAGTCCGTCCGAAATATAATGATGCTCAAGAATAGTCTCTTTCATTTTATGTTAGTATTTAACCTTAACCCGTAACATTTCCAGTTTGGTTTACAGATTCGTGTAGGAACAAAGTTGACTAGAGATGATTGATGATGTCAGTCTCATCAATATCGTATCCATCTTCCACAATAATGACTCTACAGTCTACACCAGTCACAACCATTGAATAATGACTCTACAGTCTACTCTTGATGTGCAACTGCAAGAACTAGATCGATGATCAACAAGACCGAAAACAAGAAGCATTTCTGCATTGTTCTTGTTGAATATATATGATCCTTTACCGACCCTATATGCAATAACAGCCTATGCATTTAACAATCATATAAACGTTTTAATTTGGACAGTAGATTTTTTTTTCGACACAACAAAAATAGACACTGTCAAGTTCACTTTTCATTTTTATATCAAATGACCTGGTCGGTCCTCTGCTGCGTTACAATTAGTGAAAGAGGATTTCGCTGTCACAGGAATGCTGACCGATTCCAGTATGAAACAGTTGGTATATAATGTGGTAATCACTTACGGAATAGTCTGAGAAAGAAAAAAAATTATTTATTTAATTTTTCTTTTCCACGAGGAGACTTTGACTATGTAAGTCTCCTTGAAAGAAAGAAGCAAGGAGATATTTTGAAGGTGTTTGCTGCCTTCATTGAGGCGGTGAGGGAAACAGATAAGAAACGTAGGGGTTTATCCAAGAAATATTTACCCAGATCTCTCTTGATCAATCGGTTTTATTCTCCGAGCCCATCTGATCCGGGGCCATGTGTCTTACTGCGGGCGGTAGAAGTAGGAGAAGCACACATATTTGCTCGTTTCTAAATCGGTGGCCTCTACTACTACTGATCATCATCTTCCTTCAATTAGCCTCTTGCCACAAAAATACGGATCCACCAAAGTACTGCCCCCCTTCCTCATGTGGTAATATCCAAAACATCACTTACCCGTTCCGGCTAGATACCGATCCACTAAACTGCGGTTTTTCTTTTTTCGGTGGTGAGTTTGGTGACAACTTTACCCTCTACTGCCACAACAATTCTTCTCTTTTTTTGTACCCAAACAATAATTCAGGGAGATTTTTGGTCAAGGGTATCAACTACGACAACTTCACCATCCATCTTGTCGATCCGGGTGTTCAACAACGCAACTGCTCCTCTCTCCCAATCTCTCCTATATCTTGGAACTACGACCCCTACGACAACTACTACACTACCTATTCCAAGAGGGATGGCCCTATTGCAACTCCCTTAACTTTGGATGTTTTCCTTATTAGCTGTGATCGCCGGATGGGGTATGCTTATTATCATGACTTTGTGGAGATTACTGCTCCTTGTAAAAGCAAAATAAAAAAGTACTCTTATGTGATTGTGGGGGAAGTCTATGTGTCATTAGAGCAAGTGATGGAATCCTGCAGCATAGATATGATAACGCTGGTCCCATTCACAAATGATAATGTTACGTCGTACCAGGAAATTCACAGGCAGTTTTCTGATGGCTTTCATCTTTCTTGGTTACGTGTCTCCTGTCCGCCGAATTGCTATAGGCGTTGCTACCTTGACGAAGCAAATCATCCTACCTGCAAGCCATTCGGTAAGCCACGTGTTTGTTTCTTTACCTGATCATTTATCACTTGCTAATCACTTTAATTCACTACACAGATCACTTATATTTTATTTTAAATGATTTGTGTGGATAAATGTAAAAACAATCTTAATTAACTAACACTTCCTTTTCCATCTTATTTTTGTCTTAGATTATGGTGTTGAGTATCCCATCAAAGGTAAGGATCCGATCTCTATATTGAAATTATTCTCGTAAATTATTTATTCAACTTTTATTTGGGTAAACTTAGTTATATTGTCCAAATTATATTTACCAAACAATTTTTTTTTTTTTTGCTTTTTGATTGATTGCTTATGGTTTAGATATAAAAATATAAATTATGTCATTTTGATTTAGGGATTTATATTTGCCATTTTTTTTCCTTTTTTTCCACAAAGGAATGTTTTCTCTTAAATCATTGAAATTATTCTCTTAAATCATTTATTCAACTTAGTTATATTGTCCAAATTATATTTACCAAACAAAAGATTTTTTATTAGATATAAAAATAAAAATTATGGGATTTATATTTGCCATTTTCTTTTACCACAAAGGGATGTTTTCTCTTAATCGCATTTGTTCCATAACATTTGGATCAATCATTAATAGTCTTTTCCTTTTCCGAACATGTTTTGCAGCATGGTTTTGGAATATATCAAATGGTCATCGTGGTAAGAGTTTCCTCCTTTCTTTCGAGTTTCGACATTGATCATTCATAATGGAGCATGTAATTCTCTTTTTAAATATAATTATACTCTTATTGGTTTATTTTTTTCCAAAGACATGCATTTATTGTTCATTTTCTATTTTTTTCAGCCCCGAGATGGTACTGGGATTGGTTATTCAAAATCATAGGTGAATTATTATGATTTTTTTCTTTTTGCATCCTTTATGTCAATTAAATTCGAGCACTAACTGTTGGCTCCAATTGTGCTCGTAGATGACATTGATCTAACGTTTATATTTATTCTACAGGTTGGCTCTTAACAATACTCACTCCCTTAGGTAAGCAATTTATATTTAATTTTTTTGAAATTTATATATTCTCAATTTACTTCCTCTAGAATATTACTTTTGGAATTTATTTATTTGAATAGATAAATTGAAAGCTATTCAAAAAAATTCTATGAGCAAAACCAATAAAGCTAAATATTAGATAAATAAGTCAAGTAATATTTATTTTTTATTGAGGTGGTCCTCTTTTTCCGATCTTATTTTCTAAGAACTCAATTCTATGAAACTAAAACTAATAATAACTCAAATTAAAGACCTACTTCATTTTTTTTCAATAATTAATTTAATAAATTAATTTAAGACTTAACAATTAAATGAATAAAATAAATAATAAATATGATAGAGTAAAAATTAAAAAGATATTTAAATTATTTATATACCTAATTAGTCTAAAATGGTGTTTGGTACAACACCTTCTGAGTAGAGCTTTTCAAAAGCTCTACTAATTTCCTTTAGAATTTGCCTCTATTTCTCACTGCACCAAAATAGAGCAGTGGCCACAGCGCTTTCCCATGGACACGGGAAGCTGGGTCTCATTTTCATTTGGACAAAAATATTGAGGTGAGTCTATTTTATTTACAAAAATACCAGGTATAAATATAAAAAAACTCCTCATCCTCCTCTCACCTCGCTCTCCTCTCACCCTCTCCCTGGACATCTAGGGTTCCTTATTCTCCTCTCACCCTCCCTTCTCACCTCGCTCTCCTTCTCACCGGAACCTCATCCTTACCATCTCCGCCTTCCGTTCCTTCCTCTTGGCCGCCACCGTCCTCGTCGTCGTTGCTTCCCTCTTCATCTACTCCCGCCGCAGCTATTTCACATCCATACCTTATTCCCAACAAAAGCGATTCCAATTCCTCGTCTTCTTCAATTCTACGCTCATACAATCATCTCTCATCAAACAGGTATTCCTTTCCCGTTCTCCAATCCCGACGATTTTCCAGTATTAATTTTTTGTTTCCTTTGTATTCTAATTTAGTCAGTTTCCCCCTCTAAGATCTCAATAATTTCCTCATAATTACTCCCTACTCCAAATTAGAAAAATAAAAATTGGAAAAACGGAAGTATGTTTTCAAATTGATTTAAGGAAACAACGTTTAGATGCTGGGTGGCCAATTTCCCAGTTTTTTTGCACTGTTTCCATGGCCGTGTACTTGATTTGAGTTCATGGCTGCAGTGTATGAGATGGGCAATTTTAATTTGAAATGTTGTGTATGTTTTGAAGTTTCAGTACCTGGTTGACTGTTTGCACGCTCGACGAAATGGTACTTTGATGTTTGTGATTGTTCACTGTTTAGTTGTTTGATTGTAATGGGCGTCAGCTATCTCTATTATCAGCATGGTTTTTATGGTGTGGCTATCTGCTGTCTCGCAGTTTTTCGATTATGGGTATCATGGGACATCATTTGAGCAGACTTATCGATGCTACCCTGCTTCATTTATTGAAAAGGTTGACCTTTTCTTCTTCTTTCAATTTTCTTTATTGATATGCTTAGGTATGTTCAAGGAGACGTGCATGCGTTTTAGTGATTGCAAGCGTCCTGCATCTGTACTGTTTTGAAACTAGTTCCGTGAGCTATTGAAATATCTTGGCACACCTCGACACACTTCTCTCCTCCCATTTCATAGGCATTTCCCTTTTGTTGAAACATTTAGTCAACAGTTTGATATTGATTTCAATTTGTTTGTCTTCCTTGCAGCCACAAATTGAAAGTGGTGATAAAAGTAAGCATTCAAACTCATATCCTGAAATTGTGAGAAATCTCTTTTCCGTATCTGTTTTTTGATGTTATTTTTGTTTTTGCTGTGACAGTTATAATGCCACCCTCAACCCTTGACCGCCTTGGTTAGTTCTTTTTACATTCTCTTTAGAGTATTTTGGATTCCACTGAGGCTTGATTGCAGTTGTAGCAATGCTAATATTGGTAAACATGCTGCAGCATCTCTACATATTGATTTATATTATGCCACGTAACCATTTTGGTGTTTTCAATGTTTTGTTTTCAGATGATGGAGAACCTGCTCTTGCAAGAAGGAGATATAGTGCGAGTGAAAAATGTGACTCTTCCAAAGGGAACATATGTTAAGCTGCAACCTCACACAAAAGACTTTTTGGATATATCCAACCCGAAAGCCATGTAAGTGCAGATTTTATGTCCTTATATGACTGATGGGGGATGTGTGTGCACTCCCCTGAATCTCTACTGCTGCTGTAATTGCATAATCTTAGGACTGTTGGCTGGTTCATCTTCTGTGTCTGTGTCTGTCCTAACACCCTCCTCTTCATTACTTCTTTTTCTTTCTTTGTTTTCTCCATGTCTATCTGTTTATCTCCTATGTGTCACTTCACTAATATCTTATTTCAGTTGTTTTATGTAGGCTGGGGCGTTGGCATTTTACATACTTTCTTCCCTCTTCTTTGATAATTTTGTCATAATTTTTGTGGTGACTGTATTTCTATCTGCTCTTGAATTTTGGGTGGTCAAGAATGTGAGTGGTCGTATTTTGGTTGGCCTGAGGTGGTGGAATGAAATAAATGATTTGGGCGAGAGCGTTTGGAAATTTGAATCCCTTGACCGAGAGGTTAGTAAAATATTATCACATCCACATTTGTTGTATATTGGTTTGCTCAATTGCTTCTGGTGGACTCTTTACTTGACGGTAAGCAAATAGAAAATGATTCACAATGCAAACCATACCCTTGGTCAGTAGAAATGAGTATATCTGGAATTACTTTCGCGTTGCATATATACACTGTACTGCTTTATGTTCAATGTTTTACTCTTTTAGTACTAGCAAGGGAAAGAAAAATTGTGATTCTTTCAAACGCTAAGAAGCAGTTTCAACAATTTGCATCTCAAACCATCGCAAATCAATTCTCGAGCATTCAGCGTCGTTTGAGGTACTCATCACAGTGAGTGAATAAAGTAAAGCCATAAGAGGTGTTGTTTGCATGTGTTTAAGGGATATGATGAGAAGTGGTGGCGGCATTGTACAAATTAGCCATTATTGAGTTGTGGATTAATTCTTTTAAACTTCTGTAGGGGATGATATACTAAGACACATGTTTTATATAACTTTTACAGAATCCAATCATGTAATGAACGTGAGAAGTAAAGTGGTAGATGAATTATCATTTTGACTGGAGGATTATTATTATATATAAATGTGTTTGTGATTGTATTTTATTGCAAATATAACTCGTGTGTTGTACTAGAATGCAAGATACAATAGCGCCGAAGGCACTCTTTTTTCTCTCTTTCTAGTTTGTGATTCTTATGATAGTTAATTATAAATATGAGTTATACCTAACTAATGCAAATATATACCTAACTAATATAGGTTTAAAAATTAAAATTTGTTCCTCACTCGATTAGATATATGACTTATCTCATAAAAATGACATGTGCTTACGAGGTAAGCAACAAATTATTTGTAATGTTAATATTTTATGACAAAATCATTCAAAATTTAAGAGAGTAATAAACATAAATTAGAAAGAAAGAAAAAAACATGCAAGATGATTTTAGTTGCATAATAGTTTATGGTTGTATATTACTTCACAAATTATATTGCGATTTTATATAAATTCATAAAATATTGGAATGAACTATTACAAAAATTGTCATATTAATTTTCTTAACATCAAAATAGAATTATGGTTTTTATTTAATAAAATGTTAATTATTTGTTTAAAGAAATAGATTGATTTAAATAAATTATATATATACTAAAAAATATTAATTTTAATGCTTAAAACAAATTGTCTTTTATAGTTAAAAGGTTAAAATTGCAGTTTTTAGAAAATTATAGTTAAATTATTTGTTTAGAAAAACAAATTGAATTAAATAATATAAATAAATAACACTAAAAATGACTAATGTCCTTTATAGTCATTTTACACTCAAACCATAGTTCTAAAAGCAGTGTTTACCAAACACCAAAAACAACTTCTCGTTTCTCACAGCACTTTTAAGAAATGTTTACCAAACAGGCACACTAGCTTTTCCAGAAGCGCTTTTGCCACAGCACTTTTGCCACAGCACTTTTCGGACCAGAACCGGAACCCCAAACAGACCCTAAGTAAGCTCATTGGTTGTCTGACTGGTCTCAAAGGTATCAGTAGGAAATCGATCCCATTAAGATTGAGCATACGGTAAAAATTAATTGAATAAATTTAGATTTAAAAATAGTAACTTTTGGAGATCAATATTTTTTTTAATATATGTGATTTAATATTTAATTAATGAATTTAAGAAGTAACTTTCTTTTTGTACATTAAGAAGTAGCTTCTTGAAGATATACAACCATTGCGATTGAGCCTAACACATAAGTAGGTGACAACTTAATCAGCGAATAAATATGGTAATTTCAAGGTTCAAGCTAAAAGGTAGTGATAGGGTGATACTTAAAATTTTCAAAGAAGTAAAAAGAATATCCGAAAACATAGGAAAAAATAGTAATCAAAAAGATGTTCTATCCTTTTCATAACACTGTTTGGTACTATATGCAGGGGAATTACGTGTGGCGATATTTTTGTTAGGCAGTCCATGTGTTTTTGTATTCTTGATTTATCAGTGGAGAAGGAGACATTTATCATTGTACGACACAATTGAAGAGTTCTTGCAAAATCACAATGATCTCATGCCTATAAGGTATTCCTACAAGGATATCAAAAAAATAACATCATATTTTAAGGACAAGTTAGGGGAAGGTGGTTTTGGTTGTGTCTATAAAGGAAAACTCCGAAGTGGTCGTCTTGCGGCAATCAAGATTTTGGGCAAATCATCTAAAGTGACAAATGGACAAGATTTCATGAATGAAGTTGCCACAATCGGAAGAATTCACCATGTGAATGTGGTTCAGCTGGTTGGGTATTGCGCCGAGCAATCAAATCGTGCTCTTGTCTATGATTTCATGCCTAATGGCTCTCTTGATAAGTATATCTTTCCTAAAAAAGGCTTTGTCTCTTTAAGCTGGGTGATCGTCAATCAAATACATAAATTTATAGTGCCTGAAAACGTGTGTGCACAAGAGATAAAGTGTACAGTGGTAGTCAGGGTCGAACACGGGGATTGTGAGAAACTGATTTATGGTCGTGAATGTATTCGGGAGAAGAGCGCAAAGGGTAACACTTCGGGGGGGGGGGTTTTACTTGGCCAAACGAGTTGGCCAAGGCTGATTTTGGGAGCTAACAATTTTTATCTAGGAAAGCAGTATTCGGGGTCCCGAGGTGTCAATTCGGGAGTCCCGAATGATAAAACAAAGTAAGTAAGCAAATAATTCCAGAAATAAAATAAATCAGAAACAGATGCAGAAATATCAACGCAGGCGTGAAATAGATCAAGAGTGAAATAAGCACGAATAATCAGATGGAGGAAGTGTTCTCGGCAAAGGCATTCTGGGTTGCATTCGGGACCAGATCGTCATCAGCTCAAGGGTATTCCATTCGAGATGTCATAGAAATGACATGGGGACCAGATTCCTCGGATATCCCCTACTTTTCTCTTAAGAGAAACTACCCCCCGCTTCCACATATGAGGTAGTCTTGACAGTTTGCCATCCCTCCAGGCACGAATGCGGGAGGGCCATACTCAAACTGCCCATGAAGCTAAGAAAAGACAGATCTAGAGCTAAAGTCCCTCAGTTTGTCGGACTCGTGACCCAGCTCTAATCAACTACCCAACCTATTTATTCGAGACCACTTTGACACAGTCAAGACTAAACAGATGCCTACTTACTCATGCAATTTTCCTTTCGTATTCATCACATGAATGGCAGCATTTACACAAAATAATTCTTAGTTGATCAGACCTTAAATTAAATCATGCAAAGATATAATTAAACCGATGAATAGTTGAATATAGCATCAAGAATATTTTAAGCACATTAAGGCCTCGAATCTGCCCTTGCAACCCTTGAATCAGCCTTGCCAAGAACTAGGAATTTAGCTACTCATACTTAAGGATAAACAAATAACGATTAAAGAAAGCATAACAAGTAAATAAATAGATGAAGGGAAGAAAACTTGTTACTAAAATTCCGTTTATAGCTCGGCAGCAATGTTGAAGAAGCTAACAATGGCTAGAGAGAGAAACTAGAGAGAAGTCTAAGCTATTTCTAAATTATGCTAAGTGATTAAAAGCTAGAAAAAGATGATCCCTTTAAACTAAGCTTAGATGCTCTTTATATAGTAGAGCCCTAAGCACAAAATATCTTCAGCCTAAAACTAGGGACAAAATGCATTAATTGAAAGCCTAAGAAAGTGGATCCATGTTCCTCCAAGCACAAAGCTGGAAAAGCATAAAGCTGTCTGATTTTTCCAGCTTTGGGCAGGTCTGGACTGAGCTCGAGGCTGAACTGGTCAGTTCGGTGGGTGTTTGGTAATCAGTGCAGAGCGCAGGAACAGTGTCAGAGGAGTCACATGGGCGTTGTAGGTGGGATGACACGTGGAAATGACATCCTTTGCCCTTCGGGGTCCCGAACTGGGAATCCGATTCGGGACCTTGAACGCTGGTTCGGACTCGGGACCTCGACTCTGGGTCTTGAAGCTCAAAAACTGCACAAAATGGTCCAGAAATGCATCTTTTCGCATAAACTCCCATTTTAGGCCTAAATCTGCGATAGTAATGGAAACAAGGGTAAATTAGCGGAATCATGCCTTGAAAAGGGGAGAAAATGGAGAGAAAATCATGCATAAAAACATGCTATCAAATAATCCCCACACTGCCCAATGCTCGCCCTCGAGCATTCACAAAATTTAAAACAGTCCCAAAACAGAACAGACACACCAAACAATAGCACAGAGAATAAGCATGCTTGAAAAGATTCGGGGCCCCGAATGAAAACAGACTTTGCCTAGATACACCTGTATCAAATCAGAAGAGTAACGACCCTTGAGAAGAGACTTTTCCACATTAGCCTATATACCAGCAGTCCTCACATAGATTCGTGTTTGCGCTCATGCTCATGAACAAGGGTAGGTGTTTAAACACTCAAGTATGCAAAAACGCGGCACAAGACCAAGTTTGCAAGTTAATCCGAGTACGTTAGACACATGCATAGGCAATCTAGCAATCAAAAGACTTCGCATCGGGGGTAAGAAGGAGAAGCAAAGAAAATAAATGACAAGGGAAATGGAAGAAGCGTAATGAGAAGGAAAAGTGGAGAAGAAGGGTAGTAAGGAAGTGACATGAGAAGGTGGTTAAACCAACTCGAACCTGGAATGCTCCCTTGGCAAGAAAGAATCGAAATGGTGAGACAATGTTGCTGGAGCGAAAGCTAGACTAGGCTTTTCTTCTTTGAGGGGGGGGGTCCTTGCCTTCGTTCGGGACCTAGGCTCGGGACCTTGAATGGATGCTGGCTGCTGATTTTCCTCTTCTTGGCTTTCAAGGTTTGGTCTTGCTCTTTTCTCTCTCTCTTTTATTTATATTATTTTTTCTTTTTCTTTTTCTCTTTTTTTTTTTTTTTTTTTTTTTTTTTTTTTTTTTTGGAGAGAGAAAGAGAGATCTGAATTGAGGATCGAGACCTTGTTCTTCGGGGGCTTGATATTCTGATTTCACTTCCCCACACTTGTGTTTTACTGTGGGTGGGAAGTGATTTTTCGTTCTGGTCTGCCCTTGATTTCTTCGTTTTAGCTTCGAGGTCTTGAATCGGTGCCAACATTCAGGGTCTTGAATTTTTGCGGGACCCCCACACTTTGCCTGTGCTGCTTCATTTGTCTAGTCTAGCCCTCGATGGTGCTCCCAACAACATCACTCACCTGCCAAGAGAAAGATCAAAGAAACTTCAAGTGGTTAGAATTGGAGAGGTCAAGAAGGGATTCGGGGTCAGGAAAAAGAACAGAGCAGAAAAAATGAGAGAGAACAATTTGATGCGAGGTCTTAATCTTTTTGTTGCTTTCCTATGTCTGAATGTGTCTATACCCATGGATATCATGCAAACCCAGCCAGTACCTAGTCATGCATTCACTCAATTAATAAACATAGGTATGAAGGCTCAAATGCTCACAAGGTGTTACTTCGTGACTACTGGTGTCTAGGCCTTGAAGCAGATATAAGGAATAACAGGCAAAGGATATCACATTCGGGACCTTGACTATAGACAGCATTTTTATTCTATGTGCACAAGTCAGGTGTGTGTCCATCATTGGGGTGTTTTCAAAAACTAGGCAGCAAAATAAAGATAAAAATCCGAAAAAATAAAAACTAGAAATTAACACATGCATAAACTAGAATATAATTATAGTATGCATAATAAATACTAGCAGTTTAAACTCCTCCCCACACTTAGGCAGCGCATTGTCCTCAATGCGAGAAGGAGACAAAAGAGATAGTAGTTTAAAGTGAAAGCAGGAATGGAATTGTTCAAGAGTGATAGCCAGCCCACGCAGGGGCAAAAGTGATTAAAATTGTTCGGGATCATGGGGGAGGATCATGGGGGAGGATGAGGACGGCGCATCGCAATCAGCACGTCCGCTTGAGTCTGGATCTCTCGAAGGATTACAAGATTGGTTTCCAGGATGAGGCGGAGGAGCTGGTTCGTGGTGTCGTCAGCTGGAATGTTGTCGGGCACTCGGGAGTCAACTGCGGGTTTCGGGGCTGGTGAAGTGGTGGCGTTGCTAGACGGACGCTCGGGAGCAGCAGACGGCTTGGAGAGGTCTGGGTACCTATACTTGCCTTCGATCCGACCCTTGTTACCTGCATGGAAACTCAAGACACCATTAATGACACAGAGAAATTCCATCGCGTCCAAAGATTTGAATCCAAGGATCTTGAAGGAACTTGGGTGTCGATACAGATTGAGCTCCCGAAGTGTCGAAGTGTAAAGCTTTGAGGCCAAGCTGGTGACAACTGATCCAAGAACAGGAGAGCGACCCTGGGGAGCATTGGCGACGTTATGAGCAGCGGTGGCGATCCAGTATCCAAGATTGACCCGTTTCTTGTGGTACATGGCCCAGAGAAAGAACAACTCCGTTTGGGCAAGCTGTCCAGAGGTCCCGAATTTACCCGCGAGGGCAATGGACAGGAAGCGTTGCAGGATGCGGAGCGCCGGGTCTTGAATGCAGTGGGCTTTGGTATTGCGAGAGTCGAAGATGACCTCATCTTGGCCAGAGAGCTCCCGAAGTGCTTTGTGATTGTTGAATTCAGCAGGAACGGTGGTGAGAGCATTTTGATAGGCGGCCTCTTGAGTCCCTTCACGACTGACGAAACCAAGATAAACGTTGAAGTCGTTGAGGGACAGAGGGTGCCATTTACTTGCAAGCCTGAAATTCACACAACCCTTCGCAGACAAATCGGGACCTACCCCACCCTTAGGCTTGAACAGATCAAACTTATACCAAAAACTAGCAAAGAACTCCAAACTGAGTTCCAGATAAGTAGGCTGATCCATATAAAAGAAACTCTCCCACCCGATACCACTGATATACTCCCGAATTCGGGACCCAACACCCATCTTATCATAGAACTCCATATCTAACTTAGGGCATGGGGCTACTCCCTTAAAATTCATCAAATGTACCTTATCCAAGGAAGGTTTATCGTTAAAGATGAAAAGCTCATTGAAAGTTTCAAGGTTAGCCGTTACCAGGTAACTGGGTCGAGAGCCCGGAGCGGAATCGAACTCCTCATCCTCTGTCTCGACGCGCTGGGATTTGCGGGGGGTCTCAGTAGCAGGCGCTTTGCCCTTGGAAGAGGCCGGGGCCTTCCTTTTCTTAGCGGCCGGAGGTTTGGGGGCTTGAGCCTTGGGTGCAGGGGGCTTGGGAGCGTTCTTAGCGGCTCGGGTCTTGCCCCTGGCCGGTTTCGGGGGTGGACTGGGAGGTTGGGGTGGGTCGATCTCCCCTTCTCCTTCCTTGGTGATCTCCTCAGTTGGGCCCTCTGGAATGTACTCGGGACCGGGAGCAGTGTGCTCGGGGTCCTGGGCTTCCTGTGCTTCTGGTTGCTCAGTCAGCTCGACCTCCTCTTCACCGTCTTGTCCGCCGTCGTCCTCCTCCTCTCGCTGGTCGTCGGAATCCCACGGGAATTGCTCCTCATTCTCTCTCTCTACCCGCCGGGCTTCCCGGAGGCTGGAACTGGACTGGGGTTCCTCCTCACCGTCGGTGTCGGACGGAATGACGTAGCCGATAGGCTTAACGTCGAGGGGAACGGAGTTGACCGGGCTGGGAGGCGTTCTCTTCTTGCTACCGGCGGTGGTGGTTGGTGGGACACGGCGAACCTTGCCAGATCTGGTCATGTCTGGGAGAGGGACGGTGTGGGGGGCTTCGTCTAGGTTGAGGGTGGTCTCAGAGGATGTGGATCCGAGCCGTTCAGTGGCGGCGGGTGAGTGGTCGGAGGTGATGGTGTGCGGCTGTTTCGGGTTGGAGAGAGGATTAGGGGTGGGGGTAGAAGAGTGAGAGGAGGGATTTTTGTTGAGGTTAATGCTGGTGTGTGCCATAAGGGAGGGAATAGGGTTTTGTGTTGGGAAAGCAGAGGGAAAGCTGCGTTTTGATTTGATTGGGAGAGCTGAAAAGGGTTTGGTTGGGTAACGGTTGGGTAACGTGGAAGGGTGACGGTTTAGGTGGCGTGGGTGAGTAGGTTGTGGCAGGCGTGGAAACGTGGAGAGAGAGGCGGGAACTGACGCTTCGTCCTCCGTTGTCCACGTGGCGCGATGGGAGAGGGCGCTTAGTGCCATGGGCAGTGTGCGCTGACACCTGTACGGGAATCAGAGAAAGCAAATCAGCTTTTGGGATGTTGGAGAGAGGAGAGATAAGAATAAAATCAGAGGTAATTAAATGGGGGTGATAAAGAAGGGGACAAGGCATTAAATAAAGGAGAGAGGGGAACATAAAAATTAAATGAAAGGGGGATAGGACAACGAAAATGAAATTTTTTTTCCTAGGTAACATAAAAAGTGCACATAAAAAATTTGAAAAGTTAGAGTTGACTCGAATAATAGAAGAAACTAAAGAAACCAATGGACAAAAGGAATAAGTCTGGACAAAACTAATTAAAATCACCTAGGGAAGGTAAGAAATGGGTTTTGGGAAGATGGAAAAGAGGATGTCGGATGCAGAATTTAGAGACGAGAAAATTAAAGGAAGAGGGTTAGAAATTCGGGGTTGGTCCCCACACTTGGCCTTGATTATCGTCCAGGCCTGGACGTCGTGTCCTCATTCGGGAGTGTGGATTGCTGGGTCCTCGACCCTTGCGTCTTCTGCAGTTGAAGGCTGGAATCCTTCATAGAAAGGTTTCAACCTGTGCCCATTGACCTTGAATGGCTCCCCATTGTTCAAACTCTGGATCTCAACAGCCCCATGATCAAACACCGCGGTTATTCGGTATGGTCCCGTCCATTTGGACTTGAGCTTCCCCGAAAAAAATCCGTAGTCTGGAGTTGTAGAGCAACACTTTCTGCCCAATGGTGAAGTTTTTGACTACGAGGTGCTTGTCGTGCTGGGCTTTGGTCTTGTCCTTGTAGATCATGGAATTCTCATAGGCGATCCCCCGAAGCTCTTCAAGCTCTTGAATTTGCAAACAGCGTTCCTTTCCTGCTAAGTTCAAGTCCATGTTGACTTTCTTGAGTGCCCAAAAGGCCTTGTGTTCTATTTCGACCGGAAGGTGACACGGCTTGCCATAGACCAACCGATATGGTGTCATGCCGATCGGGGTCTTGAATGCGGTGCGGTAGGCCCAAAGCGCGTCCCCTAGCTTGAGACTCCAATCTTTTCGTGACTGATTCACTGTTTTCTCGAGGATGGCCTTGATCTCCCGATTCGAGACCTCAGCTTGCCCATTGGTTTGGGGGTGGTAAGCTGTAGACACTCGATGAGTCACTCCATACTTGTTAAGTAGCGAAGCGACTGTTCGATTGCAGAAATGAGTCCCCCGATCGCTGATGAGAGCTCGAGGGGTCCCGAATCGGTTAAAGATGTGTGTTCTGAGAAAATCGGCAACCACCCTTGAATCGTCAGTTTTTGTGGCCTTGGCTTCGATCCATTTGGAGACGTAATCTACTGCAAGCAGAATATACGTATGCCCGAATGAATTTGGGAACGGTCCCATGAAGTCAATGCCCCAAATGTCGAAAATATCGCACGCAATGATACTAGTCAAGGGCATTTGGTTTCGGGCTCTGATGTTTCCCATGGCTTGGCATCGAGGGCACGTTGCGCAAAATAAATAACTGTCCTTGAAGATGGAGGGCCAGTAAAGACCCGCCTCGAGGACTTTGAGTGCGGTTTTCTTTGCAGCAAAATGTCCCCCTTCCGTTGTTGAATGGCAGAACTTGAGGATGGACGGGACCTCGTCTGTGGAGACACAGCGCCTAACGATTTGATCTGAACAATGTTTCCATAGGTACGGGCTGTCCCAGACATAATACTTGGCTTGTTTGCGGATTCGGTTGTGTTCTGCACTCGAGGCCTCGACTGGAAGCGCACCAGTGGCACAATAGTTAGCTATGTCCGTGAACCAGGGGTACTTTGTCGTGTCAACTAAGCACAAATGCTCATCAGGGAAAGACTCCCGAATGGTTACTTGGGAGTCGTCTTCTTGATGCGGTAGTCGACTCAAATGATCAGCTACGCAGTTCTCGGTCCCTTTTTTATCTTTGATGGCTAGGTTGAACTCTTGAAGCAGGAGAATCCAGCGGATAAGCCTAGGCTTCGCGTCTGTCTTCTTGAGCAGGCATCGAAGAGCGGAGTGGTCAGAGTATACTATCACTTCTGTGCCCAGGAGGTACTGCCGAAACTTATCAAGGGCATAGACAATGGCCAAGAGTTCTTTTTCCGTAGTGGTGTAATTTTGCTGGGCGGGATCCAACAACTTGGAGGCATAATAAATGACATAAGTCTCCTTGTCCTTCTTCTGGCCCAGAACAGCTCCCAAGGCTTGGTTGCTCGCGTCACACATGATCTCGAATGGGAGCGTCCAGTCGGGGGCTCGAATGATGGGAGCAGAAATGAGCTTGGCTTTCAGGGTCTCGAATGCCTTCTTGCACTTGTCATCAAAGACAAATTCTACATCCTTGTGTAGTAATTGGCACATTGGCTGGGCAATCTTGGAGAAATCCTTGATGAACCTCCTATAAAAGCCTGCATGTCCAAGAAAAGAACGCACATCTCGAATATTTGAGGGGTAAGGCAAGGTCTCGATAGCTTGGATTTTAGCCTTGTCTACTTCGATACCCTTTCGGGACACGATATGGCCTAAGATTAGTCCTTGGTCAACCATGAAATGACATTTTTCGAAATTAAGAACAAGGTTAGTTTCTATACACCTTTGCAGAATTTTCTTTAAATTCAAGAGGCATTCGGAAAAGGAGTTACCATAGACCGTGAAGTCATCCATGAATACCTCGATGCACTCTTCTACAAAATCTGAAAAGATGCTGACCATGCACCTCTGGAACGTGGCCGGGGCATTGCATAACCCAAAGGGCATGCGTCTGTAAGCAAAGGTCCCGAAGGGGCACGTGAAGGTGGTTTTCTCCTGGTCTTCAAGGGCTACTGGAATCTGGTGGAATCCCGAATACCCATCTAGGCAGCAATAATGCGTCTTGCCCGCAAGGCGCTCCAGCATCTGATCTATGAAGGGAAGTGGGAAATGGTCTTTTCGGGTGGCTTCGTTCAGGCGTCGATAGTCAATGCACACACGCCATCCATTCTGGATTCGGGAGGGGATTGGCTGACCCTCGGGACCTGGAATGATTGTGATGCCAGTTTTCTTCGGGACCACCTGAACTGGGCTAACCCATGGAGAATCAGAAATGGGGTAAATAACCCCGGCATCGAGTAGCTTCAGGACCTCCTTCTTAACTACTTCCATCATGGGAGGGTTCAAACGCCTTTGGGGCTGTCTCACTGTCTTGGAGCCTTCTTCGAGATGTATGCGGTGAGTACACAAGGATGGTGACAAGCCCTTGATGTCGGCAATTGTCCAACCGATGGCCTTCTTAAAACTCTGGAGGAGGTTCACTAGCTCAGCTTCTTGCTCTGCTTCTAATTTGTTGGAGATTATGACCGGGAGCGTTTCTGCCTCCCCAAGGTATGCATACTTCAGGTGTGAGGGCAGCGTCTTTAGTTCCAGGTCTGGGGCTTGTTCCAGAGATGAAGGAAGTCGTACATGATCTGCGCATTCAGGAGACTCGCTCGGGGGTTCAACCATCAGGGAAGCATTTTCTTCAAGGGCTGCGGCAACGGTGCTTAATTCAGAAGGGACCGCGATGGAAGCTGTCATCTCTCGCAGAGATTCGGGGGTGAGACTATGGTCAAGAACCAGCTTCAAGGGCTCGACAGAGTTCAGCCCAGTAACTTCCTCCACAAGGGGGTCTATTATATCAACAAAATTGATGCTTGAGAATTCGGGGGGGTACTTCATAGAGTCCAGTATGTTAAAACGGATGATTTCCCCGTCGAACTCGAGGGATATCGAGGCCTCATAACAGTCAATCTTTGCCCGGGCAGTAGCCAAGAAAGGACGTCCCAAGAGCAGATCCGAAGACTTGGTGTTCGTGGGATTTTCCATGGAGAGGACATAGAAATCTGCCGGGAATAAGAATTCACCAACCTGGACAAGAACATCCGTGATGATACCTTTGGGATATACCACCGAACGGTCTGCAAGTTGGATTACCAGCGTGGTTTCCTTCAAGGGCCCGAGTCCGAGGCTATTGTAGATGGTCAAGGGCATAACATTAATTCTTGCTCCCAAATCGCACATTGCGTTCCCAATATCAATGGTCCCGATCCTGCACGGGACCGTGAACATGCCCTGGTCTTTGCACTTGGTCGGGATCCGGCGCTGGATATGGGCGGACAAGTTGGCTCCCACATTGATTCGATTCACCTCGGTAAACTTATTCTTGTTGGTGCATAGTTGTTTTAGAAACTTTGCATATCGGGGCATGTTCTTGATGGCCTTGAGGAGCGGAATATTGATGACGACCTTGCTAAACATTTCGAAGATGTCCCGATCTTCCTTTTCTTTCGTTTTCTTTATCAATCGCTCGGGGAATGGGGGCTCGAAGACTTTGTTTATGAATTCTTGGGAGAAGTCTTCCTCAACGGGCTGCTTCTTCTTGCATCGGGATTTCTTGCTGGAGAAGAAGTGATCAAGTGCTGCGTCGCCAAATCGGGACTCCTTGGGTTGGTCATTTGTTTGTTCGGGAGGTGGTGGTACAGTATTGTTGGTTTCGGGACCAGGAACAGCAATGTTGGCTTCGGGATCTGGGTGGACACGAGAAGGGATCTCGAGACCACTGCGGAGGTTCATGGCATACGCTTCATGCTTCGGGTTAGGTTCCGTTTGCCCTGGAAATCTCCCTCCATTTTTTACTTCCTTCATTTCAGCCATGAGGGTCCGAATCTGTTTTTCCAGTTCTGCGATTTTCTTTTTATCGGGGGAGGGGTCCTCATTCGGGGGCGGTGGCATGGTGAAATTCTGGTCTGGGGGAGGCTGCCTCTGGTACTGGTAATTCTGAAAATTGGGCCTAGGC
The DNA here is from genome assembly GCA_963691705.1 of Viola odorata. Classification (NCBI taxonomy): domain Eukaryota; kingdom Viridiplantae; phylum Streptophyta; class Magnoliopsida; order Malpighiales; family Violaceae; genus Viola; species Viola odorata. Next base: position 4,931,602 of record OY829546.1, read on the forward strand.
TTGAAGGCCTGCATGTTGAAAGGAGGGGGGTGATTTCCGTATGGATTTTGGCCATACTGATGGCTGGGTCCGGCCTGCTGGTTGTTGTTCCATCCATAGTTAGGTTGCTTCCAACCTTGATTGTGATGTTGGCCATATGGGGCGTTGAATCCTCCAGCTGCATTGACTGGAATCTCATCGGGGATGAATGGGCAAGCATCTGTTGGGTGGTCTGAAAATTGACAAATCTGGCAGGCCTTGACCTGGACTGGTTGTCCCGAAGCCATGTTTTGCAACATGCCCGTGATGGCTGCAAGTTGATTCTCCATAGCAGCTGAGCGTGCATCTTGAACGCTAGTGGAGTTGTTGAGCTGGAGGTTGTTCTTGGCCATGAGTTCGATGGTGGCCTTGGCAGCAGCTGGAGTGAGTCTAGTGATGGATCCATTAGCAGCAGCGTTCAACAAGGCCTTGTCCCGACCGTTGAGTCCTTCACAGAAATACTGCATGAGGGCATGTTCGGACAGATTATGCGAGGGGCATAGGGCTTGCATCTTCTTAAACCGCTCATAGTATTGCTCAAGGTCTTCCGAATCCTTTTGGAGGATGGATACAAGCTGCTTTCGGGTCACCATTGCTATGGACACGGGGTAGTATTTATCCGTGAAAGCCTTAGACATCTCGGCCCATGAATTGATAGATTGCGGCTGCAAATCATAAAACCAGTCAAGAGCGTCGTCCTTGAGGGACCACATAAAGGCACGAAGCTTGGCATGCTCAACCGAAACGTTGTGGGGCTTCATGGCGTCACAAATGGAGTGTAGCTGCTGTAGGTGGCGGTGTGGATTCTCTTTGGCCAATCCTCGAAAGAGTGGCAGATGATGCATGGTTGCAGACTTGAGTTCCCAGTCATTCGGGACTGCTGGCCAGACAATGCAGCTGGTTGGTGCTTCGGGAGCAGCGTTGAAATCATCGATGGTCTGGACTGGCGGGGGAAGTGGTGGAACGCGATCTCCTACGGGACCGTGGTCATCCATTTCGGGTCCTTCTGGGTGATCAAGGGGAAGATCCTCGGGGTCTGGATTGTCTTCTAGGTCAAAAAGACGTTCGAGGTCCCGAACGCAAGGGTTGGAATTTCCTCGTGCCAGTCGTCGAAGTCCCCTTTCGGTCCGTCCTAGCTCGTGATCAAGGGGTAGTAATTCGGGTGCGGATCTCCTGGTCATACAAACAAGAAAAATAAATCAGTCTTGAAACAATCCCCGGCAACGGCGCCAATTTGATCGTCAATCAAATACATAAATTTATAGTGCCTGAAAACGTGTGTGCACAAGAGATAAAGTGTACAGTGGTAGTCAGGGTCGAACACGGGGATTGTGAGAAACTGATTTATGGTCGTGAATGTATTCGGGAGAAGAGCGCAAAGGGTAACACTTCGGGGGGGGGGGGGGGGGGGGTTTTACTTGGCCAAACGAGTTGGCCAAGGCTGATTTTGGGAGCTAACAATTTTTATCTAGGAAAGCAGTATTCGGGGTCCCGAGGTGTCAATTCGGGAGTCCCGAATGATAAAACAAAGTAAGTAAGCAAATAATTCCAGAAATAAAATAAATCAGAAACAGATGCAGAAATATCAACGCAGGCGTGAAATAGATCAAGAGTGAAATAAGCACGAATAATCAGATGGAGGAAGTGTTCTCGGCAAAGGCATTCTGGGTTGCATTCGGGACCAGATCGTCATCAGCTCAAGGGTATTCCATTCGAGATGTCATAGAAATGACATGGGGACCAGATTCCTCGGATATCCCCTACTTTTCTCTTAAGAGAAACTACCCCCCGCTTCCACATATGAGGTAGTCTTGACAGTTTGCCATCCCTCCAGGCACGAATGCGGGAGGGCCATACTCAAACTGCCCATGAAGCTAAGAAAAGACAGATCTAGAGCTAAAGTCCCTCAGTTTGTCGGACTCGTGACCCAGCTCTAATCAACTACCCAACCTATTTATTCGAGACCACTTTGACACAGTCAAGACTAAACAGATGCCTACTTACTCATGCAATTTTCCTTTCGTATTCATCACATGAATGGCAGCATTTACACAAAATAATTCTTAGTTGATCAGACCTTAAATTAAATCATGCAAAGATATAATTAAACCGATGAATAGTTGAATATAGCATCAAGAATATTTTAAGCACATTAAGGCCTCGAATCTGCCCTTGCAACCCTTGAATCAGCCTTGCCAAGAACTAGGAATTTAGCTACTCATACTTAAGGATAAACAAATAACGATTAAAGAAAGCATAACAAGTAAATAAATAGATGAAGGGAAGAAAACTTGTTACTAAAATTCCGTTTATAGCTCGGCAGCAATGTTGAAGAAGCTAACAATGGCTAGAGAGAGAAACTAGAGAGAAGTCTAAGCTATTTCTAAATTATGCTAAGTGATTAAAAGCTAGAAAAAGATGATCCCTTTAAACTAAGCTTAGATGCTCTTTATATAGTAGAGCCCTAAGCACAAAATATCTTCAGCCTAAAACTAGGGACAAAATGCATTAATTGAAAGCCTAAGAAAGTGGATCCATGTTCCTCCAAGCACAAAGCTGGAAAAGCATAAAGCTGTCTGATTTTTCCAGCTTTGGGCAGGTCTGGACTGAGCTCGAGGCTGAACTGGTCAGTTCGGTGGGTGTTTGGTAATCAGTGCAGAGCGTAGGAACAGTGTCAGAGGAGTCACATGGGCGTTGTAGGTGGGATGACACGTGGAAATGACATCCTTTGCCCTTCGGGGTCCCGAACTGGGAATCCGATTCGGGACCTTGAACGCTGGTTCGGACTCGGGACCTCGACTCTGGGTCTTGAAGCTCAAAAACTGCACAAAATGGTCCAGAAATGCATCTTTTCGCATAAACTCCCATTTTAGGCCTAAATCTGCGATAGTAATGGAAACAAGGGTAAATTAGCGGAATCATGCCTTGAAAAGGGGAGAAAATGGAGAGAAAATCATGCATAAAAACATGCTATCACTGGGACAAACTGTTTGAGATTTCACTAGGAGTGGCTCGTGGGATTGAGTACTTGCATCGAGGTTGTGATATGCAGATATTGCATTTCGATATAAAACCTCACAACATTCTTCTTGATGAGAATTTCATTCCTAAGGTTTCAGACTTTGGGCTTGCAAAATTGTATCCTACATCGAAAGACATCATTGCTTCTCTTACAGCAGCAAGAGGGACGATTGGGTACATGGCTCCAGAACTATTCTACAAGAACATCGGACGTGTATCCTACAAAGCAGATGTTTATAGCTTTGGCATGTTGCTATTGGAAATTGCAGGTAAAAGGAAGAATTTAAATGCACTGGTAGAGAAGTCTAGCCAAATCTATTTCCCATCTTGGGTCTACGATCAAGTCTCCAATGGAGATGACATCGAAATTGGAGACAATGCCACAGAGGGAGAAACTAAAATTGTGAAAAAGATGATCATAGTGGGACTATGGTGCATTCAAATGAAGCCTAGTAACCGACCTTCGATGAACAAAGTGGTGGAGATGCTTGAAGGAGATGTGGACAGTCTAGAAATGCCTCCTAAGCCGGTACTATGTCTAGAAGAAATGCCAAATGTAGCAGAAACAGATGAGTCTTCTAACATGTCGTCGGATAATTATAGCGAATCAATTAGTTTGATTGAATCTGCAAGCTGATAAGTGATGTATGCTAGAAAATGATTTAGCCATAATAAGGGGAAGATTTTCCAAATTTGTGCCTCCCTCGTCTCTAGATACCTCATCTTTACCCTGAAAATAATAAGTCATCATGTTCTCAGAATAAATTCATGCTTTATTTAGAAAGTTTAAATGTGAAGATTGTCTGCAGGTAGAGAGGTAATATTTTTTATTTTCTTTTACTGAAAAATAGAGCGACATTTCTTTGGTGACATCAAACTTGTTAATTTGTAATTTAAATTTATACGAATATTCAATTTACTTTATATCTATTAAAACTCCAATCTGATTATGGTTGAATTTCAAAGTCATTTTTTTTCCTTTTATTTTTATCAAATTGTGTTAGATTGTAGAGTTTAGTGCTTAACTAAGTGGTAGGATATAATTAGATGGGTCTGAAGTTAATTGTTAAGCCTGTTGCGCTGGGCTGTTTTCCTTCCATGTGCTTTGTACCATTAGTTTTTGAATCAAACACAATGATTTTCTAGATTTTTTTTTGAAAGACAATAAACCAATAAAGACGACCACCTCCCCCACAGTTAAGAAGCAAGAAATTAATTATTGGCTTGTAGATCACATGAGTTGTACCCGAGTGGATTCGCTTTAGAAAAGAAAAAATAACCTCTTTTTTTAAGTGATAAAAAAAACCACAATGATTTTTTTTCGAAAAGTAAAAAAAAAAACATTTTTTAAAGTGACAGTAAAGTGGTTTTTTTTTACCACTTTAAAAAAAAAAAAAATTATTTTATTTTATCTTTTTAAGAGAAAATTGGTTATAACGATCGAATTCATAACCTACGTCATTATGACAATATATACTATCCAGTTGAACTATAAGTGTACAATGAATTTGTTTTATGAAAAGCGTACAAAAAAATTATCGTATTTCCTGCTGCTACGTCATTATACTTTATTTAAATTTTATTAAAGTAAAGGATATTTTGAGTCCATCTAAAAATGGACACAATGCTAACCTGCCCATGAAGTGGACAGGTTAGCAAAACCCTATATATAACCATACATTTTTCACATAGAAATAATCTTCAATTTTCTGAGCATCATCATATTTCCTTTAGCTCATCTCTTTCAGTAATCATTGGTATGAATTTCTAGTGGTGTATAGTGCTCAAGAATAGTCTCTAGTCCGAAATATGATGATGCTCAAGAATAGTCTCTTTCATTTTATGTTAGTATTTAACCTTAACCGGTAACATTTCCAGTTTTGTTTACAGATTCGTATAGGAACAAAGTTGACTGGAGATGATTGATGATGTCAGTCTCATCAATATCGTATCCATCTTCCACAATAATGACTCTACTGTCTACACCAATCACAACCATTGAAAAATGTTCACTTAAGTGGAATGGGTCAAGTAGAGCGAGTCGAATGATCATAGCATTCGACTTCACTAACGTTAGTGGTACATTTTAGACATGTTGGCGCATTGAACCTGTCACTTTTATTCGGAAGGACTATAACAGAATGGCAGGTCAAAGCGCTGAAGTTTGATTCGGAAGTCTGATTTGTGTGCTTGTTAGCTCTTTTCAATTCATATAGCCTTTTTTATTTTTTGAGTTAGCGTCCAATTTCACTGATATTAGTGTTACGTTTTAGTCATGTTGATGCATGTAAGCTTCATTCCTGCAAGTCTTTAGGCATTGAAGGTGATCGGCTGGTTTATGTTTTGGTGCCTCATTTTTTTTAACAGTAATCCGTCTGGGTGGTTTCTTTTCTTTCCGAAATCTTACTGTCTTGAACCTGTGATCCTTATAACTAGTAAAGGCGTATGAAAAGTCACCACTCCTCTTTCCTATATCATTTTTCCTTTCACTCATCTCTTTCAGTAATCATCGGTATCAATTTCTAGTGGTGTATAGTGCTTGAGAATAGTCTCTAGTCCTGAATATGATGATGCTCGAGAATAGTCTCTTTCATTTTATGTTAGTTTTTAACCTTAACCCGTAACATATCCAGTTTGGTTTACAGATTCGTGTAGGGACAAAGTTGACTGGAGATAGATGATGTTAGTCTCATCAATATCGTATCCATCTTCCACTATAATGACTCTACAGTCTACACCAGTCACAACCATTGAATAATGACTCTACAGTCTACTCTTGATGTGCAACTGCAAGAACTAGATCGATGATCAACAAGACCGAAAACAAGAAGCATTTCTGCATTGTTCTTGTTGAATATATATGATCCTTTACCGACCCTATATGCAATAACAGCCTATGCAGTTAACAATCATATAAACGTTTCAATTTGGACAGTAGATTTTTTTTTCGACACAACAAAAATAGACACTGTCAAGTTCACTTTTCATTTTTATATCAAATGACCTGGTCGGTCCTCTGCTGCGTTACAATTAGTGAAAGAGGATTTCGCTGTCACAGGAATGCTGACCGATTCCAGTATGAAACAGTTGGTATATAATGTGGTAATCACATACGGAATAGTCTGAGAAAGAAAAAAAATTATTTATTTAATTTTTCTTTTCCACGAGGAGACTTTGACTATGTAAGTCTCCTTGAAAGAAAGAAGCAAGGAGATATTTTGAAGGTGTTTGCTGCCTTCATTGAGGCGGTGAGGGAAACAGATAAGAAACGTAGGGGTTTATCCAAGAAATATTTACCCAGATCTCTCTTGATCAATCGGTTTTATTCTCCGAGCCCATCCAATCCGGGGCCATGTTTCCTACTGCGGGCGGTAGAAGTAGGAGAAGCACACATATTTGCTCGTTTCTAAATCGGTGGCCTCTACTACTACTGATCATCATCTTCCTTCAATTAGCCTCTTGCCACAAAAATACGGATCCACCAAAGTACTGCCCCCCTTCCTCATGTGGTAATATCCAAAACATCACTTACCCGTTCCGGCTAGATACCGATCCACCAAACTGCGGTTTTTCTTCTTTCGGTGGTGACAAAAACTTTACCCTCTACTGCCACAACAATTCTTCTCTCTTTTTGTACCTAAACAATAATTCAGGGAGATTTTTGGTCAAAGGTATCAACTACGACAACTTCACAATCCATCTTGTCGATCCGGGTGTTCAACAACGCAACTGCTCCTCTCTTCCAATCTCTCCTATATTTATGGATCGATCTTCTAATCCCTACTACACAACCGATATATGGAGGTACCCGAATGATACAAGTACCTTGTCTTTGGCTGCTGTCTTTATTAGCTGTGATCGCAGGATGGGGTATGATTATTATTCTGACTTTGTGGAGATTACTGCTCCTTGTAAAAGCAAAATAAAAAAGTACTCTTATGTGATTTTGCGGTATATGGAATTGGGGCCAGTGATGGAATCCTGCAGCATAGATATGATAACGTTGGTCCCATTCCAGAAAAATGTTACGTCGTACCAGGAAATTTACAGACAGTTTTCTGATGGCTTTCATCTTTCTTGGTACAATGTCTACTGTCAGCGTTGCTATACGCGTTGCTTCCCTGACGAAGCAAGTCGTCCTTCCTGCTACCAATTGGGTAAGCCACGTGTTTGTTTCTTTACCTGATTATTTGCTCATTACTTTAATTCACTTGTATTTTATTTTAAGTGATTTGTGTGGATAAATGCAAAAATAACCTTAATTAACTAACATCTTCTTTTTCATCTTATTTATGTCTTAGATTCTATTGTTAACTATCGCATCAGAGGTAAGCATCTGATCTCTATATTGAAATTATTCTCTTAAATTATTTGTTGTCCAAATTATATTTACTAAACAAAAGAATTTTTATTTGATCTTTTGATTGATTTAGGGATTTACATTGCCATTTTCTTTTTCCTTTTTTTTCCACAAAGATTTTCTCTTTATGGCATTTGTTCCATAACATTTCGATCAATCATTAATAGCCTTTTCCTTTTCCGGACATGTTTTGCAGCATGGTTTTTACGTATATACACTGATTTTCGTGGTAAGAGTTTCCTCTTTTCTTTCCACATTGATCATTCATTTTGTACGGACCAAATTATTTACTCCATATTGGAGCAAGGAATATATCACCAAGTGTAATTCTCATTTTAAGTATAATTATACTTTTGTTGTTCTACTTTTTTTCTCCAAAGACTTATGCACTTATTGTTTATTTCCTATCTTTTTTTCAGCCTCTAGAATAGGGCTGTGTAAATACCGACCGTACCGAAATTACCGTAATACCGTACTGAAATTTACTCTATTCGGTCGGTATTTTTTTTTAAAAATTTAATGTTCGGTATACCGAATTACCGACCGAACTTTGTTCGGTACGGTATGGTATCAAAATTTACAGGTACGGTATTACCGTACCTGCCGAACTTTTGTTTTTATATATACTGCTCTATATATATCCTCGGCTTTGTAATTAGAGCAATTTGCTCTATTTGGGCCACACAAAATAATAACAATTGTCAAGCCCATATTTGGCCCATAACGGGCTTTGTAATTAGGGCAATTTGCACTCATCTGCTTTCTCATTTTCTCTAGGCTCTCATTTGGTCCTCTTATTGGAAATGCGCCGCAGCTTTAAAACTTAACCTCACTCTCCATTGCCTTAGTAAAACCCTAATAGCGCGAGCACCAGCAGCAGCACCACCAGGCAGAACCCAGCTACCTCTTTTCCTTTGCTGCTAGTAAGCCTCCATGGCCGCCATGAGCATTTTTATGTTTCGTTGTTTTATATTTGTAACTGTGTTTGTATCGCAATTTGCGTGGTTCTCGTGTAAATTATAAAGCTCGCTTTTTTTTTGTAATTATGGAGACGTCATCTTGTAGGCAAATGAATTTGGTGGGATTTTCTAGGGATTGTTATTTCTAATGTGGTAATTATGTTTGTTTTTACTGATATAAGCATATTCATGAATTGAGATAACTTTGCTTGAGTTTGTTGATTTTGATACACGAGCAGTGACATTTTTCGTGATTATATGACTTTATCATGACCATCTATTTCACATCTATGGAGTTGCTTGAGTCATCTATGTTTAACAATGCTGAAATGTGTTATTAGGTGTACTGGCATGTCCAGAGATTGAAATTTTGTTGTTCGATAGCCATGACTTCTCTAGTTTTAGCAAATAAGTTTCCTCTCAATGAATGGCAGTGGCTATTTTTAGTGGTTTGTATGTTATTCGGTATTACCGTAATACTATAATACCGTACCGAAATTATTTCGGTAATATGGTAACGGTATCGATTAATAGAAACTATGGTACGGTATTTAATTTTTTTAATTCGGTATACCGAATACTGAAATTTTTCTACCGAAAAAATACCGTACCGACCGATGAACACCCCTACCCTAGAAGGTATTGGGGTCCGATATTCAAAATCATAGGTGAATTATTGTGATTTTTTTCTTTTTGCATCTTTTATGTCAATTAATTTCGAGCACTATTGGTCATTTTTTGGCTCCAACTGTACTCGTAGATGACATTGATCTAACGTTTACATTTATTCTATAGGTTGGCTCATAATAATATTAGGTAAGCAATTTATATTTATTTATTTTTTGAAATTTATATATTCTCAATTTACTTCTTCTATAATATTACTTTTGAAATTTATTTATTTGAATAGATAAATTGAAAGCTATTCAAAATTTTCCTATGACTAAAACCAATAAAGCTAAATATTAGATAAATAAGTTAAGCAATATTTATTTTTCATTGAGGCAGTCCTCTTTTTTTATCTTATTTTCTAAGAACTCAAATCTATGAAACTAAAACTAATAAGAACTCAAATTAAAGACCTGCTTCATTTTTTTAATAATTAATTTAACAAATTAACTTAAGACTTAACAATTAAATGAATAAAATAAATAATAAAAATGATATAGTAAAAATTAAAAAGATATTTAAATTATTTATATACTTAATAAGTCTAAGTAAGCTTATTGGTTGTCTGATGGCAAAAGTATCGGTAGAAAATCGAACCCATTAAAATTGAACCTACGATAGGAGTTAATTGATTAAACTTAATTTTTTTTTAAAAAGGTAACTTTTGGAGATCAATATATATTTTTAAATATATGTGATTTAATATTTAATTAATGATTTTAAGAAGTAACTTCTTCTTTTTTGTACATTAAGAAGTAGCTTCTTGAAGATATACAACCATTGAGATTAAGCCTAACATATAAGTAGGTGGCAACTCTAATATGGGAATGGTAATTTCAAGATTCAAGCTAAAAGGTAGTGATAGGGTGATATTTAAAATCTTCGAAGGAGTAAAGAGAATATCCGAAAATATAGAAAAATAATAATAATCAAAAAGATGTTCTATGTTTTTCATAACACTCATTGGTAGTATATGCAGGGGCATTACGTGGGGCGATATTTTTGTTAGGCAGTCCATGTGTTTTTGTATTCTTGATTTATCAAGACAGAAAGAGACATTTGTCATTATACGACACAATTGAAGAGTTTTTGCAAAATCACAATGATCTCATGCCTATAAGGTATTCCTACAAGGACATTAAAAAAATAACATCATATTTTAAGGACAAGTTAGGGGAAGGTGGTTTTGGTTGTGTCTATAAAGGAAAACTCCGAAGTGGTCATCTTGCGGCAATCAAGATTTTGGGTAAATCATCTAAAGTGACAAATGGACAAGATTTCATGAATGAAGTTGCCACAATCGGAAGAATTCACCATGTGAATGTGGTTCAGCTGGTTGGGTATTGCGCCGAGCAATCAAATCGTGCTCTTGTCTATGATTTCATGCCCAATGGCTCTCTTGATAAGTATATCTTTCCTAAAAAAGACTTTGTCTCTTTAAACTGGGACAAACTGTTTGAGATTTCACTAGGAGTGACTCGTGGGATTGAGTACTTGCATCGAGGTTGTGATATGCAGATATTACATTTCGATATAAAACCTCACAACATTCTTCTTGATGAGAATTTCATTCCTAAGATTTCAGACTTTGGGCTTGCAAAATTGTATCCAACAGCAAAAGACACCATTGCTTCTCTTACAGCAGCAAGAGGGACGATTGGGTACATGGCTCCAGAACTATTCTACAAGAACATCGGACGTGTATCCTACAAAGCAGATGTTTATAGCTTTGGCATGTTGCTATTGGAAATTGGAGGTAAAAGGAAGAATTTGAATCCATTGGTAGAGAAGTCTAGCCAAATCTATTTCCCGTCTTGGGTCTACGACCAAGTCTCCAATGGAGATGACATCGAAATTGGAGACAATGCCACAAAGGGAGAAACTAAAATTGTGAAAAAGATGATCATAGTGGGACTATGGTGCATTCAAATGAAGCCTAGTAACCGACCTTCGATGAACAAAGTGGTGGAGATGCTTGAAGGAGATGTGGAAAGCCTAGAAATGCCTCCTAAGTCGACACTATGTCCAGAAGAAATGCCAAATGTAGCAGAAACAAATGACTCTTCTAACATGTCGTCGGATAATTATAGCGAATCAATTAGTTTGATTGAATCTGCAGGCTGATAAGTGATGTATGCTAGAAAATGATTTAGCCATAATAAGGGGAAGATTTTCCAAATTTGTGCCTCCCTTGTCTCTAGATACCTCATCTTTACCCTGAAAATGGTAAGTCATCATGTTCTCAGAATAAATTCATGCTTTATTTAGAAAGTTTAAATGTGAAGATTGTCTGCAGGCAGAGAGGCAATATTTTTTATCTTCTTTTACTGAAAAATAGAGCGACATTTCTTTGGTGACATCAAACTTGTTAATTTGTAATTTGAATTTATACGAATATTCAATTTACTTTATATCTATTAAAACTCCAATCTGATTATGCTTGAATTTCAAAGTCATTTTTTTTCCTTTTATTTTTGATATGATTAATTTGGAAAGTTGTTCTTGAATTGAACTTGGAAGTGTATGTATGCATATGTTCATTCTCATAAATGAGAGATTCTGATTTTGCTGTGGTTCATTATGATAAGTATAATTGGGAATGCATTTCTTTGCAAGAGGAAATGGTAATTGATTCTACAGTTCTAGATATTAATTTTCTTTTGAATCTCATTTGTTTGATTGCAGAGACGTTTACTTGAGATTCTTGATAAGGTTTCGATTGATGATACCTTGGTGGTTCTATCTGTTGCGAATATTTGCGGTGAAGCTTGTGCAGGGTTAGTAGCAAGATGCATTGAGATTATTGTGAAATCTGATGTTGATATTGTCACTCTTGATAAAGCCTTGCCCCAAGATATTGTGAAGCAAATTATCGACACTCGTATAGAACTTGGTTTAGATGAGCCTGAGAGCACAAATCTTCCAGATAAACATGTGAAGAGAATACACCGAGCACTGGATTCAGATGATATTGAACTAGTGAGAATGTTGCTGAAAGAGGGGCGTACCGATCTAGATGATGCGTGTGCGCTCCACTATGCCGTTGCATACTGTGATGCGAAAAGCACCACGGAGATTCTTGATCTCGGAATCGCTGATGTTAACCTTCGAAACTCGAGGGGATACTCTGTGCTTCATGTTGCTGCAATGAGGAAAGAGCCTAAGATCATAGTTTCTCTCTTGACAAAGGGAGCTCAGCCCTCAGATCTTACTTTGGATGGCAGAAAAGCACTCCAAATAGCGAAGCGGCTTACAAGGGCTGATGATTACCATAAGGCTCCAGAAGAAGGAAAAGCCTCTCCGAAGGACCGTTTGTGTGTAGAGATACTAGAGCAAGCTGAAAGAAGGGATCCATTGCTTGGAGAGGCTTCGATGTCGCTTGCCATGGCCGGTGATGACCTGCGGATGAAACTGCTGTACCTTGAAAATAGAGGTAAGTTTTGTAGTTCTAACTCTTCATTGAAGTCGAGAGAATGTGATGCTAACTGCTAAAAATACTGTAAACCTAATAGGAGAGGTATGTCATTGTCCTTGGAATGATGTTTCCTTTTTGTAAATGCTGCCATGTACATTCTCCTTTTGTTTCACAGCAGATTGTTGCTTTATAAACTTGGAGGTCATATATACTATATGATGATCTATTACTACGTTGATCAATCCTGTATCGGTCGATTGAAATATGCTGAATATGGTCTTGAATTGTTTCTTTTCAGTTGGACTTGCAAAACTTCTATTCCCAGTGGAGGCAAAAGTTGCTATGGATATTGCTCACGTGGATGGCACTTCTGAGTTCCCGTTAGCACGAAGAACAGCCGTCGACTTGAACGAGGCACCTTTCAGAATTCAAGAGGAACATCTCAACAGAATGAGAGCACTCTCTAGAACAGGTATTTTTCCTCAAAGATTTGTTTAAACTAAAGTTGTCTGAGCACAAGTTTTGCAGAACAATGTAATGTAATTGCATTTTTCGTTGTGTTGTTCGCAGTTGAACTCGGGAAACGCTTCTTCCCGCGTTGCTCGGATGTGCTGAACAAGATCATGGATGCTGATGACTATTCACAGCTAGCATATCTGACACAAGATACAGCAGAAGAAAGACAGCTGAAGAAGAGAAGATACTCAGAACTGCAGGAAGTTCTGAGTAAGGCGTTTAATGAGGACAAACAAGAGTTTAACAGGTCTAACTCTGTCATTTCATCATCATCATCATCCAAATCAAGAGGTGGAATTAGATCCAATGGTAAGATCAAGTGACATGGATGGCGAAAGCCTGAATCGTACAAATGAGTCAAGACAATGGTTGGCTTGGAGCTACTTTAGTTTATGTCAGTGTCAGGTGATGCAAGATTTTTGAGACATTTGCCTCCTAAATCAAGTCATCTTTGTTTGCTTGTGTTTCATCTTGATTCTACGAATCTACATACTGCAAGTATCTTGGTGGTTATACAATAATCAAAGATGGAATGGAACACATAACTTACGGTTTTTTATTCATAAAATAAAATGTAGGGTAGCCGGTCCCGTCAGATCCAAATCTCGCAACTGAAAAAAGAAATTCCCAAATCAAGCAATTTTTTATTTTTTTTAAGAAAACCTAAAATACAGGAGAAGCGAAAAATAGAAGTACAAAAAATTGAAAAGGAAAAAATGAAAGGAAAACAAAAGCTTCACCTTTGCAGCCATGGAAACACAGATAAAAATTAGAAGAAGAGAGAGAGAGAGAGAGAGAGTGAGAGATGGAGCAATTTTATAAATCTGGTGAATCAAAACCATAGTTAAAGAACAAAACCAAACACCTTTTTCTTTTGAGTAATGCTATACACAGGCTGATGAAGCAGCCTGATGAAGAAACTAATCTTCATCAGGCTGTGCATTACTCTTTTCTTTTATATTATTTTGTTTTATGTGTGTAATGGAGGAGTTTTTGTGTAGGGGTGCACACTGCACATGGCTCCGCCCGCCACTGGACTAACCCACCCACTGCTCTCCTTCTCCCTCTGACATTTTTTATTCAGCTGATTGATTTACCCGAAAAGACTCTCTTTCTCTCCAGTTTACAGCTATCCCATAAAGAAAGTTGGCTCCTTTTGTTCCAAAAATTGTTCCTTTTGCTTGATATTTTCATCCTCTTAGTTCTCTGCTTTTGGGTTTTTTTTGGGGGTAGTTAATGGATAATAGGATTGCTTTTTCTGATTCGTACGAGATTTGCAGCATTGGAAGCAACACATGCTGCATGGAAGAAACTACTACTCAATCAATTTCCAAGCCTCTTCCAAACCCAGAAGTCTTATCTCTGCAACAACTCTCCAGAAATCTCGAAACCATCTTTGAATCCCAAGATTTCAACTTTTTTGCAGACGCCAAAATCACCATCTCTTCTTCTAACCGTGAAATCCCAGTTCACCGGTGTATTCTCTCAGCAAGGAGTGCCTTTTTCAAGCATGAGTTTTCGGGCACTAAAGAGCAAGGTATGGTGAAGTTTGAGTTGAAAGAGTTTCTAAGGAACACGAGCTTGGATTTGATTCAGTTGTGGCAGTTTTGGGTTATTTGCACAGTGGAAAAGTGAGACCATTGCCCAAAGGTGTTTGTACTTGTGCGGATAATGATTGTCCTCATATTGCTTGTAGGCCTGTTTTGGACTTCATGGTTGAGGTGCTGTATGCATCTTTTGTGTTTCAGGTTTCTGAATTGGTTACTCTTTATCAGGTAAGGGTGCTGATTTGTTGTTGTTGTTGATGACTAAACTTAGTTACTGTTAAATATATACTTTTGCTTTTGCCTTTTTCATGTGAATGATGAAAAAAATATTACCGCTAAAAGGATAATTTGGAAAGTTTTTCTTGAACTGAACTTTGAAGTGTTGCGAATGATTCTAGCATAAGAAATGTTCTGGTCTATAATCACCAGAACTGTAGTACTATGAGACTCAATTAACTCTTTGAGATATGTGCTGGTATATTTGGAATGAGTCTTATCATTTTCAGTGTCTTTTGCTTGTCTGCTGCGCTCGTTTACAGTTATAGGGTAAAGAAAAGAAGGAAATGGTTCTGATTTTTCTGTGGTTCATTATGATTAGCATTGTTGGAAGTGCAATCCGTATGATTCGAAAGTTCTAGCTATTAATTTTCGTTTGAATCTCATTTGTTTGACTGCAGAGACATATACTAGAGATTCTTGACAAAGTTGCAATTGATGATACCTTGTTGGTTCTATCTGTTGCGAATATCTGTGGTGAAGCTTGTGCAGGGTTACTAGCAAAATGCATTGAGATTATTGTGAAATCTGATGTTGATTTTGTTACTCTTGAGAAAGCCTTGCCCCAAGATATTGTGAAGCAAATTATAGACACCCGTTCAGAACACAAACTTTCCAGATAAACATGTGAAGAGAATTCATCGAGCACTGGACTCGAATGATGTTGAATTAGTGAGAATGTTGCTAAAAGAGGGTCGTACTAATCTGGATGATGCCTGTGCGCTCCACTATGCTGTTGCATACTGTGCTACAACGAGCACCACAGAGATTCTTGATCTTGGACTTGCTGATGTTAACCGTCGAAACTCGAGGGTCTACACTGTGCTTCATGTTGCTGCAATGAGGAAAGAGCCTAGGATTATAGTTTCTCTCTTAACAAAGGGAGCTCAGCCTTCAGGTCATACTTTGGATGGTAGAAAAGCACTTCAAATCTCGAAGCGGCTTACTAGGGCTGATGATTACCATAAGGCTCCAGAGAAAGGAAAAGCTTCCCCAAAGGAACGTTTGTGTATAGAGATATTAGAGCAGTCTGAAAGGAGGGATCCATTGCTGGTAGAGGCTTCAATGTCTCTTGTTATGGCTGGTGATGACATGCGGATGAAACTGTTGTATCTTGAAAATAGAGGTAAGGTTTGGTGTTCGAACTCTTCATTCTCCTCTTGTTTAACAGCAGATTGTTACTTTATGACCTTTGAGAATCATAGGATGATCTTTTACAACATCGATCAATCCTGCATCGGCCGATTTAATGTTTATGCTGAACATGGTCTTGATTATTCTTTTCAGTTGGACTTGCAAAACTTATGTTCCCAATGGAAGCAAAAGTAGCAATGGACATTGCTCAAGTGGATGCCACTTCTCAGTTCTGATTAGCCAGCATGGTGAACGGTGCACGGAGGTGGGGATGTAGACTTGAATGAGTGATTGAATGCTTTTATGATGATATTTTGGCATTCAATCCAGTTTATTTGGATGATTATTGCTGGTGCTAGTGATGCTCTAATCCCATTTTTGCAGATTATGGATTCAAGAGTCATTTGGAAGAAATGAGCATGGAAATCAGCCACATGGGCCTGCAATCACTAAGCCAACTCCAACATGGGCTTGGGCCACCGATTGAGAGACATGTCATGCATCCCTAGCTGACAGAAGAGGCGCCTCTGAACTCTGAAGTGCATGCTACCGTCAAAACCTTTTTGTAATAGCTTATAGCCTCTCAATTTCAATTTAGGGAAATCAAAACAATCTTTCAAAACTTCAGCTTAGATTGAATCTAGAGATTTTAGGAGAGAAGGATTAGGTTGTTCATTTTAAAAGAGACAGCTGGGCAGAAAGGTGAGATCTATCTCTTCTTCCTCATTTTTGCTTCTGCCATTGTTGACGCCGCAATTTTCTTTTCTTACACTTTAATTAATTAATTCCATTTTATGTTTATTTCTCTTGCGATTTAATTATGTTTTATCGTAGTTAATTTATTTGATTGCTAGTAAAGACCTTCGGGCTATGATTCTTCGTTTGTGATGTTACATCATTCCAATTCGTCCAATTTTATTTAGAAAGTGATGTTCCACCCTAAGCTAATCACACCTATGATCTGTTATATTGCAATGTTTCACTTTCAAGTTTGTGTATATAACTATGAAATGCAAAGGCTTGCAAGAATGAAGAACATATTTATCACAAAGAATATTAGTACGACAATTCTGCCAAGAGACGCCTGAGCATAGATACCATGTTGTTGTTTACAAAAATAAAGCCGACCACCTTCCCCACATTTAAGAAGCAAGAAATTAATTATTGGTTTGTAGATCACATGAGTTGTACAGCCCTTTAGAAAAGCAAAAATAACCTTTTTTTTAAGTGATAAAAGAAAGCAAAATTGATTTTTTTAGAAAAGTAAAAAAAAAAAAAACCGTTTTTAAAGTGACGGTATAGTGGATTTTTTTTACCCTTTTAAAAAACTTAATGATTTTGTTTTATTATATATATATTTTTTATAAAAATTGGTTACAAGGATCCAATTCATAACCCACTTTATAAAGATAGTATGCACTAATTAATTGAACTATAAATATGAAATGAATTTATTTTATGAAAAGCGTACAAACAACCATGTAGATATGAGTATCTATAGGGCAATAATTTTAGTCACATTTAATAAACGGGTTGGGTCAGATTCGTCCCATTTAACACACAGATAGACGGGATAAATTCACTGGACAAACATGACGGGTTCCTGTCTGTCTGTTTATTATTTTTCTAAATAAATATTTAATCTAAAAAATGATTATTTAATTTTAAAAAAAAAACACATTTTTTCTAATATTTTGTAAGTGCTGACTTACACACCAGATGAACAGATCCGACTCACTATCTCATTCACCCATAAATCTATATGGTTTTAATATTTTTATGTGTAGACTTTATGATATGTAAAACTTATACATTTAAGATGATTTTTAGTTATTAGATGAGGTTATATCTCTAACATGAAATAACATTTGATGGCATGATTTTGAGTGATGGACCATAATGACAAAAGATGTTCATGGTTGTATTCATGATTTCATTTGTCACCCTATGAACTTTTCGTTGGTGGTATTTTTTTTTTAAAAAATATATTTGGACAGGACCCGTGCAAAATGGGTCTAATCCGTCTTTTTTTTAAACATATTGGGTTTAATCTGTCCCGTTTATTTCTGGCTCTAAATAGGTCTAGTTCATGGACCATCTATCCATTTTGCCACCCCTTTATATATTATTATTTTTTTTTTTAAAAGCGAACCTTAATTTTACGACACATTTCAAGCAGAGGGGGGGGGGGGGGGGGGGGGGGGGGGGGGTTAATCTAACAAATTAGCATAATTTTTTTATTATTCTATATATAACTTGTTTAATTTATACCAATCAAACAAACAAAATTAATGCTTACTAATTAAAAAAAAAAGTTTAAAAAGGTAACATTCAGGTCCTACTTTGTTCTAATTAACGATATTATTATCTAAATTGAAATTATTCCATATATATTTTTTATGGAACATCCATCATCACTTAATTGGGTATGGCAGTTGTATTTTTGTGCAATTTTTCAATAAGCGTTGTGTTCCCCTTGGTGATAATGATTTGGAAGATGTACTAAAATTCTCGTATCCCTATGGTTAGTGCTTGATATTGCGTACCTGAGTGATTTGTTTGGGGCCTGATGTTCAAATTTTAGTCCTTCTGTCTTTGTCATGTTGCTCAATCAGTGGCTTCCTCTTTTCAGTTCCCTGACTTTTTTCTTTCTCGGCAGCAGACATCCCCTTCAAAACATGTCAGGCATGATTTGGTTTCAGGAAACCTAGGCTAGCGCTACTACAGAAGATGGAAGAAGTTGGAAGTTATGTAAAGGTATAGAAATGGCATTTTGGAGCTTCTTTTCTTCAGCAGTTTGTAATCTCTCATATCATTGATATGTTCCTGGTATTTCCTTGCAGAGAGTTGAAAGTTTAATTGAGGAGCGTTGTTCTCAGGCAGCAGAACCTACTGGCTAAGGTTAGCATACCATTGTGGCAAATGAAATACCTGACGACTTCTCATTTGTGTTATATGTTTGAGCACCCTTTGTTTCCTTTGAAAAAAATCTTTGAATCAAATTGTTCATAAGAAGAGAATAATCGGTTCATAATGTCTGTTTATTGTACGAATTGCCTTGTTACTACCTCTTTTTATTATGCTCTCGTGGAGGCTCAACCTCTACTTACTGAGCATATGAACTCTGATTTAGGTACTGCCGATATAACCACGCAGATGTCAATTGTCAGTTCTTCTGCTTTGAAATTTAAGTGATAGCCCATGCCAAAGTTGTGAACTTTTCTGCATTATCTCAAACCGCTTTCATTTTAGTTTTATTATTCCCTACTATCTCACAGACTTGGTTAATGATCTTTCTGTTAGGATCTTCATGGCTTAAATGTAGTGTAGTAATTTGATCGAGGAATAGTGCAGGCAACTAAACTTTTCAAGTGTCAAAGCTAGAGTATTTGATTTAGTTTCAAAAATTCTTTGGTGGTAACTGTGACTGTTTTTACAGTTTTACTCTCATGATGTTTTTGTTTGTCCTTTCCTTTTACTAATATTACTCGAGCTTCCATGTAGATAAGGTTGATCAGCCTGTCAGGAAGTCTATCTACTTCTTGCTTCCTTCTGGGAATGTGTCACTCTTTCATCACATCCCTTGTGCAGAAACATGGCACTTTTATTTGAGGGAATCTCTTACAGTATAACTGATCCTACACTGAAAACTTTTTTTTGATTTTGAAGTAGAAGTTGTGTTTGTGAGCTCTTTTGAGTCCATATGCTATTAGATGACTTAGCATTCGACATCACTAACGTTAGTGGTACATTTTAGACATGTTGGCGCATTGAACCTGCCACTTTTATTCGGAAGGACCTATAACAGAATGGCAGGTCAAAGCGCTGAAGTTTGATTCGGAAGTCTGATTTGTGTGCTTGTTAGCTCTTTTCAATTCATATAGCCTTTTTAATTTTTTGAGTTAGCGTCCAATTTCACTGATATTAGTGTTACGTTTTAGTCATGTTGATGCATGTAAGCTTCATTCCTGCAAGTCTTTAGGCATTGAAGGTGATCGGCTGGTTTATGTTTTGGTGCCTCATTTTTTTTAACAGTAATCCGTCTGGGTGGTTTCTTTTCTTTCAGAAATCTTACTGTCTTGAACCTGTGATCCTTATAACTAGTAAAAGCGTATGAAAAGTCACCACTCCTCTTTCCTATATCATATTTCCTTTCCCTCATCTCTTTTGGTAATCATCGGTATCAATTTCTAGTGGTGTATAGTGCTCGAGAATAGTCTCTAGTCCTGAATATGATGATGCTTGAGAATAGTCTCTTTTATTTTATGTTAGTTTTTAACCTTAACCCGTAACATTTCCAGTTTGGTTTACAGATTCGTGTAGGGACAAAGTTGACTGGAGATAGATGATGTCAGTCTCATCAATATCGTATCCATCTTCCACAATAATGACCCTACAGTCTACACCAGTCACAACCATTGAATAATGACTATACAGTCGCAAGAACTAGATCGATGATCAACAAGACCGAAAACAAGAAGCATTTCTGCATTGTTCTTGTTGAATATATATGATCCTTTACCGACCCTATATGCAATAACAGCCTATGCATTTAACAATCATATAAACGTTTCAATTTGGACAGTAGATTTTTTTTTCGACACTGTCAAGTTCACTTTTCATTTTTATATCAAATGACCTGTCGGTCCTCTGCTGCGTTACAATTAGTGAAAGAAGATTTCGCTGTCACAGGAATGCTGACCGATTCCAGTATGAAACAGTTGGTATATAATGTGGTAATCACATACGGAATAGTCTTGAGAAAGAAAAAAAATTATTTATTTAATTTTTCTTTTCCACGAAGAGACTTTGACTATGTAAGTCTCCTTGAAAGAAAGAAGCAAGGAGATATTTTGAAGGTGTTTGCTGCCTTCATTGAGGCGGTGAGGGAAACAGATAGAAACGTAGGGGTTTTATCCAATAAATATTTACCCAGATCTCTCTTGATCAATCGGTTTTATTCTCCGAGCCCATCTGATCCGGGGCCATGTTTACCACTGCGGGCGGTAGAAGTAGGAGAAGCACACATATTTGCTCGTTTCTAAATCGGTGGCCTCTACTACTACTGATCATCATCTTCCTTCAATTAGCCTCTTGCCACAAAAATACGGATCCACCAAAGTACTGCCCCCCTTCCTCATGTGGTAATATCCAAAACATCACTTACCCGTTCCGGCTAGATACCGATCCACCAAACTGCGGTTTTTCTTCTTTCGGTGGTGACAAAAACTTTACCCTCTCCTGCCACAACAATTCTTCTCTCTTTTTATACCTAAACAATAATTCAGGGAGATTGTTGGTTAAGGGTATCAACTACGACAACTTCACCATCCATCTTGTCGATCCGGGTGTTCAACAACGCAACTGCTCCTCTCTCCCAATCTCTCCTATATCTTTGAACTACGACTCCTACTACGATACCTATACAAGGAGTGACCGGATGGCTTCTGCTGTCTTTATTAGCTGTGATCGCCGGATGGCTATTATTAGTCATGGTTATAATGATTACTTTGTGGAGATTACTGCTCCTTGTAAAAGCAAAATAAAAAAGTATTCTTATGTGATTGTGGGGTTAGTCTATGTGTATTTGGAGGGAGTGATGGAATCCTGCAGCATAGATATGATAACGTTTGTCCCATTCCCAAATGATGTTACGTCGTACCAGGAAATTCACAGGCAGTTTTCTGATGGCTTTCATCTTTCTTGGTTGAGTGTCTACTGTCAGCCGAATTGTAAAAGGTTATGCTTCCTTGACGAAGCAAATCGTCCTGTCTGCTTAGGTAAGCCACATGTTTGTTTCTTTAGCTGATCATTTATCATTTGCTAATCACTTTAATTCAGTACACAGATCACTTATATTTTATTTTAAATGATTTGTGTGAATAAATGCAAAAACAACCTTAATTAACTAACACTTCCTTTTTCATCTTATTTATGTGTTAGGTGATCGTGTTGATTATCGTATCAGAGGTGAAGATCTGATCTCTATATTGAAATTATTCTCGTAAATCATTTATTCAACTTTTATTTGGGTAAACTTAGTTATATTGTCTAAATTATATTTACCAAACAATTTTTTTTTTTAATATTTTGATTAATTGCTTATGGTTTAGATATAAAAATATAAATTATGTCGTTTTGATTTAGGGATTTATATTTGCCATTTCCTTTTTCCTTTTTTTCTTCCACAAAGGAATGTTTTCTCTTAATCGCATTTGTTCCATAACATTTCGATCAATCATTAATCGTCTTTTCCTTTTCCGGACATGTTTTGCAGCATGGTTCTTAAATCTATCAAATGGTTCTCGTGGTAAGAGTTTCCTCATTTCCTTCCACATTGATATTCATTTCGTACGGACCAAATAATTTACTCCATCATGGTTCTCTTATTGTTCTATTTTTTTCAGCCCGAAGATGGTACTGGGATTGGTTATTCAAAATCATTGGTGAATTATTGTGATTTTTTTCTTTTTTCATCCTTTATGTCAATTAAATTCAAGCACTAACGGTTGGCTCCAACTGTGCTCGTAGATGACATTGATTTAATGTTTATATTTATTCTACAGGTTGGTTCTTAACGATACTCATTCTCTTAGGTAAGCAGTTTATATTTAATTTTTTTAAATTTATATATTCTCAATTTACTTCCTCTAGAATCTTATTTTCTACTCAATTCTATGAAACTAAAACTAATAAGAACTCAAATTAAAGACCTGCTTCATTTTTTTCAATAATTAATTTAACAAATTAACTTCTGACTTAACAATTAAATGAATAAAATAAATAATAAAAATGATAGAGTAAAAATTAAAAAGATATTTAAATTATTTATATACTTAATCAGTCTAAGTAAGCTCATCGGTTGTCTGGCTAATGGTAAAGGTATCAGTAGAAAATCGAACCCATTAAAATTGAGCCTATGATAGGAGTTAATTGAATAAATTTAGATTTTTTTTAAAAAGGTAACTTTTGAAGATCAATATATATTTTTTAATATATGTGATTTAATATTTAATTAATAAATTTAAGAAGTAATTTCTTCTTTTATGTACATTAAGAAGTAGCTTCTTGAAGATATACAACCATTGAGATTGAGCCTAACACATAAGTAGGTGGCAACTCTAATAAGTGAATGGTAATTTCAAGATTCAAGCTAAAAGGTAGTGATAGGGTGATATTTAAAATTTTCGAAGGAGTAAAAAGAATATCCGAAAACATAGGAAAATAATAATAATAATCGAAAAGATGTTCTATGTTTTTCATAACACTGATTGGTAGTATATGCAGGGGCATTACGTGGGGTGATATCTTTGTTAGGCAGTCCATGTGTTTTTGTATTCTTGATTCATCAGTGGAGAAGGAGACATTTTTCATTGTACGACACAATTGAAGAGTTCTTGCAAAATCACAACGATCTCATGCCTATAAGGTATTCTTACAAGGACATCAAAAAAATGACATCATATCTTGAGGACAAGTTAGGAGAAGGTGGTTTTGGTTGTGTCTATAAAGGAAAACTCCGAAGTGGTCGTCTTGCGGCAATCAAGATTTTGGGCAAATCATCTAAAGTGACAAATGGACAAGATTTCATGAATGAAGTTGCCACAATCGGAAGAATTCACCATGTGAATGTGGTTCAGCTGGTTGGGTATTGCGCCGAGCAATCAAATCGTGCTCTTGTCTATGATTTCATGCCTAATGGCTCTCTTGATAAGTACATCTTTCCTAAAGAAGGCTTTGACTCTTTAAGCTGGGACAAACTGTTTGAGATTTCACTAGGAGTGGCTCGTGGGATTGAGTACTTGCATCGAGGTTGTGATATGCAGATATTGCATTTCGATATAAAACCTCACAACATTCTTCTTGATGAGAATTTCATTCCTAAGGTTTCAGACTTTGGGCTTGCAAAATTGTATCCCACAACGAAAGACACCATTGCTTCTCTTACAGCAGCAAGAGGGACGATTGGGTACATGGCTCCAGAACTATTCTACAAGAACATCGGACGTGTATCCTACAAAGCAGATGTTTATAGTTTTGGCATGTTGCTATTGGAAATTGCAGGTAAAAGGAGGAATTTAAATGCACTGGTAGAGAAGTCTAGCCAAATCTATTTCCCATCTTGGGTCTACGATCAAGTCTCCAATGGAGATGACATCGAAATTGGAGACAATGCCACAGAGGGAGAAACTAAAATTGTGAAAAAGATGATCATAGTGGGACTATGGTGCATTCAAATGAAACCCAGTAACCGACCTTCGATGAACAAGGTGGTGGAGATGCTTGAAGGAGATGTGGAAAGCCTAGAAATGCCTCCTAAGCCGGCACTATGTCCAGAAGAAATGCCAAATGTAGCAGAAACAGATGAGTTTTCTAACATGTCGTCGGATAATTATAGTGAATCAATTAGTTTGATTGAATCTGCAAGCTGATAAGTGATGTATGCTAGAAAATAATTTAGCCATAATAAGGGGAAGATTTTCCAAATTTGTGCCTCCCTCGTCTCTAGATATCTCATCTTTACCCTGAAAATGGTAAGTCATTATGTTCTCAGAATAAATTTATGCTTTATTTAGAAAGTTTAAATGTGAAGATTGTCTGCAGGTAGAGAGGCAATAATTTTTATCTTCTTTTACTGAAAAATAGAGCGACATTTCTTTGGTGACATCAAACTTGTTAATTTGTAATTTGAATTTATACGAATATTCAATTTATTTTTTATCTATTAAAACTCCAATCTGATTATGCTTGAATTTCAAAGTCATTTTTTTTCCTTTCATTTTTATCAAATTATGTTAGATTGTAGAGTTTAGTGTCTAACTAAGTGGTAGGATATAATTAGATGGGTCTTAATTTAATTGTTAAACATGTTGTGCTGGGCTGTTTTCCTTCCTTGTGCTTTGTACCATTAGTTTTTTAATCCAATCAAACACAATGATTTTTTAGATTTTTTTTTTGAAGTGGCAATAAGCCCGTGATTAAGAATAAAGACGACCACCTCCCCCACAGTTAAGAAGCAAGAAATTAATTATTGGCTTGTAGATCACATGAGTTGTACCCGTGTGGATTCGCTTTAGAAAAGAAAAAAATAACCTCTTTTTTTAAGTGATAAAAAAAAGCAAAATGAGTTTTTTTCGAAAAGTTAAAAAAAAAACATTTTTTAAAGTGACAGTAAAGCGGGGTTTTTTACCATTTTATCTTTTTAAGAGAGAATAGGTTACAACGATCAAATTCATAACCTACGTCATTATGACGATATATACTAACCAGTTGAACTATAAGTGTACAATGAATTTGTTTTATGAAAACCGTACAAAAAAATTATCGTAAAATTGGTCAAATATACTACTCCTTCCGGGGTTATTTAAAACTTTAGAACTTTTCATTTACACAACTAAATTAATTTAATATGCATAATTAATTTATTTAATTAAATATAATTTATTATAGAATTTGAAAAAGCTGATGTTCAAGAATTTAAAAGGTTGCATGATTTTCTATATAAATGTTTGCAAATAGTTCATTTTATTTACAAAAACAATTGAAAGTGTCTACAAGTATTAATAATGATATTTATGCAAGTCAAGGTTAGTATTTTAGTTTTAATTTATTAGTGTTTAATTGTCAGTTTTACGTAAAATATTACTATACGAAATTAATAAATATTATTTAACATATAATGAATGAATACTTATTTATAATATAATGCTCGAGTTTTAGACTGGTATAACACAATCACGATTGTGTAAATTTTTTCCAAGTCTGTATCGTTCAGGAGTATCAAAAGTCCAGTGTGTGCTTTAAATTTCTCTATTTTTAATTAAGTAGCCTAGCCTTCAAAGATAATTGGATAATAATTCTGTACTACCCTCTTTTTTTAGTGGCATGCGATGTGAGTTTGTAAATTTGGCTGCTTTAATTTTCGCTGTAATATGATCAGTTATGTTAAAAGAATTTAAATCATTCAATAAAATTGGACGGATTAGATTAAGAGTCTAAATAATTAATGAGATTTTGTTGAGGTGGCTAACGGTGGACTTACACACCACTATTAATTTTCTGTTTTTGTTAATTAATTCCTTCTTTTTTTCACTTTTTGAAGAGAACAAAAGAAGGCAGGAAACAATTTTCAGAGAACAGAAGTAGAAACCTAATCGATTTGCAGAGACGACACCTAACCCAACTCCTCAACCCTTCCCCCAAAATCTGTCATTTTATATGAAACCCTAGTCCCATCTCTCTCAACTCAACTTCAAATTCACCATGGTTGCCACCGCAACGACGAAACCAGCATCATACAACGGCAACCAAGAGCAACAACACCCCCCATAACCCCAATTGGTACGGAAATACCGTTGAGTTGGCCTATATCTGTTTGAACAACTTCAGTTAATTCTGTCTTTTTTTAATAAGAATATAGTAGATAAAAAATTTATTAATTTGCTGAATAAACAAGTTGGGATTTTTGTTTACCAACCACACATTGTCTAACCAAATCCAATTCTCTCTCGGTCCAATGGAATTCATAGGTATAGGAAGAGTCCCAGTCAAATAAAGATTTTTTAAATGCTTCGATGTTTTGATCTAAGACGGCACTGTCAATGTCAAATCACTCGGCTGCGCTTCCTCTTTCATATTGAATGTCCTAAATGGGTTGGGAATCTCTCGTAATTGTGTTTCAAAATTTGGGAAAGGCATAAAAAAAATTTTAATTAACAAAATCAGAAGTTAACAGTTAGCCACATCAATAAAATCTCATTAATTATTTGGACTCTTAATTTCATTCGTTCAATAATATTGGATGATTCAAAAAATTTTAACAAGACTGATCATATTACAGGAAAAATTAAAAGAGTCAAATTCAGAAAGCTTATATAGCTCCGATTTCAATATTTCGGATGGATTAGAAAAACTCAAAAAAACCAGCTGTAACACTTCTAGTAATTTTGGTCTTTAAAGTAGTAGTCTGGCCCATGGGCCATGAAATACGAGAAAAAGTATCGTTTGTCTGGCCCAAGTATGTTAGCTAATCGATATCATCAGACGACCTAATAGACTACAGTCATGTAAAAGAATCCAGACAATTGACATGTAGCTTACTCGCAAAATACCAGTAAAAACTCAGAATAATCGTTTTCCGGTGCCAGTAAAAACTTGAGCGTTGGATCTGGCTGTTTGTATTCCAACTTTTAGTGGCGAAATGATAATATTTTCATTGTAAAAACATGAAATCGACTTATTTTAATGCTACAACTCTTAATTTCAAAATCAAATAATGTTGAATTTCGAATCAAATAATGTTGGTGTTGTATTAATGGATGACGGCTGGGTGATACAAGAAAGAAGTTCTATAAAAGCAACTGGAAGAATCAGATAAGTACACTAGATCTAAGAGAATTTTTTTGCTATATCCAGACTAATATCAATCAAACTTATTTCATAAATAACATGTGATCAATTAACCAACTAATAAAACTCGAACCGTAAACCTTCTCGATAAAACAGACCAAACTGGTTAGTATCAAAATGATTTCAACTGTTTTAAGACAAGGAACAGAAGCCTTTTCATTAGCTAACAACTAACAACAACGACCTTCCGTAACCTCCTGAAGATCCCTTCAAGACCCGTCATCAATACTAGATACCAGCACTATTATCTCTGCTGTTATACACGTGTCATGTCTGAAAAAGTGACAACACATCCACTTTTTTCTTGAACGTTCTGGCGATCATAATAAACAATTAACAAATGTAATAATGTCCCCACAAATATTTTAATTGTTAAGAAGCGTTAAGAAGACCATGTGAGAGTTTCATGTCTGTAGGGCAGAGAGACGAGAGGAATTTAGCTGATAAGAAGTAAAATTTAGAGAAAAAGAAAAGGAGACAACGGAATTAGAAGACATCTTACATTATAAATGCATAATGCAAACAAGGTTAACAGCTATACTATCAGAGGGGGTACTCTACTCTTAATACTGTAAGAACTTTTGACCCAGGCAACCATATGCCTAAGTGTGTATGGTAAGTGCTAACGTTGTTATGCAGTATAATACTCACATTCTACAGCACTACTAGATCATAGATTGTTGACAAACAAACAAAAGAATGAACACAGGTGAAGAAGATGAAACACTCGCATCTAGGGTTCTGCAATTTTTAATATTACGAACGGCACAGCCACTTAATCTTTCGTTCTTGGTGCTTTTAGAAGGGAGTAACACCATTCCTGAATCCCTTGGCTTGCCTGCAATTATGTGCACAATGCAGGTCAATATCAAATGCAGACATAACAGTATTTAGCAGATTGTGCATGAACAACAGTAGGAGAAGAGATGTACCGTTAAATTTAGTAGATGGATACCAACACGACCGATATGCTGCATTAGCTCGGACACATATCCACCCAACCTCTTGGCCTTGCAATCAAATCCTCCAATTCGAGGTAAAATTTCGAATCATTGACATCCAATTCTTCACTAGAATTCCCAACAACCAACGAGTCATCCAATAGTTTCTCTGACATCAGATTATAAACAGAAGACATCTCTTCAGAACCCGTTCCACACATCATACTTGCCTTCTGATCCTGAACAGGATGGCAAAACTCATCGTTTAGTGGTGCACTGAACAATTTCGGCATTTGAAATATCTCGGTTTGCTCATTTAGTATCGTGGTAAGTTCTGTTTGCATCGTGGCCAACTGTTCCTGCGCCTGGCTTCTACAGTTGACACTTTGGCAGGCATCCACAGCATCAGGCAACGTTTCAGCAACTTGGTTAGCTATTAGCCTCCTTTTCTTGCGGAATTCAGCTGCATCCAGCTTCCCTTGTTGCCTCCTCTTCAGCATTAATTGTCTAATAAAGCTAGGATTTCTGGCGGCCTTGGTGAAGAAAACAAGCATCTGCATTTGCTTGCATTCTGCAGCTCGAATCCGGTCCTCAACAGCACTCAGCTGATTCTGAGAGTCCTCTTGTTGTTGCCTAAGTTTCGAGATTTCCACCCTCAGAACATCTTGATCATTCTTCAAACTCTCAACTTCAACCTCTGCCTCAAGTCTTGTTGAAAGATCAGAACCACTCCCTGCCCCATGTTGTTGCTTGTTATTGTTTCTACTTCTCCTCTTGATGTTCTTAAGCAAATGTTTTTTCCCTCCTTGAAACCCTTCGTTTGCAAATTCCCACCTATCCGGATCGATCTTCCTAAAACCCTGCCACCATTTTGCACTATCATGAGAAACACCACAAAGAAATAGCCAAAGTGCAAATGTCCCACATACCATAATTAAAAAAGGAGCTTATCTATGAAACCCATGTTTGCATATATAAACAAGTATTAATCCAATAATCCTATAGAATTCAAGTCTAATATTTAAAACATGGGTTCTCATTCTAAGATCAGAGATTCAGTTTTTTTAGCATTATCCATAATGAGATGGGTCAACAGGATGAATAAATTAAAACATAATCATAAGCCACAATCTATAAGAAACACAAGCAAATAAACTTTAATTAATAGAAAGTGCAAAGGAAAAAGATTTCTATGATAGCAAACAATTATATTAAATTAAAAAATTGTTTTGGGTTGAAATAAAATAATCAATCAATAAATTTAAGATAGTAACTTACATAGGTATTAAGCTGGCGAATGAAGCTGGAGAAATTACTATGCTTGAAGTACCTAGGGAGCAAATTCTTGGATAATTCATGAGAATCCCATACCACAAAGCTATCACGATTCTTGCTCCATGACACAACCCAATCACTCTCCGGATCCTCCACCATCTCAAATGTCTTCCTCAGAAACGGCGGCGGACCGGCATCGTGTAACCCCTCCATCGGCTTCGGCAACACCACTGATGAGCAAGAAGATGGCGACCCACTATTCCCAGTATCATTACCATTACTATCATGGACATTATTACCATCATCAACACCGCCGCCGCCATCGATTTCCCCGGCTGTATCCTGCTCCTCCACTTCATCCTCAAATCCTTCCTCTGCTTCTACTTTAACCGTAACCGGTTCAATCATTGAGGATGAAGATGACGCCGGCTCGCTGACACACTCTGCAGCTGTATCGTTCTTTTCTTTGATCACATATCTTGATTCTGCTTGTTCATTTTCTAGGTGGTTTGATGGGAGGATATTTTGGGGAGAAGATGGAGAAGGGCAGTCGCTAGGACAGCCACCACCGCCTCCGCCGCAAGTGGTGAAACCGCTTCCAGGAAAACCACCGCTAACCCCAATTTCAGGAATGACCATCTTGTGTTTGTGTTAATGTTACAGTGAAGAGAGTGAGCTTCTCTGGTTTGTGAATTTTATAAGAGAGATGAGAAAAAGGAGAGATGAAGCGGTGTGACTGTGTGACTGTGTGACTGTGTAATGTGTAATGTGTGTGACACGACAGGAGCCACAATAGGAATGCTGCCACGTTGCGTTTTGGTTTTGAAACCTTTTTCCTTTTCCATTTATGTCTCATCTTTGCAAAATCCATTTTAATATTTGCCTAACTTCGTTGTTAGTCCCCATACTTTCCAACATTTCACTCCACACCCTTATTGGGGTAAAGGGGCTTCTGTTGGTTGTACTTCTTTTTCAGTCAAGATCATTAGAATTTCAATCATTATATTGGATGTTAATTCATCCGAACTCAAGCCACACAAGATCCTAAAAAGCATCAAAATTCATATAGATGCATGAACTTGAACCTAAAATTAATAGTTAAACTCAGATTTGTAGTTGTATTTTCTTTTTTTTAACAAAAAAACTCACAATAGTTATTAAAATCACGTGTTTAAAAATCGTATAATAGATGGACTCTAAAAAAGAAGAAGTTTACATTAAGGCTAAAATGAGTTAGGCCTATTTAAGATTGCGTTATGTTTTTCCTACCACGTATTAACGGTAAAAAAATTGTTTTCTAAAAGTGATATTAGAGAAAAAACATAACGCAATCTCAAACAAACCATTAACTATATATTCCCTCTAGTTTAAAAAAAAAGTCAGATTAGGGTTTGAGTTTTTTTCATAAAATATGTAAGATCACTATTCCCTTGTGGGCTTTATGTAGGCATTTTACAAAATTACTCCTAATTATTATATTAATTAAAATCATTGATTATTTGGTAAATATTTCTAAATTAGTTAAGAGATTAGAGTCCAAAACAAACTTAAAAACTGTGTAATCATTTCTTAATTACTATGCAAAACATTAATCTAGTTTTTATTTAAATTGGAAGGAAGTATAATCAAAATTTTGAACGAGTTTCATGATAGACCCAAATATCAACATTTTAAGCTAATCAAATCAAATCAAATTGATTTGATTTGAATAGCACCTTCGAGCTTATAAGCAAGTAATTATATCGGTGCAATTAGCAATGTAGTACGTAGCTGCTGTATTAACCAGCCAGATGTCATTACTTGGAGGATTACAATGTTTACCTTTAGGACCCATTTTGCTAGTATTTTTCAATTATTTCTTTTGTAAGAGTCATGCCTTTTCCTTTTCGCAATCATTGACGCGCCTAATTAATCACCACTGGATCTCTCTGCAAATACCCATAGATTGACCACCCTCCTCACGCGCCTTGGTAGGTGTGAGAATCACTGTCGAATGGGCGGTCGCGCATTTAGAACAGTGTTTGCCTTAAAATAGCGAATTGCTTGTCGTTTTTTAAGGTTTTTGTCTTTTTGTCAGGTAAACACGGCAAAGGGATAAGCTTGACCTTTGCGGTGGGTGAAAGAAAGGTTCAACTTATCTGGCTTTCTTTTCATTCTGAGCCGTTGGATGCGCACGTGGGTTATATTTGGATCAGCACGTGGGTAATTTGGAGGGATGAGATTAGGAGGTCAATCGGTCAATCGGCCAATACAGTCGTATGCACCGCACGTGTCAACTACCTGAACCATATGAGTGTACGGTAACCGGTGAGGTGTCACCTGAGTAAATCAAGGAAAATTGGAAAAGTACACTTGATCGCCAAAGGCTATTAATAACTGGGATGGGCTCCAAAAGCCCAAAAAAGGTGTCAGCCCCAACTGGCTGGCTGACCATTTTTTGTGTTGGGCTTTCAAATTCTCTCTTATGGGCCATTGACAAAGGCTAAAAGCTCGTGTGTAATTCTTGGCTAACTAAAATCATTCACCAATTTACCGATTACCGATTAGCTCGTAGATCAGTGATAGTTTATACAAGATAAAGACGAAAAAATTTTGAGTTCGAGCAATAAATCGGCTCATTATCACTCAGTAAAATCCAACCAACCACCTTTCATATAAATAGGGAGAAGAAAACCTACAAGTTGTACCATAACAAGCACAGTAAAACCTTCACTCCATACATTTTTTGTGGTCGTCTGGGCATTTTCAGTTCAAACCACTAAACAATGTTAATTGATAGATTTAAGGTTTGCTTGCAAGGGAACTAGAAATCCAGTTTGACACCAACACTTGTAGCTCAGGTTCATCAGTTAAGCAAAAAGGAGTAACTGCAGCCTGCAATCCCAAAAAAAAACCAAAATAAATAAGCAATGAGGACGGTTAGTTCATGTCTGAAAAAGATTTTTTTGCAAGAAAATTTCCAGGAAGATATTGCAACTCACAAATCCATCTTCAAGTGCTCTAAAATCCACATCTTCTTCTGCATTTTCCTGTTCCTTCTCCATAAACTGCAGAATTCAACTATTCTTAAGTACTGGACTGAACGCAATAGAGCTCCATTGTACTTGTTTAAATCATGTACCTCTAGTCGAAAATGTTTCTTCACAGTTTGTTGGGGAATAACTTTTCCAGAAATCCCAACAGATTCAATCTCTACATTCATCCTATGCAAATTCATGCGGCGCGCTGCTCCCTGAAAAAAAAAGAGCAAAAAGGATCAGCTAGTCAGCTATTGCACCATGAAAACTGAACCAAGATACTTGATTTTTTTCTTAAGCATTGCAAGAATCATAAGAATTGTTACAGCAGCAGAGGCGTCCCGGCCGAGTTGTGCGAGGTTAATGCCAAGGCTTTGGTGGTTAGACAGGAATTTGGGAGCAGAAGTATGTTTATTTGTAGAAACTGCTTTCCAGCTCAAAGAGGATCTCCACAAGCTTTGTTTTGTCACTTTAAAGCCCTATTAAGTACAGTCCGTAGTGATAAGTAAGTACTTTCAGTTAAATCAGTAAAAAATGGAATGGTTTCTTTTCTTTTGTTCATTTTTTTTGTTCAAATGGAATGATGTGAGGAAACCAAACCTTGTTTGCTAGGGGACTAGTGGGAATTTGGACATTGAGTAAGCAATTTGTAGGAAAAATTCCCTTCTGGATATCTCTTACAGCAGCATACACTAATGGCAAACAAACATTGGCTGCATCTTTCAGATCATTTTCAGAACTCACATTGTTCTTCCTGAAAAAAAAAACAGACCAATTGGAGAAAGAAAGAAGATAAGATCAAATTGAAGCAAGAAGATTTGTTCAATTTTAACTAACAATTCATGAAGAAAAAGCTAGTACCAGTTTAGTGATATGCACAGAGAAGGTACACCACAGATTAATGCCTCTCTAGCTGCGGCAAAAGAACCTGAGTAGAACCTATAGAACCAGACGCGTTAGTTAAGGTTTTGAATCACTTGCCGCATCAAAATTTTATATTTTTCGCGAAGTTTATTGTCAAAGGATGATGCAAGATTAACAAAACAAACAGCAATTCTTGTTGGTGACAACGGATTACTTACATGTTGTGACCACAGTTTGATCCCTTGTTTATTCCACTTATCACCTGCATTAAAAGAAACAGGAGGCAAAAAGGGAAAGAAATGAGCACTGAGATTTGTTTATAAGCTAATGAGCTCAAAAGGAATAGACTTTATAAAGGGAAATACCAAAACAGGCTTAGACCAAGAAAACAATGCACCAGATAAGCCTAAAGAAACACAATCTGCAGGAGTACCTGATCATAAAAAGATTAAAAAAAAATGACCAGAAACAAGAAGAATACGAATTTCTATATCGAGAAAAAAAAAGGAGGAAATCGGTGGCATTACCAGAAACTTCAAAGGCAGTAGCACCACTAATCTGAACAGAACATGCAGAAACTGTCTCCTTAATTGTCACCGAATGACTGGAAACAGATCTGCCCCTGCACCAACAGGACACAACTAAAGTAGTTAAACGAAAAAACAGAACGGTAAATTAATGAGTGAAAGAAAAAGGTAGAGACTAGAGAGGGAGGAAAGCTTACAGTTGTGGAGCGCAGACATGAACACTAAACCTACCATCCGAAACAAGAGCTTGGACAAGGAAAGTGATGCCAGGGGATTCTATTCCTTCTCCATTTGTGATTAGAATGATTGGCTTTTCAGAATCTTGCTCCCCATTTCTCTCAAGGTTGCTTGCAGGACAAGAAGGATGTTCTTTGGTATCAAGAATATGATGATCATGGTTGGAGTTGGTTCCTTGTAAAGTGTCTTTTCTGGCGATTAGGACTTGCTGCAGATTGGAGATGAGAGAAGGAGGCAAGAAGCTGTTCTTCACTGAAGTTGTCATTCTTGGGTTTATGGACAAAAATTGGTTCAAGTTTTTGTTTGGTGTGGGGGATCTTGAAATGCTATGTGATTTAGGTGGTGGGAGAAAACATAAATGTGTGATGACAAGTATGGAGAGATGGTAACTTGCTATCTGTACTTATGAAACAATTACAAAACAATTAAATACTAGAAAGTCCACTAACATGGAAAATGGGACAACCACCTACTTTTAGATCCCGCAGTTCTCGTAAGAGATTAGATTTTTATCTGAAAAATGCAGAAAATATTATGCTAGATCACATAAGCTATAAGATTTTTGATAGAAGAATAGAAAAAAGGGGTTTGTACCAAGTTTTTAAATATCGAGGAGGCTATTTTTTCAAATTGAAAGTGAGCTACTCGAGTGCAGTTGGGTCAAGCAATGTGAAGGTAATGTTTAAAATCTGCATTTTTTTTTCTCTTTTGAATGATTAAGACAAGTGGATGTTTGAAATTTCTGCTTTCACTTTTTGATTCATGTAAGGTACAACCGAGGCAAAAAAGGCAGAATGGAGAGTAAGTATAGCGTGGGCTTGGGCAGTAGACACTAGACATGATGAATAGAAGGTGGCATGATGACCTAAACTTCCTCTACTAAACGCCTGGGACCATAGAAACAACCATGGATATGTAAATAAATGTAAAGAGGAGAGAGAATATTTCTCTCCTTTGAAGCACCACCGACACATCGTTTTTTTTACCGAGTGCCGCGTCAAACTCATACTACCCTCATACTACCCCGTACTGTAACGGATACCAATACAACACGTGTCAAACTTATCATATCCCGCGTCCAGCTTTTTGATTATAATACTCAATAATTTAAAATGCATATAAAACTCACTTTTTTTTATATTGATATCAATGCTATTAATAATAAATTGCTAATTTTCATCCATAATTCTAATAGTTTGATATATATATAATTTATGCTTCATAATTTCTCCCATTCTACTCTTCATATTTAGTAATTTTTGTAAGATTTATTACTAAGTGATACTTTTTGTTTAATTATTATTATTATTTAGTTGGCTACAAACAGTTTGTCATGATATATCTTTTTATTATCAATAAAATATCCGATCTCTATTAAATCCGCGGGGAAAGAATGAAACTTCAAAGTTCAAAACATGCTGGCTTGATCATCTGTTTGGAATAAGTTTGAATTTACGCTCCTACTCTTTAGCTTTTCATTTTTCATCTTCCAACAAGCAATTCAATATTCAAACGCAATAAATAAATATTCAAACAAACGACAGCCCCGCAGAAAGGTACACAGCTGTATTAATTTAATCGCTAGTGGGTCCAAATGAATAATGGTATTGGTGGGTGTTGCCTATTCATACTCTAGGCTCCTGCTCATATAAACGACGAAGTCCACCACTAAAATCTTACATAATGGATCGTCGAGGAGTCTTAGCGGTGGATTCGCTAATTACGTCAGTAAAGTGTAAAATGTGAATATACACATTGTAATATCAGATTGTTTCTCGTACGTTCAGTTATCAGCCATTGTATCCCAACATTATGCTCACTGGAAAACAAAACACAACCTAAGGATGCCTGGATAAGTGATGCAATTCAGACCAATACTTTAGCAATATGGCATGAGCTGGTATGAGTTTGGGTTCCAGGAACGGAAACAACATCATGAGTCATGAGTATGCAACTTCTTGCTCACAAATATAGCATTATGCGGTTGAGTTAATAAAACATGCAATAAGCAATTTATTGGTTAGTAAGAAGTTATCATGTTAGGTCACTGGTTTTTGAAAAAGATGCTGTATTTACCACTGTAACTGTTTCAAAAAATGCACCAAACGGGAGACGGACCTGGTGAACATCTGCCAAGTTTGCCTGTACATTTGTATTTAAATTAGCAAGTCCAAGATATATCCACCTGCAACGTACGAATTATTCCAAGAATCAGCTTCACTGTCAACCCGTGCTGCTGAATAATTTTGAAAAGCATTAAAGAGCTTCTATTAAGTTGATGTGTTCTCTGTACCTGACTGAGTAGTACCGGAAAATGGACGAAGACTGGCGTTAACTGCCAATTGACGACCTCTGAATAGCCTCCACTCTTTTTATCTTTTGGCTGTCAAATGCGTTGGAATCTTGTCTGTGATTCGCTATCTAACTCCAACCGAGTTAGATTCTCATCATCAAAATTGCAGTTGGTAACAATGTCTATTTACTGCTTTGCTTTACCAACAATGCCAGATATACTAAGAGCCTCTAATAGAGCCAATGGTTGGCCTATTCATCTTAATTTCAGGTTCAATTTTTGCAGCAAATGCTAGTGTTGACTCTAGTGCCTTCTGAGCTGAGCTTGGGGTGCTTTTTAACAACCCGCATGCTGGGGAACCTAAAGATTGACCTGAACCAAGTGGAAAAGTTGATCGGACCCTCTGGATGGCACTATAGTTCTGGAGCCCATTGGATACAGATTTACTTGCTTCAACAGATCTGTCCATACCTCTGCTCAAACTGGAAGGTAAGCTAGCCTGTGTATTTCCTCTAGCACTACCTGCTGAACTGTCTCCAAACGAGAATGGATTTGCTTTCAGGGCTGCCACTGTAAGTTGATTTTTCTGCACCACCTCCTTCGATCCAGGAGTTTTATCTGACACAGTTTGGGTAGTGTCTTTGCCAACATGGGCATGGTCATGTGTATTTGGAGATGAGCTAGCTTGTTTAATTTGAAGATTGCTTGATAAAGACAATTTAGCACCATCACCTCCATTTAAAGACAAGCTAGTTAACTTCCTGGTGCTGGAATATTCCAGCGGAGATCTGCCAAAGGAGAGGAAATTTATTCCCTTTGGTGGCACAGCTGGGGATGAATACTTTGCAGTCTCATCTGGTGTTTGAAATGTACCAGCTGCAGTTTGATGTATTGGATTCTCAATTTTCCCACTCCCATCAGTCTTAGAAGATGAGCTGTCTGGTTTAAAATGACTGGATCCAACCAGTGCTGGTGATTTTCCACCAGAGAGAAACCTGATACCTTTGGGCACCTGTACAGGTGGAGTCTGTTCACTTGCAGGCATTTTCGGCTCTGTCATTTTACAAGGCATAATGCCTGTAAAGTGAGGTAAAGGTTT
Organism: Viola odorata; assembly: GCA_963691705.1. Classification (NCBI taxonomy): domain Eukaryota; kingdom Viridiplantae; phylum Streptophyta; class Magnoliopsida; order Malpighiales; family Violaceae; genus Viola; species Viola odorata. Next base: position 4,969,179 of record OY829546.1, read on the forward strand.
AGCAGTCTGGTGGGGAGTTCTGGTGAATTGCTTCTTAGAATTTGAGGTGCCTTGCGAGGATGGAGGCTTTGGATCAGGAGTGGATACATTTGAAGTAGATGAAGAATCTTCCTTGAGTGGCACCTGGCGAGAGAGAGTCAAAATTCATACTAACACCAAAAATTTAATGGAAACTTCAAATTTTTTACTGGAAACTATATTGCAAAATATTCAGTGTGACTATGTGCCATGGTGCAATTCTCACGCGGAAGTTGGTAAAACAAATGAAGAACACGCATTTTAAAGGACAAGAAGGTACCTTGTGTGAAAACATACAAGCTGCACCTCTGCTGCAAGAACCGTTTTTAAAATTAGTGCAAGGATATTTGGAGAGCTGATGATCAAATGGGCAGTCATCCCCTTTCATACATGAATGACGAGCAAAGTGGACACATGGCTGCAGAAAAGAATGCATGACCAAAGAAACTTAGATACTAATAGTCATGGGGAATATGCAGTCACTGGGATTACAAGATAAGAAAATAATACCAAATAAGCGTACCTTAGATTTTGTCAAAGGCACGATATCATGTGAAAATCTGCAATTTTCACCCTGAGGAAAGAAAAAAAGGATGTTAGGAACAAGTACTTAAGCAACGAATATACAACCGAAGAAAGCCCATTATAAATCACCAAAACACAATGCCAGTCTAAAGTATAATACTTCCAGTCCCTCATCAGACACTCAACCTAAAGCTCGGTTTGGTAGGACAGGGTAAAGAAACCAGGATGGGAAAAGGTATTTCACACTTGAGTAGAATACAAGAAAGAAGGGGAAAGTAAAAACTTCCTTTTCCTGCTCTGTCCATAATATGATTACTCTATATAACAGGAGAAGTAAAAGAAATGTGCAAGAGGCCTCAACCCCAAAAGGAGACGAAATCCCTGGGAGAATGAGAAAGGAGTGTCTCTGAGGATACTCAAACGAGTCAAACCACTTCCAAAGAGGGAAACAGGTTGGGGGGGGGGGGGGGGGGGGGGCGGGGGGGACAAAAAAGAGAACCCACAAAAACAAGTTTGCAGTTCAATTTTTTCTATTAATGTTAATACCTTCAACCATGAGACTCAGAAGCATTTGGGAGATCAATACCAGCAAGAAATATGTATTTTGAGCAAAGCAAGAACAAAATTACCTCATGGCATCTTCCATTAAGGTAATGACGGCAATATGATACTGGTTTTGTTTGCACAACAGAGCGTAATTTGAGCCTTTTGACACCCAGCTCTCGGTTCTTTTCTGCTCTTTTCTTTCGTTCTTTTTGCTGCAGCCACAGATCAAAAGAATAATTGTTTATATTGTATCTGCTTCAAAATATGACCAAACTAAGCTATGTTTTTACTTTTTAGGAGGAAGAATTCAGACTTAATTAATAAAGAAAGTTTATTTTGTACTCAGATGAAGAACCCATCTGAACACCAGAAAAAACGTAAAGGACAAATGTAAAACCTTTTTCTGTGGTTTCCCTCCACGTTTTTTCTTATTGCCTGGACCAGGATCCTGTTGCAGATGAAAAATATCAGACCATGAGTTAAAATATGGGGAGGCGCAAAAGAAAGAAAAGAACTCATAACATCCTATATAATAGTGGCAAGTGAAGAAGGTATGCAAAAGTGCAGATGCAGGGAGAGGTTAAGGACAACAGAGCAGCTCAGCACCAGACTCAGCTGTTCCAGCGGGTTATCAACCAATCAAGTTCAAGGTAAAAAAATATGGGAATTGTGCATAGTTATTAAAACTGAAACAAGAATAGTATCAGTATGTAACTAAATGAAGATTGGATATTCCAGAGGAACACCTCAATTTGGCGAATTGGCGTTGACAGTGCAGGACTTGGAACCACTATACTAAACTCATGCTCATGATAAAATTAAAATAAACAAACTGAGTGACAGTTGAGTGCAAAAGAAAGTCTAGGGAAAAATATACCTTTTGTTCAGATGCAGTTCCTTGGCTTCCGGCTGAACAAACAACACTGCCGTTGGCAACGATAGCCTTCTTTTTTTGCTCGGCTCCACTACCTTGCCTTTGTTCCTTGGCTCCGTGGTCCATCTTTTGTTTCTTATGGTAGATGGGCCCTTCTGTTAAAAATGGATCTTCATAAGTAACAACTTTGCGTTTGCTTAAGACCTCACTTCTAGCAATCTCACTGGCTACAACAGCTTTGACATTGCTAGGAACGTCAACTGCATTTACCCTTATATTTACATCATTTTTTCCATTAACAGGGAGCTTGTTCTTATCGGCTACAGCCTCAGCAGCATTATTCTCATCTACTTTGTTCTCCTCAGGCACTTCAGCATTCTCAGAAACCATATCAGCTAACAGTTCATCCATCTCTAACCCGCCACAAATTTCTCCCTCTTCAACTATACAATTAGGAGAACCAATTGTGCCAGCAATACAAACTGATTTCTCCAACTCAATCTCTTTATGCAACATATCAAAATTCACCCCCACTTCATAAACTGTCGAGGAAAAACCTTCATTTGCACTGTCATTATTCAACTTTGAAACTTCACTCGCAATTCCTTTATCTAGCGATGCATTAAGGCTTTCAGATGCATTTTTCCCACAGAGTTGCTCATCTACCTGTCCATGAATCACCTCCCTGGACTTCTCCATATCCATTCGTTGACCATCACAACCCTCCCTTTGGTTATTAAAAACCTCAACAACAACACCGCAAGCAATTTCATTCGCCTCCAATATTTTACTGCCAACTTCATAATTCCCATTACGACCACTTTCCTCATTCCCTTTCATCACATTCTCCAACTCGTCAACCAACAACTGCTGCATCCAGCCAACACCCTTCTCCTTCCTCCCACTTCCGTCCTCACCATCACCACCCATCAGCTCCATTTCTTTCCCCACATCCTCATCTTCCTCTAAATTCAACAAGTTCTCAATCGCATCAATTTTCTCTCGAGTCTTACTATCCTCTCCGACCTCCACACCAACACCCTTCTCCTCACCACTTTTCTCGGAATCATGTCTCGGCTCATTGCCGCTATTATCATCTAATAAACACATGAAAAAATAAGCCATTCAATTAGCTTTATAACTACAGAGAACACACAGCAAAACGTCATTCTGAAAACAAAATCGATAGCAACTAATTCAGCAAACAGCAATTAACAAACAAAACCGGAAAAAAATATACCTGGTGTTAGCTGCCGAGGCTGGTTATAGCAGTGCGATACGATACGAAGTAAGGTCCGATAAGTTTCGCTCTGGAGAGGCCTTCTGCGATGAGGAGGAAAGACGAAAGGAGCTTCGTCTACACAGGATTTTGGATCCTCAACTAGCATCTTTGCCATTGGAGCCAAACGGCGTCAAATTACTTCCTGAGCTTCAGTTAGTCATGGCGGTGAAAGGCGGTGCTCTTCCCCGCTCGCTGAGCAGGGAAAAGCATACAAGAGGAGAGAACAAAATAGTAAGCTTAGGGGTAGTTGTGTAATTATAGTATATATTAGGGGTAGTATTGTAAGGAGATAAAATCGGGAAATGAGACTCGGGCCAAAAACCCAGAACCCTAGTGGTTTGATGGTTATCCTTTTTCGCTCCTTCTTCAGTTACTTTGCTCAAAATTAGAGCAGAGAAATCATGGTGGTGAGGCTCCGATTGTCGAGATTCGGATGCAAGAACAAGCCATTTTACAGGGTGATGGCTGCTGATAGCAGATCCCCAAGAGATGGGAAGCATCTTGAAGTTCTCGGTTACTTCAATCCGTTGCCAGGTCTCATCTTTCTCTTCCACACGCGCGCACCATTTTTATTTTTTTCTCGATATAATTCGAGGAACTAAAGCTGATTGACTTATAAGTCACTGATTTTTTTGTGGAAAATGTTTGTGCTTTTGCAGGTCAAGATGGGGGAAAACGGATGGGTCTCAATTTTGAGCGAGTGAAGTAAGACATCTATTTATTTCTTGTTATCATATCGCAAATGCTGCTTGTATTGTTTGTTTGTGACATTTATTTGAATTTTTTGGTTGCAAATGTATGGGAGACATGGCCCGTAGATGGGTTTAGGGGAGTGTTTTGCATAGATTTTTCAGCTACATGTTTGAATTTTGTGATAGACTAAGGATTTTATGATTGATTGACTTTGAAGGTTAGAGGAATGTCATTCTATTGCATTATGTGTAGTATGTAGTTCATCACTGTTAGTCTCTCATTGCTGAAAATTAAAGGGAAAAATAAGATATCTCATGGGATTTACGATTTGAGTGGGATTGACGGTACGGGGAAAGAAGTAAGAACCCAGAATTAGACTTATGAAACCAAGTTGGGATTAGGGAGTGTTGGTAAAGCTACAACAATAGGCGGAAATTACATGCACTGATGAATGGATAAAAGGGATAATATGATAATGAGGACTACGGACGCTGGACTGAAGAATTTCTTTCCTGGTGCTGATTATTAGTTCAGTTTGGGTTTTAGGTAAAGCAACCACGCGACTTTAGCCATTTCATCTCTTCAGTTTTCATTCATGAATTTTTCTGCTCCTGATGTTCATCCTTATGATTATTTTGGAGTTCGTCTCTGGGTTATGTTGCAATCCTGTTGCCTATATTTTGCCAGTTAATTAAAGGGGTGCAATCTTTGGTTGTAATTAGGATAAGCATGTTTTTGAGAATGAGAAGTTGAATCAGTCATTCTTCTTCAATATATATTCTCTCGTTACTGTTTGGACTTTTATTTAGCTCGTGACATGTTTTTGTTAACTATACCAACAATTCACCATATGTTTCTAACTTGGACACACAATGGGTTTATGGTGCATCTGATCCAATATAAGTAGGTTATGCAGGTTGGCAGTAAATAATCTTAGCATCTTGATTTCTTGTAGTTTGGTGATTTCATGCGAAGTAAATTTGAATTGTTTGTTTGTGTGAAATTACAGTAGAAAATGGATGCACCATTTTCAGTTGGCATATAGCTGTTATTTGAACTCATCAGCTATTTGAGGCACAATATTACACTGTTGCATATCTATTTAGTTATTCACATTTCCATCCGCTTTCCACAGGTATTGGTTATCAGTCGGTGCTCAGCCCTCAGAGCCTGTCCAACGCATTCTTTTCAGAGCTGGGGTACTACCTCCTCCACCAATGGTCGCGATGGGTCGAAAAGGGGGACCCCGTGACACACGCCCGGTTGATCCAATGAGTGGGCGTGTCTTAAACCCAGAGAAGCCAACCAGTGCTGCAAAAGATGGTGAAGATGGAGCAGCAACTGCATGATACTTGCACTTCTGCTACATCCAAGCTCTCATACTCTTTTTTATCGAGTACAATTTGCATCTTCTTTTGAATGATACCAGTTTCTGCATCATTTTTTTGGGTTTTCTGTCATCCTATCTTTGTATGAGAAGATTCTTATGCTATTAACCGAAGAGCCAAAGATACCTAGATTTTAACTTTATTAGTACGCCAAAGAATACTGGTGAGTGTCAATCAATATGTTATTCAGTTTTATTTTTCTAATAAGTTGTGCAAGTTAATGAGAGTAACCTTGTTTAGTTAAGAACAAAATCCTTACCTATATATGCGAGTGGTAAGATATTTGTAACCATTAACTTACATCTCGTGTTCAAGTATTGGGAATAGAAAAGTCACTATTTTATTGCGTTTTCATGCTCGATCGAGATTAATCTCTTACTATTTTTTTATTTATTCAAGGTTAATTTCTTACCAGAAAAGCAGATCAAAATATGTATGCGTAAAGGAAAAAGAACTTTAAAAAGTCTTAATAAAGCAAAATATTTATTATATTTATATTCTCCAAAAAATGCTGAAATTAACAATTCATATTTTTCTATAAATATTCGGTGCCTGATCGGAAGATACCTTATACGCTTGAAGAGGACAACGTTTAATCAGATGAGTAAATAAACAAGATTTAGGTACTACTTTTATTTTATTTTATTTCAAATCTTTTTTTTTACCCCTATGTACTTTATACTCTACCAATAAAAAAATAATAGTGTTCGAGTATAGTGAGACTCTAGTGGTTCTCTATGGTTTTATTTCTTTTTCAGACTCGAATTTAAAATTTGGGTGAAGTGTAAATAAGTGTCTTATCATCCGACTACTAAAATCACAATAATTTTGATTATTACTTTTTATTTATTAGAATTAAAATAAGAATTGAATTCGCTAAATTTTATTTTATTTTTTATAAAAAGGAAAGTAAGTTGTCGATCAACCGCAGGCAGTTAAGAGAAGAATTACCGCGGTTAAATTTCAGTGCCGCCTACTCAATAAAGCCGCACTCTTTTCGCTAGGTTTTTAAGGTCGGGAAGAGGAGTGGCTTTTATTCTCTTCAAAAACCCCAGCTCTCGCTTCCTCTCATCATTAAAACCGCCTCTTCCTCCTTCAATCTAGGGTTTTAGCATATCCCCGTCTCCTTCCTCCTCTCCGTCTACCACCAACATGTCTAGCAACGACAAAGACAGGTTCAACATGGCTGATCTCGGCGCTGGTACGTTAACCCTAACACCAGTCATCATCACCTTCCGTTTTCACTTCCTCTTCGGTTGTTCGAGTAATTACTCTTTTTCTTAACCTACTTTTGCTTTTGTAGGTCTCAACGAAGAGGATCGTGCTGACCTCGTTAACGCTCTTAAGGTTCGTCCTTGTTGCTAACTGAGTCTTTTCTGTTTTTGGAAGGATTGTTTGAGTTTTTGAGCTTCTTACTTGGTCTATGTGTTTGTTTTTTTCTGTTAATGGGTTTTTATTTTTTGGTTGGTTGTGTAGAGTAAGCTGCAGAATTTGGCTGGTCAACACTCTGATGTGCTGGAGAGTTTGTCTCCAACTGTGAGGCAGCGCGTTGAGGTTCTCAGGGAGATCCAGGCAAGTGTTAATTGTTATTTGAGTCATTATAACTGCTTGCTTCCAAATAGTCTCTGTACTTTGATTGGATATAGTGTAGAGTCTTGTGGGTTTCATTTTGTTCAAAGATGATGAGCTTTAAAGAATGAGCTGTTTTGACACGTCTCAGTTTAATTTGGTGTCTGCACCTGATCTTATTGAGCTAAAAGTTGGGCTCGCTAGTGTTTTGTCGTAAGAATTCATTTGGCACATTATGGTCTTTCCAAGGTGGGACTGCTATTTTGAAATTCAGGAAATGAATTATAGCTTAGGCTACCTATTCTTTAAAGTCAATTTAAGTTTGTTATTGTTGTCCCACTCCTTCCTAGTTGAATGGATACTGGTGCTGGATTTGGTTTATGAGCTATACAAATCTTTCTATGTACAGAGTGAACATGATGAACTGGAGTCGAAGTTCTTTGAGGAGAGAGCTGCTCTTGAAGCCAAGTATCAAAAACTGTACCAACCTCTGTACACCAAGGTACTAAATTGATCTGTATTCTGGAATGTGAAATGAGGTGGTTTTGGTATCTTTCTTAAAAGGATGCTCAATCAGGGGTTGATCTTGGTGACCAATTGATGTTGCCTTCCAGCTTCTAATAATGAACTCTTGTTGATTTCTTGCAGCGATATGAGATTGTGAATGGTGGTGCTGAAGATAGTGGAGCTGCAAATGAAGCATCAATGGAAGGTGCTGAAGGTACAGTTTGGGATGTGTTATCTTTTGAATTTGACTTGCTTTGAACTTCTTTGCCTTGATGTCTGAGTGTATTTACGCAGAGAAAGGTGTCCCTGACTTTTGGGTCACTGCAATGAAGAACAATGATGTCTTAGTTGAGGAGGTGGGTGGTTTGGGAGGGGTTTTTTGCATCATGCGTTGTCATCATGAATTACTTGCTATTGTGGTTTCCATCATTTATTATTTGTTTGTTGTTTGATTCAGATTACTGAGCGTGATGAAGGAGCTCTCAAGTATCTTAAAGATATTAAGTGGTGCAGGGTCGAGGAACCAAAGGGATTTAAGCTTGAGTTCTTCTTTGACACCAACCCTTATTTCAAGAACACTGTTTTGACCAAGACTTACCACATGATTGATGAAGATGAGCCCATTCTTGAAAAGGCCATTGGGTAATTTCTCTTGCAATCACTCTATTGTGCTGAGAAGTTTCATCAGGTTAAAACTTTATATTCATGGCTAAGCCGTGTCAAGAATGTCTTTTTTCTTGTTGCTTCTGCTTTGTCTTAGAAAAGTCTTGTTGCTACTTGATTTTTCCTAGGATGGAGATTGAATGGTATCCGGGGAAGTGCTTGACTCAGAAGGTTCTTAAGAAGAAACCTAAGAAAGGATCAAAAAATTCCAAGCCAATCACCAAAACTGAGGATTGTGAGAGTTTCTTTAACTTCTTCAATCCACCCCAAGTTCCAGAGGAGGATGAAGATATTGATGAGGACACTGTATGTTGACATTTTAGAATGATGAGAATTTTATTGATTATCTGTTACTGCTTGCTTATTTCTTTCTTATCTCTAACAGGCTGAAGAGCTTCAGAATCAAATGGAGCAAGATTATGATATCGGGTAAGGTTATCATTCCCTTATTACGAGATCTTTTAGTTTGCTACTCCCTCTGTCCCTCAATAAATGTTGTTTTAGCTTTTGTTTTTACTGTTTCGGCACGTATCTTAAAACGGCCGGTAGATTTACTACCTAATTTTTTCTTAACGTACGTTCAAAAAAAAATCGAATTTTTTTGGGGTCAAATAGTACCTCATCCGGCCTCCTCGATATGCGTTCCCTACTGAATATTGGGATGCGAGGAAGACAAGTAATTCAATCCAGAGGGAGTACTTACTAGTCTATTTCACTCAACCCTGCCTCCCTATCTTCATTTCATTTCATTTTTTTAAATGTGGATCACTTATGGATCTTTTTGCATTCTGCGTTTTTTGGTATTTTGAAATATAATTCAGGTCAACCATTCGAGACAAGATTATTCCCCATGCTGTTTCATGGTTTACCGGTGAGGCCAATCAGGGAGAAGATATTGGATTAGAAGACGACGATGATGATGACATTGATGAAGACGATGAGGACGAGGATGACGAAGATGAGGACGAGGAAGATGAGGATGAAGAAGAGGATGAGGGCAAGAGCAAAAAGAAGGTGGGGGAATTGTAGATGTTCTGTTTGATATTTCGTTTCATATTCATTTTCCTGTTTGAAATATAACCTGATGCTAACCATTGTTCATCAATTTTTTTGTGATGCTGCAGACATCTTCTGGGAACAAGGTAATACTTTCTCCAGTTCAATCATGCTTTCATTATTTCTAATCTCTGCACCTTCCTTTAATTACTCTTGAATTGTTATTGACCGACATTTTACCATGTTGGTTGTTGTAGAGGAGTGGAAGGCCACAGGTTCCCTCAGATGGTCCTCAGGGTGAGAGGCCTCCGGAATGCAAGCAACAATAGAATTGGGTCGCTTCGGCAGTACATGTGAGCCGGCTGCTGGAATGGTGCTCGAGATATTATTAGTGGGAAAGGGATTGGGTTTGAAGTTTTGGGTGGTTCTTTATTCTTTTTTCTTTTCTTTGGGCTGTGTGATATTATGGACGAATGATTTGGAGTTTTGGGTCCCTTCTTCCTGTTGTTGGCTTGGAGGAGAATGTCGCCGGTTTAGGTCAAAAAAATAGCTATAGAGGTGCGCCTTGATTTGTATGACGGTGAAATGCTCCATGAACTCGGTTTATATATTGTCTTGTGGTCGTAGTTTTATGAATTGAGCTTCTCCTGCTTCTTGTCTTGCATGCTTTGATTTCTTGCTCTGTTCCCCCTTCTCCATAATGCTTCTGGCTGTGCCATATGATTCAATCAAAGTTTCTCTGGTTGCTTATTTTTTAACTAACTGGTCCAATCTTGTCTTCATCATTCACATCGCTGGGCGTTTCTAAATATTTACTTATTTAATAGCTGTAAAATGTAACTGGCTCTTAATAAAAAATAAAATAAAACAGCGTAAAACATTACTAATGTATTAAAAAATCATGTTAAAAAAAAGTATTGCAAAAAATGGTCAATAATTCATTTGACTTGTGTTTTTTCTTTTACGCAAAGTATTCGTCACTTGTTGGTATCCGGACGAGATTAGTCTTTTATTAAAAATAAATAAATTAAAATTCTGAAAAGATAAAAAAAAAAATGTTCGTATCCGATTCCGGACTCTAGATGAGTACGCTATTTTTTTTTATTTTTTTTTGGCTACACATGAAATTTCTCACACTTTAAATCAATTCGTAATGATTTTTTAATTAGGAATCTTAACTTAAATAAAATTTTCTGTGCCAACGCAGCACGGCCCACCGATCAGTTCAGTTTTCACTTGTTCATCATCAACAAAAGGAGGGAAAAAGGAACAAAAACCTTCTAAAACCCTAACAAAGAAAAATATAAAGCCAGAGGACTTTCTAGTTTCTAGTTCTACCTCCCTCCCTTCCTTCCTTCTCTGTTTTCTGTCTCCAGTCACTGGGCCACTCTCGGCCTCCAATTAATTCTTTGCATGGACTAGCAAACCTTCTTCTTCTTCATTTCTGGGTTTTTGCTTTCATTTGCACAAAAAGACATACCTGCTCTCTGTTTTGTTCTATGGCGAGGCTTCTTCGAAACGCTTCGTATCTAAAACGCGCCTTCTTTGCTCCTGAGGTGAAATATTCTCTTTCAAGACCCCCAACTGGCCCTTTACCGGTTTTGACCTGGATTATTTGCTTTGATTACTGATGCTTGGTTTTGGTTTTGGTTTTCAGGGTTTTAGGAGAGGTGTATTGGGGACATCATCTCAGGTCTGCAACTTCGCTACTAAAGGTAACTCAAAAGTTATACAGTTACCATGCAATTGGATACTTAGACACAGTAGCAAGAGCTTAGAGTTTCATACAATACAGAATGTTCTCGCAACTTGCGTTTTGTAAGGTGTTTAGAAATGGGAATGCAAATGAAGTTGTTATCAGGAAGAATGTTAATGACTGTCGAACATGTTTCAGAATTGTGCTGGAGGTCAAGGAAGTATTTGCAAAGTTGTGTTTTGCTTGTTGGAATGGTTAGAGGGTGGAAATTAATGCTTGGTTCACTCTTTGATAGATAAAGAGGTGGACATGAAATGTGTAAAAACTGTGATTTCTTGCAAAGTTCTGTTTTATCTTTTTGAATTTCAGTGATAAATTGTATTCTGGCTTGTTGGGATTGGTGAAAATGGTGTGGTAAGTGATTATTCTTTAAAAAATTGGCTAGAACTTTTGGAATGATTTTGAAATGGTAATTGACATTAATTTTGTCAATTCCAAGGTAAGAGAAAATCCAAGTCAGATGGGAGTGATTCCAATGATGAAAATTTGTCCAAGAAAGATTTAGCCCTGAAACAAGCGCTGGATCAGATTACAAGCACATTTGGAAAGGGAGCTATAATGTGGTTTGGGCGGTCTAATGCTCCTCTAGAAGTTCCTGTCGTGGCTACAGGTTCTTTTGCTCTTGATATAGCACTGGGAATAGGTGGACTTCCTAAGGTATGTTGAAGTTTTCACTAGAAGAATTCTTTGCTTTGTTTAAACATGGATGCATCCTCTATTTCAGAGGTAGGGTGTTATTAGTTCTGAAAGTACCTAAGGTGTAAATGTTTTAGAGGGAAAAAAGCTGTTATTAAGAATTCTGTCATAAGTTGTTGTGCTTGAACTCATTTCTCAGGTTGAAAGTTCCGATGTGTTTCTGGTTTGGTAGTTTAGAAAGTCCATGTTAATGTTGGCGAGTGTCAGTTTATTTTTATTTATTTGCTGCTTGTGACCTCTCTGGGTTGGATTTCTGTAGGGCCGTGTTGTGGAGATTTATGGTCCAGAGGCTTCTGGGAAAACCACTCTTGCTCTGCATGTAATTGCTGAAGCACAGAAGAAAGGAGGTTGTTTTCCAAACGCCTCTGAAATTTCTATTTATTGCCTTTAGTATTTCAAGTAGGATTAATTTAAACACTAACATCATGGACTTCATAGTAGACACACATTGCCAGATTGGATGTCTTACATTAAATTCTGCTAGTGAAATACGTTTGTAATGGAAACAGGGAAATTGACAGTAAGAGAAATATATATTCAGATGAACTGTTTTGTTTCAGAGATGGGTAAACTGACCAGTTCTCCTAATGTGAAGGATTAATTTAGAATTTTTTGAGTGGTTAAGCACTTGACATCTCTTCTTCTGAGACATTAATGCATCTGCTTCTTTGCAGGTTATTGTGTTTTTGTTGATGCCGAGCATGCACTTGATTCATCTCTTGCTAAGTCTATTGGGGTCAACACCGAGAACTTACTTCTTTCACAGCCTGATTGTGGTGAACAAGCTCTCAGTCTTGTGGATACACTAATAAGGAGTGGTTCCATTGATGTGGTTGTTGTTGATAGTGTAAGTCAGGTGTTTCTGTTTTATATTTTCATGTTGCGTAGACCCGTGTTGGTTATGCATGTCAAAATCAGAGAAGTAGTTTCTGTTGCTGTCATTCCTGCAGACTTTCCTCTATTTGCATGTTGGGCAGTGCTATGTTATCTGATGAATGAAAGAGGGTTTTAGGAGGGATGTTTGCAGGTTGAGCTGAAAATGGTTACCTTTGCTTTACAAAGTCATTGATTTGCAATGGGGTCTTCTATTTTCCTAATGTCTGCTATGGTTGATGATAGGTAGCTGCCCTTGTTCCTAAGAGTGAACTAGATGGTGAGATGGGTGATGCTCACATGGCTGTGCAAGCTAGGCTGATGAGTCAGGCCCTTCGCAAATTAAGTCACTCTCTATCACAATCACAGACAATTTTGATCTTCATTAATCAGGTTGGTTTAACATGAATAGTGCTTTGTATTTTGCAGCAATGTGGGTTAATCCTGTGTTGGAACTTGGGAAACATGTTGACCATCAGCCTCTATTCATTTGTACTAGATATGACATGTCGAATCCAACATGAACTCAGGCACAGTTTTTTCAGTATTATGTGGATTTTTATTCTGTTCCCTAATTGGTTACATCTTTTTAGGTGAGAGCAAAGCTTTCCACATTTGGTTTTGGCGGGCCCACTGAAGTAACTTGTGGTGGTAATGCTCTGAAGTTCTATGCTTCGGTGCGCCTAAATATAAGAAGGGTGGGACTTGTCAAGAAGGGAGAAGAGGTATGGCATTGCATTTCCCCCCTTAATTATATATCAGCTCTTTGCGTGAAAAGGAATTTGTGATATTTATCATTAAACTCATTGTGGAGAGTGATATATTTCTCTCAAGTCAATAGAGCACATATGATACTTTGGCTCACATCATATTATAACCAAGTTTTTTGGGAGACCCTGGTATTTTCCATATTATGTAAGCCAAATGAACTGTGCTAGGTTTGGCTTTGCCACAAATGATTGGATTGGATTGGAGTTTGGGGGGTGAGGCAGAGTAGGTTCATATCTTGTAAACATACCTGCATTTCTTTGTTAGTGATTCTCGTAGGTTATGTCTGCTTGGTGTCATCATTTCTTCCAATTCTTTTGTGACCTGCAGACCACAGGTAGTCAAGTTCAAGTGAAGATAGTGAAAAATAAGCTTGCTCCTCCATTTAGAACTGCTCTATTTGAGCTTGAATTTGGGAAGGGAATATGTCAGGAATCAGAGATCATAGATTTGGCCGTAAAGCACAAATTTATAGACAAGAGTGGTGCATTCTTGTACTTCAATGATCAAACATACCGTGGCAAGGATGCCTTGAAACAGTATCTAGCTCAGAATGTTGACGTTCGAGAAGAACTGAAGGCCATGCTCAAGGAGAAGCTTGTTGCTAACGAGACAGAGAAGGAACCGGAACCAGAGGCTGCTGATGTAGCACCTCCTGAAGAGATCGTTTCACCCGACTCAACAGATGAAGATGCAGTCACTGCAGTTGGAGCATAGCCTAAGTGACCACAAACAAACTGTAAATGGATGTTGTTCTACTAAAGATTCCATGGCACAGCCCAGTTTTGAATGGGATCCTGTGATTTCCGTATCGTTTATCCTTACAGTCTATGTGCTATTCAGGGAGCACAAATTGAAGGGATCGAGGGCCGGAGTGGATGGGGAGGTTTTGGGGCAGGAAATTGGTGAAATTGTCGATGTGAATGTAACCTTAAACTTGTTAATTAGGTAATCAGAAAAGCCGAAAAGAATTCTATTCGATCCATTCTCATTACAGGGCCTACTTCAGCAATCAAATTGTTTTTGAATCGCCGATAAGACTATTATACATCTTGCTTCCAATACATTCCCGAAGAATTAGAGTAGTTATAAGCGAGTTATTCTAGAAACCGAAATGCATTTGGAAAAACGAATGAGCATTTTTTTTTTTTAGGATACTGCATTCTTGAACGTTACATATAGGGACATTCGTTTGAAAATCAAAAAATAAAATAAAAGGACTTAAAATTAAAACTTTAAAAAGAAAATAAAAATACTTCCCTTTCCTCAGGAATTTTATATGAGCTGTGAGCCTTTCTTCGAACACAAGAAAGCTAGTTTACAATTAGGCAAGCCCACCAGAGTTTCCATATATTGAAATTACTGTTTTAGTCCTTACAATACATATAGATACTTCTGATAACATTTAAAAGTTTTCACAAGAGTTTTGATATACTACTAACTCTTAAAAAGATATATCTTTAACATTATAATAATAATTAATAATATACATATATGCGCTTGCGTTCCTGTCAGTATCAAAACAAAACTACACCTTCTCCCTCAGGTTCTCTTCCTGCTCCGTTCCTTCCTCACCTACTGCTCCGATTGGTATCGGAGGCCTTCCGAACCGTCAGCAACTATGGTTCACACCACTAGCAGCACTAGTTTCCAGAATTTCGACGACCCTAGTGATATTCTGTTAGTAACAAGTCAAGATATGATATATCCTGTTACAGAAGCTGACCTACATCAACTCTTTAATCCATATGGACCTGTGGAGAAGATTCTGATAATCCAGAAGTTACCCGCGTTACAAGCTCTAGTTAAGTTTCAATCGGAACAGTGTGCGATTTCTGCCCGGGATTCTCTTCAGGAACACAACATGTACGATGGCGGCTTCTGTCCGCTTGACATCCAATTCTGTAATCTATTTGCTTATCTTTACAAGTATGAGGGATCGGAGGTGGGAGAAAGCGAGGAAGTGAGCAGTGGAGTGGTGACTGGATTTGATGCTGAACTTAAGGGTTCAGTTGAAGTTTCAGGCGAAGGTAGCCACAACCTTTGCAGCAAACCGCTGCAAATTCAGAGCACAGATTTGGAGGGAAATATGTCGACACCACATGTTCGACAGAATGCCACACAGACTCTGTGTGACAAGGATGTGCCGAATGTCGGTAATGAATCCCCTCCAGAGTTTGAATTCCAGTATCCTGATTCGTCTTCTGGTAATAGTCTTACTGCTAAACCCTGAATTTGATGCTTCTATGCTGAGTGTGCTTGATGCATGTTACTATGAATTATGTCTTACTAGAATATTGGCATGGGCTTAAATTTTTTAGGCAGTTTGTTTTATTTGTGGTATTTGAATGATTTTTTCGGCGTTGTGCAGCTTGGACCAATTCTATGGCTCCTTCTGAGAAACCCAACAATGCCAACCAGAAAAACCTAAAATTTCACTACAATTCTTTCAGTTTCATACAACATTGGCTTTTGTATTTGAAGGTTTTTGTGTTCTTGGTGCTTCAGGTACATAGAATTGGAAGCATTTTTTCTAAAACCTGCCCTTTCAACAAGCATTTGGAGAATGAAGATAATTAAGTTGCTATTTCGTGGAAATGCTTGTGATTATCCTCTGTTATGCTAGTACTTGTATGGACAACTTGTAGGAAGAAAATTTGGTCCAACAGTATTTCCTACCATGTTCTGTTTTCAATTTATTACTGATTTGGGTCTGTGGATAATTATGCTAATGGTACTGGAAACTTCTTTCAGGGTATTCAGGGTGCAAGGAAGTTAGTGGCAAGCCATTGGAACAAAAAAATATGAGCCATGGCTCCACCTTAGCCCATGTTGGAATGATTACAGAAAGTGGTATCTTGGGGACTGCCAATTCTTCTATTCATGTAGTACGAGTACCTAGAAAGGAGACTGGAATAGTTAAGTGTTGTAGGCGATTAGTGCCGATTTTTACAGTCCTGGTACTTATAGTGCTCTTGCATGGCATGAGCAAAGATATGGGACTTTTTGAAGGTACTCATAACTCATTTTGTTCCTGATATCTCTCAGGTTCTTGTGGTTGTGATTTAGTTGTATATGAAAATGTTCTTACTATCTTCTGTTCATTGTTTTCAGTGCTTAAAAGCCAAGATGTTCAACCCTGCAAAGGATCCAACATAACTTTTAATGATGTGAAGGGTGTTGATGAGGCTAAAGCTGAACTAGAAGAAATTGTCCATTATTTCAGAGATCCTGAGGTATTGCTTTTGATATTAGCATTTTTCTAAATTCTTGGATGCTAATCAGAGAAATAAAATGAGTTTATGTTGGTGGCTCCCTTAAATTTTCATTTACCAATCTTAGGAGTTTGACATGATATGATGATTGATATCCTTGAGTGCTAGTCCTCATCGTACCACAAAAAGGCTTTTGTCCCCGAAAGAGCTTCTTTCTGTTGGGTATGCAAAGAACTGAAGCTGATCATCATTAACATGAAGTTTGAACAAGAAGCTGCTACTCGAGTGCCAACTGTCCTGTCAGAGTTTTCACCCAATGGTCTTTAGGTTTTATACTTAGTTACTGAACTTTATGTGCTCGTCGTATGAATGGAGTCTGCTTTTATTTTTTCCTTTATGTGAATCATCATGCCCTTGGTCTTGGTTACTATATTTTCACCTTTGTTATATAATTAATAGGAGTTTTACTAGTATCAATGTCTAGATTCTTCACGACATATTGAAGTGCATCTCATTATTTTATTATATCTTGAAATCAACTTCTTGTGCTTTGCAATTTTGCAGCGTTTTACCCGACTAGGAGGCAAACTGCCAAAAGGAGTTCTACTGACTGGCCCTCCCGGCACAGGTAAGACAATGTTAGCAAGAGCTGTTGCAGCAGAATCCAATGTTCCTTTCTTCTCAGTAAGCGGCAGTGAGTTAGAGATGTTTGTGGGTTTGGGAGCTCAGAGGGTCAGGGAACTATTTTCAGCTGCAAAGGAGCAATCCCCTTGCATCGTATTCATTGATGAAATAGATGCTATTGGAGGAACTCACAATGCAGAAGACCCACAATACTTGCGGATGACTTTGAACCAGTTACTAATTGAGCTGGATGGCTTTGAGCAAAATGAAGGAGTAATAGTGATTGCTGCAACAAATTTTCCAGAATCATTGGACAAAGCACTAGTAAGGCCTGGAAGGTTTGACCGCCATGTTATTGTTCCTCTTCCAGATGTTGAAGGACGCCAGCAGATATTGGAAGCTCAAATTTCAAAGGTACTGTATGCTTCCATTGTTCAGAACGAATTTAAATGTATGAAAAGTTTTTGAACTGGGGTCTGGATTTAATTTTTAATCGTCTATAACTTGGAAGAAAATAAAGCTCTGAGCGTATAAGAGTGTACATGCAGAATCAACAATAAACTATTTCGTCTATTCCTGCTTCCATACTTCATATATACTATTAAGTAGCCCGTCGGTATGTAGAACCAATTAAAGATGTATCAGCATATAGTAACTGTAAATTAATTGGCTCATGGATTTAAAATTAATTCCCGAAAGCTTTGTGTTCTACTTGAAGGGGCTGTTGTGTGGGTGGATTTTGCTTAGTTGCTAGAGCGTGCTGGACTAAACCTGATTTTAATATCATTAGAGTGCATCTATATTTTTACTGTCTATAAGTTGCAGATTTCCTATTGATCTCTAGTTTTGACTCCCTAACGACATTGTGCAGGTACTTAGGGGAGATGATGTGAATTTAGCTATCATTGCCAGAGGAACGCCTGGTTTCTCAGGGGCTGAGCTTGCTAATCTGGTAAATTCTGCTGCTATCAGAGCAGCAACTACTGGTGCTAAAGATGTGAGCATGTCCCATCTGGAGTATGCAAAGGACAAGATCATCATGGGTACTGAGCGAAAATCAGCTGTATTATCGGAAGAATCTCGTAAGCTGACAGCTGTCCATGAGAGTGGCCATGCAATTGTAGCAATTTATACTGATGGTGCCCTTCCAGTCCACAAGGCAACCATTGTGCCAAGAGGGAGATCTCATGGCATGGTTGCTCAGCTGCCTGAGAATGATGAGACAAGCCTCTCACAAAAGCAGATGCTTGCCCGGCTTGATGTTTTCATGGGGGGTCGCGTTGCAGAGGAGCTCGTTTTTGGAGAAAGTAAAGTTACTTCAGGTGCATCACCTGATCTCGAGCAGGCAACTTCTCTGGCAAGAGATATGGTGACAAAGTATGGCATGAGCTGGAAAATCGGACACATTTCCCTAAGCTACAATTACGATGGAACGAGAATGAGCTCCGAAATGCAATACCTCGTTGAAAAGGAGATGAAAGGACTCTTGGAACAGGCTTACAATAATGCGAAACGAGTTTTGAACTATCGTAGGAAAGAACTCAAAGCACTGGTGCATGCTTTGTTGGAGCGTGAGACTCTAACTGGGAGTCAGATTAAATCATTGCTCGCTCAGCAGGAATAGATTCCATTCAATGTGTATAGTCAGAGTAGTCAGCAATCAGTGTCTATGCTTTGGATGCGAATGCAGAGATAATAGTTCGAACCACGGATTCTGTGTTTGATCTACCGATCTTGTTTCGGTGTGTTCAACATCTCGAATTTGATGATGCTGTAAAGATTTACTAAACTCACATCAGCGAAAATTATTTCATTTTTGTTGGAGAAACTTATACTCTGACTTTCCATATTTCTGAGGTAAATCCATAGTTGCTATTTGCTAATTACTCCCTCCGTCTATATATACTTGTCGCTTTTACTATTTGCACGCATTTTAAGGAGACCGGATGATTCACTATTTGAGACAATTTTGTCCCGAATTTTTTCTTGAACGTACGTTAAGGATTAACGTACGTTAGAAAAAAAATACGAAAATTTTTGGGGTCAAATAGTGAATCATCCGGCCTCCTTGAGACACATTTTTTGGGGTCAAATAGTGAATTATCCGGCCTTTTTGAGACGCATTTTTTGAGGTCAAATAGTGAATCATCCGACCTCCTTGAGACGCGTGCATGAACAGTGGGCGACATGTATATATAGACGGAGGGAGTAGCATTTTTGATACCTTGTGTTTATCCCTAGCATGAGAAAAGTCTCGGATTGATTTTACTGTTAGTATTAAAAAGTTTGTATTTTTAGCATTATTTGTTTCTATTTCATCCATTCTCATTATCGTTTGCGTAGCAGGTCAATTTTGGCAATTTTGGCACCTAACAGTTGCTAATTGCTAAACAAAACAATGTGTCGAACTATAAAATGCAGCAAAGTTCATGGAGCTTGAAGAACTTAAAACATAACTTCTTACTTTGCACTGTGAAATCACAAATAGGATAACTAAAAAAATGCTCACCAATTAAAAGAAAACAAAAATCTCTTAAAAAGTTTGTTTTTTTTGGACATTAGATAGGAATATAAAGAAAGAGATTTGAATTCCAGATTTTATCCTCCGTCATCCACTTAAAAGTTAAAACCCTAAAATTAAACAAACTCATCAAGTTGTATTTGCCTATTTGGTCCCTTTTCCCTCTTTGCTGACTAACTCTCCATGCAAAGTATAAATAAACAAACAAGTCAACAAAGAGAGTTAAAAATTGAAAGAAAAAGGAAAAAGACCACAAAGCTGGTTTCTAAGGTAATCGCACCTCTCTATCATTAACTATTCTCTCTTAATTTCTAGTTATGGATGCATAAACTAATGGGTTTGTTTAATTTTTACTATTTCAATGATTTTTGAAGTGTTGTGCAGCTCGCATTATGTGTAAAAAACCAGATTCTATGGCGCCTTCTCAGCAAGCAACGAAGAGACCAAAACCCAACAAGGCCAACCAGAAAAACGTCATTCAATCTGAGGTACCCAGAAGAAGAAATGGCATTAACATTTCTTTGGTTTCATACAATATTGGCTTTTGTGTTTGAAGCTTTTAGTGTTCTTGGTGCTTCAGGTACAAAAAGATGGAAGTTTTTTTTCTAAATTTTGGCCTTTCAACAAGCATTTGGTGGATGAAGGTAACTAAGTTGCTATTTCATAGAAATGCTTGTGAATTTGCATTATGCGCAACTAGTTGTCTGGGCTTTGCTGTAGACTTCTTGTGGGCAAGAAATTTTGGTCCAACACTATTTCCTACAATGTTGTGTTTTCAATTTTTTTATTACTGATTGGAGTCTGTTGATAATTATGAGCTAATTGTTTTTGAAACTTAGGGGAAGAAAAGAATATGAGCAGTGGCTCTACCGTAGCCCATGTCGGAATTACTACAGAAGATGGTATCTTGGGGACTGCCAATGCTCCATTTCATATGGTGACAGTACCAAGAAAGGAGCGCCGAATAGTCAAGTGTTTTAGGTCGTTATGGAAGGTTTTTACATTCCTGGTGCTTATAGCGTTATTGCAAAGGATGAGTGAAGATATGGGGCTTTTCGAAGGTACTTATTGTTATTCCTGATGTCAATCAGGTTTTCGCAGTTGTGATATAGATGTATATGAAGAATGTTCCTACAATTTTCTGTTGCCATTGTTTCTTTTCAGTTCTTAAAAACCAAGGTATTCAACCCTGCAAGGGATCCAACATAACTTTTAATGATGTGAAGGGTGTTGATGAGGCTAAAGCTGAGCTAGAAGAAATTGTCCACTATCTTCGAGATCCCAAAGTACTGCTTTCCATATTAGCATTTTTCTATATTCTTGGACGCTATCCAAAGAAATAAAATGAGTTCATCTTGGTGTCTCCCTTAAATTTTCATTTACCTATCTTAGGAGTTCTTTGCACTTGTTAAGTAGATATTTTCATGGTACGATGTTTGATATCAGTTGAGAGCTAGTCCTCATTGTACCAGATGGGTAAGTGAAGAACTGAAGCTAATCACCATTAACATGAAGTACGAACAAGAAGCTCTTACTCGAGTGTCAACTGTCCTGCCACATTTTTCATCCAATGCTCTTTAGGTTTCATGTTTAGTTACTGAACTTTCTGCACTCGTCTTCAGAATGGAGTCTGCTTTGGTCTTGGTTCCTATAGTTTCTCCTTTGTTATATGTTCAATAGGACTTTTGCTAGTGTCCTCGGTCTAGATTCTTTGTGATTATATGGAAATGCATCTCATTGTTTTCAATATATCTTGAAACCAACTCCTTGTGCTTTTATTTCTTCACATCTGAGTTTGACTTTTGCAGCGGTTTACCCATCTAGGAGGCAAGCTTCCAAGAGGAGTTCTACTGATTGGCCCTCCTGGCACAGGTAAGACAATGTTAGCCAGAGCTATTGCAGAAGAATCCGATGTTCCTTTCTTCTCATCCAGCGGCAGTGAGTTTGAGGAGATGTTTGTGGGTCTGGGAGCTCGGAGGGTCAGGAATCTATTTTCAGCTGCAAAGACGCAATCTCCTTGCATCATATTCATTGATGAAATAGATGCTATTGGAGGAGCTCGCAATGCAAAAGAGCCACAACACTTTAGGATGACTTTGAACCAGTTACTAATTGAGCTGGATGGCTTTAAGCAAAATGAAGGAATAATAGTGATTGCTGCAACAAATTTTCCAGAATCATTGGACAAAGCACTAGTAAGGCCTGGAAGGTTTGATCGCCATGTTGTTGTTCCTCTTCCAGATGTTGAAGGACGCCGGCAGATATTGGAAGTTCACATGTCAAAGGTAATGTATGATTTCAGAGTTCATACCGAATTTAAAAGTATGGAAGATTAGTTTGAACTGAGTAGCATGGTCTCATGGATCACTCTAATTATTTTCTGGGTATTTAACTTTTAAATCCATCTGAATGTTCTACCGATTAAAGGTGTCAGCATATAATGACTGTAGGCTAATTGGCTCGTGGATTGTTGGTTAGTTGCTAAGAGCCCTGGGCGAAACCTGGCTCTAATGTCATTAGAGAGTATTTATTTTTAGTGTCTAGAAGTTGCAGATTTCACTCTTGATCTCTTATTTTGACTCCCTAATGACACTTTGCAGGTACTTAGGGCAGATGATGTGAATCTGACTATCATTGCCAGAGGAACACCTGGGTTCTCAGGAGCTGAGCTCGCTAATTTGGTCAATTCTGCTGCTATCAAAGCAGCAACTAGTGATGCTAAAGATGTGAACATGTCCCATCTGGAGTATGCAAAGGATAAGATCATCATGGGAACCGAGCGAAAATCAGCTGTAATATCTGAGGAATCACGTAAGCTGACAGCTTTCCATGAGAGTGGCCATGCAATTGTAGCAATTTATACTGATGGCGCCCTTCCAGTCCACAAGGCAACCATTGTACCAAGAGGGAGATCTCTTGGCATGGTTTCTCAGTTGCCTGAGAATGATGAGACAAGCCTCTCCCGTAAGCAGATGCTTGCCCGGCTTGATGTTTTCATGGGTGGTCGCATTGCAGAGGAGCTCGTCTTTGGAGAAGATGAAGTTACTTCAGGTGCATCATCTGATCTTGAGCAGGCAACTTCTCTGGCAAGAGCTATGGTGACAAAGTATGGCATGAGCAAGCAGATTGGACTCGTTTTCCTAAACTATGATGATGCTACGAGCATGAGCTCCGACACCCGACTCCTCGTTGAAAAAGAGACGAGAGGACTCTTGGATCAAGCTTACAATAATGCAAAACGAGTTTTGATCACTCGTAAGAAAGAACTCAATGAACTAGCTCATGCTTTGTTGGAGCATAAGACTCTAACCGGGAGCCAGATTAAATCATTGCTCGAGCTTCCGATCAGTAGTATAGTCAGAGTAGTCCGCAAGTCAGTGTCTGTGCCACGGATGTAGTTCGAATTCGAACCAAGGATTCTATGTTTTGTGTACCGTTCGATCCTTGTTTCGGCATGTTTGCATCTCAATGAAATTAAGCTGTATGCTCTGACTCTCTCATATTTCTGAGGTAAATGTATAGTTGCTGTGAAAATTTGAAGAGTAAGAGTATTCTTTTATTTCTTACTTATTTAGACTCTTTACATTGGTACATATATATACACATATGAGGGCAATTACAGCAATGAATTAAGGAAAGAAAATAAGTCACTAATTAGGAAGTAAATCAACCACTAATTAGAAAGTAAATCACGACTTATAATATAGGTCAGATTAGAATCTTCAACACCCCCTCTCAAGCTGAGGAATAGATGTTTTTCATTCCTAGATTGGAAATCAGTCCATTGAATGTAGAGGTATGCAGTCCCTTAGTGAGAACATCTGCCAGCTGAGAAGCTGAAGGAACATAAGTCATGCATACCAGTCCTTCCTCTAGTTTTTCTTTGATGAAATGTCTGTCAATTTCTATATGTTTTGTCCTGTCATGCTGCACAGGATTGTGGGCAATCGATATTGCAGACTTCTTGTCACTATATAGCTTTATAGGGCCTTCAAACTGAATTCCTAGATCGTCTAGGATTATTTTTACCCACAATAGCTCACACAATCCAAGGGAGATAGCTCTGAATAGGGCTGGGCACGGGTCGGTTCGGTTCAAATTTGGACAGAACCAGAACCATAACCAGAATTTAGAATCGGTTCGGTTCGGTTCGGGTATTCGTATTTTTAAAGTTAGAACCAAACCGCACCAGAACCATTTGGTTTCGGTTCGGTTCTAGGTTGTTTCGGGTAAGTTTGACATGTCACTAGTCTAACTCTTTCCTTTGAGAGAAAAAAAGAAGTAAATAGATGATGTAAAATTTTCAATACCAACAATACACATGAACGAGCAATAAAACCAATACCAAACGCGGGAGAAACCAACAGTTTAGACAATAAAGTTATCACACCATAATAAAATAAAACTAAACTTGTGTTGCTTAATTTGAATGGCCTACATACTTTTTCTGATTTTTAAAAACTAGAAAGTTTGGAACTATTTTTATTCCGTTACACAAACTAGAAAAAGGATTATATAGCATTCCAATCCTCCACTTAATAATATGAATATATATTATTATATAATATTTCGGGTAAATCGGGTAAATCGGGTTGCATGATATATAGAACCAGAACCAAACCATTTATTTCGGTTCGGTTTGGTTCGGTTCTAATTCCACTATTTTTCGACTTAAAACCCAAACCAAACCGTTTCGGTTCGGTCTGGTTCGGGGAATCGGTTCGGGTTTTCGGTTTTTTTGCCCAGCCCTAGCTCTGAACTCAGATTCTGCTGAGGACCTTGCCACTACATTCTGTTTTTTGCTTCTCCAAGTGATCAAATTTCCTCCCAAAAAAGTACAGTATCCTGTTGTGGACCTCCTGTCCACATGAGATCCTGCATAATCTGCATCCGTATAGCCTTCAAGAGAGAGTTTATTGTTTTTCTTGTACAATATTCCCTTCCCTGGACTGCCTTTAAGGTAGTGTAGTACTCTATAGGCTGCCTGTAGGTGAGGAATTCGTGGATCATGCATAAATTGACTAATTATGCTCACTGCAAAAGCAATGTCAGGCCTTGTGTGAGATAAGTAAATCAACTTTCCAACTAGCTGTTGGTACATCTTCTTGTCTACAACTGGTGCTTCTTTAGCTTCTCCCAACTTATGATTGGCATCTATAGGTGTAGAGGCTGGTTTACACCCAAATTTTCCTGTTTCTTTCAACAAATCTACCACATATTTCTGCTGGGATATGAAGATCCCTTGTGAAGAATAAGCAACTTCTATTCCAAGGAAGTATTTTAGTCTCCCTAGCTCTTTTAACTCAAATTCTGAAATTAGCTTCTGTTTCAATTCATCTTTCTCCTTATCATCATCCCCTGTGACAATGATATCATCAACATACACTAGGAGAATGGTGACTCCACCAGTAGTGCCTTGTTTGATGAATAAGGTATGATCTCCTTGACTTTGCTTGTATCCAAACCCCTTCATCGCCTTAGAGAATCTCCCAAACCAAGCCCTTGGTGATTGTTTTAGGCCATAGAGTGCCTTTTTGAGTTTGCAGACCTTGTCACCTTCATTCTCCTCAAAACTTGGTGGCATGCTCATATAAATTTCTTCATCAAGCTCACCATGCAAGAAGGCATTCTTTACATCATATTGAAGGAGAGTCTAGTTGTAGTGCGCTGCAAGTGACAGAAGAATCCTTACTGTATTCATCTTTGCCACTGGGGCAAAGGTCTCCTGATAGTCTACTCCATATGACTGAGTGTACCCCTTTGCTACTAATCTGGCCTTGTACCTCTCTAGTGATCCATCTGCCCTATATTTGATAGTAAATACCCACTTGCACCCTACTATATTTACTCCAGTAGGTCTTTTCACAATCTCCCAAGTTTTGTTCTTCTCCAATGCATTCATCTCGTCCTTCATCGCATTTCTCCATTCCTCCTGTCTTAAAGCTTCAAAAACAGTGTTAGGAATACTAATAGCATTTAGACTCAAGATGAACCTCTTATGTGGATCTGAAAGGTGTTTTAGTGAAATGTAATTTGATAGTGTTGATTGATCGTTATTTCACTTTGATTTGTTGTCTCTTTAATTAGTTATTGAGATGATAAATATGCTACTTTGACCCTTTTTCCTTCCTTTTTTCAGAAGTACACCTGAATACCCAGAATTAGGAAAAGGAATGAAAAGGCCGAAGATTAGAGCAAAAATGATCAATTGGTGTTGAGCAGATTTTCCAGGCGCATTTCCCGTCCATCTCAAGGCCCTGAGATGGAGCGACCTGGCAGATTCCAGTTTTGGCAGCACTCACCATGTTTTCCCGTGCTACATTTAATTATTCCTGAGTGCTTTTCTTGTCTGCTTGGGACTTGGAAAATAGAGCCAAGATGTTCCCAGCATGCTATACTCTCCCTCACGTGGCTCAAAGAAACAAAACATAGTGGAGAATGTTTAGCATGCTTGTTTTATGGATTTATTAACTTGGGAATATTTTATTCTATTGGGGGCTGCTCCCCTTTGCTGCTGTTTTAATTGAAGGAGCTTGGACAGCAGAAAGGGGAGGGGGACCAGACGAGTCCAGAAAGAGAAGAGAGGGGAACGGAAGAGAGACTTTTCTCTCATCTTTTGTATTTTCGTTTTTCCTTTGTAAATTACTTGTAGTTTGCTGTTTTGATTGGTTGTAATTAATTCCTCCAATTCCTGGTGGGGATTGAGAGGTTAACAATTCCAGTATGTTGTGAGACTTCTTGTTCTTAATTAAAAACGTTTTCATATCTCTTTTCTTGCTTGGTTTAATGTCAATTTGTTCATGTTGGATTTAGGCTTAGCTAACCTATGTTTAGCATGAATGATTACAGTAGAATCACTTTAATGCCGCGTTTCTGCATTAGAGAGAACTCGAGTGGACAACTAGTGGATAGGGTGGTGTCCTCCTTGAAACTAGAAGAAGAAAAGGGTTAGTTTTGAGGTCCATGGACTGCAAGTGCGTCCATCTCAAGGTCTAGGGAAGGGCCTTCCTAATCATATCAACAATCTAGGAATTTTATGAGCGTGCTTGTTCCTTTACTGAGTTTCTTGGGTGACAGCGGGGAATTCCAGTAGAGTGGCGGACAGGTACAACATAGAATTGTTAAGGGAGTTAGGGTCGCACGATTAGCTTCTCTTCATGCGGCTTGAGTAGGAGGAGGCTTGGAGATCGCCCCTGGATGAATCTCTATAACTTCCCTATGAAATTGTTTTGAAAATGTTTTTTATGTCAATGAACAACATGGAATTGTTACCTCAAGAGATCTCTACCGGGAATAATATTTCCCTCATCCTTTCGCTTTCTTTTTCTTTACTATTTTCGTATTTCTTTTACTGTTTTTATTTAGAGCATGGCAGACTCATCTCAAGGCCTTGAGATGGAGCTGTCATGTCTCCTGCTTTATTTTATTTTCCTGTCATTTATTTTCTGTACTGTTTTTACCTCCCCTTCATTTTGATTAGTTTGGTTTGGTTGTTTGCAGGAGAATAAGCATTAGGCCGATAGTCCCTGTGTTCGATCCTCTTGCCGCTATGCACAATCTTTTTTGCTGCTTAGTGAATAGTTGTAATCTTTTTATTTATGATCGGATTCGACACCCGTCAGTGGGTACAAGGGTTTCTTTGTGCATTCTCTGGTTCCTTTCCTAATAGCAATTGGTAGATCAATATCATTGTTAGGGTCATCTAGTAAGTCCGTATTTTGATTGGATGGAGGTTGAGTAGGACTTACATTGGTTTCATTTTGAGGAGAGGGACTGGACTCTTGGTCTTGTATCAACTCAGGAATAATTCTTCTTGAGTATACCCGAGAGAATCTAGATAAATCTGTAGCCTTAGGATCTTCTTGTTGTGGTGCCTGAATTGGAGCTACTGGTGGAGCTTCTGCTGGTGGAGCTGCTGGTGGATTAGGTGGAAGTTTCAATGGTGGGATAGGCTGGGAATTTTCAAAATTGAGCTCTTCTACTTGGGGTGAAATTTTCTGGAAGAAGGGAACACTTTCTAAAAAAGTGCATCTATAGAAACGAACCTTTTTCTGGTGATTGGATCATAACACTTGTAACCTTTTTGAGTAGGAGAGTATCCCAAAAATATACATTTTACTGCTCTCGGTTCTAATTTATTCCTAAGAGGTTGATGAACATGGACATAGGCTGTGCATCCAAATATCCTAGGAATAAGACCATTTGTAGTTCTGAAATGTGGATAGAAAGAGTTTAGGACAGTCATAGGGCTTTTGTTTCCCAAAATAGGAGATGGCAATCTATTAATCATGTATGTAGCAGTAAGAACTGCTTCTCCCCAATAGGCCTTGGGAACATTTCCTTGAAATAATAAAGCTCTAGTGGAGTTAAGAATGTGTCCATTTTTCCTTTCTGCAATTCCATTCTGTTGAGGTGTATAGACACAAGATGATTCATGAATAATTCCTTGTGACTGGAAATATGAGGAAAGAGTGTTATTAAAGTAGTCTTTAGCATTGTCTGTCCTAAAGCACTTAATCTTAACTCCAAATTGGTTTTGGATCATAGAATGGAAGTGAGGGATAATGTTACTGACATCAGATTTTTGTTTGAGTAAGAAAACCCATGTGACCCTAGTGCAATCATCAATCAAAGTAACAAACCAGCGAGAGCCAGAAATGTTTGGAATCACAGATGGTCCCCATATATCACTATGAATCAATTGGAAAGGCTGAGAACTTCTCTTATCACTTATAGGAAAAGTCACACGAGTATGTTTTGCAAGTTCACACACCTCACAATGAAATGATTCTGTATCTATTCCTAGAAACAGGTGAGGAAACATAACTTTTAGAACTTTAAAGGATGGATGACCTAAACGCAAATGATGTAACCAAATGGTTTCCTTAGTTGTCAAGCTTACTAAAGCTACGAGTTCTTTAGTTTTGACCTTTGGAGTAACTTCTAGTTGATACAAGTCATGCCACTCCTTAGCCAGTCCAATCCTCCTCCTCGTTTTTTGGTCTTGAAAGGTACAATGTGTGGGAAGAAATATAGCACAACAATTGGCATCATTGGTGAGTCTGTGGATAAAAATGAGGTTAGCTGATAGTTCTGGTACATGGAGGACATTTTTAAGAATGATAGTAGGTGTGACTTGTATGTCGCCAGTACCGGCCACAGTGGCTAGGGAGCCATTTGCAACAATAACTTGTCTGTTGCTTGGACAGGGTGTGTAGTTGTGAAAAGGTTTAGATGAGTAGGTCATGTGGTGTGAGGCACCTGAGTCTATCAGCCAAGTATTCTTATAACATTGCTTTTGAACATTTAAAACAGTAGGGAATGTAGTTATGCCTGTCACGATTGAGGATGAGGCTGCTGCTACTTCTGTTAGCTTTGTATCCAGTGAATCCAATAGCTGTCTCAATTTTTCAACCTCTTCTGGGTTGAATCCTTCTACAGTACCGACTGTGACTGCTTCTGTCATTCTGGCTTGGGGCTTTTGCCAACCCCCTTTATTTCCTGCCTCTCTGTGTAGCGTCTTCCCATGCAGTTTCCAGCACTCTTCTTTAGTGTGCCTTGGTTTATTGCAATAGATGCACCAAAGATCATCTCTATTCAAATTTTAACATGGTAGCGGAGCCGAAGGTTCATTGGCCCAGTGATTATCCTGGAGTCCATCCCATTCCACGTGCTAACCTTGCTAAGTCGGTTGCACGTGAGGGAGGATGTTGAGTATTAAAAATACCACATCAAAAAAAGGAGTCATGATGGCCCATTGGCCCAGTGATAATCCTGGAGGATGTTGAGTATTAAAAATACCACATCGAAAAGAAACATCAATTAATAACTAAGTATATGGTTGAGGGAGGACAACCTTCCATAAGACTTGAGTCTTTTGTGATTGGCCCAACCTCAACCTATCAATTTCTAACGGTTGCTAATTAGCATATTTGATTACCCAGTTTTTAATCCCTAGCATGAGAAAAGTCTCAATTGCTTCTTCCGCGAGGAACTAGGACGAAATTCTTAAGCGAATCACGTCCACCACATAGAAATATAGAATGGTGGACGTGGATAGCATTTTTACGTGTTTAAAATTTGCTTCCTCATTTGAAATATGTAGGTTTGTTGATTCTCGTCGTTGTCATTTGATTTCTTTTCTGTTCCATTTACTTCACTGTCTTGTGATTTTTTTTAATGCATAGAGAGTTGTTTGGTAGTTTCCTTAAATTCCATATTAGGTTGGACAATATTTCTTCCTAGTTTTCTAGTCAATTTACCAAACTTGATTTATTTGGTATTCGGTAAGTTTCATGTCAATTTCCTTTTTTATTGAAAAATATTTCTCACATTTAAATATGAATGTGACTTTTATGAAAGTTTTTACTTTTAGGGATGAAGACCCATTTTATAGTAGAATTTTCACAAAAATCTAATTGTATATTATAGAATCCCTGCAATAAATAAGAAAATCATACAAAAACTAAATTGATTAATACTCATTCCAAACAGTTTCGGGTAGAGTATGGCCCAATTAAGGCCCAACGAGACGATGCTCGTCGTTTATTCGTGAGGGTCGTCATCCGACATCATTTATAACGACAAGTCGGATGTGATTTATTTATTTATTTCTCTTTCAAACAAAAAAATACTAAGTATTAAATAATTACGTGGATCAACAAAAAAATTGTTGCAGCAATTTCGTAATATGATATTAAAATCCTGTCACTTCCATTTTGAACACAAGCACCAAGTATGAGTGGGCTCACTCGCAGGAAGCTCACAAGAAACATGCAATGAAATTGAGTAAACGCATAATTCAAATCTTGAAATAAGTACTGAATTTGGACTTTTTAAGACATTGATAGATCCATTCCTGCCAGCTAGTCATGATACAAGATCTTGTGAGTGCAAGCAAGCTTGCAACACATCTGTCCACTTTCCACACAAATCTCATATGGCATGAGTGGAAATTTTTAAGTGAGCAGGAAAAAGAAAAGGAGCTGTAGAATATTTAACTATCTATAAAACCTTAATTCTTGTAATTTGTTCCATAAATCATACATATTGAAATATAAGTTGAACATGCCTTACAAATCAATAAAATATATCTTAAAATTTCCTAGATTATGCATCTTTTATTTTACGAGGTTCAAATATCCATAGATAACTTTTCTTATAATTAAGCTGGTCGATAGATGAAAAATATTTATGGTGTTATTTGAATTTTTTGAATAAAAATAAGCATTATTTTTTCTATAAAAGAAAAATAGAATTAGATGAAAAGTTGACGTGACGAGAAATCGATTTTAAAAAGAGCAATTAATTAAATCCAAGAATGGGGAAAATAATTGCCAGTCAAAACCGCCGTCTCAGAGTCTTAAGGCCTTTTTGGTCTCCAAGTAGAAAAAATAAAGACCGGATTTGGATTTCCTAATCTCTTATGCCGTGGTCGCAAAAATCCATTAAATAATACTCCCTCCGGGCTATAATAATAATAATTATTTTTTATGAAATATTACTATATATTTTACTTAATTTTTTAATATTTATTTTACTGAATATTACAGTTTTAGAAAATCAATTAAAATAATTCAGATGGATAAAATTTATTAAAGTTTGTATATAATTATTTTAACTATTATGCGATTGATTGAGGCGAACAAAGCGACATGAGTTGGTGAGTACCGAGTACAATCTTGAAAGAAAAAAAGGTAGTACGTTTGAATTGCATCACTCGGCCCAATGGACCCATCAATCTTTATCTATCCATCACTTAAAAAAGTTTTCGGTCAAATTTGGGCGACACGTCAATTTCAGTCTCATCGTTCGCACAAGAAAACATATACATCGAGTTGAGTACTAATCAACAAAACCTTGCTATACCCTAAAATGGGGGGAGGGTTGCAACAAACATTGAAAGAAAAATAGGAAATTGGGGGCGCCGCCAGAAATGCTTGGGTCACTGAGCCAGGTGCTCAACGACTCTTCGAACTGCTTCCTGGAAGCCGGACTCGTCCCATTCGTTCCCCTACAATTAATAATATTCCATATCAAATCACTTTTTTATTTATCTAAATCCAATACTTTAAAAAAATTTGATTACTGTATTTAACCATTTCAATTTATAATTTTCTTAGACACACATGATGTATTTGTATGTGTTGTTTGTTACAATTAATTACCGACTAATTTATTAGTTAGACAATTTTGCTTAAATTTGATATGAACATAAAATGTTTATACGCACCTCAACGTTAAGTCTCAAGATCACACGACTGAAAGAAGCTGTTTGTACGGCATGAGTGTCTGCTTCTATAGACGCCAGGCTCACATCCCTAACTTGTTTCAAGAACTCCAATAATCGAATCACCACATCCGCCACAGCAGTGTCTCCTCTCACACTCACTTGCAAGTCAACGACACGTCGCCCACCATATGTTGATCCAGACGCATCAATAATCTCAACACCAACTCTTTCCCTTGGCGGCTCAATAATACTACTCTCTCCGTTATTACTTCCTTTCAAAAGCTGAGCCTGTAGTTGCTGGTTTTTCCGGCTAAGTTCCTCAACTTGACCCTTCAATGTCGATAAGTACTCCCTCGTTCGAGTCAGAACCGACGCCTTATCTTTCTAGATAATTCAAAAACAATATTAATTCACCGCAGATTCTGATACCATGTTAAAGAATCCATATACTAAATCTTTTAATACAGGCTTTGCTACCATGTTAAGAAAACAGTACTGATAATAAAGAATCAATATTATGTATTCTAGTACGGGCTCTGATACCATGTCAAAGAAGCAGTAGTGTATTTATGCAAAATTAATTGTGTCTTACTTTAGTTTCTGGAGGAAGTAGTGTTCTTAATGCTTGGAAGCTATCGTTGATCTTTTCACGCCGTTTCCTCTCAGATATCATATGGTGTAGATTGGCCGTAGGGCGGTTAGCCAGGAACTGGTCGTGTCTGGCTATGTTCATGCTTCTGTAGTAAGAGATTGCTCGTTTAATCATACTTTTTCTTTGCAGGGTCCTTCTCATTGATGATGGTGTTGTTGTTGGTGCTAAAGATGATTGTGATGATCTGTAATTCTTGAAAGCACTCATGTGATCATGGCCTTGGGTGTGCTGAAGAGCTATAGCTTGATGTGAAGAGGAGGAAGAAGAAGAGGCAGAAGGAGGAGGAGAAGTCAAAACTGCTAGAATGGCATTTGCCATTAGGGCTTCTTCGTTCTCAGTTGTTGGTAATCTAACATTATTACGCGTCAGGGCAAATTGTTGCATGGCTTGCCTGTGACTCTGAGTACTAGCTATGCTCTGATGATCATATGGTTTCAAAGATTGGAATATGGATTCTTGATAAAGAGGGTTGTTAGTTGTGGTTGGGAATGGGGTCATTGCGCGAGGCGGGATAGTTGTGGTTGGAATTTGTTGGAAAGATGGTAGAAACGGGAAAGATGAGATTGGAGTACTAGTAGATGGGTGCAAATTAGTAGATTGGATGAGTTCTTGGAGTGGGTTGGTTGTGTTGATATTAGGAATTAATGCTTGAAAATGGAGATGATCATGGTCTTGGAGTGATTGAGGTTGATGTGGAGGAGGGATGTTGAAGAGAAGAGGTGTGCTATCTGGACTATCCATGGAGAGGGATCTCAACGAGGATGAAGATGATGAGTGTCGGCTCGGCTCCGCTATAATTTGGGAAGAAAGTTCTCTTCTTGGTGATTGCTTTAAGGAGAAGTCATCTGGAAACCAATTCTTCATCTCATTCTGTGTATTCATCTGGAAAAATAAAAATGAGGATTAGGAGAGGGAAGAACCAAATGAATTCTAATATTACAAAGTTAATGATAAGTTCTTTTTAATTACCTGATTGACATTGGACGACCAACCTATTTCAATCTCCCCACTTGTGCACCCCATGAAGACTGCAGTCTTTAATTATGCAAGAATTGCTAGTTAGAAGTTAGGAATAATTAAGTCTAATTATAACAATCAAGTACTCTAATTGGGTGTGGGAGAAAAGAACATTGAAACAAACCTGAATTCTTGCTGCCTGCAAACAAATGAAATAAGTCAGCTTATAATTAATTTTGCACCACATTTGAATAGATTAATTCAACAAGATACTTTTGTTGAATTATTCTTTATCAATTCTTTATCATGAAAAACAATAATCGTTTAAAAGAAAAGTATAATAAGTACGTACTTGATAGAACAGCCTTTGTTCATCCAAAGATGCCACTCGTTGGAGTTCCAATTCCTTCATCTCTAAGTACGGACTCTTGTTCTTGTAAGCAATTCCAGGAACACAACTATATTTATAGTAAATAAAGAAAATATCAAATTATGTACAAGATATCATAACTCAAAGAAAGAAAATGGAAATGTTTGCCGTGCATTTATACTTATGATTTGTTGCAATGATTTGTTGAGCTCGATATTGGTCGAAAAGCCTTCGCGCTAAACTTCCAGAAGAAGAGCTAGGCTGGTACAAGTTACTCTCTTCCAGGTAAAATCCATCGAAGAAGGAGAAACAACTGGAAATTGAGGTAAATCACACATCAGCAAACATGTACGGCAGAATAATCAATAAATGCATGCAGAACTGAAAGACAGTTACGTTATGAATTCGAGTGATATAATTGCGTACTTGGAGGGAGGAGGAGTGTAGAACCAGAGGCAAATGTAAGTTGCTTGAAGATGTTGGATGATGTAGTGAAGAAAGGTGGAGCGCTCCACTTCACTAATAGCAAAGAGGGCATCCATATAATCGTACTGCTGATCATCCCATCAACCCCTTAACCTTCTTTTGTTTCTCTCATCTGATCATCATCTCATATACATATACATATAGTATATGAAAAGTAAATGCTAATGATGATCATTTTTAAGGAAAGATCAACCAATTTGAAAACTATGGAAGGAAAGGAAAGTGATAGCTAGGGTTACTTTGTTTAATTTGCTGGGTTTCGTTTGAAAAGTAGTAGAAGTGTGTATTCTATTAATCAGAGATGAACGTATAAATATTGATTTTGTGCATATTTTGGATGAGTAATTGGTAATGTCTTTGGGTTTGGTGGGGTTTATAATTTGTGGAAGAAATTGAAAAGGAGGAAGGAGAGGGAGATTATAAAGAAAAGCTTGAAAGAAAGAAAAGTATTGGGTCAAAGTCAACCTCTCCCGATGCTTTGAAATTAGTCAGGAGAAGGAAGCTAGACTCTCTCCTTCCTTCCTCTTCCTAATTTCCTTCTTCATTTTTGCCTACGTTTCTATTTTTGTTTGGTCACCCTTGGTTTTTGTGTTCTCTAACTTCCCACCACAAAACCGATGGTGACATCAATAGTTTCCAAAAAAAAAACAAGATTGGTGTTTTTTTCTAAAATTTAATTAATCGATCGTATCAAATTGCTCATAAATTGTTTGTTGATAATAAAGATTAAAGTATTAGTAAAATTTTAGTTTAAATTTCACATCTATTTAAAAAACTCAACGGCAGTGATAAAACAAGTGTCACGTATATATTTTTATTAACTGATTGACAATGATAAATCTTATTACCCACTAAAATATAAAATTATTTCATATACAATAATCGAAAAAACCAACTATTCCTACTTAGCAAGTGAGAAGCTAGCTAGTTTCCTGATTAATAAATTTTAGTTCACTTTCTAATAAGTAATAAGCTATTCTTCGTATGGATACCAATTTTTGTCGTAATTTGCATTACAATCTTCTTCATCACATTTTGGTCAAAAATAAAGAAAAGCTGTCTTCATCCGTACTATGCAAATGATTCTGTCCACCAGTTTCAGCCACAGAACAGTGCGGGCTTAAACTTGCCAGTTACATCCGTAGCGAATTGATTGGTAGAAATATGCGCCATACATAATTAAACATAGATAGATGACTAATAATGGTTATAGTCAAGTAGTAATAGATTTTGAATTCTAATTATAAGAATAGAGCGAATCATGCATGTTGGGAGAATGGATCGCCACCCTTAATTTGAAGACCCAATAAAATTTGAATATGATCAATCGAGTTAAAGTAACACTTGAGGATAAAAAATTAATAGTTTTACTACAAGACTTATGAACTAACTTGAGCTCAAGCAATTTACATTTTTCCAAGTCTATCAACATTTCCTATTCTTTCTTTTGAGTTCGATCAATCTTGAATTCCTAAATGTTAAAAGCTTGAATTCAAATTGAGATCAAATCCTGCCACTTCACTAGTACGTATACTTCCACGAATTCTCGATCAAAGGTTATAACTTATAAGCACAAAAATTTAGTGCGTGCATTTATCAAGCAGAATATAGTGCAATGATGTAAGATCTGATCAGACCGGGAAAAAAAACTAAAATCTGAACGAGTCGTTTCTATTTTTTCTTCTGATTTTTAAAACAAAAAATATAAAATAAAAAAACCAGTTTTTCTTTTAGGCAAAAAAATAAAAAAGTAGAAACAAAAATGATAACAAACAAATAAATTAAGGTCGATTAACCATCAAGCCTGTTTTGGTCAACCCATATTCAACATCTCTTACCATAACCATAAGAAAAACTTAATTTATCATCTTACTCTACTAATCCAGTTTTAAAAATAAATAAAAAATCCAAAGCCATCGGATAGTGCTCGAGTAAAACCTAAAAGAATAGGAAAGCTCTCTTTTACTAGTTTGTATCCACACGTGTGTACGTATAATATTTTGATGTGTTCACACAGAGATGATTATTTCTCTTGTCCACATTTAAAATGGATTTGTCTTGCACAAACACGTTTGAACATAAAAACTTATGAATACAAAATATTTGATTTAATTTGAAGTGAATTTGTCTGAACATGCATGTGGCTGGCCTGGTCCCGATCGATCTGAACCATGGAATAAATCTCTCTTTTTTCACCTATAACATATGTCATTATATAAACAGCTTGCTTTAATTTGGATCAAGTCATGATCATAAGTAAAAGTTGGAAAAATTACTAGTTTCGCACTTGTAAATTTGTAATGTATACACTACTCATACCCACCCATATCCATTGATGAAGCAATTAAGTTCTTTAAAGGGTCAGGATTCTGATATTGATGAAGCTCGTGAGTTCATAGCTACTCAATCGTACACAAGTTGAAGAGACATTTATTTTATGCATAAAGTCTGGTGTGCCTTGCATTTCGTTTATATGTACCCTTAAAATCTTATTCATTTGACTCTTCATCTTATAATAGCGTGCTCAATCAGCAGCTAACACCTTATATGTGTCATTTTTTAATTTTTGTTTCTGAATTTCCATGTCATGAAATATGAAAATTTCAAATAATCCAAAAATACAGTCGTATGAATATCTCAATTAAGAAAAGAAAACCAAGTTATAATTACATAATTTAAACCTCAGTAAAAATGACTACTAATTTAACCGATATGGGCCAGGTTAGGACGGCCCATGCCCATTTCCTGCCAACTGGACAGAACAAAAATGATTTTTTTTTTGTTCTGGTCGAGACAACTATTTAAAAACAGTCAACAGCAACTACTCACAAGTCACACCCACCCTCCTCTATCACTCCGCCGATCTCCGCTTAACCATGACCTCCACCACAACCGCCGCAGCCACCGCAGCTTCTCAGCCCATCGAGCATATTGTACTTTCAAAGTCAAAGACGAGACCGATCCCGCAAAAGTCAATGCAATGATCGACTCCCTCGACGGCCTGATGGGTCCTATCCACCACATCAAATCCTCCCCCATCCCCTTCACTCACATGGCCCACAGCCGATTCTCCTCCAAAGAAACCCTCGGCGCGTGGTCCACACACTCCTCACACCTCACCGTCATCAGAGACCAAATCCTCCCCATCTGCGATGACGTCGATTGGGTCGCCGATGATCTGAACGGGCCTTGGCCCTTCCTCCTGGATCTGTGGCTCGAGTGGCACAGATGAAATTAAATGAGGATTCGGGGGAGGAAGTGAAGGATGAGGTTTTGGGGGTGATTAGAGGGATTAAAGAGAGATTTGGAGGGACGATTAATCAGATTAGTTGCGGAGAGAATATAACTCCGGCAAGAGCGAAAGGGCATTCTGTTGTTTCGATTGCTGTTTTCGGCGGCGGAGTGAGCGAGGTGGAGGCTGCGGATTCGAACGACGAGTTGCTGAGTTTTGAGCGGGAGAAATTACGGGATTGTCTTGAGAGTACAATTGTCGTTGACTATATTATTATGAGAAAGTTGTATTCAGGAAAGAAGAAAAAAAAGGGAAATATTGTTGTATTCTGAAATTTTCAATATCAAATGCTTTTATTTTACTGATTTAAAAGCTACTTTAATGCTAGTTAGAAACTGTAACTTGTTGAAATATAAGGGTAATTTTCTCGACATGGTTGCTATCATTTTTCACGCTTGATTTTGTGAATAACTGCTTTATCATTTGGACTAATGTTATTTATAATCTGGAACAAATAATAATCTTTTTTGGTTTTGCCACATTTTTTTTCTGCCCTTCTTAATGGACAAACTCTATTCGAAATAAGTTTTTTACCCATTCACAAAGGATGGTGTTAGACACTAATAACAAAAAATGCAATCCAGGATCCCCCAACGTTTTACAAAAAAATCGATTGAGTCTCTAATGTATTTTGAAATTCAATAAAATTCATAAAATTTGTGTATAAAGTTCGATTGGGTCCTTCCATGACAAAAATCTTACCCAGCCGTGTCAAGTTTATCTATTTATTTTTTCCTACCTTTTTCTTTTCTTTTTATCTTTCTTTTTAATATTTTGGTAATAATAAATTAATTTTTGTAATAATAACCATAATAAACTATTTATTTATTATTTATTTTATTTTTATATTATTATCCTAATTAAGTAAGGGAAATCATTAGATTGTTTGGCAATAATTATGTTTAAAATTATTTACTATCTTTTTTTCATGTTTTTCATATATTAATATTTTGGGTCACATTTATTAGATAATATTAATAAAAAATTAAAGATAACGAAACGCGTTACCATATTAGATTTTTTACACAACGGAGACTTTAACGAACCAAAAATTATAACATTAAAGATTTTATTGAACCTAAAAATACGTTAAAAACCTGATCAAACTTCTTGTAAAACGTTGGGATCCTAGGGTGTATTTTCTCCAAAAAACCAAAAAAAACAAAAAAAAAATACTACTAATTGCTTGTAGTAATTTACCGTAAATTTACCGCAAAAAAAGCGACATGTCATACGGTTAACTATATTATCCAACAAGTGAAAGACAGATCGCCACACGTAGCTGAGATCTAGTATCGGAGGCGCGTAAAAGAGTCGAGACCGCGCTCAGACAGGAAGCTTATCTGATCTCCACGGAAGCAGTAATTATTTAAATTCCACTATTTCTTAAATGAAAACTCTTATTTCTAATTATACAAGTAATTTCTCAAATTCCCTTACTACCAAAACACACCCCTCCCTTCATCAATTTCACCACCATCCTTTCTTCCTCTTCCTCAGGCACGCATCGGCTCACTCCGCCGCCGCATCTCCGCCGTTCCCCTCACTATGGCCGCCCAATCCGCTCCAGAACCCGGTAAGATTGCATAACTAGTTGATTACGAGTTCGTTAGATTTGCTTTTGTTTATTATTAAAAACTGTACTAGTAAATAAAGAGAGTGCTGTGTTTTCAGCAGTTCAGGTTCAGCAGCAGAAGGTCACTATATCAAACAAACACGGTGAGAATCTGGTGGGCTTGTTGCACGATACTGGATCGAAAGAAATTATCATCTTATGCCACGGTTTTCGTTCCACCAAAGTTCGTCGTTCTCGCTCCCATCTCTCACCCTCTCTTCTGCAATCTGTGTTCATGTCTCACTTAGGCGTTGCTATTGTACGTGCAGGAGGAGAAAATTATGGTGAACATTGCGCTGGCATTAGAAAAGGAAGGAATCAGTGCCTTCCGTTTTGACTTTGCTGGAAATGGGTAAGATGCTAATTTGGCTACTGATTGTCACTTCTTTTGGTATATTGTAATTTGTGGGTTATAATTTCATTGCGATTTCTTCTAGGGAAAGTGAGGGTTCGTTTGAGTACGGGAACTACTGGAAAGAGGCTGAGGATTTGCGCTCTGTAATTGAACATTTTAGAGGAGCGAACCGTGTTATACATGCCATTGTTGGGCATAGTAAAAGTATTGACTGATCACTGTGCATTATAAAAGAAGTCATTCAGAGTCACTTAGATCTGTCATGGAACTCTCGTGAGTTGGTTTCTTTGATGCTGAATTTTGGATATCATGAGATAGTTCTAGTAATTGCATAGATAGAAGTTGACTAGCAATTAGGAGCAATTCTGCAACACATTGACAGGCTGATATCATTTGAATGGTAGTGGGGATATTGTTTGAAATGTAGCGGTTATAGTGAATTGGAAATGGTGATGCAAACCATTGTGGCTGTAGAGAACAGCACCACATGAAACTTTTGCTTGTTTTAGCTTGCTGGCAGTAGGGTGGTAGCATATATAGTGTGAATTATGTCGATGGGGGATATTGACACTTAATGGTCTGGTTGTTTTTGACAGCCTAGTGATGTCTGTGTTTTCATCTTGTGCTTCAAGTTTCTGTTTCTTGTTCCCATTCTGGAAAGCTCTTTTACTGAATAAAGTTATTTCAGGAGGTGGTGTGGTGCTTCTTTATGCTTCCAAGTATCACGATATCAGTACAGTTGTCAATCTTTCTGGGCGTTATGATCTAAAGAGAGGCATCGAGGACCGGTTTGGGAAGGAATTCATGGTAAAGATCAAGGGAGATGGATTCTTTGACGTCAAGAATAAAGCAGGTGACTCCTTTTTCTTATCAGATCTTCTAAACTAGGAAGAGTTTCAATTATCCATCTACATCATGGTCGAGTTGTTCTCTCTCTCGGACATACACAAACACGTTCAAAACACTAATTGGTTTTTAACTTCTGCAGGAGATGTTGTTTATCGTGTTACTCAAGAGAGTTTGATGGATCGCCTCAACATAGATATGAATGAGGCATGCCTTCTAATTGATAAAGAATGCAGGTGCGCATAATTTCCATTGTAGTAGCTTTTTTTCTTTCCAGTACTGTTCATTGTAGTTGTCCTATCATTTTTTTTCTTATCCGGGCTTTTCGTATGAGAAAAGGTACGAAAGTCCAGTTGGATAGTTTGTGGCCAAAGTTATTTTATATGGAGAAACCTTGCTATTCTCCAGTCAATTAGTAGATGAAATGGAGCATTTAGCACTAGAATTGTTGAATGGGTCAGTAAATTGGTTGTGTATGCGCCATTGACTCACCACTACTCCCCGTGCAGGGTCTTCACGATTCATGGATCCGCAGATGAGGTTATACCTATCGAGGATGCACATGAATTCGCCAAGATCATACCTAATCACAAACTACACGTCATAGAAGGAGCAAATCATTCATACACCTCCCATCAAGTTGAGCTAGCCTCTCTTGTTCTGAGCACAATAAAGGCAACGCTGCTGCAAGACAAGGGCATGGTTATGTGATTATAGGAAGCCTTATTCAATTTTCTGTGTTCTTTCCCTTTACAGCATTTTTATTGTAGTATTGAATGGTTGAAGCCTAGAAACATCTTCATTCTTCCCTTGTAAAAGTAAATGCAACTGGTTTTTTTTTGCCATGAAGAACAATCATTAAGAGCAATGTATATTGCAAGGAAATAGTTACAACTTGCAACTCAGAAGATTTGACCACACGGGAATATGTGAAACTCTTCAAAATCATAAGAGTTGATGCATAACGCAACGCAAAGCAAAGCTATGCTATGATGAGATTTAAGAGCTTCATCC
Organism: Viola odorata; assembly: GCA_963691705.1. NCBI lineage: Eukaryota > Viridiplantae > Streptophyta > Magnoliopsida > Malpighiales > Violaceae > Viola > Viola odorata. The sequence goes on from OY829546.1 coordinate 5,010,512, forward strand.
CCAAAGATCTTGATATCAAATGCTTGCTTCGGCTCTTCTTTTAACCCAACTCAGTTAAGAATAAAAATTACAATCTCATCTTGTAGCATGCTTTCGTTTTTCATTTAGATTAGGCATATCCTCATCACTGCTGTCATATGCTCCAACATGTTCCTCCTCCTCCCCTTCATCCTAAGTCACATACCAGTAAGTAAGATCGTGCATCAATAATTTGCTGAAAATTCTTACGTACTTGCCTGTTATCTAACAAAGAAAGTCCTCTATACTCCTAGATTATACTATTACAATGCCAAGAAAATAATCACTCTTCCGATTTACATGTCATGGCCTCAAGGACGATGACTTTGAACATTGGAATTTCTTGGTGCCTAATTGAAGAACAATAAGTAAAACTAGCAAGTGCTGTTCTGAGACTTACAGATCCTTAAATCAATTCAAATATTTTGAAGAAGAGTGGATGGTTAGTTACCTCTTCATCATCGCCAAATGTCAAGTGCAAGGTTTTTTCCAAGTCAACTTTCTTGCCTGCTTTCACGCCTTCCTGGAATTAACAGAAAAAGGAACTATTATAAATAATGAGACTTTCCTAAGTTATTTCTTATTAACATCAAGGAAAGAAATTTCATACAAGGTCTGACTTCATTAACTCGACTTTCTCCTGCAAATCTGAAATATGATGCCTCAGACCCTGGAAAGAAAGAGTAGATGGAATACATCAAGCATACTTATTTTGAGTGAAGAAAAGTATTAATGCAAAGAGATCTACTCTCTATATATCTATATACCTCACGTCTCTGAAGTTCAATTGACCTTGCTAATGCCTGCCTTCTTGTCAATAAATTAGCAGGCCTCATAGGCTGAGGACGTAAATAGTTCTTGCCACGATAGACAATAATTGCATAACCTTTGGTAGTTCTATCTAAAGATACTAATATTCCACCACTCTCAGCCTCCAAAGCAATTGCAATATGCTTGACTTGAGCCAAATTTTTCCTCGTCACAAATATTTTCACCAATTCTCGATACTTCCAGTGTAGGTGCATGTTTTCTATGGTACCGTCAAAGACCCCCCGCTTCCCTGGAACACAAATCACAAGCATATTTGACTCTACTCTTGTTCGAGCATTAGATCTAATAATTAAGCTGGATTCTTACCTAGAACAAGGAACGGCTTCATACTCAGACCCATCTTACGGAACAAAAACCTTTCCTCGTCACTTAGGGTTTCTAAATCAGTCGGCAGCTCTGCGGGATCCAAATGCTCCTGTACTTTTGCTAAAGCCTTCTCAGCCGTTTTGAGTTTCCCTTTCGCCTAAGAGAATTCGAAGTTAGAAAGATGACAAACAAGAAAACTGTGACAACCATTTGCATATTCTTCAAGGTAGTGCTTTCGCAACTTACAATAGCTAGTTTATTTTGAAGATGCTTGACTAATAAAGCACGTCTACCCAAAGTTGAATCTTTCCTCATCTCCTCTATGTCATCCCTGCTTGGTGGATTCCCCCACCTTGATGATGCCGCCAAGGTTTCAGCAAGTGTGCCAGCAACAAATGGGCCCTTTGTAACTTTGGCATTTGATCCAATGAAGGTCGGAGCAATCTGCCGGACATACTCTTCCCCTTCTTGGTAGACATATCTTAACTTCTGCCTCATTTTCAGTGTCTCGGAAACAGCTGGTGGTAAGAAGTCATTACCCCTGTACAATACAATGTATTCCTTGTTTCTTGAAAGTAATACACCCCCTGTCAACCTCTGTAAGCAAGAAATACAATGTCGGAATCGAATGGTACAAGAAGTTGGTATCAAACACCCATAAAAATGAAGTTGATGCTGGCCAGCAGTCTCCAACTTTCTTGGAATACTATTGCAGTAGCCAACCCTTGAGAGTTGAAATAATTTAAAAGAAAACCAAATCTAGCAAACTAATAAAAAGTAACCAGAAGAAGCAGATCTTGAACACAAAAGTTACGCCATAAGGCTCTACTATAAGAGGACACAATTCACAGTACCCATGCCATAAAAAACCTTGAAATGAATATCAAATCCTAGGACCAGTAAAGATTAACCAGGAGACGGAGGATTTCTTAGGTGTACCATTATTCTAACTGCAAAACAGGAAGGAATTTCTAGTCTGTAGTATCTATACAGCAATTACACATAAAAACACGTGCCTGAAACTCATATTTGGTAAAATCTCAAATGCAAACATGCTTACTCAAATTGGCAATCTAACAAGAGAAGACAAGCAGTTCTTGTAATCTGGTGAGATTCTAAAGAAGGATAAATTGACTACAAATCCACATCATAGTTTTACTGCTTTTGCATTGAAGAAGGCAAAAGAGTTAAGGTACAAAATGGCAGTCAAAGCATGGCAAATCCCTAAAAAATTGCTCGCATTGAGAATGCACAGATGTTTGTAGTGTCTTACCTTGAGTTCTTCTGTCATCCTTTCATTGCGAGTATATTCCACACCACGCTTGATTGCTATCTTTGCAACAGCACTTCTTTCCCAAAGCTTCACCATAGCCTGTGCCAGACCTTGCAGGTCTCTGTTCCTTCCTACCAAAACAATTACACACAAAACTCTAAGCAAACATTGTTTTGGTGAATATGTGCATAGCACAACCGGAATAACTCTTACATACCCAAGGCAAAATGGGGAGGCATTGTTCTTGCGATCCTTCGGAGAACTGTCATCTCGCTATCTCTCAAACTACGCCTGACCCCATAAGGAAGAAGTCTGAGTGGAGGTTTAAATTCTGGAACCACAGCAGGGAGTAAGTCTGCATCAACAGGCAATGGCTCACAGCCACACCAGTCTTTATATCTTGGACCCAGCACGTCCAGCAAATGGTTGAGTTCACTGAAATCCATCAGCTCTTTTTGAGATAGCTCTCCTAAATATTTTGGAGCATCAGGTATAAAGGACTCTTTAACTTTAAATAAGTCCTTTACTCCTGAACTATGTGGAGCATCCCTCCTTAGTTCTTGCACTCTTGGTAAAACATCCATATCAGCCTCGCTTTTCTTGTTATATAATTGAACGCATTGAAATTTGTACCCTATTCCCCGGTACAAAACCACAGAACTGCCTGATCTCCATATAACCAAACCCCCAGTTCTATTCTGAGGTAGAAAAACAAAAGTTTAGCAGAAAATGGCAGTAGAATTAACTACAATTACAAACCTAACACTAAAAGAGAGTCATGGAAACTTAGGCACACCATCTCTGAGGTGCAACCGAACTCCAAACTACAGTCCATTCCATGAAAAAATGGTTGACATTCTAAATATGTGTTGAAGAAAACAGAGTAATAGTCAATAAATTTAACTAAATCCAACCACTGACCTCAAGCATCTCATGTGTCCTTTTCATGTTGCATGAAAGCGGCTCCTCAAATTTCAACTTCACCACCTCATCCACCCTCCACTTCTCATGAATAGCATCCACCAAATTCTGCGTTATCCCCCCAGGCCCAACTTTTATTCTCTCAAGCATCCTCAGTGCCACATTCCTCAGCCTCTTCAACTCATGGTCAGGCAACATCTTCTCGGCTAATGCAGTGTTGCTCCTCTTCCTCCTCTCCTGTCCTTCCGCATTCTCCTCCCTCCATGGCAGTCCAATCAAACTACTATCGCTGATATTAACAACATTGTCACTAGATGGTTTCAGGCCATTTGAATCCTTGATCGCTACCCTTTCCTCATCTCTATCTAACTCAAGTGAAGCATCATCAAAGTTAACAACTTTACCCTCAACTTTATCATCAAAATTAATTTTCTTTCCTACAATATCTTCCCTATCTTCACTGTTCTTGGAAAACTCAACTGCCATGTTATCTTCCTTCTCATCAACTTCACTCTCCTTGAAAAAACCATTTGCCACTTTATCTTCCTTACGCGGAGATTCAAAATGGGTGTTTTCATGTTTCATTCCATGTACCCAAGGAGCTGAAATTAAGTGATTTGGTACAGAAAAACTCACAGGTGGGATCGCATCATTTGCTAACTCCGACCCAACAACAGCACAAGCTTGCTTCTTTTCTGTCTCTTCCTCTTCCTCTTCCTCGTCTTCCTCTAATTCTTCTTTCTCTTCTAATAGGTGCTGGTACTGGTGTTCTTGTTCTTGCCACGGAAACTTTTCTCTCGTTGAAGGGAGTTTTTGAGACCATTTACTCTGAATTTGCTCAAGGAAGCTAGGCCTTAACTTTCTCTTGTAACTTGTCGCATTAACTTGAATTCTGTGATGGCAACTACAAGAAATTCTAAATTTCGAAGCTTTGAGGCTACTACTACAACCTGTGGTATAGAGTTGGGGATGGAGAAGAAGAAGATATGTGTTAGAATTATCAAGAGAGAGCGCCATACCAGTGGAGAAATGGGTTTGGGCTGTAAAAATACATGTTAGATTTTTTAAATTTTCGTCACTACCAGCAAAAAGAACCCTTCTTTCATGTTTCGTTTATTTTGGAAGATTTTTTACAGGCCCATGAGATACCACCTCGCCCAACAGGAATACCAAACTGAAAACTATAAGCCCAAACATAAAAATCAAATTTTTAATATTATAAAACTGAAATAAGCCCATAACCGATGAGCTTGAAGCTAGTAGTACTTTTTAGTTTTTACAAAACAGAGAGGGGTTAGGTTTCGAGATCGAGCTTCCGATTCTTATCTATGTTGGAAAAAAGAAGAAATAAAAAACCAAACTCTAGCTTATAGAAGAAGAAAAAAAATCATAATGCTCATTGGTTGAAGCTATTGGATTCTTAACCTTCTTTTAGTAATAAAACAAAAGAAATTGAGCGTTGCTAGCCCATTTTAAATGATAAAGCCCAAGAAAGTTTCAATCGGCCCAAGTTAACATGGGCTAGTATTAAAAATAAATAAAATAAAGGAAAATTCAACCTCCATATGCTTAATTTCAATAGATTTTTGTAAGTAATATCACTCTCCTATATCCCTTTGTGTATTTGCAACATTTTCCACTTTTGGAAATAGACACAATGAGATCAAACTAAGAAGGTCCGTTTTCAAAAGAAACGTGTGCAACTTGAAAAAAAAAAGTTGTCCAAAGCAAACGGCTTTACAGCTATGCTTAATTTACAAAGTTTGGTATGACACCACAAAGAATATACACATGCATTTGCTCACAAAAATAAATAAAAAGCAATCATATAATACATTAATCGAGTACATTTACATGTTCTTTTTTATGAAAATTAACTAGATATCATCGTTCTAATAGGGTTCGGTTCCTAGACACAATTTTATGAGTATAATTTTTATTACGCGTCTATTATCTCTCTTTCTTTATGTTTTCTCTAGCCAATGAGCGTTTACTTGTAAGTTATAACCCTTAATGAATTTTAGCGCGATTGAATCAATCAACTATTCTCTTAATATATAAAAAAATGTTGGCACTTTATATAAATTCTATAAGAATAATTAAGAAGGTTCTTAGCCCACAAAAAAAGACTTAAATAAAGAATTAAAGAGGTCATTTTGTAGAATGATTATTATTATAAATTTATAATTTAAAGAGAAAAAGGTCCCCAAAAAAATGTAGAGATGGTAGGGTGGTGAAGGGATTCACTTTTGATGTCTCCTTGATGCCTGCAGCCTGAAAACATTCTGTGCACATAATCATATACATTTTGCCTATGGCCCATTCATTTTTAAGATACATAGGCCGCAATGCCGCAAAATTTCACCACCTAATCCTTTGCAATTTTTCCTTTTTCCTGTCACAAATCATTCTTTATTCATTTATTTTTTTGGATCCCCTCCGCAGCCTCGTTTGAGCGAGTTGGGGATTAAAAGAAATGATTTTTTCAGCGTGATCTGTTGCATTTCTAAATCTCGAATAATTTTAATTAAGAACAAACAAGTATCTTATCACAATTATAAAACGGTGATAGATGATAACAATTTAAAAAGAAAAGGAGAAGGAATGCTGTTGCTTTTTTTCTAAAAATAAGTTCTTTATTCAATTTGCCAGGCTAGATTATATATTTACAGTTAATACTGAATATAAAGACAATGAAATCCCTACAAAGAAATCTGTCCTATCATGTTTAGGACAATAGTAATAGTTGCTACTGGAAAGAAAAAGCAACAAAAGAATAAATGAAACAAAAAAAGACCTAATTATCATTAAAAATTCTCTGTCCTGGTGACAGAATCATTTTTGGATCAAACTTCGCCTTCATCTCTCTAAATCTCCCCCATTTAGACCCAAAATGCTTCTTAATCCATTCTTCTTGAGTCCTGTAATGTGGTAAATATTGTACAACCTTAAGACCAGCTTTGTCACAAAAGTCCAACAATTCTTTGTTTTGATCATAATAGTCCTCCCAGTCATTAAATCCACTTGAATACAAAAACCCCACAGTATAGAACACATCCCCATCTGGTATAACTGCTGACATCCTATCATCCCATCTGCAATTTAATCAAAAAATATATTCAATATAACGATTAGGCATGTAGTTTGGTAATCGGTGGTTTCATGGTATCAGTAAATACTCGAATCACTTACTTGTTTCTGTTCATGGGATAGCAAAGGACAGGTCCATTGGTGGTAATGTTTCTTTTAAGGACAATGTTCCTAAAAACACCAGAGTTGAACTGTGAAATGCTTGATTTTGGGAGGAAAATATTGAGCCATGGATGTGAAACATCAAGTTGTGCTTCTGCATTTCTCACTCTATCCAAAAAATCCACAAAAGACACATCTTTCTCAAACTTCATCCCATCAATAAAGCTCAGACCTTTAAGCAATTGCTGCAATTCCTACCAAAACAAAAAGTGACCCAACTCATTAAATTAAAAACTAATGCACTAAACAGAAAAGAAAAAGAAACAAAGAAATGAGAAGAATCTGGGATGAATTTGATTGATGATGATGGTGACAAAATACTAACCTTGGCCACAGTGTATTTGGACCCATCATCATAATATTTGGCTACTTCCAGGCAGTAAATGATGCCATGTTGGGTTGCTAGGGACGTGATTCTTGGAACATCAGAAGAAGGGAAAAAGGAAGATCTCCAATTATTTGGAGGACCTTGGTCCATCAGAAGTGAACCTTCCAAATAATCAAGTCCATTGATTGAAATTAAACTTTCTTCATCTTTGGTGAAAGATGGAAAATCTTTATACAGCATCCTCGCCCATTTCACCTATTCATTTTGGAAATTATAGCCCCAGGAATGAAATGAAATTATGTAAAAATGTAAAAAAAGAAATGTTTTAATTTGATCTGTATAAAGTATATATATATACTAACCCTTTTTGGTGCTGGCTGTAAGGCAATTCTTGCCCTGACTATAATTCCAAATTGGCCTAATCCTCCAAGAACAGCAAAGAAAAGGTCTGAATTCTTGTTTTTTGAGCAAGTGATAAGCTCACCTTTTCCTGCATCATCAAAAATATGTAACTCATGAGCTTTAATGTTGTAATAGCTCCATGCAAATCAAGACAAAAGACCAGTGACATGATCAATGCATGTTCACATAAAAACACCACATGTATAGTACAACAGTAGTTGTTACTGTTGAATCTCATCTTTTTGCATCATCACATCTTTAGTTGCAAAGTTGTTAGGTGTGGAAAGAAAAAGACTGTAATTGTAAATGGTATTACATCCTTGTATACATTACCAGTAATCACATCAAGTTCAAGAACATTGTTGATTTGAGGACCGTATCGAAATGATTGGCCGCTAATTCCAGCATTAGAGAGTGTCCCACCAATGGTTAGGTGCAGATAATCAGTCCATGACATAGGTGCAAGTCCATGCTCCAATGCAGCATGTAACACATCAATCCACAGCTGCTCACCACCAACATCAGCAAAAAAACCCTGATAAGGGTTTTTAGAGACAGTAATTCCTGACCCTTTTTTCTGATTTCTGAGATGCATCATGTCTACTACAACCCCATTTGAAGCCATGGCCTGGCCATTGACAGAATGGCCATGGCCCCTAGCAGAGATGGTGAATGGAACAGAGGAATTGGTGGAGAGTTTTATTAAGTTGGCAATGTCTTGGGGTGCAGATGGATATAGAACAGCAGAAGGATTTGTATGGACAATGTTGCCAAAATCTACAGAGGCTGATGCTATTGCATCAGAATTGGATTGGAGTTTTTCTGCAAAATCAAGTTCTTGGAATAATTCTGGTGGTAGTGAAATTGGTAAATGGGGTTTTCCTGTGGTGGAAGTTATTACAGAGGCAAGTACAAGGATTAAAGATGTAGAAAATGATGCAATTCTTGATCTGATCTTAGCCATATTTGTTGTTTTCTTCAGGTGAAAAAAAGAAGACCAAAGAAATAAAGAATTGGAGAAAGAAAGGAGGATTGTACTATAATAAAGAATTGAATGGAGGAGAGGGTGAATTAATGGAGAAAAGGAAGGGTGAGGTGGATATAAATAGGAGGAGGGAGGGAGAAGAGAGGGGAAATTGCATGAAAATGGAGATGGAAATCTTTGGATGCAGAGGAGAAAATCTTTGGAGTTTGAAGTACTGTTTGGAACATGCATAGTTTTGTCAAAGATATGCAAGGGCATGACCTTGGATCCATTCCATGACTTATTTGGTCAAATATTACGTGGTTGGTGTGAGTAATTTCACGTTCTCATTTTTTAAATAAAAATTTACATATTCAACGCTTTATTTCATAATGAATAAATTTTGTTCGAACATAATTAATTATATCCAACAAATTTAGAAATATTGGTGATCAGGAGGGGAAAAAATAAAGAGAGAGTTAAGAAAGAAATAATGAAAGATCTATTCTATTGTGTTTTCTTTGAATTGTTTGATGGTGTGATCATCATCACGATGATGATGATTCCAAATTCCAAAACCACCCACAGATTTTTCTCTCTTTCTTGTGGCTATTTGATGAATTTTGGACACCCTTAGATTGACATCTAATGGCTAAAATTAGTCAAGTTAGGTCAATTTCTTGTGTACCCTTTTATTTTTTCTTTTCATTTATGCAAACTATTTGGAGAGGAGGATTTTGTCCAGATGAATCAAAATGTATATATGATTAATCTTAGAAGAGATTCTGAATTGTTAAAATATATATATATATAGAATTTAATTTGAACAATGCAAAATCAAGAATGAAAGAGACATGAGGCTGAAGTTTCTTCCAATTGAGATTTGATTAGACCAAGTCAAATTAAAATGATAATTACCCTTGGCGGCCTATGTTGTCTCTTAGAAATTTCCAAATGAATCTTTCAATTTATTATATTAGGGTTAATAATTAGAATGTTTCCATGCCTTTTTGCTGCCACTTTGGGGTGATTCTTCATCAATTACACAATCTAACTTTATAAGATTTGTCCAAAACATTTTTGTTCCTTAATTTAATAATGAAGCTTTGGGTAAGTACATGCATAAATTAATTAAATAACCATGTACAACTTGCTTGCATTAAAAATAATTATATTGTTGCTTGTAGTTAAGAGAACAGTATAACTCCATGCAAAAAAAGATGAGAGAATATTTATACATGAGATGCAAAAAAAGATGAATAGAATTGGTGGTTTCAAAGCATAATCTTTGACCTAAAATCTTATGGGTGGGTATAAGGACCTATCATAAGATAGCAGCCCTTCACCATGCATATATACTATGTACCATACATATCTATATTACATTAATTTGACCATTTTTAATGGGATTATTGAGAATTCTAATACTCTAAGATTCATGTGCACCATGCTCATTTATTCAAGCATTACTTGATTTGGATATTTGTAGACTGCAAAATGCAAATTTAGCTCATATGATTGTCCTTATTGGAAAAAAAATACTCAATAAATTTGATCATATAACCAGCTAGTACATAAGAAAGGTTATGTCTCGAATTCGAATACCCTAATTTATAATTCTTATCTTAGATTAGGATGAAATTCATGAATTATGGAAAACATAATCTAATTGAACAATGAAATGATGCAATTTGTATATTAAAGAGCTAAATTCCATATTTTAAAGAAATTGATGATAGAGTAAAAGATGGAACCTTGCTATATTGGTACACTACAAAATCACAACTAAGCACGCCTTCTTACATTTTCTTTTGAACATATCTTTCCCATTTTTGGAAAAGTACCGAATCGTGCTAGTTAGGCATTTTACCTAACCTCGTGAAATGCCGATCGTGGCATGTTTCAATTACTTTCTACAGAATAATTACCTGTATTAATGGCGTTTTATCTTTTAATTTAAAATAAAACAACACGATATGAATATAATTAGATTTAATCCACTCCAATAAAACAACACTGTGTTGAACGGCGACCTCTTTAAATGCGATTTCGTCGGCATTTGGAAGGTTGGTTTTGGTGATGAAAAATTATAACAGAGGGAGAGGAGTCGTTCGTTCCGTGCAGGAAAACACGGGGGTAGGGGCTTCGTACCTGTAGAGTGGGAACTATTGTTAGATACTGGATCCACGCCCGAAGATCACGTGGTCCAAAACACAACTCCATCATCATTATCAACATCATCTACCGTAAAAAGCGATCAAAAGATCTATCTATATCCCATTTCTTGATTCCCCATGTACTTCTCCCCATCAATCCGTACACGTGCATTAACCACAGTGTCGGATCCGTGATTATCCGATCATCATCGTCAATTATCTTATGATCCGGTTTCGATTTGACCCAGCATAACCTCGAACGACGATAATACTCTTCTTCGCAAATTTTAATACATTTATATATATTTACGGTTCCAACCTGAAATTTTTTATCTTGTGCACAATTTTCTTCCCTTAAACCTTAAAAAATAAAAATTGAAGGCAACTTATTTTTGTTTCATTTAAAAAAATAAGGATATTGTTTTTATCGCAAGTATTGTCAATTTGTTATATCTTGGGAGATTTTGCTGCTCCTAGGTTGGGATTTTAAAGCTAGGAAATGGACCAATCAAGAATATAGCCTTAATTAAGTTGGATGGACGTCTCAACTTACTCCAACTTTACAAGGAAAAGGGAAAAATACAACAACTATTCTCCTATTCATGTGTGCTCAAAATTGTATCTATAGATTCTATTTGCATTTTAGTTTACTTATATATTAATGAATATGAACAAGATTAATTTCGGTGCCATATATATTGCTTAAAAGTAGAGATTTCAAGTTACGTAACTCGTATGCGAATTAAAATTTCACACTGAAAAGATAACATAAATAAAAATTCAACATAAAGATTGATAATTTTTTTAATATAATGATGCAGTTTGAGAAAATCGTGCCGACATAAAGACTGACCTATTTTTATTTTGCACAAACTTGGTGTGAAAATTGATTAGCACAAAAAAAAAATTGTGTACATGAAAAACAATTGTTTGTGTTTTTGTTTGCGATAGACAAAAGGGTTGACATGAAGACTTGAGTTTTGGCAGTTTACATGGAATTGTGGTTGGACTCTGTCTGTAGTAATGGGTATCTTTCTGACATAGATTTGAAGCAGACATGATGGGGGATTCGTCTTCGTCATCGTCATCCACATTTCCATCACCATCCCTGCGCCCTGCCTCCTTTTATTTTCAACAGCCTATGAAAAAACTTCACCTCATACACTCATAATTTGAACTTTGAAGTTTAAAACACAGACCTTTTGTTTTTGTCAACCGCCTATTCGTCGTCAACATTTCCATTAATCACCAGAATCGCTTCTGTCAACCGCCTATTCGTCGTCAATATATATACTTCTATTATAAATAGTTTTACCTGTTAAATCTATAGTGGAAAAAAACATAATATAATCTCAAACATAAATTGACGTCATTTATGTAGTACGTGATTATGACCAAAATTTCTATTAAAATTTAGATGTTATTTTGATACGTGTGAGAAATTATACTGAAAAATTGTGATAAATCTCACAAAATATCATTAATGAATTGTAACGAGATGACCAAGAGTGAATCTTGATCATAGTTTGAAAGTTTGAACACGACCCTTCTTTCACGTCTTGTGTAGCACATGATTGTGTCTAAATTTTCTATTAGACGTACGTGAGATTTACACGGAATAAATACCTATCGAAAGACTTTGATAGATCAAATCACACAAATTATTATTGGATTGTAATGTTAGAATGTGTGATTAGATTCTATGGTGCAAATGAAGAGCGAGATGACATGTGGCTCTGTTACTATATTAAAAACGTTCATATCTCATCTAATGTCGGGCTAACAAGTGAGTGAACTCTTTCACATTATATATAGTTAACTCATGACTATTTTTCCATAAGATGTCATCAATCCCTGCTAAACTATCATAGTAAAACATCGGGAAAAAACCGGTAAACTATTATGAAATATGCTTATTGGATTTGGCTGATTTCTCTTGGACCGATTTATAATAGTGGAGGAATATTATCTTTTCAAATTAAGGATGGACGAAACCGTACTAATTACAAAGCACGTTGTTTTGCCCACTTTCTTACTATATACACTAGAGCAGTCTTGAAGCTAATGATAGTATATAGATGGCTAGATCACCTAAATCTCCTTTCAATTATACAAATCCTGACTAATTAGTGGAGTTGTTCTCTCTTTTCCAAGCAACCAAACAAAGTTACACTCAAGTTACACCATAAATGATACCATCGAATCTCCAAATCACCGTATTAGTTACTGACTAATTCGTACTCAAGTCAAACAGGATCTTGAAGGATGTGAATGTTCTCCTTCATAAGTTTTAACACAATTGTATTGTATATATACCCAAAATTCGAACATGAAATTTCTAATATATATATCATAATTGATTGTATCATGATGTATATAAGCCGTTGTAACAATCAGTTGATAATTAAGCACTAATTAATTAAAATATGAATGTTTGTTTATGAAACAATATCCTGATAATTAAAACACAAATCCAGTAAAGAGGTGCTCAAGTCTTGATTAATCATGACAAACCCATTCATGTGCATGTAAAACACGCACACATGCATACTCATCATCATCATCAATGACCCTTTCCTAACTCTTTCCGGCCGAATCACTCAGATTATTGGGTCCCATGCCACGAGGGATTTCATTATTTCATTACTCTCTTCTTCTTTTCTTTTTGAAAAAAAAAATATTTTAAGAATTACTAGTATTTTTTTTATCGAGTATTAAAAATTACTATGAAACACCATCCAGCTGTACAAAGTGAGCATTTTTCAATCCATACATTCACAAAATATAATATCAGTATCAAATGGTTTATTAACTTATGAGTTGATTGATTAGTTTCGCGATAAGATGAGTACAACAAATTGAAACCCAGTTAGTTAATTAGTTAGTTAACAATTAATTAAGTAGTTAATCTCGTTCTTGATCCATAATCCAAGCTAACAATTTTGAAGGAAGTCAAGTCAACCTAATTTTACTTGTTACTCCAGTTAGTACTAAGGAATGCAGTATTACACAATTCAAGCAATAAAGATATCAGTCAAACAAAGATCTTTACAATATCTAAATCAATTTTAAAATTAGAATACATATTCACTATTGTATATAACTATATATTCTTCACACAAAGTACGATATTGTAATTTGTTAATTTTGTACATTTAATTTTATATCGATATTTTGCTTTAACTATAATCAAATCAAATCGCAACCGTAGAAAATTGTTGCATTTTGTTTTAGAATCTCTCCCTCTAAATAGGATGGATTGGATGCATTAACAATCAAATATAATTTTACTTTTATGACGAAATCTGAATAACTATAAAGATGTCACAAAAAGTCAAGAATTAAGGAAAAGAGAGGGACCAAAAATTAATGTGGGACAAGAATGTGCCCCAAATTGACAGCCAACCTAGGTTATATATAAGCACTTTCACATGAAAACGAAACTACTCCAATTTTGAAAAATTATAAACTAGCCATATAGCTAACCAAGAGTTGTCATCAACATATACGCAAACCATCGTTTTCCATTTGGAAAACAAAAACCCCAAAAAATGGGGAAAATGCATTCACACAGCTATAATCATGAGCTGTTTTACATGGATATATTGGAAGAATATGTCTCTCGCATGCGCAATACTACTGTATGTTGATATAATATAAGTTGAGGTGTGCCGATAAATATACATATATATATATATAAGACTGTACGAGTTTAGTTTCAAAACGGACAATATAATTTCATATAAAAATGAATTTACTAAATTAACGGGGGTGAACTTTCAACGTGTAAATTCAAGAGTTTGGTGGAGTCAAGAAGTAGATTAATGGTTGTTGTAATATTGTTTCTAGTTAAATGTTAGTAAATGTTTGATAGTGATGGCAATTAAAACGACGACGAAGACAATCACCTACAAGTTACAACTGCAGTAAGGAAGCAGCTGGCGACAATTTGCTTCTAAGAAAATTCCCTCGCAAATTGACTCGCAAGAGTCCAAAAGCATGAGTTTCACATGACATTAGTAAAAGTCTTTATCTTCTTACAATACAAAGTCCTTCCCAGAACATGCATTGTATTTGTTCATATGATACGAATGACTTTGAGAACTTAATTGGTCCTATGTAATGCCAAATCCAATATCGACCCATTGGCTTGAATTCTAACTTAATCGAACTTAATATTCTTTTTTTTTAAAAAGAAATATATATGTAGAAACTCGAACCATCTTTAATTGGTTGGTGAAAATGTAAAATCACACACTAACCCACTTATAAATCCATTGTTTCTTTAAAGGGGGCGATGCAAGCGTAAAATCACACACTAACTAATAGTTAGTTGAGTCAACCTAATCAAATTAATTAAGCTCCGTGATCTTTTTTTAATAGTTTGCAAGTTCTTAAGGCAAATTAAACAACAAACAACTCTAAATAATTGACGAAGGGAGCTCCTAATCCCTTTTGTTCTCTTGCTAATCAGAGCGAGAATAATTAATCATCTAATTTTTTTTGTGTCACATGTTGAAGCTGTGATAGTCAAAACTCCAAATTTATCCTTTTCATAAACCCTATAACCCAAAATCCACCACACGATCTTTGAATACTATGATATGTAGGTGCACTTGCACCAACTTGCTAGCCTACCCACACCACCACCACTACAAAGTTACAAACAATTCATTGAGCCATTTTTACTTTACTGCGTTAGGTTTCAAAACTCTCTTTTTTCTATCATAACTTGGTGGATCTGGATCATACAAGAGGTGCTCGCTATCTATCTAAAATAATTGCAGACTAAAAATGGAAACATTTTCTTTTTCTTTTTTCCTTGGGTGCATTGGATTGAAAGCATAAAAATGTGGTCACCATGACAGGTAAGATGCCTCTACATATAAACAAAGCAAATAAGATCTATGGAAATCCAAGGAGATCCTCCTGCACGGCCCAACAAATCCTTTGCCACAGGACATCTACCCACTCTCATAATTTCTTATCACCATCAGGACAAAAAACCCAACCGTAGGGTTTTCAAATAGGTTAAGTTTTTGTACATATAATTAGCTTTGCTAGTAGCTTGAGCATACAACAAAAATGGGACACCAAAGTGGCCACCAATCAAACCTAATTCTCTCTTAATTATTGGAATCCATAATACTAGTGTGTAATTTAATTCCTTCAGATTCTTCAGCCGAAAGGAAAGTTTAACAATAATACTATAATAGCATACACATCACTTTTGTCTACTTTTAGTTTTAAGTAATTAATGTTGGTCTTAGTAGTTCAACACTTGCATTCATTCCCTAAACAAGAGGTAAGGTTGTCCTTGTGTATAGATCACTACAAACAAGATCAATCGTTCCTTAACAAGAGGTTAGGTTGCCCTCGTACATAGAGCTAGTACCTACCACTTGAATAAATCGACTCGGTACAAACGAGATAAATCATTCCTACCTCTTGAATAGATCGACTCAGTACAAACAAGATCATTTATAATCTAATACGCAAAGAGATCTTTGTGTGTAGTTCAATAGAAAGGGGGAAAAAACTAACAAAATTAAATGAACAATAGTTTTAAATACAACAAACTGTCATAGTTCCTACAAAACAAGGTGGGGTTAGTCCTCTAATTTTCAAAGCTTTTCAATGGGGGAAAAAAACAGAGAAACCATGGGTTTAAACTGTTTAGGGATTGGAAGAATACCCTCTTCCAAAAAGATGCTTGTACTGATCAATAATTTGGAGATTTTGATGGATAAACAAAACTGTTATTGTGAATCTAATAGCAGTACCCTAATGTTCTGCTATAATGCCTGTGATATCTTGACCACAACATTAGGGCGCGAGCGCTGCGATTAGATTCACTTTTGTTCTGTGAAATGCAAACCACTTCCTTTATAGTAGGCACACAGAATCAAGGGTGTAACCTACTCTGACATTAGATAACCACACATCATCTTTGCAGATATGGAAGTCTAAAACATGTCAAAACAAAAAAGTTCAGAACAAGTTGCATTATGCAGCTTCCCATCAATGGGTCATCCCTAGCTCCTACCACAAGAAAGCATAAAATTCCAGGTCAGCAAAAGCTAGCATCTCTGAGAAAAAATGAAACACTCTGAAGAGCCTGTTGTTTGTTCAGAATTCAACTCAGCAGAGCCTTTAGTATAAAGAAGAAAACTGAAGTAGCATATAGAATTACTGCTCTATATATAATAATCATTGATTTCAAAACATATTCCACTTGCAAAACGCAAATACTGTTTTCTCCGTGGGGAGAAAACAAGACCGTTAAGTTAGAGAAAGTACCCAACTACCCAATATATTCAGTTTGGTAACAAAGATAAAGTGAGATGGCAACGAACATGGGGAGTGCCGTGCCATCGTTAACATCCATGATTCACAATCAAGCAGCTGGCACCTTTTTCCCGTCTTCAATGAAATAAATAGCAGTTTCCGGTACCTACAAAAAGAAGATCAATTAACTTAGAAAAAATACTAATGTAATGCTAAAAAATGACTGTCCATATAGATCATTGTAGAAAAACAACATGATTAATCATAATATGAAAATAACATAATGAGGTAATTTATTCTAGTATATTATCTTGCCGGTACAAATCCTATACTTCAAAATTCATATTACAAGAGTTTTAGGAGGCAGTTAGAAGACTAATCTTCAATCATTTTCCCCACTTAAATTCCTTCTACTTGGTCCAAGGGCAATAATAAATGAATAAGGTCTTAGATCATCTCTTACTACCTAAACAAATTCCTAATGAAAATACCAACCCCCATGACAAGTTACAAAACTTGAAGTATGGATGATGCCCATTGCTTATACCATGGAAACCAATTTGGCACCGACTTCAGTTTCTTATTGGAGTGAATCATAATGGTACGGTTTGTTCTTTGTTCCAAAATGAAGGGTGTGTATCTATACAATAATTTGACTAGTAGTACCCTAACATTAAGAAGGAAGCAACATTATCCTCCCAAATATGTTCTGAAAAACTAAGAAGTACTCCAAGATTAACACAAAGAGGAAAGAAAAGAAAAAAATACATGAAAGACTCCAAGAAGCAGGACAGCCATGTACAACTTAGTCAGATTTCACAAACAAAATAGAAAAAACCATGTGAAAGTAAAAGGTACAATCTATGATTTCCATATGGCTGATGCTGGTGAAGAACTTCACATTGGCAATAGGAAAGATGCAATGACGCTTCCTAAGAAGATCCACCAAAAAGAAACGTATATCATGGAAATGCACGTAAACCTCAGTATAGAATTCTTCATTGCAACTTTACCTTCACCAAGTTTACAATACAGAGACATAATCCTCACTATGCATGAGGGGCAACAATATCAGCACTAGGAAACACTGACTTTCTTTTTTCTCTTTTTCCAATTTGACAAAAAAGGAACAAAATGGTCTAAGCACTGATTTCTTTAGAAGACTGAGGAAGAAAAGCGAGAGGCAGAGAGGAACACCCGTTCTGTGACTTGACTATACTCTTTTGTGTGAGCGACTTGTCTATAGTTAAATAGTAGCATGGGGAGACTAACAGATACAAAATTGTCTATTATATCAAGATAAATCAAAAGCAGAGATGCTACTGTTCTACTCCAAAGTGGACACAAATCAAGTGGCGAGAACCAAAAGAAGGATTGGCAAAGTCATGAGCAGATCAGTGTGCAACAAGAGCAGCATGGTAGGTTTAAGATACTACTGTCCAGCATCCCTCTCTCATGAACTATAGGAAGATTGTCAAAAACAACGAAAGCTTGGATACAGCACATCAAGAATATTAGCAGCAAACATACATTGTGTACCCAAGTTTCATTACTTATAAACCAAAGGCATGGTTAGTAGCAGTGGCCAGTGGGGGTAATTAGAGAAATTTACAGTCTATTTCTTTCAAGGTATGAACACAATGAAAGAAACTCTCATGACAGATAATATAAAAGAGGAGATAAAATAAGTTTGTTACATCAGGCCATGTCTCAGTAATGAAGTCCACAACGTCATATGATATGTCTCCTTGAACATCAATCTGCTCCTTCTCAGTTGGACCCTAAAACCAATCAAAGGATTAGATTACAGTGACAAAAGATCATTCGAATGACATAAGACAATATCTAGTGCCCAAACACATAACGAACCTTAACAACCGAAGCACCTGTAGCAAACTTTTTCCCTAGTTTCTTTGAAGCATCACTGAGTTTAACACCTGAAATGCAACCATAAGAACACAGTTAAATATGCTTCTCAGATAAAAACATGGAAAGAGAAGCCAGCGAAAAGAAAAACAATAAAAGTGGGAGATTACACACCGAAAAGTTCCAGCCCTTTAACAGTGGTGATGGATTTTCGCTTATTACGTGTGACCTTTTCAATAATAACTTCTTGCCTCTCCTACAAATGGTTCAGTCATCAGAGGTAATTCCATAAATAAGAATCAAATTCACTCTATAAAACCAAATAGGAAAAAACATTAAAACCAAACTCTTACTTTCTTCTTAACCTTCCCACCAGGAAGACGTTTAACTTCTTCCTGCTTAGCGCCCCCTGCAACCGCCACACGCATAATTTTATGGCATGCAAAACTTAGTCACAGACAAATGTACATTCACAGAAAGCAACTGAACTATCAACATCCAAAATTCAAGAACAACTTCAAAAACCCCCACCCCAACTACAATAAGATACGAACAATAAGAACACATACCACGACATACACATAAATAAGATCACCTGAAGATGGAGCTGCAGCACCGCCACTGCTAGAAGAGATGCCAGTGGCTTGTAACTGGTCCGCAACTTTATTGGCTTCTTGGCTATTCGCATCTGCCGAAAAAATAATAAATAAATATACTGCAATTGAATTAATAAAACAACAAAAATGATGTTAGGTCGATTGAGCAACCTTTTATTAGATCAGGATAAAGGTCCGGCGCGTTTTGGATCAACCACGGCTTGCATTTTCCGAAATCCGGTCCGAACTCGCAATACTCGGCCGGTAAACTGCAAACTCCGCAGTAGAGTACGCGAACAGGCTGGGGCTTCTCCGCCATGACAGTTGAATCAGAGTTATTCGACCTTTTTTTTATTTATTTCTCACGAGTTCAGTTTATGATTGCGGTTTTTTTTGGGTTTTTTTTTTTTGGGGGGGGGGGGGGGGGGGGGTTGTGGTACAGAAAAACGGGGCGTTTGGACAACGCGAGGTCAAATGGTGGAGAAGGAGGGGGTGCTTGAATGTAAGTTCTTTTTAGAAAGGGTAGAACTGTAAAAATGAGTTGCTAGGTAGTTCTTGAAAAAATGATTCGTGGGCCTGGTCTAACATAGGACTTTTTTTATGTTGAGCTGAAGGTTTGGAATTGATGGGCCAACTGATGAAGCTTTTTTTATGAAAAAGGCCCATGGTAAAAAATTAAGCATAAGGATAGATGCAATAGATGTTGGTTTATATGGGTCAATTCTTTTAAGGTTATTAATTATCATGTCTTGGTGCAACCTTTCTGACGTTATTAATTATCAAATAATAATGGACATTTTCTTTTAAGATTTTGAACTATTTCCAACCCTGAACTGTTACGTAAAGATTATATTCTCAATTAAGTGATTAAATCAGTCATCTTAAGAAGTAATAATGTCGAACTAATTACACCGATATTTATCGGTCATTAATAAAAAATGTATCACGTCTTATTCGAGACGTGTGCCTAGCTGATTATTTTGTTGTTATTTCTTTTTAAAAATAATAAATAATAAACCCTTTATCATAATTTATAGTATTTGATTATTTATAACATTAATTAACTTAAATCTCACAGCATTCTCTCTTAACCTTAGATTTTAATTATTGATTGATATATTTTTATCTGATATGGGATTAATGAATTTTTAATAATCGGATTCTAATATGAGATTTATCAAAGTTAAGAGTGTATAAATGCCTCATTATTCGACTAAAAATAACAATGATTACTTACATGTATCAAAACTATTTTTCCAATGAAAGGAAAATTACCTATGCATTTCTTAACGTTAATACACCAGAAGTTGACCCGCATATCCCATTTGCACTTTGCAATATATATTTAACTGTATACAAATATTTTTTTAAAATTGGTCTCACATTTTTCCTTTTCTTCCCGTACACCTTATCATTAAAATACGATTCGAAAAGAATAAGTAGTCGCGTACTAGTACTAATCCAGTAGACATGCAATATGATCTACTCAATTGCTGATCAATGCATTCACATGCATGCCTCATATTCTCATAAAGCTGCGGAAACAGCCAAAACTTTCCGTCCAAGTCTGGCCACGAGATCATATTGCATGTATATGCACCAAAGTGAGCAATGACATCAAGTAAAAAGAGTTTAGTACTTGCAAAGCTAAAGCGCTGATGTGGCTCCAATTCAGCTACACTCTAACGGTCTAACCTTCTCCTTTGGTTCCCACGTTTTCCACATTCACCCATTCAAATAATTACTATTAACCTTACTGATGCCGCATTCACCCATTCAAGTTTATAATTACTATTAAACCTACTCACAACACTTTAAATTAAATATTGCATCATTAATTAACTATTAGATTGATTTAATAGTATATAATTATTATTAGATCAATTAAACAATAATATAAATTAAATAATGTGATTATAAACACATTAATATGGATTTTTTTATCGATTTAATTGTCTTTCTTTGAACCACATATTTAAAAGACACGTTAATTGTATTTTTTTTATGAACAGATTAAGATTAGGGAGATACTATTAGTATATTTTTACCATTCAACCAATGAGATAAGTCATTATTGCAATTTGTTAAGGATTTGTTTGGTGTTCCGGTTTGGTGGGAAAAAGTTCTGTGAGTAAAAGTTGGATGGGAAAATGACTTTTGGGAAACGGAGTGTGCTGTTTGGTAAAAAAAATTAAAAGTGCTGTGAGATACTGAGGTGTTTGGTAAAATGACCATAAAGGGCATAAAATCCATTTTTAAAAAATTAATAAAAATAGAAAAAGTGGATCTAGAATTACTTATTTTGAGATAGAGATTTTATTGTGATAGTTTTTAATTTATTTTATTCATTATATGAAGTAAAAAAATGAAATGAAGATGAAAAAAAAAAAAAAAGGAAGAGAGAGAAGGCCAAATGGAGTTCCATTTTCGGAATGGAGCAACGTAAACCCTTGTTTTTTTCGTTTGGCCACCCAAAAATGCACTTTTTCATTTTCGGAATGGTGTACCATTCTTGTCATTTCATTCCGGGGATGCTGGTTGGGACTCCCAAACAGCCACTTAGCAGTGAGCGCTGTAATTTCTTCACAACCGCGTGTGGGACCAGTCTTCCTCAAATTTCTTTTCATAATCAGTCCATTTTAATAAATTGAAATTGAAATTGAAACGCCAAAACAGAACACGGTAAAACGACGATAGACCCAGGACATTTCGTTTTCAGTCGTCCTCTTACGAATTTTCAAGTCCCCTTGTCTTCATCCCTTCGACAGCGCCTGGATTTGTACCCCACCCACGATCTCCCGTTTCTGCAACTATTTTTCACATCAGCAGCCGAAATTACCTAAACACCCTTCCATTTTTTGGGAGAACGAACAGAAACAGTATCTCATCTCCTAAAACTTATTGATCCAAAAAAAATCTCCAAAAACGACAATACAAACTCAACAACACAAAGAAAAGCTTGTGGCTAAAGTTTCAGGTATTTACAGACTCAGCCATTACAACAACATCGAAGCGGAATCAGAAATTTAAAAAATAAAATAAAATAAAACCGAATTATTACTTTAAAAAAACGTATTTTCTACTTTCCGGTTAGAATTTATCTGTAACGGAGTAGAGAGTCAAGCCTCTGCAACTTCAACTGTTGCTTGAACCTGTTAATGAAATCATCCGCTTTCGCATCCACTTCTTCATCCCCAAACATATGCGACTTCTCAACTTTTGTCGTTGTCGGTCTCCTCCGCTCCACCATCTCCACCTCCTCCTCCGCCGCCGCCTCCACCATCTTCGCGCTCGCTGATTTCTTCATCTTCAATTTCGTCACCGGCCTCTTCGGCTCCGTCTTGCTCCTCGTCACTTGATGATGCTCCATCTCAAACCCGTGATCCTCGTAAAGATCCGACCCGGTTTCTGTTTCCGCATCATACCTGTACAGAGACGGGAACTTTATGGACTTGACCCGTTGTAACAAAGACGGGACTCGCTCCAGCTTTGGAGGGTCGACCCGATTGGTTTCATATTCGGATTCATCCGCGCTGGTTTCGAGGTGATGAGATGCGTAGCGAGTCGAGAAGTTAATCGACTTGACCCGTTCTAGCAGAGAAGGAGCTCCATGGCTCGTTGTATTATATTCGGTGACGTGACCCGTATGGTTGTAGGAATCATGTTCGTGGGTAAAACCCGCTTGTGACTCAGATCTATAATAAGAGGAGAAATCGATTGACTTGACCCGTTCCAGTAACGACAATGCTTGGGCCGGGTATTCGTGCTCGGAATGCGTGGGCTGGGATCTGGAGAGAGTGAAGTTGCCTGATCTAACACGCTCGAGAAGGGAGGGCGCACGTGCGAACGGTTGATATTGATGATGATCATGATCATCGTTTTCTTGCTGGTGGTGGTGAGGAGGAGGTCTGTGGTGTGACCCAAAGCGGGAGGCGACGGCGATGGTTCCGATGACGAGGTTGAGGAAGAGGAAGAGCGTCGCCGGGGTTAAAGTTACCCAACTGCTCATGGAATCTAACATTTTTTTTCTTTTCGAATCTGTAGTTGAGTTTTCCTTTTTTTGGCGTTTGCGGCGGCGGAGGAGGAGTGGTGTTGTTGATGGAGGGAATGGAGCGGTGTGTCGTATTTAAGTTGCGTTTTGCGTTGCGGTGGTGATTTGTCAGTTTATTACTATTTTATTTTTAATGTCGCGTTTTGAAGCAAACGGTGGGTCAACGATGAAATAATGTGGAAAGAAGAGGCATTTGCAAATTACCGACGTGCTGGTAATTGGAAGAAGAAAAAAGGAAATCGTGGAAAAAATAATAAACAAATAATATACCGTTACTATTTCTATTTCTGTCCCATATGATATCCCATTGAAGAAATCTTAAACAATAAGCTAAGCCTATTTATTGAAAATAGACCTCTCCTTCTAAGTCTTGAATCCAAAGTTATTAGAAGTTAGTACACTAACTCTATCAGCCAATTAAGTCCACTATGCTCGGTTAATAAAATAATATAAATTAAATAATCATTTGCTAATGGAAATCTTTCATTAAAAATCTATATTTGAATATCACCAATGTTCACATCTTTTAAATAAAATATTTATATTTTTAAAGTAAGATTAGGGATAAAAACAAATTCTTTTTTACGTCACCACTTGTCGTGTTTTGCATTAAGCTGAGTTAATTTCATGCTTACAGTTTAAAATAATAGAGTAAGAGAAAAGTTGATTTCATACAATGTCTTTGAGTGTACTTGGATTTTAAAAAATAACGCGTAGATCGCAGCTTCAATTGCACAGAATGCAATCATAGTAGAAAATCTAGTGCTGAAAAAAAACAAATGGGCAAAAAATAGCATTCAGAAAAAGACAAAACGTGGTCTCAAGTCGTTGTAGTCGTTAGAGTCTGGAGTGGACTCTAGAGATTATTCGGCGTTTGGACACGAGATCATTTGAGTTGCGATCATATGATAAATTTTTAATCTAACTTTAATTTAAATCTTAAATTCATATTTTCTTTTTTGTCCGAATCAAAGGTTCATAACTTCAAGCCCATTTCATTCTAAAAAAGGCCCAATTCAATATATGCCCCGTCCACTACAGGCCAAGTCGTATTCCCTCCATTTAGAATCGCCTAATCATCATGATGCATCCTTAGTCCCCACACCACCTGCTGCTCGCCCAAGCACCCTTCGCTGCGTTTCCGCACCGCCATGGCTCCTCCACGAATTCTCTTCTCCGGCGATGTTTTCGGCAGTCTCAATCAGCTCCTCAAGCGCGTCGAATCAGTTCAGTTCCCTTATCCGCCCACCCTTCTCTTCACTGCTTAAGCTACTCCTACTGTGCTCTTGCTGAACTGACCTAACTGTAACGTTTCAGGTGAATAAATCTTCTGGTCCATTTGATGCGCTCTTCTGCGTCGGCCAGTTCTTTCCTGACTCACCGGATCATCTCGACGAGTTCATGAACTACATCGAAAACCGCTCCCAATTCCCTCTCCCTACCTACTTCATTGGCGACTACGGCGTCGGCGCTCCAAAAGTACTCTCCACCGCTTCCAGAAACTCCGCCGGCTTAGGGTTCAAAATGGACGGTTACAAAATTTGCGAGAATCTCTTCTGGCTCCGCGGCAGCGGCAAGTTCACCCTACACGGTACGGTTTTGCAATTTTCTGAATAGAGGAAGAACAGTGAAGTGTAAAAACTAGTTTTAGTTTTCTAACTAGTTATTTATACCTTGTGCATTTAGGTTTAAATGTTGTGTATTTATCTGGGAGGCGGTCATCACCGGACGGTAGTCAACAGTTTGGAGTGTACAGTCAAGACGATATTGATGCGTTGCGTGCATTGGCCGAGGAGACCGGAGTTGTTGACTTGTTTTTGACATATCCTTTTTTGCTTATTCAGTACTATGGTCCTTGTTTCTGTTATATCCTTTTATGCCCGGATTCCTTAATATGTTGTTACTAATGAATGGCCAAGCGGAGTCACAAATAGCTCATCTAAGTCTGGATCTTCAGATTCTCTCAGCAGCGACTATGCTGTGTCTGAATTAGTGGCTGAGATCAAACCTCGGTTGGTATATAATCTCACTGCATTCCTATTGATCTTCAATATGGTGTTTGTTTTCTATTCTATAATTGCTGAATATGTGCTGCCATTTTTGATAAACAGTTGTTCTCTGTGGCAGCTATCATGTTGCCGGCACCAAGGGTGTATTTTATGCTCGTGAGCCTTACTCTAATGTTGATGCTGTGCATGTTACCCGCTTCTTGGGCCTTGCTTCAGTCGGAAACAAGGAGAAGCAGGTGGAGTTATTATGCTTAGCATAAATTTCAATTGTGCCTTAATTTCATGCCATCACCTTTTCACTTATGGAGACATTGTTGTTTGGATATGCTTAGGATTGAAATTAACACCATTATTTATTTGAATGTTGACCTGTCTAGTACAAGTTTTAAGAAGACATGAGAGTAGATAATGTTGTGTATAATGAATGATCTGGCATATGGTTAGCATTTTATATTTTATTGGCTCCCAATTGGTGTTTTATGTATTTCACTTGGATTTTATTTTAGATTTGTCATCTGGTCATCCTGTATGTAACTCTTGGTTCCTGCATTTGCTTCTCAGAAATTTCTCCATGCACTTTCTCCTATTCCAGCATCTACAATGTCTGCTGCTGAGATAAGTATGAAGCCCTCAAATACAACCTCGTCTCCCTACACTTCTTTAGAGCAACCAGCAAATCCTAAGGAAGGAGCAAAGAGGTCCAGCGATGATGTGTCCGATTCACAGTTTTGGAGATATGATGTTTCCCAAAAACGGCAGAAATCTGGAGGTGGAGAGGGTGATAGAAAATGCTTCAAGTTTATATATTCTGGTTCATGTCCTCGAGGAGAAAGTTGCAACTTCCTACATGACATGGATGCAAGGCAACAATGCATGAGAGGTGTTTGCCTTGATTTTCTTATTAAAGGAAAATGTGAAAAGGGCCCTGACTGCAAATTTAAGCACAACTTACAGAATGAAGATGAGAGCAAGTCTCAGGGGAGACGTGGGTCTGAAAATGCTGCTGCTAACAGGTAGGTGTTTGAGTATATGATGATTCATGGGTCATTTCATATTGTTCCTGTTCCATTTCAAGTTTTGCGATGCTAGTTTTCTAAATGTTTCTGAATTTGAAGTGAATATATATAACTTAGTGGCTATCTATGTAGCACTCAGTTCTCTGATTGTGTTACAGGTCAAAAGAATGCTGGTTTTGTTTGTCAAGCCCCAATGTGGAGTCACATTTAATCATTAGCATGGGAGATTATTTCTACTTTGCCCTGGCTAAAGGTCCTCTTGTTCCAGACCATGTACTGTTGATACCCATTGAGCATTCACCTAATACCCTTTCGATGCCTGAAGAATGTGAACCGGAGCTTGTGCGGTTTCAGAGCAGTTTGAAGCTCTATCATAAAAACCATGGAAAGGAAGCCATTTTCTTTGAGTGGGTTTCAAAACGCGGTACTCATGCTAACCTTCAGGTAAAAGTTAATTCTATTATATAGTTTTCTGTTTCCTCCAAGCATTTAGTGTAAATCTGTTAAAATTGATACCAGGATAATAACCATCAAGGAACAACTTCTGCTGTTATCATTTTTATCGTTGTGATCCTTGCTTTTGTTATTCTTCGTTCTCTTACTCATTATGTCTCTGTTTTCTTTTCCATAGGTTGTTCCTGTTCCATCATCCAAAGCAGCGGCAGTTCACAATATATGTAATTTGGCTGCTGAGAGATTGGGTTTTAAGTTTGTAGCTTCAAAATGTAAGTTTTATTATTCCATTTGATGATGCTTATCTGAATGTTGGTATTGATATTTGATCCTCTATAGGTTTGTTTGGGGGTGAGGTCAGAAGTGAGTTTGTACTTTGTAGTGCTAAACCTGGCCAAAGAATGATTTAATCAATTTTGTTCAGAAAATGGTAAAAAGAAAAAGAAAAACCTTTATTCAACACACAGAAGAAAAAAAAAGGATTTTCACCCATAAAAGTACCCACACGTCCCCTTGTTCCTGCTTAAATGGAACCCTAAGCAGGCACTAAGTCTCTGAACATGTATCCCTTGGCTCTGTGAGAATAATTTATGAAGCTCAGAGTGTCAAAGAAGTTCCCTTGTACTTTTTAAAGTTCCTAACTTCAGGTGCTCTGGGATTGTCCCGTTTGTAACTATTCTAAAGCTTGCTCAATAATCTTTTCCTTCTTCATATTGTTTGACAACTCATTCAATAGTCAGAAGCTCGCATTTTGCCTGAAGAATCCCCTGTTACTTGCTGTTTTAATATGGAGAAGACTATGCTTAGGTCTCCTAGACAGCATCTCCTTTCTCAGCCACATGTATGGTGGGTTGAATAAGTGCAACTTTGAGAAATGCTTGGTACTCATTGGTTTCATTTCACTTTCGCTTCAGTTTCATGCTGTTGTTCTCTTGCAGTCGATGATCTTTCAGATGGGAGAAAGTGGTTGAGGTCACAGTTTGATAGGAATTATAGTTTCTTCTATGTGGAGCTCCCAGATGGCACAGTATTATCACATTCTGTTGAGGAGAATGAGAGATTTCCTGCCCAGTTTGGACGTGAAGTAAGATTCTAACTGCTTGACTTAAAATCTTGTTGCTTTTATAAGATGCATCTGTTGGAAGAACCTAAAATCAGTATTGTGGTTCCCGTGAACTGTATTTTGGCTAGTAAACTTTCTTTCTTTGATACTCGTGCAATTTCCTCTCATCAAAGTGGCTATCCAGCCTTCTTCATGAAAAAAAGTGGTTATCCAGACAAACCATAATCTTTGTGCTGGTGAGAGGGTTTTAGATTAAGATTTAAAAATGACCTCATTTTCAGTTTTCAAAGTTATCCCTTCTAGTTGGATGCAGTGAATTTACTTGCTTAGGTTAATGTAAAATGTCATGGTAAGAACAAATGATATTATTTTGCAGGTTCTATCTGGCTTGCTGAACACTCCAGATAGGGATGACTGGAAGAATTGTATACTCAGCAAAGAGGAGGAAGAAAAAATGACAGAAGAATTCAAAAAACAATTTGAAAACTTGGATACAGCTGAATGATTTTTGGAAAGCAACTATATGGTGAGCGGTCTTGTCCGTTACCTGTTGCTGTAACACTAGGTTCTTCACTAGTGACACTTGAGTAAGGTACTTATGTCCATTTTTCAGGTAACAAAGGTCTTTTAACTTGATTAAGAGGGATTTGTTATTCGGACAATGCTGGGGTATTTTATCGTCATCTAATGGTCAAATACATGTGATAACTTCACTTTGATAATCTCACACTGTTATCTTGTTTACCAAAATTGATGGAGCTGGCTCTAAACCATCCTGAAGCTTGTGTTGTTTTGTGCTTCTGGGTTTACCGTTTTCCCACCGTAGAGATGATGCATGCTGGGGCACCTGAAATGCATACATTTATCTGCTTTTAGGTTTCATCGCTTGGCATTTCTGATGCACATCTGCATGTTACATTGTACTTTTGCACTACCTGGAAATTAACTAAGGGACTCGGCAGTGCTTTGAATCCAAGCAAGCAGAAGATTGACTTGTGTCACATTTTTAGCCACCTTTTTTTTCCAGAAACATCATATATAACCATTAAAAATTAGAAGATACAAAAGAATCCTTTCTTAACAGACTAAGAAGAGGATCAGGAGGATTAAAAATTCAATCCTTAGGGCAAAAATGAAGTCTAGTAGCTCGAGCAAGCCTAGTGCTACGCTATTAGCACTTCTAGGAATTTAAACAAAAATAGAGCTATCCAGGAACTTTGTTTTATATCTAATATCTAAGATTATAGCTTCAATCTCCCATGGCACTGAAAATTGCAGATCATTAGCCATCTTTCGTGTTTTTAGTTAAGGAGGTGTTATTATGTTGCTTTTATTTATTTATTCAAAAGAAAAAAAGAAAGAAGAAACCATGCATTTTGAAGTAATACTAGTGTCTTGCTATTACAGAAACGCTCACATGGCTTGGGTTTCTGCGGAGCTGGACACGATGTGTTTAAAAGAGTGGGAAGAATTCATTTAAAGATTAAACATAAATTGGGCGGTGATGTAGTTTTTGATAGGGCAATAGGATTGTACGACAGTGGACCCTGGATGTATAAATCCACATCCATGATCCATCCACCCAAATCTATAGAATGCATTTAATATTATGATGATGCCATGAAGTGAAGTGATAGCAAGTTAGCAAAATGAGCAACCAGGTGGCGGGAGGTGATATGATTCCAGTTTCTGTGTTTCCCGCTTGGTGACGGGAAATCAATTGCATGGTTGACTGGGAGATTTAAAATAAATAAGAAAAAACCCATCTCATTCTTTTCTGCGCCACAGAAAAGGTTCCGTGAGAGGTAGGGCTGGGCAGATTCGTGGTTAGCCTAAATATGCTCTCCATCCCACGTAAAGAACGTCTCGTTGAGGTGGGAATGATGAGAGATGTCGAGAATGACGAAAGTTACGTCAGAAAAGAGGATTTTAGGGAAGACAAAAACAAAGAAAGAAAAGTGCGGAGGGAATATGAGAGAACGAAGAAGCAGATCTTGGATATGGAAGTGTGTTGATTGCACATCTGCACGTGGTTTTGTGGTGGCGGTGGTTGGGTTGGGTTGGGTTAGCACTGAGCCCCTTTCTGGTATGGTCTTAAAATTTGGAGCTGCGTGCGGACAATGAAACCAGAAGTTCCTCAACTAAAGAGAGATTGTGGTTGGAAATCAACGATAATCATCATTCAAAAATACCAGCCAATAATCATCATTATTCATGAATAACACACGTCACTTAATTTATGGACCAAGTTTTAATTTCTCGTGGAATAACTTGTAAATTGAATAATATAATTTTATAAATTCTTGCCAGATGTGTAAAAAACCCACCAAAGATAAAATACAATGAATAAAGACAAGCATATAGTACCTCTTTTGATTTGTATATATCAATAAAGACGACCTCACTTTTTGCTTTAAGTTTAGGTGGCGTTTTTTCCTATCCAATAGAAACCTCCAATAAGCTTCGCATTCAACATTAAGAACTTCATTAAGACAACCAATTAACAATTAGTAGTATTTATTTCTGTCGACTTTTCTTAACCACACCCTTAAATCCCATGATGTAACGTGACACCTGCTTGCCCTATAAGGCCTATATGCTAAAACCAATAACTCTAATCATTGTTATCAGAACTGGACCGGATCAACCGATTCAATCGAATTTTTTCAGATTTTCGGTTCGATTCAGCTATTTGACCGAATATGCATATGAATCGGATTTGACCGGTCGAATACGTCGGTTTTTACATAACTGGCAAACCGGATTGAACCGACTGGTTCAATACTTCTTGGTATTTTTTTTGAAATTTTGATGGACCGACCCATTACAGACATTGACCCAGCCGGTTTAATCCGGTTCAATCATCTAAGATTGAACGGTTCAACATCTACAATCCGGTCGAACCATAAAAATTTTCATTTTCAGTTCGCTATCAAGTCCAATTCTGATAAGTATGACTCTAATGGAGGGTACAATTAGTTTCTACATGTCACAAAAATAAAGATATATATATATATATATATATATATATATATATATATATATATTATTACTAGTAAACAAATACTATTTCTAATGCATGTTATTTAATTTTAACAAAATCTTTTACTACAAGATAGTCATTAACTTTTGATAATTAAGCGACATATAAGTGCATATTTTAATTTTTTAAGAGGATAATTCAAGCATGAAGTAAAGGAACACGATCACACATGGGCATGCATGGTCCTGATACTTCTAAATGACGGGCGAGTAACGGCAAGATCATAGCTTAGAAGATACCATAACATCTCTATTTAATTAATTACCCTAAAATATACTAATATTTTTTAATATTTTCATAATTTGCATTGAAATTTCATACCTTTATGTATTTTGAAATTAATTTTGTTTGATGGTTCAAATTGAGTAATGTAAAGCTAATAGTAGTCGGAATTACGTTTAAATAAGAATTGACGACAATATAGATTGAGAGTCAGATTTTAATGAAATTTTATGACCATTTAGTTTATATTCTATGTGAGTATATTATATCAGCATAATTGAGATTATTATTTTTTCTTCAATAAATTGATAATTTTATTGAGCTACTACAATTATTTTGATAAATTAAGCATGGATTAATTCATAATTTCATAATATATAAAAAAAAGTAACTTCTTTCAACTATTTTGGGAAACAACCTACTAATTGCTCCTATCATATATATTTTTATGAGCAATTTCTCCCACGATAATTTAAGTAAATTTATTTATTTTTAGCGACACATGCATGTCTTTTATTGACACATGCGAGCAGCTCACTCTCACAACTCACAACTCACAACTCACAAAAGTCACTATCCCATACTACTTTCATGTCTCAAGTACAAAACAAAAATAAAATAAAATAAATTCAATCGATATTTTTTTATTAACGAATATGAAACTTAAATTTAAATAATTTTTTTATTGCCAACGAAATAACTAATAAATTAATATTTATTGATAAATCTCATTAATGTAACCCTAAATAAACTCAAAGATTACTCATTTATAAATAAAATAATAGTAAAGAATACTCCACTAAATTAAATTTGGTGATTTACACACCATTTGACATCTATAGCCTTTCTAATTAAATTAATTTACAATAGACCAGCAAAATCCCTCTCTCTTTCATCTCTCTCTGGTAAAACTGTGTCCCACCAAAACCACCCATAACTTTCTGTCTTAAAAGAGTAACTGTTACATATAGAACAGTATCTGTCTTGTGTTATGGCTGTGACCAATTTCCCCTTTTTCTTTTTAACAAAAGATCAATTTTGTTTTCTCTTGGGTCATCTTTGATTTTGTTGTTGATGCTCTCTCGGCATCCTCTGTCACTAGAAACTGTTCAGTTACCATGCATGCCAAATCTCAGAGCTTAAGAACTTGCAAAGTTTTGAACTTTTTGATTCTTTTAGTTCCATTTTAGGAGAAAAGAACATAGCTTGGGGTTATTTTCACCAAACCAAGTTTGTGTTCTTGCATAAAAAACCAACCTCGTCATTGCTTTTATTACACAGCTTGTGGGTTTTTGGCTATTCCCTAATCTAACCTTCTTATTGTTATTGCTTAAAGTTAGTATCTTTCAGTTCCAGAATAAAATATAAAGTACTAGTTTGGTATTTTTCTTGTTGCTGTTCGATTTTTTCGTTTCAAGTGAGGTGGTTGTCCAAGTATAGCTTCTAAAATTTGGTGCTTTATGGGATGGCGGCGGCGACGGTGGTGCCAGCGGTTGTTCTTCAGCTGGTGAGCCTCTTAGTCATTGGCTTCGTTCTCACTGTTCAAGGATCTACTGGTAAGTTTGTGATTTCTATTCTTGTTTGTTGGAATTTACCCAGTTGGTTAAATTATCAAGTTGCTTTTCTTTTTCTTTTGAAAAATGTGATGAATTGATGCTTTGGTGATGAGGGATGGTGAAATTTCATATTGCCAATGTTAATGTTTGGAGAGCAAATGCGTGTGGTCAATTTTGGGATCCAATTTTAGGTTTGGTTTGATTTGATTTGATTTGTAAGGCGTATGAGTATCAGATCAACCAGTTTAGCATTCATATAAATTTGAACGTGTGAATGTATTTGGTTAAATTGTTTGTTGTCGGTCAAACTGTAGCTTAGTTTTAGAATCAGGAATCCAAGCTTGGGAGTTCAAGTGTTGAAAGAGTAGTACGAGTTAATAAGAAAACATCTCCCACTCTCTCCTAGGCTTTTACTCTTTTTCTCATCATAGGTTGTTTGTAAGGAATGGTTATCTATAGAGGCGCTATCTGAGGAATTGCATCGTAATAATCACCTTTAGCTGTCTATAGTATTGTCTAGTTCGTGGGATTTTTACAATTGAGGTAAAATTCTGGTTTTGTGCTTCGGTGATATTAGGAGGAAGAAGCATGCTCATTGATATAGCCGAGACAAGCAGGTTATATTATGGCTGGCATTTTCTATTTTGACGAGTTTAATTTGAAGTGCATGAATAACTGATAGCCCATGAGAAAAAAGTCAAAACAGATTAGTTTTAGATATTTGGAGGTATAGGGCTGATCTTAAACTGTCAAGTTTTCCTGCTTGATGTCAATGCTTAAAACTGAAGGCCTTTTTTGTAGGGGACAGTATAGCCCCAGCTCCTGCATTCTTTTCTGAGATTCCTCCATTAGAAGGAACACCTGGTACTGTCCATGATAGAAAGCCGTGGAAAAGCAGTGCACCAAGCCCAGCATCTCAGCAAAATGGTACTTTGCATAAATTGGTAGTGTAAATTGCTAACAGAATTAAAGACTTTTTGATAATATTTATGGTTTGATGATACAGGATCTTCTTTACACCCTCCAAATGCATTACCGCCACTTATGTCTGCCCCGGTGCCGCAAACAGTTTCAGGCCCCTTGCCAACCCATTCACCTGAGACTCCAACTCCAATAGTTACTCCACCACTTATTGCTTCACCTCCACCCTTAATAATTCAAGGGCATGTACCATCCTTGTCACCTGCTATTTCAATTATATCTCCTGCACATGATAATCCAGGGTCAAATTTTCACACTCAACCTGCATTATCACAACTTATTCCAGCCCCTGATCCCCTGACAGTTAGAGGGCTTGCACCTTCTAGTTCACACGTTACTCCAATAGTAACACCGCCAAACAGTATTCCTCCCCTCCCTTTTATGCCACCATTTTTTATTGCTCCTCCACCTTTGTTACCGCCAAATAGTGCTTCTCCTCCACCCTCAATTTTTCAAGGGCATGTACCGTCCTTGTCACCAAGTATTCCAATTGAATCTCCACCAAATAATATAGCTCCGCCACCATTATTAAGTGAACGACATGCACAACCGATGCCGCAAAATGCTTCTCGAAGAGAGGCACCAGTTAGAAAGCCTGCTGACTCTGCGCCAGGTGCAGCAGCTTCACAATTTTTTGTTCAGTAGTTTTCAAGTTTACAACTTTTTATGGTGTTTTTGAGTTTACTTTTGTTCTAATGCATTATTTTTTTAAAATCTGGTTTCAGCTGCTACACCTTCAGGTAATTTTCCACAAATTTCACCACTCATGCATCCAGGCACACCTAGAAGTTCACAGCCAGGTGCTCATGCAAGAAATGTATCGCCACATGGAGCTTCTTCACCAAAGCCAATTTCTCCAGGTTCATAATAACTCTTGTTTTTTGAGTCAAGACACGTGAGATCTCAGCTGTGAGGTCTTGCAAATTCTTTGATGCTATTGATGTGCCACCTATAGGCTGTCATGCAACATTCTGATTATGACAAAAAAGAAGTCATTTAGAGGCTAATCTGAAATTTGCTGTACCCAACTTAATGCTGTTTGGTTGTAGCTTTGATCCATACTCGTCCAATAATAATATAGGGGTATTTGAAAGCCACTAGGGTATACTGTTCTGTTCTGTTTGTTTATGTTCCTTGTTATTTCTAACAACTGTAGCCGTTACTTTGTAGCGCTCACATTTATTAGGTCATTTCAAGGATCATGAAACCACTTTTCATTATGTATACTGTGGATGTTTAGTCTTGCTATATTTATGAAGATATATTCGCTGATTGCTGCATGCACAGGTCAAAATGTCTCCCATGCATCTAGTCCGCCAAGCATTCACTTGGCAAAGGGTGGAGCCCCAGTTGCTGCACCCCCAGATAAAACTTCTCAGCCGCCATCTTCTGCCACTAATCCTTCACCTAAAGGTATACGGTGTTGCAATGCAAAACTTTTCTAAATCAACAGTATTGTTCACTCTTTTGAAAATAGTGAACTTAGGCATGGATGTTTGCAGGTACTTTTTCTGCTACGGCTCCTTCCAAGGCTGTGAGGCACTCTAGTGATGCTCCTGCTCCTTCTTTGTCAATTCATATATCTCCTCAGAACAATGAGTCTAACTCTCCTGCACCTTCACCTCATCATTGGTACCGTAAAGGGAACAAAAGCAATCCATCTTCACCTCAACAGAGCCATGAAGGGAACAAAACCATCAGCATTCTTCCCGCACCATCATATCCAACGTCTCCTACCTCTTCCAAAGAGCAAGGTTATTATTATTACCAACTTGTGGTCTGCTATATCGTGAACATTTCTTATACTGTTGTATATCATTCAAATGCTCAATTTATTTCTTTTGATGTCTTCTACAGGTCCAGTTAGCCCTCCGTCATTCCTCCCAACAATTGGCCACACACGCTATGCTCCTCCACCGCTTAGCCTAGGTGGTGCATTAGTGAATCCATTTTCATGGTTATAGGTAACATGCATTTCAGTTTCTAATGGTGTTTCTATTCTTCAGGTTCTCCATCTTCTACATCACCACACCCCTTCACTAAGCCAGTGAGTTATGTCTCACCTGTCCCTTCACCATCTCCAATGCCGTCTTCTGGCTGGACCACGAGTAATAAAACATGCTTCCTCCCTGTCATTTTATTGTTTGAAATATTACCCATCAACTTACCTATCTCTTACGTTTTAGTCCTAATTCTTGTCATTTTATTATGTATTTCTTTTCCAAGTGCCTGTTCTTCCTCCTAAAGTTTCTCCTGCATCATCACCAATAAGCCCAAAGAGGCCACCACCAGTCCAAGCGTTGCCACCTCCACCTCCTAACGAAGGTATAAAAAACTTAGTTCTTGTTGATTTTAATTGTCTTTGTTGCTTCTATCATATCCATTTTACTTAAATGTAACTCAGGTCGATCATGTATGTAGATTGTTCCACTACTGTATGCACAGAACCATATACAAATACTCCTCCTGGGTCACCATGTGGGTGTGTCTTGCCAATGCAAGTAGGACTGCGCCTCAGTGTTGCACTGTATGCCTTTTTCCCTTTGGTTTCCGAGCTTGCTCAGGAGATTGCTACTGGAGTTTTCATGAAACTAAGTCAAGTTCACATAATTGGAGCCAATGCTGCCAGCCAAGAACCGGAGAAGACCATAGTCCTCATTGATTTAGTTCCTCTTGGGAAAAGATTTGATAATACAACTGCATTTTTGACTTATCAGAGATTTTGGCATAAAGAAGTAGTTATAAAGGCTTCATTTTTTGGTGACTATGAAGTACTATACGTGCGCTATCGAGGTGCTTACACTCTAAATGCTTGGATTTGGTTTTCTATTGTTTGGTAGGTTGTTTGATCATGGATTAATTGAAAAATAATGTATCTATAGGTTTACCCCCACCTCCACCTACAGCACCCTCAGGCATTGGTATAATAGATGATGGGCCATATTCTGACAACAGTAACAATGGAAGGGCAATAAAGCCATTGGGGGTTGACGTAAGCAAAAGGCAGCATAGAGATGGGCTTGGTGGTGGTATGATTGCCATTATCACTCTGTCAGGTTTTGTAGCACTAGTTTTGTGCTCTGCTGTTGCTTGGGTTTTTTTTTGTAGACAGAGAGATCACGATAGTCAACCAGTACCACCTCTATCTTTGCCAAGTCATGCTGCCAAACCATCAGGTAATATCTATAAAATCTGGTTTGTTCTGGCTTATTGACTAAATTGGTGTAGATCAGTGCTTTTAACAAAGTGACATTCTTGAGTGTAGAGGCATAAGGAATGTAGTTAGGTTCATGATTTGGGGTGGGAAGTGGGATAGAGTTGGCAAGGTCAAAATATTAAATATCCTTTGGGAGTACAAATCTAATGTCTACAAGTTAGTGTTTATGTCTTGTTACTGGTGCTTAACATATGCTGTATGCTTTTGTTGATAATCATTTTGGTTCTATCCTAATGTAGTTAGTTTGGAAGTTTGACAAGGGTGATGAAAATTTTGTAGGTAGACTGGGGTCTGCAATGGGAAGCGGTCTCAGCTCTGCTTCATTGTCCTTTGGATCTAGTATTGCAACATATACAGGATCTGCTAAGACCTTCAGTACAAGTGACCTAGAAAGAGCCACCAATAATTTTGATGCTTCAAGAATATTAGGGGAAGGTGGCTTTGGGCTTGTTTTCAGTGGCGTTCTTGAAGATGGGACAAAAATAGCAGTGAAAATTCTAAAGAGGGATGACCAACAAGGTGGTCGGGAATTTTTGGCAGAAGTTGAGATGCTTAGCCGCCTTCATCATAGAAATTTGGTCAAGTTGATTGGGATATGTACAGAGGAAGGTGCACGTAGTTTAGTATATGAACTCATACCGAATGGCAGTGTGGAATCTCATTTACATGGTAGTAATTGGTATACAGTCAGAATTTAGAATTTCCTAATCCGTCAATTCCTGCAAAATGGTTATTTTGCATCTACATTCTATTAATCAATTTTTTTTCAGGGATTGATAAGGAATCTGCTCCACTTAACTGGGATGCCAGGATGAAGATAGCACTTGGTGCAGCTCGGGGTCTTGCATATCTACATGAGGATTCAAGTCCTCGTGTGATACATAGGGACTTCAAGGCCAGCAACATTTTATTGGAACGTGATTTCACACCAAAAGTGTCTGATTTTGGTTTAGCACGAACTGCCATGGATGAGGCAAGCAGACACATATCAACACGTGTCATGGGAACTTTTGGGTAAGCATTCTTGTTCCTGGCTATGTCTGCCATATCATCAGTGGTTGCATAGTCAATTAAAAATATATATGGTGTTAGGATGCATGCTTCATGGTTGCTCGTCATTCTAATGCTTTCTGAGCAGAATAGACAAAACTGACTTACTCTTCTCATAGTATGTCCAGATGTGTATGAGATTATGCACTCAGCATCGTAGAAGTTTTCTGCATGTTCTTCACGCCTTGATTAATCCTACTCCGCATAGAAGTTATTCTTTATGGTTCATGGATTGTTTTAGAAATTGGAATGGGCACAGGGTAGTTTGCTACTTCTGCCACATTTGGTACTCTTAGGTGTTAATCATGCTTACTCTAATAATATAATTTCATCCAGCTATGTAGCTCCGGAATATGCAATGACTGGTCATCTTCTTGTGAAGAGTGATGTTTATAGTTATGGTGTTGTCCTTCTTGAGCTCCTATCCGGAAGAAAACCAGTTGATATGTCTCAGCCAGCTGGTCAAGAGAATCTAGTTGCATGGGCCCGTCCGCTTCTGACGAGTAAAGAAGGGCTGGAAATAATGGTGGATCCATCTCTAGGACCTGATGTCCCATTTGATAGTGTAGCAAAAGTAGCAGCTATTGCTTCAATGTGCGTGCAACCAGAAGTATCACACCGGCCGTTCATGGGTGAGGTTGTTCAGGCCTTAAAACTAGTATGCAATGAATGTGATGAGGCAAAAGAAGGAGGTTCAAGAAGTTCCAGCCGAGATATGTCAGCTGATATGGATGGCGGGGTAAGTTCTGCCTCAGGGCAGCTGCCGGATCCATTCCAAAACCAAACTCAAGTTCCTAACTATGATTCTGAGCCCGATATAGAGAGGGGGCTTCCAATGTCAGATATGTATGCTACGTCGGCAAGATATTGGAGGGAGGCATCTGGGTCATTTAAGAGGTGCTCTAGTTCAGGTCCGTTGACCGCAGGAAAGGGCAGACAGTTATGGCAGAGATTGAGAGGATTGACAGGTGGAAGTGTGAGTGAACATGGGGTCATCTTCAAATCATGGCCAGGTTCGCATTGAAGACTTAGGATACCCTTTTTGTGTGTATATTAACTTTCCCCCCCATTTTTGGATCTCCGTTTCTTAACTACAATACAACCAAGCATTCCCTTCATGCAAACAAGAATACCTCGTGGAGTTCTGAGCAACGAATAAGCATAACGAAGTGCATAATTGGGATACTGCGGGAAAAAAACTTAAAACCATGCATTGAGGACGAGTGCATAATTGGAATGCAAGTCAGGACTCGTGCAGTTAACCTGAATAAGAATCAAAGGTAGGAAAGAGGTGGTTCCGTAAAAGGCTTCGCGTCGTATGCTGAGTTGAGGTAATCAAGCAATGATGTTGTAAACATAGGTACCGCAATTGAAACCCTTTGAATCATTGAGCTGCGGCGACTGCATCCAATGAAATGCATAACTGCAGTGTATAGAATTTTTCGTGTTCATGGAATGCATCTTCTTCCCTGCTTTATTTAGTGTTTTTGACAAGATCATAGGTACTTGGCAAGTTCTTACATGTGCCATGAAACACATTAAAAAGTAGGTTTAACCTGTGTTTTGGCCCCTGCGTTTGTCAAATTTTCTCAAATACCATGTTTTCACTAGAATCGACACGAGCAGTAAGAGCATGTAAATATAACAGTACTAAAGTAGTTTCATTTGCACCTCTCGTGTGTAAGGATGCTACAATACAACAAATATTACAAAGAAAATGGATCTCAAAAAATCAATACACCACTCCATAACTTGCTGCAAAATCAATTAGGAACCCACATCAACATTTATTCAAACATGATGTGGATCAAGACCAGAATCCCTCTCAATACATCCATGCGAACAGCACTATTGGTAGAACCATTGTCGATTTGATCTGATACCTCATGAATTGAGGGGTGCCGACGAATGCGTGGGCGATCAAAGACGCGTAGACCGTGTTCAAGAAACCGCATGTGTAAACCATCAATCCGGCTCTTGTGGCGTGTTTGGATGACAGATTAGGGAATGGATTGACAGAGAAGAGAGCTGTCATGACGAAGAAGAAGAAGGCGACTTTGTAATGGAAGACGCAGTCTTGGAATCTTGTAGGGCAGTAGGCAGCAAAAACAGAGGAACCAGGAGCACAAGTGCTGCCTTCAGGACAACATTTGAGGCTGTAATGGATACCAAACTGGCCACCTGGTGGTGTAATCCATGCATTGGACATAACCATTCCTCCTAACATTATAGCAGATGTGAAAAGAGTAAAACGCCTAATCCCATAATCTTTCGTTTCCTTGTTCTTGATGGGTTTTGTTACCAAATTGGCTTTCAGATCTTCCATGGCTTTCAAAAATGAAGGATAGGATGTTTGATCGAATCACTTAACTACCTCCTTTTTTATATACTAGATGAGTTTCATTATACTTAGGATCAAAAGAGCATTTTTACAGGATTCAAATGGAGGTCAGTTTGTTTTTATCTCCCGATCCATGATTTTAGAGAGTACCGTTTTGATAGTTTTAAACACAAGCCAATCCTTCATGAGAAAATGGAGAGGCCTACATAACAAGAATTCGGATTAGTCAGCATATGGTTTAGATTATTAGGTAAAAAACAAAAATAATGAGAGAACTATTCCCAAATAGTTCCTCCATCTTCGTACAGTAAGATAAAAAAATTAATTTTATTCGAGTATTATTGAAGCTTTAGAAATTTAAATTTGACAAAAACAAAAAATAAATTTTCAGAAATTTAAATCCAATGTGGTAAGTAACGTGGTATATATGAGTCGACGGAAAAAATATTATTTAATTTAATAGTAAAATGGTCTGTCACATTAGCGTGAAAGACTTTGAATATCACCAGCGTAAGAATAAAGACACTCAATGTGTTAGGAAACGTAAGTAAAGAGACCCAATATATAATTTTCGGCAATAACGGATAACAAGTGTTCGTGTAGTTATTGAGCATTCCAGACAATGACTCGATACAGAAAAAGGTTGAAAGATGCAAAACTGTAATAATACCAGCAGCCTAAAATACAATTCTTGTTATTGAATCAATCCTAAATTCCTAATTCCAATTCCCAATCTATATTTGAAAAATGTTAATTCTCTATTAGTATATGATTTCTTGGAACAAGGCCCATTAAAGTTCCCTTAACTGGCCCAAAAATTTCAAAGCCCATAGAGACCTCTCGTCCAGTATTGACTTGCTTCAAGTCAAAACCACTACCAGTCTGTCTACTATAAGCAGCAGCTTACAACTCTAAGATTCCAGCGCGTGACTTCACTTCCCTCTCCATCCAAACTCAGATCCATCTTCCTTCTCCGCCGCCACCATGGTAAATCTCGACGCCGACTCTATTATATCATTAAATTTCCGATTTCCTTTGTTGTCTCTGATATTTGTGGTTTTCAGGCTACAAAAGCGATCACGAGCCCAGTGTCTCCCGCGTGGTACCCAGCTCTCTCCGTCTTGTTACTCTCCATCGGCCTCATCCTCACTGCTTCCTTTTTCATGTAAGCTCCTCCGCCCATTTTCAGTTTCGTTTTCTGTGTTAGCGATCAGGGATGCTACTTTTCTCAGTCTGCCGGATCTGGACTTCATCCCAGAATTATAATTGATGCATTTTTTCGATGTTAATTATGTTTCTTCTTGCGGAATGTGCTTGCCCATGACTTGTGATCTGTGTTTTTAAGTGTTGCTGTTATGAGATGTTCATGGGTTATTGATGATGTTATTTATGGGAAATATTTTCTCTCTTTTATATATAGATAATTAGGAATTCACTTTGGGTTCTGATCCTGTAGAATGGAGTTACCTTTCCTTTCTGTCTTTAAAATGCTCACCAACATTACTGCTTTCAATTTGTTAGCAAATGCTTGTAACATCGTTTGAAAGGGAGGGCACATTCAAATAATGTGAGAACTTAGGGAGGTGAATGAGCTCATTTAGTGGGACAGTCTAGTTTGCACATTCTGAATCATTGATGGCCTTGCAGTGGTTATAAATCACTCAGCCTGCTCTGAACTTCATATCGAGTATGGTTTTTGCTACTTTCAGCATATGTTTGCATTGTAGGGTAGAGAATGTGGATGAAGATTTCTAGGTTAATTGAACTCCATGTTATGGATGGGTGATGGGTTATTCTTAAAAAAATTCATATACATCGCCTCCTCATCTTGGTATATTGAGTGGGCACTTTGCTAATTTGTTTATACCATTTGGTAGTTGTGGTGTTTGCATGGAGAGTAAGAATTGTTGGATGAGGGCTTTCTAGAATAAATGAAGTTGTGTAATGGGTGCCTGTGTGATGATGGATTATCCCCTTAATTCCGTAAGATACGATAAATTTCGTTGCAAGTATTAGCCCAGCTGTGAATGGAGGTATTTATAGCTGGGAATTGGTCATCTTTCTATCCTTGTATGTTTATAAACATCAAACCTTGCACAGTGAAGATGCAATTCCCAATTCTGTCAATGACTAGTTATAAACGTCTTGCAGTTATGAAGCAACCACGTCTAGGCAAACTCGCAGTCTTGCCAAGGAGCTTACAACAGGAGTAGTGGCATCTTTCTTCTTGGTACGGCTTGTATCACATTTCTTTGATCCATCCTGTGTCACTTCTGATTCATTACTGATATACCATTCTGATTGCTGGTGCAGGGTTTTGGATCCTTGTTCCTGCTTCTTGCTTCTGGTGTTTATGTCTAGCACCCTTAATGCCAACACAGTTACTAAAATTTTGCTAAGCGGGATTAGTTATGATGAGACTGTGTTTGTCATTGCTGACTAATTAGAATGTTTGTGATAAACAAGCTGCAGACTGCAATATTTATATGAATAACCCTTTTAAACTTGTTTATGACTTCAAATATCTGGCCTCGATACATTTTGCTGCCAGATTTGGGATGGCAGTTGTTTTCTTTTTATTTTTTATCCTCAAACAGATACCTTATGCTTGCTTGTTGGTTTTTATATTGAAGTATATGTACAAACTGGAAATGTTTAGAAATAGAAGGCACTTTCAAAAAAAAAAATTAACAGAAAAATTGATAGAATAGGGTAAGTTTTGGGTTCTAATTCCGAACTTAACATCTCTAATTCTCTATTAATGAACAATGAATAAATA
Source organism: Viola odorata (assembly GCA_963691705.1). Classification (NCBI taxonomy): domain Eukaryota; kingdom Viridiplantae; phylum Streptophyta; class Magnoliopsida; order Malpighiales; family Violaceae; genus Viola; species Viola odorata. Next base: position 5,053,494 of record OY829546.1, read on the forward strand.
AATTAACTGTAATTGAATTAAGTTTAAACGTAAACATATCCATTTATTACGGGTAGTTGGCTCTGTTCGGTAATAGAACTCACTAACTCTAATCGATTGATAACCGATTGGATTGAATTCGATTCAGTCTGATCCATTCGATAAATTTGCTCACCTCTACTTAATTTTTTTTAAGAAACACCCATATCTTTTTACCAGAAGGTTTAGTTAAAAAAATGATAGGAGTATTGCAATATAATATGACGAATCAATGCATTTATTTTAACAGAAAATCAAATCAATACTCAATATTCAATAATGCACGATATTGATACCTACGAGTAATTACAATTTACATGGGTTACCTACCAACCTACTGTGCACTCCATATACAGAATAGATACCGTGCACTCATCCTCTTCGTCAATCACAAAATGACACGTGTCAAGCAACACAAAGCAAAGCATCATCACATCAGCGCCTGTCTCTCACTCTCCATGAAAATCGCGTCTGTTTTCTCACCCGTCCCTCCCACACAAGCTACCCCTCTCTTTCTCCCTTCCCATCCATCGTTAAAAAAGGAGGCATCTTTCACCATAGATTAGAGAAAGTGTGGGGTGTGGTAGGTCCATTTTTGCATTCCTCGTCAGGGTTTTAGCCGCGCTCGCTCCCTTCACATCACTCCACTCTCGCACTCTCTACTCTCTACAGTCTACACCTTTATAGCTCCCCCCACCACAACAACAATGGATCCTCCTGCTCAATCTGGTCCCAAGAAGCGAGGCCGCAAACCCAAGCCCAAGGACGACGCCACCGCCACCGCAACCACCAAAGACCAAACCCCACTGTCGTCAAAAATGAAGGAAGGCAAGAAATCCCAACAACCTACCGTTGACGAGAAATACACTCAGTGGAAATCCTTGGTTCCCGTCCTCTACGACTGGCTCGCCAACCACAACCTTGTCTGGCCTTCCCTCTCTTGTCGGTACGGTACCTCTTCCCTTCATTTCTAGGGTTGTGTTTATAGTTTGGATCTGTGCTTCATTTCATTCTGTTTCTTTCATTTCAGGTGGGGTCCTCAGCTTGAGCAAGCTACTTACAAGAATCGCCAGCGTCTTTACCTTTCTGAGCAGGTTTATTCAGTGTCTTTTTAGTTGAATGCTGCGTGCGCAAATTTTGGATGTTTGTTGAGTTTAATGGGTTTTCGTTTGTGTGTGTATGTAGACGGATGGAAGTGTTCCCAATACTTTGGTTATTGCCAACTGTGAAGTTGTCAAGCCTAGGGTTGCTGCTGCTGAGCATATTTCTCAGGTCATTCTTTTGTTATGTGCTTGCTTCTTGCCTTTTTCGTTTAGGTTGTTCCATTGGCAAAATTGGACCTCTCTTGTTAGTTCTTGTATTTCTTAACTGTTTTAGTTTACACTATTTTGGTTTATGGTTGTTTCAGTTTAATGAAGAAGCACGCTCTCCTTTTGTTAAGAAGTACAAGACCATCATACATCCTGGAGAGGTATGCTTGCTACTCTTGTGTACAGTATCTTTTCATAAACCTGCCAAAAGATTGCAACATTTTTCTTTTGTCCCAGCACATGGAGAGACTTTAACCTGTTGTATGTTAGTAGGTTGAACTTCCCACAAGATGTTGAAGAGAAACCCAGTTTTGCTAAGGATTTGTATCTTTTGCAGGTGAATAGAATTAGAGAACTTCCACAGAACAGTAAGATTGTGGCCACTCACACTGACAGTCCTGATGTGAGTGCCTTAGTTATCTTTTGATTTGCTTTTCTGGCCTAAGAGAAAATTATTTGTTGAAATATCTAATGTTACCTGCATTCACATTTTTCAAATTTCAGGTTCTCATTTGGGATGTTGAAGCACAGCCTAATCGCCATGCTGTTCTTGGAGCTACCAATTCTCGCCCAGATTTGGTGCGACTTCTGATTTGTACATGTTGCATATTTGTTTATGGTTCTGGGTAGTCTCGTTCTTTTATCATAAAAAAATTACATCCTCTGCCATGGCACTTTCTGGACGTTGTCATTACTTCAGTGATAAGTAGGGTCCTGGAATTACTTTTACTTGATATAAAAACTAAATATATATTTTAAGATGAAGATAGACATGGGTCATGTTCTAGTGGCCAAATGGATTGTGAAAATCTTGGCATGTGAATAAATCATTCTTTTTATCTATGTGGTCATTTGTTAGGACTAAATATTTGTTAATAAAGAGTCTTACTGCTTGTTTAATTGATTCTTTTAGGAAATTTGATCACTTTTACCTGGATCTCTTGTAGATTTTGACTGGACATCAAGATAATGCAGAATTTGCTCTTGCGATGTGCCCAACTGAACCTTATGTACTTTCTGGAGGTATGATATTCTGCTCATCTGCTGTTTTCATTGAGTGAGTTAAGCTTATTAGTGTAGCTGTGATCATTCCCTAGGAGTAAAATGTGGTTGTTGATGCTCTTTTGCTCGTTGGTAATGGAATTTCCACTCTGCCTGCTCATGTATCTTCACAAAGTTCTTATTCTAAATAGGGTATTTATGCCGCAGGGAAGGACAAATCAGTGGTACTGTGGAGTATCCAGGACCATATAACTGGGGCCGCTACTGACCCAACCAAGAATCCAGCATCTGGTGCATCAATTATTAAAAGGGCTGGGGATGGTAATGATGGCCCTTCTGTTGGACCGCGAGGCATCTACCAGGGGCATGAGGATACAGTTGAAGATGTGGCATTCTGCCCATCAAGGTATCTTGCTATACATGTGTATAGATAACAAGCAGTTTGATTGAGGCCATGATGTGGCCTTGTTCTGATAAAATATGTTGTCCATTCAAGTGCGCAGGAATTCTGTAGTGTGGGAGATGATTCTTGCCTCATATTGTGGGATTCTCGAGTTGGCACTGCCCCAGCTGTCAAGGTTTGGTGCCCTTACTCTTCTATTTTTCCTTCCAGTTGTGCTTAAATTTTAGGCTCCTAGTAGTTGTGAACTTGCAAACCTGATGTAGAATTGCTCTTTACTAGCATGCAATGTTGACCTTGTTTTGTGGATCATATCCTGTTTGCATTCAGTGGGATGAGGTGTTTTCATGAAGTCAAAATTTCCACTTCATTAAGTTGACATACTCTTCATGCTTTCTTGCATAACACTAGTAGCAATGGGACTGTCCTGATGCATTTAAGTTTTTGTGATTTTGCACTGGTGAACAGGTTGAAAAAGCTCACGATGCTGATCTTCACTGTGTTGACTGGAACCCCCATGATGATAACTTTATATTAACAGGGTACATATGGGATGTTCTTATAGGTTTTGTTTTGCTTTGTTTTTGCTGCCTTTTGTGGTTGTGCTTGTTGGTGTTCCTGTGGTCCTTATATCTCTACAATTGCTATCCAGGTCAGCTGATCACTCTGTTCGCATGTTTGATCGAAGAAATCTCTCTTCTAATGGAGTTGGGGCACCTGTCTACACATTTGAGGGCCACAAAGCTGCTGTTCTCTGTGTACAGGTACTATTTGTTCTACTTACTTTGTCCAAGTGAACCTCTTGGTTGTAAGTGCTTATTTTTTGCTAAACAAGTTTGTTTTCCTCGCAGTGGGCTCCCAATAAGTCAACGGTCTTTGGAAGTTCTGCAGAGGATGGTCTCTTAAACATTTGGGACTATGACAAGGTAAGCATCTTCAAACCCCAGGATGAGCTTGATTTTTCTCCATTCATTGAAAGTTGTCCGTGTAAACTACAACTGAGGTCACTTGCCATGCTTAATTGATACCAAAGGAACAAGAGAAACCAGAAAAAAAATGTATGCACTTTTTCGTAACTTGAAATTCTTTTATGAACATGAAAATATGACTATTTCTCTGACTAAAAGGTCCTATCTCTGGCCATCTATATTCAGTTTCATGTAGTCGAGATACACTATAAAGTGTTGTTCTTCATGCTTGTTGCATGGTACCTAGTTGTGTTGGTGGATTTCAAAACATTCACACTAGGAAATGAAACATGATGTAGGGGATATTTCCCGAAATCTACTTCTCTATCCTATCCAGACACATGGGGAAAAAAAGGTCCTCAGCTGCGAAGGCTACTACTGATATAGGCCTCTTAGAATAGAGATCTGTTGTGGTTCTCCAAGGCCCATCTCATTCGCTTTTACAGTTATTTTCATTACACATTCTCCTTGCAGTTTAAATCTTCGGTGGTTGTTAATGGATGTTTGTTTTGTTTCTTCCAGGTTGGTAAAACAACAGAGGTCCCAAATACTCCCGCAGGATTGTTTTTCCAGCATGCCGGACACAGGTTTCTAACCAATTGTTTTTCTAAAAAAATATAGTAGAAAACCATAATTTCCTGAAGATTATGTTTGTGTGCCTACTACTAAACAACGTCAAATTGTCTGATCTTTACTTAGTTTGTTAATTACTTGACCATATTTTATTGTAGATTACATGGTTGTTTAATGTTGAAGTATCTTCACCACTTTAATACTTGAGTTATTTTGATCTCATCTTTTATTTTCCTTAGACCTCAAAACTCTTTCATATATTCCTCTGTGTTACATTTTATTCAGGGACAAAGTTGTCGACTTCCATTGGAATGCGTCTGATCCTTGGACTGTGGTTAGTGTGTCTGACGACTGTGATACTACTGGGGGAGGTGGCACGCTGCAGGTATAACTCTTTTTTGAGGGCCACTTTGTTGCTTGTGATTGTGAAATTGTGAGATGTGAATTACCATTGGAACCAAGGAAATGCTTGAATCCAACCTATTTTGATGATCTGTGCAGATATGGCGCATGAGTGACTTGATCTACAGGCCAGAGGATGAGGTTTTGGCGGAGCTTGAGAAGTTCAAGGCGCATGTGGTTTCTTGTGCTAAGCCTTGAAAGTGAATAGAAAAAGAAACAACAAAGTGTGAGCTGACTAGAACTGGTAGTAGTTGTATGGAGGATTTAGCTGTGTTGTGTTTCTTTGAGAAGATTGATTGATAGGAATTGTAGGGATATGTAATGTGGATGCATTGAACATCGAGGTGTTTAGAGGCTGAGGCATTTAGGTTCTTTTCCCAAAACAGGCTGGATTCCATGCCAAAAGATTCCATGGCGTAATTAACTTGACCTCCTTTTGGTTTACCTAGTGTCTGTTTGGCGTTCCGGTTCTAGTTGGAAAAATTCCGTGGGAAAAGTTCAGTGGGAAAATGATTTCTGGTAAATGGAAAAGTTAGATACTTTGAGGTGTTTGGTAAAATAGTTTTTCAAAAGTATGGTTTGGATGTAAAATGACTATAAAGGGTATAAAACTCATTTTAACAAAATTAATAAAAATACAAAAAGTAGATTTAGAATTATTTATCTTGAAATAGAGATTTTATTGTGATAGTTTTTAATTTATTTTGTTGGTTATATAAAGTAAAAAAATTAAAATGAAATGAAAAAAAGAAAAGAAAAGAGAAGAGAGAGAAGTCCTTCTCATTGGCCACTAGAGCAATTGGCCTTGCCTTGAAATGATTTTTCCTAAAATGATTTTTGTTGGTTACCAAACACCTACTCTTCCGATTTTCTACTTGGGAAATGACTTTCCTGAATAGAACCGGAACGTCAAACGCTCACCTAGTCTTTCATCACCAGATGGTCAGTTTTAGTAGAATGATGATAGTTTACAGATTATAGAAATTGGGTGTGGATCAAGATAGAATGGCTGGGTTAAACCATCTGGTTGTTGCCTTTTTATGGTTTGTACAGTTGCTGGCGGGTAATTTTTCGTTGGGTGCCGAATACGCCGAGTTTGGGTCTGCGATTTCATACTCAGGATTTACGTGTTTATTTGGCAAATTACCATCAGTGGGAGGCATGGCGGGACTCAATTAGTTTCCTGTCTAATTAAGACCCTATTAAATAAGGGCCGTACTACATTGGCCGAAGTTTTGACTTTTTAGCATTTAATAACCAGAAAAAAAAACTGAATAGCAGTATGGCTCGTCCAAGTTAGGCAAAGTAGTAGCAATTAAAATTTAAAAGCTTCATTTTCAAGATTAGCATTTATTTATTTATTTCATAACTCAAATTAAATTATTCCTTAATTTTTCACAATAATGCTGTAATGGTATGATGCGTGGTTGACACGGACTGGTGTAACTTTTACCTAACTCAGGTCTACTCATGAATGGGACCAAGTCATTCTGGATTTCCAGAATTCCAATTCCAATTCCATTTAAAGTTCAATTCTATCTCCAATGGTTGTAAGAATCATGGATAGAAACAGAAGCATCTCCATGACATTTCCTGGTTTTGTTGCCATTGTTCTTGTTTCTCTGCTGCAACTACTCCAACCAGGTCACTCCTTTTATCTACCTGGAGTCGTCCCTCGCGATTTTCAAACAGTAATCACATGTTCTCAACCTGCATTTCTTCTTCTTTTACTATAATCTTCTTCTTTTACTATAATCGTAAATCCTATTAGTTCTAGAATCTGTTTAATGTTGGTTGTTCGCTTGCTGCAGGGAGATGTACTTCCAGTTAAGGTTAACAAGCTTTCTTCCACCAAGACACAGCTTCCATATGACTACTATTCCCTCCATTTCTGCAAGCCAACCAAAATCAACAACAGCGCCGAAAACCTGGGAGAAGTTATTCGCGGTGATCGTATCCAGAATTCTGTCTACACTGTCAGTTTTTCACCCACCCATCATTTATTATTTTCTTCTAATTCTATGAGCTTAAAGTTTGAACCTTTTACATGAATTGGATTAAACTAGCAATTACCTTATATTGGTTTTCAAAAACTTGTGTGCTTCTGTGACAGATTAAAATGAAACAGGAAGAATTCTGCAAAGTTGCTTGCAGGGTAAGTCTAGATGCCGATTCTGCAAAGAGTTTCAAGGAGAAAATTGATGATGAGTATCGGGTTAACATGTATGTGCAGATTATTTTGTAGGAATTGGAATCTTCTTTTGAAGGTTTTCTACTAGCCTCTTTAATTTTACCTTAAATCTCTCAATTATATGCAGGATTCTGGATAATCTCCCTGTTGCAGTTCTTGCACGAACCAGGGGCGGATCAGAAGCTTACGAGCATGGTTTCCCTGTCGGATTTAAAGGAACTTACGCTGGAGTAAGTTCTATGTAACATGGTTCTTGTTACGTGGCGTTTTTCCTTGGGTTATTCTATTAGTGATCTAGTTGCACTGCAATTGTGACAGAGCAAAGAGGGAAAACATTTCATCAATAACCACCTAAGCTTCCAAGTCATGTATCATGAGGATCCTGGTACCAGTTCTGCTCGAATTGTTGGTTTCAAAGTCACTCCAATAAGGTTTTGTACTTGTGTCTGATTCGAACACACTTTCGTAGAATCATGCCTTGTAGGTTTTCAACATTGACGGTTTAATTGATTCGATTACATTTGTTTCCTCACATGTTCGGAATAGTGTTCGTCATGAGTTTAAGGAGTGGGATGAGAAAAACCCTCAATTGCAAACATGTGTTCCAGGCAAGGAAACTTTAAGTCTCGCGGGCAATGTCCCTCAAGCGATTGACATCGATACAGAAGTAGTTTTTACATTTGATGTCACTTTTGAGGTAAATACCTTCCTTCCATAACCTGTCTTTCTGGTAATGTAATCGGTTCTTACCTGCATATGCACTCTGCAGTCCAGTGAGATCAAATGGGTGTCGCGTTGGGACATATATCTCCTTACGAACAATAATCGGATACATTGGTTCTCCATTATCAATTCTTTGGTTTGCGTCCTCTTCCTTTCTGGCATGGTGGCTCTTATCATGTTGAGAACTGTCTACAGAGACATTACCAGCTACAATCAGTTGGAAACCCAAGACGAGCCTCCAGACGAAAAAGGCTGGAAATTACTACATGGAGATGTTTTCAGGCCACCTTACAACTCCAATTTATTGTGTGTTTACGTAGGGACAGGCATCCAAGTTTTCGGAATGACCCTTGTCACTATGATCTTTGCTTTATTAGGTTTCCTTTCCCCATCCAGCCGCGGCAGCCTAATGACAGCAATGCTTCTTTTGTGGGTTTTCATGGGCTTATTCGCAGGATATTACGCAGCTCGCTTGTGCAAAATGTTCAAAGGAACAGGCTGGAAAATCATCACCTTCAAGACAGCCTGCATGTTTCCTGCTATACTGTTTTCGATCTTCTTGGTTCTAAATGCCCTAATTTGGGGTGAAAAATCTTCCGGGGCAGTGCCTTTTGGAACACTATTCGTACTGGTGTTCTTATGGTTCGGCATATCAGTGCCATTGGTGTTCTTCGGAAGCTATCTAGGTATTCAAAAGCCAGCAACAGAGGATCCTAGCAAAACAAACAAAATCCCAAGACAGATTCCTACACAACCATGGTACATGAAACCAGCATTGTCCATTGTTATCGGAGGCATATTTCCATTCGGGGCAGTGTTCATCGAGCTATTCTTCGTCCTGACATCCATATGGCTAAATCAATTCTACTACATTTTCGGTTTCCTATTCGTAGTTTTCATCATCCTGGCCGTCACCTGTGCTGAAATATCGATTGTCCTATGCTACTTCCAGCTTTGCAGCGAAGATTATCGCTGGTGGTGGAGATCCTACTTGACATCAGGCTCTTCAGCATTATACCTTTTCTTATATTCTGTCTACTATTTCTTCACCAATTTAGAGATTACAAAGTTGGTATCTGCCATTCTTTATTTTGGGTACATGCTAATTGGGTCATATGTGTTCTTTGTCTTGACTGGGACCATTGGTTTCTGTTCATGTTTCTGGTTTGTGAGCAAGATCTACTCTTCTGTTAAGGTTGAGTAATCCTATAGGAATTAGGACAGGTTGATGCAAGGCACTGATGGATGGAAGGGAAACTCAATGTCCTCATAATAATTTTTTTGTAATATGAAGTTCCTCTCTCTTTTGCAAATGTTGTGCTTTGACTCTGTGGGTCATCAATAAACCGACAATGGAGTTAATTCATCGCACCGACGTATTCGTTGAAAAAAATCACAGTAATTCAAAAATGTTATAGTAATTTTTTTGATTAAAAAATAGGATATTTTATACATAATTTTTAACACACAAGTATGTGAAAATTGCTGACTATCATTCCCAGTGTCAATTGGTAAGGAAAAGTCTAGACACGTTTTTTTTCAAAGAATAAAATTCACCCCTATATTTATATTATATATAATTCACTATATTTATAATTGAGTCAAATAAATTACTATTTTTATCCACTCTTTATTCACTCATTCCTAAAAATAGTTATACCTTATGTGTAGATGTTATAAGTCTATGCTTAAATGATATTTTTATAAATGACATGACATAACAGTCACGCTCTACACTCATTTTATAATAGAAAAATTAAAAATCAAACGGAATCAAAATAATATCTCATTTTTCAGCGATAAAATATCGAGCAAGATCAAAATAATAAACAACTATTTTTATGCACTCAATTTTATTTATTTTTTTTTTTAATTTTTAATTTTTAATTCAGCATGGTCATATATTGTTTTTTAAATGTCAAACAAAGTATAACTATTTTTAGAAAGAAGTGACTAATATAGATCAAGTGGATAAATGCATTGATTTATTTGACTCAATTACAAATATAGTGGTTTATCCTAATATATACTCCCTCCGTCCCATATTAATTGTCCACTTTCACTATTCATGTACGCGTTCGAGGAGGCCGGATGAGGCACTATTTGACCTCAAAAACTTTCGAATTTTTTCTCGAATGTAGGTTAAGGATTAACGTACGTTCGAAAAAAAGTACGGATTTTTTTGGAGTCAAATAGTGAGTCATTCGGTTTCCTCGAAATAAGTGCATGAACAGTAAAGTGACAGTTAATATGGGACGGAGGGAGTAATACGAATGTAAAAGTGAATTTTATTCTCTTTTTTTAAATCAAGCGAAAAAAGAAAAAAAAAAGGAGAAAAGGGGTAAGTGTAAAATAAAAAGTGTAGTCGAAGCCAAAATCAGATAGTATAACGAGGATACTTTTGGCATTCCTCACGACAGGTCGTCCTGACACATTAGCATATCTGCCCACTTTCCTCCTCGTGTTGTCGTACCACTTCTACCACAAAAATTCCCGCCTTTTTCTGTCAACTACCACCACCCCACATCCACATCCCTCTGCATCCTCCAATCCGTTGATTCTCCATCAGACGGCCCCCAGTATCACAGATGACCTGTAGAGCCCACACCCTGAAGTCGCAGAGCAACTCATGTCCTTCTGAATACACGTCATATATATTGCTATTACCACACCATGACACCACACAAAACTAATGACTCACAATTTGAAAGTGGGCTGATTCAAACGCGTGCATAAATAGTGAAAGTGGACAATTATTGAAGTCCAGAGGGAGTATCATAATAGAGATTGGAAAATTGAATGTATTAACAATAATAAGATGATGGCCTAAAAAATAAGGAAAATAAGTAAACGACAACCCCGACTTTTTTTTTTTTTTGAAAGGAAGATAATAATTTGATTAATTCAAATCTGCAAGTACAAAAGGTGCAATCGCCTCGGGACATTCCCCTATCCAAACATTTCCTAAACTGGAAATCAAAATCAATTGGCTCAACTCATGTGCGGGAACATTCGTAGTTCGCTTTGTGTGCGTAAAGGAGCAACAACGAAACGTAGATGCCAGCAGTGCCACATCCTCCAAAACTTATATAGTTTACAGGAAATTCTTCGTTGGTCAGGGCCAAGATGTTCTGTAAGCAGTCTGACTCAATGATGACCCTTTCACACCCCCATTGCCTAGCCCGCGTAAAAGCGTCTCTAAGCACCAAAGCCTCCCCTACCCCTCCCGTCTCGAGCTATGAAACCCAAGCCAGTCCCGGAACTCCCGATGGTTGCATCTGTGTTGACATTTACCACCCCTGTTGGGGGGCAGCCATTTCGGAACGATGTGTTGACCTACAGGGGAAGAGGATTTCTGCGGCGGCCGCCAGGCTTCCTTGAAGTCTGTCAACAACTTCCCTCCCCTAATGACCACCTCCTGGGCTGATTCGTCCCGTTGGCAGAAAATCATGTTGTTCCTCGAGGTCCACAGCGACCAAAGGGTAGAAATCAAAATTTCAAGATTTGGTTCATCCAGAGACGTCTTGGTTGTTGCTAGCCACTCAACCCAATTATCTCCTTGAAGCTCTGGAATTCTATCCCAGAAATCAAATTTTACCCACACCCCAACCGCGAAAGGACAAGACAACAACAGGTGTGAAGTTGACTCAATACATCTACATTTACAACAAAAGAAATTCTGCGGAGACGGTGTTTATAACATCAGTAATTTGAGGTATTGGAATCACCCATCAACAAATACTAAAAATAAAGAGTGGAAAATAGGAAAACGTGCCCATAGAAAAATCTGGAGTGGGAGTAGCACTATTCGGTAAAAACACACGCAACCGCATTTTTTTGACGTCGTCCTCTCTTTTTATAAAATCCCCAATGTAATAAAATCAAAATGGCATTATCCACCACAGCTATGGAAGAAACCAGAAAGAGACAACAGGGTTTGATTTACGAGGGAGAAGAGACGGCCGAAACAAAAAAGGTAAGGGTAGTGGCGGTCTCCTCCTCCGCCGCTGACGGTGGCGATTTGGGCGAGGACATCCTCGCGTGGCTGACCATGGACGACGAAGCAATGACCGAGGTCATCCAGTGTCTGCAAGTAACCAACAACAACAAAGAAGAGGAAGGCGCGTCATCATCTTCGCCGACGGCGCGTGGTTCTGCTGTGAAGTTCATCGACAACCCATACTCGTCGCCAATAATTTTCCAGTCGTCTTCTGGGTACATAACCATCAACGGCAACGAGGAGAGCTGCGGGTCGTCGTTCTCCGAGTGCGACTCGTCGGTGATGGCGAGCGTGGATACGGGTGGGATCGGGAGTTTGGGGTCGAATGGAGGGGTGGGTGGCGGCGCGTGGGAAACAGATGGGGTTATGGCGCGTAGTGGAGGAGGGGGGATGATGATGGACGGTTATGATGGATCTGATTGGGTGGTTGATGATGATTGTCTGGCATGGGTACTGGGCGAGGAGGACTGTTTTGACCAGTGATACAAAAACGTGGACTGTGGGTTCTTTTTTTCATTTCATTTTAGTTTATCTGTTTCTCTTTTTTAGGTAGGGTTTAGGGTTTTAGTCTTAGATTTTTTTATTATTATTATTTTAATTTTAAACGGGTTAGGTGGGTGGGTCAAGGGTCAAGGTGGTAAATAGTTGTATTTTGGAAGTTAAATCACAAAAATGGTAAAAAATGTTGAAAGGGGAAAGAGTAAGTGAAGAGGTGCTTTGCCTGTTTTGGAAATTGTTGCTAGTGTGCATATTTGTTCTTTTTTATTATTTTTATTATATTTATTTGTTCTTTTGTTACCGATCCGATTGTCACCGATCCGATTCGAGTTTGGTGATTCAAGATATTTGCCACTTGTCTGCAAACTTTACTGCTTCCTCCACTTCCTCTCTAGCTCATGTTAATTCGTCATATTCATTTGTCCCTTTCATGTTTGGAACTCTACTATTCCTCTTATATTTCAATTTGTAGCTCTAGAATAGACGATGTATCCACCTCTGTTTAATCTATGAAGTTCATTTGTTTCTAAAAAAAATCACAACAGTGGTGATGTTTTGCTAGTTTACAAACCAGTGTGAAGAAATCGGAGGAATTGGTTGATGGGAGTAAATGAGAAGTGGATTCAATATGGGTTTGAGATCTGGGCTTCCATTTAGCTGATATGGGCCGAAAATCCACATACGAGGATTTGAGGTAGCCTACAAGTGATTTCGAGTCCGTTGCAACAATGATCTTCTTGTAATTTCTAGATAATGTCAGATTAACAGCCTCCTTAATCGCTTCTGCAGCAAGAACTGATTCGCATCTTACAGTAGATGCAACATCATCACACACCAAAACACTGCTGGTTCTGCAGACCACCGCAATCCCCGCCTCCCTGCTGCCTTCCTCCACCGAGGCATCATAGTTCAGCTTGACACAACCCATTGGAGGAGCTAACCATCTAGATTCTATCGCCTGCCGATATTAAGTCTGGAAGGATTTCTACAGGAGGTTGAGGAAAACAAAAACACCTTAGGGGACAAAACACTCACCTCCCTCTCCAAATTCCTGACAGTTAGATCGAACTAACAAGAACTTTATCAAAAAGAAACTGATTCCTCGTTCTCCAGATATACCATAAAAAGATCAGTAACCTTGTCTTGTTATCAACACCGTTTGCCCTGCAAACACCCCATTCGCAAGGTTCGACCACCACTCGCGGAACGACGAAATACTCTCATAAAAAACTGTCAACCCCCACTGGCTAGCAAACCAGGCTTGAGCAGCGTGGTTACAAAAGAATAGACAGTGCTCAATGAATTCTTCAACTGTTTCACATATCTCACATCTAGCACTTTGAACCATCCCTCTATCATAAAGCTTATCCTTAGTAGGCAGTGCTCTTCTCAGCAGTTTCCATAAGAAAGATTTGAGTTTGGGCAGCATAGGAAGAGCCCAAATCCTTTTCCAGGCAGGATGAGGGATTGGGAAATTGGAGGAAGCTTGAGGGTCAAAACAATTACTTTTGGAGGAGATAAACCTTCATCGTAGTGCCATATAAGCGCATCGCTGACCCCGAGACCCCTAATGTGAATACTACGAATTGCTTTTTGCTCCTCATCAGTAAACAGTTGTCTAAGCAGGTTGTCTTTCCAAGCTATGCTAACCAGAGCAATCAAGGAAGAGACCACAAAATTAGCACACCTAGAAGGGCCAAGAGATCCAATTCTGAAACTAGACAGCCTAGGAATCCAGGCATCAGCCCAGGTTCTAATGCTCGCACCATCCCAGGTTCTAATGCTCGCACCATCCCCTACATTCAACCGCAACCCCTCAAATAACATCTCTCTTTCGTCCAGCAAGCTTCTCTAGAACCAGGAAGCACCATTGTCTTTCTTCGCCCAGGCTCTCTAGGGAAATACTTTCCTTTGAGAATCCTCACCCATAATTTATCGTTGTTTTTCAACACTTTCCAACTCTACTTTGCCAGTAAAGCAACTTATCGCTTGCGCACCATCTCATGTGCATATATGATTCTTCTCAAATTATTTTTCCCTTTTTACCAACATTAACATTGGTTACGGAGCTTGTCAAACTAAGAGATTTGTTCGTTTTTAATCAAAATTTTGAATTTGAACCTTAAAAATAGACAAAATTATATTAGAAGAGTCAGCTCGATAAAATTTGAACGAGATTAGTTTCAATAAAAAGAACACCAGTAGGAAAATATTTCTATGGTTAATAGTTGTCACATTATAGTTAGCATCATTGCTTGAACAACTATGATAGTACCAAGTTTTTTCATCTTTTGCTCAAAAAATAATTTTGAGTTAATTTTAATTTAGCTAACGAGATAAAGTGCTCGGTAATAAAAAAAAATTACATCTACCACTTGTTTGTATCACTTTTTTTCTAAATCTGAATTAATATCTCTAACTCTAATAGAATAAAAATATTTTTTTTTCCCACCGGATTAAGTATTAACCGCTTAAAAGTTAGGATTGGAAAATACATAAATATTAATTAGGGACGAAACATTACTGTGGAGTGAAATTCGGCCCAAACCAGGTTCGTCGGCAGCCCAGGAAGATCAGTTAGAAGAGCAACATGAATAGTTTTTTATCTGGAAGATTTTTATTTGAAAAGCCCATTTGTTTTCAAGCCCAGGATATTTTCCAGGCTGGACGATTAGAAGGCCCAAGAATGAGTTCCATGTTTCCATGCTAAAATAAATACCACACACATTTTTTTCTTATTTTCTTCTTGGGCAAGGAATTTTCAAGCTCTTTATTTGAGGGTTGCAGTTTCAATCAATGGTGGATATTAATGGTTAATCAATCGAATTCACACTTTGGACGTCACACCTCTTCGATTAAATTCAACTTTAAAAATCATAATCTCTGTACCATTTTTAATCTCATTAATGTGATATTTTTTTATAATTATATATAATTTATGTCGTTATGATAAAAGATCAATCTTGTTTAAATATGATCGGACTTTAAAAAGTCGTTGTTTTTCATGCTCAAATTTGAGATCTGAGTGAATGGATGATAATTTTTTTACTACTCGATTACAATTAAATTACACCTTACTAATTTAATTTACTAATAAAAATTGCTGAATAAGAAACTAGTATTAAAATGAAACAGAGCTTTAATAAATTTAGAATTATATATCACTAAAACTATCAATATATCAAAGATTTGCATTCTGGGATCGATCCTTATGGAATGGTTAGTGGCTCAAGAACCCTAATTGAAGTTACACAGTAATTATATCTTAAAATTTTCAATTACCGAAAACAATGGGAGTGTAAACGGGAAACTTTCAACTTTTCTCTTCTTCCCTACCAGAAGGCAAAAATGGGTAAATTCTGTGTTCGCTCGTTTTGCCAGTAATATATATAGGCTGTCACATCAGAAAAGCAAATTGCAAATCACTAAAATATGACTCCTTAATTCTTAATATATTTAAATTATTACATCACATATAAAATGTCACATTTATATTTTCAAAAAAAATTACAATCAATAATAATTTCTATTTATTTCTATTTATTTCTATTTATTGACTTATTTGAGATGTTAATTAGTAATAGAAAAAGATGTTTACTGTGACAAAAAAAAAAAATATATATATTTATTGAGTTATTTTTGCACAATTAATATTTTTCTTAATCTTCAAAAAGATATTTTTATTATGTAACGAATGGAGTACGTGATGTGGTACTTCGCATCTACTAATTTTTTAGAACAAACAGCGTTGGTTATGGTTAAATGATAAAAAAATATTTAGACCCGAATTAAAAGTTGCACGTGACGCAGGGGAGACAAATTGGGTCCATGGTTCAAGGAATCAAGATTCAAGAAAATCAAGAAAATCAAGAAAAATTGAAGTCACAAGAGACGATGTGGAGTAATATTTGGGAAGTCTAGAATTAGATTCTGAGCTGGCTGCTGGCTAGCTATGCTATATTGCTATTGCTACCTCGATTATGCTTTGATAATGATGCATCATCAACTATATAATTAATGCGTATTAATGCAAGTGTTTGGTGATTGCAAAATCATTACCATATCAACTAATTTCATTTTTGACCCCTCATCTCATTTCATTGTCAACCAAATCACTGTTTCAGTCAATCCACCCTCCACTACACATACATTATTCTAATGTAACTTCCTATTGTATACACATACATTATGCTAGCGTAAGTTCCTATTATATTAATTAAATATCTTAATTTTCCGTTCAGGTGGTGCATATTTTCCGCAGATTCAATTTTTGATGGGTTGCTCAATTTGAGTTTCGAGCTTCTTTCGTCTTTTGTTTGGTTTTCCTTTCCTCATTTTAGTATTTATCTTAATCTCTTTCGCTGATGGTTTATGCGCTTGTTACGTTCTTTCTTTTCTTTATTACGAGGAAAAAATATATCTCAATTCCAATTGGAATCTTTAGATTTTTATATTTATGCAGCTATGATATTTACATATCCGCACTGCCTTTGATGAAGATTTTTCATAAAAGTCTAGACTTGAGATATCGTAAAACAATCATAATTAAGAAAAGAGATTAGCGCAATTACGATCTTGATAACAAAATGGGTCAGAGTAATAAACACTATAATGGCGCTTTAATCGCAAATAAGATTCATTGTTTGGCTTTAACTCACATCATCGAACTTGGTTGGCCATCGTTCATCATGTTTAAAAGTTGCACTCATCAAGGGTTATTATTATTACTATTAATAATAATTTAATACCAAAAATGATTACATCAACAAGACAATTATCATTAAAATTACTCTTAATTTCTTCACCATTTTGAGTAAAAGGTTGTGTGTATCATCCGTCACTCCCCATCATTTTTGTTCTCTTCTGTTTTTAACAAGATGAGGGTAATTTTCTATGAATCAATCAAATATATCTAAGGATTATGTTGGAAAGAGTCATCTTTTAAAATTTGTAAGATTTGAATATGATTTGTCTCATTTCCCCCCCCCCCCGAATTGATGAGCAACATACAATGCAATGTGATCATTTCCAAAAGTAGAGGTTCTTAGCAAACTTGAGGTGTTTCAAAATCTAACCATATTTGTAAACGGTAAGTAAAAGAGTTTAATGTAAGAAAAAATAGTTAACGAATTTATAATTTAGCGGTATAGTTCTTATAAATGTAACGAGAGGGTTAGGTTTTTAGTTCAAATAGTTTAACTTCGTTTAAATAAATAAGTAAAAACATTATGATTGTCCAATGTCTTTCATCCTTTAAATTTACCAAAAAATTCAATTTGGTTTTGACCCATGGGATGGATGACTCCTCGTCGACTGATGAGGACCAATGACTTGTTTCAGTTGGTGGGCCGTCCTTACCCCAGTGTTACATGTGAGGTTGGTGAAAGGCATTATCAACCTTTTATTGTTCCATTGCATTACAATAATTTCTTTCCTATTATTAAACACACATGCTCACCTGTAAATATGAGAGAGATAAGTTTTTTTACAACTTTAAACTTTAAAAAATGAGTAAAAAATGAAAAAAATTACAGCGTTTCAGGTCAACTCGACTTTTACCACGCTGGTTAACTGGTTCAATCGTCCAGGTAAACCTCATCAATTGTTTTATATGTCGGTAATATAACTCTAGCTAAATATATGTTTCTACACGATTGTTATTATTTTTAATTCAAGTTCCTCATTGTTAAAACTGTACTTATACATTTAATAAGTCTGTAAGTTAATGTAACATTTTACAAAACATAAATAACGGAGACTTGGGTTTCTTTATTATCTCTTGGGGTATTTTCCCGAATTCTTTTGAATAAAAGTTTAATTTCATTTGACCTTAATCGTAGTTTGACAAGTGTAGGAAAGAAAAGAAAAATGGGATGGAAAAAAACATTGGAGAGTTACAGTATTTGCCATTTGTGCCACTCTGCTGCATACTGATATAAGTGGCAGTGGGGCTGAGAAACACAAGGAAAATCATTTATGAGAGTATGGTCTTTTTGGTATGAGCTACGGCAAATTCTAATTTCTAGGGTATCCCTTGTGGAATTCAAGAAAAGTAGAGCCCTGTCTTTATTGGATAAAATAATCATATACAATTACATATACATAAAAAAAGGGCAGAGAGTCTCAAGAATCCAAACCAACAGAGCAAACACAGCTACCAGCCCCCTTATAAATTCTTCTTTTTATCAGTAACTCAATCTCACTTCATCGCACTTTCTTGCTCTCTCATCTTCTCTTCTTTCTTCTGTTCTGTTTTCTTTTGTTCTGTTTCTGCTTCTTTTTCTTGCTCCTACTAACAGCAAACAACAACAATGGTGGGCAAGAAGCCAAGAATTGTGATTATTGGGGCAGGAATGGCAGGTCTAACTGCTGCAAACAAGCTCTACACGAGCAGCACCAGCTCAAGAAAAGATATGTTTGAGCTGTGTGTTGTGGAGGGTGGTACAAGAATTGGCGGCAGGATTAACACTTCAGAATTTGGTGGTGACCGGATTGAGATGGGTGCAACATGGATCCATGGCATTGGAGGAAGTCCAGTTCATCAAATTGCTCAAAAGATCCAATCTTTAGAGTCAGAGCAGCCATGGGAGTGCATGGATGGATTGGATGACCCAAAAACCATTGCTGAAGGTGGGTTTGAGCTCAACCCATCTCTTGTCGACTCCATTTCTACTCTGTTCAAGAACCTGATGGATTTTGCTCAGGGAAAATTGACAGAAAGCAGTAGCAATTGCAGAGAAGATGCTGTTTTTTTCTTCAATCTTGCTACAAAAGCTTATAAGCTTTGTAATGGAGGAACTGGCGGTAATGGTAAAGTTAGTGTGGGTTCTTTCCTCAGAAAAGGGCTTGATGTTTATTGGGATTCTGTCAAAAATCAAGAAATGAGCAATGGGTTTGGTGGTAAATGGAGCAAGAAAGAGGTGGAAGAGGCTGTTTTTGCAATTCAAGAAAGCATCCAAAGAACTTACACTTCTGCTGGTGATCTCTCCAGTCTTGATTTTGATGCGGAGAGTGAGTACTGTATGTTTCCAGGTGAAGAAATCACCATTGCCAAAGGCTATGTCACCATAATTGAATCACTAGCCTCTGTTCTTCCTCGCGGCCTAATCGAATTAGGCCGCAAGGTTGACAGAATAGAATGGCAGCCTGAAGCAGCAGCTCACCACTCAATGGAAAATGGTCATGCTGATTCCAGGCCTGTAAAGCTACATTTCAGCGACGGATCGGTTATGTCAGCTGATCATGTGATAGTTACAGTCTCACTTGGTGTACTTAAGGCTGGGATTGGTGAAGATTCAGGTATGTTCAATCCTCCTCTGCCATCTTCCAAGGCAGAGGCCATTTCCAGGCTAGGGTTTGGTGTTGTTAACAAATTGTTTTTGCTATTGAGCTCAATTAGTCACTCTGATGGAGAAGATGGGGATTGTAGCAGCAGCAGCAAGTTTCCATTGCTGCAGATGGCTTTTCGTCGACCCGAATCCGAATTGAGGAACAAAAAGATACCGAAGTGGATGAGGAGAACATCTTTTGTGGCCCCAATTTACAAGAATTCAAATGTGTTGATTTCTTGGCTTGCAGGGGAAGAAGCTCTTGAGCTTGAATCCCTTACTGACAAGGAGATCATCAATGGGGTTTCTACAACAGTGTCAAGTTTCTTATCAGAAAATGAGAATGAGGTCCAATTCAGCAAGGTTTTGAAGAGCAAATGGGGCAGAGATCCTCTGTTCTTGGGCTCATATAGCTATGTTGCAGTTGGATCAAGTGGAGATGATCTTGACAAATTAGCAGAACCATTGCCAAAAACTGCAAGAAATGGTAGTTTTGATTCTGCAGAATCTGCTCCTCAACTCCAAATTCTGTTTGCAGGGGAGGCTACTCATAGAACTCATTATTCTACCACTCATGGTGCTTACTTGAGTGGTATTAGAGAAGCCAATAGGCTTCTGCAACATTATCATTGTGATGGGGTTTAGACAGATTATAATGATATTTTAATTATGAATTAGTATTTTAAATTTTGTTTCCTGGGTTTTGTTTTGTTTCTTGGGGAGTAGGGTTTAGATATACTTATTATTTTTCTGGGTTTTTGCTGCTACTGATGATGATGATATGACATCTTTATTTTACATTTTCCATCTTAAAACATCTTTCACTGTCTCTTTCTCTAAAGGTGAGTAGTAGAGAGCATTATTAAAGAAAAGAAAGAAAGAAAGGAATTAGTAGGGATGAAAGAAAGAGAGAGATAGATGGGGACATTTTAGATGTATTTTCATGAATTAAAGAAGCTTCTTTTCTTTCCATTTCCTTGTAATCTTTATAATCTTAAATCCTAATGCTTTGTTCTTTTTTTTCTTCCAATGTCCTTAAAGAACACTAATTTTGCTCGAACATGATCAAATCTTAAACGAGTGACTCTTCAATTTCAAGACTCGGATGTGGGCTTAGGGAGACAAATGTCTCCTAATGCTTTATTCTATTTTAATTTCTTTGAGCTTCAAAGCAAAACCTATCAAGATTTGTGTCGCAGCTAAGCATTTGAATATTGTAAAGAAAGAACTAGGAAAAGAAAAAGGAAAGAGAAGCTTTGGATCCCACTTCTTGCAATGGTTAAGAAGTGTTTGTTTTTGGATGGTCTAACTCAATGGACAGGATCCGGCAAACCCGGTTCTTTCCAGCTTGGAATCTTTCTCATCAGTTCCTGTCTTTGGGTCTTCTCTGCCTTACCATTTTTGCTTATATAAAATCCAACCAAACAAACCCTAGTAATTAGAACTAAACATTAAGATTAGGTAGACAAACAACTTAGGACAATGAATGAGCTGGCTGTGCAAATTAAGGTATGCAATCCATTGTTCACAAGAAAATCTGCTTATATTGCATGAATCTTAGGGTCCCAGAAAAGAAAGAGATACATCCAATACACCAAATCTGCATAACAAAACCGACAATGGGTTGTGTGCTCGAATGATAATAGAAAAATTGTTTTGAAAGGGCCACTTTTTCAGGGTCCGACTATACTCGAACCAAATTAGTTTTTCTGACAGAGTAGATAAAGGATACCAGAAAAGATCATAAATAAATTGCAGAACAAAAGAAAAATTTACCGCCACAGCTAAAAATTAAAGAATGGGGAATGGTTTTTGAAAATGTCCTTAGCAAAGGAAACAAAAGGGAACAGATGGGTATTTATGGCGGATCTGATTGGTTTGATCATTTAGTGCAGAAGAAGCCATAAGAGAAACTGATAGGTCTCTATCCGATTTCATGCAATACGTGACAATGCAAAGAGACATTTAGCAGCTACTTAGCTCTTTATTAAGACACCACCAGTGGCCTACATTGCTACAACCCACTTGGTACTATTCAGATTTTTCTGCAGACACCCAGATCCTTCTCGTCTCTCTTGTATCTGTGCTCTAGCTAGTGACACCAGAAAATTTACCGTCTGTAATTTAAAAGAAAATCCCACATGGTGGTAAATCTCAATCCCAATTCCTAGCCTTTAGATTCAACAAACTGAATCAAAATTCATGGCGATGGTTCAAAATTGTCCCTAGCTCCCATTTTGGTTCACATGCCAAAGTTAATGCTTTCAATTTAGTGGTCAGGGTATTTCAGACCCATTATCAGCCAAAGTTAATTAATGTCTTTGACCCAAGGAAAGGTGCTGCACAGTTAGATGAAGCTCGTTGGACGTGTGCGAGTGGTAAAACATCAGCATGTCTCGAGTTCGAGTTTCATCGCTTAGTAGTACAAAATATCAATTAATGAAACTTTTTCCATGTTGATAATGATATAGTATCATTACTATGAATTCAAGAAACAAAATCTTGATTGATGTCTACACAAAAAATGAAAGATGAAAGAACCTAAGAATTGATTGGTTCTGTTGATAATTTAAAGCAAATCAAATCAAATAGGAAAAAACTATAAAAGTAACGCCAAGTTTAAGCTCAATCTTCACACCACACCTCTAATTTGTAATTTGTGCAATTTGAAATTCACATTCGTCAATTTTGTCATTTATCTAAATTTGTTTAATTGTTTATAGATAAACCTTAACTTTTGTTGGCGTGAAAAATAAATAAATTAAAAGAATGACATAGAAAGAGAAATTGAGCGTGATTGACATTTACTTACATTTTTTTATTTCCATGTCAGCAAAATTTAAATTTTTTAAAAGAGGAGCTAAATAGATTTTAAGATCATTTTAAAATGGAGCGTGGTTTATTAAAATTGAACAAATTGCAATCTAAATGTGATCCGATATTGGGGTACAAAGACAAGGTTAATTTTTTAACTTTTTCCAATCAAATAAACACAAAAACAAACCTATGTTATTTTTGTTGAGTGGCTCCAAAATATGCTAGGGATAGGTATGGTGAAATGTGAATGGTGTCTGGTTGGGGACACTGTATGGTCAAATCAAAGAGCTACTCATTCATTATTCATATTTCATAGAGAATCCATTATTGTAACGAAGAGATCTTGTTCTCGCCCATTTTCCATCTCCGTACCCCAAAAAAACTGGGAAATGGCCCACTTTTGCCCTCTTGAGGGCTTTCAAGTTTCAATCACTCTTTGATGATTGTGCATATTACTTTTAACCACCTCAGTCCTCTCTGTCGGCAAAAAAAGAAAAAAAATTAATCATATTCGAGTAAGGTTGAATACTAACAAAAATGATCCTCGTTGTTTTCTCTCCCTTTATAATTAATCATCATTATCATCAAAACACCTTTGTTATGGTAGTGCGTCTTAGGCTAATCGATTCTCTAGCTAGTACTTACTTTCCTTAATTGAATTCTACTAATTAAACAGTGTGTCACCATCAAACCCTCCTAATTTGTAGGTGTTTCCAACAATTAAAAAGGCCTAGTTCTAGCCCGTAATTACCAAAAAAGAAGATTTTTTGTTGTTGTTGTTAAAACTAGATATGCTAGATGAATCTTTGAATTTTGACCACCACCCATTCATGAGTAGTTACTTCCCGAATATAACTCAAACAATCGACCTGAATTTTAAAATTAGAATAACATATTCAGATATTTCGATCAAGATATAACTAAGAATAACTCAGAATATAAACTAAGATAAATAAAAAGGTTTTCAATTTCGAATTATCGATACTATTAGAATAAGTTGATGTATGTTGATACAAACTAGTGTTAATAACTCGAGGAGAACCATGGAATTGACAACACATATTGCTGGAATCCGCAGCCTATAATTCAAGAAATGATATATCAATCGTATACGAGTGTTTGAAATTATTTTCTTCTTTTTCCCAACACATAGTTAATGGCCGAAATTCTTTCATGCAAACAAAATCTTTTATGTTTTGAGCCTACTAATATAATAATAATAATAATGATTAAAGTGTATAGTATAAATAAACAATTACGTATGGTCATGACTCATGAATGTTTAAAGTGGGAGCAAAAGGAGACATGGGCTCAGAAAAGCTTTCTTGATCAACAATGGCGGAATAGTTTGGCCCATAGCTATCAAGGAGATGTAATCATGATGAACATGATCAAATCCGTCCAATGATTTGAGTCCACGATTTAGAATTAGAACAACTTTGTAACTAAACATTATTCTGTCAACTTTATGATCATTTATTTCTCTAATTTATCCTTGATAATCAACAATCAATCCCGATTGCTGGATTGTTAGCTATTCATCATATAATTGGCTGCAATCTTTGTAGTAATGTCCTATCAAAAAAGCAAATGTTATTTTCTGATATTTAGAATCAGTGATCGATGAGGATTAGAACAGGTAAGGTTATGCGTTGTTGAAAACCCTTTTTACCATACTTTCAGTTATTCAGTTGGGATGAAATCAATCATTTTCCCATTTCAGGACAATCATTTCAAAATCTATCCTCTCTTCTTTGTGCTAAGTAAGTTAGTAATCTCAAGTTAAACAGAGTCTTAATTAACTAAATTATCCTTTTCGTATCTATCCGAATGCTTTATCAAAATCCAATGATTTGACAAGAAATGCTTTCTTTAAATTGAAAGATGAAAAACACAGAATCAACATGGTTTAATCTTTTTAATATATCTAATTTAAAAAAAATAAAAATTGTGAAGGAATCTAGCTACCTACGGTCTATTCATAGGGTCGTAGGTTTTTGGAGGCTTCCTTCAACTCTCACTAAAGTAGCCAGCAAGCTCGTAGCTAGCAACTTCAGATCATCAACTATTCTTGTCCGGTACTCCCTCCGTTGTAATTTAATTGACGTCTTATGAGTAAAATTCAAACTTCGGTTTTAATTGACATCCTCAGATGCCGTGCCGTGCCGTTTTCCCTCTTTACTTTTACAATTTTGTCTCCTGAATGACGTGTTATTTAAAAAAAAACGGAGGGAGTAGTTCTTTTCTTTCTAATAATCTTCTCTTTTTCTTTTTCTTTTCCATTCTTTTATTGGAATCATATATATCATATACTCTTTTAAGTTCTCAATCATGACTAATTTTATTTGTATCAAGTAATTCTATATAAAAATAAAACATTCTATCGTAAACAATTTTACTCGAATCTAAATAACTTTTATCGGAAAAATAAATTGATCAATAATCTCTTATTTAAATGGTCCAACGTCGAAACACTATTGCATCTTTCCTTTTCCATCTGTAGTGAGATTTAGTGACGATGATGGAAAGACAATCTTGGATTTTTTTTCTTTTCCTTTTATTTTTTCTTTCAGGAAAAGAAAAAGTACAGTCAGTACTGAAAGTGAAAACAAAAGGTTGGATGGAGATTACCAAGTACCAACCTTCTCTTGGCAGTAACTTTACGGTTTACACCACTAGTGAGATTTCAGTGTTAGATTCGAATAAAATCTAAATTGTTCCCTAACCTTATGAACAATCCCAAGAACCAAAACAAATCGATTATAGAATGATTAATATACATAAACAGCGGAAGCGTACCTGTATTAGCCGATGCCATGGAATTGGAAAGGGACTTTTGGTCTTCTGGAGGATGAAATTCTCTCAGGCAAATGGAAACCAAAGCTCTTGCACAGAACCCTTATTTCTGTTTTCTGTATTCTTTATTTTTTTGTATCGTTCTGTTTCCTTGATGAAGAGCCTTTAAATACAATAGAGAAATTCCTCCAGGGACCAATTCCCAAATAACCAAAATATTAATTACTAATCGGTCCATTAACAATTAGTAATTAATCCGGGAATCTGCACAAACATTAATTTTGCCCCTCGCACTTCCTGATTAGATAATTCAGACCATAAACTTTATTAGATCACTCGATTGGTCTAAATTCAATTAACGGTAACGGATACTAATGTACACGTTATTGTCCAAAATCCAACATTCAGACCACCTTGGCAATTGATTTTCATGAATAAATCGTTAATCACCGACGTGTCAATCCTTACAAAGTTACAAATGCTTCTTTTGCAATTGTTGCGCAAAAATGTTACTTTTTCTCACTGCGTATTTATTATTTAATAGCTAAAATTGTTTTGAAGGAAGAATAAAACTAAATTTTTTTAATCTCCCGGATGCTTTTATAATTGAGATTCGTCTCGTTCGAATTTATTTGAGCTTTTAAAGGATAGTGAGTCTTCCAGCGTGATTTTTCTTCATTATCAAAACTTAAATTCGAAATCTTAATTAAAAGTGGACAAATCCCACAACCGATATTGATCAACACTAATTTTTGTTAATATATAGTCGGATTTTTTCTTAATATTCTTATTGATTTATAGCTAATTTTTGCAACAACAAAAAGAAGAAGCATTGATTACATTTATGTAATAAAAGTTCCATTGCAAGCCCAATCCAACTTGTCCGAGTTGTTCGTTGCCAATTTTAGGTGGAAATCTATGTTGATGCTATGTTATTATCGAACCTATAAAGTTAAAGGTGGAAAATCTCTTCCAATTGTTTTAAATACTTATTCCATTTCGGATGTTTTTTTAAATACAATAAAAGCTGATCCACATCTTTATGAATCATCTACGAGTTTAAAGTTAACTCAAATTCAATTTAGATATCTTAACGTCTCATATGTGAGACTCTTATAACTCTTTTTAATAAGTATTCCGGTGCAAAATAAATGACGTTTTGGGATCCAAAAACAGTCCCAAAATAAATGACGTTCTCGGTATTCTAGGCTGCAAAAGACGACATTGCTCCTGCCATCCCTTGGTGTAAACTGAGACAGAAATCATGGTAATTTCAAAAATAGGTTTGGATGGTAGGAGCACAAAGGTCAAAAATTGCCTCGTTCTCTATAAACCAATCATTTTCTTAATCCGAGTACAAACACCTAAAAAATCATTTATTTTGCACCGGAGGGAGTAGCTCTTAGAAAGAGATGCATAAGAAATCCAATAAAATGTTTTTTTTCCTATAAAAAAACACGATTCACAAATTGTCAAAACCTAAAACTTTTTACTGCTTCTAAAAATATTGGGTAGAATTTATTTCAATTGTTACTAAATAAAGTGGACCTAATTAAGCTAATAATCTGATGTAAAATGGAGATTATTGTTATTAATTGTTGTTATTGTTACTCCATTATTGTTGTGACAAAGACAATAGACCCAACAGGTTTTTCACCATCTATTCTAGATAGGTATAGCTTATTCAAGGTTATACATTTTGACCCACCCGGATATTTATTATGACTCCTTCAAATTTCTTGTTTTTTTCTTGTCCATTCCTCAAAAATAAATTTGCATTTTCCTCTTTGGTTTCCTACAAGACACGGTCACATCATATCATAGAATTTGGATTTTTTTTTATTAATTATATACAGTTAAACCTCGATAAATGAATGTCCGATAAACGAATAACCTCGCCAAATGAATAATTTTCTCCGGTCCCGACTTGGGCAAATGGGCTAAATGAATAACCTCGCTAAATGCATTAACGAATAATTTTTTTTGAATCCTTAAAGACCCCATGTAAATATAAATGAATAATCATTAAAATTCATAAGATATATATATGAGTATATTGTCTTAGTCTCTAAGTAGCCTTAAAGACCCCATGTAGTAGTTTGTAGGTAGGTTAGGTACATTGTCTTAGTCTCTAAGTATTCCATACATAGAATATTATTATTAGTACATGTTGCATGTATTTAGACTCTAAGTATTCCATACATAGAATCTTATAAGTACATGATGCATGTACATAGTCTATATACGTATTTTTACATTAAATGTAAAATAAATAATCATACGAAAAAATAAAAATGTAAAAATACTATCTAAATGAATAAAAATTCATTTATCGATAAATGAATAATATATTTATTTATCGATAAGTAAATAAACTCACTAAACGAATATTTTTTGCTGGTCCCAAGAGCATTCATTTATCGAGGTTTAACTGTATTATACAAAGATCCACTTTTTATTATTACATACATTGGATTAGCAAAAAAAAATATTACATACATTGGGCCAACAATTAATTTTGGGAAGACATTATGGGCCGAGCTTTTCTTTTCTTCCTTTTTTGGGCTTACATGATAGTATTGGTAAGGCCCAGCCCATAAAATCTTGCTTTACTACTCTCACTTTGGCGGGAAAATCAATCGTCACATATAATCGCGCCACCACCGTCAGATTGACTGACATCACCATCGCCATCGTCATGGTCACATTAGAAGACCTAATCAGTCTCTTCTCAAGTCTTGCAGTAAACCTGCAAACCCAACCCAACACATCCCCAACCAATCATCACCAACAAGAAGCACAAAATGACGATGATGATGATCTTGATCTCTCAATTTCGAACCTTACTCGATCTCTCAACTTCAGTGACGACCGGTCTGCGGTTAGGGTTTTGGACACCGCTCTCTCCCTCATGTGCTTCAAAGCACCGCAGGTTAGTCAAATTGGTTTCTATGGCTACGGAATTTGGTCGTGTAATGCTAAATTTCTGTTCTATTCATATGATTTTTTTTTTAGGTTTTTGATTCGATGATTCAGTGCTCAGTCGAAACCATTGTTACTGTTTTGACCTCCTCGATAAAATGTAAAGCTTTGCGGTACCAGGAAAAAGATATTTTGGTCGTGGGTAGCCCAATTCCTCTCCGGGATTGTGTCGATTTGATTGAAGTTGTTACTGATGTCATTTCAAAATTAGAAGAACAAGGTATGCTTTCATTTTCTAATTATGGTTTTTTTTATAAAAAAAAATTGTGTTTTAAATCATGTTATTGATGAATAAACGAACTTGTTCTTGTTGATGATGTGTAGGGCGGCTTCATCATTTGCTATTACGTGCAGTTGTTAGGATTTTGGTTTCTGCATCTTCTCATAGATACTCTGTGCCATCAAGGTGTATGATTACCGATGTTGAATCCATGGATGGAAGGGGCATTGATGTTACAAAGCTGCACCGCCACTTGCCTGAAGAGTTTCCTCTTGAGAATAATGAAATACCATTGAGGTTTGTTACTATGAAAGTTTCCATTTTTTGTGTTTTTGGGGTAATAAAGCAAGTGACTTTTATAAAGACACGTGCAATGTTTAGTTATTTGATAGAAAAAAAATGAAGAAATTGAATGTTTGTTTAAAGATCTATGTTTGATTTGTACTTTTCAGGTTGTGTTTCTGGTATCTTGATCCACTAATTCTGAAGAAAGATATCTCGGAAATATTAAAGGAAACCATTAAAAGACCTTTCCTCTGTATAAGGAAAGAGTTCTATGAGAGGATGGATTGGCGTTCCATTATTGTATGCTTGGTGCTTTCTCCTGTTATCTTCATCGATTCAAGAACTCTTTTACATGACTGGTTTCTGCTGACGTGAGTTCGTATTTCTCAATCCATGCCAACGTTTGTTTTGTTTGTTCAAATCTCCTCTCTCATAAACTAGTTTATCACATCATAATTAATCTACTTATGAAACAGGGGTCTTGGTTCGATACTTGAACTTCTGATTGAATTAGTTAGGGTGATCCTAGATGTCATCTCTAGACCGATGTGGTGGGGCATGTCGATGGAGTTAGGATCAAAGCTGCCATTTTCCAATGCATATTTTCCATACAAACATCATTCGTTGAGGATCTTGACTGGACCCTTCTCTGCTGAAAATTTCATACAATTAGTTCATGGGAGCAAATCAGTTAGTGGTTTAAGGAAGCAATTCAGTTCAACTACGAAGCCGCCTGCAGTGAACACTGTGTCTATAGATCACAGATCTATCTGGTATGTTTTTCCTCTTCGATTGGCAAAAAAAAAAACACCATGGAAATTACCACATCATCCTACCTCCTGAGATTCAATTCAATTGCTGCATTGCAGGGCCCTTGCAATCAGCTTTCCAGATTGGTTTTATTTTGCTTCCGCTTTACTCTTCTCTGGTAGCTCAAGTTTCCCAGTAAATCCTCAATCGAAGTGCACAACTGAAGCACCTAAAACTGTACAAAGAAACGGTCTGGAACCCCCTTCTTATGCTAATGCTGCTGCAAGGTACATTGCTTGGATCCTTAGTCCTGCCAATAAATCAAATCAGGATCATCTGTTTGATTGTTTGATTAAAATATCAGAGTGCTGGACTCTTAAACAAGCTGGCTCAGGTGCTCATGAAAAACGGACTGCTGGATATGGGAAAAAAGTTAAGAAGCCCAAACTTGGCTTGAAGGCAGATTATACTCATGGATATGAGTATGATTGTCAAGTCGTCAGCCTCTGGCTCGAACAATTCCAAAATATGTTCAAGTATTCCAATGCACCTTCACATGGACTTGCCAGTAGTATGTTCAGGAGAATCCCACTCGGGATCTTGATTGGTTGTTCCTGTAATATAAATGAAGATGGATGTGAATCACTGTTGCAGTTTGCCGCAACAGGTAGGTTAGCCAACTATCTTGAAATAAAAAATGCTAGTTTGAGACATGCAGAACAAATGTCTGGAAGCCGTAACAGATCAGTTTTCGGGAGCAATGAAAGCAGTAAGATGGAAGCTGTAGCAGCTGCACGTCTCGTCTTCAACTTAACTGATACTGCTGAAAGGATCTCTGCTTCTCTCTTTGAGACTGGGGAGAGTGGATTGGAATTTATCTGCCAGGTGAAATTAAGGTCAGGCAAGTACTTGGTCAAGTGTATCAAGAGGCTGACACAACTCTGCTCCGACAAACATGGAATTCTCATGCTGAGGGATCTTCTTAACAGATTGGAGAATTGGAGGCATCAAGGCAGAGAAGTATTGGAACTTCATAGAGATCTAGATGATGCCATTAAAGAGTTAAACCTGAAATTATCGGTAGAGATCTTCTAAATTTGTCTTCTGTTGCTGGCATGTAAAGAAAGATAACAGCTTATAGATGTATGAATGTTCAGAAATATAGATACGATTTATTTCGTGCATATGTACATAATTGCTCTGTTTTGCAGTTCGGATATGCGTAAAATGTAAGATTTGTATGGTGTTGTAACAGGAGAGAAATAGCCAGTACAGATTTTCCATTAGAAGGATGGAAGACATTTCTTTCTATTATTCTTTCAGAGAAAAGCAACAGAACTGCTTTCCATTACAGACTTGCAAGCATTGAAATCCCAGTAATCTAAAAGGATTTACCTTTATGAATTGCCTAAGGACTAAAAGCTTTGCTGATTATAGTAAGCCTATGTATGATGATGTATGAAGCTATTCTTCGTCTTCGACAAATAATAGCTTAGCTATGCATATGTATATAGAGCATTCTTACAACCACTTCACATACTCAGCTTCTCCTAACCAAGGAAATTCCAGTTGGATCGCCACCCATTTCTTCGAATATGACTAACTGATTCCCACTCGAGCTCAGCCATGAGCGCGGGACATGGTACCTGAGATTAACATCATTATCAAGAACATTTATATCAGATAAGCCTATATATAAGTTCATACAAGAAAGCTATATATGCTTCCTCACCATCTTTGCGATGCCTCTCCGCAGTTGGTTCGACATTTCTTATCAGTGAAAGTTCCGGCATAATCACAAGCACTGCAGTCCCCGTTAGCTCTATATGCAGGCCAATGGCGTCCAATACTTTGACCATTTATCCATATCTGACCTTTTCCCATGCTGTTCATATCTAAAGCTAATGGGTCATTGCCTTGTGGTGCAGCAATGGTAGCCTGCACATACACCAGAACATCAGCAAATTCTTGAGAAAAATTGTACAACATTTCCTCACAGCGAAATGAAGATAAATCGAGACAGCAAGTTGCGCATCGAAATAACTCTTACCTTGTACCATGTTAAGGATTGTTTCTGAGCCAACAACGATCCTTGCATCCATTCAACAGATGTGCTCCCACTAACAGTATGAAGGTTTAGTGATTCACCTTTCAGACCAATCTGCTCAGGGACATAGAAATAAGTTGGTCTCCAGCTTGTTATGACATTGTTACAAAATCATCAGGAAATAGTTGTAATTTATGTTCTTGTAAATCAAATTATGAAAGATTAGCACTCAATATTATGTGATGCAGGCTATGCAGCCAGTAAGTCTCATGTTTAGCGAAACACGAACCTTGTATGACCATCTCTGCGCTGAAAGGTCTCTTGTCCCCTCATTTAGACCCTTCAGTGTGACAGGACCTAGAACCCCAGCATTCCATGTCTCAAAATGGACACCAACATTCTAAGATAAAGGAATAAAAACAAAAGAATGAGCTCAAAAGCAGAAAAGGTCAACGGAAATTACTGCCTCGATGGAAAATGAGTAGCCAGAAAAGTAAGAGAGCTAACCGGGAGACCGACAGCAACACTTAACATAGCAATCTTGTTAATACCAGCTGACAACTTCACATTCTGGCTAAAGGTTAACTTAGGATTTGATAGCCCCCCAAAAACAGTACCTACATTAGGCAAAAACGGACTGCTTAGTACAAAATGAAAGTAAATCAAAGTTTCGTCAAGAATTATTAAGACCAACTTTAATGGTAATCTATTAAATCCACCTGCTAGTTGACCATTGATGAAAATATGCAGTGCATGACCAGCTGAAAAAATTGTGAGAAGAGGATTCTGTCCATTCTTCAGAAATCCTTCATCTGCATCGATCTTTATACTGCATAGGCGAGAAAATATCGATGAGAATGTATGCAAGAAAAATAACAAGCATGGCACACCAACTTTTTCGTAATAGTCAAATAAATGTATCAAAAAAGGTAAATTTGTCATTCGAATATACTCACTCTGTCAAATACCACAAGTAGTCCGTAGCATCCCTTGTGACATTCACTTGCTCCACCAAACCTATCATAGTAGTTGTATCACTATCATCAGCGGAGGCAGTTTCTTCAATATACGACTGCCAAGAAAATGCACCACCAACCGGTGTCATTTTCACCTGTGAGCTTCCAGCAACAACCTGCGCAGGAATGTACCATTCAATGTCAAATTGGTTCTTTTCAGTCTCATCTCGACTGTCTTCCACTGACTGAACTTGAACTGTGAATGTACCTTTGCAGTGTTGAAAACTGCAGTCTTGCAATCAGGGAGAATGCTGACAGACCAACGTGGCAAGTCATAGTGTGCAGTACCAAAGGCCACTCTCACAGAATATTTTGTGTCATAGTTCGCAAGGAATGCAGCGCAACCCGATTTAGACTTGAACACATGAGCCTAAAAAGATTACCGTGATTAGGACTAAATAAAAATAAGAGTTTGTGCAGGAACAAGAATGTCCCATATAAAACAAAGTTGAGCAATACCTCCTGATTACTCCCGAGTGATGTTACAGTAGGATCTACAGAAACTAATGCAGGCTCACATTGCTTGATGGCTTTATGCAAATCTCTTAAATGTCCCCACTTGGGCTCCCTTGGTAGTCCTGGTATCAAAAAGAGGTAATACTCCTTAGATGAGCACAAACTTTTATGTTTGTTCACATGAATGTTTCATACGAGCATTTGGCTACGAAATCCCAGCTCCTACTCGTTACGTTATTAGCATTTGTTTCCTTTTCAAAGATAATTTGTAAATAGGCAGGATGCTGGTAAGTAGTAGTTGGACCCTTAGGAGCTGTAATGTGCATATGCTATAAGCATGAAACAGGTAAACAACTTTAACACTACCTACTCTTGAATACATACCAAATTCATCAAGAGGGGCGTCATAATCGTAGCTGGTGGCAATGAAGGGACCACCAGCGGTTCGACCAAAGTTAGTTCCTCCATGGTACTGCAAAACAAGAAGAAACAATAAAAAGAGATCCCCACCAAAACTGGAAATTTCTTTATTGCAAATCTCATCCATCAAGTGGTTAGATTCCATTTTAAGGTATAACTTACCATGTAGTAATTTACATATGAACCACCATTTTGAATGAACCTTGCAACTGAAAATGCCAAGTCTTCTACGGGTCTATGAGGAACCGCACCACCAAATTCGGTATACCTGAAAGCAAGACACACAAGTTCACTTCTATGTTAAACAAATACAATCAAATAGGATCCGGTCTGCAGCTCTATCATCTGTCCGACTTACCAGCCAGTCCAGGCTTCTGTCCACATCTTCGGTTTATAGTCCTTGTTCGGTTTGAAACCTTCACAGTAGTATCCATTGCAGGTATCTATCTGTAAGCCATCGAAAGAAAAATAGAGCTCTCAATAAACGATAATAAAGATCTAACAGTACAAAATCAGATAAGGACTGATTTTTGAAAATCGGATAAGGAGCTGGCATGGTCATAATTTCCATCAGTACAAAATCCAGAACCCCACAACAGAATATAGAGTAAAAGACAAAAAAAGGACCCAGTAAACTGTAAAGAGAAAGCAAACCCAAAAGCACAAAGATCTACACTACAATTAAAGAGCCACATAAGTAGACAGCATAACCCCACAAAACACAAAGAAAGGAAGAGTCTCATACTTAAAAAACACACCAGTTTCAGAAATTCTACAAGAAAATGACACTAAAAAGTAGCCAAAAAAGAAGATTGTAAGAGTGACTTGCCACAGGATCAGGGGCATCTTCTTGCTTGCACATGATCCATGGAACTCCCGTGCCGAGACCCACTGCCATTTGAGCTGCCCATTTCGTATAAGCCTTACCGGGCGCGCCAATTTCCCATTCCACTGGCCCATATTCATTTTCTATCTGTTATACAGTAAAAGGCGGAGACGCTCAATCAATGGGAACAAAATAAAGAAACCATTACTAAAATGAGCTAATAGTCACAAACTTACAACTCATTTCTACAATGATGAAAAAGACAGGAGGAGACTAATATTCTTTTCTTCTCTTTTGATCCAACTATTTTAACTGCTAATTGACTATTAGAGTAATACTTATTAGTTACACTTAAATAAATGACTAATTTTCCTACCTGAGAAAGAATGATAGGACCTCCTTGAGTTTCAAACAATTTTTCTGCCTTCATCATGCCAACTATTTTTTCAGTGAACGTTTGCATAGCCGCCTACATAGTAGTCATCAAAAATCAAAGTCAGCTTAAAAATTACCGATTCTAATCGGAAGATAACAAGATATTAGCGAAAAGGGTATTCAAATCAATAGAAAAATCAATGTCCCTTACCTTGAAAGGTCCATTGTCAGTTCTAAAAGAAATGCCAGGAACATACTTTAGCCAAACAGGAAATCCCCTGCATAAAAAACAGAGCAAATTAACATTCTTTTTCCTTCTTTTTCCAAATTTAAAACTGTTTAGTGAATGTTTTAAGTATGATTACCCAAAGTTCCACTCAGCACAAACATAAGGCCCAATCCTCAGATGAACATAAAGGCCTGCTTGCTGTACCACCTTGATGAACTTTACAAGATCATACCTATCTTGAAAGTAATACTGTATTTATTTTTTTAGAATCCAAAGAAGATAAGGAAACGGTGAGTTTCAAAAAATAAAATAAATTTTCTCCAAATTTGGAAAAAAAAGATAACAAATTGCAACATTACATTTCCAGGAGAAGGCTCATGTCCATTCCAAAACACATAAGTTTGTATAACATCAACTCCCCCATCTTTAGCCTTCTGTATAAGATCAGGCCACATCTGCAGTCATCATAAAAATGCAAATAAAACCCAGTTTCAGTTATAAAAAAGAGCACAAATTTGCAAAAAAGAAGAACCCATATGTCCATTATTGAAGCACATTGGAGATAAGAATACCTCAGGGGTGCTTCTTGGGTAGTGAATGGAGCCGGAAATTAGAATCCTCCTCTGCCCATTGAGTATAACAGCTTTATGATCATAAGAAACCAAGGCACCAACAGAACAAACCCATACAGACAACACCACCATGAACAAGAACTTCAAAAACAACATCTTGTTCTTCTCTGCCCTTGACAATTTGAAAAAAAAAAACAGAGGAAATAAAAAAAATATCAAACACCCAATTTAATGATTTGCATAAAGAGACAGAAGAAAGGCACAGGATCTTTAGTTTTTTTTGTTTTCTATGTAAAGACTCTGTCTTTTGATTCTTTTGAGACGAAGAAAACAAAAGATGGGACTTAAAGAGGGGTGCATGTAAGTTGGTTTTTGGTTGAATTGCAGGAGGGAAAGGGAGGGTGAGTAACTGGTTTTTATAAGAGTTTTGAAACAAAAGTAGGAGTTAGTCAACAGTGCATTGTGGAACTGGTGGGGTCTTATTGTTCGATCATTATATTTAGCGCCGACTATTTCAAATTCGATTCTTCTAAAAGACACTAAAATTTTATCCTAGAAGCTTTAAAGGAGTTACTTACCCAGAGTTTAAATTCAAGACCTCTTAAAAAGGGTAAAAAAATTCTCTCAATTTTTAAAACAATTTCGTATCTAGAGATCAAATTTGAAACCTAATTAAACTAGTACGAGAAACCCTGCCACCTGATTTATACGATTGATGATACACCGGTGGGGTCCTGTGCTTTGTGTTTGTAATTAAGGGAAGTTCACCATCTCTGACACGAAACTTAATTGCTCTTTCTGCTTTTCTTTATGAATAATTCAAAAACAAAAAAGTAAGACTATATTTTGCTCTTTTGGTGAATTGCTTGGGTTGGGTTGGTTGGCTGTTCCTTTGTTTTTTGGGCTAAAGCGTAGCGTAGTAGATTGGGGCGATCGAGTTTGTTCAATGGGGGACCAGTTTTGTTCTCCATAAGAAAATGGGGACCAATTTTATTTCAAACCTCAAAGATTCCACCAATTCCAAATTTCTAAATTTTTTAATTTCTAATTCCTTGTTTTCTCCCTCCTGCGATCAATTTTTCCTACGGTTAGTAGCTCTTAGACTAAGTTGTTTTTTTTATAGATAAGATGAATCAATTAAAAACTACTAATATGACTCTAAATAACTAGCACAAAATAATCGGCTTATAAAGTGAATTGAAATTATCGAATCATTCATGTCTAGTACTTGATAGTTGATACCCATAAATTTGAGCAATATTTACGAGTAAAGATCAAAACACTAACGAACTTATAATTTAATATTTTTTTTAAAAGTAAAGAGAATTATTAAGACTTAAATTTGAGTATCTTAAGTTATATTTTTATTTTAAAAAATAAAATAACAAATCTAACCATTCAACCTACAAAGTTTCTTTAACAATTTAAATTTTACGCGCCGAATTCGAGCATATATTTTGGATATGTTTTTTTGTTTTGTTTATATTTGAAGTTTTTCATGCTAATCACATGAATAATTAGACTTTTGTATACAATAATGTTGCATAAAGATTAAATTGTTGAACCAAATAACTCATAATGAAATATGATATGTTTTATGTTAAAAGAAAATATGATTATATTTTCTGGTATAATTGTAGCAAAGACGGTGAGTGTATTTTAGTAGCAAGTTACATTAATTCTACATACTAGTTTTGATTTTTTTTCCCTATTTTTTGCTAATAGTAGGAAAAGAAAAACAAATGGAGTAGTTCACCCGCTGATTGAAATAAGTCGAGTTGCCGCATCCATAGCGAGCACGCGGTGACGTTCTCACTTTGACTCCGTGATATTGTCCAATCACCCTAGGCCACGTGTCCATACAATACTGGAGGTCATGTTCCTTTCCGAAGTATCGCCACCCACGGCCGTCATAGACAATGACGCTAATTGTTAAAGAGGGGAAAATTCAACTGCAACGGGATGTATGCAACTTGGGTGCATCGGAAATTTTGATTCGTGCAAAAAAATGTGACCCGTGTTATCTGGATCCAATTTAGTTTGCGCATTAATTGAAATTATTTTAACTTACGTAAATGTAAAGGCACCCTAATGTTTGCCTTAAACTTTCGGTTCGATCTAAGGTAGGTCATGAATTCGATCTCGTGTCCAAATGTTTTATAATAATAATTAATAATATAAGATTTCAAATTTGTGTCAAGTTTTATTAATAAACATACGGAAATCACTAATCAGTCTTTAGTCTTCTAATAAATAAGTAAACGTTTGGAGTGAAGTGAAAGGTGTATTTTAATTGGGGTGCTATGTATTGACACATGAAAGCATACAAAAATGTATATTATTTTATTTTATGATACCGATTAAAATGATTAAAAACAAGCAGATGTAGTAACAAGTTATATGACTTGCAAGACAAGCCAACGTTGAAACATTGCGTATGATGTGTACTGGTAAGTGGTAATAGCATTTTAATTATGACAGATGCATTTGATTAAATAGTGGTTTTGGGTTGCAACGACAAGAACTAATTAAGATAGGATTAGGATCCCGAAGTTGATAGAACATTATACCTAATAAATTTGGTCATGATATTATTTATTTATTTGTACATACTTCATAATTCAGGACCAAATTAATATAAAATGACATTATTTGGCTTTTAAAATTTTTAAATGACCACAAAACATATTCCCCAACCGATAAGGATAGAGCAAGGCCCACAATACGGATCTCACCCATCCAACGGGTGTGAATTCTCGATGAATATTTTCAAGTGAGATTTTGGAAGGAAAAAATAAATAGAATCTGACTTTATTCTAATTGTGGCCTAATTTAATCTAACGTTGATTAAAGGGATAAATACTTTGCCTAATCTAAAGTTTTCATAAAGTAAATCCACAGTACTTCTTGTTTATCATCAAGCTCTGATGTGGAATCAGAATACCATTCTTTATAACTTCATCTCAATAATTCTTATAATTTTGACAGTTTTCATAATAAGTTGAAATTTTCATTAATTACATATATACCACTTTTAATGGACAACATATTTTTTTGGAGAACAAAAAAAATCCACTTAATAGAAAAATGGGAATCAATTAATACAATTTTAAGGAAATTCTTAATTAAATATGACGGACGTGATTAGCATTCTGTCATTTTATTGTTGACACATCGGTGGCACCTAACATACACATCGGACAGCAACCTTATAACAATCTTTATAATCGCATCTTAGGATAAGTCAATAAATGCATCGCCAGTTTCATAACCAGTCAGTTTGCGTAAGAAAATTAAAAACAAAGTCAAAGCCCAAAACCAAACCAATCTTATATTTTTCTGCTTGCAACCAATCATCATCATCATCATCATCAACTCATCTAAACCGTTGATTTACGTGCACAACAACGGAAAGGGTGGGCCCCGGTTTTACGTGAGCTGCCCTACTACTCCACGGCACCTAAAGGCTAAAGCCTCGCAAAACAGGTTGCAATTCCATGCAACTTGACTAATACCCATAAATGGGAGAGCCACCCTAGCTTTTTAATATTATTATTATTGTTTTATCATGAGGCCAGAAAAGCATACGTTATAAGTGTTTCTTAGAAATGGATGAGCATGCCACGTTACGCAACGTTTCAC
The DNA here is from genome assembly GCA_963691705.1 of Viola odorata. Classification (NCBI taxonomy): domain Eukaryota; kingdom Viridiplantae; phylum Streptophyta; class Magnoliopsida; order Malpighiales; family Violaceae; genus Viola; species Viola odorata. The sequence continues at coordinate 5,092,340 of OY829546.1, forward strand.
TACATATGTATATATTGTCATCAACTTAATCCATATCTAAACTTTCTTTGGTCCGGCAAGTGGGCCCTTATTTGGACAATGGGCCGAATTTTTGTGGGCCATGCATATCCTATGAATAGGATATATAAATGATAGGATGGTTATGGTTTGCTTGTTTCCATCAAGCAAAAGGATTAGTAGAAGTGACACACGTGGCTAATGGAAGAAAATTAGGATATGGTATAGATTAATCTAGGCCTTTGATTACCTCTTTCGGCTGTTGATAAGATGTCATGGAACATTACCGAAATAATTAATTTCTGTCCTATCAATAATTTGATATTTTTCACAAGACGCCTTTCATTTTCGTCCGATTTAATACAATTAATCCCGTAGAGCTAACACTGTTTCTACTAGTCAAATAATCTTAGAAAAATAGTAGAATATAGTAACCCCTAACTACACTTAGAATATTAGTGACCAACTCCAATTATGTTAGCATATAATTAGTTGAAACAATGACATTATCATTAATTTGACATAACTCCAATTATGGCTATAGATTAGGTCTTCTAATTGAAGTTCTAACAACCTTTTTTATTATTATTATTTCATATAGTTCATTAATTGTTTTACCGATGACAAAAATATCAGTAAAGATTCGAACCTCATCTCCGCCTATAAATAAAACAATTTTTCTTAAAAAACTTTTCTTCGTATTCTTGGTGCACGCATTTTTCTTAAAACACTGGAACCAAATTTCGAATCCCATCTCTTCGTGCACACTTTTTTTTTAAAAAAATTGTTGGATAAAACGTCCTGCGTACGTTGCTAGCCTTGGTTAGTTAATGTTGCAGAACAGGAACAGCTAGCTTTGCTTGATCTTGAAACTGTTTTTTATTCCAATTTCTGATTCGTTCACCAACCCAACACCCATTTCATTAAACCCAATACCTCTTTTTCCTCTCATTTCTTTTCTGGGGTTGGCTTAATTTTAAAAATTTGGCTGCATTTTTTATGGCAGTTTTCCAACTACCACTTCTCACCTGCAGCTCTATCATTAATTATTATCATTAGAGTTTGTCTACTATAAAAGGGCCGTTTGTATATATATATATATATACAAACGACGCTTTTATTTCTTATATACACGCTTTTTTCATCGAACGTTATTATTAGTTTAATTCTTATATACACAAGTCATTTTTATCATACCCAATAGTCCACTATATGTTGGTTAGTATATGATGGGACCAGAAATCCCCTGCCATTTTACCAAATGGGTGCCTTTTAATTCTACACGTCTAGAATTCTTTTGATTATAATTCAAGTCTCTTTTTTTTCTTTTATGTTTGAACTACATATATTTCGAACGACATTTTTGCTTTTATGTTTTTGTTTGAACTACATGTATTTTGAAACTCTTAGTAGCATGCATGAAGAAAAAAAACGCTCAAAGGGGACGGACAAGGAGTTGTTGTTCGTAATTGACTAATCTGTAGATGCGCGATCAAATTAAACATGTTATTTATTTATTAAAGTTCATCCGGTAATTCAGTTATTATATTGAGTGCTGACTGTTCTGATCTTGAGTCGAGCAAGATCCCAAAAATAATCATTATATACATCTTTTTTTGAAAAAAATATTTTTTTATAAGTGGGATGAGATCACACAGGTGCCTCTACTACCAGTAAAATAACCAATAAAAAATATTTTATTTTAATAAAATAATTATTATAAGATAGTTCTTTTTGTTTAAGGATAAGAATTAAGGAATAAGGACCTCTCAAACGGGAAAAAATAAAAAAAAAGAAGGGATAAGAATTGAGAAGAAAATAGACACCAATGCTTTCATTCCAAGTCATGCTTGAAAATGTTCTTATCTGTGATTTTATTACTTGAGGAGTTTGACAAACCCATGTTTCAATAATTTTCCTACTGGAATGGTGTATTTGGTAGGCCAATGTTATACAACTGGAAATTGGGCCTCTGTCTGATTTGATGTCACAGGGCCCAGCAAGTTGGCCCAAAAGTTGTTAGGAATTGTTGGCTTAAATTAAAAAAAAACAAATACATGCAAATGTAAGCGGTGTTCAAATATTTATGAATAAAAATTAAGAAAAATGCATAAAACTACCTTACGTTTCTACCAAATATTCGAAAATATTCCATCTTTATACGTGGGATAATTTTATGACTTTTTCTTAAAAACTACGTATAATTGTTCTAACTTCTAACCCCTAAACAAAATCTAAGATTCATTAGAGGCATTTCAATATTTTAGATCTAAGATTCTTTTTCATCACGGTATATCAAGCTAAAACAAAAATGCAACTAAAGAACAAAGTTGACTCAGTTAAACCGGAAACTTAATTTTCTTTGTTTTGCAAAAAATCATGATAGGACAAAATTTTAGTTGATAATTAGAGTATTTTTTTTCCGTTTTTTTCTCTCTTCTCTTTTTAAAGTTCAAATTACAAATATCTGGAAACCCATAAAATTAAAACTATTCATATTTACGTGGGATTGACTCGGTAGGGAGGAAAATAGAGTAGGTTATGTCATTTGGGTGACAGCAATTTCTTGTCTTTGAAGGTAAAAGCATGGGCTTATCTTTGTCTCCAGAAAAGCCCATTGCAAAGCTAAAAAGTGACCAGTGGTCCACCTGATCTTCGGGCCATGCAGTCTCTCTGCTTCAACCTTCATTTTTTTTGTCTTACATGATCATCCACACGCGGATTTTTTAGTTTTGGAAAAACGAAAACGAAAATCTAGTCCGACGATTTTTCGTTCTTGTGAATTCTTTATCCGCTTCTTTCTTTTTGAGGAGACATTATTAAAAACTTCAGATTTCAGGAAATGAGAAAGAGAAATCTTAATGAAGTGAATCTGAAACTAAACATCTTTATTTGGATTAATTAAATAAAAAGTTATTAATTTTGAACAATAAATTGAGTATTTCTTTTAAATTAAATAAACATTACTAAATTTAAATAGAATCAACATAATAAAAAACGAGATCACCTCGACCTCGGCGCATTTCCTTACCCATATATTTTCAAAACTAAAAATTAAAGCAAATTGACTTAATTCATATGCTGGAACATTCAGCGACTTCTTGATATAATAGAACAAACAATTTGTAAATAACGACGTCAAACGAATCACATCCTTTAACACCACCCCCCATATTTGATAGACATTCCGTCTAAAAACATAACTCTTTCTACCTCCACTGAGTCAAAACGTTCCACACCGCTGAGGCTTCCGGTACCCACCCCTTATACAATTGTTTTCTTTTCTTTTGGTCACATATTAAATCGTTGAAAGGTGACATGCCAGCCAACCACAAAATTCGAGAATTGAGGATCTGTATTGTGTGTGAGTTTTTTCTAGTTTTGTTACTACAGGACCAGTCGCGAGGAGGAAGGAAGAGAGTGCTTTGTTTATGTAGTTTTGCAATTTTGATCCTCGATACTTTGGGTGATGCAGGATATTTTAACTCACCACCAGGACCCATGCCAACTTGGACTCCCTACAAAAGTGGAATCACTAGTCGGACCACATACCACATGAAAGAATCTGCTGTAAAAGGTTAAAAAGGTGGTCGAAATTGGTGTAGTGTCTATATTCTTACAGTAATGATATCACCAAGCAATGGTCTAAATGTGTCTCTAAAGTCCTTCATGAAATCTGTATAAGCTTGGAGTGGTGTTCGTCCCCGTAAAACAGGAAAAATATCACATCCCAAGGACATATATTCAGTATTCCTTCTGCCAAAACTATCAGTGTACAACAGGTCTGGATTTTTGTCCGCCTCTTCAAGTACCCATCGAGGAAGAGGAACCTTTCAATACACAAGAAAAAATACTCAGCAGCCACTCATTTACAAGCAAATAAGAACAAAGAAAAAAAACGTTTAGCAAGGAACTTGGCTGCAATGAAGTTTCATTCTATTCCAACTCTTGTCCTAAACCATGTGCAAGACTATGGAATTCTAAAATAAGAGAGCTCAAGGTAGCAGCATAAATGAACAAAAACACAGAAAAAACAAGGTTTCACCAACAAAAAATACCCTCAACATTATCACCTTAAATAAAGCATTGCTTTCCCCCACTTGGGCGAAAGTTTGAAAGCTTGAAAGAATGGAAGTCAACATCACCTGTTGCATGCATTCGGTACATGCACAATAGATTTTGCATAGTGGCAAAGTGAGACAAAATAATCCTAAAAAAAAGGCAGATTCACATAAAAAGCAATGTAGCTAATCAATATCATCAAAGATCTACCAGAAAAAATGTATCAACCAAAGGTTTTGATAAACATGTACGCATGTGCCCCATTGATGCAGATAATGCAAGTTGCAGAGTGCAACTAAATAGCCAAGTTAGCGCAGAAATGGAACAAAAATTAAACATAATGTAGCTAATCGGTCAAGATTTTGGCAAGAAAGTCAATATTTACCACTGGTAGTCTTAGAGGCATATTTACCTCAATGGTCAAATGCAGAGAACAAAAGTTACACAATGCAACTGAAGAATCTTTAATACAGAAATGTAAACGAACTAAATTGTAGCTAATAGTTCAAGATTTGGCGGAGTTAAGATTTACCAGTAAGGATCTCCAGGTCCTATGCCGCGTTGGTGAAATGCCAAGACTGCCCTTACTTTCAATCCACATCGTTCCGCCAACGCTACAAGCTCGGTATACCCTTTCCAGTCATAAACCCCAGGTCTTTCTCCCTCCACTAGGCCCCCAACAGACATCTATCACCACTCCTTCCACTCCCGCATTAGCCAGCTCGTTGAAGGACTCGAGCATCGTCTTCTTCCGCCGGACGAGCCCTCCCTTCCCAACCGCATCAACCGGAACAGAGACAAACACCGGCGATCCCCTCCTCTGAGGCTGAGGCCGCGACCGCCCCCATGAGAATCTGTGCTGAAGCTCGTAATGTTCATCGATACTATCATTCTCGCCACCACTGTCGGTAGAAATGGAGCCGCCAGCGTCCGCGGACTTGGAGGAGTTGAGACGGGAAGAAATGAGGAGGCGTCGGCGAGGTAGTGGACGGTCGTGGTGGTAACGCGACGGAGGAGAAGCGAGTTAAGTGAGTTAAGTCGGTGGGGCGTTTGCGATAGAAAGAAGTAGAGAAGGCTGTAGTGGAAGAAGATGCGATCGCCATTGGAATGGAAATGAATTCTGTTGTTTCGCAGTTATGGATACTGGATAAAAGAAATAGGCAAAGAAGCACCGAGCTGAAAATGAACTGAAAAGAACGGAGCGTTTTTCTGTTTCTTTTTCTTTTTCTTTTTTATTTATTTTTGTTTTAGAAAAAATGAACTAACTGGATATGGAATTACAAATTGCAGTTGTGGGGTCCACTGTGTTAGTTAATAAAGGTGAAGATGGAAGGGTAATGTGGTAATTTCGTTTGTTGGGCCGTTACAGGAGTGGGGTCGCTTTGTGTGGATCCACATTTGTGTGATAAAGAATGGCAAGGATTTGGGGCAAAAGAAACTAGTTGCGTTTTTTTGCGTTCGGAGGGTATTATCATGTTGACAAGAAAAGCCATTGCATTGTAAGTTAATCACGTAAATGCCACTCACCCAATCATACTTGCAGTCCAATTTTTTTTTACTCAAGCAACCATGCTCCACCAAAGTTGGTCCGCATCGGTTAGCTTGAAATTATTCCGAGTTAACTAAATTTATAAATTCGAGTTTTGAAATGCAATTGTTTATAAATTTAATACCAATTAGATCACATGGAAAAATTAAATGTAGTGAGTTTCGATTTGTTAATTAAGTGAAGTTGAAAGTGAATAATTTATAAAAAAAGTCATTGCATTGCATACCGACCATAAAATTTATTTGGATCTCGATTTTATCGATATGACTACTTGGTTGGACCGATTTTTATAACTATACTTTTTAGCTTAAAAAATAATATTAACTCAGTTGTATTTTCTACAAAGTGTGGATGGTAAGGTGAGTTCATATTTTCTTGTTAAAAAAAGAATAATATTTAAGACGGCCGGTCTAGTCCTAGATGACTGGGTTTGAGACTATTAAATGGATAGGTTTAGGTCCAATCTAATATTTTTGGGTCCAAATAAATTAGTACTAAGTTGAGCACCTATTTTACCACATTGAGCTCTAGCAATTAAGGTCGAGGTGGTCTAAAAACCAAACTGATAGTGCCTTTTTGTGAGTTATAATATAATTATTCAAAATATAATGGACTCTTGAGTGCTTAAACTGTGTATAATTATCAGATTTGGGTGTGTTTCCTTCTTTTGCAGAAATCAAACAAAGAATTAATGAAGAAGGAAAGGAAAAGAAAAAAGAAAGAGGAGCAAAAACGAAAAAGCAGAGTAGTGGAACAAAGAACCAACAAGTGGTCTCTCTCCCAAACCTGGGACTCCAACAACGCGGAATGAGCAAATTCAGCTGGGCTTGAGGAAAATAATCAGTGGGCTGGGCCACTTCACATTGGACGCCTGTTGGCATGATAGCTTCCAGAATACACGGAACTGAATTTCAATTCAAAGCACGGAAGCCAAGGGATTTATTAATTGATTTGATTTGGTTGGTGACTTTGAATTTAAACATCAGGCCCCAAACAAATCACTCAGGTACGCAATATAAAGCACTAACCATAGGGATACGAGAATTTTAGTACATCTTCCAAATCATTATCATCAAGAGGAACACAAGCAATTACGCTTATTGAAAAATTGCACAAAAATACAACTGCCATAAAAGAAACTTGTTTAGCGGCAGCCTCATTTCTCATATAAGAAAGTCGTAGCAGGACAGCCTGAAATTGATATTAGTGGGCATTAAACAGTCAAATTCTGTAATTTTCAAGGCACTAACAAGAATCGCTATTCAACAGCACAGCCTACCTTCCTAAAAGCACTTGGATTTGCAATCCCCTGAATTTGTACATCATCGCTCGCTTGGCGTCTCACTCCTACATGCTCAATCCTCAAAGAATATAGACCGAAACGATACTCAGGTCTAACTTTTAAAATTCATACACGATCCACTTCCGATGCACATAGCTATAGTTACACAAAAATTCTACTCAACCATCAAAACATAACAGCTTCAAGCAAGCAATTTTTTTACCTTTGCTCAATTACAACATCTGCAACCGAAGGCAATAAAATATGCTTCTCCTTCTTTAAAACCCCGAAAAATGGCAATGCCACTGGCCTTGTAACCTGATCTAAACCGAAAAGTTTAGTCAGCACAATAACTAAAGGAACCATCTTTGCCAGCCCATAATATCCTTCTCAGCTTTAGTCTTTATCTTCCATTTTTGTCAGATTTTGTTTTTGGTGAACAATAATAACACGCTAGCACAGCAACAACACAACTCTAGAGTCCTACCTAATCATGTGGTCATGATTATTTTGTATATTTATCTTGAGAAATGCTAAACCAGTTACTTAAACTAGTCACCGAAACTTACCGAATGACGTGAACGTTCCATGTCATTCGGTATTTACAAAAATACCACTCGGTAAGTTATTACAAAAATGCCATTCATTCATTTTCTCAATTCCCTTCATTCCTCCTCCCTTCCCACGATTCAGACGCAACCGAACAGCCGCCTCTCCTAGCCACCGCCACCGCGACCGCCGCAGATCTATCTCCGCAAGAAGCTTAGCTAAAGGTATTCCTTTTCATGCGTTTCTTTGTGTTTTTCTTCTTCTTTATCTTGCTCCCGTATGTTGTACTACTTAAAGTTTGTTCCTTTCTAGCTAGTTGCTTCTTTTGCTGTTTTGTTTTTGTTTGTCTGTGTTCTTATTTAATGGTTTGTGAATTTAAAATAGTACAGTCTTTGTACACACACATTTGCTTTGTTTAGTGTACACTAGTGCTTGTTGTACGGCTTTCGAAAGAGAAAAAAATCATAACTGTGACCCATGTTTTCTTTTTGGGTTTCTTAATGCAATCAGGATAACTGTTTTTCTGTATTCTGTGACCCATGTTTGTTTTCTTCTTGAGCTTTTCTCTATTTTGAATATTCTTGACCCTCTTTTGTCTGACTCCAAAAGTTAAAGTCAGAATTTGGAATGTGTGTGTAGGAATGCAATGTGGGAAGTCGGTTTGCTTGCATCTTACCTACTTGGTTCATATTTGACACCCGGTGGAAATCCACTTGTACACTAGTGCTTGTTGTGCGGCTTTCGAAAGAGAAAAAATCATAACTGATCAGGTAAACACCGGAATCTTTGGGATTCAGCCTTAAGTCTTACTTACGTGTATGCATTTCGATATACGTCTGCAATAGGCGCACGGAAATTTACTTGTGTGCTATGGATTCATCTCTAATGAAATGTTCTACATTAACTCTACTGTGCAGGGTCTTCTCAAGTTAGGACACGGTCGCGATGATAAATTAAGAAGAGTAACTTTGAAAGTGGATGAAGTGTTGGTGTCCAGCTCAATGGTGGAAAGGTTGTCTTGCAAAAACAATGAGAAGGCAACGTGGAAAAAGAAAAGGAAAAGCAAGCTTGGCGTGCCAGCAGCAAAGTTGGAAATGTGGCAGGTGAATTAATTGAATTAATTCATGTGAACAATGAAAAGTGAATTGAAAGAGTGGGCTTTTGATGTGTTGACCTTTGAAAGGTTGGTTGGTGTATGTAATGTGAATAATGGAAAGGAAAAAGTGGAAGGAAGAAGCCACGTTGATTGAAAGGAAATCCAAATTGGATTTCACATGGTCAAATGATCACATGGTGTGTGATCATGTTGTTTTTCCTTTTCATTTGTTGACATTGCCTATATTTAGGCATGCGTAGGAATGAGATAAAGAGTATCAATTGAGAGCAATTGCAGCAGAGAGAGCAATTGAGAGAATTGAGAGAGGGATCACTGTTGAGTATCCCGTGAGAGAAAAAATAGAGAGTATTTTTTCTTGTGTGTGATTGAGAGAAAAATAAACCAGTGAGGGTATTTATTTTTCTTGATTGTAAACCTAATAATTTATTATTAGTGAAAGATTGTTCGGAGTTGGCCCGTGGTTTTTCCTCGTTGGAGGTTTTCCACGTAAATTCTGTGTGTTGTTTATTTTTGCTGTTCTGTATTTTTTGTTTGTTTGATCTTGGGCGGGAGATTTTTCCCAACAACTGGTAGCGGAGCTTAAGGTTTGAAAGATGACAGACAGCGCAAAGATTGAGCCTTTTGATGGACAGAATGATTTCGCAGTATGGCAGACAACTGTGATGGATTTGCTGACTATGAAGGATCTCGACGTCGCTCTTGATGATAAGAAGCCAGAAGGAATGAAAGATGGTGATTGGGCAACGATCCTGAAAAAAGCGACCAGTCAGATCAGGCTAGCATTAGCTCCATCAATAAAGTATGCTGTGATGGGGGAGCAGACACCAAAAGTGATGTGGGAGAAGCTAGAAAGTATTTATGCTTCTAAGTCTGTGACAAACAAACTTAGTCTGAAGTTAGACTTGTATTCGTTGAAGATGGATGACAGCACGAGCATCCATAATCACTTGTCAGATTTTAATCGGTTGCTGACGAAAGTGCTTAATACGGGGGAGAAAGTAGAAGATGAAGAGCAGGCGATACTTCTCCTTTCTTCATTACCTGTATCATACAAGTCACTGGTGCAGTCCCTTACAGCAGGGAAGACGAGTTTGAAGAAGGAGGATGTGACGACTTTCCTAATAGATAATGAGAAGCTGTTAGGAGCGGAGAACAAGAATAGTAGTGACAGACTGTTAGCTACAGAAGGGTCATCGAGTGGACGGGATCAACGTGGCAGAAGCAGAGGAAGAGGTGCTTCTTCCAGCTATGGAAGAAACAGATCCAGCTCAAGACCAAGAGCAGACTACAGTGAGAAAGAGTGTTACTATTGTCACCAGAAGGGTCACATTAGAGTACACTGTCAGAAGATGATGACTGATCTGAAAGAACTGCAGAAGGGTAAAGAAAAGATTGATGATGCTGTAACTATTCAGGATGATGATGCTGAATTGTTGGCAGTGCAGAAAAGTGAGGATCTGGTAAGAGATTCCTGGATTTTAGATTCTGCATGTTCTTTTCACATTTGTGCTAACAAAGAATTGTTTAGCACATTTGGTGATTGTGATGATAAATCTGTCACATTGGTCAATAACGAAAAACTGGAGGTTGAAGGTATTGGCAATGTGAAGATTAAGTTGCATGATGGATTGGTGAGAACTCTCGGCAATGTGAGATATGTGCCGAAGTTGAAAAGAAATTTAATTTCTCTCGGAAGATTGGATTCTCGCGGGTATAGATATTCAGCGAGAGATAGATTGATGAGGGTAAGCAGAGGAGCAGCTGTAATCATGAAGGGGGAGCTTGCTGCTAACAATGTTTACAGATTGATTGGAACCGCGGTTAAGAGTACAGTACAAGGTACTCATAAAAGATTGAATGATTGTGATGGCCAGGTAGAGTTGCCTAGGAGAAGAGTTAGCTTTGCAGAGTCGACCGGTGAGAAAGCGAACTCGACCTCTACTCGGAAAGTATGAAGATTGGTGATCCCCCATGATATGAGCTGGAGGGGGAGAATTGTTGGTGTCCAGCTCAATGGTGGAAAGGTTGTCTTGCAAAAACAATGAGAAGGCAACGTGGAAAAAGAAAAGGAAAAGCAAGCTTGGCGTGCCAGCAGCAAAGTTGGAAATGTGGCAGGTGAATTAATTGAATTAATTCATGTGAACAATGAAAAGTGAATTGAAAGAGTGGGCTTTTGATGTGTTGACCTTTGAAAGGTTGGTTGGTGTATGATGGAAAGGAAAAAGTGGAAGGAAGAAGCCACGTTGATTGAAAGGAAATCCAAATTGGATTTCACATGGTCAAATGATCACATGGTGTGTGATCATGTTGTTTTTCCTTTTCATTTGTTGACATTGCCTATATTTAGGCATGCGTAGGAATGAGATAAAGAGTATCAATTGAGAGCAATTGCAGCAGAGAGAGCAATTGAGAGAATTGAGAGAGGGATCACTGTTGAGTATCCCGTGAGAGAAAAAATAGAGAGTATTTTTTCTTGTGTGTGATTGAGAGAAAAATAAACCAGTGAGGGTATTTATTTTTCTTGATTGTAAACCTAATAATTTATTATTAGTGAAAGATTGTTCGGAGTTGGCCCGTGGTTTTTCCTCGTTGGAGGTTTTCCACGTAAATTCTGTGTGTTGTTTATTTTTGCTGTTCTGTATTTTTTGTTTGTTCGATCCTGGGCGGGTGATTTTTTCCCAACATGAAGCTGACATCAGTTTCGCATTGAAGGTAGGAACTACTAATGTAATTTCCATCATCACTTCTACCCTCGGAGCATCATTTTTCTCTTGTTCTTATATTTGAACTTGCTCATCTGCACAGGGAGTTCGTTTCTTTCGCAATTGTCTTCAGTAATGTTCCCGACAACGCCATCGGCAAGTTCTCCTTCACCTGAAATACTTCAATACTTCATTACAGGTAAATATCCATTGGACTTCTTACTTCTATAGTCTTGTCATTTTTACATTTGGTTCCATGTTTTGATCAGGTTTTGTGTATTTTTCAGATGTCAGCAACTTTACCAGGTGGACCTGTATAATATCAACATGCTGCTGCATTGCATGGAAAGGATAAAAACAACATATAGATCTGGACACAATTTGTAACTTTATTACTGCTTTAATTTTACCATAGCTTTATCCCACTTTTGTGGGAGCAAAGCAATTGTATCACATATTACAATTTTCTAATGTTCATAAATTATATTCTCTGCTTAATTTTGAAGAGGCTCATGTACGGAGCATCTCGAAATAATATCTCATAGCCAACTACTTCATTGTTTTAAGAAAAAAGAGAATAAAAGAAAACTACTAATTTTATTGTGTTATTAAGCCGCTAATCCCATTTTTTAAAATCAATTTAAACATGAAAAATAAGCAAATAGGCTGGTGTATAAATAAAGAATCATAAAAGTAGAAATCAGCAGTGTTATTAAGCAACTCATTTATGCAGTGGTGTGACAAAATAATAATGCAAATCAATTTTAACATATGCATAAGGACATTTATGCAGTGTTGTAACAAAATAATAATGCAAATCCATTTTAACATATGCATAAGGACATTTACTCAACAAGTCTTCTCACATAAGCGAGTTCATGGAAAAATTGCATCACTAGGGGTATCTTGTGCACTAAGAGCTCATTTCCCAAGCATTCAATGACGTCTCTAAACAACAGTTTGCAAATACATAAAACTCTCCCTCAGATAAATACAATGGACAAACCTCTTCCGTACTCGCTTTCAACTTCCAAAAGCACACACCATAAATCCAACAAAAAACAAAACGTTGAATCCTGAGAGTGAGTAAATCTGCAAGAGCAAAAAGGTGACGGGGTCACGGTAGAGGTGGCGGCGTCGTTGACGGTCGCGGTGGTGGTGGCGGTGGCTAGAAGAGGCGGCTGTTCGGTTGCGTCTGAATCGTGGGAAGGGAGGAGGAATGAAGGGAATGAATCGTGAAAACTTAGAATTGAGAAAATGAAAGAATGACATTTTTGTAATAACTTACCGAATGGTATTTTCGAAAATACCGAATGACGTGGAAGGTAAAGTTTCGGTGACTATTTTGTATTTTCAGTAACTGATTTAGCATCTCTCATTTATCTTATGTAAATTGCGAGGATATTACGTAAAGATAATCATTGAGTTAGAATAAATAGGACTCTTGTACACAGTATATATATATATAAATCAATCAGCTTTTCCAGAATTCCTTTCCTGTCTTTTATTCTCTGGTTTTGGTGTGTGTGGCCGGAAATGTCAGGGTCCGTTTCTCTCTCCTCGTCTCTGTGCACGTGGCTGGTCGCCCCCTGCATGTCCGTTACGTGCTATTCCTCGAACGACTCTCCGCACGCGTTTCGTCGTAGTTACAGTATTAGCAGAAGCAACAGAGGAAGAAGTAGCAGCAGGAATAGTAAAGGCTTGAAATGTTGTGGTGTTGTTAGTGGGAATAGTATTAGTAGCAGTCTGGCTAGTGGTGTTGCCGGTGGCGACGGAGGAGGAGAAGGAGGTGTCGTTTCGTGTTTCTCGCATTTTGGATCGTCTGCGATTGGAGGTTTAATGAGTTCCTGCTTCGCGTTTGACCCTTGTAGCCATTACTACGCCTCTAATGGATTTTTTGGATCCGCAAATCTCAATCTCAGCAGGAAGCACCGTCGACTTCTCCCATGCGCCCGCTCAGGTACTCTTATCGAAATTATTATTTTTATTTTTCAATCATACGCGTGATTTCTATTTTGTTTGTTTAGTGCAAGGTTGGGTGTGTGGATTGTCTCTTCGTCTGTTCTCTTCGCTGATAATGCTCGATTTGTTGTTTCTGTTGTCGTTTCCTGATTTTTTGACTGGTTAATTGAACGTTTGGCTTGTTTTTTAATCAATTTTGAGATTGTGTGTATTCATTTATTTGGCCTATGTTTGAACTCATGCATTTGCTGTGTTTCTGTGGTCTCCACGGTTGGTGCATTAATTTAATGTATGCTAGTTTCGGCTTGGAAATGGTGGAAAAGTTAGGTGGTTTATTTGCACGATTTTGCTGCGTCTTTGAATGCATCAAGCATGTGGGAAGGAAGTGCTCTTTTGAGCAAGGTGAAGTTAGAAACTATGTGGTGGGTTTATGGTGGTTTTATTGATCCTAAATTGAAATATTCCCATTGTTTTTTAGATCAAAAATTGAAAAAATCCCATGAATGTGTAATCATTCGTTGACAGAATGTGTGGCTTGTGCTATGACAACTTATGGTTGATTTATTTTATATGGTGTCACCTCTTGGTCATGATCCAGACACGTTCTATGATAATCTGCTTGAAGGTGCCAGTGGCGTAAGTCAGATAGAGGCATTTGACTGTGCTCAGTTTCCAACGGTAAATTTTATTCAATATATTATCTCCTATTTGTTGGCTAGTCATGAATTCTCATGGTGTTTGCTTCCTCACCTGCTGTCCAGAGAATTGCAGGTGAGATCAAGTCTTTCTCTACTGATGGATGGAATGGATTGCTCCAAAATTTTCTAAGAGGTTCGATAAATTCATGCTCTACATGCTTACTGCTGGTAAAAAAGCCTTGGAAGATGGGGGAATTACAGAGGATGTAAAGTTAGATAAAAATAAATGTGGAGTTTTGATCGGCTCAGCAATGGGTGACATGAAGGTAACTATGCGTTCCCTACAGTATGTGAAACATATGTAGACGATCATAGTGAATTTTAAGAAAATTGCCAAATTCTGTGCTGATGAATGTGGAATATCGTAATTTACAAAGAAGCCATGAGAAAGTTATTGTTAGTTGCCTGTGTCAAATGAAAGATATCAATGGCATCATTTCCATGCCTTAGAAAAATGGGAGTTAGTATTGCCTTTCCCCATAGCATCTTAGTCAATCAAAGTCTATAGGAATGAGTCTGAGGCTCTGAGGTTTGAGCATGTGAGTCATAAGGTTTACATACATGGCAAAAAGAAAAAGGAAATTCATTGGATTAATTGCATTTGATTTTTAACTTATCGCTGTACTTGGGTGATTGTTACTAGGTTACCAATGATGGAATTGAAGCACTAAGGATCTCATGCAGGAAGATGAATCCATTCTGTGTACCTTTTTGATACGATCCCATGATGTATCATGCATGGCGCATCACATATTCGCAATAAGTATATGGACAAGCATATCCGGGAGAAACAGTGCTTAGCGTCAATGACTCTAGTGATTGTTTTTTGTTTCTTGAGGCAGACTCTAAGCCTTAACGTCAATGACCCTAGTGACTCTTTTAAGAAAGACAATTTCAGACTTTCCATTATTTGAGTGACTGTTTTTATTAATTAATTAAATTAGTTTAGATTTATTTTAATTAATTAATTAGAAGTTCTATTAAGGAAATGATTCATATTGTAAGGATTTAGGGTTTCTCCTTCATTATTTGGTAAGACGAATTTTGATAATTAAATTATAGAGAATTTTCTCTCAATTGTTCAGCTTGAACCTGGTTCCTAATTGAGACCGGACTCTCGATTAGATCTGCAAGTAAAACCGAAAGTACACTTTATTGAGTCGCTTCGCCTAGGTTAGTATTCACAGGTTGAATACAAGATCCTTTGTTGTTTGATATGGGTTGGCAGGTTATTAGCAGGGTCAAACGCTCTAGAAAATTTTCATTCCGCATCGTTACAAATCCAGGCTTGAACTAGATCGAGAATTATGTGTTACGCATCCTACGCAACTAGAATCGTATCACTTTTGCAACAACTAATATGGGTTCAGCCATTCTTGCTATAGATCTGGTATACCACAGTATTTGAATACATACACCGATTGGTTTTGGTGTTTACACTTGATATTCTTACCCCTCAGTTGCTCAATGAACTGTAGGGTTGGATGGGACCAAATTATTCAATTTCTAGTGCTTGTGCTACCAGCAACTTTTGTATATTGAATGCGGCAAACCATATCATTAGAGGCGAAGCTGTAAGTGTCTTACATTCTTAATTTTTTTTACCTTGAATGTGTGGAATGTGCTTGTTGTACTTGTCAAGCTTTCAATCCTGTTTGGTGACTGACCTGTTTTCTGGAATTGTTATGAAATTGCAGGATGTTATGCTCTGTGGTGGTTCAGATGCAGTAATAATACCCATTGGTATCTCTTTCTTTCTTGCCTTAATTGAGTTTCATGGTTCGATTTGGCAAGGTGTGAAAGTGGCAGATTTAGTGGCGTGCGGAGCTCTTTCACAGAGGAATGAAGATCCTACGAAAGCTTCTCGACCCTGGGATTCGGTAATATATCAATACTTTTTGAGATTCATGTTACTACCAGAGCTTTATTCCCACTAGTCTAACATTTCTCAGTTAGAAATTTGTTGTTTATCAGAATCTTAATTTAATGTTAACATGAATATCTTCTTTTGTGATGAACAGAATCGAGATGGATTTGTTATGGGGGAAGGTGCTGGAGTACTTCTCTTAGAAGAATTAGAACATGCAAAGTTCCTATTTTTTTATTTCCTGTCATATTCAATCTGTATAAAATCAGGGGTCACTTTTGAGTAGTAGTACATATTTCACCCTCACTTCCTCACCATGTAGCTCTCCTCTCAATGACTTATCTCACTGACTTCTCATGCAGTTGTTTTAAGATTTGAATACTATTTTCCTTTTGCTTGCTAAACGCTAGATATATGATTAAAAGTTTCTTCCCTAGAGCAATTAATCTAAAGTTGAATTAATGATTTGCAGAGGAGAGGTGCAGATATCTATGCAGAATTTCTCGGAGGAAGCTTTACTTGCGATGCTTATCACATGATTGAGCCACATCCTGATGGTATTACTTAGATTTTGCACAAGGAATCATTTTCTGTGTGGATTTTTTTTTAAGGATCTTACGCCTGTTTTCTTTTTTTTTTGACGATCTTAATCCTTGACTGCACTCCATTTCTCCTGCTTTTGACAATAATACAATTAGTCTTGAGTTGTCAGAATTGCTTTTGTAAGGTCTGATCTAATGAGGGTATTTTGGTTAACCTAAATCTATCGCTATTGGGTTTGTGGTTAACTAGTGAGACGCCAAGACCAATATGGCAAGACCACGCATGGACATTTTTTTAGCTGAGTTCAATAGATTAAGCTTTTTGCTTGATAATGTTTGTTGTTAGTTCTGCTAAGCTTCTTAAAAGTGGAGTTCAATATCTTGCTTTCAAATTTTATTGCTGACGGCTGACTTTCAGTTTTACTTCATTCCAAAACAGGGGCCGGTTTCATTCTTTGCATAGAAAAAGCATTAGCGCAGTCAGGAGTATCTAGAGAGGACGTAAACTACATAAATGCGCATGCAGCATCTACTCCAGCTGGAGACCTTATAGAGTTCCAGGCACTCATGCATTGTTTTGGCCAGAATCCTGATGTAAGTAGGATGCGGTATTTTCTTGCACCACCTGTTTAAACTATTTCACTGATGGTGTACCGCATTTGCAGCCGAGGGTGATTCCGCAGTTCTGAATCAGCCGTTTCTTTTTAAAACATAAAAATAATATTTTATATGTGATAACCTTAATATGTTAGGAAATTATTTCTTGTGTGACGGAGATCAATGATTATAATACAACGATTGTATTCCTGGAGACATTCTAGAGTTCTTGTGGTGAATCAAATGTAATTTCTACTTCGATTTTGATGCGGTACTTATTATTGTTTTTATTTTTAAAAATGAGAGTTTGTAAGGAAATTGGATTTGAATCCCAATTGTATAGTATAACTTAATTACAGCTATTATTGTCCGGCCCAAAAGTTTTGTCGGCTAATGCTTTTCTACCCAGTTATATCTTCTTCTCTTCTGTGTTAATTAAAGATCATTTTCCTCTCACGACCAAAAAAAAGAAAAAAAAAGAGAGATCATTTTACTTCAATCCTCATTCCTCACCGGACAAATTAGATGGACTCTCTCGCGAGAAAGCCAACCAGCATCTGCCAAGTGGTGGCCATATCATGCGTGGAGTATTTTTCGAATATTTAGTATAAACGTGGGATAATTTTATGACTTTTTCTTAAAAACTACGTATAATTGTTCTAACTTCTAACCCCTAAACAAAATCTAAGATTCATTAGAGGCATTTCAATATTTTAGATCTAAGATTCTTTTTCAAGTTAAACCGGAAACTTAATTTTCTTTGTTTTGCAAAAAATCGTGATAGGACAAAATTTTAGTTGATAATTAGAGTTTTTTTTTCCGTTTTTTTCTCTCTTCTCTTTTTAAAGTTCAAATTACAAATATCTGGAAACCCATAAAATTAAAACTATTCATATTTACGTGGGATTGACTTGGTAGGGAGGAAAATAGAGTAGGTTATGTCATTTGGGTGGCAGCAATTTCTTGTCTTTGAAGGTAAAAGCATGGGCCTATCTTTGTCTCCAGAAAAGCCCATTGCAAAGCTAAAAAGTGACCAGTGGTCCACCTGATCTTCGGGCCATGCAGTCTCTCTGCTTCAACCTTCATTTTTTTGTCTTACATGATCATCCACACGCGGATTTTTTAGTTTTGGAAAAACGAAAACGAAAATCTAGTCCGACGATTTTTCGTTCTTTTTAATTCTTTATCCGCTTCTTTCTTTTTGAGGAGACATTATTAAAAACTTCAGATTTCAGGAAATGAGAAAGAAAAATCTTAATGAAGTGAATCTGAAACTAAACAACATCTTTATTTTGGATTGATTAAATAAAAAGTTATTAATTTTGAACAATAAATGGAGTATTTCTTTCAAATTAAATAAATGTTACTACATTTAAATAGAATCAACATGAATAAAAAGACGCGATCACCTCTGCGCATTCCTTTACCCATATATTTTCAGAACCGGAAATTAACGCAAATTAACTTAACTCATATGTTGGAACATTCAACGACCTCTTGATATAGCAGAACGAACAACTTGTAAATAACGGTGCCAAACAAATCACATCCTTTACCACCACTCTACATAATTTAAAGAACACTCATTTAAATTCAAAACAGTCATATTTGACAGATAATCCGTATAAAAAATAACTCTCTCCACCCCATTATCTGAACTGAGTCAAAACGTTCCACACCGCTAAGCCTTCCGGTATCCACTCCTTATACAATTGTTTTTTTTTTTCTTTTAGTCACATATTAAATCGTTGAAAGGTGACATGCCAGCCAACCACAAAATTCGAGAATTGATGAGGAGGCCTTCTATTTGGGCCTGGAACGGATTAAGACTGAATAGATCAGATCATAAACATGGACCCTATTCTGGGCCTTGGCCTCTTTATTTAAATATATTTTTTCATCTTTGGGTTTCACATTGGGAACAAATATATCCAAAAGAAATTAAAAGAGAAAAATCAAGGTAAATCAATGATTTGAGGTTGACAGACAGTAGAGTGTGACTTTGTTGTGTCCTTGAATGTTACAACTAGTGTATAGTTATCATTTTATCTTCACATGTATATCCAGCCTTCTGCCTTTCCCATAAAACAAAAATAAAACCAAAAAATTTCGGCCACCACGCACCAACAGGCCCACAACATACCTAGAGAAAGGGACCCTTAAGATGGGACATTTTTTCCCAACCAATATATATTTTGATAACGGATCAATTGTTAGGGGTTGTTTTAATTTAATTATAAAAAATTTCAGGTTCGAATTATAAGTATGTAGTTGTATTAATATTTGTGAGAGAAAATTTATTATTTTTTAAAATTTTGTACGATTCGAATTTAGAATAATCGATATCTAATGCAATCGAATATTATAACCTTAGAATATTTTTTTTGAGGGGATATATGTAATAATACTATGTACGTGTATTTTAGCTACAAAAATCCATGGCCACCACATTATAATTATTATTTACAATCCCCAATTAGATTTTCAAGCAAATATCCAAAAATTCGAAAATTACGTATATTTGGACATACCCTATTTATTTATTATTATTTTCTTTTTGGTCGAGACATACCCTATAATACTCCCTCTGTTTTCAATCAATTGACTTTCTGAAATAGTAGCATTTAGTAAAGTAAATATTAAAATGTTAAGTAAAATGTACGGTAACATTTAGTAGGAGGAAAATGACAGTTAATTGAAAACGGAAGGGGTAATAAGCTTATAGTCTTTTTCACTTATGTTTCCATCCATGTCTCTACCCTCTACCACCATCTACAGAAGTGATTAGTAAGCAGCATACGTAGCCTGTCTCATGATCCTATAAATTATCATGTTTTTTTTGGATTTTCTTTTTAATTATATATGTTTTTTTTTCTCTTGTGCAGGTTTAAGGATAATATCATGTGGTGATGTGCTAAATTACTAATATAGACAAAATGGGTTTTTAGCTGTATACCTCTTGCTGCAAAATTGTAGGCACTCGTTAGCTTACGCACAATCTGACAATACTCAAATTATATTAGACTTCAGCTTTCGAGTATAGGCAAACAGAATATTAATAAAAATTACGTTTGCGATCACAAACGCTGATACGGGCACCAAACACAATTGATAATATAAACATTGGATAGAAACTGAAAATTATAGAACACAAATACGAAATATATATTATATGAAAACAAATTCTAAATTATATATATGTATATATAAAATTAAATTCTCCACTTCTTAAAAGACAAGTCGAATTTCTAACCATCGGTCCATCCTTAGTAACTTTTACCGATTGTTATATTTTTGTTTGGAATCGTATTAAATAAGTGTAGTGGTCCATTGTGTCGGATCGACTCGTACATGAAAAGTTATACAGAATTTATTTTAAAAAAAGTTACCAAAACGGCAAAGCCAGTGCTGCTTGTTTGGTTGTTTAAATGACATCCTAAAGCTGAAATTAGAAACATATAAGGATCCAGGCAGAAGAATCCAATTAGTCAGTAACTTATGGTACTTAGCCCCTTTGGTGCTTCCTTCTAAAATCGAACGGATCTGGTGGTAACTAAATATTTTATAAACTTACATCATTTATGCTACTTAGTTGTCTACTGTCCTTTTCTTTTCTGTCACCTCTGCATTGCTTTGCGCTACGTGACCATCTTCCATGGCTGTCCTGTTACTGTCAACTTTTTCTTCTTCTTTCAATTTGGACCGTAATAGTTTCAGTCGTCGAAAGGGTAGAGATAACACTCTGAAAGTATGCCGGAATGTTTTATTTCTCTCAATTGGAGACTAATTATATATATTTTCTTGTAAATTCATGGACCGAAATTACAGTTAGATAAATTTTGGTAAAATTTCTAGTAAAAAAAGCTAATTATATATATTTTCTTCAAGGTATTTTATAAGTTTGTCTTCAAATAAAGATTATATCTTCAAGATATATCAGGTTAGATAAATAAATAAAAAAGAAAATAAGGAAAAGGAGGAGTGGGGATGCAATGGGGTTTTGGTCTTGCACAGCACTGTAGAGTCATTTAATGCAATTTTTGGAAACTACTAAAGGCCATAATGTGTTTCCATCTCCACTCTGCACCACCTCAAATATTCCTCCTGTCAATGCACACAGATCATATCGGATCCTAAAAATGAAAAACAAATAGTGATTTTATTTTTTAATATATTTTTTGGACAATTCTTTGTCTACTAAGTAGTTTGATAGTAAAAAATGAAAATAAAGGTCAATTCGGCCAGTATAAACAATATTAGTCATGAAAAAATCTCATGGGCACTATTTTTCGCTACCATCCAATAGAGAAATAAAAATCTACTGTTTTGATCTCTATTTAGAATGGTATCTATTTTGAGCCTATGTTCTCACGTTTTTCTCCAAAAAGCTTCATTAGTAACTCAAATTCTTATATATTTCGTTTCTATTCTTTTGTTTATTTGGCATGAGATTTTGGTTCGTACATCTGGTTCGCACAATTGATAAATAGAAAAAAAAAGAATGGATGAATGATTGTTTAATCTAAGTTATTTGTGTGTATAGCTAGGTTGATCACTATTTACTGCAGGGTTGGATAAAAAGATGATCAGGGGTGGAGAGCTAGGGCTACTGCAAGCTGAGTAAGGAAACGGTTTTAAGTAAATTAGGTGCAGATAGGGTTTTGTGTCTGTGAATGATACATGATGAGAGGTTGTGCAGTTGCAATCTAGAATTCCCCTTTTGGTTATTTTGTCATCTTCTTCATTCTTTTGATCTTTTTTTTCATTTCATCATCAAGTTGCTTTGTTTTTAGTCTCATGTGTGTTGTGTCACTTGCGTGTCCTCAAACTCACGTGAATCCTTTTATAATAAACGTTAACCTTATATGCTTGTACCCTTACTGCCTCTCCTGTCACTGCTGTCCTGCCCCTTCTTCCTCCTTCTCTTCTCTTCTCTGATCTCCTCCTCTCTCTTCTGCCTTTGGTCCTTTTCTAATTTCTTGATCCCAAGAACTCGAAAACCTCTTCGATCAATCGATCTCCACCTTTATTGGACAATAACTAGACTTCTCTTCATTTGTTTTTTCTTTTTCTTTCTTTCATCTTCTTGATCTCTTCACCCATTTCCATGAATAGTTCCTATCACTCATCTTTTCCTCCCTTTTCTATCGACCTTAATGAAGATCTTTACCATGATAACCAATTACAACCTGTAGCAGCTTATGCATCATCTTCTTTGCCTAATTACCCTTTCTTCATCAACCCTTCTCCGCAAGAAGCAGGCTACTATCAAAGGGAATTGCAGCCTGCACAACTCCAGGATCAGGTATTAATTGTTTCTAGCTGCGGACATAATTAGTTCTAATCCAATTTGTTTATAGATACTTGTGGTTCAGGCCTAAAATTTAATTAGTTTCAGTTTATATTTCGATGAGGTGGAAATAATATATATACAACCACTTTTGCTAGCGATTAAAAAAAGTTTGAGAATTCTATGATCATCTTAACTAATATTCATTTTTCATCTTGATCTTTTTATAGGCTAATATATATGTTTCGGGTCACAGCAAGGGATCATTTTGTGATCACCACACTTTGAAGATCAAGAATGATGATGCAGCTGTCATTTGCAAGGAAGAAGAAGGAAATATTGGGAACCAACAAGATGATCATCGATCACGGGTGTCTTCAAAGATGAGGTTGATGAAGAAGATGATCAGCTCTGATGATGAAACAACAACTGTTGTGGCTTTACCAGCAGCAGCTGCTTCATCAATCCAAAAGTTTGATCATGATCGAGAAGATCAAAAGAAAATCATATCACCACCACAACCTGACAACAATAGCAGCCGCAGCAGCAGCAATAACAACACCACCACCACCACCACAATTAGGGTTTGTTCTGATTGCAACACAACCAAAACGCCTCTTTGGAGAAGTGGACCAAGAGGCCCTAAGGTAATTTTTAGCATAGAGATTGAAACTTTTATAAGTTCTCAGGTCAGAAACAAAAAGTACCACTGAATTACAAATTTTGAGTTGACATCAATCAAAAGATAACATATTTTTTGCGATCGTCTTTTTGTGGACGCAGTCACTTTGCAACGCATGTGGGATTAGGCAGAGGAAGGCAAGGAGGGCCATGGCTGCTGCTGATGCGGCTGCTGGTAGTACAATCTTTGGTGCTAATAATAATGATCACGAGATGCAGCCCGTGAAAGCTAACGTCCAAATCCAAAAGAAAGAGAAGAAGCCAATTTCTGCAGGGAGTAGCAGCAACAACAACAACAATAATAATAATGCAAAGAATAATAACAGTCATCTTCCTTTCAAGAAACGATGCACGCAAAAAGCTGCTCGAGCAGCAAGAAAGATGAATATCAACTCCTCCAAGATTTGTCTAGAGGACTTGACTATAATCTTGAGCAAGAAATATTCTTCATCTTTTCAACGAGTTTTCCCTCAAGACGAGAAGGACGCCGCAATCCTGCTCATGGCGTTATCCTACGGCGCCCTTGTTCATGGTTGATGACGATGAGGATGATGATGATGATGATATAATATTATCATGATCTTCATAGCTCGCTAGCTATATCTTTAACAGTTTCCATTCTTAGGTCAATCTTTAATTTTCTTGGTTGGAAAATTCCTGCTAAGTGAGAGAGAAATAGAATATTCAATAAAGAAAAGTGTGATTTCATTTATTAGTGAGTTAGTAGTGAGAGTGAGGTATTAAGTATTCCTAGTTAATTATAAGGTGGATTTTAGCAGAAAATTTCATCTCCATCTTATGTTAATTAAGTTTTTGTGTGATGATGCTTAATAAATTAATAAAAAATTATCATCTTTTAATTTAATTATGAATCATCTTTTTCCGTATTAACTTTCTATACATGCTAGCTAGTACTCTTATCAATTTACTTATTATATACTCCCTCCGATCTAAAAAAAAAATCAGATTAGAGGAATTTCTATCGAAGCACAAATTCACATTAAAAATATGATTAATCACTATATATCTTTAAGAATATTTTTGACATTAAACAGTCTATCTTCTTCAAATTAATTGGCGAAATGGGCAAGAATTCTTTATTAAAGAAATATCACAATTAATTTACAAATCACCAAGGGAAGTGTAATACGACATCTTATTTGAAAAACTTGCTAAACCCCAATCCAACTCTTTTCTGCGGAACGGAGAGGGAGTAACAGTTGATGACCAATTAATTCGCACACAATAGATACGTTAAGAGACAGTTATAAATAAGTATCACTCAGCCAATATTGGAGCTTATAAGTTGTAACTCATTAGTTATATATCACTCTAGTAGCAAAATATCAGTACGATCTAAGATTCGATTGTAAGGTCTTGGACCAGACGACCTTGGTGGAGTCACGATCGAGATCAAAATCTTGCAAAGCATAGCAAAATATCAGTACGATCTAAGATTCGATTATAAGGTCTTGGACCAGACGACCTTGGTGGAGTCACGATCGAGATCAAAATCTTGCAAAGCATATGCAGTGCCTAGGAATGTAGCCAACCTCTGTATAGAAGGATGCATGTTGTGGCTTAACTCTTAAATCATGAGGTCTTGAGTGGGTAGATATAAATGAATGAGAAGTTGTTGTGTTAATTAATGTTGTGATCTAGCTCGATCCAAACTATACACATGTACTATAAGTACTGCCCCTTGTGCTCTTTTTTGTTCACTTGCTTATAAAACCATATATATATCTTTCAACGTCTTCAATATTTTAAGAGAGCATTTTTTTCCGGGTTTATTAGTGTTTCTCTATGTCTTTTTAAACAGTAGATTAATTTAAAAAAAGGAAAAAAACTCCGGCGTGATTTGCTCACAATCATCTGTATAGTCCTCGTGAAGCCTTTGACTTGATTGAATAAATAACTTTCATATGTATATAATTGATGATGGTGATGATACATATCAAGGTAGGCCTGTATTTGCAGCTTTTGATTATGGGAAAAAAAAACCTGAGATTGTAAACTGTTACCGGAACTTTTTGTTTCTGTGACGGGGGGGTATATGGGGCCCAACCAACGCCAAGTGTGAAATGAGTTGTTGTGGGCCCGGAAGAGAGATGGATGTGGTGGAGGTGCAACCAAGGGAGTATGTGGAAGTGTACAGGAGATAATGATAGACCCGACCCTACCCAACCTAGTTTATTTGTGTTGTTGGATTGATGATACGCAAGTGTGTGGATGTAGGTAAAATTGTCTCTCTATACAAAATAATAATTGTCCATTTTGAGGTCAGATGAGTGTCACTATTTTTTCAAAAGATCGTTTCCCATTAAAGATTTACTACTTCTATATTAGTAACTCTCCTTTTTTTTTGTCGGATATAGGATTTCGATTCGCAAACCCAACCTCCCGTTCGAATGAAATATTACATAGCCCACCCCTAAGCCCAACAGAAACAACTTTAGGATCCATCACAAACACTCAAAATTTGAAACTCCTCTCACTAGTTGGGCTTCGCGGCCCTCTAGCTGAAGTAATTATATTGATCCCAGGCTTACATGTTTTATGGGCTCGACTCCGAGCCTGCTACTCGTAGTTCTCCTCATAACTGGGCCTTCGAAATTTTGCAAACCCAAAAGCAAATAGATTTGAGTTTAAAATAATTTCCTGAAACGAAAATGATAAAAAGAATAATCAGTTAAATAAGGAAAAATGAGAAACTTTCTTTTTTTTTGAAAATTGGAAAAATGAGAAACTTAGAGTGATGAAGAAGTAAGAAAAACCCACAAATATTTATCAAGGAAAAAAAGAAGCAAAAATCCAGCAACCAGCAAAGCAAGCTGAGCTGAGCCAGCGCTGATTGCTCCTCTAATGGAAGCTCCGCCATCTGAAAATCCAGGTCTTACATCCAATGAGATCAAATTGAAGCGCTTCAGACCTATCTGGAGAATTCTATTGATATCTAATCTGGCTCTCGGAGGTACTCTCTTCTTCATCTTTCCCTCTCATTTTCCTACCCTAGCTCTTGATTTCTGGTTTTTTCTCTATTTTATCAAAATGATGATCCTCATGGAAGTTGTTCTGAGGTTTTGGGTTTTGCATAAAATGTGTTGGACTCTTTATTTCTTTCCTTGTTTGGTGCTTGTGTTAATGGAATTGTTTGCTCTTACATAATGTTGTAATTTAGGATGGAGATGAGATGGTAATTTCTTTCGTATCAGTTGGGTTTTTGTATGTTGTCGCTTAATGTTGAAGTTTAGCAAGGACAGCAGAGAATTTGCAGAGTGTCCTTTAGCATTTCAGTGTATTCTAGTTATCGAAGCAATTTTTCTATTTAGTGCATCTAAGTTAAAGCATTCTTCTCAACTAGATCCCACTGGAGTGCTTGTATGTTAATTAATAATTAGAGTATGGAATCCTAGCATGTAGTTATATAATTTAATCTGTGCTGTTGTCGGTTGACAAAAGGCCTCGTGGAATGCTCCTGGTGTTGAGTTGTTGTTTTCTCATTGTCTGGTAACATGCATTGTTGTTGTTACCCATCATTTACCAAAATAGTCATAAATGAATAACAATTCTAGGCCAAAAGTTTTTATGCGAATGCATCTTTTTTGCCTTTCAATGCAAAGCGTCACATTGGTATGCTGCAAGATCATGATTTGCAGACTGCTTTTGGGGCCTGCCTTTTAAATTTTTACCGTTGCATTGTACCATTTGTTCATCTTTCAGTTAGAGACAGGGCGTCCTGTGCGAATGGAAAAGTAGAGTTGCAAATTTATTGTTTCTAATATCTGGTTTAGATGGTCGGTGGTGCACTTTGTAATCACACAAATTCTCCATCCTGTAACAATCCTTTACCTTGATTGTACAAGCAATAAGCAATTCACTTAATTGCTGACATTCAATGGTGCTGGTCTCTTCATTGTCCAATTGCAATGGAGATGTATAGATTGAGAACCAGAAATGATACATTTTTCAGTTATAACTTAAAGGCATAATAGGGGATGTAGTTTCTCATGAATGATTTCTGCAAGGCCCCATATGGGTGTTTGCTTAAGTTTTTGAATTTGATTATTGTCATATTTACTTGTCAATTTAGCTTCCCTATCTTCATGCTGTCAAGCAGTTATACGCTTAATTTTGGAAAACTTGACAGGAATTTTCTGGCTTTCTCGAACTACTTGCAGCATATATGTTTGCGCAGCCAAGAGGGAAACGTGCTGGAGGTAGAAAAGCTGCCAAAAATGATGTCAAAGTTGAGACTGAGACTGAGACTGAGACACCCCCACCCCCACCCCCTCCTGCTGTTCTGAAGGAAAAGGAGCCCATTACTGAAGATAAGCAGCGTGAGCTTTTCCAGTGGATGTTGGAAGAGAAAAGGAAAGTAAAGCCCACGAATAATGAAGAGAAGAAACACATTAATGAAGAGAAGGCCATTCTAAAGCAGTTTATCCGTGCCGAGTCTCTTCCAACTCTTTAGTTCTGACTCCACTTCTAGAAAACATAACAACCGGTAGGATTTGCGCCCAAGTTTTGGTACTCATCAGTTACTAGATAGGAATTCAACAATCGGGTATAATTGACCTTACAGTCTTCTATATTTGGGCTACCTCTGTGAACAGGATGCTGTTAACGTTAGTTGTGGCTACTAATATGCTGCTGCTCACAAAGATGGACCTTTTCGGCTTTTCTAATCAACTTGCATCAGCCGACCGTGGACTGTTAACGCGTGTAATTTTCATTGTTGAACTGAGTTGACAGCTGATTGGTTTACACTGTAAGAATTGCCTTTGCCTTGGATGAATCCAGATTACATTTCCTTTTGATTTATGGTTGCAGAATTTATCCAAATTATCTCAAACTGATCAGGCAATTGATAGTACACTATGCTTTGGCATCCAAGTGAGCAATAAATGGAGTAGTGGTCACTTTGTCTGGTCCCTACACACTGTAGAGGGTTATAGCAGATATGTTGTAATGTATTCTGCTGTGAGCCCTTAATTCAAGATTTGGTATTTTCCTTGAAGATAAATTGAAAATGCACACACTATCGTTTGAGAAATAAAATGGGTTTGGGAATGCTCAAACTAGATTAGACTCTTTTTGGAAGGGTAAAGAGAATACCCAAAAAGATCGAAAAACTAAAATGGGTATCAAAAAGTTTGTTTTTTATCAATTTTTTTTTTAATCTTTTGGTGAATGGAAGTTTTCCAATTGGAGGGAAGCACAAGCTTCATAATTTCAGCAGTGAAGACAAAACTATAGGCCTAGTGTTTAAAAAAAAAATTAAGAATGTCAAGAAGGGTCCCATCATTTAAGTTCTATTGAAGTCGAACCACGTCCACACTTTTCTATCCAATCCCAATTTTTCAGCTTATTGGGTCAAGATTGCCACCATTACAGGCTAGCAAGCAAAATATGTGCAGATTTTTCAGATTAAAGATCACACTTTTGTAAAATCTTGTCACTAGCTGATACTCCATCTGATAAGAATTTCTGCTAATCTGCAGAAAAAAAAGAAAGAAAAACCAATGCCCGGAACCATTAAAGTTTCAGGTACTGAAGAAGTATATTAGATGTTCATCTTTTTCTTTTGTCTTTCTTTCTTTGGGTGCATTTCATCTACTAAATATATATTTCAACTTAATTCAGTTCTGGATTTTGTTGTTCTTCAATCATCATCAGAGCCTTCACAGATATCCGTAAAGGGTAAGGAATCACTTACTCTCTTCTGTTCATCATAATTGGAGAATTTCATTAATGCCCGTAAATTGATAATGCAGTTTCCATGGGGAAAAGAGAGTATCAAACATTGGACAAGGGAGACTTCTCTTTGTAATAATCATCCTCCCTGACCATTAATTTATATTATTTACCTTACTCAGCTTTTTACAAACATTGAAACTGTGTTGATTTCGCGCAGTCCACTGACAACCTTTCGCGACAATTTGGTTGTCACGCTTCTTGATGCTCAGGGGAATGAAATATCTCATGCAGGTTTGTTTAGCAAGAATCTGTCCTCGTTTTTATTTCGATGATGATTAATTAGGCTCGTGCCACAGATTTCGTTCGGGCATTATTGCTGATTAACGAAACTAGTGTGGTTGTGGTGGTGGAAGGTGTGGAGACCAGGAAGGTTGTGGAGAAAGGTGTTTTGGATGAGATGTTTCCATTAGAAGGAGGTGGGCATGTGCATATGAAGTTGCAGTTTCTCCTCAGTGATCAAGATCGCCAGCGTATTCGTACCATGGTACTGTTTTTTTTCTGTAATGTGAAATTTGCAACTGCAGTGTCTAGTTTCATAGCAATTGTTAGTTGTGTTTGATCATTTATCTGCAGAGAGAAATGGCAATGAAAAAGAAACACAAAGATCTTCTCAACAATGAGCTTAGAAGTCAAGAACGCGCTATCGCTGTGGATAGCAAAGTTGCACCATCTGTTCAACCCAAACATGAAATGTCAGGTTTGATCCTTCTTAACTTATCTAAGCAATTAAGGAAATGTCAAAGTAGTAAACGAAGAAGAAAATCTGATGAGTAGCCGTTTATTTAATATTCTGAATGTTTCATCTTCTCTAGATTCACATAAGAGGCCTCTTCAGAATGAAATGGTTGCCAATGAAGGAAATCTGAACCCTCATTCCAACGTTTTCAAGAAAGGAAAACCTAGTCCTGAGGATGACGAAGGATCTCAATCTATCCAGAAGAAGCAAACAAGCCCAGTTAAGGATTAATAAACATTGAGTGTAAATGCTACTTTCATAGAAAGTGCCATTTAGGTTTTGCTAATGACTCCATCCTGTTTTAGAATGATACAGGCAGATACGAACACACTTGGTGCAGCATTTGCACCTAGCAAGGAAGTAGGTCAAATGAGTTCAGTCGAAACGAGCGAAACTGCTGCATCTTCCACTGATGTCTCCCTGAGAACCACTCATTTGAAAGAAAGTTCACATCTGGAAAGCCCAGGATCAGTAGCTGCACCAGAAGATCAAATTCCTGTGACATCAAAGCGAATTGAGGGTAATGAGCAAAAGAAGCAGAGTCCACTCAAGAAAAGTTCAAGCGTAAGGAATATGATAAGTGCCTTTGAAAGTAGTCAAAATCAGGTTTGTCCTATAGAGTTATAAAAATTTGTTTCACTATCATTACCAGGAACTCTTATTTTTTCTAAAATTATGATCCCCAGTATTGATTTTGAAGCAGGACATGACTCCTAAAATAAGATCACTGTCAATCAAATCTGAGTTAAGCAAGGCTGAGTTGAAAGTTCCTCCGAAAAAATCAGAATTTAATGAAGTTGAGATGGAGAAGAACAGGGCAGCAGAGTCAGAGTCAGGGGTCAGGAATCCTGATAATTCAGCTGATCTACTCCGAAACCATGAGTGCATCAGACAAGAAGAGAAAATTGGTTCTGCTGGTCAACTTGCCGAGGCTACATCATCTCAGGACACTAGGCAATTTGAAAAGTTAAAATCATCTTCTGAAGATTTGGCGAGATCATGTACAGGCGAACTTTCTGGGGCTGCATTACCTCAGGACATGAGGCAGTTTGAAGAGCTGAAAGCTAAACACTTGCAAACAGCTTCCGATGATATGGTGAGATCATCTACAGGAGAACTTTCTGGGGCTGCATTTTCTCAGGACATGATGCCATTTGAAGAGTTAAAAGCTAAACACTTGCCAACGCCTTCGGAAGATTTGGTGAGATCATATTCAGGCAAACTTTCCAGGGCAACATTATCTAAAGATCTGAGGCAGATTGAAGAACTAAGAGCCAAACACGTGCAAACATCTTCAGAAGATACGGTGAGATCTTCTACAGGCGAAGTTTCTGGCGCTACAGTACCTCAGGACATGGAGAGATCATCCTCTGCCGAACTTTCCGGGGCTACATTACATCAGGATATGAGGCAGTTTAAACAGTTACGAGCTAAAGACATGCAAACACCTTCTGAAAATTCAGTCAGATCATCTACAGGCGAAAGAGCTTCTGTTTCAGGAAGAAAGCCTTACAGTCAATTGTCTCGTAAATCCTTTTCTGGAAAGCAACATCCTGACAGGAATTTTGGCACGAAAAATGGTGGAAAGGGAACCAAACTACAAAAATCACAAAGGGATTACAGTGGAGAATTTCCAAGGGATCAGCATCACTCGGAGATTTATGGTTCCTGGATATTTCCTGGCGAAGGAAAACACTTATGCCTCACTACTTCCGGAAAGGAAATGGTGAATCTAATGGGAGGTTTTTTGCCCGGAGATGAAAGCGAACCAGGAAAGACGAGTTCTTCTACAGCAGACAGTGTCACTGTTCAGGTATTTTTGTTTTCTATATTATGAGATGAATTTGCCTTCAATTCTGTCTGTAATCTGATGGTCTTTTTTTTCTGAACTTGTCTCCAGCCTGTAGTGGTGGCTGATACTTCTCAAAGACTGAGAAACTCAGAACTTGAAGATTCAGCAGCAGGTGCTGAGAATTCTGTAGGACCACTTGGTCAGGTTGGTTACTTCTCCACCATGGTACACAATTTATTACGACATTAATTTGATCGTTGTATACGAAGAAATTACTTGTTGAGGTTGAGACTACTTTAGTGCAAATATAATTAGACTTGATCGTGTAGGTTTACCGATGCCCGTATTTCATACCAAAGTTCACGACAATTATCATTAACTTCATGCTATCTTACTTCTTTCAGGTGATGAGAGTTGTAATAATGGTTGGATTTGCAGCACTTGTTTTCTTTACCAGGCAAAGAAAACCAAGGTAGCTGCTGCCTCCTGTCATCTACAAAAAACTTTCCTTTTTCTTTTCTTACTCCGCATATAATAATATTCATTAGGTAAAATAAAAAGACTGGGATTGAAAAAATATGTAACATCTGTCCAATTCAGTGAAATTAGGGCATGAAACGTAGCTGTTTAACACGAAACTGATAGCTTCATCTTTAATACCTTTGCTTCAAATAAAGCAAAATGCAATAACAAGTCAAGATTCGAGAAGGAACCAAATGGTTGCACTGTATCGAATCATTTTGGCCCAACGAGGAAAAAAGGAACGCCAGTCAGCACGGACGCAGCAGAAACTCCTATGCTGGCAGGATCGAAGTAATTAATTGGAGTAGTTCCTACGAGGGCTCGAAATATGGACCCGGCTGGCATGCTCATCGGCACCATAGTTGAAAAATAGTATAGTCTCTAGTATCTCTATGAACTAACCGGCTTTCCATTTAACTTGGGGAAAGGATCCTGCTTGCTCAATACTACCACTTTGCTCTTGTGTGCAAAGTATCCTTTCATAAGGTTCTTGTATATCAATATGGCCACTATACATTCCACCTACCAATTACAACACAATTTCAATTAGACAGCTTGACAGGTAAAACAGTCAGAGGCAGAAAATCTAGCAAAATCACTTCAATGAGAGACTAGAAGAACCAGAAAAGTACCTCATCCAAATCCATGTCCATTTCAAGCCATTTTAAAGCTTTAACAATTACTTCCAATTTAATCTGGTGAGCTCTACTTGGATCCTTCAACTTTTGGATAATGTAACTGCCAATGTTTGCATGAGAAATATTATTCCAGACAATAATAAACATCAAGCATACATACATAAATGACAATGTGGCATCAAGCTTACATTTTCTTTAGCAATCTTTGGTAAACTTGAAGCTCTAGCTTCTCTAGGACAAGAAAAACACCTGATCTTAAAAACCTGCAAGGAAAACGTAAAGGCTCAATAGACTAGGTTTGCACTCCAGCTATCCCTTAAAACATTAGTTCTCATGTGCATTACAAGAAGGACGTATACCGGTCTTCATGCTCTTGAAGAGCATGTCGAAGTAGACGCAGATCTCCTCTTTTGAGCGCTTGCACGACATTACTGTACTGCAAGTAAAAGCATGGCTTATTTATTCCAGCGACTTAGAGGGAATTGTTCATAAACAGTTCTAAAAGCCAATTAATCATGGCATACACATTAGTTATTTATCCCTTATCCCTACATCATTGGACAAAGTGATACATAACCATCACATGAATACAAAATTTTAAAGGAAAAATGAAAGATGGCATAAGAGGCAAGCATACCTCTAGTAGCATATACTTCTGTAGAAGTGAGTGCTTAGGTACAATACCTATTGAAAGCTTCACAGGTATCAAATATTTTAGTATCATCCTGATCAAAGAAAGAGAAATTATGATCTTGCCACAGAACGAATATAAAATGCATAAGGATAGCACACCTTAACCCAACCTTATGTTTGCTTGATGAGAGGGGTCACAATTTATGAGGGCGTATGATAATTTCTGATCAGCCTGCCAGATCATAAACTTGGACTCAGTGCATTAACATAAACTCAGTTTTAAAACTGTAATTTAGTGATCACATGCATAATAAAATTCATGTTTCATTTTTATGCAACATGTAGTAAGACCAAGCAAAACAACTGTTTTGCCGCATGAAAAAAAAATGATATAGTTCCAAAAATATCAGCTTGAATGATATGAATTTAAGTGAGCTGTGCATGCACTGAAGAAAAACATAGAATCAAGACAGAATTCGAGGTGTGTAATAAAGGAAGGTGCATATCATCCGTTAAGAAAAAGCAGAGTGCTTACAGCTGGAAAATTTTCATTAAACACTTCCAATCGCCCAGTATAATACATGTATGTGACCTGCAATGGCAAGGATGACAGTCAGATTCCATCCAATAAAATCTCATGTGGGATAGTAACATTTATGGGAATAAACATTCCCAAAGGAGAAGAGTAATCCACCAATAAGAATAAGAGATCTGACCTTATCTCTTCTAGGAAACTCCTCAAAATCAAAGATTCGAGCAGTTTCAATACTTCTTATAACACTTCGACAAAGGTTAACCGTACCAAGCTGCCAAGCAGTGAATGTGAGTTCCCTTAATGTTGTTTATGCTAGTTACATAAGAGAAGAACAAAGCTGTTACCTTGAAGTAGATTTTGAACAACTGACAAGTCACATACAAAGCTCCCACACGTTTTGTGCCTTTCCCCTGCAAATATACACATTTTCTACATCATATACAAAAAACATAACCAAAATAACACAACCAAGGAACATTGACGAGATGAAACATACAGCTAGAACACCAAACACTTTCATAAGATATGAGCCCGCTCCCTTCAATTTCTCTGGCAATTTACCACTGGATGCTAATTCTCTATCAGCCTACGATAGTTCAACCACAACTGAAAAATAAGATAACTTAACAAAACACACACGTACACACATGACATTATAAAATTATAACCATACCCTTTCGGCAAGAACCCTAATCTCGTATACAATAGCATACAATGCCTCCAATGCCCACGCGGATTCCCAATTCCGAAACTCCTGAATAAAAGCACTGCATTTTCCCCTTCTTATAATCAATCAATCCAATTAACTAAACAAACTAAAAAACTAAACATATCAAGCAATGCACAAAGATAATACTAACTTGGCAGCTTTTTCAAATGCCTGGTAAGTGTCCACTAAGTTGCCATGCCGATAACTTTGGAGCGCCCGGAACATCGGAGCTATGATTTCTCCAAACTGCGCGTACTCCTCCGATTGCTTTATCAACCTATTCGCATCCTGTCCACAACAAACAAACGATCACTAAAACGGCATCGTTTTCTGGGGATAGAGAAATTTTGGGTGGGTGGATGAGTAAGTGAACCTGGAAAACGTTGAGGGCGTCGGCGAGGGAAAGCTGCGACGGAGAGTTGGAGGAGAGAGAGAGGAGTTGCTTGAGAGAAGCGGCGTCTTGGGAGGAAACGGCGTCGCAGAAGCGGTTGAGGTAGTCCGTTATTCTCCGGTGAGACTCCCCCATGCTCAGGTACGCCATCAGCTCCGCCGCGCCTCTACTTAATGACTAACTAATTAATTACTAAATTAATCAGAAGAGTGAGGTGGTGAAATAGCGAATGGAAATCCAGAAACAAGGATGAGAAAGAACTAAAGATGCAGTGCAGAGCAGTGAAGCAATGATAACCCCCGTCATTCAACGATATGTCGTTTCGATTGCAGTGCTGACCTTTGTTACTTACTGCTGCGCATCGTTTTGGGTATTCGGCGGAGTAACGAGATTGAGCCCGAGTCTGTGACTGTGAAATCAATAGTAAAATAATATTGAAAAAAACAAAGAAAAAATGTGTTGTTTATTTAAAGAGCATTGCGAAAGATACTACACTTTTTCCTAAAGTATATGTCATTTTGATATTCGCGAACTAGTTATTTATTTAAATAAAAATAATAACATAATTCAATTAAAAATGAATAAATTTTAATAATATTTTGATACATTAGTTATTATGATTATATTAGTAAAATAGTTAGTATCTAAAGTATTATTTTTATTTAAATAAATGTAGCTATATGAACGTTGATTGTGGTCAATAACAAGAGATTTATCTATCATTTATCAAAATTTTAAATTTGAGTCTGAGAAATAAAATAAAAAAAGCTAAATTCTATTAAAACTTGATTACGTTCCAATGAGATTAATTTATTATTGGAAGAAGAAAAAAGAAATTAATAGGAGTCCATTTTAAAAGGTTAGATTTTTTTTTTTGGACGGTAATTAAGAAGTAATTTAAGGTAGCGTTTGGTTCACGGTATGCTACTTTCCCCATTGGAATCACTCTCCCGGGAGAATGATACCCCGGGAGAGTGATTGAGAGGAATGTTAGTTTTTTATGTTTGGTTGGGATTTAAGATTCCCGGAAAAGTAACATTATTGTGTATGTTTTGTACTTGGGAATCCTCAAGGAAAGTAAGAAAAATAACTATTTTATCCTTTGCTATATTTGTGGCTTTGTTATCTTATTAAGTGTTTTTTATTATCTGTTAAGTGTCTTTTGTTATCTTGTTAGGTGTCTAATTATTCTTTTCCACATGTATTGTGCTACATAGTTTCCTCTAAATACGTTAAACTTTCTCTCTATTTAATTGTCTATCTTTCAACAATCAAAATATCAAATGATTTTTTGCAGGTTAAAGAAAATGACAAATGACATAACCTTCGTATTAGAGTCTTTGAAAATTATAATAAAGTATGACACATATTGTTCTAGCAATGCAAAAAAATATAACTCCAACAATAGATAATTATAATTTTTATGTAATTAATATATTTTTTGTGTAATTAATATAATTTGGCGAAGTTTTAGAAAACAGAGAAGGAAGAAGAAGTTTTATTAGATTATTTTTTATAATTAGTTTTAGACAAATATGTCATTTAACAAAAAAAAAATAACTTTCCCTGGGAATCACTCTCCCCACCCCTAGCCAAGGAATCACTTTCCCTTATTTTTTAAAAAGTCAAGGCGGTCAAGAAAAATTGGATTCCAGAGGCAAGTGATTCCTTGTCGCAACCAAACGCAATAAAGCTCAGAATCTCAGATTTCCGAGTCAACTTTCCTCCTTGATTTCGCCAACCAAACGCTACCTAAAATTGGTTCCTTTTATATTTGTCATTTTCCAACTAATTTCAGTGAAGTATGAATAGGGATTTATCGTAAAAAACCAAAAGTCTTGGTCGTCGTCTATTGTATTTTGTATACGTGATTTCCATTTACACGTTTTAAGAAGAGAGAATAAGTCATTGCCGTATTCATCAAGCATTTTTTATTTATTTATTTTGCTCAACAGGCCAATTATTCTCCATTATATAACCATCACATATTTACTCTCTCTTTTTTGTTGTAAATTAAAATTAAAAAAAAATGATTATTATTCCTGTGTACGTGTTTTCTTCGAGTGACATTAATACAAGGTATTAATCAATTCTTGGCTTCTTAATTTGTTTGCCTGCGTGCGTGCCTGGGATTGATGGCTGATGGTGCGGGGATGAACAACCCAAGTCCGGCGCCGGGGAGAACATGGGGCCCGCTGGAGAGACCGGTGGAGGTGATTGGGCCACAATTCATTGAGACACAACACCCGGTTGAGCTAACTATTAGTTGGAATAAGGTCCGGTCTGCCGGACGATACTTAGAGGTGGCCGACGTGGAAGGTACCCTCCTATTTCAGATCAAAAATAAAGTCTTCACAATGCATAACCGCAATATTGTACATGACGCGTCTGGTAAGATCATGCTCACTCTCCGACACAAGGTTTGTTTCTTCTAATTAACTATAATACGTTTCGAATCTTTGAATTGATTAACCACACGCTGCGAGAGCTCATCCCACATCTGATAAATTCATAATAAATGATTTAAGTTTCAATGTTTGTGGTTTATCCGAGTACTAATTAGCATTTAATTGATTGTGTACTTAAATGTAATTACATAGACGAGGACTATGCATGGTAGATGGGAGGTCTTCAGAGGTGAAAATGAAGGTTGTTTATTATTTAGTGTAACGAGGTCATCTGCTTTTCGCACCAAGAACCGATTACATATATTCTTATCCTCCAACACAACCGAAGAATGCCCGGATTACAAGATTGATGGGAGCTGGTCTGACAAGTCGTTCATCGTATCTCTTGGAGGCTCCAACACCACCCTTGCAGAAGTGAGTTAATTATGATCTCATCTATTTCAATTTAAATACTATCGTTTAAGGATTTTCGTGCAAATCGACTAAGTAACTACTTTTAATAGCCTATTTTTAACGGGCCATCAATATCGTTAACTTAGAAAAAATATAACTGTACCAAACACTCCTTAATTAATTGTGAAAATGACACTTCTTTGGAGAAATTTCTATGGTTTCTAAAAGTCTTGATTGGTGTTGATTTAACTGCAGATTACATGGAAGAAAGACAAGATTGCAGTGAAGGTGGCCCCGTGTGTTGATTATGCATTTATAGCGACCCTTGTAGTTTTCCTTGGATCTTTTGACCCACCCGTTTCCTTGCGATCCGCATTCCGTTTCACGTTCGGAGGGGTTCAGTTTCTGTTAGCCGTGCTTGGTTTGGCTGTGTCTGTCGACTAATTAATGAACCAATGATGAGACGGATATACTCCTCGCCTTACATCAGAAATTGCGACAGAAGTGCGATCATGAAATGTAATTAGTTCAATTTGTTCCAGCTAGATTGAAATGTTCAATACAACTATTGAGCAAATAGACATATAATTTATTGATTGTCCGTTAGTGATAAAATACTCGTAGAACTCGGGTGATCAAGTTTCAGCTCCATCGGTAAAAAAAGGCATTTTTTTGTCATTTATTTTTGTACGAAAGGAATCCAACTTAAAGATGACAATGGGTACCAATACTCGGATACCCGCGGTTATTTTCCTTTCCTTGCCATTAATGGAAGTAGTAATGTTGAACTCATTTGGTAAGACAAACTCCAGTAGCTATTTCCTACAAACACACTTTCTATTCATTTTGTTTCTTCAATGTGTACAATTCTCAACTTGTTTGTTGTAACTTGTTGATAACTTTTCAGGTTCAGCTGACAGAACTGTGAAATTCTAGATTTTGGAAACTTTTGAACTAATTGGATCTTCCAGGAAACCAAAAACAATTAATCATAGCTGCAATTAAATTCTTATCAGTATAAGAAAATTGGTGGCAATTAACGACGCCATCAAATGCCCGCGTTTAAGTCTCTTTTTTACTTTTTATTTCATTTTTTGGTAGGCTTACCTGTAGTCTTCCAAAACGGTAAGTTAGAATGCCATTATAGTTTACAGTTAGTAGCTTACCCAATGCTGTTAACCACATTTAAGAGAGGGTAAGGTGGCAGCTGGAAACTAAGGTCATCTATGCATCTGACGGCCTGAATAAGGGATGGCAATTACGTTCAACTATGCATCTGACGGTATTGAATAAGTTCCGCTATTCATCTGACGGTGTTGAATAGGTTCAACTTGTGGCTGCTTATTCCAACCTCCTTCTTCTCGTTCTCCAAGCTGACTCAGCAAGCAGCGCACACCAACTGTTTAATAAAAAACCGCACTGAATCTCAACCATGCATTTGAAAATTGAAACACAAGTTGATCAGTTTAAAATTAAACTGCAACTGTCGATTGTAGATGTGATTTCGTTTTCGATCGGAAAACATCAACAACAGAATAATTAAAATCTTTTTTGGATGTCAACTTTAAAGTTCCAATGAGATTAGTTAGTTTTTTTTCACACCCTCTAATTTTTTATAGTTGTTCATTTTGGGAAAAAAAAAATATTTGTAATTAGTTGTGATATTTATAATTTCTAAAAGATTAATTGATCTTTTTTAATTATAGTTTTTATCTTTTCCATAAGTTACAAAATTTAACCCAATCAATTTAAAACACGATAATTTTTGATTGGTTAATTTAAAGTGAAATAGTTAATACAATGAAGAAAGATAATTAATGAAATGTATTTATAACCGAAATCAATAATTATTTTGATCTATATGATTATAATTAAAAAGACAACTACTCCTTCCTTCCCCAAAAGAATGACGTTTACTATTCCGGTACGCATCTCAAGGCGGCCGGATGACTCATTATTTGAAACAATTTTGCCCCTAATTTTTTCTCGGAAGTATGTTAAGGATTAACGTACGTTCGGAAAAAAGTACGAAAATTTTGGGGGTAAAATAGTGAGTCATCCGATCGCCTTGAGATGAGTGCCGGAATAGTAAACGTCGTTCTTTTAGGGAAGGAGAGAGTATTAAAAATCGGAGGAACTATTTCTTTTACATTTACCAATAATTATGTCGTAAATATCACCTAATGAACTACATATTCTTTTAACATTTTCAACAATTATAATAACTCTCCACCTTTCCCACTGTTCATTTATTTCAACTAAAAATAATCATTATTTTAAATAGTATCTAGAATTTTGGTTAAATGATCGGCTATAAAAACCCAAAGGAAGTATGAATTTAACTTAACTATTTTAAATTGTACAAATCCATTTTTTTTTTGAAATCACAAATATTCCAACTTGATAGTGTTAATTAATTTCAATTATTAAAATAATATACGAAACCTCCAATAATTTAAAAAAAATACTCACCACCTTCCTTCTCCTTCTCGTTGACGAAGCTCACGCACCAAGTACAGCACGCACGTACGCGGTACGCCAAACACATAAAAAACTGCAGTATGAAGCTCGTCTAGCTAGTACAGCAAGCACAAGTTGAATTTAAATTTAATTATGTACAGCCACAAGTGTCAATTGTTGTATATGTGATTTCGTTTTCCATTTAATTACATCGCCTCCTCGCCTCGTAATTAAAAATGAAAAAAAAAAGTCAGAGACACTTGATAGCCAGGGATGGATCTAGCACAAGGTCAGGGTGGGCTACCGCACTCCCTGGCCCAATCAAAAAAAAATTCAGATGACTGAGAGTCTGAGCTTGGATCTGAACCCCTGCATCGATGGAGAATCGGACGACGGCGATGGTTCAGAGGAGTGCTCGCATTGAGCATGGGAAATGGAGTTATGGTCGGAGATGAACCGGTGAAGTAGAAATGGAAGTGACGGAGGGAGAAATCGAGCTGAGCAGAGTGGAGATGATGGATCAGGTGCAGTTGATGTGTTTGCTGTCGCTGGTCTTTCTCATGGAAGGGAAATTGAAAAGGTTGGAAATAAACGAAGAAAGAGAGAGGGAGAAGAAAAAAGTGATGGGCCGGTGAGAATAATGGGCCAAAGGCATTAGTAAAGAGAACCAAGGGTGAAAGAGATGGTGGGCTTTTGGTTATATCAATTGTTTCTTTCCTCAATTTTCTTGAATTCCAAAGTCAGTTGAAAAGTGGGCAACCTTGCTGACTGAAAAAAAAGTAGAGTGCCTACTTGATAACAGAACAAAAGTTGGGTTCAAATTTCGCACATGATGAAAAATGGGTGCCAGGTTAAGAATGAGAAAAAGATTAGGTGCTAATATAATTTTTTTACTAAAATATTTGTTTCCATATAGACATTTCCACGTAAAAAATAATTATAAAAATATAAAAGAAATTTATCGTTGTATTTATTTATTTGCGAATTTATAATATTTATCTGCAGTATTTATTTTTCTTATTTGTAAATACTCTTAAATATTTTTCAATTTTTCAGCTCGTTTGTCTTCTTTTTAAAGTACTAAAAAAAAAAACTCTTGAATACAAATTCTAGATCTGTCAATCTGATTTACCTTTCGGCCCGTTAGTTCACAAAGGCCAGCCCATCGACTTGCCCGCTTGATTTTTGCTAGTTTATAAAAAATCCATGACGTAAGAGGAACATGTTGATAAAACCCATGGACCTTAGATAATGGAGTTCAAAACTTATTGGCCCAACAAATTAATTAGACTCCTTTCGTCGGTGTACTTCCGCAAGCTAGGGTTTATTATGAGCCTATAAAAACAACTTTGCCGGTGTCTATTTAACAAATTAACTTTAACTCGAAACCCTAAACTTTAAACCGTAAACTGAATAATAGTCAATAAGAAGAGATTTGTCTATAATTTATCAAAATTTAAAATTTAAATTTGAGAAATAAAAAAAAGAACTAAAATTTATTAAAATTCGATCACGTTTCAATGAAATTAATTTATTATTAGAAGGATAAAAATGGATATTTAAGGAGAAAAGAGAAATTAATAGGAGTCCATTTTAAAAGGTTAGATTTGTCATTTTCCAACTTGTTTGAGTGAAGTATGAATAGTGCTTTATCATAAAAACCAAAAGTCTTCGTCTTGGTCGTCGTCTATTGTATTTTGTATACGCGATTTCCATTTACACGTTTTAAGAAGAGAGAATAAGTCATTGCCGTATTCACGATGACTTAGAGGTGACGTGGTAGGATCATGCATAACCGCAATTTCAGATAAAAAATAAAGACTTCACGATGCATAACCGCAATTTACCCTATTTTTTAGCTAACTAGTTTGGGGTAAAAAAAAAGAAGGGTAAAAAAAAACGTGTAAATTTATAGTTGTCCAGGCCAAAAAAAGATATATTTGTAATTAGTTGTCATATTTATAATTTTTAGAAGGTTAATTGATGTTTTTTAATTATAGTTTTTATTTTTTTGTTAAATTACAAAGCACGTTAATTTTTCATTGGTTAATTTAAAGTGAAGTAATTAATATAATGAAAAGAGATAATTAATGAAATGTATTTGTAACCGAAATCAATGATTATCTTGGTCTATATGATTATAATTAAAAAGACAACTATTAAAAATTAGAGGAAGTACTTCTTTTACATTTACCCATAATTGTGTCGTAAATATCACCCAATGAACTATATATTTTTTTAACATTTTCAACAATTATAATAACTCTCCACCTTTCCTACTGATCATTTATTTCAACTAAAAATAATTATTATCTTAAATAATATCTGAAATTTTGGTTAAATGGTCGGCTATAAAAAAAACCAAAGAAAGTATGAATTAAGAGTCTCAAATCACTTATACTAATTAACTATGCTTAACTATTTTAAATTGTACAAATCCAATTTTTTTTTTGAAATCACAAATATTCCAACTTGATAGTACTCCCTCCTAGTTTTATTAGATGTCGCTTTGATTTTGGGCACGCATATTAAGAAAGTCCGATAATAATTTTGCCCCTTACTATGTACGTTCGAGAAAAAGTAAATGGCAAAATTGTCTCAAATAGTGAGTTATCCAACTTTTTTAATATGCGTGCCTAAAGCGACGTTTAATTAAACTGGGAGGGAGTATTAATTAAGTTCAATTATTAAAATAATATACGAAATCTCCATTATATATCCAATAATTTAAAAAAAAATACTCACCACCAACCACGAAACATCTCCACTTTCCTTCTCCTTCTCGTTGACGAAGCTCACTCACCAAGTACAGCACGCACGTTCGTCAAACACATAAAAAACTGCAGTATGAAGCTCGTCTAGCCTAGTAGTGTAAGCACAAGTTGAAACACAAGTTGAATTTAAATTTAATTATACAGCTACAAGTCGTTCATCGTATCTCCCGGAGGCTCCAACACCGCCCTTTCAGAAGTGAGTTACTTACGATGTCATTTATTTGAATTAAAGTACTGGAGTATCGTTTAAGGATTTTCACTAAATAACTATTTTTAATGCCTATAAAAAAAATAAAAGTAACTACTTTTAATAGCCCATTTATAACAGGCCCACCAATATCGTTACTTTGTTTCTTCAATTAAAGAA
Organism: Viola odorata; assembly: GCA_963691705.1. Taxonomy (NCBI): domain Eukaryota; kingdom Viridiplantae; phylum Streptophyta; class Magnoliopsida; order Malpighiales; family Violaceae; genus Viola; species Viola odorata. The sequence goes on from OY829546.1 coordinate 5,135,353, forward strand.
GGATAAAGTAGAAAAAGTATAACCGTACCAAACAGTCCTTAATTAATTGTGAAAATGACACTTCTTTGGAGAAAATTCTATGGTTTATAAAATTCTTGATTGATGTTGATTTAACTGCAGATTACATGGAAGAAAGACAAGATTGCAGTGAAGGTGGCCCCGTGTCTTGATTATGCATTGCTAATAACTTTTCAGCTTCAGCTGACAGAACTGTGAAATTCTAGATTTGTAGCTGTACGGATGTTGATTGTGGTCGATAATAAGAAATTTATCCATCATTTATCAAAATTTAAAATTTGAGTATGAGAAATTAAAAAAAATAACTAAATTTAATTAAAACTCGATTACGTTATAATGAGATTAATTTATTATTGGAAGGATAAAAATGGATACTCGAGGAGAAAAAAGAAATTAATACGAATTCATTTTAAAAGGTTAGATTTTGTCTCTTTTTTTTCCGACAGTAATAAGAAGTAATTTAAGATTGATTCCTTTTATATTTGTCATTTTCCAACTTGTTTGAGTGAAGTATGAATAGTGATTTATCATAAAAACCAAAAGTCTTCGTCTTCGTCGTTTCTATTGTATTTTGTATACGTGATTTCCGTTTACAAGTTTTAAGTGTTGGGAAAAAACTAACTACACCAAGTTATCAGAATATTGGATTCTAGTAACATTCAGGATCGATTTTTTTTTCCCACCATAAAATGAGTAACAATCAAACAATCGCAATAAACGATAAAAGAGAACACTAGGATTTACGTGGAAAACCTCGACAGGTAAAAATTATGGGACAAACTCCAACAATCTCCACTAATAATAAATTATTAGGCTTACAGCCACATCAATGCCAAAAGGTATTGACTCTCACAATATCTTTCAACTCAATCTCACATTTAGGCAAACAACAAGTCAAAATAGAGAAGTGAGAAAAAGAAACAGAATTTCGCAGCTTCTGTCTGGACTCAATTTATAGCACTTCATAGAACTTCTCACTGACCCAACCGTTCCGATTGAAGAACCAGATGTTGTCCAAATTTCAGCCCGATCCAACGGTTAGCAAAAGTCATAGTGTCGAATCTTCCACAGCTGCTTCTGTTTGTACGAAATTGGTTTTTTCTCTCCTCTCTCATAGGATGCTCAACAGCAACCCTCTCACAATCTCTCAGAATGCTCAACAACAACCCTCTCACAATCTCTAAATTTATTTACATTGCAACCGATGTAATTTCCATTCCAAACATGCCTATTTATAGGTAGCTAACATGAAAGAAGGCAAATTCAATTCAATTTGGCTTTCTAGTCCAACTTGAATCATATTCCAAGCACAATTCCAACTCCCCTTCAGCCAATATGAGCTGTAATCCAACAATTCTCCCCCTCCAGCTTATATTATGGGGGAATCACCAATCTTCATACAGTCTGAGTAGAGGTCGAGTTCACTTTCTCGCCAGTCAACAACACAAAGTTAACTCTTCTCCTTGGTAACTCTGCTTGACCATCACAGTCATTCAATCTTTTGTAAGTACCTTATACTTTACTCTTAACTGCGGTTCCAATCAATCGGTAAATATTGTTAGAAACAAGCTCCCCCTTCATGATTACAGTTGCTTCTTTGCTTACCCTCATCAATCTATCTCTCGCTGAGTATCTATACCCGCGAGAATCCAATCTTGCAAGGGAGATTAAATTTCTTTTCAATTTCGGCACATATCTCACATTGCCTAGAGTTCTCACCAATCCATCATGCATCTTGATCTTCACATTGCCAATACCTTCAACCTCCAGTTTTTTGTTGTTGACCAATGTGACAGATTTATCATCACAATCACCAAATGTACTAAACAATTATTTGTTAGCACAAATATGAAAAGAACATGTAGAATCTAAAATCTAGGAATCTCTTATCCGATCCTCACTTTTCTGCACTACCAAAACTTTAGCTCATCATCCTGAACAGTTGCAACATCATCATTCTTTCAAACCTTATACTTCGCTACCAGTTGTTGGGAAAAAACTAACTACACCAAGTTACCAGAATATTGGATTCTAGTAACACCCAGGATTGATTTCTTCTTTCACCACCACAAAATGAGTAACAATCAGACAATCACAATGAAAGATAAAAGAAAACACCAGGATTTACGTGGAAAACCTCAACACGTAAAAACCACGGGACCAACTCCGATAATCTCTACTAATAATAAATTATTAGGCTTATAATCACATAAATACCAAAAGGTATTGACTCTCACAATCTATCTAAACTCAATCTCACATCTAGGCAAACAACAAGTCAAAATAGATAAGTGAGAAACAAAACCAGAATTTTGCAGCTTCTGTCTGGACTCGATTTATAGCACTTCAGAGAACTTCTCATCGATCCAACCGTTCCGATTGAAGAACCAAACTGATCCAACGGTTAACGAAGTCGTAGTGACGAATCTTCCACAACTGCTTAGTCAAAATAGATAAGTGAGAAACAAAACCAGAATTTTGCAGCTTCTGTCTGGACTCGTGATCGCGCGTCGAACACGTCAAATATAAGAGTGAAATAAGTATGGAAAAAGGGGGTAGAAATACAACTTATCACTTTCCACAAGAGTTTGTAGATTGTGGTAAGAGGATCGTCCACAGAAACCTCTAGGAAATGTAGTTCTTGGTTGACTTCCTCGTCACTGGATTTGGTTTGGTGGAATCTGAAAATAAAGACAAAACAGAAAGAAATAAAATAACTCAAAATAGTATTGGCCAAAGGTTTGGCCTAGACAGGGGTCAAGATTGAGATAAATCAAATAAAAGGGAATTCCAGGTAAGGGTGATGTGAGAGCTTCTGTTCTTATGCTTCGATCATAGACTCAAGGGTATTCATCTCGTGATTCATAGTACTGCTATAGAGTGGAGGTACTCCTGTTAACTCTTGTCTTCCCTCCTCTTCAAATTACCTGGCGGGTCCTAGCTAAGGGACACCTTGCTAGTTAAAGGGTTTATCCGTTTGACTGCTATCTTGAATGGTTGTTCGCTTCCTCAATAGTTAGGGGAAGACAGTACCTAGGCCAAGTTGTCTCCCTATGGAAACCCTAGGTTGTCAATCTGGTCTTGATCTAGATCACTTATTTCTTCTAGTCTGGCGCGAGACTAGTCACCTACTTTGCCTAGCTGACGGGTGCTCCCTTTCCTTCTAGGCTGGTTGCAACTCTTCTCTACTAGGGTACAAGAATGGCCAACTCTTGTCTCTAGTGAGTAAGAAATAAATGAATACGAATAAAGAGATTATTAAGCATGTTTTGATCTCACGAATGCATAAGAACTAAGCTCATCAACCCTTACCAAGAATGGGTGTTTAACTACTCATACTCATGAATGAATAATAAGAATACTTGATTGCATAAATAAATTAAATCCGAGATTCAAAGAATTAAATCCGGAGCAATAGTATAAAAGTGTCGAATTTGGGAAGAAGAAGAGAGCGTGAGAAGGGGAGGGCAAGTTCAGCTATAAGTAAGCTAAAACTCCTTTGTCCTTCTCCAACTCAATCTCCTAAATAATCTCCTAAATAGTCTCCTAATTAATCTCCTAAATAATCTCCTAAATATTATCCTGATTTGTTTTGAATAAAAATAGGAATTTAAAATATACAAAGATGGAAGGAGATCCTTGATAGGATTCTTAAATAAATATCTTCTTGATCCTTCTCTTTGTCACTGGACAGTTGTGATTTGCCAGCTCGCAAGGCCCAACGCGGCTGCTCATGATTGCTTTTCCGCGACTGAGTCTTGGCCGCAGTCTTGGCCAAGACAATCTGGTGCGCGATACTTTGAATGCGGAGGAGTCTAGGCCAAACGCTAGGCCAAGACTCTGAAAATCAGCTTCAGCTCTTCAAAAATCAGATTCTTCATAAATTACCTCCAGACCAGAACTGGCAAAAGCATGAGAAATTAAAGGTAAATCAGTAGTTTTACTGCCCAAATAACAAGTAAATGGATAGTAAAAACATGATGAAATGCAATGTAATCAAATTCCCCACACTTAAACTATGCTTGCCCCCAAGCATACAGACTCAAAGACATACAAACAAAACAAATAAACATGGCAAAACAGAAAAGACACCAAGACCCCAGAGTTCTCCTTTCGGCTGTTCACCCCTCCACTGAAATTACCAAGATACTTCCCTAACCGACCCAATGCTAGACTAACAAGGACAAATCAATACCCTAAACAAACCTCATCCAAATGGTATCAAGACATCCTGCTAGATTTAGATTTATAATGTACAGGGGTCTAAACTTGCCACAGATTTGAGTCCCACCGAGTGCTATTCTATCCAAACGTGCCTAAAGACTAGTGCCATTTAAATCATTTTCAGCAGATTTATTCTCTTTTTTTTTTATATATATATGTCCTTTGTATTTTTACAGACATATGCATCATCATTTTTTTCTATGCCCTATGTATTTTTACAGGCATATGTATATAGACAGAGCTTGTTCTTTTTGGGCACCCAGAACTTCCACCTTTGCTATATTCTGCTATGACATTCCAACACCTTTTTATGTCTCACACTAAAATAGATAGAACAACACACTCAAACCAGGCGTAGTAAGCCTAAACACCCTAAAGTTCGTTAAGTTTTTAAGCTAGACGTCCTTTAGACCATGTGGATAGTGTTTGTTTGGGTGACATTAGGTAATATGCCCCTTAGGCATTGATCAAGTTACGCTCATTCGCTTCCCTGTTACTAAAGCATTGTTCCGCCTAGACAAGTGTCTACATGCAATTTCAGTGGTTGACTAAACAACCTATGTTGAAATCTGGGTCTTTGGTGTGCACTTAACAAGACAGACTCAAACATACATAAAAATACAAATAAAAATCATGCAAAAACTGACACAAAAATTCAGACGCTGAACACTACAATTATCCAAAACACAAAAAATATAAAACACAAAAAACTGACTCAAAAGATCAAAAATTAAACAATATTCACAACAAAAATACAAAACAGACTCTCACAACTGACACCCCTCCCCACACTTGAAAGACACAATTTCCTCATTGTGTGGAGAGACAAATAAAAACAGAAAAGAAAGTAAAGAAAAAAAAACACGACTTGGGGGTAAAAGTAGATCATTCTGCTGGAGGAGGAGGTTCTTGGCCTGGGGGTTGTCCAGGATGTTCCAGGATGGACTGTTGTTGTTGAGCGAGTGCAGTGCTGCGGAAGTCCATTTTCTGGTAGAGACTAGTTGAGGGATCTTGGCCTGAAGCTTGGCCAAGATCAGCTGCTGCTGCTGTTGGATTTGTAATGGGAGGGTCTTGCAAAGCCTTCAACTCCAGCTGTGGTGTCTGCACAACAGAAGGTAGGAATTTAGGAACCTTAGATTGTACGAATTGGCAAGTTACTTTTTTCTTCTTCGGTTTGGCAGTCTTGGCCTGCGTCTTGGCCAAGCTCCAGGCCAAGATCGAGTCTGTTTTTTCTGGATCGGCCAAACTGGCCAAAACTCTCTAGAGCTCTTTCTGATCTCCTGTTCTGTCCTCCAATTCTTTCAATATTTTTGTTGAAATTCCCCTGCTCAACACATACTCAAGGGGATCGTTAACATAAATATCAGCCATTTCATCAGTAATTGGATTTAAAATATCAAGAAAATTCATGCAATGTAGATCATTAGGATGCTGTGATGCTTCTGTGATGCTGAATTTTATAGTCCTTCCAAAGAATTCTAAAATTATGCTCCTTTCAAAGCAGTCAATCTTAGCCTTCGATGTCCTTAGAAATGGTCTTCCTAATAAGATGTCAATGGTGCAAGAAGGCAATTGAATATTCATTTCAACAATGTAAAAGTCCACTGGATATATAAAATCATTTACCATTACCAAGACATCTGTCACGACTCCCTTGGGTCGGATGAACGATCTGTCAGCCAGCTGAATCACCAGATCAGTTTCCTTCATTGTACCTATCTTCAAGGTCTCGAATTCACTCAAGGACATCACGTTGATGCCAGCTCCTAAATCACAAAGGGCTTTTTCAATCGTCTTATTTCCTATTCGACATGGAATGGTGAATGTCCCTTGATCCTTGCACTTCTCTGGAAGTTGCTGCATTGTAGAGACATTATGAGCTAAATTCACCCTCTCTATACCTGCAACTTTCTTTTTGTTAGTGCAAAATTCTTTAAGAAATTTAGCATAAGAGGGAACTTTAGCAATTAAGTCTAACATGGTTATATTAACAGCTATCTTTCCAAAAAAAATCATAAAGTCCCTTGCTTCATCTTGCTTCTTCTCTTTTGAGGATCTAGGAGGAAACGGTGGAGGAATTTCGATCACTTCCTCCTTCTGGTCAGGTTTGGCCAAGACAGGATCTGCTTTTTCTGTTTCCGTGGAAACTGCTGGTTTGGCCTGCGTCTTGGCCAAGCTCCAGGCCAAGATTGAATCTACCTCAATTTCTTCCTCCTCATCTTCATCCAACTCTTGCGACTGAATTTTTTTCAATTCCTTGTCTGTTTTCGCACCTTCCCTCTTAGGTAATACAACTCCACTCCTCAAACTTATGGCACTAACATTAACATTGTGCCTGGGGTTGTTCACGGTGGTAGAAGGTAATCTGCCTTGGTTAGCCATCTGATTGATTTGCTTCTGCATCTCCGCCTGTGATTGCATAAAATTCTTTTGCATCTCTATCTGTGACTGCATAAAATTCTTTTGCATCTCTACCAAACCAATTTGGGTTGCTTGCATAAAACTTTTAAGAGTGTCTTCTATAGATGGACCAGTAATCTGCAAAGGTTGAGGGTTAGGCGATAGCTGGGCTACAAGAGCTTGGCCAGGGGTTTGGCCTAGATTCTGTTGTGGAGGGACTGGATCGCTCCATCTGAAGTTTGGGTGACCTCTCCATGAGTACTCGTTACTTCCCTGAGGGTAGTTCTGCGTGCTCCCTTGGTTGTGTGCATATGCTGCGTTAACCTGAGTCATATCATCTGGAGGGTTTTGCACCATATAACAATTGTTGGTTTGATGATCCTGCTGCTGACATATCCCACACACTGAAGCTACCTGCTTTTGATTCTGAATTCCTGTGGGCATTGTACCTGAAATGTTAACAGAAAGATTTTTGACCATGTCAGTTAATTCAGTTAACTTTTGTTCAACATTAATAGCACAAAGATTTGAAGGAATAGAGTTTCGGTCAGAAGAAATATTATTTTGGCAATTGTCTGTCATAGTCTGAAGTAGCATCTTGGCTCTTGTGACAGTCAAGTCTTGCAATGCTCCACCTGCTGCTGAGTCCACTTTCTCCTGGTTACTTGGGAGCATCCCGTCATAAAAGTACTGGATCATTGTCTGATCCGCAACTCCGTGTGTAGGGCAGACTTCTTGCAACTCACGGAACCGTTGATGATATTCACTTAGACCCTCATTGTTCCTTTGCTGGATGGCAGCCATGTTCTTTCTAGCTACCCCTGCTTTTGTTGCATTCCAGTACTTGTTTAGGAAAAAAGTGGACATCTCGGCCCATGTGTTGACCGTGTTGTGAGGTAGACCGTAGAACCAATTTTGGGTCGCCCCCTCAAGAGAGCATGGAAAAGCTTTCAACTTTGCTCTTTCCATATTCACAGCAGCTGGTTTCATCATGTCACATTGAACATGTAGGTTCCTCAGATGCTTGAATGAGTTTTCATTCGAATGGCCAAAGAACTTAGGAAGGTTGGCCACCATATTGGTCTTGATAGACCAATCATTCGGTACAGTTGGTAAACTGATACAGGAAAAGGTTTCCTGTTCTGCTGTTCTGTTCAGTTCCCTCATTGTCGGCTCTGGTTGATTTTCTGCCATGTCTTGGTCGGAGTCTTGGCCTAGACTGTGGTCTAGACTATAATCTGTTTCAGAACTAGAGGTTTCCGATTCACTTTCTTCTGAGGTTTTCCTCTTTCTAGCTATCTTTCTGAGTTGTGCTTCGATCTTAGAGAGATTCGGATTGTATGGCAGTAAATCTTCTTCTCTGCAAGAGGACCTGGTCATCAACTATCAAAAAAACAAAAAATAAAACAAAAACTACAAATACCGTTAGAGATCCCCGGCAACGGCGCTAAAATTTGATCGCGCGTCGAACACGTCAAATATAAGAGTGAAATAAGTATGGAAAAAGGGGGTAGAAATACAACTTATCACTTTCCACAAGAGTTTGTAGATTGTGGTAAGAGGATCGTCCACAGAAACCTCTAGGAAATGTAGTTCTTGGTTGACTTCCTCGTCACTGGATTTGGTTTGGTGGAATCTGAAAATAAAGACAAAACAGAAAGAAATAAAATAGCTCAAAACAGTATTGGCCAAAGGCTTGGCCTAGACAGGGGTCAAGATTGAGATAAATCAAATAAAAGGAAATTTCAGGTAAGGGTGATGTGAGAGCTTCTGTTCTTATGCTTCGATCATAGACTCAAGGGTATTCATCTCGTGATTCATAGTACTGCTATAGAGTGGAGGTACTCCTGTTCACTCCTGTCTTCCCTCCTCTTCAAATTACTTGGCGGGTGCTCCCTTTCCTGATAATCCTAGCCAAGGGACATCTTGCTGGTTAAAGGGTTTATCCGTTTGACTGCTGTCTTGAATGGTTGTTCGCTTCCTCAATAGTTAGGGGAAGACAGTACCTAGGCCAAGTTGTCTCCCTATGGAAACCCTAGGTTGTCAATCTGGTCTTGATCTAGATCACTTATTTCTTCTAGTCTGGCGCGAGACTAGTCACCTACTTTGCCTAGCCGACGGGTGCTCCCTTTCCTTCTAGGCTGGTTGCAACTCTTCTCTACTAGGGTACAAGAATGGCCAACTCTTGTCTCTAGTGAGTAAGAAATAAATGAATACGAATAAAGAGATTATTAAGCATGTTTTGATCTCACGAATGCATAAGAACTAAGCTCATCAACCCTTACCAAGAATGGGTGTTTAACTACTCATACTCATGAATGAATAATAAGAATACTTGATTGCATAAATAAATTAAATCCGAGATTCAAAGAATTAAATCCGGAGCAATAGTATAAAAGTGTCGAATTTGGGAAGAAGAAGAGAGCGTGAGAAGGGGAGGGCAAGTTCAGCTATAAGTAAGCTAAAACTCCTCTGTCCTTCTCCAACTCAATCTCCTAAATAATCTCCTAAATAGTCTCCTAATTAATCTCCTAAATATTATCCTGATTTGTTTTGAATAAAAATAGGAATTTAAAATATACAAAGATGGAAGGAGATCCTTGATAGGATTCTTAAATAAATATCTTCTTGATCCTTCTCTTTGTCACTGGACAGTTGTGATTTGCCAGCTCGCAAGGCCCAACGCTGCTGCTCATGATTGCTTTTCCGCGACTGAGTCTTGGCCGCAGTCTTGGCCAAGACAATCTGGTGCGCGATACTTTGAATGCGGAGGAGTCTAGGCCAAACGCTAGGCCAAGACTCTGAAAATCATCTTCAGCTCTTCAAAAATCAGATTCTTCATAAATTACCTCCAGACCAGAACTGGCAAAAGCATGGGAAATTAAAGGTAAATCAGTAGTTTTACTGCCCAAATAACAAGTAAATGGATAGTAAAAACATGATGAAATGCAATGTAATCAACTCGATTTATAGCACTTTAGAGAACTTCTCATCGATCCAACTGTTCCGATTGAAGAACCAAATTGATCCAACGGTTAACGAAGTCGTAGTGACGAATCTTCCACAACTGCTTTTGTTTGCGAGAAATTGGTTTTTTCTCTGTTCTCTCTCACAGGATGCTGAACAACAACCCTCTCATAATATCTCATGATGCTCAACAACAACTCTTTCACAATCTCTCAATTGCTTTACATTGCAACCAATGTAATTTTCATTCCAGACATGCCTATTTATAGGTAGCTAACATGAAAGAAAATAAATTCAATTCAATTTGGCTCTCTAGTCCAACTTGAATTCTATTTCAAGCACAATTCCAACTCTAGTTCATCAAGCCAATATGAGCTGGACTCCAACATTAAGAAGAGAGAATAAGTCGTTGCCGTATTCATCAAGCATTTTTTATTTATTTATTTTGCTCAACAAGCCAAATTTTCTCCATTATATAACCATCACATATTTACTCTATTTTTAGCTAACTAATTAATCAAAACAAGAATAAAAAATAATTTAATTCCTTCTTGTGTTTTCCTTGTAAACGTCCGATTATGTCTGCTGCGGGGATGAACAACCCAAGTCCGGCTCCGGCGAGAACATTGGTCCGACCGGACAAACCAGTGGAGGTGATAGGGCGACAGTTCATTAAGAAACGACACCTAGTTGAACTAACCGTTAGTTCCAATAAGGCCCGGCCTGCTGGGAAATATCTAGAGGTTGCTGACGTGGAAGGCACCATCATTTTCCAGATCAAAAATAAAGTCCGAACCGTACATAAGCGCACTCTCTTGCTTGATGCTGCTGGTAATACCATGCTCACCCTCCGACAGAAGGTAATTTCTTTTCCGGATGGCCTCATTTTTATATTAACCACGCTGGGAGAGTTCACTCCACATCTTACTATATATATACACCAGGTAACTTATTATGTAAATTTTGTGGTATCAATTGGAGTACTTATAATTACTACTTGTGGCATTTGTACCTAATTTTTTATAGATGTGGACTATGCACGGTAAATGGGAGGTTTTCAGAGGGGAAGGTGAAGATGACTTACTTTTCACTGCAGAGAGGTCATTGGTTTTTAGAAAAAATTCTCCATTACATATATTTTTACCCTCTAACAGAACCCAAGAAATTCCTAATTACAAGATTGAGGGGAGCTGGTGTGAAAACTGGTTTAACGTTTCTCTTGGAGGCTCCAACACCATCCTTGCAGAAGTGAGTTAATAGTAATCACTCCATTTTATTGAATTTAAATATCATTTAAGGATTTTTTCGCGCTAAGATTTTGCTCTCGTCGTATATAATTCAATTGTTCATGAAATTAAAGCAGAAGTGAATTAGAAAATTAAATAGATATTTTCTTCTTAATTTCAGTATAAAGTACTAGAACTTGTTATGGTTCATTTCTAAAAGTTGATCGTGTTGATTCACTGCAGATTACAGTGCAGAGAGGCAGGATTGCAGTGAAAGTGGCTCCAAATGTTGATTATGCCTTTGTAGCGACACTTGTAATCTTTCTTGGATTCTTTGACCCACCTGTTTCGCTCCGATCCGCATTACGCTTCACACCCGGAGGGATTAAGGTCGTGCTAGCCGTGCTTAGTGTGGGTTTAACACTTTAACTGGTTAGATTCTTTCAGATTTCAGAATATGAACACATAATTAGAATTGAAGTATGATAGAAGTGTGATAATAAAATGTAAAAAGTTCAATTTGTTCTAACTATAGCTCCGATTGGACTGAAGGATTCGAATCTCAAAATGTAAGACATTCTTACTATGAAATGTAAACTCATATATTGTCAGTGTGTGAGATAAATAGAATGCTATTTTTTTAAAAAAAAAATAGTTATTTAATGGTTTCTTTTTCTTTATTGCATTTTCATTTTTTTTAATTTCTGAAAAAAATGTTCATTCTAATTATGTTTTGTAAAATTAACCTTTAATTTCACTATATTATTGCATTTCTTTCTAATAATTTGATGATGTTAAGAAGTCAGCAACACAAAATGTATACCAAACTAAAAAAATCGAAATTATGACAAACCTTAACTAAGGCATACACCACAATCCGATTTCATAACCCATCAAGTAAACCGAAGATGAGTAAATTATTTAGACCCAAGTACTTCATGGATCCAACAGCTGGCGAAAAGTCCTCCAAAGCGAAGGCACGAACCCAAGTGGTGGCTCGGCGAGCCAATCTGATTTACCTTTCCGCCCGTTAGTCCACAAAGGCCAGCCCATAGACTTGCCCGCTTGATTTTTGCCAGTTTATAAAAAACTCCATGACGCAAGAGGAACATGTTGATAAAGCCCATGGACCTTAGATAATGGAGTTCAAAACTTATTGGCGCAACAAATTAATTAGACTCCTTTCGTCGGTGTACTTCCGCAAGCTAGGGTTTATTATGAGCCTATAAAAACAACTTCGCCGGCGTCTATTTAACAAATTAACTTTAATTCGAAACCCTAAACTGAATAATAGTCGATATAATATCTATAATATTTCAGGATGGAGTTTTGCATGTAACTTTCCAACCAACTGATTCTCAAGGAAATCAAGAATGAGTCCAACGGAAACGTATTGTCGTCTCCATTACCATTGAATTGTATGCTGAATTTGTTGGCTGCCGGAGCAACCGGACAAACCCTTGAGCAGTTGTTAGGATTTCTTGATTCCAAAAAGCGTAGACCAGCTGAGCGCCCAATCTTATCGGATGGTAGATCTCGCATCCTCACCATCAGCTGGTCATGAGGAGATCACTGCTGTCCAATCGAAACGGCGTCAAAGACGGTACTCTCCTTATCAATCTAACACAGAGTGTCATAAAGAAGAAGAAGATGATCAAGGGCCATTATTGTCTTTTGTCAATGGTGCTTGGATTGATCATAGGTTCTCCATGAAACTTCGTTTCGAAAACTTGCTACAAAGCAAAAGCTAAAAAGGTTGATTTTGCATCTGAAATAAGTACCCAATCTTTTTTTATTTCGTAAGAAATACTACTGATTTACCAGCTTATTAGTTTATTTATTTATTTAATACTGATGCACATGAAGCTTTAACATCGAAAGAGAATCATTTAATTTCTAATATTATAAAAAAATTGCTCACTTTTTTTTTTTGGTAAGTGTGAGGAGGTGAGAAAGGAAGTAAACTTATGGGTGGTGAAAGAAACTAAAGGGCTCATCACAGAGCTTCTGAAACCAGGGTGTTTCAAAGAATATGACCTTTTTGTAATCGCTAATGCACTTTATTTCAAAGGATCGTGGAAATTCTCTCTTGTTGAATCATGAAATAAAGATAGAGTTTTCCATCTCCTGGATGGAAATGTTGGAACCGTATGGGAGATTACATCCCAAGGAACGAATCAATCTCAGTTATTACATGAATTAGATCGGGAGCAGCGGAAGCGTACCTGATAATGATGCCATGATCTGATGTGGAAATCCGGAAACTTGATCTTCTGGTGAATGATTGCTATGGGGTTGGATGGAGAACCAAAGAAGCTGTAAACCTTATGCTTCTTCTCTGCCTTAACCTTCGTTCCTCCTGTTTCTTTTCTTAATAAGGAACTGAGGAATTAATTAATAGCAATTCCACCAGGGATCAATTCCGTCCTTAGAGTTTTTCATTAATTCCGAATCGGTCCATCAACAATTCGGAAATAATCCGGAATCTGCACAATAACCGTATTAACCCCCACACACTATTCCAATTAGACGATTGGACCCCTTAACTTTATTAGATCATCGAATTGGTCCAATTAACCTTATGTTAACAATATATTATATGACGGTACACAAATAACATACGCGTCCATATGTCCCTAATGTGTACGAACGGTACTGACGCACTAGTCCCGTTGTCCAAAATCCAACAATCTCCCACTTGGACAACTCGACAATGTGCGATCCTTACAGCACCACCTTTTATCATACAATCATATGTTAACCCCCGAATGCTAGCATATATCCGTCTAATTCAATCCGGTCCATTAACTTCATCAATACAAGAACCAAAAGAGCAGTCGTCGCAGTTCAAGCGGCTAAACTCATGATGATCACGAGTACTGACTAATTAATGACATGGATCCAGTGTGCATATGCAGCATGGAAATTACATGTGAAATGATCTATACATGTCTATTTCCAACTGATCCTCTTTACTATATGAGATCAAAATTCAGAGCATATATTGAATAAACTGTAAATCAATATCCATAAACTGTGAAATAACATAATACACAGTCAAAACATATACAAGTTACAATAGTACAAACGGAACTCCCACTAATCTCAGGCATCCATCTTTATAACACCCATACTTGATACATGGCCATGAAATGCTATAGGTGTCAATGCCTTAGTGAGCGGATCCGCAACCATATCGTTTGTACCCAGTAACTCTATGTTAACTTGATTGCTTTGAACCCTTTCCTTTACGGCAAGGAACTTTATATCAATGTGCTTCGACCTTGACGTACTCCGATTATTGTTGGAGTACAGCACTGATGCCCGATTGTCACAAAAGATCCTCAAAGGTCTTTCAATACCAGTGACAACTCGCAGTTCCTTAACCATGTTCCGCAGCCATATAGCATGACTGGATGCCTCGTAGCAAGCTATGAACTCAGCCTCCATAGTGGAAGATGCAACAAGTGACTGTTTCGCACTCTTCCATGAAATGGCTCCTTCAGCCAGAAGAAAGACATAACCTGAAGTCGATCTCCGGCTATCCTGGCATCCAGCGAAATCAGAATCAGAATACCCAATGATCTCAAGCTGATCTGATTTCCTGTATGTGAGCATATAGTCTTTCGTTTTCTGCAGGTATCGAAAGACTCTTTTGGCTGCAACCCAATGATCCCTCCCGGGATTGCTCTGGTATCTTCCCAACATGCCAACTATAAATGCAAGATCCGGACGGGTACAAACTTGTGCATACATGATGCTACCCACAGCCGAAGCATATGGAATACCCTCCATGAACTTGCGGTCCAAATCTGTCTTAGGACACTGGTCAAGGCAAAATCTCTCACCTTTGGAGACAGGAGTATCATGTGGTTTACAATTTTGCATGCCGAATCTCTTAAGAACTTTATCGATGTATCCCTTTTGTGATAGCCTTAGGATACCCTGTGAACGATCACGGTGTATCTGAATCCCTAACACAAAAGATGCTTCCCCAAGGTCTTTCATCTCAAAGTTATCTGAAAGAAAAACCTTGGTATCCTGAAGAAGCTTTACATCATTCGTAGCAAGCAAAATGTCATCCACATACAGCAATAGAAATACAAACCTACTCCCACTGAACTTATGGTACAGACAATCCTCCACAGTGTTTACTTCAAAACCGTATGATGTAATAACACGATGGAACTTTAAGTACCATTGACGGGAAGCTTGCTTGAGCCCATAGATAGATTTCTTTAATCTACAAACCAATTCACTATCCTCGTTGGAGGATAGTCCTTCTGGTTGCCTCATGTAGATTTTCTCCTCAAGATCCCCATTGAGGAAGGCAGTCTTTACATCCATCTGATGTAGCTCAAGATCAAAATATGCCACCAGAGCCATAATAGTCCTAAAAGAGTCCTTCGATGAAACTGGAGAGAAGGTCTCTTTATAGTCTATTCCTTCCTTTTGGGTGAATCCTTTCGCAACAAGACGTGCTTTGTACCTCTCTATATTGCCTTGAGAATCCCTTTTGGTTTTAAAAACCCATTTACAACCTATCGGTTTCAGATTCTTAGGCAATGGTACAAGCTCCTAAACGTCATTGTCCTTCATGGATTGGAATTCATCCGACATGGCCTGTATCCACTTTTGAGCATCAGAACAACTAATGGCTTCTTTGAAGGTGAACGGGTCATCCTCCAAAGAGTCAATAGTATCCTCATGTTCTTGAAGAAATACGATATAATCATCCGGAATCGCATTTCTTTTCACTCTAGTGGACCTCCTGAGTGGCATATTTCCTTGGTTCTCAACCATCTGAGGGTGTTGAGTTTGATCCTGATGGACTTCTTGATGATCCTCAAGTATAACTTGTGGATCTTGTCCTGTAGGAAGATTAATGATGTCGTTTCTTGCCTGCTGAGGAACAAAAACAGGAATATGAACATTGAGCTCATCCTGACCCTCAGGAACCGCATGAGAAAGTATAACTGAATCTTCCTCAAAACTGACATCTGAACGTCTATGTTCCCCTCCAAACTCAATATCCTCAAAGAACCGAGCATTTCCCGTCTCAAAAAATGTTCTGGTAGTAGGGTTGTAAAACTTATACCCCCTTGACCTCTCCGGATATCCAACAAAATAACAACTAACAGTCCTTAGGTCCAGTTTTCTTTCATCAGGCCTATAAGGCCTTGCCTCAGCTGGACATCCCCAAACCTTTAGGTGCCTTAAGACAGGCTTTCGGCCAGTCAATACCTCATATGGGGTTCTGTTAGTCACTTTAGTTGGTACCCTATTGAGAATGTAGACTGCAGTTTTCAAGGCATCTCCCCAGAGTGACATAGGTAAGGTAGTATTGGCAATCATACTCCTCACCATATCCTTAAGGGTACGGTTCCTCCTTTCAGCTACACCATTCATGGTCGGAGACCCCGGCATGGTGTACTGTGGAACTATCCCACACTCATCGAGAAACTGAGCAAATGGCCCAGGACGCTGTTCACCTGATCCGTCATATCGACCATAGTATTCACCACCACGATCTGATCTGACAGCTTTAATAGTCTTTCCGAGTTGATTTTCAACTTCGGCCTTAAAAGACTTGAAAGCGTCTAATGCCTCAGACTTTTCCTTTAAAAGGTATAGATATCCATATCGAGAGAAATCATCTATAAAACTGATAAAATATCGTTGACCATTCCAGGATGCCGTAGGGAATGGACCACAAATGTCTGTATGTATCAGTTTTAGAGTTTCTGTACATCTCTCGGCCTCAAACCTCCTCTTGTCTGTAGTTTTGCCCTTTATGCACTCAACACAAACCTGTTGGTCTGTATGATCCAGTGCTTCGAGAATTCCATCTGACACAAGTCGGTCTATTCTCCTTGCAGAGATATGACCTAACCGTCTGTGCCATAACCTGAATGAATCCTCAGTTGGCAATTTACGTTTAATCCCTCTGGACTCGCTAACATAACATTCATTATTGCTATCAACCGTATGCAATAAATACAAGTTATCAGAATCAATCAATGCACCGGTTCCAACCAAAGTAGAGTTAAAATGAAGGAGACTTTTATAATTTCCGAATCTGATATCATAACCCTCTTTGTCCAACAAGGAAACAGAAATCAGATTCCGTCTAAAAGACGGTACATACAAAGTCTCTGTTAACTCTAATATATAACCAGTACATAGGATTATCCCAAAAGTAGCGATACCCTCAACCGATACCGGATCACCTGCACCCATATAGAGAAACCTCTCACTTTCCATGGGCCTCCGGTTCGCTCTGCAGCCCTGCAAAGAAACACTTATGTGTTTAGTGGTTCCTGTATCTAACCACCAAGTGTTCTTAGCCACAGAAACAAGAAGGGATTCTGTATTAACAAGAGACAAGGACATACCTTTCTTTATACGCCAAGCTTTATACTTAGCGCAGTCCTTCTTTAAGTGGCCTGCCTTATTACAGAAAAAACATTTTATTCCCTTATGCTCAGTATTTGAGCCCTTATGTTTTTTTTCTGAGAACCAGACCCTGCAGTCTCTTTGCCTTTCCTCTTCTTAAAACTGGATGAAGAGGCAGTTGCCAGATGAGCACTGTCCAATGAAACATGTTTCAATCTGTCCTGTTCCTGAACCAGCTGAACCGTAAGCTGATCAATTGTCCATTTCTTTTCTTGACAATTGTAACTCACCTCAAATTGACTGTACTGAGGTGGAAGTGAAGTAAGCACATGATGTACCAGATAATCATCAGGCAAACCAACTTTAAGTGCTTTCAACTTCTCAGACAGATTGACAATTTCTTGAACATGCTCCCTTATGTCACTATCACCCCTGAACTTTATGGTCGAGAATTTGCGAATGGTATCGCTAATCTCAGCCTTCTCTGTATGGGTATAGCGACTAGCTAATATCTCTAAGATCTTACTGGCACTTTGTTCCTTTTCCAGTGAACTCTGCATGGACATAGGGACAGCACTGAGTATGACCAAACGACAAGCTCTATTTGATTGTTGCCAGTCCTCAAAAGCCTGGATTCCCTTATCAGGACTTTCGGGGTCTGGTACCGTAGGACAATCCTTACAGAGTGCCAAATCCTTATTCATACAACACAGTGCTGTCTCTATCTTTCTCTTCCATAACTTGAAGTTACTGGAAGATAACAGTGGTACACTGTTCAGATTGGCAGATACCGAGCTTGCTGAGTTCATATCTGAAAGAACACAACATTTAATCAGCTCACTTTAATAAACTTTATGAAAACAATAACCTTAATGAATAACACACTGAATAAATCAGAAGATTAATTATATGACATTGTGTCCAATCTTTGGACTGAAAACACAACTCACAGTTAATTAACCTGTCATAGTGTGAATTTTATAGCTTGATTTAGCCAAATATTTAACCTTCCTTTGGGCCGATCAAATATTCGCAATAAATCTCTTGATAGCTATAAACCTTAATTCATCACTACCGTATTTATAATTTCTGCCAAATAGTTCCCTTCCTTTGGGCCGACAACTATCCGCATGAAATTATGAATACTACACTTGAAATATCCAACCCGGTAATGTCCGTGGCAGAGGTCACTTTTGTGACTTTACTACTTCCATTAATCGAGTAAAATAAAACAAGCTAAGCTTAAAAGCTTCCTTAGTGTTATTCTGCTTTCCTTTATATAAATCAATTATTTGAACCCGACGAACATCTTAAACCTTATGATGTTCATGTTCAAATAATCGAAGTAACTTTAAGTCCGGCAACCCGAACCAGTACTGATGAACAGTACCCAAATAGTACTCCAAATGATACCCCTGAATAGTACTCAAATAGTACCCAAATAGTGACGTGAATAGTACCCGTGAATAGTACCCATAAATAGTGCCCGTGAACAGTACCCACAAATAGTGTCAGTACATATTCAAATAGTATACTAATACATATCCCAAATAGTATACAAATACGTATCCCAAATAGTATACAAATAGTATACAAATACGTATCCAGAGAGTATACAAATACGTGCCCAGAGAGTATACAAATACGTACCCCAACAGTATACACTATTCACAAATCACCACTATTCATGATCACAAATCACTATTCACTTTCCTTCTTCCCAAAACCAAACGGGAAACAGGAAACAAAAATTGCAGAAACCAACCCCAAAATTCAATCCCCCCAAAATTCAATTAATCAACAACAGAGAATTGAAATCAATTCCCAAAATCAATTAATCAATCAATTCCCAAATCAATTAATCAATCAAAATTGGCAATCGCAGGGATTCAAGCAAATTCCCAGAAAAATCCCAAAATTTCCAATCTTTCAAATCATGCATCATAAACTCACAATCCATGCATAACCAAAATTGATTGGCTCCGCTACCACTTGTTGGAACCGTATGGGAGATTACATCCCAAGGAACGAATCAATCTCAGTTATTACATGAATTAGATCGGGAGCAGCGGAAGCGTACCTGATAATGATGCCATGATCTGATGTGGAAATCCGGAAACTTGATCTTCTGGTGAATGATTGCTATGGGGTTGGATGGAGAACCAAAGAAGCTGTAAACCTTATGCTTCTTCTCTGCCTTAACCTTCGTTCCTCCTGTTTCTTTTCTTAATAAGGAACTGAGGAATTAATTAATAGCAATTTCACCAGGGATCAATTCCGTCCTTAGAGTTTTTCATTAATTCCGAATCGGTCCATCAACAATTCGGAAATAATCCGGAATCTGCACAATAACCGTATTAACCCCCACACACTATTCCAATTAGACGATTGGACCCCTTAACTTTATTAGATCATCGAATTGGTCCAATTAACCTTATGTTAACAATATATTATATGACGGTACACAAATAACATACGCGTCCATATGTCCCTAATGTGTACGAACGGTACTGACGCACTAGTCCCGTTGTCCAAAATCCAACAGGAAAGACTATCAAAGTTCCCTTCATGACTTCAAACGAGTCATCACGATATTACTATGCTTCTTTTAAAGATTTCAAGGTCCTAAAACTTCCATATCAAATAGGCCGAGACAAGAACAAGAGATTTTCCATGTACATCATACTCCCGAAGAAGGTAAACCGCCTGCAAGAACTCGTTCAAAGGTTCGATGCTGATCCAGATGAGTTGTTATCGCGGGAAAGATTCAAGGAGCAGCTCAAATCAGTGAAGCTTCCCGTGATGGCGATTCCGGTGTCTTTAAAGAAATGGGATTAACATTCCCTTTTAGGAGACCGGCGAGCTTACCGAGATTATTGATGATCGTGGGGGCGGCGGCAACGACGACGGCCTTAATGTTTATGTCTCGTGTATGATTCACAAAGCTTGTATTGAAGTCAATGAGACAGGAACAAAAGCAGCTGCAGCAACTCTTGCGACATTCCTTTTACAAGTCGTATGAAACCTCGACGTCGTCGAAGCTTCGTTGCAGACCATCCTTTCATGTTTATGATCAAGGAAGAAGTTTCTGGATTTGTGTTTTTCAGTGGAGCCGTACTCAATCCTCTCCTGTAGGAAATAGGAATGATTTTTGTTCTTAGCTAGCTAATTAATTACTTAATAGAGCGCGTTTGGTAATAAATAAAAAAATTGTGATACCCTATTAGTGATTTTGCAGATTTTGTTACTGCCACGCGCCGTTACGGGCTTTTTGTGTTCGGTGTTAAGAGATTGGGCATGTTGAGACCGTTAAAAATAAATTGGGCTCGTTTAGGTGTTATTACTCCGATTGATTGGGTTCAATATTTTTCCCAGGTTAATATTAATCTCTCATTTATTTTTAACAAATTAATTCTCTCTTTTTAATAAACCATCCTTTAATATTTCTGTTTTGAGAAATTGAAATGGAAAATTAAAGAAAAAATTCACTTGTCAATGGAATGAAAAAAAACTAAAAAAGAAGAAAAGGACTATTAACTATTCAAGAAATAATCCCCCGATTTGCTCGGAAGAGCCTTATTATTATTCGATTTATTTCATAATTAAACATACATAAGCGATAATCCAACTTTACAATACACACCCTTTGTCTTATTAGTGACAAATGTATATTCGTAGGGATTAACAGCCCGACGGCCTCTCGTAGTTTGGAGGGAGAGATGGGCACTGCTCATTCATGTTAGCGTAAGGAATCAAGGTATTGTATCCTGGTAGTTCCATCCTATATTTTCCAAGAATCTGACAGTAGGGAAGCTCCACATCATCCCCTGCATTGCACCAAATTGGCAGCCGACTTATGTCATCCTCGTAAAATTTCAGCTGGTAAGCATCTTTCACCTGCAATATCACAGTAAAATGTAATTAATTTGTTGTTATTATGTCTCGAACTTACCGAACTAGGTAAAACAACAGGTTGGGGAACTAATTAATTAGTTAGGTAGAACGTCCTACCGTGAACTCTGTTGTTTGTACGGAGCTAGCAATTGGATCAAAGATTCCAGCATGTTTGTACACTGTTAGTGCAAAAGCAACACATGTAGTAGATTGTCCGTCGCCGTATATCCAATCATCCTGCTCAGGAATTGCCAATAGTTCGCCGAATGTCGATCCGCGATTTTCAACTTCTATCAAGATCTCAGGAAGAGTAAGCCCCTGCAGAAAAAAGAAAAGAACACAATGTTTTTCATAATTTGATCAACTTAATTTCGTATCTAAAAAGCAATTCATAAAGCTTTAGTCTTTTGGACGAATACAAAACTCGATTTGATATGCACCTCAGTTCCAAGTCGCTTATTTAAGGCTTCATTCCACAAGTCAATTGAATATCCAGGTTTAAGTATACCCCAAATGGTCATAGCAGAAGCAACCTGTTGACCAAACAATTGATCAATAACAATTCAAGTTTGCTGATCAACTGTATTCCATTCCGAAAACAAATATAACTATAAATGTATACCAGTTCAGGTGTAATTGGTGATGGATAGTTGCCATTTACGGTGTCGATCCAGCTGAATATCAAGTTTTGATATCCATAAGCTGTGTTATTCAAGCTTAGCGCGTAGTTCCAAGCTGCAGGCTCGTCAAACTTGTCTCGCAGATCAGGGTGCAGGGGAAGTACCGCAATATGAGGACTGGCCGGATCTTTTGTCTTTTCATATTCCCACCATTGATCCCACGGTAGAATGCTAACAATCATGTCGCCCTAAAAAAATATGTAAACAATACAAATAATTAACATCATGAAGAATTCTATAGCAGTTACTTGTTTCGAGTTCGAATCTCCAAACTTGTAATTTTTACCTGCTCATTTGTGCGTCCTGATTCGGCGACCCATAAGTTTCCTTGAGGGTCCCTTAAGAAGATAGCAGCGTGACCAGCATAAGCTCCCGTGACCCATTTCTGCAAAGTCTGGAAAACACCCGAATTGCCGCGGATTTTCGATACTGCAATGAAATCACCAGACCTGATATCATCTGGATTGACGTTAGAAACCCAGCTAGGTTCTGGCCGCAGCACGAAGTTAGCCCCCATATGCTTCTTCAAGTAATCAATATGAGCTAGCTCCCCTGCCTCACTGTCTGAAAACAAGGGATACATTTCAATTAACGTTTGAATGATCTCTTTCGCGCCAGCATCCAACAGGAAAACAGCCGCTCCATTTCTTCTCACCTGGTGATTAATTTCATGTTAGTAATTACTAAAATCTGTTGAACTTAAACCAAATGTTTAATTAAGCAAACTTACATATTCGTACTCAGCTTCGTTTTCCCACTGGTAGAAATCGAATGTTTTTTCCCCTCTCCTGACATAAAAGTCCCCTGTCACGCGGTATGGAGTTGCAAAGATATAAACATCCAAGCAATACCAGTTAATAGGTTGGTTAACCTGAAAAGCACAACAATATATAACACCGAATTTAGCTGATCAATCCTCGAACGATATTGATTGATCTCAGAAAGAAAGAGGTAAATTGTACCGTGATATGAAGTGTGCCGCCTCCAAAAGGAGAGTTAGAATTGTTATGGAAGGACAAATGAGCTGTGGTGTCCCTAAAGCAATAGCCTGGCCATGCTAGAATGTTGCCATTAGAGGTGGCGTAACCAACAAACTTTGGCAGAATGTCAGCAGGGTCCTTGAGTTGAGTACCACTAGGCAACACAAGGTGATCATCTCCAGCTGTAACTTTTGTGGAAATTATAACAGAAAGAAAGATGAGGAAAGCGATGGAAGAAGACCGATCCATCATGTTTATTTGTTGTTTTTGAGTGAGGGAGCTGAGGAAGTGAAGCTGGTTTAAATAGGAAAAATAAAGGCGGGCTGGTAATAGCTAGGAAGGTGTGCAGTCTGATGATAAGATAATGCACCATATTAATTATACTGGTCTTTGAACATGGGCAATCCCACCGGATCGGATCATGCCCACATGATTTTTGCATACATTATAATAAATTCATGTTGTTCGATGAACGGGTTGATGAAGTTTTAGGTTATTTAAATTTGAATGGGCCCATAAGTCCACAAAGCCCATGGACTTCCTAAAAGATTTTAACTTCAATTGGTGTCGCTCCAAACCATTTTGTAGGATAACTAAACAAGAAGTTTGTCTATACAATTGTCAAACCAAAACAATAATTTATTTAGGTAGCGTTTGGGAGTAAGGTTGAGTTGGGGAGTAGAGCTTTTCCCAACTCAAAAGCCTTTGAAAGTGTTTGGCTATCACTTTCTCAACATGGCTTTCCCAAAAGCTGGCTTCTTCATCCTTTGAAAAATCAAAGGAAAGCCACTGGAGCAAAATGCTCCAGCAGCCCAACGCAGTGCGTTTGGCACTCTCTCTCTCCCCTTTTTTTTTTTTTTCATTTTAATTTCATTTTTTTATTTTATATAATGAACAAAATAAATTAAAAACTACCACAATAAAATCTACATCTCAAGATAAGTAATTCTAGATCCACTTTTCCTATTTTTATTAATTTTGTAAAAATGGGTTTTATATTCCAACTCTTTCATTTCTATAGTTTTACCAAACATCAAAAACAACTTCTCGTTTTTCACAGCACTTTTAAGAAATGTTTACCAAACAGCACACTACTTTGCGCAAAAGTGATTTTCCCACCACACTTTTACTCACAGCACTTTTCGGACCAGAACCGGAACGCCAAACAGACCCTTAGTGGGTGTTTGGCATTCTGGTTTGATACCAGGAAGTTGGTTTACCAAACCAGAAAGCCAATAAAAGTGTTTGGTAACACTTTTTTTAAACCAACTTTTAAAGAAGTTGGTTTAAAAAACCAAAGAAAACAAAAGTTTTGAGGCTGGCAAAGAAATCACCAGTGGCTGAAACCATTGGTTTCAGCCAAAACACGGAACGGAGTTTCATTTTAATGAAACTTTCGAAATCCAAAAATACCCCTGGGTATTTATTTCATCGCGTCCGTTTTTTCTTCTTCTTCCTCAATTTTTCCAAAAATTCTCTCTCTCCTCAAACCCGAGTCTCTCACCTCCAAAATCTAATTTCCTCTTCGATTTCCACTGAAATCTTCTCCAAATCCTCTCAAAATTTGTCCAAACATTACCTATATCCATTCAAACAAAACCCATCAATTTATTTCGAAATCCATCCGTAAAATCTTCTTCTTCTTCTTCGCCGTGTACAGAGAGAGAAAGGTGCCCGATCTTCTTCTTCTTCTTCTTCGCCGTGTAGCAGCGTAGCATCCGTAAAATCTTGCTTTTGGTTTTTTTATTTAATTGTAATTTGTTGCTAATGTGTTCTTTTTAACGGATTTGTCGAATAGGTTCTTCAAGGAATCAAGTATAGAAGAAAGGAAGCATGATGAGAAACTGATGGAATACCAGGTACTCCATCTTTTGGAAGAAAGAGCAGAAGCAGAAGGGATTTAATATATTAACAGCTCTTTCATCCGATAATAGTTAGAGGCGAAAGGGATTTAATATATACTCCAACTCCATCGCAGAGCAGAAGCAAAAAGATTTGATTGAACCCCTCTTCTGCAATCCCTTCTTGCTTAAAAGAAATGACTTCCATTTCCATAAACGACGCACTAACCGACGATGAGCTGCGATCCATCCTGTCAAAGTTTGAGGACGACAAGGACAGGGAGTTATTTGGGTTGGTCTGCAAGCGATGGCTCTTCCTGCAAAGCACGGAAAGGAAGAGAGTTGCTGCTCGTGCTGGGTCTCACATGCTTGAAAAGATGGCTGCCCGCTTCTCCAGGTTGATTGAATTGGACCTCTCTCAGCCCGTTTCCAGGTCCTTTTACCCTGGTGTTACCGACTCTGGTCTAGCTGTTATTGCCCGTGGCTTCCCCTGCTTGAAGCTCCTCAATTTGCAGTATTGTAAAGGTCAAAGCAATACTCTCTTTTTTTTCCCTCTATTCCCATTTTGTACAGAAATATTATCATGCTCTGGCTTTTCTTTATTTATCTAATTCCTTTGTCTTAGTTTGTGTTGTGGTTACTTAGTTGTAGTTTCTACGAATTGATTCAACTGTGGGAAGAGACTTAGTTCGCTGTTTTAGAGAGCTGTATCTAGTTTCTTATGCTGTTTAACTGGACTTGTTTTGCAACTAAGAACCATAGTTGCCCTTTTGTGTTGTCTCTAATCTCGATTCTTGTTGATAAATGATTCAAGCAAACTTTATCTCCATTCTTGTTGATAAATGGTTCAAGCGAACTTTGGGAAAGTTTTAGCTTATTCTCTTTTCAAGTTTCATGTAATTTTCATTTTTAACATGGTTAATCTGAATGTTTCCATGACTTCCGTGTCATTTTGTCCAGGTATTTCTGATAACGGGTTGGCTGCAATTGGATGCGGCCTATCTTCTCTTCAGTCCTTCGATGTATCCTATTGTAGAAAGCTAATGACAATGCTATCATGAAATTAAGTCATTTTGAATTCGTGTGGTAATTTGTGTTGATAGGTGCTGATTTTTTATGGAGTTAAATTGTTGTTAGTTTAGTTTAACTGTTATCTTATACTTCTTCATTGCAGAGGCTTAACCGTCTTCCTCTTCCAGCTGTTAAACTGTAGTCTAGTGGCTTTTATTTAATAAAATCCCAATTCAATTCAATTCCTCTAAGCTGCTTCTGTTCCCGTGTGCTAAAGAGTTTATACACACACAACTGTTCTTTTCTTCCTTTCTTTTTCATCCATTGTTGCCTCTTCTTTCTTTTTCTTTTGATGCAGATCTTGAGCTGAATAAGAAAGCATAAGCAAAACACATCCGCACCAAAAAAACTCTGCATCAAGAAAGGGACACTCACTTCTCAGTACTTGCAGGATCCATTACCAAGATCAGCACTATTGCCATTTCCATTCTCTTCTTCCTTTCTTGCTCCACTTTCACTTCTACAGGCCAGTCTGCTTTTTCCTTTTCCTCTCAAATCGTTGAAACCACTTGTGTGTTGTGTGTTTTGTGAACTGGGTTTTGCTTGTTTAGTTGAGAATTGTCCTCATTTCTGGAATTTGAGAGATTTGGTATTTGTGTGTTATAGCTTGTGTAAGTTGATGTTGTAAAGATAAGATCTTGGATGTTTCTTTTAGTGGTGTTTGAATTTTTGATTAAGATCTCTACTTTATCTTTTGTTTGTGATGAAATATAAGCAAATTAGACACAAATAGGTACACAGTTTGAATGCCGAAGTAGGTTAAAGCTAGTGCTTGTTTGATGCTGTCTTGATTGTGTAAAAGTTGTGATTTTTAGAGTCTTTGACACTAAGTTGTGATCTTGTCCTGAACTGAAGTCAATTAATGACTGTTTTATTCTTGCAAGCATGTTCTGGCCATGCTTGTGTTGTTGTCTGTGCTTGCAGCCAATATGCAATTGATTTAGCAATAGAAACTATCTTATATCATTGTGATGATGATATTATTGGATAACATACTTTGCACTAATAGTGCTTTCGTGTATTTTTTATGTGATCTTTAGCAATCTTCCTAATATAGATAATCCTAGTGCTTTTCACAATGGTGACTGGGATTTGGAATTTCTAGGATTGGTGGGGTGTGGTAACTAAGTTAAAGGTATTGCCTCTACTGTTAAGTTATTTTTAATGTGTAGAGATTTTATAATCCAACGTTAGATTGCTAGAGGAAAATCTTAAGGAACTCCAGCTTCTTTTGTTGCAGAAACTGCTCCGTGCTGCTAAAATGTTTGTTGGATCTATTCTTCTAATGCGGAATTTTGGTGACCAGATGAGGGATGCATGACTGCTGCTATGCTGCCTGATCTAATGCTCCCTGCAAAGCGTTGTGTTGTCGAGTCAATCTTGATTCCATATTAGTTTGTTGGGTTAGAACTTTCATATTAGTTTAATGCTTAACATGTAATTGTACTTTTTATATATGGAATGACGGGTTTAATTTTTAATGCATTAATTAGTTTAAAACTTTTTCATGTAATTTTATTACAATTTCAGATTAATTCATTCCATTTTCGAAACTAATAGTTTAAAACTTTTTATTATATTAGATAAATATTTATTTATGGTATTAGTAACTTAAATTTTTTATGGTATTAATAAGTTTAATTTATTTATGATATTAGATAAATATTAGGTGGTAGATGTTAGATTATAAATAAATTGATTAAAAATATATATAAAGATATATGTCTTATATTATGACACGAAAACTTATATTATGTCTTGGTTTTAAATATTACTTCAAAAATATTAGAATACATCAATAAAATGATACATGTTTTCAATATTACTTCAAAAATATTAGAATACATCAATAAAATTTAAAGAAAACATTGAGCAATGATAAAAATGTTCAAATAAGTAGAATAAATATTGACCAATGATAAAAATGACATCTTAGAATATTACTTTCATTATATAAATAAATGGATAAATTAAATTAACCTATATACTTGCTTAAAAAATAAATAAATATTTATGGTATTAATAATTTAAATTTTTTATGGTATTAATAAGTTTAATTTATTTATAATATTAGATAAATATTAGGTGGTAGATGTTAGATTATAAATAAATTGATTAAAAACATATATAAAGATACTAAAAAAATTAATTCTAACACTTGAAATGAATTTATACCCTTTATGGTCATTTTACATTCCAACCATAGTTTTAAAACAGTTTTTACCAAACACCAAAAACAACTTCTGGTTTCCCCACAGAACTTTTAAGAAATATTTACCAAACAGTATACTCCGTTTTACAAAAGTTTGAAACTGAACTTTTTTCTACTGAACTTTTCCAGCTAGAACCGGAATGCCAAACAGGCCTTTAATAGGCTAATAGCTGATTATTTGAATTAGTGTTTGTTTATCCCAATAACACACCACTAGCCTAGCCAGAACATGCAACCACGTGGGTTTATATATAGTATGATTTCCTCCTTCTGGACCGTTTTGTTTATTTAATCTACTTCCACCAGTTGAGTTCACTATGAATTAAAACCAACCATGAACAGAGGAGCAAGCACATTTAAAAAATCATGGTATCTAATCAAGAAGCTGACTTCTCCACTTCTCTTCTTACCGCCAGTACCAGATCTAAAATATAAGTAATGTTAAACAAGAGGAGGAAACAAGAACAATGACGTGGCACGCCACGCTGCCACATTCTGCCACGGCACCCTAATTATAAGTTTGCCGTCACAGAGAAATTACGATCTAGGTTTCAGATTTCTCACTGAAACCATACAAGCACACAAAAATCGTTCTTCATCTCCTCCTCCATAGCAGCCGCTGCTACTCCTCCATTTTCCCCTTCTTTCGTTTCTTCGTTCTTCACTTCAGCGAGCAGCGCAGCGCAGCCAGCCACACGACACACCACCTCTCTCTGACCTCCTCCTCCAGCAGCGCCGACATCGTACCACTGCTACACTATCACCGTCACCGTCGTCGTCACCGTCCCTCCTCCTCATCCAGCAGCAGCGCCTTGCCTGACCTCCTCCTCGTCACTCGTCGATTTCCAAGAAAACTGGCAAGAGAAAGAAGCCTGGAAGAGCATTGGATTGGGTTTCAAGACTCCCAGAGACGCAATTGATGGTGAGCTTACTTTTCGCTTATTTTTTGGCAAAAGTTTTGCTTATTTTTCATGGCTTTAGCTACTGGATTTTTCTGTTTGCCATTTTTGGCATGCCCTTCGGATTGTATCCTTAGTTCAAGCATCTGTTGTAGATAACCTCATTCATGGATGCTGATTGACTTTGTGTTCTCAATTCATTTTAGTACTTCGGCAATCCAACTCCTTTTTCATAGCCCTTTTGCTCACTTGTTAACGGGTTCTTTTTTGTCGTTTTTCTCAAAATTGTTGGCTGAATTGTTCTACATTATTCAACTATTGTCTGTGGCATTGATGATGAATACTAAAATGTAACACGGAAACTATAGAGTTTGCTGGCCGTCTTGAGCTTCCATGGCCATCTGAATAACATTTTGCTCATATGGCTTTTTTAAATTATTTGTTGGATATAGTTTTGGTCCATCTCTCTAGTGTTGCGTTTTCTGCATACATGTTTCTGGTGCCTGGTCTTTCATTTGTAATGCGAATAACCTACTGCATGAGATTGACCAATGAGGTTGATTTATTATATATAATAGTCTTTATTTCATTTCCTTGGAGCATAATGTTTCTTTGTTTACAGGCACATACATTGATAAGAAATGCCCTTTCACTGGCACTGTTTCTATCAGAGGTCGTATTCTGGCCGGTACCTGTCACAGTGCAAAAATGACTAGGACCATTATTGTTCGTAGAAACTACCAGGGTTGGGATTCTGTTCAGGCTCCAATCTGTGATGCCAAGTCCAGCCTACTCTCAGATGCTGTTGACCCCAAGCATATGGTCGAATGGAACAGGATCATCCATTTACTAAGCTCATGGCTTCGTTTCATTTGCCGTTGGATTGAATTCTGTTCTTGATCAGATTCTTGAAGATCACAGGGCCTTGAGTTCTGTAATGACTTTCAGCCCGCCAGATATGGCATTTGTAGCATCTTCTTCTTCTATGATTGAAATGGTTGTGCGGTTCCACATATTACCTCAAAGAACCACATACAAAGAACTTGCTTTATTGCCATACAAACAATCACTGAAGACGCTGCTCACTGGTCAAGATCTTGAGATTACTAGAGCTGCTAATGCCACACAAGTATTGTCTATCAATGGAGTGGAGATAGTAGCACCAGATATCTTATCATCCAAGAAGTACATAGTGCATGGCATTTCTCGAGCCTTCGACATGGCAGATCTTCCTAGTACATCAACATAGAACACGAATTTTTTTATAAAAAAAATCTACATATAACACAGTGGTAGGTTAGCTTCAAGAAAACTTTGTTGTTAATCCTTTTGTTCATCTGTATTCTGTATGTGAGCTCAAGATACAGCAGTTATAAACTTTTAATCCACTAATAAGGCTTGAGTCATCAACACATCTGTGATCAAAATGATTCTTCGTTTATGAAGGCAGTGATCAAAAAATTGGGTTCAAGCAATGAACTAGTTAAACTTTCTGCCATATATCCACTTGCTTGACATTACTAACTACAATAACTACTGCTATAAGAAATTCAGCGGTATTTTGTTTTTGCTTTCTTTGTCTTGGCAGGAAGCAGTATTTGTTTGACATGGACAAATGATTCCATAGCTTCAAAACCAAAGACAGGTAAGGAAAGTTACCTAAATACTGTCCCAGCAATCCAGCAGAGTCACTTCCTGATTCTCTACGTGTAACCTGTTAGCTGCAAGTGCTCTAGTAATTTATACTCTAATCACAAATAAATAACTGAGCGTTTAATGCAATTGCCAACTTTTGGTCGGTAAAGATTTAAACAGTCAAATATGATTTTTTATAGTAAAAGAGTGGTATGGTAT
This sequence comes from Viola odorata, assembly GCA_963691705.1. Taxonomy (NCBI): domain Eukaryota; kingdom Viridiplantae; phylum Streptophyta; class Magnoliopsida; order Malpighiales; family Violaceae; genus Viola; species Viola odorata. The sequence goes on from OY829546.1 coordinate 5,166,015, forward strand.
GGATCACAATGACATGCTATGCAATCAAATTCCGGAAACTCAGATGCAATTCATATTCACAAGCATATGAATAACTGTCCATGATGGACTTATAGGTTCAATTCATACATCAAACAAGAGGCACAGACCCAATCAACCATTAAGACCAAGAGAATCTTAACATTAAGCATGGCAAGATGGATTACAAAAATAATATTGCTGCTATGACAATAATTGTGTCTTAAATTAGAAAATGACCGGAAAATGGACATGCATCGAGAACCAAAGGGAGTGCTCTCCATGTGCAGATAATATGGTCACTTTGAACGAAAATATAAGTGTCTTTTTCCAAGAGTGAAATTTCAAGCCATTAAACTGATATTGCTACTCCAGTTATCCCCAAACTTCATGATGCCTGGGTTGACAACTGTTACTTAATGGTGTAAGAACTTCACATGCTAAAAGAATCAATCCAAGCACTTCTGTAACTGACAGGAAGTGTTATATCTCCAATATAAACCGTCCAGCTTCAGTTTTGTACATTTTCATGGACATCCATCAATGTTGTCCTCTTCAGACACCTCGTCCACTTCCCACCAACTTTCAAAAACATAACTTTTGACAAGCCAAAAACATTAAATAACTCAGAAGTTGGATTCAACAAAACACAGCAAAGAAAAGCATTCTCATAAGAAAAAATAACTTTCTGGTAACAATATCAGTCAACAGTTTTTAATATCAGAAACGAAAGAAGGGAAGAATGGAGGAGTAGCAGCGGCTGCTATGGAGGAGGAGATGAAGAACGATTTTTGTGTGCTTGTATGGTTTCAGTGAGAAATCTGAAACCTAGATTGTGAATTGAGGAAGAGATGATGAAGAAAGAAATCTGGGTGGCATTTTCGTAATTTTTCTGTGATGGCAAATTTGTAATTAGGGTGACGTGGCATTCCTCTTGTCTCCTCCTCTTGTTTCCTCCTCTTGTTTAGCATTACCACCATCTCCATCTTCCTTCTCATCTCCTTCACAGTCGTTGCTGCTCGCTTCCCCTCTTCCTCCACTTTTTCCAGTTTTTTCCCTTCATTTTCTCTACACAACTCGGCCCGTCCCTTGACCAAATGAAAGGAGTTGTTGTTTGTTATTGTCCGAGTCTTTAGGACTGATTGAGTGCTTAATTGTCTTATTTTTCATCCTTTTTTCCTACCGATTAGGATGTCGATACTACTAATTATGGGCGCTTTTTATTCCTTTTTGCAGAAAGCATATCTGAAATGCTGATAATTGGAAAGGAAAGAAAAACCATGAAAAGAGCTTGAAGATTGTTGCAAGACCAGAATCAATGCAGTAGCAGCCTAGGAAATTAAAGGACATGAACCAACCCATTGGAAAGCATGAATTTGTGAATAGAAGAAATGGGCTTGGGCCCATGATGAAAGGAAGGCGCATGCGGGATTGAAACAGAATCAAACTTTGACTTTGTAATTAGTTTAAACCAAAACTTTAAATAATTATTTTATTAATTAGTTAAAATCCTATCTTTTAGGATTTTTAGTTAGACTAGGATTTGATTTAAAAGGAACCTAGCTCAGAACAAAGAGATGATCTCTTCTTCCTTTGAACTTTTGTTAGACGGCTACTGGTTCTAGGAGCAATATATTATTCTTTTCTTCTTTATTTCTTGATTTAATTAATTCATGCATCATAATTGTTTGAATTAATTATGTCTTGTTCTAGCTAAATTATTTATTCTTGGTAAAGACTCGAGGGTTATGATTCATATGTTGTGAGATCAAATTAAGCTTCATAAAATCCAAGTTTGTATTTCTATTCTTTTTATTTAAATGTCAATTTGTTCATATTTTGGTTAAGAGTAGCTAACTTGATTTTAAATATGAATGATTACATCTTTTCTTAGAAACGTTGGATTCTACATCGTTGATAGGAATCTGTAGGTAACTAATTAGTGTAAGATCTAATTAGAAAAGGGTAGAATCCGGTTTATAGGAGTAGAAGAAATTCTCTTCTAGATCGGGAAAGGTCTCTCCCCGTGTTTAATCAACCCTTCAATTAAACTTTATTAGGAGTACCGCCTTAAAGTTATTGAACGGTTAGGGATCCTAGTAGGAGTACCGCCTTAGGAATCTTGAGTAGGAGGAGAGCAGGAGACTCAGAGTACCGCTGGTCTCTATAGCTTTTCTATTAAATTTGGTTTTGAAAACACTTGCATCAATGATCGACATTTATGAATCGTGACCTGAGAAGAGTCTTTACCTGGAATCTATTATCATCTGAGTTAATCCAATCATCACTTGTTTACTGTTATTATTTTTGTCCAGAAATCCCTGTGGTTCGATCCTTTTACCACTTGCTACAGTTTTAATTAATTGTGCATGGTGAATTGTATGATTTATTTTTGTTGGTTTCGGCACCCATCAAATTTTGGCGCCGTTGCCGGGGGATTTCTTCGGTACTAATTTTAATTTTCTTGTTTTATGACCAGGTCCTCCCGACTGCCATTACTTCCATACAACCCAGAGTTGACAAAAACAGAAGCTCAGTACAGGAAGCAGCGAGCAGAAAGAAAGAGGACAGAATCTGAAGAAACTGTTTCTGAAAATAGTTTTTCGCAGTCAGCAGACTTTTCCACAGGCCTGGGGGAAAGTTCGTCTGCAGCAGTAAGAGAAAACCCTCTCTTCGAACAAGAAATGGACCACCACGAAAATAACCAGCCACCACCACCTCCTCCAGAGCAGACCTTTAGGCAGCGAAACAGTGAGGGACCACCACCGGACACACACTTTTGTGTCCAATATCCGCCCGTAGAGCATGACTGGAACCTAAAACCAAACATGATCCATAACCTTAAGAAGTTCTACGGTTTGCCTAGTGAGAACCCATTCAAGCATCTGCAATATCTCCATTGGGAATGTGACACTCACAAACCCCCTCGAGTTGACATCAACCGAGCCAAACTCCGAGCTTTTCCATGGACCCTAGAGGATAAAGCTAGGAATTGGTTCCTAAGCTTACCGCATAACTCGATTAACACATGGCAGCAGATGTTGAGCACCTTTCTCAACAAATTTTGGTCCTCTAGTAAGGCTGGAAATGCCAGGAAGAATATAGTGTCCATCAAGCAGTCTCCCACAGAGAGTTTTGGGGAGTATTATCAACGCTTCAGGAACCTATTAGAAATCTGCCCAAACCATGGAGTTTCTGATTGGAACCAGGTACAATACTTCTATGATGGTTTATGTGTTAGAGACAAGTTGGTTGTGGACGGAGCTGCTGGAGGAGCGTTACAAGATTGCACCCTCACGAAGGCGAATCAATTGCTTCAGATCTTGGCTGAAAATAGCGAGCTTAATGAGTCAAGCGAAAGAGAAAATCCTACAGGTAATGTTTCTGTACTTGAAACTAAAATGGATGAACTTTCTGATCGTCTAGATAAGTTTTGTGTAGGACAATCACAGGCACAGCAGGTACAGCCAACCATGATATGTGGTATGTGCGGGCAACAAGGACACCATACAAATGAATGCATCTTGAACAAAGGAACACCCGAAGAGGTTAATTCGGTATTGCAGTATCAGCAGCAGTATGGTAGGTATCCACCCCACAAGCCTGAATACAACCAAACTCAGTATAATAACAATCCTGGTTGGAGAGAAAACAGAAGCTCCAACACCACGGTTCAATTCCCAAACAATCAATACCATGCCCAGCAACAACCACCTCCTATGAACCTACAAAACTTCGTCCCTAGACCAAATGTACCACAACTCCCAGCCCCACAGCAGACCCTACTGATTACTGGACCCTCAATAGAAGACATGCTCAAACAGTTTATGCAAGCCACTCAAGCCAGCATTACAAATCTCGCCCAATCAACCCAAGCCAGTATTGCTACCTTACAAAGGGAGTTAGGGGAGATGAAACTCAGTAAACAAGAGCAGGGAGGACGGTTACCATCAACTACTGTGGACAACCAGATACATAATGTCAGTTCCATGACATTAAGGAGTGGAACAAAAATTCCATACATAGCAGACTCGTCCACAGGCCTGGGGAAGAGTCGACCAGAGGCAATTCCACCTCCACCAGAATTCGAACCAGAAATGAAGGTAATTCCAGAACAATCAGTTCCAGAGATGTTGATGAGGAAGGAAAATCAGGTAATCCCTCTTCCTTTTCCCAAAAGGGCTGAAAAGTCCAAGAAGGCGAAGGAAGAGAAGGCTATTTTAGATATATTTCGAAAAGTAGCCATAAATATTCCTTTACTTGATATGATAGCGCAAGTGCCCAAATATGCCAAGTTCCTTAAAGATTTATGCACTAATAAAAAGAAGCTTTCAGGTATAGAAAGGGTCAACTTGAATGAGAATGTGTCTGCTGTTTTTCAAAAGAAATTGCCTAACAAATGCAAGGATGGAGGAACCTTTGTGATTCCTTGCAAAATTGGAGAGCAGTCCATTGAGAAGGCGCTATGCGATCTTGGCGCTGGGATTAATGTTATGTCATTAACTGTTTTTAAGACTCTGAATATCGGTGAATTGAAAGAGACAATGGTTGTAATTCAATTAGCTGATAGATCAATTATATACCCTGTAGGAGTCATTGAGGATGTGCTAGTTCAAGTTAACGATTTTGTTTTTCCAGCTGACTTCTATGTTGTAGATATGGATAATGAGCATTCAACAAAATCTACAGAGATACTGCTGGGTAGACCATTCTTGAGGACAGCAAGGGCAATGATTGATGTGGCTGGAGGGAGTTTGACATTGGAATTTTGTGGTGAACTTATTAAATTCAATATGTATGATGCCATGAGATTTCCTGATGACATGCATAGTGTTAATTGCATAGATATTATTGATCCTGATGCTGATAATATTCATGAATTAATTACTACTGACACTTTGGATTGTGTTCTTAGCAGAAACATTGACAAGCCAAAAATACTTGAGATGGAGAAAGGTTTGGATATGAACGAGAAAAATAATGAAGTTGTGACTGAGACCGATGTTTCTAAACCTTGTACTGAGGCTCCTAAGATTTTAGAACCACCAGAGACTCACAACAAACTTCTACCTCCAATTTTGCAGGTCCATAACTTGGAGCTGAAAATTTTATCAGATTACTCGAAGTACTCTTTCCCAGGCCTGGGAAAGAGTCTGCCAATGACAAATTTCAGCAAGCTGATGAATATAGAGGAAGAAGAGCGTGTGAGAAATATGAAGGAGTACAAGGCGGAAATTGAATGGAGGATAGCTAATACCAGTGACGCAATCCACAACCTACCTGCTGGAGACTGATCGAGAATAATGTCTAGTCCGAGACTATAAAGAGGGACGCTACATGGGAGGCAACCCATGCGTTTTTAATATTTACATTTTTATTTATTTTTATTTTTATTTTTATTATTTTCTTCTTCTTCCCTGTCAATGACATTCTCATGGAGTTTGATGTTTTGATTTTATATGTTTGTTGGCAGGAGAATACGAGCAGAGGCAGAGAAGGAGGAAATGAACACATTTGAATTAAATGCATGGCGGTTTGAAATTTATTTAGCCTAAGGATTTTATCTTATGGGCTTAAGTCATTAAGCCCACTTTCCCAAGCACATTGCCGTTCATCTCTCCTCATTCCAAAAATCAAAAATCAGCCCCATCTTTTTCTTATTTTCATTTTTTTTTTTTATTTTTTTTTTTCACTTTATTTTTTTATTTTTCTTCTTCTTCCCTGTTAAAAAAATTCTAGAAGTCTGATGTTGTTTTGATTTTGTTTTTGCAGGAGAAGGAGGGCTGAATGAATTAATTTGAAGCCTGGGGAGGGAATTAACAAGGTCGTGGCTTATGAACAGATGTTAGCCGTTTGAGCTTAATGGGCTTGAGTCACTTAAGCCCATTTGCACAAACACATTGCCGTTCACCCTCCTTCTTCCAAAATCAAAATTACCAAAATAAAAAAATAACCATCTTCTTCTACCTCTCTTCAAACCCTAGCCGCCCCTCACATCCAAACACCAAAATCCGACCAGCCACTGCCATGGTTCTCACCCGAACCGGAGCCAGCACCGGCACCAAACCAAAACCCAACCGCCAGGAGCAACGGCCAAAGCAAAAGCAAGCTGCGCCGTCGTCTCCTTCATCACTGATTTTGCTGGAGGACGACGCGGCTGACTCCAACGTCGACTCTAGCAGCCACAACCGGGTTCCAGCACCTCCTTCATCACCATCGTCGTAACCCAGCGCCACTTTTTCATCGTCGCCGTCGCGACCAACCCAGCGACCACCGCCGGCGACTGCCTCGCCGCCACATGCCACCACCACCCCCACTGCAAAGCACCAGGTTCCATCTTTCCTTTACTCCAAGTTTCATTTTCACTACTTTTCTGTGCCCTGACTCACACATTGAGGACAATGTGTCCTTTTAAGTGTGGGGAAGGAATTTTGTTGGAATTGTTTTGATATTTGCTGCTTGGATGTGAAGTGAAGAGATGAGATGCACATATTGAAGAAGTGATGAGATTTTCTTGTGCATAATGTCAGTTTGAGTCAGTTTTTATTATTAATTCTGGTCTGATGCGTTGTTCATATTTTTATGCATGTTTGCGTGATTGTCTGTTTGTGTTTTTTACTGTCTGTTTGTGACTGAAATACCACACTGCCCTTATTTTTGAAAAACGCTTCTAATTGGATGATGGTCTAGGCACTTTGAACAGGAAGCACTCATCTCACTGCACATATTCACATGCACAATCACACTACTTGTTAGTTCCTATATCCATGCCTGGTTGTAGTCGCTTGTAGTCATTTGTTTACCCGTGTGAGCTCTTTGAACTATCATGCCGTGAATTTTATTCTGAGTGGATGCATGACTTTTGTGCTGGTTGGATTTGCATGAGACCCCTGGGTATAGGCACCATTAGACGTGAGAAAGCGATGAAATGATTAAAAACTTTGCAATTTTCTTCTTATCTTTTTTTCTTGCTTTTATCTTTCCCCTGCCACTCATATCACCTTCTTTTTATCAACCTTCTAACTGTTCGAGACTTTTCTTTCTATTCTTAGCAGGCGAGAGTTCTCTGGCAGTGAGCAAGGTGGGGCAAAGAGAAACAATAACATTAGAGTGGGGGTACCAAGATGCAAGATCTAGATGCGAGGCAGTTTTGAAAGCCACAGTGGAATAAAAGAAGCAGAATTTCAGAATAATGAACAAACAAAGAAGATGTTCAATGCAATCAACGAGAAAAATGGAAATGAAGGCAAAGACTGATCATTCAGCAGATACTTTGCTGCCCCTCTTTTGCTCAAAGAAAAAGAAAAAAAAAAGAAAAAAGAAAAACAGAAAAAGAAAAAAAAAAGAATGAATAAATATTCGAGCAAAAGAGGAGCAAAAATTCAGAACGAAGCAAAGAGTGAAGAAATTCAGAAGAATGAATGAACTACAAAGAAGAATATCCCCACTTTCAAATCCGACGCTCTTTGCCTTGCTACGCTGCTGCCAAACAGGAGATACTCTCGCCACCTCGCTTATTCCAGCTAAGAAGTCTTCTATCATTCCCTCTCTCTCTTTTGAACCCTCTTCTCTTACACGATTACTTGTTTTACCATGGCAAAGTTTTTATGATTGTATGATTGCTTGCGCGTGTGTTCTCCGTACTCAGGTCGCTATTACAAATCTGATTTTGTGCATCGTTATTAGCATTGTTGAGTGTAAACACCTTGCCTTTATCCTTGCTGAGTTTGAGTGCAAATACTTTTATCTATGTGAGGATTGCGTGCGACTATGCTAGGTATGAGAAAGTTTCTCCCTTGGTTTCGTTATTCCTTGGGTTTGATGCGGATGCTATCTAGGTGGGAGGTTATGTCGAATGATGTGATTTTGTGCTGAGTGTGCTTTTCCTGTATGTCATGTGGGAAACCATCTGTTCTGATTAGGGGGCTGTTTTGAGTGAAATGCTCGAGGGCGAGCATTGGGTTAGTGTGGGGAATTATTAGTTTGATTTATTTAAATAAGCACCTATTTAGTAGGGTTGTTAGCATTCTGTTTGCAGTTGTTAGTAGTGGCTAGGGCTGAGCACGGGTCGGGTCGGATCGGTTTTAGGCCTGACCCGCCACCGACCCGCCTAAAATTTAGCGGGTCGGTTATAGGTACATATAATCGCGGGTTGGCGGGTGTGGCGGGTCGGATCAGTTATCGTCGGGTTGGCGGGTTGGCGGTTATATTTCTGGGCCTAAAATAATGGGCCGGTTTTAACAAAAAAAAAACTCAACCTTTCTTTCCTCCAACTGGGCTGAGCCCATCAGCCAAACCTAACAAACCTAAAACAAAAACAACATCTCATCTTCTTCTTCCTCCAACAAACCCTAAACAAAAACAAAAATATCTAGCCGTCTAAATCCAAATCAAAACCAAATAACAGATCTAACTTTTATCATACAAAAAACTAGATCTTTTTATCAGATCTATAAACCTCCACATGATAAACTTTTCTTAAATCTAGATCTAACTTTACAAGAAAAAATCAAATCAATAACAGAAAAAATCAAATCTAGATCTAACTCATACGAATTAATAACCAGAGAAATAAAATAGCATTCAAATTAACATCAACACCAAACCTCAGATCCAGAACAACAAAACCCACAAATTGAACATAAATTTAGTATTAAACATAAATTAACATTAAAACAATACGAGGAAACATCCGAGCAAATCAAAAAAAAAATTACAAATTAATTGATTGTTCACAAAACAATATTGTAACCGTAGGGGCGGATCCAGTAGAGGAGACGGAGGAGCCAACGGAGGAGGAAGTGCAGAAGGGTGGTGAGACGGAGATGGCGCCGACGGCAGGGAGGAGAAATCGCGAACTGGGAAGGGGAAGAGAAAGATGGTGAGGAGGCCAGAGTAGATGATGGTGTGTAGATGGAGGAGGCGGAGAGGGTGAAGAGATCGGGTTTGAGATTCATGGAGAGAGGTTTGTGATTGTTTGTTTGGAGAGGGAGAGTGAGGAAGAAGAAAGAAGGAAGAAAATAAGAGAAAAGAAAAATAGGCAGCGGCTAATGAATGAAAAAATGAGAAAGAGATGTATATATACTTAGGGTTAGGGTTAGGGTCGGGTCAGGTCGGTTATTTTGCAATATATGTAAAATTGACCCGCGAACCGACCCGCCACTGAATAAGCGGGTCGGTTATGTATCTGTATATGGGCGGGTTGGCGGTTTTTTAAGTTTTGGCGGGTTGGGCGGGTCATTTGCTCAGCCCTAGTAGTGGCTATTGTTTAGCTCAAGTCAGTTTTGACTGAGATCTTCTGTATCAGACATCGGCTATATATTGAGCCATGTCTCACATTAAATAACAAGGAGAGTTTTCACTGAATTAAGTCTTCTTACCTTACATTTGGTAGCGGAGCTTGTAAACACAGAGAGGAAAGAATAGGCTGCAGCCTTGTGAGAGATCAAACACGTGAGAATGAGTGAAGAAAAGAGTCTTACAAAGATCCCTCAATTTGATGGTCATTATGACCATTGGAGTGAATTAATGGAGAACTTGCTAAGGGCAAAGGGTCTCTGGAGCTTGGTGGAAGCCGGATTCAAAGAACCAAGAGATGAAGCACTGTTGACAGAGGCGCAGAAAAATCAATTGGAAGAGATCAGAACAAAAGACTATCAAGTCAAGCACTATTTGTACCAAGCAATTGACAGATCTGTGTTCGAGCAAATTTTGGACAGGAGTACGTCCAAAATAATCTGGGACTCCTTGAAGGGGAAGTTTGGAGGGAACGAGAAGGTGAAGAAATCTCTTCGCAACACTCTGAGGCGAGAGTTTGAGATCTTGGAGATGAAGACGGGAGAAAACATTACCAATTACTTTGCAAGAGTATTGGCAGTAAGCAACAAGTTGCGCAGCAATGGGGAAGATATGCCAGATTCCAAGATTGTAGAGAAGATATTGCGAACTCTGACAGATCAGTTCACGTACGTGGTGGTTTCCATTGAGGAATCAAAGGATACTGATGATATCTCCATCGACGAACTTCAGAGTTCACTTGTTATGCACGAACAGAAATTCAATCGAGTCAAGAGAGAAGATGAGGAGCAAGCACTGAAAGTAGAGGAGAGAACAAACTCTGGAAGAGGCAGAGGCAGAGGATCTCCACGTGGACGTGGTCAAAGTGGAGGAAGAGGGTTATGGGGAGGAAGACCTACCTTCAACAAGGAGACAGTTGAATGTTTCAAGTGTCACAAACTAGGACACTTTAAGTTTGAGTGTCCTATGTGGAGCAAGGAGGCAAATTATGCAGAAGCTGAAGAAGATGAACTCCTACTAATGGCCTATGTAGGAGATTATGGGAAAAGGGACAGCTGGTTTGTTGATTCAGGATGCTCTAATCACATGTGCAGTGACAGAGGTATTTTTTCAAGCTTGGATATTACATTTTCTCATTCTGTTAAGTTGGGAAACAATGACAAGATAAAGGTTGCTGGGAAAGGAACCATCAAGCTGGGTGTAAGAGGAGTATTGTACAGTATAGGAGATGTCTACTATGTTCCTGAACTCAAAAACAATTTGCTCAGTGTTGGTCAACTTCAGGAGAAAGGTTTGGCAGTATTATTTCAAGATGGACAATGCAATATTTATCATCCTCAAAAGGGATTAATTGTACAATCCATTATGAGTGCAAATAGGATGTATCTCATTGTGTCGGAGCCACTAGGTGCACGTGGACTGCAAGAGGAAAAGAGCAGGGAGATGAACTGTCTTCACACAACACATGGTGATGATTTGTCAAAGCTTTGGCATCAAAGATATGGGCATCTGAGCTATAAGGGACTCCGCACACTGCAATACAAAGACATGGTGTATAGCCTTCCAAAATTTCCAGCCTCTACTGTCACTTGTGTGGATTGCTTGAATGGAAAGCAGACGAGAAATGCCATTCCCAAACAGTCCTCCTGGAGAGCTACTCAACATCTGGAGTTAGTTCATTCAGACATTTGTGGCCCTATAACTCCAATATCCAATAGTGGGAAAAGGTATTTTCTCACCTTCATTGATGACTTCAGCCGCAAAGCATGGGTTTATTTGATAGCTGAGAAATCAGAAGCTCTAAGTTGCTTCAAAATGTTCAAAAATCTGGTGGAGAAAGAAGCAGGTGTAGTGCTCAAATGTCTTCGAATAGATCGAGGAGGGGAATACACTTCCACTAGTTTTGACAACTTCTGTAAGGAGAATGGGATTCGAAGGCAGCTCACTAACGCCTACACACCCCAGCAAAATGGAGTAGCAGAGAGGAAGAACATGACAGTTATGAATTTGGTGCGCGCTTTATTATCTGCAAAGGGGATCCCAAAATCCTTCTGGCCTGAAGCAGTGAACTGGACCTTCCATGTTCTCAATCGAAGTCCCACCTTGGCAGTCAAAGATGCAACACCTCAAGAGGCTTGGAGTGGAATCAAACCAAATGTGGATCACTTCAGAGTATGGGGCTGCATTGCTCATGCTCATATTCCAGATGTCAAACGAGGTAAATTAGACAATAAAAGTTCAATTTGTGTTTTCTTAGGTGTAAGTGAAAATACCAAGGGATACAGACTGTTCAATGTTACCACAAACAAAATTATTGTCAGTCGGGATGTGGTATTTGAAGAGAGTAAACAGTGGGATTGGGGAAAAGATTATGCAACTGGGGTGAGTTCAGGTATAGAATGGGGAGAGAAAACACAAATTAAGGGAGGAGTTGAGAAAATTGAGGGAGGAGTTGAGAATATGGGTGAGTTTGTGGGAGGTACTGGTGAGGAAAATTCAGTACCTGCAGAGAGTAGTGAGAGAGAGCCACAAACTGAGAATACGGAGCCCCAAACTGAGAGCAATGGAGAGCCACAAAACGAGAGAAGAGAAAGAAGAATTCCTATTTGGATGAATGACTTTGTGAGTGGAGACTCCTTATCTGACGATGATGAAGCTAACATGGTGCAAGAAGCAGGAACTGAAGATCCAATTCATTTTGACGATGCTGTGAAAGAACAGAAATGGAAGCAAGCCATGGACAGTGAAATCAGTTCTTTAGAGAAGAACAACACATGGTCTCTAACTGAACTACCCATTGGCGCCAAGAAGATTGGTGTTAAGTGGATATTCAAGACCAAGCGAGATTAAGGTGGCAGAATCACAAAGCATAAAGCTCGCATAGTAGCTAAGGGATACTCTCAGATACAAGGTATTGACTACTCAGAAGTTTATGCTCCAGTGGCTAGGCTAGACACAGTGAGGATGGTGATTGCAGCAGCAACACACAAAGGATGGAACATTTACCAACTGGATGTGAAGTCAGCATTTTTGCATGGTCAATTAAGTGAGCAAGTGTATGTTGCTCAACCAAGAGGCTATGAGAAGAAAGGGAATGAACACTTGGTATATCAACTGCACAAGGCTTTGTGTGGACTAAAACAAGCCCCAAGAGCTTGGTTCAGTCAAATTAAAGAGCACTTCATCAAGGAGGGATTTCAAGGCTGTCAAAGTGAGCAAACCCTCTTCACCAAAAGAAGCAGAGAAGGTAAAATCATAATTGTTAGTATCTATGTGGATGACTTGATTTTCACTGGAGATGATGAGCCTTTAATGATGGAATTTAAAGCTTCAATGATGAGGGAATTTGACATGTCAGACTTGGGAAGCATGAGCTATTTCTTGGGTATTGAAGTTTTACAAAGGAAGGAAGGTATCTTCATCTACCAGAGAAGATACGCAGAAGAAGTTCTGAGGAGATTTGAAATGTTGGAGAGTAATTCCGTCAAGAATCCCACTGTGCCAGGTATGAAGATTCATGGAGATACAAAAGGGGTACTAGTAGATGAGACTTACTACAAACAAATTGTAGGAAGTCTTATGTATCTTACATCCACGAGGCTTGATTTAATGTATGCTACAAGTCTGCTAAGCAGGTATATGGGAAAGCCAACTGAACTTCATTTGCAAATTGCAAAGAGAATTCTCAGGTATCTTAAAGATACAATGAGTATGGGAATTTTCTATAAAAAGAGCAGTGATCTGGAGCTAGAAGCATATACTGACAATGACTACGCTGGAGATAGCGAAGATAGAAAGAGTACGAGTGGTTATGTTTTCCTACTCAGTTCAGGAGCGGTTGCCTGGAGCTCGAAGAAACAACCCATAGTCACACTTTCTACCACAGAAGCAGAGTTCGTAGCAGCTGCTGTATGTATCTGTCAAGCCATCTAGATGAAGAGGATACTCAAAGAAATCAACCATGAAGGAGAAAAATGCACCAGCATAAATTGTGACAACAGTTCCACTATCAAGCTTTCAAAAAATCCTATGATGCATGGTCGAAGCAAACATATAGATGTTAGGTTTCATTTCCTAAGGAACTTGTCAGAAGAAGGGATAATTTCTCTAGTCCATTGTCCAAGTGAAGATCAGGTTGCAGATATAATGACCAAACCACTCAAGGTAGAAGCCTTCCAGAAACTGCGTACTTCACTAGGAATGTGTGACATTGAAGATTTAAGCTAATGAGTTTCACAACATCAGCTTAAGGGAGGTTATGAAAGGAGTTGTTGTTTGTTATTGTCCGAGTCTTTAGGACTTAGTTTGATTTATTTAAATAAGCACCTATTTAGTAGGGTTGTTAGCATTCTGTTTGCAGTTGTTAGTAGTGGCTATTGTTTAGCTCAAGTCAGTTTTGACTGAGATCTTCTGTATCAGACATCGGCTATATATTAAGCCATGTCTCACATTAAATAACAAGGAGAGTTTTCACTGAATTAAGTCTTCTTACCTTACAGCTCACCCACCCTGTAGTCATCCTAATTTCTTCAGATGGGTTTCGATTCGGGTACCAGTACAAGACCAAAACGCCGCACATCACCCGTTTGATAAAAAGCGGCACTGAAGCTGAAACGGGGCTAATCCCTATTTTCCCTACCCAAACTTTCCCCAATCACTACTCCATCGCCACGAGACTTTACCCAGCTTATCATGGCATAGTCCAAAACCGATTCCGAGACCCTTCCACCGGAAAATGGTTTAGTAGGTCGGACAATAGCTCCAGCTTGGGGCTCGGCGAACCAATCTGGGCCACCGTCGCCAATCACGGGATGCTAGCCGCCACTTCCGGCTGGCCAGGAATGAATATGCATAAAGGAAAATGGGATTGCCCTGAAGAGTTTTGTTTCAAGTATAATGCATCGTGGCCATTCAAGGATCAGGTCGACAAAGTCCTGGGTTTTTTTGATCACCCACCTGAGAAAATCCCTCATTTGATGACACTATATTTCGATGACCCAGACGCTCACGGCCATGACGTGGGTCCCGACCATCCACTGATCACGGAGGCAGTTGCTAATATCGACAAGACAATCGGGAGATTCATCGAAGGATTAGAATCCAGAGGTGTTTTTAAAGACGTTCATATCATTTTGATGAGCGACCACGGGATGGTCGGTACGTGCGATAAAAAATTAGTATTTTTAAACGATTTGGCTCCATGGATCCAAATCCCAGAAGATTGGGTGGAGACCTATTTCTCGGTTCTCTCGATTCCCCCACCGGCGCGGCGAGTATTAACCCCGCGGGCGTGGTGGCTAAGATGAACAAAGCGTTGAAATCAGGAAGAGTTAATAATGGGGAATATTTGAAAGTTTATTTGAAGGAGAAACTACCCAAGAGGCTTCATTATTGGGAAAATGATAGGATCGCGCCGATAATAGGAATGGTCGGAGAAGGGTTTATGGTTCAGCAAGCGAAAACGGGTGAGCGAGACTGCAATGGAACGCATGGTTATGACAATGAATTGTTCTCGATGAGAGCCATTTTTATCGGGCACGGGCCAAGGTTCGCGAGAGGGAGGAAAGTGCCCTCTTTTGAGAATGTTCAGGTTTATAACCTTGTTACTTCCATTTTGAATGTCAACGGCGCTCCTAACAATGGAACAGGGTCGTTTCCTCGCAAGGTTCTCTTGCCTAATTCGTAGGAAATTTAAATGTCTTCCAATTCCCTCTATATTACTATCTACAACACCTTTACTTAATTGCTGTGATTGCTCACTAAATATGCAAATCTGTTATTCCGTTCTAAAAAAATTAGAACTCGCCGGTAAAACCACCGCCGACGCGTTAGATCTAGGACACCGGCGGAACATACTCCACTACTCAGATCTGAGTCACTCTAACTTTTTAAGGCACAGTACTATATTCTTTTTAAACATTACCCAATTACACTTTTCCCAAATATAAATTTCATTTTTTTTAATACAAATTTCTGTAGTCTACTAAAACGAAATTGGGCCAATTAATGCCAGGAGCACTATTAGGCCCATTACGAGTAAGCACTTGGGTCCATTCTTCAATACCAAATATAGAGACACAATTTGCTAAAAATAGGTGACACAATTTGCTCCATTCTCAATTGATGCTATCCACCACGTCCAACATCGTCCATTGATCAGATCATGCAAGTTGTTAATTGAGATTAATTTATTTTATTATAGATAAACTTCAATAATTGACCAAAAGATAATCCTAAATATTATAAATTTTAATCTTTTAAGTGAATTAAAAAATTATGATAGCTTGCGAAACTAAAAAAAAACCACCAAATTTTACCACCGTCAGATGTACAACCACAATGAAAAAAGAGTTGGATAAAAACGAAGCACGTGAGAGAAAAAAAAACCTTGCATACTACCAAACTTCTCCGGTGACAGATTGAAAAGAAATACAAAACAACACGAATCGTTTCAAAAAATGACCTCTGATTTTCTAGATCTCTGAAAAAATCAAGGAGAGGCTGACGACCTCAACACAATCCAACCTACATGGATCGACACGGGTGGCAAGGCAAGCTGGGGCCTTTCTATTCGTCCGCCGATCGAATTGGAAGCAGCGGATGTGGTTGCCAAGATGAACAAAGCGTTGAGCTCCGGAAAAGTTAAGACCGGGGGTTATTTGAAGATGTATTTGAATGAAAAGCTGCCGATAAGGCTTCACTGGTCGGAAGAAACTAATGGCAGGATTGCGCCGATAGTAGGACTCGTAGGAGAAGGATATCTGGTTAAGCACAACAGTTCCAGTCCTGGATATTTTGGTGGATCTTACGGTTTCGATAACCAATTGTTTTCGATGCGAGCAATTTTCGTTGGCCACGGGCCGAGGTTTCGCTAAAAGGGTTCTTTTGCCTGTCCCGGCGGCTCCTTCTTCTCTCGAGAAACTCCCTCCATTGTTCTTGGCTTAGTTAAGAAGTTCTGATCAATGGCACTCATTCTAGGTCGATCGATGGTTACTCATGTTCCCTTTCTATCACGGTTCTTATTCTTATAAATGAATAAAGATGAAGAACTTTTGAATAAATTAAAATTGTGATTTTCAGAATTGTAGATGAATTTGGAACGGTGTTTGCATAAGAAGAAGGCGTTACTTCTTAGCAATTAGTTGTCTTTGAAATTTGATTACGTACTCAAACTTATTTTAATTATGACCTAATTTAAACTCGTAAATTAGGAAAAAGTCTTGATTTTTTATTTTTTTCATTTAATATTATATATTATGTAAGTTGATTGGCCACACCGCATGTTAGGCTGATATTCTGATTTTATGTTTTTTTTTATATATAAATTAATAAAATAAACGTGAGAGTTCGTTTCTTTTATACATAAGCAGGGCGAGACTCAAACATGAGTTCGAAACTCATTACAAATTTATTTTAATTAATAGTTATTGCAAATTGCAATATAGTCTTCACTGAACTTCGAACTTATAACTTATAGTCATCAAGATCTAAAACAAGCTAGTAAGTATCATTATAATACAAAAAATTAATCCATGATACTTTTTATAAAAAAAAGTATATTTTAACCCGTTACGCCGTAACTTCAGGTTATTTGTTATAAATTTAAAGAAATTAGTGCACCTATTTTAAGTAATTTCTTGATTTTTTGATATAAACAATCATAAAATATATAAATGTAATAGGATTGATAGAAGAATTTAGACAGAAGCTCATAAATACACGACGTCCTACTTGATCCCCATAGGATTCTTATTTCATGGTGCACAACCTTCCAGCACAAACACGAGGAATTAATTGATGCATTTTGATGAAAAAATAATTGCCGCGCGTGATAAATATTTTCCAGTGCTGTCGGATGGGCTGGGCTTTACGGGATACTATATTGTTTTCCTTTTTTGTTTTCCCCATGCTCTTATGCAAAGTTAATTCAATCCTGAACTTTTGCTATATTATCGGAACCAGAATCTCTCTAGTGTAGACTGTAACTTTCTCTTACATCATCTTCTCTCGACAGCTACCCACCAACAGAACAAAACCAAACAAAATATTTGAATCTCATTCCATTTTTTCTAGATTCATACAGTACTATATAACATCGCCAATTTTAGAACTTGCTAACCTCATTTTTGCGTCATCTTCAATCATCTGGATTCATGGGCTCTGAATCGGCTTTGGCTTTGGTTCCAGCTCAAGACGATCTGGGCTCATCTTCAAGTCCATCAAGATCTCTCATTCCTTTGAACACAGATAATTCATCTTGTGATGGTGATCAATCTTCTCCCCATTCTAATCGGAACACCATCGTGTTCATATCTCTCGTCCTTGTAACCTGCGTCTCCCTCTCCGCCGCATCCGCTTTCGCTTTCCTCTTCTTTTCCTCCCCCTTCCAATCTTCCTCCGACGGCGCCGGAAAAGACCCAGTTTCTCTTCGAACGACGGCTCGTCCGTTGACTAAGCTCACTCATCCAGTTGTTATTTTGGTTTCTTCAGATGGGTTCAGATTTGGGTACCAGCACAAGACCCCAACACCCAATATCCACCGTCTGATCAACAATGGAACTGAAGCTGAAACTGGTCTCATTCCGGTATTTCCTTCTCTTACTTTCCCTAATCATTACTCGATCGTGACTGGTCTTTATCCTGCTTATCATGGCATTATTAACAACCATTTTACTGATCCGTACTCTGGTGAGTCTTTTACTATGAGAAGCCATGAACCCAAGTGGTGGCTTGGTGAGCCACTTTGGGAAACTATCACAAACCATGGTCTGAAAGCTGCTACTTACTTTTGGCCAGGGTCGGAGGTGCATAAAGGTACTTGGAATTGTCCTAAAGAGTTTTGTATGTACTATAATGAATCGGTTCCGTTCCAGGACCGGGTTGATACTGTTTTGAGTTATTTTGATCTTCCAAGTAGTGAAATTCCTGCCTTTATGACATTGTATTTTGAGGACCCTGATCATCAAGGTCATCAAGTGGGACCCGATGATCCAGAGATCACGGAGGCAGTTGCTGGGATTGATAGGATGATTGGGAGGCTGATTGATGGACTAGATAAACGAGGGGTTTTCGAGGATGTTACTGTAATAATGGTAGGTGATCATGGTATGGTTGGTACCTGTGATAAGAAGTTGATATTTTTGGATGATTTAGCTCCTTGGATTGAAGTTCCATATGAATGGGTGCAATCATATACTCCATTGCTCGCAATTCGTCCTCCTCCAGGAACTGCAGCAGCAGATGTTGTTGCGAAGATGAATGAAGGATTGAAGTCAGGGAAGGTTGATAATGGTAACAGATTAAGTGTTTATCTTAAGGAGGATCTGCCTGGTAGGCTTCATTATGCGGCAAGTGATAGGATCCCACCGATAATAGGGATGATTGAGGAGGGGTATAAGGTGGAGCAGAAGAGATCTAAGCGGCAAGAGTGTGGAGGGGCACATGGTTATGATAACGCGTTTTTCTCCATGAGGACAATCTTTATTGGCCATGGTCCTCAGTTTCCAAGGGGTAGGAAGGTGCCATCTTTTGAGAACGTCCAGATATACAACCTGGTTACATCAATTCTCAACATCAAAGGTTCTCCTAATAACGGGACTGCATCATTCCCCGAAACTATTCTTTTGCCCTCTCCTTAGGAACTCATTACACTGGCCTGACTGGTAAGTGCTGTACACGAATAATGCTCAAATGAGCTGGATTATTCTATTCCAAAGCCATCTGATTGTATGCTTTCTTGATATGGTGGTAATGGGTTTAGACTTTAGATGATGGGGCAGCGTAGAAGGTAGCTTCTAGTATGGGTCGTCAAGATTGCTGAGTCTTTCTTAGTTACGTTATCACTTGGCCCCAATTTACATTATGTACAAGTTGAGTTCAGAATTTAAAATGTTGTATCTGTATTGCGGGTTCTATTATGGGTTTATCTGGTTAGAAGTGGTATGATATTAGACGACTTGGCTCTGTGGTGGTGATCGGCAGCTTTTCTGGCTGTAGGTTTCTCATTTAGGTTTGTATAGGTAGGATTGGAACTATTTTTAACCTTTGAAGTGCATGGTACATCTGATGCAGATGCCCTGATTAAGAATTTTTGTTTTTTCTGGTAGAAATCCAATTCCAGATTAGCTCAATATTTTTTCCACTCGCATAATTGATTTGCATTGTTCCACTTAGGTTTGGTAAGATTATCAAAATAGGATGTGCTATTTTTCAAGATCACGTCACTTTCACACATGCATGTAGTTAAGCAAAGTACCATTTTTCACAGACCTGGCTTGGACGGTTCGGGTATACAGATTGGATCTATTTTTGAAGTCCGAGTCTGTACTCGGAGCCTGCAACCTTCGGCGATGTATAGCCTGCCAATCTGGACTTAACCAGCTTGGACCTGTGAACTTAGATCAGAAAGTTCAACCATTTCTCATAGATTCCTAGGAAAAGTACTGTTTGAAAGTTGTGGCTGGTATTTTTCTTTGTAAATTGCTAAAGTTTGAAGAGGAGGATGGAAAATTCTCTTCAACCTGGAAATATTTTAAGCCAGTTTTTGCAGATTGGTGACAAATTGGCAGTTTCCGGTGGTCAGCCCAATTATTGGGTCCGCAATGGCATTGTGCCTTTGGCATTATGTGACGGTGATGAATGTCGTGATCGTTTTTTTTCCCACTCTTTTATCAATTGTTTGAACGTTTTTTTTGTAGGTTAGGTTAACTGCAACTGCTTTTAATAAAACTCTATCTGAAAGTATTCATGATCTTAGATAATTAAATGTAAATTATTTGCTTCAATAAATTTATTTAAATAATAAAAATATTAACACAAACAAAATAACTATTCTTACTAAAAGTTTTAATTAATTAATAAAAATGTTTAATTTATCAATTATTTTGGTGACAGTTCCGGTAAAGAGTTAACGTTTGTTCAATAACAAATGGAAAAGTTGGCAGAATTGATCTATGAGTGTAGGAAAATTATCTACTAAAAATATATTACTTCTTAATAATTTAAGTCGGTATGAACAAAATTAATCTAATAAGGTAAAATATACCGTAATGACTACATAATGTTTGTTTGATAAAAGAAGAAGGAATAATTAGATTGTGTTGGTTAAAGACCAAAAATCCTTATTTTCCTTGTGCACCAGTAAATGCAATAGATTGACAAGTCAAAACTTTTTTCATTTTTTGGGGGAAAAAAGAGTAGGAAACCAAACAGAACAGCTCGGGTTTGGGTACCATTTACCTCCAGCCAGTCGGCAAACCGGCAACCGGTACAGAACAAACTTTTGAAGTAGTTGAACCGGAAAAGAAAAAAAGTGAGAAAGAGGAGACCCAACACTATACTACTACTTGTGTTGTTGTACATGTGCAAATTGCAAAAAACTATCTTCTTCCTACGATCTGGTTCACACAACACACCCACACGAGAGCTGTGCACGCCCCACCGCCCAGATACTTCCATTACCACTCCTAATTTCCATCCTCCTTCCTCCTTCCTCCTCTCCTCCCCATGGCCTTAAAGTTTTGACCTTTGAGTACCTATTTATTTAGTATTTGAATTTGAGTTCTCTTTGTTCGAAAAACCTGTCTACTCTTTCTCGAAACCTCTGTAGATAGATGGCAGATGTTCTTCGATTAGCATCGTGTCACTCTCTTCGCTTCTCCTCTTCTTCTCTGCTCACATCTTTCACCTCCAACTTCAGCTCTCTCCCTCCCAATCAGACTAACAACAGTGTTAGTTCAGAGAAGAGGGTTTCTCCTCTGGTGTGCTCATCTACTGCTGGTGGTTCTCGCTTTTCTTTAGCTCCCAGGAAGCAATTGCAATCTTTCAAGGTACCCAGTTTGGGTTATTATTATTATTCAGTATAGTTCTCTTAATTTCTCGATTTTGTGGCTTGCTTCTATTGATTTTAGGAGAATGTGCAAGACCCTTTTGTGAAAATTGTTTCTTTAGTTGGTTATGTGCAATAATTAGGAGTTATATTTGCAGTTTGAGCTAAAATGCGGTTTCTTTTTCATTGAAAGATATGTGCTTTCATGCATTCTGACTGAATCCTTCAGAATCCTTATTCAAGTGCCGCTGAAACTTGGAAAGTTCTGTTCTATTTTTCAGTTTTCAGGACTTGTTGTCGTGGTGTATCATTTCCAACTAATTGCACAACTACTCTTCTGGGGGTTGTGTTTGCAGTTAAGAGTGGTTTACTGTGACGAATTTATGGTTGGTTTTGGAATTTTTGCCAAGGTAGCATGGCTTTTCGGATACTGGCATAGTTTGCCACATCTTAGTTCTCTTGCACGAATGTGATCCTTTTGGCAAATCCTTTCACATGTGTATTATTTTCGATTGATGCCTTAATAAATTATTGTTTAAGAATTGCCTGTTTGAAAAGGCAGGTGGTAGTTGTTAATGAGTTGCTTTTTCTCTTTTGCTTTTCACTGATGAGTATCTTCGTGAAGTAAGGTCTGTTTTGCATAAACCTTTTGATACCTGGAGGGAAGGTTTGGAAGCATCTAAACTTTTTCCTCACAGTTTGAGAATCAATGTGAACTGAAGTTTCTATAATTCATCTTGTTGATAGCTTGATTACAAGTTTTTTTATAAGTATAATTTACTGACTCATGAATTGTGAGGCACATCTTGGACATCTAGTTATTAAGCAGCTGCAGCTATGAAGATTTGTCTTATTAATACTGGAAAAAAAAGTGTTGGTCAAGTTGGTTAAGAATGTAGAGAATTTTCCCATAAATGACCTTTTATCTGAGTTGTTTCTAGTGGTTATTGTGTGCATAGAAACCAACCTGTTACCTTCATGGTTGTTGAAACACATCAGTGTTACCATAGAGTACTGTAGTAGTTAGCTGTGCCAATAGTCTGCCTAAATCATTTAGTACTAGTTGTTCTTTCCTTATCTCTAATTGATTTAGAAAGTCTGGATCTTTCTCTGTTGAAACACGGGGATAATTATTTTATGTTAGTGCTTTGTTTCAGGTACATGCAACTATTGCTGCCACTGACCAGCCAAAATGGTGGGAGAAGAATGCAGGGCCGAATATGATTGACATTCATTCTACACAAGAGTTCTTGGGTGCATTAAATCAAGCTGGTGATAGACTAGTTATTGTTGAATTTTATGGAACATGGTGTGCTTCTTGTAGAGCACTATTTCCCAAGGTAATTTAATTTTGTTACTTGACTTCTTTGATTTTCCATCTTGCTCACTGTTTAGAGTAATCATGGGCTCCAACTGGTGTTTAAACCCCATAGGTTGTATATTTCTGCAACAAAATTTAGTACTGACATACATTAGGTTACTTTCGAGGAGGCATGGATATGAAACTTAAAACTCCATCTACTTAAACTAGTTGAACATATTTATAGTGTTATTTTATATATAAAACTTGTGGTTTCGAGGATTCAAGCATTAGAGTCCTACTTGTAATGGCTCTTGTATTGTATTGAATAACCACCCCCACCTAAAAGTTCAGCTCGTTTGGAACTGACCAAAACATCAAATATAAACTCCACTTTATCATTATCATCTTAAACTGCATGTATATACCCTTCTGTTTTCGCCTAATAGATGAAAACATCTAGATTACAGATTGGTGGTCCAAATGTCAAATGCATCTTAGAAGCAAGCAATCTGATCTGTTAGAATTTTCAGGAGCGGTGGTGCCTCCATTGGATATTCTTTTTCATGTTGTGTTATTGCCCTTTGGAAAGCTTCTGATTTTTCCTTCAAATTGAGTGGATTGGGTTGGATAGGTTTCAAAAGGTGCATTTGAGTTTGCATTGGCATCTAATCGTTCTCTTGTTAATTTTAAACTACAGAAGAATATCATCGGCTACTTTCTGTATATAAAATACACATTTAATCTTTAACTTCTGTTTCCATATGGAATTTTATTCAAATTGAAAGGTGTTAGTTGCAAAATACTGTGATGTTTCTGGGAATTACTCCTGTTGAACCCTGATGATTGTCTTGTGATGTATCTAACAGCTCTGCAAGACAGCTGAAGAACATCCTGAGATCTTATTCCTGAAAGTCAATTTTGATGAAAACAAACCTATGTGCAAAAGCTTGAATGTTAAGGTTCTTCCTTTTTTCCACTTCTATCGTGGAGCTGATGGACAGCTGGAATCCTTTTCATGCTCACTTGCTAAGGTTAGATTGCTCCTTCTAATCTTTGTTAAATCCCAATGCTCACCATCGATTTGTCAATGCTTAAAATCTGTTTAAACCCTGGAAATTAATAGATTCTCAACTTGTTTTGTGTCCATAATGTGCATGCATCTATGTATTGTTACTAGGACCTATGCTGGGCAGCTATAAAAGTACCTCAGAAACTATGTTCCATTGAAAGCTTCATACAAGTGAAGTCTCCGATCGGTGTAGCTTAATATGTTGTCTTAAATGTATTTCAGAAACCTTGATGCATAGAAAAGCTTCACGATTGAAATCTCTGATTGGTTTAGTTGAATATGTTATGGATAATCGAATGATGTGAAAAAACAATAAGGAAAACTTTATAAAAGCTTGGCATGGGTGCATTTCTTGGAGGAAAATCAATTTCTCTACTCAACTGATATTGACTGTTGTCATCCCTGAAAATCCTTTGCAGTTTCAAAAGATAAAGGATGCTATTCTAACACACAACACAGCTCGATGTAGCATTGGTCCGCCTAAGGGAGTTGGAGAACTTAGTACTCTTGAATCAGGCTCTGCTGCACCTAAAGAAAAGCCGGCAGAATCAGCGTAAACACAAGATTCTTGATTCAGAACAGTTTGTCTATATATAAGCTTCATGGTGTATGTTGCTCACCGAATGAACGACCTGAGATTGGAGCTCCGAGAATCATTGATTATTCTGTATATCCGCATTTTTCTTTGTAAAAGAATACTAAGTAGAAGATGCCCTTATGTTTTTTTCATTTTCTCTTCCATTTCATTCTTGTTCTGGCAGTGATTTTGTAACTAAGAAACGAAATTGGAAATGAAATTTCATATTCTAAATTGGTTTTGCCATGCTCTACCAAATTGTTTCTCTCCACAGGTTATTTAAAGAATTTTCTTGTTAACAGTATATTTTTTCAGTCTCCAAGGTGTTCTCTTCTCTCCTTTCTCCCTGAGTTTTCTTCTTGCTATACTGCACAACTTGTATGAATGACAAGTGTCCTGGCGGACAGTGCTGAACGACTTGTCTCCTCCACCTGCCACTCACACGTCAGGAAAGGTAACAGTATTTGACTCCAGTAAAAAAAAATTAAGCTTTTGTCTTGCTATTAGTAATATAACGGACCTCACTATTGTTTCTAACACGAAAAATGGATATTGATGATGCTAGAAAGTGATAAAGCTCTGGTCAGAATGTTCAAAAAGAGAACATCTAGAAAGATGGAAGAGTATATAATCCGATCCGAGTCATCAATCATCATCACTTATGGGTGACAATCACAACAAAAACACACAAAAGTAATTGGCACTATGGCAATCCAGCTCAGAAACTCCATTGCTGACTAGTAACCAATCGACCAGTTGTTACTGAATAATAAAATATAAAGATCAAATCTAAAGAACCCAGCAATGAAAAGAGAGAACTAATCTATTATTAATATTTAATTTTAGATCAGATCAATCATTTATTTATTTATTCTCATTTTTTTGATTCCGTAGATTTGCTTCCTTAACAGTACATTTTTAACCATCAATAAAAACACAAATTAACTACAACATCATCATCATCATCATAAAAAATTCCAATTTCCAGTTTCTAATATCCAATCAATGATTCCAAGATCGATGGATCAATTCTCTTTCAACTCATTACAAGCAGCTCAACAATGAAACACCTTGAACTCACACTTGGGCGAAATCACTTCCAAAAGCATCCTCGCCGTATTCTCCTGCCTCACCGTCGCTCCTTCTTTCTCCACCAACACCGCCTTCACAATCCTATCATACCCACCGCCGCTGCCACCCACCAGATACGCCACAACAGCCGCCTGCACCGGCCCTAAACTCGGATTATACGCAGCAGATTCCGTGTAAGACCCTTTGTACACCTTCCCTTCACAATCCATCACCGCAACCCCAGATGGGCACTTGCTGTACGGCGCGTGGGACTTATTCGCCGCCTCCAGCGCAGCGTACTTCAGATCATCGTCGGTACAGACGCTTCCATTCGCATTCGCGACGAACCCATTGGATGCGTTGTCGTTAAACGACAGTGCGTTGTGGTGCGGTTCCAGAACCAAAGGGACGTGTTTGTGCAAAAGGTCATCGGGGCCGAATCGATGGGGGAGTAAGTTGGATAAAGGCTCGAACGACTTGTCGGTTTGGACCGAATCGATTTTGATTTGGTCGGTTATAAGGATCTGTATGCTGGGGGCGTGGCGGAGTTCTTGGAGGAACTGGCGGCAGTGGCCGCAAGGGGCGGAGGAGACGGAGAAGGAGGTTAGGGCGGGTTCGGCATTGAGGGCGAGATTGGTGATGAGGAATTGTTCGGCGTGGACGGATTGGTTGAGGGGAAGACCCGGGAACTCCAAATTGGCTCCGAAATAGATGCGGCCGGAGGATCCGAGACCGACGGCGCCGACGTGGTAGTTAGAGATGGGTGGACGGGCCAAAGATTGGGCGGATTCCACTAAGGTGGGGAGGAGTTGGAGGAGGGTTAGGCTGGATTTGTTAGCCATTGATTCGGCTTCGGATGCTTCGATTACGAATCTGGGTCGATCCATTTTGGGTGTTATGCGGGTCGTGTGTTGGATCCAAATGAGAGAGGGCGAGGGGATTGGGATTTCCAGAATATGAGGAAGGTGCGAGGACTGAGAGGTGGAGGTGGTGGTGGAGGTGGTGCGGGGAAGGAAGGAAGGTAGTGATGGGTGGTTATTTATAGCCGGAGATTAGCGATAAGTTTTTTAATCTTAGATTAAAAGATTTAAATTCATATCACGCGTTCATTGATGATTGAACAAATAAATGGACAACGCTAAATCAGTCAATCACCTACTAACACTATTCAAGAATTCATTGTCATAAATTGTCTGGTTTATCAACTTAAAAAGAGTTTTGTCTGATTTGGAATTACAGCTCCAGAGGAAAAAATTTGGGTACATACGATGTACCTACTATTCAGTACATCATGATCTAAGATGATGACACCTACTTTAAATAGTGCTAAAATATCATTATTTTCGACACTTTTAGACACATATCATCATCATATATTATGATATACTGAATAGTGGGTACATCGTATGTACTCAAGTTTTACCCCAGTAAGAGAAGGCTACTCTAGTAGGTTTATAGTACCAAAAAAGACTAATTGCAGCTGTACTAAATACTTGCTATTGTTTTTATTTTATTTTTCTTCCTTTCGAGAAACCTTTTTTTAGAATATTTTCAAGGAATTGGCTTACTCATTACTTGGGTGATTATTGCTAATCAAAAGAGAAGTACAAGCAACCACAAGCGTGTAAATCAATTGATAAAAAATTATTCGAGCCCTAAATATATATTTGTATTAAATTTTTAAAAAAAAATTATCACCTTTCGAGATTTTTCATAATTCTAATTTAAAATAGTCTGTATTTAATATAACGACCGTATTACATGATATTTTTAGCGAAGAGAAGAGAAAGGTACGTACGGTACTTCTACTATGTTTTTTTTAAGACCACCACAAAAGCATCTATGGGTTATGGCCATGTGCCCTTGAAACTTTTCATAAACCACCACGAAAAACTTTGTGATATATGGGGCACATATACTCACATAGATATCGGACATGACATGGATATAAACACTACAATATAAGAAAATTAAAAATTATAGAACACCGATACGCCATATATTTATATATATTTAAATATATATTATATAAAAGTATCATTTAAAAATAATAAAAAAGTGAATTTCAACTATATCTAAGCACAGTGCAATTAAAACGTCGTTTTCCAATTAAATTTAAATTTTATAAATTATTTTAGCAATTATAATATACATTAAATATCTATTTTGTGCCAATAATTATTGAAAATTAGGACCAAAAAGTTGGGCAAGGGAAAGTGGTGAGTCCTACACATATCGTGTGAATGTCCGTCGTGTATCGGTGTCCTATCAGTGTCCGACACGTGACACGATATAAACATTTATTTTAGCAATTATAATTTAGATTAAACATCTATTTTGTCCCAGTAATTATTGAAAATTATGACAAAAAAATTGGATACAGGAGATGGTCAGTCCGACACTTGTCGTGTGGGTATCCGTTGTGTGTCGATGTCGTATCAGTGTCTGACACATGACACAATATAAAAATGAAGTGTTCGTGCATCTTGTGATCTTCTTTTTTTTTTGGAGAAAAATATAAAAAGGAGAATTTAACTTTTGATCGTAACTTAAATATTTTTTTTATTGTTATTTTTGTAACGTTTTTGTTTTGTTTTTTTGGGTTGGGTCTAAATGGGGGTTGAGTAGAAAAATATAGTGACGCTGTTGTATCTTTTTTTAGTCTAAAAGGTGTAGACATTATGCACCTTTAGTACACATTAATGTTATATACTTGGGTCTCTCCATTCACTTTTTTTATAGTTAAAAAGATGCACTATTTTGTTTTTCCTTCGTTAGACAATGTAATTTATTAAATTATGCATATTTCGGTTAATTTAAAATGATTGTTTCGGCTTAATCAAAATTTTGAATTTGAGTTTTGAGAACGTAGCTACCTATAAATTTGATATCATTAAAGTCGCTTAAAATGGTCAAATTCAATAAGACTATGAATTAATTAGCCCAATGAGATTGATTGAAAATCGAATGACGTAAAAAAAATGATTAATTAATTTTCAACGAAAGTGACAATGAAGGAAAACAAGCATAGCAGCAGAATAGAAAGTAGAAACCCACTGATTTCATTTGTCTAATTCATTCCTAATATCAATTGAAGTAATTTGCTTGCTGATTAATTTGTTACGGGACAAAAGCATTAATTTGTTGAGTGAAAGCATAAACTTGCTCGTTTGAGGAAAGAGATGATGAGATCACCGATTTTAAATTTACTTACGAAATGGAAAAAAGATTAGCATCTCTGAAAATGTCATTATAGACTTGATTAGACACTTGAAAACTATCTAATTAATGACCCTTGTAATAAATATTCCCACCAACAAATTCACTAATTTGTAAATTACTACTAGTATTTAATATTTGTCTGAACAAAACTTTTTAGGGGACGAAAATACGAAGCATTAATGAAAATTACATACTTATTTTACGAATCTTTGGAGATCGATCATACTCAAATAGAATTACTCTTATACCTCGAGCAATTGAAAAACTTGAAATTCATAATAAAACTCAAAAAAGAATGAAAGAGAATAAAGAAAATGGTTCTTGAGCCAAGTTGCCTGCCGTGAAAAAGAAGAAGAAGATGCCGACAGATCTCATCCGTGGACGGTGTTTGAACAAATCGCAATGGTAAAGGAATTCTGTATTGTTTCGTAATTTAGATTAATTTGTAACGATTTAATATAATATCCACCGATATTCACCATATATGTTAATTTTAGTCATATTTATTCACACGATATATAAACGTCAATGTTATATGATAAGTAATCATACCATGTTGATATTAGAGGCTAAATTAACACAAATGACGATTTAATTACAACCGTTAGAGATTGAAAATGTCTAAATTAATTGAGAATTTTTATTTTATTTAATTAAGGTAAGTTTAATTAGCGGTGTTTGTTGTGTGTGCATGAATCACGATGGGAAATTGAATAAAAAGGTCTGTACAATGCATTAAAGAATATACACTTATGTGTTCTGTCCGTTGACGTGTTTGGATTGTTGCATATAGTTAGTTGCTGCAAGCTTGCAAGCATTTTGGTTGTTTTCTAGAATTTATTATTCTAGTTATGATAATCCATACTACAACTCGATCTAGATCGAAGGATCCTTCTCTATCACTAAATTTGGAACTTGATTCCCTCTACCAATCCTACCACACACACCTACCAATCAATTGTATTTCAGTATTATTTTAAAGATGAAAATACTGTACGGGAGCTTAAAACCGAAACTTTTTATAATAAGTATCTCTGTGTTACAAACTCAATCGAAACTTCTCTATTTGGTTGCTAATGTGGATTTGAGAAAAGCCCATGGAAGTTGGAAGCCCAATTCTATTCGGTAAGAAAGGAAGTTGTTAGTCAGTTATTACCGATTCTTGGATACTGCGTTTCCCAGTTCTCGTTAGCATGGAAAGAAGAGAGAAATGACGTGGTCCGTGGATGCACCACATCCACAAATCAACACACGAGGTTCATTGACGTGGCACCATAGATGTGCCCCTTCTTCTAAATGGCGGTAATGACACGACCATCGTCTCCATCACAATCATCATCGTACGGTGGCAAACAGCACACGTCCTTGACGCTATCCTGATCCGGATCCCACCATATAAATATAGCACTAACTGACCTACATATAAAAATGGGTCACAAAAATGTCAAACTTGGGAAGTCTTCGCGGCCTGACTCAGTCACATTCGGTACCGGTTTTAGCCCGCATTCATCCTCCTCGCTCTTTCCTGACCAGAGTTCATCGTGCAGTTTCTTTCATCTCTGTTTCTAGTTTAGAGACACGGTGGAAGTGGAGCCGTGTGGTTAGAGCGCCGCCACGCAGGGCCGTGTTAGGAGTGGGGATTTCGCTGTGGGCGCAGTTTATGAGTATGGCTGGTGCTGCTGCTGGTGGCAAATATTTTATTGCCTCAGCCAGGCAAAAGGGTGCCGTCGAAGAGGTAAATTTTTGGTCTTTGTTTTATAAATGTTTTGGTTTTTGACTCTTTCCTCGATTTTTTTGGTTTCTGGGTGTTCTTGAATTTTGGATACTGTGGTGCATTTTAGTGGCCTATTCATGACATAGTGCTGTTATGGACTGTGCATTTGTCTTAGTTAGGGTTTTAGCATGTCGATTGATTCTGTGGTTTTAAATTCTGTATTGCTCCAAATTTTGAGATATTGATAAATGAATGGACGGCAAATTGACCTCATTCTCTATGAATTTGTTATGGGTTGGCTTAATTGGGTTGGTTTAATGTTTTTTTATTAATTATCCTGTTGTGACGTGATAGGCATTCTTGTGGTTTGTGCATTGCTGCTATGAGGCTATGAGCTATCTAATATCCCTCTGTAGTTTTCTGTTGGTTGTCAATTTTAGATTAAACAATAAGGATCTTGGTGTGATAGATGTTGGTTGATCATGCTGGGTTCTCCTCTCCCACCTCATAGGTATTGAAGAATGTGCAATGGCCAGAGCAATTTCCCTTTAAGGAAGAGGATTTCCAGCGCTTTGATGAGTAAATGCTTGAACTACATTTCTTCGCTTGCATTTGTTCTTTTTTGTCATGAATTCAAAATCTTTGTGTTGAACGGCTTCATTTCTACGCTCACCAACTGAAATAACACCATACTGTTTGCACCTACTTACAGTGCCTAATAAGCTGGGGAAACATTGTTTAGCCTGACTGTTTTTGAATTAATGACATAACTTCATTTGATTTAGTTACAATTTCATTCTCACTGTACCCGGCTTACTTACTGAGTTGTATTAAATCTGAAGCTCAAAATTGGTGTTTTTAGGTCCCCGGATACAGTGTTCTATGAAGCTCCACGATTTGTGACGCACATTGATGACCCAGCCATTGCTGCACTAACGAAATACTATTCAGAGGTTTTCCCACCCAGCAACACTCCAGGAGTTAGCATTCTTGACATGTGCAGCAGTTGGGTAATATGTCTCAAAAATCAAAATCTATTCTCGTTCCATAATTTGTTGCCATCAGTCTTGACAGGAATCCCATCCCCTGTTTTATGTTTAGGTCAGCCATTTTCCTAAAGGATATAGGCAAGATCGTGTAGTTGGAATGGGCTTGAATGAAGAAGAGCTCAAACGGAACCCTGTGAGTTTCTACTTTTCACCATTTACTTGGACTTTTAATTTCATACTGTAGTTATCTTCAAATAATTCATGTTGCGCAAAAATACAGTCTGCTTATGAATTAGAAACATTATACTCATCAAGTTATTGCTTCTATAGGTTCTGACCGAGTACCTCGTGCAAGATTTAAACGTGAACCCTAAACTTCCATTTGAAGATAATTCCTTTGACGTCATAACTAATGTGGTATGTTCACTTTCTACATCTCTTGAACATTTGCTGCTGCTGCCTGCTGTAACCATTGCACTGATTCACATTTGTTGTGTAATTTACAAGATTGCCATTGACATTTGTATGCTGCAAAAATGCATCTAACCTATAAAGCTCCATATTGTTCGTGGTTCATAGTTATGCCAGAAGCAATGTTTTGTGTGGCATTATGCTATCTGATATCGTTCCCCCTCTTATTTATGAAACATTTCACAGGTCAGTGTTGATTACCTAACAAAACCTCTTGACGTTTTCAAGGAGATGTCTCGGGTACTTAAGCCTGGTGGACTGGCTATAATGAGGTGATGTATTTTCTAACTCCTACGGAATTAGATGGTTGTTTAATGTTAAATGACCTGATGAAGAAACATCACAAAAGAGGTTAACCCTCCAGTTTTCTCTAACTGCGGAATGCATTTGTACGCAGTTTTTCAAATCGATGCTTCTTCACAAAAGCAATCTCTATATGGACATCAACTGGTGATGCTGATCATGTTATGATAGTTGGTTCGTACTTCCACTATGCTGGAGGATTTGAACCTCCTCAGGTATTAACATCGTGCATTCTTCATTTCATAAATGAAAGGTAGTTCTCTGGTCATGGCCGCAAATTATATCCATCCATCATGTTAGTAGGTGTGGTGGGACCAATGTATTAGACCGTTAAAAGATCTGAATACATTGATAGCTGATACTTCGGAAATGTTATATGTTAGCACTGCATCACATTGTTTCAGATAACTGTTTGAATAAGAGTTAAGATTCACACGTGAGCATACTGAACGATGAGAAATGGTAATTTTAGCAGTTAACAGAATTGGTGACAAATTTCCACCTGTCTGCAGGCTGTGGATATATCTCCGAACCCTGGACGCTCCGATCCTATGTACATTGTGTACTCAAGAAAGACATCTATTGCTTAGACAAAGGTAACGTTGATGATGAGATCTATGCTCATTTATGGTCTCCAACCAATCTTGGTGGAACAGGTTATGCTTTTTATTCATGATCCAGTGAGTAGATCTCAACTTTTAAATTCTTGGCGGCATCGGTGCAATGTGCTCAATTTAAATGCATTACTTGAGTGAAGATGATTTCTTTTGCTGTAAGTAACAGTTCTATCTATGAAATGAAAATCACATATATAAGAGTACCCTTTCGTAAATTTGTGCACAGTGAATAGAGAATGAGTTTGTAGATCGGAAGTACTTCTTGCAAAAAAAACATTGAGAGTTAGATCTCGAGTTTGAGTACCCCAACTCGCAATTCCATCTCTGGCATGGAAACTAGGGGTGAACACGGGCCGGTTTGGTCCGGTTTTGGGCTAGAACCGGACCAAACCGAAAATTTACGGTTCTGATTCAGGCAGAACCGATCCGGACCGTTACTGTTCGGTCCAGTCCGGATCGGTTCCAAAAATTCCGGTTCTTAACGGGCCGGTTCCGGTTCCGGCCCGTTAAGGTTTTTTGTTAAAAAAATATATACCCCTTGCCAAAATTTTGAACCCTAAATTCAGGGACAAAACCTCACCACAAATTATAATTAATAATGTTACAATAACACTGGATCAAAACCCCCCATCCAAATTCATACCTAACTAACCATCCGTCAATGAAAAAAATTCTAAAACCATAAACTACTCAATTCCTATTTCAAAAATTCGTGGTGAGGTTTGACAGGAGCGAGGACTTACATCAATGGATTCACCAATTGCATCCATATTCGCGGTGGTGACAGGAGCGAGGAGACGGCGACGGGAGAGGAGAGGAGCGGCCGGCGAAGGTTAAGGAGAGGGATGGGTTTGACCAGAGCAAGGAGGGAGCGGCGGCGTCGTGGAGATCAGAGCAAGGACAGCGACGGGATCGAGCGAGGACAGCGACGGGATCGAGCGAGGAGGGAGCGGCGGCGTCGTGGCGATCAGAGCAAGGAGGGAGCGGCGGCGTCGAGGGTTGACAGTTGAAGTGTTGGAGGCTTGGAGCGGCGGTTCTAGGGTTTTGACGAAGGAAAATGGAGAAAAGAAATGGATGATTGTAGTGTTGTGTTGTTTCACTTGTTTGCTTAATTAAGGTAGGGGTGTAATCGTAGGTGAAACGGAGTCGTTTTGACTCCATGTGTATTTTTTAAATTTTTATACATTATCATAACAAAGAATTTTGAGGTTAAAAAGAAAGAAATTAATAATTGTTTCTATTTTTTTGGTTCTTAATAGTTATTATTAAGTATTATGAATAGCTATTAAAATTTACAATAATATATTTTTTAACAATACTAACAATATGATGATAGTGTCTTTTACATAATAGTTATTAAGTCTAATTTTTAGAGCTTATTAAAAATTTTAATAAGCATAATTTTTAGAGCTTATTAAAATTATTAAGTCTTTTACATAGTTATTTTTATTTACAATAATATATTTTTTAGCATATATTAACATTAATAAATGGTTATTGATAAGTATTACTAGTAATAATGTTTTATACTCATAATAATTCATAACAATGTCTTATACTCATAATATAAGATCAAATCTTTAGATAATGTCATACATTAATAAATGGTTATTGATAAGTATTACTAGTAATACATAACAATGTCTTATACTCATAATAATTCATAACAATGTCTTATACTCATAATATAAGATCAAATCTTTAGATAATGTCATACATTAATAAATGGTTATTGATAAGTATTACTAGTAATACATAACAATGTCTTATACTCATAATAATTCATAACAATGTCTTATACTCATAATATAAGATCAAATCTTTAGATAATGTCATACATTAATAAATGGTTATTGATAAGTATTACTAGTAATACATAACAATGTCTTATACTCATAATATAAGACCAAATCTTTAGATAATGTCATACATTAATAAATGGTTATTGATAAATATTACTAGTAAATAGTAATACATAACAATGTCTTATACTCATTAATAATACATAACAATGTCTTATACTCATAATAATTCTTATCTAACTTTCTTAATACTTTTTTCTATTTAAAATAAAAAAAGAAAAGAAAAAAATGAAAACTTTTAATTAAAGTTTAAAAGAAAGAAATGAGAAATTTTAGTTAATTATTGGAGGAAAAAACAAAGATAAGAAGTTAACTTTAGAAAGAAAAAAAGAAAATGCAAGTTTGGGGATTTGAACCTCTCCCCTTTAAGGTAATAGCTAAAAGTTTAACCATTAGACTAAATCTTTACATTGATATTAATATGCATATATATATATATTTATATATATTAAAATATATATAAAAACCGGTTCTAACGGTTCTGCGGTCCGGTCCGGATATTTTTGCTTCGGAGAACCGATCCGGACCGTTACTGTTCGGTCCAGTTCGGTCCGGACCATTTTTTCAAAAAAAAAAAAAAAAAAACCGGACCGAACCGGACCGAACCAGCGGTTCCGGTTCGGTCTACGGTCCGGATCGGTTCTTGTTCACCCCTAATGGAAACACACAATTTGTTTTTTCTTGGCATGGATCTGGATTGAAACATGGACGAGATGAAAAACATAAAACCATCCTCTGATTTTCCCAACTCATGATATTCACAGACATGATCGGAAAGATGTCAGAGAATCTAAAAAAAGGCTCTGCCTCCTCTACTATTCGGTGCATATTTTTATTATAAAAAAATATATATTGTCACCACAAAACAACAATAATAGCCATTAAAATAGAAGCATCCAATTCCTGGTAAAGATAATAATTGAGATTCTTTCAACCATTTCACAGACTGGTAAACTTTTAAATATTCAAAAAACTCATGTCCCAACTTGTGCTATCACTGTCAGTCCATACATTCTAGATAAGAAAGAAAAGTGGAAAGGAATATATACAATAAGGATAAAGACACTAGTAGTCTAGTAGTGGGCATGTTTGGCAACAAGATTAAGTCCAACCCTGCTTGTAGCGGCGGAAGAGGTCTTCCGTTTGGGCATTCTTGAAAGCACTACATGCAATAACATAGACAAAGATCAGGACCACCACCGCTGCGATTAGGATAATGTTAGCTTTCCTCCATTCTTTTCTTAGGTTTCCAAGCAGACCAGCTTTGCATGAATTGCAGTTGTAGCAAAGTTGGGTCTGGTCATTGTTCCAGAGAAAACAGTCAGGGTCTGCTGTTGGGTTTGCTGGGTTTAGCCACAGTGTTGGGTTCACATAGTTGAAGCCACAGACTGTCGGTGGCTTGCAGCACCCAGACTGAAAAAAACACAGATTGCAAAGTCAACAACAAGTTCATAAAATATTTTAACAGAAAAGATGGTTAGAAAAAGAAGAAGGTAAAAAGCAAGACAGCTCACCAAACTTTGTCACTATTACATGATGGAATGACTTTTATTCGATCAAAATTTCCATTATTGCTTCGTAATAATTGAGTTTGTTAGAGTTCTACTGGCACAAGAAAGAAAAAATATAACCAATATGGGCGGTGCAAATTAGCGATCCTTTTTTTCCTTTATCAGGACACATCTATCCTTTGTATAGTAAAAGTTTTTTTCTTTGATTCCTTAACTTTCATATACTTTGATGTCCATTACAATTTCTAGAGTTGAAATATCATTTACCATTTTCCATGATAAAAACTTTCTGGGAGTAGATAGGATGCTTCCTTTTAATGATGCATTATTGCATAACTCTAACTATAATTAAAGCCTTAGAAATTTTTGAAAAAGTTCATTAGCCACACTGATATGGTTTGAGTGATTGATGGTCCCATCCCCTGTTTTTTAAGAGTAAAACTGGGTCCTGCAATCAACACCTTCTTTGATAAGTCCTCTTCTGCCATCAACTCCTGTCCTATGTCCTATCCAGCAAATTCTACCTAATTTTCACCTTACAATACAAGCACTGGAAAAAGAAACACTAACAACTAGATGGAGGCTGAAGCTGAACACTTTAATTTAATGTCAGAATCAACTAGGTTTTTGCAGCCAGCAGCAACAGAAATTCCATATTTTACAGCAAGCAAGCCTTTTACATGCGAAATGCCACAATTTAAGCAGAGAATAGAAGTTTAGGACAAACAAACAGTTCATCATACTCAAACTCTAGCTAGATTCATTCTTATGAGAGTTCACTCCATTTTAAGCTTTCCATCATAAACATGAAATGTTGACAACAAGACAGTTCAGGCATTTTTAATAAGAATAGTTAAATTGAACCAAAAAGAGGATCTTTTAAACTATAAATAGAAGAAATATAGAAAAAGGACTGAGAAGAAAGCTTACTTGGAGAGGAGAGATGTCATTAGCCATGAAGAATTGGTCACCGTTGACATAATTCTGATTCATCTTAGAACAAACATCTCCTTCGGCAAGGCAAGCTTGAATCTTTACCCAATTCTTGGAGTTCACCACATGATTCCTCAACCAAGGCGAGAACCCATCAAGCCTATACTCCTTATAACCTCTTCCGGCCACCGAAAAGCTACCATCTTGGCGCGTGACCACAAATGCAAACACCAGCAAGATCAGAAGTAGGGCTATGAGGATAGCCATACAGCAGAGATAGAATGCCAAGAGGGTTTCTTTGTACCAGTAGGCACCCACAAATCCGGCAAGCGCGACGAGGAGGATGAGGAAACCGAGAAGGACAAGCGGCCATCTGATGTAGTGGACGCATTCGCTGTCGGTTTTTGAAGCAATCCAGATTCCTGAAGCTATTATGGGTATGGAGCAGAGGATGGCTATGAAGTTTAGGACTGCTGTTATGTTGTTGGCTACACCCATAGTTGAAGATTGGGATTTGGGAATTGGGGTTTTTGGGTTTTGCTGGTTGTGTGATTTTTATGGTGTTGTTTGGATGAGAATTTCACTGGAAGTTGCGGTGATTTATTTGCGTTCTCTCTCAGTGTCACCGTGTTGACTGTTGTTGGTGAAACAAACCAAAGAAGCTAAATGAAGAGGAAAGTAATGTGGGATTATGAAATGACAAAAGAAGGCATGTGTAGTTTTTTTTGTCTCTCTGGATCTCTGTCCAAATTTCAACAGTTTCTTTCAAAATAAATTAGGAATTTGTCTAGTTTTATTATTATTTTTTAGTAAAGGTTTTTCTTTCTTTCTTTTAAAAATAATAAAAAAATGTTTTTTTCTTATCTCATCTTCTGCTAAAAAAAATATATTGGGAGATTCAGATTAAATTTATAAATATCGTGTAAATTGGGTGTGGTGGCCGGTGGGTGGTGCACACTTGCCTCGTACTCGTCACCGGCGCGACAATACCATGTGGTGTTTGCCCATTCCGTCCTCGGCCACCCAAGAACCATCCGGTTCCCGAAAAACAGTAAAAACCGCCCAAATCGGTAATCTCTTCCTTCCTGGCAGAACATGAAAAATATTGAAAACGGTGCCATCGATTTGCTTGTGAAACTGTCAATTGCCTTCCAATCTGTTTGGCAACTCATCTACTCATAAACCCCTTCCACCTTTAAACCACCGCGACAAACTGAACTTTCCCGCGCTTCCAGCCATTCCCGCCATAAATTGGAAGAAGCATAACGATCAAATCAATGGAACCATGGGTACCGCTCTTCAACATCTTCCTCAACTCTCCAACTTCGGAAACCGAAGCATCTCTCTGGTTACAGCAATCGTTCAATCCCTCATCGGCCACACCAATCTCTACATCCTCTTTCGTCTCTCTACTTGCCAAACCCACTGATACTCTTCTCACCAGCTCGTCTCCTCCTACCACGAAGAAGTATGATTTTTCAAGACCCAGTTTCAAAATTTTTTATTTTTATTTTGGTTAATTTGTTTGTATCACTGTTTTTGGTTGGTCTTACTCTAGCTTGTTATGGGTCATTAACAGAGTCATGTTTATCCAGACGCTATCCAGTATGGTTCAGGTGAGGATAATTTCGTTTCTTGACATTGAGCGAGCGAGGTTTTGCAAAAGGGACCTGTGCGAGTTGGTGAGGGGCTTATGGGAGGAGAGTGAGGGGGTTGATTTTTGGGTGAAGAGGGCGGCACGCAATCTGTTTGATAAAATGTCTGATTCAAGTTATGAGTGGATTTCTGGGTTGTGTTTGGATTCTGGGGGAGAGAGAATTGATGAAGAATTTGAATCTGTGCCAAGTTGGCTTAAGGATGTGGCAGCTAGTGGTGGGGAATTGTGCTTTCCTTGGCTTCCAGTGTCTGTTGATGAATTGAGGTCAAGGGAATTGTTTAGTAGTAATGAGAATGAGCAAGATTCATTGAGTGAAGTTGGAGATGGTGGAGGAGGTCATGTGAAGGAAGTTGTTGAGGACATGGAGATTGACGGTGAGGCAAGTGCTCCTTTTGTAGGTGAAATTGAAAATGTGGCAGGGAGTTTGAAGGTGAGGGTTATGAACTTTGAGTCTACTTCAAAAACCATGGAGTTAGCAAATGAGATTCGCCAACTTTGTTTACAGAGAGGAAGAAAAGGGGGTTCTGCTATTTTGGTTCTGATTGAGCTTTGGAAAGTGGATGATGAAATTGCCTCAATTATGCTTTCCCATCTTCCGAACGGGAATGAGGATGATCTTAGTTGGCCTAGTCAAGTTTTGTGTTCAATAGTGCTTCCTAAGATGTTGGCTCTTGAAGAGCCAGCTTCCCGTGTGCTAATGGTGGCAATTATAGAGTACTGCAAGCTTCATCAAAGAGCTGCTGAATATGCATTATTGTTTCCATTGGTGATGAGAAAGGGTGGTATTAACAACCCCATATGCGATGTGATCACGAGAATCCTGAAGGAATGCTTGCACCCAGCTCATGTTTCTGCTTTCTGCCAAAAGTTGCTGTGTGATGTGGAAGTTGAAAGATTCATCATTCTTCCTTTTCACGAGGGCCTTGTTTCTAATGAACTGGTATGGACAGAATCATTGTTTAACTTGTTCCAGAATATCTTAAATCATAATATTCAGTTAACTCAGGATTCAGTTGATCAGCTAGTTGTTGGGGTTCAGGAAATGGCCCAAAGGTTCTCTCGATCTCTGAAATTTGGAAACTTCTTTCTATGTCTAGTTAACAAGTGTGCTTTGCTATTAGGGCCTCATAAGGCTTTATTGTCTAAAGCAGTTAAGCAGACCAATACACTTGTGACTAATTCTATACTTTCAAAATTGGCTAGCCTCTAATTCTTATATATGATGATCTTTGTTATTCTTATTATTATTGCTGCTGTTGTTGTTGTAGCTATACTATTACTATTGTTATTTTAAGGGATGCTCAATCGATGTCTAAACAGCTACTGTTTTTTTTGTAATCATTTATAAGGCTTTGTTTTCCAAAGTGCTCTCAGAAAAGAAACAGTAAGTATGGAATTTGGAATAATTGTCGGAATCCATAATTACATTTTAATTTTATTATTAGACAGTAAAAAAAGTGCTTTGTTTTTATATGGAAATAAGTAGTACAAATCACAAAGAAACCACTGAATGAGCATAAGATGTGGTATTTGTAGTTTTAGGCACGAAGGCTATGGGAACCATTGGTCATTTTCTTCATGGATTCGAACCTAGGTCCCTTGCCTGAAAATTTTGTGGTGGCATAAAGCTTTAGGTATTCCTTAAAACTGTAATGGTTGGGGTAACAGAGTTTTGGAGCAGGAGAAATAATGGCATCACCAGCAGGATTGTAAAAGGTGGCTATAGAGAGTCTGCTTCCATTCATGTCGGTCATGACACGGTGCAGAGTGCTTTTGTACCTTCCATTACTGAGCACTTCCACTTGGTCACCGGTGTTTATAAAAATAGTGTTGTTCTTTGATGGAGGGATTTCCATCCATTTCCCATCTTTCAAGAATTCAAGACCTGGGACTTGATCGTCTTGGAGCAAGAGTATGATTCCACCAGCATCTGTGTGCTCTCGAAGCCCTCTCACAAGCTCTGGCTGAGGACACTGAGGATATTTTGCCACCTTTGTTCCCACCGAAGGACCGGTATTGCCTGAGAAAGCTTCTTTTATGCTGTCCTTCTCTAATCCAAGATTCTCACACAGAAGTTCAGAAAGCTTCTCTGCTAGCTTAATCAGCTGAGTGATGTACTCGTCCATTGTTTTGCTGCAGGTACGCATCTTTTGAGTTAACATGCATACATAAGTACACGAGGGCACGTTCATTCTGAATAATCATGTTATAGGGTTTGTATGGTATGATTAGTGAATTATATCGAGTTAGTCCAATAGACTCACCGAAGATCCTCTGAGAGGTTTGGGATCTCATTGATGTTGGTTGTTGGGCAATGCCGAATAAAGAAACTGCTTTCCCAGTCTATATCAGTTGCATTTTGTTCGCTCATCAGGCTTTTAGCAACCTGTGATTCATAGAAGCTTTGTTTCAGATTTTCCTCGTAGTGCAGGTTCACCAAATGCTTGACCTTCTCCATTAACTGCTTCTCAATTCCATGATTCTCTATCTGCAGAAAATCGTCAGCGCTACAATGCGCATGGAATGCAGATTACATGAAGAAAACAAAAATGAAACCATACAGGTTAAATATCAGTACCTGAAAGAAGCCCCATTTCTCACAAGCTTGATGCAGAAGTGCCATTACTTCACCTCTCTTCTGGCCTTCTAGCTCACTGAAGTCTATCAATGGGATCTCCATCTTTTTCCTTCTCTTGCTCAAGCTGTACCAAGAGGAGTGCTCGTATGAGTGTATATATAGACCAAGAGACAGGTTAGTTTTTATATTTTTAACTAAATTGTAGTTAGTGGCAGTTAAACAGTTTAGTTTTTTTAAGGTTAATCATAGCACCATTGGCCATTACATTATTATTATAGTGCCTTGAAAAGAGTAAAGTCCCATAACTTATGTCCCAGTTCAGTTCATCTCCATGTGATTCAGTGCCCGTATTCTTTCATCTTCTAATCAAATTGGCAATCTGTTTTACTTTGGATTTAAGTATAGTCGTTTACTTTCATTTCCCTAAGGAAAAACTTTCCCTGGTTAAATGATTTTGCCCCTTGTAACTCCCGCCATTTGAATTTCTTCCCCTTGGCAGTTGGCCCTGTATCTGTTTAAGTCAACTAACATCAACTTCTTTTTCATCTCATTTGCATTGCACTTGGTGTAAGCTTTGAGTGGAAAATAGGAATTGCGAGAATTAATGGATCGATTCGTGTGTCGTGAATACTTATTTGTTGAAATCATTTTACCTTACGATGAACTGAACATGATTAATCTAGAAATAACTGTGGTTTGGATTTTAAAAAAGCTACCCCCTTCTATCGTAATTTGTATTGAGATAAGCTCTGGTTGACAACATGTCAATTCAATACTTACAATTCAACCTAACTCTCACTACTATCATTTTTTTAATTTATTTCTGTGGAAACCTTTCCTCCGATTGAGATCATTCACTTGGAGGTAGAAAAAATAAAATAAAATAAATACTATGGTTTAGAGTCTTTAGACAAATCTGTGGGCATTGTTTTGCAAAATCAACAATGGTTGTTGTCTTCATCAACAAGTTTCTCCAATCTGTTACTCATCATCAATGGTTGGATGACTCATCCCACCAAATTTGAGATCTCATTTTCTTCTTCTTTTAAAAAAGCTACTACTATTTAATTCCCACCATCTGCCCTATCTTTCATTAGTTTCTCGATAAATCTGTGGGCTGTTTGGACTTTGTTGCCTCTAAACAGCCAATGAAAAGAGAGCATGGGTCCATTTCACCAAATGTAAAATGTCAGAATATATATATTCCCACAGCACTGCACCAGTACTGCTGCTACCACACCCGATAAAACAATAGCAGCCGTTTTGGCATTTACTAGTACTTGATGTTCTCTACTTCTTGTTAACAACCGTTTCATGTGGACTGGGTTCTTGGCCCTTCGTCGGGTAGGATCGAAGCTTCTCACAGTTTAAAATAATATATTTTGGTGAATAGAAGGTTTAAATTGAAAAAAATAAGTATAAAGTTTAAATTAATACGATCATTTGTATTACAAAGTCTTCCTGTATTAAAAAACCCGTTAAAATTTACTACTTTTTGAATTGGGATTCCAATTATCACGGACTCGAGCAAAAACACACTTGGGCCAGAAGCATATCAATCGATTCCACATAAATGGGCTCGTACGTATACACTTAGCCCAGTAAATGTGAAAAGTAAGGCCTATAATTTAGCCCAGTAGCCATGTGGTTGACAAATCGATCACGTGGTGACATTTACAAGTAGCCACTAGGCCCAATACTGCTTGACGTAGCGCCTTTGGGCGGTCTTGGCAGGGTTCGAGCTAGCTTGGGACAGAGGGTTCAGGAAGATTGTTTTACGGAGCGATTCTGAAATTGTGGTTAGTTTTTTAACAAAAACAGATTAAAAATAAAGAATAAGATCAAGAAAAGATAACGATTTTTGACCAAAAAAACAAAAGAAAAGATAAGGTTGAAAATTAGAACAAGTGAAAAAGGGAAACTATCACTTATGGGCATTATTGGAGGGCTTACTTTGGTCCTTAAATTTCTCCTTTGGTAGGTGTACTATAGGAATGAATAATATTATATTATTATTGCTAATTGTTTTTCCTTTTATAATACTCCTAATTAATACTCCCTCCGGTTTTTAATAAATAATTTTCTGAAACAGTAACATTTAGTAAAATAAACACTAAAAAATCAAATAAAATGTACAGTAATATTCAGTAAGAAAACGTCATTTATTAAAAAACAGAGGGAATAATTAGTAATCTTTGTTTTCCACAACCTATAAAAAAGGACTATATGCTAGTACTTCTTTTTGCACCACTAACTAG
This sequence comes from Viola odorata, assembly GCA_963691705.1. Taxonomy (NCBI): domain Eukaryota; kingdom Viridiplantae; phylum Streptophyta; class Magnoliopsida; order Malpighiales; family Violaceae; genus Viola; species Viola odorata. The sequence continues at coordinate 5,209,271 of OY829546.1, forward strand.
TTCTGCTCGAGTGCTTTATGATTGCCTTGTTACCTAGGTCAAAAGATGGTCACCTCTAATGTCAAGTTCATGACTTTCATGGTCATTCTTGTTTTGTGTTACTCTTCTCAACGTATTACGAAAGATTAAAAAAATATCTACAGAGATTGATATATTACGTTATACTCTCTCCATTCACAGATAACTGACGTTTTGACTTTTGACACACATATTAAGAAAATTGGATGTTCACTATTTCAGACAAAAAAAAATTGTACTTTTTTTTGAACGTACGTTCGAGAAAAAATTCGGAGTAAAATTGTCTCAAACAGTGAGTCATTCGACCTCTTTAATATGCGTGCCAAAAATCAAAGCGTTTCTGGACGGAGGGAGTAAATACTTAAATATTGTATTGCATTTATTTATTTTTGTTGTCAAAGTCTTTCATCCTTTTCTTGTCAAACCATTAAAGATCCAGAAAAAATAAATATCTGATTGTCAAACGATGTCAAATTGTTGACTCTTGATTCTTATTCAACGGCCATGATCGCATGGAAAACTTTGACCTTTGACCTTCCTAGACGATGTGAGGAAAGGAACTAGTACGTATTTTTTCAGTCGATTAATACACTGTAACATTGGTATTATACCAAACAAATTAAACTCGAGGACTGTATGGTAATTTCCATCAACCTCTTTCTGTTCTCATTTCGCCAGCTTAACGAAAACATATAACACTTTCCCTCTCGATCTTCCAAAAACCAGAAATATTACCCAATTTAGATTTGATTGATTCCTTCAGCCTTGCGTGAAACCGCAAAATCTTACAAACCTACGCCGGTGGCAATGAGGTTAATTTGGTTGCCGTTCGTCACTTGGGCGCTTCTTCTTCTTCTCCCCCTCGCGCCCACTGAGTCAGTCGTCGAGTCGGACTCATCAGTGCAGATCAATGCATCGACACTGGAGATCAATGGGACCGCCAAGTTGAATGGGACGCTAATCAAAGGAAAAGAGGACAGCTTCGCCGACATGTTCGATCGGGCTCTGGAGAAGGAGTTCAATGAAACCGACCAAGGCGAAGGTTCGTCCACACTAGATCCGAGCTCTTTCTGCGTTTGTGTGAATCTACATTTCTGGCCTTCTCTTGGGCAATTCATGTTTCTTGTTTCGCGGGAATTTTAGGGAAAATTTAGAATTTAAGCTGGTGATTTTGATTATCACTGTTATTATTAATCAAATGCTTGATTAAAATTGTTGTCATTTGTTTTTTTTTTCCAGGTACAGACCCACAAAGCTTTAATAACAGTGTTGCTGGACAACAGGTGAGTGATCACTACTTGAGATAAAATAATTAAGCGTGGATTTGCTAAATATTCTAATGGTCATATTCAGCTGCCGTTTCTGTGTAGCAGTGGCCTGAGTACTCATGTGTAACTGGTTGAGTGAACTTTAGGAATGAATCTAAGGGTAGTGAAAAATGGCGGGGAGGGAAATGGATTATGGCTTAGTTAGGACATAGTGTTAGGTGAAGAATATAGGGACTTTAGATTATTTTTTCTACCTTTATTAGGTTATTATGTTGGACTGAACTATGGGGAGAGTGTTCATGGGGAATAGAATCCAACACTTGTGTCTTCTGATGAAATATATTTTTTTTCAATCAGATTCCTAATCTCTGTTTTCAAGCTTTTTGTATTCTTTATTTCATATTACTGCTTGGTTTCTATGATGGTTGATTGGCGTGTGTTTGTTTTTTACCAGGCAGTTTTGGAAACGGTTGCTAGAGTAAGGTCCAAGAGAAATGACACCAAGGATGAGAAGTACGTGGTTATGTCTTTCTTGAAAGTTGAGATTTTCCCTTCTTTTTTCTTCCTTAAACCCTTGAAAAGAAGTGGTTTTTTTTGACAATGCCAATGAATGGCGTTGTATAAGTTCAGCTTCACTTTCCCAAATTGGAGAACTGCTGACACCTTAGTGAAATGTTAGGTCTTTTCAGTTTCATGATGTTTTCAATCTGGACAATGAGAATCGAGTGGAAGATACACCAATGTTGATTGATCGGAAGGTATGTCTATTGCACAGCATTTTACCTTTTAAAGAAAGAGAATATTCAATTGGAAACTCTATACTGTCAGCTTCTTCTTATACAATCAGTTATTGCATTATATTTCAATGTTTGAACTTCTAAGTTGCATATCAGAGGGCCAGTTATATGAAGCTGATAAAATTTTGTTCACTTTGGAAACCTTACCTTCAGGACAACGTTTTTATAATTTCAAATACAAAATCCAAGTTCCCTGTGCTACAACTGGACTTAAGGTTAGCCTCATTGTTCTTCTTTTTCCTGTTTTTGCTTTATTGCAGGATACACATGACTAACTGCCATTTATTGGCTCATCTTTCTTTCTCAAATTGCTATGTTTACAGATTGATATCGGACCTGGTAGTTGTCATTGTTTCTGCAACTTGCGGTGGTATTGCCTTTGCATGCGCTGGACAACCGGTTAGACCAACTTTATTCTGCTACGTTTGACTATATGAAATCGTCCCCTCTCTATCTTATCGTTTCTGCTGCATTTATACCTCGATAGGATTTGCTTTGTTGATTTAACCATGTAATCTCTTAATTTTCTGTCATAGTTACTACAAATCTCCTGAAAGAACCTTTTTTGTTAATTTCTACTGTTCCAGGTTATTACTGGATATCTATTAGCAGGATCTGTCATTGGGCCTGGTGGGCTTAGCTTTGTCAGTGAAATGGTTCAAGTATGTTACTTTACTTTATTTATGTAGATGTTAGTTTACTGGTTACTATTCTCTCTCGCTAAAAAGCAGCAGGCGCTTGCTACATACATTCATTTTTCGTCTGACCTGTTCAAACAGGTTGAAACAGTGGCTCAGTTTGGCGTGATTTTTCTTCTATTTGCCCTGGGCCTTGAGTTTTCCATTACAAAGGTTTGCCTTTATTTTCCTGCCTCACTTGCTTACCAGTTGGTTGCCAACTGTCTCATTCTCTGTTTGTCATGGACGCAGCTTCGTGTTGTGCGGGCGGTTGCTGTTCTAGGGGGTCTTCTGCAAATATTCCTCTTTATGTGCTTATGTGGAACAACTGCCTCGGTAGGTGTAGCATAGGCTTGCATGTTTTAGATATAACAGAAGCACCACAATCACGACTTATTCACTTGAAGCCTCAATTTATGTGCATATTTTCTGGAATTAAGATCTTTGGTTGTATCCCTTTTTTCTAACTCTTGATTAACTCTCTTTTTTCCCATTTCTGTAAATATCACTGTGTGTTGGTGGAATTGTTTTCAATTTTCGTGAAAGTGGGCATGTTTTGGTTATTGTCTTGAGATGTTTGAGTGTTGTTGTAGGGGCATCTACTTATTAAATATAAGTTAAGCATGTATTTATTAAATATATGTTTGAATAAGACATCTGCTTCTTTCCTAAATAAAAAATAAAAAAACAAAAAATTTACAGTCTTCTAACTGTTGTTTAAGCTTCTGCTCTTTTACTCTGTCTACAAATATATGCTGCTGCCTTTTCAGTTATGCGGTGGCAAACCTTCAGAAGGGGTATTTGTTGGTGCATTCCTTTCCATGTCTTCCACTGCTGTGGTAAAACTCTATGCGTGTCTTTTATTATGCATATTTTTATGTTGATTGCAGATAGTATGTTTAGTCTGAAAATTGCATTCCAATTTATCTAGTTGATTAGTCTGTCTTTTATTTAATATTGTTGTTTCTGTTTGAAGAACGTCTCATTTTGTCATTTCTGCTTTACCAAGGTGCCTGGTGCCTGATGCCTGGTAGGGGAAAGTGAAGCCCCTAAAAATTCATGTTCTTTTCCTTCCATTTTAAAAGTTATTTCTTTTTAAGTTGGCTTTTTTTGGATCTTTCTCCTAGACCTGTCTCAGTACTACAGTGTTGGTTAGTGCTTTTCACAAGCATTTGTAGTTAAGAACCAGTTTTTTTGTTCCTTCTAGGATGTCATTTGGTGTTTGACTTCTTAAAACTCTGTTTGTGGATCTACATTAGACAGCAATGCATGCTACATTGTTGTTTCTGGTTGTGATTTATTCTTTCAAACATGCTGCTGATAGAACTTTCTGACATAATCAAAATGAAGAAAAATGAAAAGCGTTGGGTATATTAAGTTGTTTTTTGAGTTTATTTTGGTAGGGTTAGTAGACTTTCTGTCTTTTGTAGTTTAATGTTACTTCCTCAATAGTTCTGCTGCATTATCTACAACTTCTGCATGTACGCAGGTTTTGAAATTTTTGATGGAAAAGAATAGTTTAGGTGCCCTTCATGGTCAGGTCACTATTGGTATCCTTATCCTGCAGGTATTAATTTTCTAACTCTTTACCTATATCATAGTATGCTGTATTACTTCCATTTGATATATCAATAAACTACATGTTAATTTTTTTCTCTTACGCCAATGTCCACTCATTTTTCATGTATTTGAAAATTGTCTTTATGCTTACCAGGACTGTGCAGTAGGTTTGCTATTTGCTTTGCTCCCTGTTCTTGGTGGCTCTTCTGGTGTTCTGCAAGGAGTAATATCCATGACCAAATCGTAAGATCAAATGGAGCACCCTTGTATTGTGCATTCACTGCATTTAGAGAACAATATTTCACATACTAAATAGCCAACATCAGAGTTAAATCCTCTTGACAGATTAGGTTATAGATGTCAGCTCTCTTTTCTAAGTGTTTTTTCATGATGTTGGTCATTCCTTGGTGAACTTCGCATGTACTATGAAGTTTGTGGAAATATATGTAGAGATCACTTCAGAAGTCAAAACTCTTAGGCAACCTGGCATCCCCAAATATATATGTCCCTAATAAATGAGGGCCACTGAGTGCAGACCACCCATAACATTTTTTACTTACATATAGCGTGCTTAATGTTTTTGTCTTTGTGACACCCAACTGCCCCTTGCATTAATGATTGGGTTTGTGGTGTGTATGATCTGTAGTTTTTTGGAGCAATTCACCAGTTTAGTATCAGATCCATCTATTCCTATTCTCATATTATACATTTATATTCTTCAGGCTGGTGATGCTAGTTTCATTTTTGGCAATTTTGACTATATTGTCTCGTACTTGTGTGCCATGGTTCCTGAAGCTTATGATAAGCCTATCATCACAGGTAAAACTCGATCACATACTTTGATGCTGTTAACAAGGGAATTTTTTAACTGAATTTTTGTTCATGCAGACCAATGAGCTCTATCAACTGGCAGCAGTGGCATTCTGCTTAATTGTTGCTTGGGTTAGCTCTTGTCCTTGTTCTCTTCATTCATAACATGTTCTGCATATACTTAACAAAATTCATTTTATAGGAAGAAATTGTTGGATGGATTGATGATCTTTTACATATTGTTTACGATGAAGTAAGAAGTTATAGAAAGGGAAAATATTCACCCTAGCTAACTAACTATTACGTTCTCCTCCTTCACACATGCATGCAAAATTAATGTATACCTACATGTAAAGCGTGGATTGTTTATATTTCAGTGTAGTGATAAGTTGGGTCTGAGCCTTGAACTTGGATCTTTTGCTGCGGGAGTGATGATATCAACAACAACTGATCTTGCTGAACATACCCTTGAACAAGTAAGACTTTTCGATGATCTGTTTCAGAAATCTTTACTGCTGGCCAAGTTTCATTATATTCTTCTTATTCAGTTTCCTTTTGACCAAGTCCTTATTTACTTTCTTAGCAAAAAAAAAATCATTATTTAGTTTTAGCTCATTTTTCATTTATTGATGATTTGTGTACTGTTCAATTTTTTTAGGTTGATCCCATTCGGAACTTCTTTGCTGCTCTCTTTCTTGCCAGCATTGGGATGTTAATACATGTTCATTTTCTATGGAATCATGTTGATATTTTACTGGCAGCTGTACTATTGGTGTTTGTCATAAAAACTATCGTGGTTACAACTGTTGTCAAGGGCTTTGGCTACAACAATAAAACATCGCTTCTTGTAAGATTTAAGGAACTACCAACTCTTAACATATTTCCTTTTTAACTGATATAAATGTTCCATGACAAAAACTTAAGTTTCTTAATATCTGTAGGTTGGAATGTCTCTGGCTCAGATTGGAGAATTTGCGTTCGTTCTCCTAAGTCGTGCCTCTAATGTTCATCTAGTTGAGGTCAGTGTTCAATTCAATTAATGACATGTTCTTTCAATATTGTGTGATACCCATTCTATAGCTGACACTTTCAAATCTTGAATGCGCATTGTTTGTTTTATTCGGCACTAACAAAATAATCGTTTTATTGAAAATATGGAATATGACATGCATTAAATTTCTGTTGAAGCTATTAGCTCCACAGTCTGAGGTTAGGAAATCAACACAAAGCAAATTAGTTTAATATTCTGTTAGTTTGATTCGTATCTCCAGTTGTTCTAATTCTTAGCTGAGCTAAGTTGGTCTGAGATTTTCTGTGTTGTTGACTTCCAGTCAGGGTAAAATCTTCCAACCAGTTTTGTTATTGGGGCCGAATTAATGTCTAATTTCTGGATTTAGTACAATTTTTCTCTTGTTGAGATTTAGTGATGTGTTTGCCCCTTGACCATCATCGTACACCTAAGCTAGGACTTCAACTATTGACCTCCCTGCCAAGAGTTTCAATCAATATGGCCAATACTAAGTATAAACCAGTAAATGGAACATATTGTGCTTTACTTTCAAGCCAAATGTTCACTTCATGGCTCTTTTGTTTGCATATGCACTCCATTTATTGACATCTTATCTAACTCGTCTCGTTGCAGGGTAAATTGTATCTGCTTCTGCTTGGCACAACTGCTCTGAGTCTGGTAAGTAAGCTTGTTTTATGTTCTTAGTGATGTAGTGGTGCAACTTGTAGCTCAGGGTTCTCGAGAAGGGTCGCATAGAATTTGTTTTATTTTTTACTTCTTTTTTTGTTTTACACGAGCTTGTTCAGTGGTGATGGTACTAGCCTATTTTGAGATTTTGAGATATGCTCGATTCATAATGGCACAGGTGACTACACCATTGCTTTTCAAGATGATTCCTGCTGTTGTACGTCTTGGTGTGCTCCTGCGATGGTTTTCCCCAGACAGTCCAAGCGAGGTAAGCATAAGCCTTCTCATCTCATGGGGCAAATGGTTGCGTTGATTAGAATTTTGTGTGGTTTCGGTTGGTCCAAGTGTTTTGAGGTGTTTTTTTTCAAAATGATTTTCATCCCAGATTGGATATAAAGGAGATACATTTCGGTCAGACAGTGCTAAGCGTATTACTTTGATGGTCCAAGGCTCTCATCATGATTCATGATATTAAATAAAGTATGCATCAGTAAGTGCAAATTTCTGCATTTACCTGATGCGGTTCTTATACTCTGGAGGACAGGTGATCAAGAGCGCTAAGGCTGTCGATTGACCGAGGGAACGTAATTGTTGTCCATCGCGAAAGCTCTTCTTTTTCACTGACTTCCCACAACTCACTCCCCCGGACGGATGATTAATGATTATACCAGTTGAGATGAACAGATCGGTAAATATAACGCTAATGCCTACATACTTGTAATTTTCTGATTCAGGTCATCTCACTACTCGATGATGATGATGACCGGTTTTGTGTAAAATAGCATCCAATTCCATAATGTAAATTCATTCCAATCTTTTCAATCTTTTGTTGTCTTTTTGAACTGTACATTTTTTCTTCATTCTTTTTATAAATAAAAATAAAATAAATGTAGCAGTACTCGTCACTCGCGCCAGTTGCTATCAGAATAATATTTTACAACACATTTTTGTTGTTTTGTTTGTTTGTTTGCTATCAGAATAATGTCCTCTTGCCCTTGGCCGCTTGCCAATTTAATGTCTCTATTTTTTTTCTTTCCATGTTCACATCTGAGAAAGAGTGTGTTGCATTTTAATAAGTAGCGTAGCCATGGAGTGGTCCGTTAGTTAAAATTGAACTCAAACCCACCACAACCACCCGAGTTTCACTTACGTCTATGGAAAGAAAACAGAAGACTGAAACCCTCAAATTCGATCATCCTTACAAAATCCTGCCTCACTATTGTGGGTAAAAACACAATCTTTAAGAAAACTCATCAGTCTGATTGGACTTGGTGGTGGATGGAATCATGGAAATATATAGATATTTCTGAGCTAAAAATAGGCAGGCAAGAAGTGATAATGGTGCGTTTTGATAGCATTTGGTTTGTGCATGTATGTAGTGGAAAGTCAGCCACAGAGCTGGCTGGAGGTCGAAAAACAAGAAAAATGTATAAGTAATTGTTTTCTTCTTAAGGTAAACGCCTGCACCATTGGTCTAAGCTAGAACAAAAATTGTGATAGGCTGCCAAGAAGTTTGTTAATAAAAACAAACATTAAATGAAAAAAGTACAAACATTCTTCCCGACCCAATTAAAGAAGTAAAATTCTGAACTACAACTATTCATAAACTAAAATTAATCGTGTTCGCGCTATGTTAATTGAATAAGAGGTAAAATATTCTCAATGGTAAGTAATTTTTTTTACATATTATCGAATATGCAATCTTTTACTAAAAAAAAGAGAGCATCAAATTATTCACATCAATCATTTATTGTTGTCAAATGAATTGTTGAAGGTGTGGAAGTGCATTGGGCAGTCTAGGTAGGTGGACCGTGGAGTGAAACCTAATTAAAAGTCAGCTGCGACTTCTGCGATTTGTTAATTAATTGAACTCATTCCATTTAAAATTCAGAGCTGGCATCAAAAATAAGTTTGCTTTTAAATCATAAACTTAATTTATATAACGTTAATAACAACCACATGACACTTAAGTTATAGTTTAATTACCTCCATGTTTTTTGACATTGGAACCAATGAATAAATACGTTTTTTATTAATGTACAAAAGTAACAATCTAATAAGTCGGTTTGAGCTCGTTCTATGTCTAAGGCATTTTTTTAGGTCTATTTTATAATTCAATTTCTAAGATTATATATAAAATACGTGTAATAATAATCTGTAATTAAGGAAAGGAAAAAGAAATATAGATATTAGGACAAATTTCACAAAAAAACAAAGGTGGTGGTCTTAAACAGGGAAAGAAAAGATTTGAAGATTTTGCAATTAAGTTTTGAGGTGGACAAATAATCGGTATCCACCACAAGAATTAAGATACGTATGTTCAACATCGACATTGGTTGAAATGTCACTATATCTCAAAAGTGAACATAATTATTGTACGATCGATCTCAAATTACGTCACGTGTTACCTTTTTAACCTGAATTATAATATAATTATAATAGGCATCTTTTTAATTTTCTTTTTTAGAATTAAGAGAGATGTAAAGGAACAAACAAGTGGCCATCCCCAAGTTAGAAACAAAAAATGTAGGGTGGCATTTATTCGACAAGAAGTAGCTAGAAAATTTTGGTAATTAATTAACTTGCCTTCTTGTGTACATTTATTTAGGCCCTTATATTTTCAGAAATTCCAAAGAAAAACAAAAGAAACAAAAGCTAGCTAGCTACTGCACCTGCAAATTGTGATGTGCCCATTTCCTAGTCACACAAATAAAAAAAATCATAGTGATATAAAAAGGTGCCTTGCCTCTCAAGTCTGGGTGGCTAGCTAGCTTCGGCCAGAAAGGAGGTGGCCTCGAGTTGCACATGCTTCAAGTTGTTAACCAGTCTCACCCTTTTGGCATTTATGCTTACTCGAGGAAGGTGCTAGAGAAAATAAATGGTCCCATTCCCATATACATCTCTTTCAACTTCAATGCCATGCTTTGCGACAAATCATTATATATATGCTCTTTTTTTCATGCAAAAAGTGCACTATAGTGATGCAAAATTATACCCTAATAATTTTTTTTGAGAAAAAATTATCCTTAATCGATTCGAGTATTTCCCACTCACACTTTAATTACATTAGTTTAATCATAAAAACAGTGAGAGTCCATAAGTGGGTTTATAATTACGGAACTCTAATGGTAAACTTCACCTAGTTAATTATTTATGTGCGTAGAGTATAAGGTGTAAGTTTACAGATGTTCAAGTAGTCAAGAATTACTTATGTATTAATTAATAGTTACCAATATATGATCTCATCCATCCAAACAACAGAAGAAAAGAAAAGAAAAGAAAGAAATGTTGATTCTGGTTACAAGTAGGGATGGCATCAACCCATTCATGTAGTATATCCATGGTTTGTTATTGCCTTTGGAGAATTGGGATACAAAAAGTAGTTAGGTAAGGTTGTAATTGATACTAAGAGTACTATAGTGGAAGATGAGAGAGATTCCATTGTTACGGATTATATTTTAGTAGTCTTATAAAATCTATGTGCCATATAATATAACAATTAATAATAATAATTACAAGTGCAGAATTTGGTAGCCACAGTATGTCACTTAATGTGACAGCTTAATTTTGGTCCGACAACTTAATAATCAATTGAAACAATTTAAATTTACACACCACCTCCTCAGACTTAATTATCAAATTAATTATATCTAGAATATGATTTGATTTTGGAAAAGAAAGATTACATATAACAGATAGTGATGGTTACATTTACATACTACATAGGAAATAATCTAACACTGGTAATCTGAGACTCATTTTTGTAATTGTAGAACTTGAAAATTGGGTACAAAAATTATTCCATCTCTTTGGTAACTTGGATACATACATGATATTGATAATTTTGTTAGGAAAAACTTAATCTAGCTAGTAGATAAGGAGGGGAGTATACGTAGGGGATTGATTACTGCCTTCCAAGGAAGTTGGAGCAGCAAGTGTGAGCTCTAGATCAGGTGCTGCAGCAGTTTTTTCGTCTTTCAAGGATTGATGATGATTTGAGGGTAGTACCCCAGATTTTGGCAACAAAAATGGAATCGAATGATCAAAATATACATCATCGACACCGATTCTTGTAGCTCTTGCTGTTTCTTGCACATCTTCTTGATTAGGTTCATCTTCGAAAAAGGGAATATTAAGGCCTAGTAGATCAGCTCTCATGGTTTCTTCCTGCTCATCTGTTGTTGTTGTTGTTGTGTTCTGATTAGAGTTTCTTGCCTTCAAATATTGATGAGATGCAAGAACTTGATGATCATTACAATAATGGCTACTTCTGCTCCCAACCTTATAATTTCCAAGACCAAGAAACATAAATAATAATCAATTTAATAATTAATTACAACCTCATCAAAACGAAATTGCAGATTTTAAGAAATTTGTGTTGTAATATAATTACCATGTCAAAGAGGCTTGAGCGTCTCTTCTTTTTGTTGAGGCTTGATTGGCGAAGGAAATACTTTTGAGCATGACTTGCAACTTGGGTTGGAGTTCTTGTAGTCACAAAATTCCTAGCAATGCCTCTCCAATCTCCTTTTCCTAGCTTCTCTAGCCCAAGTAGAAATGTTCTGTGCTCCTCCTCTGTCCATGGAACTCCTATAAATATAGCAATAAACCAAATCCAAAAGTCAAAAACCAAAGCAAAAAGATCAATTCAAGAATTCCCAAGAACAGCAAAGGAGGGATTATGTCTCGAGTTTGAGTCTCATAACTTGCAGAATTCCCAAGAAAATCAAGAAATGTGGCAAGAAAGCAATATTTAGTTATTTACCCTTTTTTCTTTCTTGGACTACTCTGCCTGAGAGGCCATCAGAGAGGTAGCCAATGGAGGTTTTGTGATCAGAGCTGTCATCAATGGAGATTCTTGAGGAGCAGAAAGAAGAAGAGGATGGAGATGAGGAAGATGACAAGCAATCCATACTGAAACTCTTTTTTATGAGAACAGAAGAAGCAGAAGGAGGAGGAGGAGGAGAAGAGGAGGAAGAAGAAATGTCAAGTTGGACACCAAAAAGTTTAAGTCCACCACTACCATCACCACCACCAACAACAGCTCCTAATCCTCCTCTGTAACTAGTACAGGTCCTTGAATTATGGCCTGTGTTCCCACAATGAGAGCATTTCCTGCCCATCTTCCACCAGACAAATAATCTCTCTTGGACTAATTAAAAACACACTCAATCACCCAAATTATAACCAACTGAGGTTTCAGAGAGAGAGAAATAGAAAGAGAAGATAGTGGCTAAAATAACAAACAATTTGGTGGTATATATGTGATGATGGAGTGAGGTGGGGTTATGAAAATGGATGCACACCAAGAAAAGATGATTGGATAGATATTGTTTATTATTGGATATTTTCCCAACTTGAGGAGCTTTTAATCTAATATACAAATGCATCTATCGATATATACTATTAGAATTAATTGTTGGTCTATATGTGATGATGGAGTGAGGTGGGGTTATGAAAATGGATGCACACCGAGAAACGATGATTGGATAGATATTGTTTATTGTTGGATATTTTCCCAACTTGAGGAGCTTTTAATCTAATATACAAATGCATCTATCGATGTATACTATTAGAATTCTTAAATATACAAAAATGTAAATTACCGGTTAAGTTCAATGTTTTCTTAAGATATTAATGACGAGAAATCCTAAACTCACTGCGTCAAACTAATTTTGTCTACATGAGTCGGTATATTACCACTTTTTAAAGGTTTCGTGATTCCTCTAGATCAATCTTAGTACTTATGTTATTGTTTTCTTTAATGTCAGTAATATCATAATCATATATACTTCTTTCTTTTTTAATGTTTTATGATTTGTTAATTACTCTCTCCGGTTTTAATTAACTGACTTTCTGAAATAGTAGATAAATTTAAAATAATAATTTTTGGACTACGTTTTCTTGACTATAATTTTCAATTTATTCATTTTTTATAGTATAATTACAATAATATCATTGTACCAAATTAATTGGTTGGGTAAAAAAATTAAGACAAAAAACAGAAGTCGTAATTATGACTCAAAATGATAGTTAATTTGAACCATATTTTTAGTAGAAAAATAACAGTTATTGAAAACCGGAAGGAGTATCTTTTAAACTAGATAACTTAGAAGAGGGGGATAGAAGAATAATAGAAAAATGAGAATTTGGAAGTTTGACATTAATTTGATCAACCAACACCATTTTCCAATCTTCATAATTGGAATATTAGGGAGAATTCACGAGGAAATGTAAAAAGACGTGAACAAATGTTACCTGGTTTTCAACGGTAGAAACGTCTAGAGAGTTTACAAGTAGGTTTGGTAAGATGGAAATTCTGTAATAAGTCAACAAATATGTAAAAAAGAATGGAGGAGACAAAAAAAAAATCAAAGTTCAATTTAGGTGTTAGACAACGTTAAGTCAGATTTTTTTTGTACTTTGGAAAATATATTGAAGTTCTAAATTTGTAATTTTAAAAGTCAATCGCAGAAACAAGTAAAAATAGGAATTTGTATCATTTTCATCAAATAAAAAATATAATGTTAAAAATGCATTTAAATAAATAAAAATTAATAAAAGCTATTAACATTCTAACGTTACTTATTTGTATATTCAAAGGAGGAGCAGATCTTTTATCGCAAATTAATGAAAATACTTTCTGAACTTGTCATGACCCTTGAACTTATATTTTTCCATTTTTCACCCTTAGAGATTCTGATTTTTGGGTCTGGATATATTATATATATGGCAAGACGCTCGTTGTAGCAGTCTTTATCCTAGTTACTACTAGTAACTACTACTTCTCAAGTAATGAATTAAATATGAAATATATGACATGAACAGACAATAAAAAATAAAAGCACACTTTAATTACCTCTATGACGTCTTAATGATCATAATTATGACTTCAGATAAAATAATTTTATCATTAATGATAAAAATCAAGTCCGAATTTCATCCAGAGGAGTATATATCATTCCCATTTCCTGAATAGTAAACTTAATAAAATATCCAAGTGTTAATTGAGATATTCATAGACATCTTCCTCAACTTGGATCAACTACTTCATTTAAGAAACTTTAAGTTGTTGTAATGTATGGACCAACTTGTTCATGATTCTTACGTACTAGCTACTGAATTTAACTAATGGAATGCATATTTTTTCTGGAATTTAGGAATTTGTATTCTTATTTTTATATGCAAGTCATGTCTTGTTGAACCAAATAATTAATGTAACTAAGCTGCATTTGAAATTCCACATAAGACTAGTTTAGCAGTATTATCATGTAAAGGAATCGGCTACCTATGTAAAACTAAAAAAAAGAGAACATGATGCCATCGGATTTGGAAGTGCTTTATTTTAACTCTTTTTTGACCTGATGAATCAGTTAAAATTGTTGTAAAATAATTCAAATTATACTTCAAGTTTTACTTTACAATAAAAACAAATTTACAGTTAAAAAATATTACCAAAAAAGTCTACACAAAACTTATGACGGGTCAATTCGATGGGAACATAAAAACTAATTTTCACATTGAGAAGAATTATTCTATCAACAGTGATGGCAAAGAAATAAAATATCCGAAAAAATCTCAACTTTAGATGCACACTATTCACTATTGTATACTTTTGTATGGAATGAGGTGTTGTTTATTACTAGTTGCCAAATAAGAAGCACTGAAGTTGCATATGATTTGTTCTGAGATCAACTTTTTAACGTTAAAGAGCACAACAAAAAGGCTCTCCTTTCTGTAACTTATGACCTATCCCTAGCTGTTCAACTAAAAAGGTAGTGCCATCACATCTCATTTGCTGTTTATAAACTTTTTATTTTTATGATTTTTCTTACAGTACCCGACGTTTTTCCTTTGTACTACGAACTTTAGCAATTCGTACAACAAAAACGAGTTTGTAGTTGAAAACTTTAAAACCTCCATTAACTCTTTTTGGAACTAAGTTAATTAAAAGTTACTCCACTAACTACCCTGTTAGCTCTAGTAAGCTTCTGAATAGGGAAAGGAAAAGAAAATCAGACCAGTATAACAACTTTTCAAAAAACAACCAAGGAAAAGCACAAACATGAAACAGGTGGTGCTATAGTTTGTGTTAAAAGAGTGACAGTTTATCTTTCTTTTTTTGTTTTCAAAAGTAATACTGTATTCTAAAAGAAATGGAATCAATGATGGTAATATGGCCACCCAAAGCATTTCCGCGCATTAACAAAAAAGATAGTACTAATAATAGTAACAAATTGAATCAAATGGTTAAAAAAATAGAGGTAGTCATTCCTTTGCTTAACATGGAAAGAGGGACAAATCTATTGGAACTTTGAATGTGGAAAAAAAAAGTAAAGGAAAGGGAACCCGACCACACTAGTCATTTTCAAAATAAAGGACTTTCAAGTTTCAACAACTAGTCCACGACTCCGCGCATATTCCTGTTTATGCTATTTGCACATAAGTTTTCTTTTCTTCCAAATGAATAAAGCCTCAATGATATAATTGCCACTGGAACAAAGTATTGATTATATCATGAACTTTTAAGACAGGTGAAATAGCCGCAGAGTTGCAGAAAGTCTAATGTATAAGCACTTTCCATCTTCCTATAAGCTATGGTAGCATGCGTAAAATGTGGGGGAGGGTGCCAACTCTCACTAGGTGTTGGTTGGCAATAACACTAATTTAAAGCTAAGAGATGTATGATACGATGTACCAAACAATAAAATACTCAGCTTCCCAAACAAATGACTGACTTAGTCTTGTTCTTCAGGAAGAAATAAATAGTATAAGGGAGTTTCTTCTTACCTGAAGAACGAACGGTACTGGAGCTTGGAAGTTGAAGATAAAAATTGATCTGCATCACATGATAATTACTGATAATCTCTGATATTCAAAATCTCAACTGAAACCAAGGAAATGATGTAGAAAATGAATGAATGGAAGGAAATGAGTGGTACAGGAATAGGAACAAGTTCTCCCATCGATTAAATTAAAAGAACAGGACAGTGACACACCAAAGGATGGCCTCATCCAATAAAATGACACAAATAAACTAAATCACCCAACACACTTTACATTCCAACTACTCATTTGTTATTGCAGCAGTGAGCAGTCTAAGCAATCACAAAGATAGTAAAAAATGAAGCACTTCTTATCATGCAAACTTCTTATGGCTGGGAAAGTTGATCATGTTAATCATGAAACACAGAAAGCATAATAAGACAACACAATGGTTGATACATCAGGAAGAATCAACCAAGTTCAGAGAGAACATACTAAAAATCTCTATGGGCATGAAAGAAAATCTAAGACTCAAGAGACCTTTTGAACAATATAGTATTCTTTTCATTCTCATATATTCTACATCAACAGCTACCCTAAGTTACAAAATTTAGCATACAATTACCTTTTTCACTTTTACCTAGTCTCAAAACTTCTGAGAATGTGCCTCTATTACTCTGCCTAATTCTTCCAGGAAGGGTCCTCCTTAAAATATAGATTACTCCAGCTTCTTCTTCATGTTACCATCCTTTTATTTTCTTTTTTCTCTTCTTTTGTAGAAGTAGAATAAAGAAACTTGAAAATTGCGACAGTAGTTCATCTTCCAGAACATGGACACGCCATTCATACCAAGCCAAATTCCTTTGTTGTATTTGCAGATAAACTTCTTCTGAATCGATGAAAGAGAGAAACTCAGCACAGGAACCTTTATGCACCATTCCAACTTCTGAATTTGCACACTCCACGACGGTTTTCTGCAAATGATGAACGAATAGATTGCACCATGGAACATATAACAGGGTATTTACCCAATTCCGCATCTTCTTCCTGCCAAATTCGGTTGACAACATGTCACTTCCAGATGTTCTCACAAGCATGCATGTGGACAGGAGAGGGAGAGAAAGAGGATAAAGAGCAGAAGGAAGAGGAGGAGGAAGGGAAGGGTGAGAAAGAGATGAGCAATACCACTCTGGTAAGGCGTTTGTCAAAGTCCACGGAACTAGCATCAACAGGCATGAATATCTTTCTGTAAGCCATTCTCAGACTCTTTATCTAGAATATTGCCAAAAATGTGTGAAGTTCATTCATACATGGTATAGAAAAACAGATGATTAATTATAAGAAAATAATTAAAGATATCAAGTAAAGCCTCCTGTTATGCATAACAGATAGAGTTCTTCAAACTATAATAAGAGAACACGGGTTACTTTAGTATTTTTGGTACATATTACACTGGTCAGAATAAAAAGTTTCAATCAATACCAACCTCTGTAGCTGTAAATCCATGGCGCCGAAGACCCTCCAAATTCAGACCACGAAGCTCTGTTCTTTCTCCAGTCACCATTGTGTACTTTGGGACATCTTGAGAAACCTGTGGGCATATGATATATGTTGAGTTAATTTCTTATGATTTCCTTTAAGCTACTCCATTCAGCACAAAGGCATGGCCAAACAACAAGGATATACACCTTTTAGCATACTCTGCTGTTTTATATATTGACATGGTTCGTAATTTGTGAGTAAAAAGGCCACCATGTATTCATCTTGGGCAAGTACATATGTAAGGACTTTTTCAATGCAGGACATCATAGAACAAAAAGTAAGGACCAAGGGTAAGTGAACATACCACAGATCCACCACCGATGAAAGAAAAAGAACCGATATGACAAAACTGATGAACAACAATTGCACCAGCAGTATGAGTATAGTCCTACATTTGCAACACTTGAATCAGATTCTAATCAGGCAATGATACAAGATAAAGCTATAAAGGATAAATTTGTTAGCTCCATTCATTTGGCAATAAGTTGAGGACTCACTTCAACAACAACATGGCCTGCTAGAAGAGTGTTATTAGCAAATATGTTATTGTTGCCGATGTCACAGTCATGAGCAATGTGGCAAGAGCCCATTATAAGATTGTTATCACCGATAACCTGAAAATTTGATGTTAGTTAGAGTATGAGCATGCAGTAAACTTCGCATATTTATGCTCATTTGAAGGAAAACATGATCAGCGAGTTCTTGTACCGTTCTATCACTTGACTTTGAAGATCGGTGAATTGAAGTGTGTTCTCTGATCTCGTTATTGTCCCCAATGTCAAGAAAGCATTCATCCCCTGGCTAAATCAATTAAAAAAGAAACGTTACTACTGACTAGCTTGTCCAGAAAACAACCCGACATAAACTTCAACTCTGAAATGCTTAAAGGAGGCCAGTGTTGATTTTTAAGTGAATGTGTTGGTTTGCCTGGATGGAGCAGCTACTTTGCACCGTAAGAATAACTTCAAAGAGAAAAATAAAACAAATGGCATGGACTGAGGCAGACGAAGAATGCCAAATTTATCCAATGCACCTAATAGGGGCCAAAGTCATAGCATTGGAGCTAAAAAGAAAACACTAATCATGACTTCAACTTTTCAGGATAACCAACCTCTCTCAACATTTTGGAAGTTCAATATCTATCTCAATAATAATAAAACAAAATAGTTCAAAATTACTCTCAAATAATTAATGAAGAATGTCAGAAAGACAGTTCGTTAAATATAGATTCCCAACCTGACATCAAACGTTCAAAATTAAGTAACAAACCACACTTCAAAATCAGCAACATCACCAACAAATATGCAGTGATTAATTAATATAAACAGGTATTGCATGATCAATCCATGGCGCTTGATTAAATTTGTTTAATATACTTTAACAACGCAACAAGAAGAAAAACACCTTATATTTTAAATCTTGGCATTTAACACCAATCACAGCATGATGACCAATCACATTGCTTCTTCCTATCACAGTCCGCCCAGGAACGTTATCTCCAACCACCGCACCACTGCATTACACCGCAAATTTCAGTTGTTAGCATCTTATTAGCACCTAAACTAATCTCAAGAGCAACAAAAAAATACAGAGTGAAGTCATGTGCTCACGCCATCAAGACACAGTGATCACCTAGCTCAGTGTTACCGAAAACATGACTACCGGGATACAGCTGGCAACCGTTCCCAAGCTTAGCAGAAGATCCAACGGTGCAAAACGGACCAATCGAAACTCCCTACAAAACAAAGTCGTAAGTGCTCAATCACTACAAAAATGTAACAGGAATGGGGAGTGAAAGCGGAGGAGAGAGAGATTCTCGTACATGGCCAAGGAGCGCGTTGGGGTGGACGATTGCGGAACGATGGACGGAGGTAGTTGCTGTAATCGGAGAATCGTCGGATGCTGCAGCATGTGAAGAATCTGAAGCGGAAACGGAGAAATGAAGTTAAAGAAGGAGACTGAAAGAACAGAGAAGAGAGAAGAGAGAGGGGAGTGAAAGAGAAGGAAGAGTACAGGTGAGCGTGGAGGAGAAGCGGAGCGGAGATAGCAGAGGAAGCAAAGAGAAAGCGGAGCTAAACGGCTTGCGGATTTTGAGGAGGGAATTCATGAGAGTAGGGAGGAAAGGAAACCGCATGCCGTCAGCCACCTCCGCTACCAGAGCGAACGCTTCGTCAGAAAAGAAAAACAAGAAAGTCTATATAAGACTACTCGTCGTCGGTGAAAGTTTGAGCGACACGATCGATTCTATTTACGAATATGAACCTGGGCGACATGCCGTTGATTTGGATGAATGTCGTTTCTTTTCTTTCACCTTATTCGCGATCATGTGTATTGTGGATGGACTATGAAGTAATTACTTGCGGAGAGTATTTATATCTTGATAAACCAGTTCAGTACAAGAGATACTAATACTAGTCGTGGACAGTGACACGGTGAGCTTAAGAATACTAGGACCTCATAAAAAAACAATAATCTTGTCATATTCTTGCTTGGATTCAATCTTTGAATGATGATCATAGCCAGAAATTATAACTCCCTGTATTGAATCACAAATTGAAGCAACCCTCATTACAGCTATATACACAGCCCAAAAACTATAATTGTCATAATGGTCGTGCTTTACATTGCAACCTAAAGAAAACTTCTGAGTTCTACTCAGATTGAGCTATACTTTGACTTCTGCTGCCTGCCTGTGGATTATATTACACTATCTCGGATGCTATCGCGATTGTAACTTTGCTTCCATGGTAGCTTTCAGCCTGATATCCTGAAGTTGACATATGATTTGTTTGATCCATGACTATGTCACCTTCCAATATCCGAAGCACCTTCACGGAAATGGTGTTTGCACATTAGTAAATTTAGAAGTCATAAGACCATTTAATGAATCAGGTGTTGCATATGCGATGCAGATCTGATAGTTGGAAACTTACGGAAATACAATCCTAACTCTTACCTGAGACATCCGAGGTCTCGGATGAGGATCCCGATCGATGCACAACAAGGCACATTGCATCATGTCAGACACTTGTGGCTCCGAATAGCAACCCATTAAGCGCGGATCAATCAGCTCATGGATGGCATGCTTTTCCAGAAGTGGGCGTGCCTGATCATTGCACAAGTAATGAGCAAGAGACAGAAAGAAAAAGGAAAAAGAAGTAATTTGATCTATGATGCATATGAAACATCTCATGAATTTCCATGACATTGCTGCATTGTTATAAACTGGAGTTCGTTAGACTCATACCCATTCAGTCAGGCACTGTTGGCCCTTGGGCCGGTATATATCAACAGCTTTCCGCCCGGTGATCAGCTCCACCAACACGACTCCAAACGAGTAAACATCAGCTTTTTCTGTGATTTGGCCACTTTGAGCATATTCTGGAGCCAAATACCTACATAAAAGAATTGATTACGTGATTTGATTTGAGATTATGTAATAAATCAGAGGAAGCAAAAAGAGCCACCCAATGGTCTTACCCAAATGTTCCAATGATTCTTGTTTCAACCCCTGCGTCTCCATCTGGCTGCCACCTTGCTAATCCAAAATCTCCAACCTAAAATTCAAGAAGAGAGTCAGTTCAAGCTCTGTATGTTTCGAATTATTTTACAGGTGAAACCAAATCAAGGACATACACAGCTGAAGTTTGTAGAGAGAGGATAAGTGCATGACATACTAGTGGTTCAAAATCATGGGTGATGAGGATATTATTAGGCCTCACATCGCGATGAACAATGCATCCCACTCTGCATTCTTCGTGAAGGTACCGCAATCCTCTTGCTGCTCCAACCGCAATTTTTTGTCGCGCAGACCATTTCAGTGGATCTCGATCACACCCTGAATTTTTTGAACTATGATATAACTAAATGTCCTGGAAATAGAGTAAATAGAACATTTCAGTTGTAAGAGATAACTTACCAAAAAGATGTGAATCTAAAGATCCATTGCAAATGCATTCATAAACCAGCAATCTTCTTCCACCCTCCACACAGAATCCAATCAACATCACCACGTTACGATGTTGTGCACAGCTTAAAACCTCAACTTCTGAGCAAAACTCGAGATCACCTTGAGAACTAGCCAATTTGTGTTGCTTGACAGCAACCACCTGGCCTGTTAATAGTACACCTCGATGAACAGAACCATATCCACCTTCAGCCAAGAAATTTTTCTCCGAAAATCCATCTGTGGCTAGTTCTAGTTCAGCATAAGTAAACCACTTGGGAGGATTTCCAAATACAGGAGCCTTGTGTTGACAAATTGAACACAATGGAGGAGGACCCGGAGGCAAATTTGTTGACAAGGAAATTGCTTCCCTGACACTTTTGCTCAAGTTGAGGTCAAGTCTATAATTCAGCATCCCAACCTCAGGTTCTTGCTCCAACTTAGATAAATTTTCCAGTAAGCTTCTATACGTGGAGGTCAAAGCTGTGTGATTTGGCCTATGAAAATCCTTGATCAAATGTGTCGTGAGTTCACCGCTGGAGCCCAGAAAATCGTCCATCCATGGCTGGAAATATAATTTTGTGAACGGAGGAGCTACCTGTTCACTGTCTGTTTCAGAATCAGATTCATAGATGCTTCTAGTTTCTTCAGAGATTAACGAATGCTCTTTCTTGTGGTTCCCATAATTGCTCAAGGCAAAAAACGGCGAAGTCCCTGGGTCTGAGCTTGATATTGATGATGCTCCAATGTCGGTAGCAGTCAGGGAAGAGTCATGCTCTGGACTACTTGCAGGGGTCACAAATGGACCCTTTATTAGATCTAACTGATCATGCTTACGCTCAAAGTCTTCAGAATACGGTTCTATATCTAATGGTAATGGCCAAGGCACTTTAGATTCCATCTTTGGTGATTCAATCAAATTCAGTCGAAGAACCTTTGCATGAGAACGCTTCATTACCACAAGATTGCACTGAAGCTCTTCCAGGCAATGTTTCTTCTCATGTTTCAGATGTCTGTCAACAAACAAGAGAAGCTACAAACTTAGCAGAGAAGAAACTCAACGAAGGCATATGAATGAGGAAGACATAGGCTCATAATAACCATTGTGAACTCTCACAATTTTGAACTGCAAATCTATATACATGTTAGAAAACAAGATTTACATTGTTTTTATTACTTATCCAATATAACCCAGTTTGATTCAGCCTTCTTGGCTTCAGCAGCTACCACGCCACTCGGTGAGCCAGAAACCACTTTTATCCTGATTTGTATCTGTCAAGAAGAACTGAAAGGTGGTAAGGACTCAATAATGCTAGGGTGGGAGATACAGGAACCAACATAAGCATTTATACAAAATAATAACAATAGCAATATTTCTACCTTCTCAGGGTCATAAACATCATGCAGTTGAAGCATCATTTGGGAGCACAGATCTGAAATATCATCCCTTTGATCTAATCGGGTTCCCGGTAGGGACATCCAGTGACCAGTAGTACAGTCACTGGTGAATCTTGAGAAACCCCACATCTTTTTACCTGAAAAAAAAGAAAAAGGCATTCCTCCCACTTAAGCAATCAACATCAACCCAACTAGATATAGATCATTAACCAAAAAACTGATACGGGAGGCCTTAAACATAGACATTGCAATGCAAGTGATTAGATCATCAGTCCTGGTAACAGGGTATTTGATCTATGATACATGTTCATCCAAAAAACGGTACTACTTAATCCATACCCTGAGACAATTAGGCAGACTTCCAGAGTCATGATACACAATCAAGTTCCCAGATCAGGAAGAACAGAAGTGACCTTAAAAGTTGCTTTGTACTTCTATATATGCTCAATAAAAGAGAAAATTTCAAGATTTTCTTGAGGTTTAAGGAGAAATTCAATGCTGATAGTAGGAATGGCCCTAAATTAGTCTTCATGCACTTAATAAATACATGCCAAGAAGACTTTTCCATTTCCACAGATAAAATTCTCATAAATACCAAAAGTGCTTTCCAATTCCAATCAAAGTTTCCTTGAAGCATTGACCAAGAAAAACAATGAAAACATAGAAATTGAGAACAGGAAAAACTCAAACTTGACCAAGAAAAGAACTTCTTTGAAGATTTTGTTTCTTTTTTTCCAATTTTAAAAGGGAAACAATCAAGAACAGAAAGAGAGGGAAATAAAGAAAGATCATTACTTGGGGAAGGAACAGGTATGGCCACCAGCAGCTTAATGCAGTCACCGGGTTGAACAACATGAGTCAAAGCCCACACCAAAGCAGTCCTTGGTATTTCTCTTGCGGCCTTAACAGCAACCACCACCACCTTCCCTGCCACCACCAAATCTGAAACCCCTTTTCCATTCATATCAAAACGCACCTCACCAATTAACAAAAAGAGACAAATTTGTCTTAATTAACCTTCTTTAGCACACACCCCACTTCAAATTTTCCTCATCAAACAAATCATTAATCCCAAAAAGTTGTGCATTATTAATGGCAACACAGAAACCAATGTCTCTACTCATTTTCAAAATTGCATTGACTAAAAAGAAACCATTTTTAAATAAGAAGGGAAGGGCGTGGAATTCAAGACAATTTCATAAATGAGTTTCTCTCTTTTTTTACAAGTGTAACATCAGAAACAACTTTGGATCAAGAAAAAATCAAGATCCCAGCTCAGTCAGTTTCTTCCAAGAACAAGAACAGCTTGAAAACACGAGTACTTTTTGTTTTTGCAATGTTCATGAAAAAAGTGTGTGAAAGCGGGTGCAGGTGGCAGGGATGGGGAGGTGTAGTTTATCATATTGTCCTTATGGTGTGTAGATAATTACAAGCGAAGCAGAGGTGAGTCAGGTGACAATGGTGAAGAGAGAGCAGGTAAAACGACAAAAAAGAATAGGGCGGTTCTGCAAAACGACACAGGCTGAGTCCATTTATGACCAAGGAATTAGTTGAATTATTGGAGGGTATTCGCTCATCTGCTGCTTATCAAAACTAATTTAAATTACTTACCCTAAATTTGCATGTTTTTTCAGAAATAAGCTAATCTCATTTAATTATTGTTGAATTTCTCATGTAATAAATGTTCTACTAGTGTACTCCCTCCGTCCTTTAAATGTTGACGTTTACTGTTCATGTATGCATATCGAGGAAGCTAGATGACGCACTATTTGACCTTAAAAAATTTCGTACTTTTTTTCTAATTAATGTACGTCCGAGAAAAAATTCGAAATTTTTTGAAGTCAAATAGTGCGTCATCCGGTCTTTTTGATATACGTGCACAAATAGTAAGAGTCAAACATTAAAGGACAGAGGGAGTATTACATAGCTAAAAATAAATAAAAAGGAGCAAAGTTGCATTAGTTACCTACCTTATTAATGTAGCAAGTAGGTGACATCACAAATTTTACACTGATAAATGCTAAGTTTGCTGACAAATGGGGTTGCATTATTGCATTATTGCATTATTGCATTATGTACCTGATTTGTTCAAACAAAAACTGTGGCAGTTCCAATTAGTACTATAATACTTTGTTTCTCCATTTCAAACTTAGAAATCAGTAAAAAGTGAGAGATTTAAATTTGGTTCCATTATGTTGTCATCTTTCTTAAAAAGAAGAGAGGAGAAATTATCCGAATTGGCTTCTGGCGATTGTAGTTTAGTGCATGGAAGTAAGTACTGTACATCAACAATGCCGGACAAAAACATTTAATAACTTTGTTTCCTTTTACTTGGACATGGCAAACATTAGCACATTAGCATGCTGGTGGTACCAAACCAAAAAGAACATTGCAGTAATTTTGTTTCAATGCGTAGCTTTCCTTTCGATCACTCTTCCATATGAGACTAATCACATTCAAATATTGTCAGATTTTAAATTAAAAATAATTTTTTTACCATAGTTTATTGTTTTACGATGAAATTTTTTTTTACTATTTAACAACGATTAATATTGATTTTGATAATCTATTTTTGTCAACCGATGCAGTCTAATCCGATCTCATTCTTACCATGAAACTATAATCTTGTTCAAGCCAACCCAAGCTATATCGAAATTTTAAAATAGAAATAGGTTTTCAGTTTATTTTATTTCCAAGAATCCAATTAAATTTTTGATTAATGTCAATTCGAATGACTTTCTTCATTTGCTATAAGTCAAACTTATTCACCAACCAAAATATCGATTCCCAGTTCGGCACCAAAGAAAGAAACATTTGTGCATAAGATTCAACACATTATGACACTAAACCTCAAGTTTCTAAGAGATTTCATTGTTTTTGAAGGGAAAATAAAATTAGATTAGTTCAAATCTGTAATTATAAAAGGCGCGATCGCTTCGGGGTATTCCCCTATCTATACATTTCCTAAACCGGAAATCAAAGCCAATTGGCTCAACTCATGCGCGGGAGCATTCGTGGTCCGCTTTGTGTGCGTAAATGAGCAACTACGAAACGTAGATGCCAACCGTGCCACATCCTCCAGTACCAGGCCCGTATAGTTTACAGGGAGCTCTCCGCTGGTTAGGGCCAAGATGTTCTGCAGACAGTTCGACTCAATAATGACCCTTTCACACCCCCATTGCCTAGCATGCGTAATAGCGTCTCTAAGCGCCAGAGCCTCCGCTTCATGATCTCTCTGAACAAATTATGTAAGTCTCTCTCTATACAAAAGACTGGATTTACGACTTTACCCTTCACTCCCATGGAAGTTCAAATTATTAGGTGTAATTTGAAAAATACTCGGGGAAAGCCTTTTTAACAAAATGGGCCTACATCTTGTTTTCCCCAGTCTCAAAAGTGGGTAAGATGGAAACAACAACTTCTTCTTTTGCTTTTTGTTTTTTCTATTTTTTTTCTTTTGAAAAAGGAAATCATGCTAGACTTTAATATTTTAGAAAGAGAGAATTGCTTTCATAAATTCAATTGTATATGCCGCCATCTTTTATCAATAAACTAGAGAGAATGATGTTACAACTATATATATTTTTGATAAAAAAATATATTAAAATATTATTAATCAGGTTCAAATCTCACCTCCATTTATAAAAAAAGTTATAATTAATCACCCAAATAAAAATAATTGACGAGTGGTTTGGTAAAAATATAATAATATTATCTGTAGTAAATGGTAGTGACTAGTTTTCTTTTAAAGTATTATTGGTTGAAAATCTATTTATGTAGTTTATGAAATCTTAAAGTTTCTGAGGTTCTAAAATGGATGGAATCTTTTCTTTTATGAAAAGCGCAAAAAGAACGATAAATCGCTACAAATCGTTGAACTGTAAGAACTAGTCATGGTTTTAAAAGTTCTGAAAATTCACTACATGACCATCAATAAACGTCAAAATTTTAAGGAAATAAAGTAACGCAACCAACCCTCACTCCCTTTCTCGCTCATCAATCATCGAGGAAATGAAACTTAAGATCCTAGAGTATTTATTTCAGCTATAAATGTATTTACTTAATAATTTATTTAGTTTTGATTTAATTATACATATAAATATTGCATGTGACAACACAATAAAAGAATATAATTTAAATTTTCGTGGAGAAAACTAAATTATAAATATACATATATAACTATATATGTCGAATTTCAATCGAATCCCGATTAAATCTCAAAATTTTAAATTTTTACCTTTTTCGATCTCCCGATCCTCTTTTGAAAATATTGGTCAAAACTTCAAATTATTAAATGTTACTCTCTCTAATGTTGGCACGTTATGGTAGGCCGGTGGTGTAGGGTATGAAAATCTTTGTCTTCTGCTAAAAAAGAAATATTAAACAATATTTAACTATCATCAATAATTAATAAATAAAATGAAAAGACAAGGAAGAATAGACATGAACCTACTCGTATTAAAAAAAAGCATGATGGAAGTCATAGCCTCCTAGGCGCATCATTTGAACATCTTTGTTCTATATTTTTCCATTTATTTTAATTTTATCAATTAAGAATAATCACATACTCGAAAAAAATAAAAATAAAATTTCACGCATATGAAAAAAGTGGGAAAATTAACTCCGTAAATAAAAAATGAAATTATAGTGATAGAATTATTTACATTTTCTAGATTCACAATTGGTAGCTTGATGTTATGTTTTGCTAAGTTTTGTATGCAAAATCTAAGTTCTTATTTTGATAAATTAAAGTAATAATTTGGATGATCCAATCATCCAAGTAATAATTTGTAGCCCAACCATGGACTATCCGCAATCACTGGGTGAGGCCCATCACCTTTTTTTTTTAAACTGGGGGCCCGTTAAAAAAACTATCCATTTCAATTTACAAAATCTGAACTTCCCCATGGTATCCGGCGACTCGTCGCGTAGTAAGAAGCAAATCCTCACTTTACCGGACGACAACTTGTTCATTCTGGGCCCACCTTCTTCCGGATTAGCGATTGGGCCATGGAGAAAACTTTCCAAATTTTGCTAGAACCAAACCACCAAAACTACAAAGTAATTAATTTGATTTGAATGCTCCCTCGTGCTTTAAAACGGCGAGACAACAACCACCTCCACAGTGGGTCACTCTCATACGCCGCCGGCCAGTAAATGGGAGCATCGGCCGACGAGAAGCCCGCCGTCGCTGCTAGATTAAAGAGGGAAGACTACAGGCAAACTAAGCACGACTTCTGTTTCTCCAAATGGCAGGTTTTCACATCTCCCTGTCTCATGCACTTTTCTAATGGATCCAACTAACCCACTGCCTGCTCTTGATTTCGATTCTTGCTTTCTCTTCGAATTTCTAACATTTACAACCAATTCGATACTGAATTTGTGAAATATGGGTTTAGGTTCTCATCGGAGCTTCTGATTGGGAGGACTACTCCGAGGGGAAGGACGGCGCGTGGAGATACAGAGTTCATAGTCTCCCTACTAGTTCCGGACACGGGCTGTATGAGCTTGGAGTTGCAGTTTCGCGATCTGGGTTGGGCCGCGATGTTGGGAAGCTTAACTCTGATGATATTGCGGTGGCTTACATCGGACAAGCTGATAATGTTAGAAGTAGACTCCAACGTTATGGCCGGTCAGGTGCTCATTTGAGCAGAAGGCGCCACTCGACCTCTCAGTGGGATGAGACCGGTGATGGTTGTCCTGATAAAGGTGCTGGCTTGTTTGAGGAGATTTTCTCGAGAGGCTACTCCGTTGTGTATAGATGGGCTTCTGTAAGTATTCACTTCTACTTGTTGTGTATTTCCTTGATGATTCAATTCCACAGTGGTATGTGAAAGTAGTCCTTGGAATTTGCTGGAGTGTTAGTATTCATACAATTAGGATTTTGACCCGCCTATAAATAGGTGGAAGAACATGTTTTTCTTGTGTTTAATGGTTATAATAGATTAGATGTCATGAAGGCTTTTATGGTTCCTATCGCGCTGTGAGCTTGGCAATCTTCGTGGATAGGAAGGGCTTTTATTAGAATGATGGTAAAGAAGAAGAAATGGTGGTATTAGGATTGTCTACCCAGCTCCGCTACCATGAGAAATTAGGCTAAGAGAGGAAGAATAAGAGTGAAGTCTGAAGATTTTTTAGATGGAGATTTATACTATATGATATATACGAAATATGAAACAAATAAATCACGTAGCTAACTTATAGCCAGTTTCTAAGCCTATCATTACAATTAGAATCATATTTTCAACTGCTAGAATCCCTAGAATTAAGCCTAGAAGCGTGTGTCATAATAGTAACAATATGAATGTGGCAGAGAGGCAATGTTTCTGCTGTCTATTTTACTGTAGCAATATTTTGCAGATGAACGAAGTGAGAAGACTGAACCTGATAAATATGTTGGTTTTACTTTAGTGCCTCTCTAAGAGTTGGTACTGCGTAGGAATTCTGGATGTAAATTGGGTATTTTTAATTTGTCATTCTCATTGATATTCACTGAGTCATCAACAGATGAAAGATAAGAGGAATGCTGAGAAGACAGAAGCTCAGCTGCTTGATACTTTTGATTATGCCTGGAATAAGGGCAGCAACGGTGCACGTCGTCCTGGTGATATCCTTCAAAAACTACATAAAATTGCTTCAAGAACTACTACCAGGTTCCCGAATATTGCCAAAACATTACGTTCTTTCCGACGGGGTGATCAAGTGGGTATTAAAATTGAAGCCAACAAGCTGCTTTTGCCAGAAGATCCTGATGAGGATAGTAAAAGTTTTTCTTTCTGGAATTTTTAAATTTAGCAGATCACAGCCTAGACTAGTTCCTGATAAATGTGTTATTAGTGACGACTTCAGTGTTGTACGTGGATACATCCTGAATAATGGTACCTATTGTAGGATGCCACCAGTTCCAAGGAGAATGCGATGTGAAGAACACAAAGGGATGAGAGTTTATAGATCGAGGTCTAAATCCGATGTGTGTCCGGATTCCAGCATTCAGAATGATCAGGAGGTACAACAGGCCAATACTTGTGGGGTAAATTTAGGTGGTGGAACTTTTTGCCAAAATCCAGAAGTGACGGGAAGGAAAAGATGCGAGGGGCACAAAGGGATGAGGATCAACAGCTTCATCTCCAAGTCCGCAGCAGAAGACAAGCTCGATCCACCTTCCATTACTTCAGTGTTCAGTACTTGTGATGATGGGTCAGGAAACAGCAATGCCTCATCGTCTAAAATCTGTCATCCTCAATCTTCAAACAGTTGTTCTGTTGACGAGCATTTTCCCTTCATTTGTGGAGCAACCTTGGAGAATGGCTCGTACTGCAGAAGGCAACCGGTTCAAGGAAACAAAAGATGTTGGCAGCACAAAGGCAAGAGAGCTGATAGCCTGATAGCGCCTTTTCAGGGTTGATGGGCAGTTTGATTGGTGGACTGTCGAACACATTCGCGTGCAGTGTTATGTTACAGGATGGTTCTGTCTGTATGCGAGCACCGGTTCCTGGAAGGAAGAGGTGTGAGCGGCACAAGGGGATGAGAGTCACTACATCCTACTGTTACTGAACAAGGTGCTAAACAACAGGTAGTTTTCTGTTATAAATTATGAAATGTTGTATTTCAATTTTTCAATGTATCTTAGGGATTGGAAGTTGGTACTGTGCCTTTGAACTTTGTAATTGTAATTTTGTACTGGAGAATATGATTGTCTGTTGTTTATTTATTTTTATTTATTTTGAGAAAGTTAAGAGATTATTATGAGTATTATTTTTTATGTTGAAAGAAATAAAAAATTGTAAAAATTGATCAATAAGATGAGCCGACGTCGTTTAGCTGCAATTGGACAAAAATAATAATTTGAGGTCCTTAATCGCGATAAGACGGGATTGCGTACCCGGAGGTCCCTCTAATTATTATTTTCATTTTAGTCATTCCCTAACATTTGTTTTTGTTCGATTTGGTCACATACGTTACCTCCGTTAGACCCGCGGAGTCCCTCCTCCGATAACGAGGCAAACAGTTTTGAATTTTTTATTATTAAATCTGATAAAAGTGACTGACCGCGGGACCCATATGTTGGGAAAATTAATTTAAATTTTAAAAATATTAGAAAAATACGAAAAAATTAAAAAAATTAAAAGAAAAATATTAGAAAAATACAGAAAAATTAGAAAAATTATTTTCTTTTCTTTTTTTCTCTGTTTTTCTCCCCTTTTTTTTTCCTTTCCTAACAAATTTAAACTAACAAAATTAAAACTAATTTAACTAAACAAATTAAAAATAATTATTCCTTTCTTTTCTTTTCTCCTCTTCTCCGTTTTTCTCATTTTTTTTTCTCTTTCTTTCCTAATTTATTTAAATTAACAAAATTAAAACTAATTTAACTAAACAAATTAAAAATAATTATTCCTACTTTTTCTTTTTGTTTCCGGATCCAACCAGCACCTTTCTCCCTTTTTTTTTCTTTTTTTCTAATTAATTTAAATTAACAAAA
The DNA here is from genome assembly GCA_963691705.1 of Viola odorata. Lineage (NCBI taxonomy): Eukaryota > Viridiplantae > Streptophyta > Magnoliopsida > Malpighiales > Violaceae > Viola > Viola odorata. Next base: position 5,240,231 of record OY829546.1, read on the forward strand.
TAGGCAATGACTTAATACCCAATCTGCAATGAATTCATTGAAAATAGGAAATGAATTAATTGAAGACAACAATTGAATTAATTGGACACGAGCAATTGAATTAATTGAACCCAAAACAATTGAATTAATCGAAAGCAATCCGTACCCGTTCATACAAACCAAAACTCACCAACTCCGACGACCCAAAATAACTACAAAAATCAGGCCAAAAACAGCCCAAAAAGCAGCAGCACAATTATGCAACAATTAATCCCCGCAATTAAATCCAACAACAATTCAACCAAATAAAAATTAAACCCAAACTAAAAATTAAACCATCTTCCTCCAGCACCGGCGGCAAAACAGAACAAGCCAGATCTGGAAAAATACGACACAATCATATTGGATCTGAACCCGTCCAATCCATATCCTACGCCACAGATCTGGATCTGTGTAGCTCCGGTGATGGTTGGAAGAGAAATGGAGGAGAGATGGTGTGGCTGTATGGTGGTGCCGGCGGTGGTTGGTGACGGTGATGATGGTGTCAGTTTGGTTTTCCAATGGTTGAAAAAATAAAGAAATTTATGCAGTGGAGGATTGGAAGAGAAATGGAGGAGAGATGGTGTGGCTGTATGGTGGTACTGGAGGATTGGAAGAGAAATGGAGGAGAGAGAGGAGGAAGAGATATAGGAAACGAAATTTTGGAATTCAAATTCAAATTAATTTAGATTTTTAATTCCATTTTTTATTTTCAAATTTTTCTGTTTATTTCATTTTTAATTTTGTTAATTTAAATAAATTAGGAAAAAAAATGAAAAAAAAGAGAAAAACGGAGAAGAGAAGAAAAGAAAAGAAAGGAATATTATTTTTAATTTGTTTAGTTAAATTAGTTTAAATTAGTTAGGAAAGGAAAAAAAAAGGGAGAAAAAAGAGAAGAAAAGAAAATAAAATAAATTTTCTAATTTTTTCGTATTTTTCTAATATTTTTAAAATTTAAATTAATTTTCCCGACATGTGGGTCCTGCGGTCAGTAACTCTTATGAGATTTAATAATAAAAAATTCAAAACTAAGGGCCATTTGTCTCGTTATCGGAGGAGGGATTTCACAGGTCTAACGGAGGTAACGTGTGGAACCAAATCGAACAAAAATAAACATTAGAAACTGACTAAAATGAAAATAATATGTAGAGGGAGCCCGGTGCGCAATCCCGCGATAAGGCCAACCAGCAATTTATTAGCTCAAGCATTTCCGCACCCAAAAAAACTCTCACCTCACTTGCCGACCATCATTCACTCATTTCTTACAATCGCTATGCCAGCCGGCGAGCTCCGCTACCCGTCGTCGCCACCAGCGCCGCAAACCCCACCGGTCTCCTCCTCCTCCTCCTCCTCCTCCATTGCCACCGCTGTAACAATAGACGGCTATGACGAGGCCTGGTTGTGGACACAGATTAAAGCCGAGGCGCGCCGAGACGCCGAATCGGAGCCGGCGTTAGCCAGTTACCTATACTCAACAATCCTCTCTCATTCTTCGCTGGAGCGGTCTCTTTCGTTCCACTTAGGCAACAAGCTTTGCTCCTCCACTCTCCTCTCCACGCTCCTTTACGATCTCTTCCTCAACACCTTCACTTCTGACCCCTCCCTTCGCGCCGCAGCCGTTGCCGATCTTCGCGCCGCACGGGAGCGTGACCCTGCTTGCGTGTCGTTCTCTCACTGCTTGCTCAATTACAAAGGATTCTTGGCTTGCCAGGTATTTATGGCAATTTACTTAGATAATCAGCTGAGATTGACAATATTCTGCCCTGTTTGTGAGTTTTTGTTCGAAGTATTTGTATAATCTCTTATTAAATCCCTAGCAAATCCTCAAGGTTTTGGGAAAATTACACGTGTTGTGGTTTGTAAGAGTTATAATCATAATAGATTCATAATAGGATTGCTTGTGAAACCCACATGACACAGGAGGGCATCAAGCCTGACGTTTTGAGTATGTAACTTGAATATTCTAGGAGGTGTTTCTGTTAGATATGCTTGAATTGCATGCAATGTGCAGTTCGTGTTTGTGCAATTTATGCTTTAATTGAATGAGTTTTAAGCAATTTGTGCTTGATTCATCTGCTGTTTTACTATAATGTTTTGATGAATTAGGCTCATCGAGTGGCGCACAAGCTGTGGGCTCAGTCCCGTAGGCCACTGGCGTTGGCATTGCACTCTCGGATATCTGATGTTTTCGCCGTTGATATACACCCTGCAGCAAAGATAGGGAAGGGTATCTTGTTTGATCATGCCACTGGTGTGGTAATTGGCGAAACAGCAGTGATTGGGAATAATGTGTCAATTTTGCATCACGTTACCTTGGGAGGAACAGGGAAGGCTTGTGGGGACAGGCACCCCAAGATTGGAGATGGAGTGCTGATTGGTGCTGGTGCGACAATTTTGGGGAATGTGAAGATAGGTGAAGGAGCGAAAATTGGAGCGGGTTCGGTAGTGCTGATTGATGTGCCGCCTCGGACTACAGCTGTAGGAAATCCAGCAAGGTTGGTGGGAGGGAAGGAGAAGCCTTCCAGGCTTGAGGAGTGCCCTGGAGAGTCTATGGATCATACTTCTTTTATCTCAGAGTGGTCAGATTATATTATTTGAATGGCTGTTTTGGTGTCATTTTTTGTCCTTTTGTATTGTGTTGCCTCGTGTTGTATACCAAATTTGATGAACTCGACTGACATTACTTGGAGTGGATGAGGGAATTTTATTAAACCTTATCTGTATGATCGAGGGATGTCGTTAACCCTTATGAATGTATCGGTAATAACCTTACGAACTGTTGAATGGTTGCTACAGAAAGTAAATGATGATGAGAAAGATTATGATGGCTTGCGTTCTATATTTGGAGGCAGTATAAGATTTCAGATGTTATCAATAAAGATTTAGTTTCGCAGGAAGAGAATGAATACTGAGAAGATGTTCTTTCCCAAACTGGAGATTCTGCCATAGTAGGACGGAAACTTTTGTTGTAATTTTTGGGATGCTATTTTACGTGGGGAGTTCAAAACTTGTTAATATCTTCTTAATTTGGGATCATTCCTTTGATGTATTTCTTCTTTTCTGCACAAAATAAAGAATAAAGACTCGTTAATTTCTAGTACACTTAGCCTAAAGGATTAGAGGGGAAAGGAAAGGAAGGGGAAGGAAATTTTTAAAATTTCCCTTGTATGGGAAAAAATTGTTTAAAGGAATCAAAGGGAAAGGAAGGGAACATGGAGTAAATAAATTGTAAAAATTTCCTCCCTAACCCACAAAAATTTTCTTCCCAAAAGTGGAAGGAAAAGGAAGTAACTGAAGGGGAAAAAAATTTATTCCATTATTACCCTATCTATTTGTCTTCTTCTTCATTATTTCGTTATTTTCCTTTTCTTTTTTCTTCATTCACAACAGCATCATCGGAAGAGGGAGGGACGATGGTCGTCCGTTGCACGTATAAATCCCTGCATCCTGCGCAAACAACGTAAAAACACGAATTAACAAAATCTAAACCGCGAATTGCAGGTATAATTTATACGTCCGGCGTTGCTGCTGCGCCGCCATAGCCGCTTGATAATTGATGACGAGCGGCTCGGCCGCTTGAAAACTGAACCTGCAATCGATCTCAAAATTTCAATTGCTACCTTCCTTTAAAATTATACACATTGTTTGTTGTTATTGCAGACCCATTTACCTCCATATCAAACAAAACCCATTTAACATCATCCTGCTGCTAATATTCAACATCATCTTCATTTCCACCACCTTCAATGGCACCATCTCATTGATTGTTGTTATTGCAGACCCATTTACCTCCATATCAAACAAAACCCAATTCAATACACAAAATCAAGAACCATATTGCAGTCCCTTGTTGTTTTTAGCTCATGTTTAGGTTGCGTGATAATATCGGAAGATTATTTTACATCAAAATTTCTACCCTGCGTTAAAATTTCTACCTTGCGTTGTGACAGATTTTATGTTCTGTTGCATTTGTTAGAAAGAAAAAGGAAGGAGAGGAGAGTAATTTGTTATAAAGATAAAATGATAAAAATAGTTAAATTTTCTTCCTTTTCTCCGTATATAAAAGGGAACTTTTTTAGAACTTCCCTTACTCTCTTTTTCTTTACTTTTCCTTGATAAAATTTCCCCTCTTTTATTTCCTACACTTTAATTCTCATACAAAGCATTAGTTTGTAAGTAAATGAGTTAATTTTAGTGAACATACTTATATCATAAATAAATGAACAATACTCGAACGAGATTAGTGTATGGTATGTGAAAAACTTACGTATATTTTCCGACTGTACTAGCTGTCTTGTCTTGTCCACGGACCGCACCGTTTTGTACTAGAAATATTCAAGCAAAACTAGTGGAGCCACGAAACCGTAAATCCTATTCCAATGGCGTCTCTGGTGCATCTTCAACATGGAGGGAACTGCATGATATCCACTCCCGTATACCAGTCATTTATCACAAGCCAACAATCACGCTCTACTTACCTCTCTTATCCCTCTCTAATCCCCAGAAAAACCAAACTTTTTCGCTCCTACGCCGCGCACAACACCCCAAACAGGGTCTATCGCCGCCAAAAACCCAATTCAATCGGCAAAAACCTGAACGATGGTACCAAATTTGGCGCCGACCCATTTCATACAACCACCGCAGCTCTACCTCTAAATGTTGATTTGATGAGTTTGTGCAAGGAGGGTAAGGTTAAGGAAGCAATAGAGCTTATGGGTCAAGGTGCTGTTGCTGATTATGATGTTTTTGGTGCTTTGTTAGACGGATGTGGAGATCTGAAGTTGCTTGAGATGGGTAAAAAGGCGCATGAATTGTTGAAGCGCTCGTCTTTTGGTGGGGATGTTGGGTTGAATAACAAATTGATTGAAATGTATGGAAAATGCGGGAGTGTGAGAGATGCGCGCAAGGTGTTTGACAGAATGCGCGAGAAAAATGTTGGGACTTGGCATTTGTTGATTGAAGGGTATGCAATGAATGGGCAGGGAGGTAATGGGTTGTTGTTGTTTGAGGAGATGAAGGATGTAGGATTGCAGCCGAATGAGGAGACCTTTTTGGCTGTATTTGCTGCATGTGCTAATGCAGGAGCTGTGGTAGAAGGGTTGTTGTTCTTCCAATCTATGAAGAGTGAGTATGGTATTGTTCCTGATATTGAACATTATCTTGGAGTCCTTGATGTTCTCGGAAATGCTGGTTATTTGAGTGAAGCTGAGGAATTTGTTGAGAGGATGCCGATTGAGCCCACCATAGAAATTTGGAGTGCAGTTAGGAATTTTGCACGAATTCATGGTGACATTGAGCTTGAGGACCGTGCAGAGGACTTTTTGGTTGCTCTTGATCCTTCAAAAGTCGATGACACGAGGGTTCCTCTGCCTCCGAGAAAGAGATTCTCTACAATTAATATGCTGGAAGAGAAGAACAGAGTAGCCGAGTTTCGATATGCAGAGCCCTACAAGGAGTATGGGAATTTGAAAGGTTTGAATGGGCAGATTAGGGAAGCAGGCTACGTTCCGGATACAAGATACGTCCTTCATGACATTGATGAGGATGCCAAAGAGCAGGCCTTACAGTATCACAGCGAGCGTTTGGCAATTGCTTATGGCTTGATTAGTACTCCGGCAAGGCAAACTCTTAGGATCATCAAGAATCTGCGAATCTGTGGGGATTGTCACAATGCAATCAAAATCATGTCGAAGATTGTTGGACGGGAGCTCATTGTTAGGGACAACAAGCGGTTCCATCATTTTAAGGACGGGAAATGCTCGTGCAGGGATTATTGGTGAACATGTCGTTTCTCTCGTTGCATCGCTCGCTACTGTCATGAAGCTACAATTTTATGTGCCCTTAAGCTTGATATGCAGATATGTAGCTGATAACAGTATCCAGGGCACAACTAATTTTTCATTAACTTGTAGATGTTACAAAAATCTTGAGCTGTACGTCATGCTCATGGTGTAATTCAGAAACATATATTCAATGGAAAAAGTTCTGTCTATACAACACCTTCTCTGTTCTTGTCCATTCTCTTCCAAACTAACTAAGGCCCGGAAAATGCAGATCACTGGGCGATAATTTCGTCTAGCAGAACAAAGCACATTCAAAATTTCTTTATTAGTATTATTTGATATTGTCTGTACACTGAATGACCCAATCCCCTTGCGGCAGGATACAATACAATCACATCTGTAGCAGATGATGAACAAGATTTGCTACCAGAAAAGATCTATGGGACTGCAACTTCTACAAGGTTTATTAGAATGTGAGGATGTTAATAGTTGGTTGCAAGCCATACATATATAGCTTGAAAGAATTTGGTGTAAAATCTTGATGACATTACGGTTGTGAAAAATTGGTTAGGTTTATTTCTCAAGAATGAAGAGACGGTTGATTATTTCTCTTGTCAGTTACCGCTTCTATCGCGTCTCGTGATGGGACTCTCAGATATGCTTTCATGATGTCATAAACTGTAAAACCGATTGCCACTGACGGTACAACCTGAAAGAAAAGGCCATTGCCGTGAGCAACAGAAACAGCAACATAAAAAGTAGACAATTAAGCGAAAGGGATCAGGTTTGCCACCTTCAGATAGTTAATACTCAGCCCAGAAAATAATTGTTTCCATCCTTGCTGCCGTGAGATTGTAACCAGGGTTTCCATTGTTCCCTTCATTTCTGTACTGCTTGACGCTGAGAGCTTTTCGACCTAGTGAGATGAATTTTGCTTATTAGTATTATGATTTTCCTCAATTACATTAACTATTCAAAATTTCAAAACTAAGTGGACTTATTACCTGCATTTGCCTTCTAACAACATCAAGAGGGTATGTGAATGTTTGACCCAATAAACCAGCAACAGAGCCACATACCAGTTTTACTGATATATCTTTCTTATGCTCCTCAGGGACACGTCTTTTCATCTCCTCGTAGAAATAAAACTTCAAGCCAGCGTAAGGGAAGATTCCATAAAGCGAAGGAGCTGACCAAGGTGTTCACTTATTAGTGGCAAAAACCTTATGCTAAAGTAGCCATCGAAACACACAACAGCAGTACAATGTGATTCGTGCTATGTTGTTAAACCTACCTACACCACGATAGAGACCACGTAACCCGGATTCTTTGAAAGTCTTCGAGAAACAATCACCAATTCCTCTATAAACTTGCTCATTGCTGAGCACTGCAAGAATATTTGGTTTTGATGGACCGACAACCTGCACTATAAAATGCAATTTATCCTCTATTGTATCAACCATTGCATTCTTTAAAGCCAAAAGATCAGAATGCACCAAAGCTATTTACCTGGTAAGCTAATTTAGTTCGAACCAAGTCCAGAGGATATGTAAAAAGCACAGCTGTTCCTCCAGAAAATGATCCAGCCACAAGATCAAGTATGGGACCCCTCCCAATGTCAGGGAAACTTCTGATAATCAATCTGCGATATTGCTCATAAGACATGTAATGCAGGGCCGCATAGGGAACAATTCGAGCAACACTAGCTCCATTACCTCTGTACAGAAATCCACAAAATCATTAAACAACAAAAAAGAGACAAAAATAAGTTTAAAGCTTCATATTAAAGACAATGAGGATTAACCTGTAGAAACCCATAATCCCTTCTGTCTTTGCAATCTTTTTAGCAGATCCCAGCAAACCAATAGCTTTGAATTCATCTCGTCTCGTCTGAAATTCAAAGAATAAACCAACTCTTTCTTTCAGCCTTTTGACCCTCATGTAAAAACCAAGTAACTTGAAGCTTCAACACTTCTATTTAGAGGTGTATAAAGCCTAAAAGTGCTCAAAAGTAAAAAAATCACAAGTCCTAGAAACAGAAAACAGGAATAAGAGCTGATAAGATACCAAAAAGGAAAACACAAGTTTCCAATCTTCAACTTGAAGACAGGTACAAGTGTGTCAAAACTTTCTTCAACTTCTTTTAGTATTCAATTCTAATTGCTTCTGCAACGTAAATTAAAGCAGAACAATCCAATTGGACAGAACAAACATGAATTACTAAATGGACTGATACTATAAGAATTTCAATTCTCCTTTTCCTTATGAGATTGGTTGACTTATAATCTGCTCACTAAACTTAGTAAAGAACTGAGGTAGAGGAACAAATTAACTCAGTATCTCCAAGTTTATTAAGAAAAATCATCTGAAAAATGACTTATCAATAACAAAATCCCAACTTAACCACAGTCAAAACAGGTCCAACAAGAAATGAAAACCCAATTCTCCCATTAAATTATCTGTTCAAAATCCAACAACACACAGGACCAAGAATTGGAATCCAAGTGAAAGAACTAAAGCATTACCTGAAACAGGATCTTGACACGTTCAAGAGGAGCTACAACAGTCTTGGCGACGCCACCAGCAACACCGCCAGCAACCAATTCCTTAGCAAACACAGGCATGCAATCTATTATCCCATCCAAGAACATACCCATCTCTCTTCCCTCATTCTTATTTGTCATTCCTCTCTAGAGAGAGAAAGAGAGGAGGAAGGATGGAGACTTTACAATTTTTGATGAGATGGGTTGTCGAAAAGAATCCTGTTAAGCAAAGTTATGAAGAAAAGAAGGAAGGATTGAAACGTTTTGTAATATGTTCGAAAAAGAGTTGTGGTTTTTATATGTTTTGGAGTTGTGCAAGTGGTAAGTCAAGATAGGCCACACGGCTTTTTGGTTAAAGATTTCTGCAATTTTTTGTTTTTGCAAGAGAAAGGGTCGCTTTTGGAGGCAGTGGTGTGCTAGTTTATTGCAATTGGTAGAGGTATTTGGTATAATACCGCATCTAAAGCGGTGTTAAGGCAGTAACGAATCTTCTATTCTTCTTTTAGATTTTCCCCAAAAATTAAAATGAAAAAAAGAAAAGAAAAAGAAAAAGAAAAGGTTCCTTAGGCTTAAATTCTTTCATTTTATAACCATTTACTCAACAAATCTAGAAATCATAATTTAAAAAAAAAACACAAATAAAGGATGATAATGACTCCTGTCAGCAGCATCAAATCAACTGATAAAATATATAGTGATCCTAATAAACTACTCCCTTTGTTCTTCAATGAATGTCTTATTCGCGTCCTAATATTCAGTAGGGAACGCATATCGAGGAGGCCGGATGAGGTACTATTTGACTCCAAAAAAATTCAATTTTTTTTTGAACGTACGTTAATCCTTAACGTACTTCCCAGAAAAAATTATGGGCAAAATTGTCTCAAATAGGTCGTCTGCCGGCCGTTTTAAAATAGGTGCCGAAACAGTAAAAACAAAAACAAAAACGACAATCATTGAGGGACGGAGGGAGTAAATCATAAGAAATTTCTGAACCATTGATGCAATCTTTGGGGTCTAACTAAAGAGGTACGGAGAGTGTTGGAGGGAAAGAATCACAGGTGGGCGCCTTGAAGTCCGACGAATTATTCAACTGACTGGCATTGCCTCTCTTGATTTCCTCTTCAACGATGATTGTGTTGATAATGTGAAGAAGGATCGTCTCAAGCTCCTCCCCATTAGACCATTCCCGAACTTCTGCCTTGACAAGCAACGGTTTGCTAAAAATGAGATCCCATACAGGATAGTTCTTCCGCGGCATCATATAATCACCTTCTCCAAGCTTTAGGGACGGGCAGTAATCACCTTTCCCATCTCCAAGATAGACAAATCTTTTCCTCTCTTTTTGAGGAGATGAAGCTTGTATTTGGTCAATTATCATTCCCTGAACAGAAGTCAAAACAAAAGAGAGCTCCCAAGGTAAACAACAACAAAAAATAACTTTCGGCAAACTAAACCAGAATAACGAGGCTTCTCTAGGATTATATCATAGAAACATTTACTTTCATGTAATTGCTCTGGTAGTGTGATTAAGCCACTATTTGATGCACGGCCGAAATTACAGGAATGATGTTAAATCATTTAGGATTATACTGTGAAGATTAAGTCCATTCTGAGTCCAAAGATGGAAGCAGAAGGCGATATCGACAACTTTTTCAGAATCCTACGCCAAGTGCAACTTGTATTTTGAATGCCATCAAGCCAAACACATTAGCTAAAATAACTTCAATTCTTTTTTTATATCCTAAGGCTGCAAGAAACATCACCATTTCATCAACCAAAGTAAAGAGGTGAATATTTTCGTATGAATTCAGTTTTTTACAATGCTTCACCCCAAGCAAAAGTGAATGCTAGTGATCACCAATCTGTTCTAGGTCCTCTCTCACTCAATGTCAAATCTAATTACAAAATGAAACTTTGCTATGCTTATGAATAAAGTTTCTCAATGTGATATACAAGTATCATCGACAAGCTCAGCTTCAAGCACATAATCAAGCAAATGGCCTAGTCAAGAATATGGTTTACCGCACCGCTATTAGTCTCACTACAGCTAAAACCTTTCATCTAATTACCACCTTACCATGATGTTCAAAAAAGAAATTACCTTACACATGTTGAGAGGGCACAAAGCACAACCATGAGGAGGTAAGCTTAAATCATGATAAGGGAAGATCCTGAGCCTCCCTTCATCATTTACAAAGCTCGGATTCGTGATAATATGCGAAAAACATCCCAGCAATCCATTATGTTCCAAGATTTTCTCAATGAAAAACTTATTCGCATCACTGATTACCCTCAATTCACATCTGAAAACAACAAGCAGACAAAATCCTTCAATCACTCCGCACCATACTACCAAATGCAAATGACCCATTAAGCAAAAATAATAGAAAAATAGAATTACCCAAGGGAATGGGCTGACTTTATGGCTGCAATTACGCGTGGATTTAGTGGAGTCCGAATCAAGCACTCTGCAATGTCCTTAGCCGTTTTCCCTTGAGCGTGAAGCTCCTCCATCATCCTATCCTAAAAACAGTGACGACAATAATAAATCCAACGAAATCGGTAAAAGAACCGAACACTTTACATAAACAAATACGAACACATAAAATGGGAGCAAGATTAGAAGGGCGAACCATGAGAGAGTTCCAAGGCAGAGTGGAGCAGAGGTGATTGAACAAAGAGGTGAGACCCATCTGGGTCACCACCCAATTGTCGCTATCGCCGTCGATTAGGGTCTGATCGAAGTCGAAAACAACTTCCACTCCCGCCATCTCCCCGGGTGGTTTGATGGAGGAGAAGAAACCCGGTTTGTTTGAGAGAGTTGAGCACCTGGCGACGGCGAACTCTGATCAATAAATATACATCGTCTTTAGACCACGTGTCATCTACTAATTGGTTATATTTAGTCTGTTGCAAAAATTTCTTTATTATTTCGACAAAAAAAACTAATACTCCCTCCGTCCCATATTAATTGACACTTTCCTACGGATTTCTTGGACCACTTTAATTGTCATTTTACCTTTTCCAATACACATGTTTTTGCAACATTACGAAAAGGGCCTCTTGCTTCCACTCTATTTACAAACTGCTACCCCTTACAATCTGCGACTCACTTTCTCGTATTAAACACTTCCTCACCTCTGTTCAAATTTACCCAAATTAGGGTTTATTGATTTCAAAAATTGGAAATGGAAAGCGTCGATTACAAGCCAGATTTGTTTTCCATCTTCTCTCTTCATTTTCCTTCCTCAACAAGCAGAGGCTGCAGTTACAGGGGAGTCCGTACAGAGGAGTGGTCGATTGTGTGAGGAAGGTGTTGATGGAAGAAGGGATTGGGGCGGTCTACGCGTCGTATGCTGGCAGCGCCCTGGTGGCAAGAGCGTTGATAAGGAATACAAATGGTTGAAATTGTGGTCACTGGTGCTAAAGGCATTTTCTGGCCTTATCGCTCTGATATGCGGGAATGGCTATATAGTTGGCATCAATCAAATTTATGATATTAGAGTAGACAAGTAAGCAGCAGTTTTGTCAAATGGTTTTGTAGTGCTCTTGTTAATGGTGTTGGAATTTCAATTGCAAGTCACGAGCAAAGACTAATTCCTGTTTTATGTGGTCTGAGGCCAAACACAACTTTTATGCTTGTCAAGAAAGTGCCAAAACTGTACATTGTCATTTGTAATTTAAATTGATCATGGTAATTGAAGATTTGGGGAGTATCCTAGAAGTGATTTTCACTTTGCTATAGACTGCATGGTTGTTGGTGATATTTTTTGCAGTTACTGGCATTCTGATTGTTGGACTACATTTTGGTTCATTCATCACTTCCCTCTACTGCCTTGGCCTTTTCTTGGGAACCATTTATTCTGTTCCTCCATTCAGAATGAAGAGATTTCTTGTGGTGTCTACTCCTCTTTAGTGGCACTTCATGTGAATGCAAAAAATGTATGAGTTAACTTGTAGAAGTAACTCTGGTCTGTATGATGGAAATATTGCAGTAGGTTTATTTGAAGATGACTTTACTGTTGAGCTTATGTACGCATAATCCACCTACTTGTTGGATGAGTTTGTGAGCATTTTTTAGTCAATTGCTTGTTTTTGTATCAGTTGGAATCGAGTAACTAATTTGAACCTTGTGTAAACTGGAATGGAGAACAATTTTCGCCTTTTGTCGAGCAGTCCTAATTTAAAGAAATTCATTTAAGTGATTAAGAATTTATGGTTTGAGATGGTACTCTTGCTCAGTAACAATTGGCATGTGAGGCCTTCCAGGAACCGGGCGTATTAACACAGAAGTATTTTTTGGAATTAACATTGCTTCATCAGGATACTCTGAAATTGCAACAGAGAGAACAAGAAGCCTATAAACAAGAAAATCAAGCATAAAGCTAAATAAATCAACAACTGAGCTTGCATAAATATTGAATGAAGAATGAACTGAAACAGAAAAGTAAATCAGGATGCAATCCCAGGAGTCATAAGTATGAGCAACAAAGCTTGTTTTACTCTTTTTTTTGGCTAAATTTCAATCAAAATATATAACACAACCAACCAAGCATCAGATGAAGTCTCAATTTATTGAAAATAAGAAATTTGCATTACTAACATCAGATCAAGTCTCAATTTGTTGAAAATAAGAAATTTGCATTGCTAACTGAATGACTGACTGATAACAGAGATCGTAACTACATCAATTGTTGGGGATGCCTGCAACCCCATTCTCAAAGTGGTTGAGATCTTCACCAGCAGCGCTGACATTCCTCAAAGCCAACTCAATAAGAGCCCTCTTCTGCTCCATGTGAGCCAACGCAGAACCGAGGTGGGTGAGGCAATCACCAATTGATTTAATGGTTGCAACAGCCTCATCCCCTTCTTCTTCTGCATAGATCCGCTCCTGCACCAGCCTCAGCTCATCGACTCTCGCATGCAAAATTTGAATACCATTCTCGGTTTGCAGGATCTTTTCTTCAAACAAAGTTGTGTCATCATGGAGCTGAGCACTGACAATCCTAGCACCATTGAGGAGGGCTTCTTTTTCAGTTGGATTCATGCTCTTAATTCTGAATAAATTGAGAGTAAAATAAGTTGATACAAGGAGAATTTTTGTGAATGAGGAAAACAGGCCTTGTGATCACTTTAAATAGGGAAGGAGTTTACAAAACGAGTCTGTATACAAGGATAACGTTTGAAACGGTGCATGGCAAGTTCATTTCCACACGGAGACACTAAGCATTTCCACACTCAACCATTGTTGAATAAATTTTGCAGACAACAAGACTTGACAGAACAACAAACAGTACCAATTACCACAACCAAAATATACACAAAAGAGTAATGGTTCAACTGTGCATACGACTGACTACACACACACAAAACAGTAGATGATTAAAGAATATAGACAACAAGACAAGACACAACAGTTCATGCCATTGACTAAAGAAAAAACCATGCAGAAAATAGTACAAAGTGACGTTATGAACTCTTACTATGTTTGAATTAAGCACCATGTTGCAGAGTTCTGTGCACTGGCCATCATTTATGTAGTAGTTTTTTCAATCAGCAATCAGCATCAAAATAGTACAAGCACAGAGAAACATTTGATGGATATTTAAATTCCAATAAAAACCTGATGAAAGTAAGTTTTTCACATAGCTTCCTGAAACATTTTTAGGGAACCAAATTCCAAGCCATAAGATGCACACTAAATGCATAAAGTTTCAATCTTCCATGCAAATAGAGAACAGAAAAGTTACCTGAAGACATTGATAGCTCACTGAAAGTGCAGTGGCATGATTCAAATCCTCAAGAATTCTCCCTAATTTCTTGAAAGCATTCCAGTCATCTCTCTCAACCGTACCATAGTGATTCACCATATCAAATCCAAGTTCTACAGGCACCACCCTAGACTTATCTTCAATCACATAATCTTCAGAAAATAAAGCCCCACAAAGAGACAAATGGTGGACTTCTGGAATGGAAACAATCACACTTTGCTCATCCCACTTGGAGCATTTCAAATAACCAAACCCCAACTTCCTCATTTTACTGACAAATAACATCCTTAACAAGTAACATTACTCAGAAATCTCAACACTACATTTATTTTTTATAGAAATTGCCAATGCATTAATGAAAATTCAAATGAAAACATTGCTGAAGTCTGAATACAATTTTTTTATCACATCCTGTCCATCAACCACCAAAAGTTAAAATACTGTGATGATTTAATTTTCTGCAATATCCTTTACGATGTTGATAATTAAACACAAAAGTCAAATATTCATTCACTTGCATTTAAGTGTTAAAAGTTGATAAATTTAGAAAAATAGATTTATGTTGATGAGAGTCATCAACAAAAATATGCATTAAAAAAAAAGCAAGCCAAAGCCAGTCCAGAAATGAGATGCATGCCAAACTTAATTACACATTAATGCCAAAAGAATCAAACTCTGGGAACTTTGTACTTGTAAAAACAAGAAAGAAAGAAGATAGAGGGAAGCTGCAAATTTAAACTTGTAAAAACCATCGTTTCCATTATAATTTCCTGATAACAAACATGAGAATATTATATGCTATAAATATACTAGAAGAAGAGCAAATTCTGTCTACTATCTACCCAAAATATCAGACAGAGTTTGATCAACGCATCCAAAATTATAAGGAAACTATACTTCCACAAAATCAGACTAATCTATTTCTACCAATCCACATTAGATCATATCATCATATAACCCATAACTTGTAGCAGATTTACCACTTCTAAACAAAAATGGCATAAAATGATTGGCAATGGCTCTGGCGCAAAATAACCTTCATTCACAACTTTAAGCATTAATAATCTCCTTTATGACAACCTGAGAAACATTAACAATCAAGTAATCAATAACATGAAACAATATAAAACATAACAGTATAGAATACTAATGCAATAACTAAAACTTACAATGAATCTTGAGGAAGATGAGCAATTGCAGCATCAATGACAACTGAATCGCATTGAAGTCTTGATGGTAGAATGCCTAGCCTTTCCAACTGATCTTTTTTCATGTGAGGGATTTTGTATGTATTGGAACCTAGGCTGCTAAGTACTTCAATCATGCAAGACTGAAGAGTGATGAAAATGTTGTTTGATTTCTTATCTGAAAACTCATAAAATGACTTCTCAACAGCTGCAATCAATTGCACAACTGAGTTTGCACACTCTTTCTCTTGCAAAGATTGAATTGCTCTAAAAAACCCCAAATCTAACACATTTAGATCAGGGGAATTAGGTGGTTGACACAATATACTGACATTCAATCCAGAATTTTGTACTGCTAGTAAGAAATCAACATCATTCCCATATATATGGGTCTTAGCATTATCCTGCTGAATTAGAATTGGCGTTGTTATGCTATCCCTAGGCCATTTATCTTTAATTGCAGGCAGAATTTTAGAAATCATGATAGCTCTAATCACATCTCTACTAATCCTTCCTACTGGTTTCACTTCTAAGGTGCCAGCAACTCTATTCACACTAGACCTAAGTGCAGCAACCTCCTCAACTATTGGAAACACACCTATTTTACCATCAAATGTGCAATTTCCTTCAGAGTCATACCTGGGTCTAGCAACAGCTGTCATGAACATGATTTTTGGAATGAAGTTGGCGCTTCTGCATGTTCGCACTGGTTCTTCTTCATCTGCCAAGAGGTAGTATGTCTGAATCTTCTTCGACATGCTGAACCATTTCTCATCTATATGAACTACATTCTCCATTTCAAGGAAGGTGGGATTCGTTGGAACAGTCGCTGAGTCTATCATGGATAGACAATGTTCTATCCTTCCAAATCGATTACCCTCGGTCAGAGATGGATGAATGTAATTAGTGTGCCGTTTCAGTTCACCAGACTTCAGTTTCCTTTGCAAACATGTCTTCGCCACACCCAAAGCTTGAGCTAAACACCTCAATGTTTTCCTCTTCTTTAAAGGAATGTCTCTCACCTTCTCTAAATCATATAGAATCCTCTTTCTCCCACAATTTCTCACTCTCCCTTTTAAAATATTGTGGCTACCAGAATCCTTTCCTCGTTTCCACAAACGCTGAATTGATCGAATGGAGACATTAAAGAGTAGAGCTACCTCTGTTGTCAGAAACCTGTTAAGCTTGCCATGGTTGCTTTGTTGAAGGAGAATGGAATAAGCAAGAAGGCGTTCATCATTGCTCAGCTCCTTCCGGTTAACGGTGACTAGTGGTTGAATTTCATCTTGCATATAAAGAGTGAAAGACGATTAGAACAGAGTTTAGAAATTTGTGGGAACTGTTGTTATTCCTCACATGAAAATAGACTGACCTTCATAGTTTCCTTCCTCCTCATCATCATGTAAGTCTAGAAATTCGGTGAGGACTTCTTCATCTTCATTAGTGAAGTTAGGAATTGGAGGTGATGGAGTATTGAGTGAATTTTGAGGGAAGAAATGATCACTCTCAGAACCGTCCATTCTTTCTGTGAGAAAAGAAAGAAAGAAGAAGGGAAATTGTTTTTGTGAAATGAAGGGGAATGATTTCACCAAATTAGGGCACCGGATTTGGGAACCTTGCGGGAAAATGAAAATTTCTATTTGAATTTCAAATAATGGAACTTGAAATTTGGGCGAAAATTGGGTTGGCTTGTGAAAACCCATTTGGGATTCCCGCTCAGTTTTTTCACTGGAAAGCATTGCCGCCGCGGAGTTTTCACTGGAAAGCATTGCTTTCAATGATGAAGGAGAGAATGGGTTGGCTTGTGAAAACAACAAAAACTAAGGGTAGTTTCGAAACATGAAACAATAAAATAACAAAAAAATGCAACCCTTCCCATTGTGCACTATTCCAGAACGTCAGATATAATGGTCCAGAGGGAGTATTATTTTGTGTGGTCAAAGTAACACTATTTATTTGGTAAATGGCACTAACCGTTAAAATGATCACGTATGGATTGGTGGGGATTGCGCACCACGAGGTCCCTTCACTTATTATTATTTTCATTTTAGTCAGTTTCTAACGTTTGTTTTTGTTCGATTTGGTCCCACACTTTACCTCCGTTAGACCCGCGGAGTCCCTCCTACGATAACGACGCAAACGGCCGTTACTTTTGATTTTTTTATTATTAAATCTGACAAAAGGTACTGACGGTGGGACCCACATATCGGTGAAATTAATTTAAATTTTAAAAATATTAGAAAAATACTGAAAAATAAATTAAATTAAAAAAAATATTAGAAAAATACAGAAAAAATTAAAAAAATTAAAAGAAAAATAAATTATTAATTTAAAAAATACAGAATATTTAGAATATTTAATTTTAAAATTCAAAAATATATAATTAATTTTAAAATTCAAAAAAATAATTAATTAATTTTAAAATTCAAAAAAATAATTATTTAATTTTAAGAAAAAAGAGTAAGAAAAAAAGAAATTAAGAAAAAAAGGAAAGAAAATAAATAATTATTTTTTTGAATTTTAAAATTAATTAATTATTTTTTAATTTTAAAATTAAATATTATAAATATTCTGTATTTTTTAAATTAATAATATTATTTTTCTGTATTTTTATTTTAATTTTTCTAATATTTTTAATTTCAAAAAAGAGAAAAAAGAAATAAATTAAATAATTATTTTTTTGAATTTTAAAATTAATTAATTATTTTTTTAATTTTCCGACACATGGGACCCGCTTTTGCAGTTTTTATAATAAAATAATAAAAACTAACGGCATTTTGTCCCTGTTAAGGGAGGAGGGACTCCGCGGGTCTAACGGAGGTAACGTGTGGGATCAAATCGAACAAAAACAAATGTTAGGGACTGACTAAAATGAAAATAATAAATGGAGGGACCCCGGGTGCGCAATCCCTGGATTGGTGTGGGTGATTATTGCAATTTCATTAAAACGTCACTAATAAAAAATCTTACTTTTTAATATTTTATATTGACACGAATAAAATTAATATTGATAAATCTCATCAACTACATTGCTACAATGGTTGTAAACTTTGTTTAATCAAGTTATTATTACTTGATAGTCAGCAAATAAATGAATTTGAAGTCCTGATCAGAATTTACAGATAACCACATCTCTATCCCTTTTGTTTTATCACTGACTACAATGTCATTTCCTTTTTCTTTTTCCTACCAATTCTTTCATCTATCTACACCACCTTCAATCCTTCCTTCCTGGCCTTTTCTTGAGGAATCCCCAAAAAAAAAGAACCAAAAAATATTGCAATAAGAAAAATATTTAACCCACTTTAAATTTCATGCGAAATGCGAGTCTTGATTGGTTTTAGCTTCAAACCCATGCTTTCTGGAGAGAGAAGTTCCGGCGAGATGCAAGATGGACTGAGCGGGCTTCTCGGGCTATCGTTGAGCTGGCACGGCCTGTATAATCCATACCCCATGAAGAAGTACTCCATTGGTATCAACATCGCGTGCGGCTGTTCTTCTGTTACCATTGATCCGCAAGCTTGGACCTGCATAAACAACAAAAAATCTTCTGCTCGTTTATTCGAGTACTCAAATCATTTGTATCACAGTTTAAAGAACAGCATAACACAGAACTTACCGACTTTTCAGCGATATAAAGAACTAATGAGTGTATTTTAGCATAAATTCATAAAAAGGCAATGCACCACGCACCTCTACTAAGGCACAATATCTTCTATCCAACTTTGAGGTCATGTGGAGGGCCTCGGCATGGAAAGGAGAGTTGTCTCCAACAAATACAAGAGTGCGACATCTTAGACCCTTCAACCCACTAGAAATGTCAGGTCTCCTGCAAGAGTAACATCAAACCTGTAAACAAAAATTTATGGCGTAGAACAGATCCCAACGAATGCGGCACAACTAAATACCTATTAATCGCTTGAAGAAACCGCAAAACATTTGTGCTTTTCCTCTCATCCAGTAACTGAACAACCAACCAATGTCGCAGGAATCAATTAAGTGCCGTTGAAAGGGGGGAATCAAACTCAAACTTCTATTAGGAAAAAGAAGAAAGATTAAGCACTAACCTGTCTGCATGCTTGAACTATATCCGACTCGGCAACTTCTGCAGTGCCACGAACTTCCTGTTACAGTTACAGCTACTTTATCAATCTGTGTATTCAACATGGGAGCAAATACTAACCATGACAAAGAAAATATATTGCTAAGGAGGAACAACGTGAGTACCTTGCTAAAGTACCGTTGGAGCAAGCACTCCTTTAGCAAACCACAGATGCCATAGTAGTACAGCAGATTTGACGTCAGCTGCAGCATGTAAAGGATCTTTAGTCATGATATGTCAATAAGTGATGATAAATGTAAATACCATAGGATTAGGAAAGAAACCTTGTTATATATCCATTCTGTCCAGGACGGTGCCTTGCATAAAGGGGACACAAGTATCAAACCGACAACACGCTCTCTATATTTCATCTGTAATTAAAATATTTTTTGGTTAAGAAAAAGTGGAATCAGTTGAAACTTGAAAGTACAACATAACATTCCAGAAAGGACCATACAGCAAATAGTGTAAGGATGTAAGCACCCGCAGTCACCCCCATGCACATCACAGCACCAAGCCTGAACAACAAATTTCCATCAAACAGCACGTTAGCATCTGGGCTTAGTATGTACCACATAGATTTGGTGAAGCACAAAAACAAACACAAGCAGGATAAGATGCATATTTTTGCTTCCTAAACACTGATTTGAGAGTTCTGAATACCATGATATCATAAAGCAGTAAAAAATGACCCTAGCATTGGACTTACCCGAAAAAGTTGAGAACCTCAAGGATCTGATCTGCCAAGTCATCAACAGAAGGCGCAGAATCATCAGGACAAATTGGAGCAGCTCCCAACTGCAAGAACTCTTGTGAAAATGCCGAAACTTTGTGAATAATTTGTCGTAATAGTATCCATATAAATCAAACTGATGGATTCAAGTCAACTAATTTTCCGACCTCGTGCCCAGGAGGACTAATGTGGTAAATGCAGAAGTTGTGAAGCAGTAAAGAAGCAGCTTCAGGACAAAAGAATAATCCTTGGAAGCAAGACACATCTGATAAAAAAATTACATATAAACATAAGGAATACACACATCAACTGAATGCAGAAACATGCTAACAGTGAGGAAACATGTTCTCTTTAAGAGTATCAAGTGATCCTACGAATGCCCAATCATGTACTATACCAAAGGGAAAACATCACCAGAACAAATATAAGAACAACAGCATAAAATTTGATATTTTGCTCAGTTTATCTGAAACAATGGTCATAACCAATGAAGCTGAATAAAGAAGGAAAGATCTCAAATAAATGCAAATGAGAATAAGCATGATTCCTCACAGCAGTCGATCACAAGCAATTTACTTACGATTTAGAGCTAAATCAGGATAAGTAATTAGTGCTGGTTTCTCTTGGTCTCCATAGACAATAACAGACAAAGAACCACGGCCAGTTCTCACGTGATATTCCTGAAAAAGGTTCCACCAAGGCACATCATAAATCAACTGATACAGATTTTCAACAATTATCATAGAAATGAACTTAGATAACGTATTAACACCATACTATTCTCCACTACTTAGAGTGTTAAGTCAAAAGCAGATGCCATCAGTAAAATAAGAGCAAACGTTTGTTTCTTGCAATCCTTTCAACAAATGACACTCCAACTTTGTGTAAGGTAGATTCCCAAGAAAAGCTTCCCATGTACACTTAGCTCACATTATATCAAAAAAAAAAAAAGGGGCGTCCCCAAGGGCCCTAAAAAACTTGGCTATAAGACACCACTGTTCCTTCATGTAAAGGCAAGACTAAAACAAATATTAAGAAATACATGGGGGAAAATTGGTAAAAAAAATACATGAATTCAATCATTGTATTATTGATAAAGCAATGACAGTTCAAAAAAGAGACCATGGGATTCTCAAATATGAAAGAAGACATTGACTTTTAAATGATTACAGAACCAACAATAAAAGGAAAAGAAAAAGGAACAGCTAAGACAATTTAATATAATATAAAAAGGAAATAATAAGACAAAATACAAAATGTAGGAAAGCTTTCTTCAAAGAACAGGCAGACAGCCACGATCTTTGAATATAACCAAATAATTACAAGAAGAAACGAATATCTAAATGGACATCTCATTGCGGAGAGAAGAGTTTTATTTTATTTGAAAAACAGAAGAATAAGATATATCCATGGAATTGATAAGAACAACACAAACAGAACAAGAACAAAAATAATATTACAAGCTAATTCATATGAACAAACATAACAAACCCAGAAAAGCTTATTGGTAGGAGAACAAACACTTGATACAATACACTAAACATTCATCGTCTTGCCAATAAAGACCAGAACTTCAAGAGAACAAAGAGAGGTAACATTTTGAAAGAGGAAAAACAAGGAGATGTAAAGAACAGCTGGGATAAATCCAGATATTTGGCACAAAAAAGAGAAAGTTCAGAGCCAAGATTATAGAAATCAATTATACGGCCCGTCAAAAGAAACCCATTAAGTTGAATGCAACAACAAATAGAAAGAAATGAGTAGATTTAGCAAAAAACTAAATGTGCAGATCTGATGACCATAATTTCTAGATACACATTCCACAATAACCTCAATAAACCAAAACCCATTTTAGAAAACCCCAAAAGAACGAAAATAAATAGGGAAAAAACATCAAAAGAAACGAAAAAGAGCCTTCTTGTTTTCTCGCTTGTAAACAGGAAAGAGCAAAAGAGAAAGAGAATTGAAATGAATTACCGTTCCACTGAGAAAAATCTTTTCCATGTCAAGTGAAACGGATTCCGTTGACGCTGTCATTGGCCGCGGTTCTCTGTACAAGCAGCTAGCTTCGGCCTTCTACTTCTCTCTCTAGAATTTCCTGCGTTTTTAACTCTCTCTCTCTATTGTCTCTCTCCTTGGGTTGGTATTTATCTGTCACTGCAGTTCAGGATTTTCGGCTTCCATGGCTTATATTGCAAGCGATTTTTAGGCCTTTCTCCTCTCTCTTCTTGCTCTCTCTCTCTATCTCTATATCTCTATCTCTATCTTGTCGTTATCTGTTTTTTTAGCGGCGATGGAACGATTAAGATTAACCTGCTTTTAACTTCCACCGACGAAATAGGCAGTGTCCGTGTACTTTTTAACAGAATTTAAAACAGTCAAAAACCTCTTTCTTTTTTTAACCGCGGTCAAAATTCGCGCCAGCTTACCAAGTGACGCTTTTATTTCGGCTTCATAACAATGAAACAAATACTCCCTCCACGATCTTTTAATTGACGCTCATATTGTAGATACGCATATCAAAGAAGCTGGATGACGCACTATTTGACCCCAAAATTCTTAACGTACGTCTGATAAAAAATTCGAAATTTTTTGAGGTCAAATAGTACATCACGCGACCTCTTCGATATGCGTATCTACAGTGCGAGCGTCAGTTAATAAAAACTGGAGGGAGTACTAATAAACAGAAGAAAAAAATGATATTATAATTTTAAACAAACATAACTACATAAGGGTAAAATAAAGAGTGGAGTAAAAAATGAATAGTAATTTTAGTTTTAGAAACAATCCTTGTAGACAAAGTGCATTCACTTGGATTGCCAAACTTAACGATTTCCTTTTACAATTATAAGGTGTTTTGATATTAAATTAAAATATTTTATAAATGATTTTATAGTTTAGTGATTTGATTTCAGATCGTAATCTTTTAATTTAATCATAAAAAGATAATATTTTTTTCAATAATCACAACTAAATTAAACTAAAATTTATTTTTCTCAATTCTTATTAAGGTGTGCATGACATGTATTTCAAGGGTTTTAGGGGTTTACTCTTCTTTCTTTCTTATTTCTTGTTAGTTAATTAGGGGACTGATTAGGTGCTAGTTGGCTATAGAGGAAAGAGGGATGAATCATATGGGTTGTTATGATTTTGGGTTGACTATGACAGTGAAGGTGATGTAGACTTTTCATTGGATGCTCCTTACTTGGGTCCCACTTAGAGGGGGTGTAGGCCATGGTCTTATTGGTGACGTGGACAATATAAAATGGGAAGTAAATGGCCTTAGAAGCTACAAAATTGTTGTTGCTTGCCGTTCATTTGACTCAATTGCTCTCTAATGTAATCATGCCATGCTAATGTCTCATTCAGCAATTAGCACCAGTGTCAACCTTTTTAGTTTTGGCCATAACTTGCACCACAAAACAACAATTTGCATCTCACCAAGGTGGGCATACAATGCAAAGGCAACTCCAACAACTACTAACACCACATGACCCAATTGAGTAAATTAGCCTAGTACCACCAGCTGCAATTTTCAACACCCAGTTCACATCACACGTAAACATTATAAAACATTCCATTCCACTGCATTAATTAGTTTAGGTTAGTAGTAGCCAAGTACTGTCACTCACAAATAACTTAAGATTATCGTAACTTAATGCAAATAGACGCTCATAAATATATATTATTCAAATTTAATATTAAATTTTTTACATCAAATAAATAAATAAAAAATATTATTATAGTAAAATTTTCAGTTAACTGAAATCTCTTAAGAGAAACAGTGACCAACTATCGTTTTAATATCATTTTAGTGAGAGAGAGTAAACTTTTATTCCACCGCATTTTCCTAAAAGGATTATAAAATGCCTGCTATAGAATTTAGATAGGCCCAAACATGTAAATTACCCAAATCCCCATGGGCTTTACTGCTGTAGTCGGGCCTATACCCAAAATCCCATTCTCTAACTATCATCATTACGAGATAAGGCTGCTGCAAAGTGCAAACTGCCATTTCTTTTACCCTGTGGAGCTGCTCCGCTTACCACAATCTTTTCTCCCCTTAGCCTTCTTACAAGTTTCAAGTGAAATGGCCAATTTACACTCAAACGGTACCTTAATTTGCGGTTTCAGGCAAATAATAGTAATTCTTTCTTCCGTCGTTTCTTCCTAATGTTTTATTGTATTGGTTCTGTATTTGATGCGGTTTTCGACACTGAAGAGCTACACGAGCAGTAGTTTCAAGCTGTCCAGACGGATGGAATCCGATTTTATTGGCGTCAAAGCGCGCTATTCCATTCTTCTTCCTTCTCGAAAGAGACCCACTTCTTCAATGAAGTTGTTATTGCTGGCAAACAAGCCGCAGACGAGTTCAGCCTCTCTGTTACCGTCTTTGCGAGCTAAGTTTTCTTCTTGTGCTTCTCTTATTGCCGTTGAAACAGAGCCAACAAGTGTGTTCGTTCTCAATGAATCTAATGGAATGGAACGTAGAAAGTTTAGTGGGTCAAATATTGGTAAGAATGGAAGAATAGTTAGCGGTAAAGTTGTGAATTTTAATGCGAAAGACGTGCTAAAAGAGTATTCTGGGATGTTGCGTGAGTTCGCTTCAAGAGGGAGTTTGTACGAGGGGTTGGCAGTTCATGGCCATTTGATTAAAAGTGGAGAAGAGCCTGATTCGCATTTGTGGGTCTCTTTGATCAATTTCTATGCAAAATGTGGGCGTTCAGTAGTTGCGCGTAAGGTGCTTGATTTAATGCCTGACCCAGATGTTGTTTCGTGGACGGCCTTGATTGCAGGTTACGTGAGTGATGGGTGTGGAAGTGATGGTGTTGCTGCATATTGTGAGATGAGGAAGGAAGGTATAACGTCCAACGAGTTTGCACTGGCCACTGCGTTGAAAGCGTGTGGGATGTGCTTAGATGTGGAATTTGGAAAGCAAGTTCATGTGGAAGCAATAAAAAGCTCCTTGTTATTGGATGTGTTTGTTGGTTCTGCTCTTGTTGATCTTTATGCAAAGTGTGGTGAAATGGAACTTGCTGACGTAGTGTTTTGTAGCATGCCAGAGAAGAATGCGGTGTCATGGAATGCTTTGCTTAATGGTTATGTTCATATGGGTGATGGGAAGAAAGTTTTGAAGTTGTTCAGTAGGATGATTGAGTATGATTTAAAGTTTAGCAAGTTCACTTTGTCCACTGTTTTAAAGGGATGTGCAAGCACAGGAAGTTTGAGAGAGGGGATGGTTTTGCATTCTTTAGTGATCAGGAGTGGCTGTGCACTTGATGAGTTTCTAGGTTGTAGTCTTGTTGACATGTACTCTAAATGTGGGAGGGCATATGATGCATTAAAAGTGTTTGTAGGGATAAAAAGTCCTGATGTGGTGGCTTGGAGTGCAATGATCACTTGTCTAGATCAGCAGGGGAAGAGCCGAGAAGCTGCTGAGCTGTTCAATTCGATGAGACACAATGGAATTAGACCTAACCAATTTAGTCTTGCTAGCCTTATTAGTGCTGCTACTAACATTGGTGACCTTCATTTTGGCAGAAGCATCCATGCTTGTATATGTAAGTATGGGTATGAATCTGAAAATTCAGTTGGCAATGCGCTGATCACAATGTACATGAAAAATGGATGTGTGGAAGATGGTACCCAGGTGTTTGAGACAATAAACAATAAGGATTTATTTTCGTGGAATGCTTTTTTGTCTGGATTCCACGATATTGAAACTTGTGAGCATGGTCCAAGAATTTACTACCAGATACTTTTGGAAGGTTTCAAGCCTAACTTGTATACATTTGTAAGTATTTTACGGTCTTGCTCTAGTCTTTTGGATGTAAGTTTTGGAAAGCAAGTACATGCCCACATTATAAAAAATAGAATAGATGATAACCATTTTGTTGGAACTGCTCTGATTGACATGTACGCAAAAAGTGGATGGTTGGACCATGCAGATGTAATCTTCAATAGAATGATTGACCGTGATCTCTTCACTTGGACTGTCATCATTGCTGGTTATGCACAAACTGATCAAGTAGAAAAGGCTGTTAAATATTTACGTCAGATGCTAAGAGAGGGTGTAAAGCCCAACGAGTTCACTCTTGCCAGCTGTTTAAGTGGATGCTCGCGTATGGCTACCCTGGACAATGGCCAAATGCTCCATTCTCTGGCGATTAAGGCTGGGCATTTTAATGATGTTTATGTTGCCAGTGCACTTGTCGACATGTATGGGAAGTGTGGGTGCATGGAAGACAGCGAGACGCTTTTTAAAGGTATGGTTTCAAAAGATACAATCTCATGGAACACAATCATTTGTGGATATTCGCAACATGGGCATGGTGAGAAAGCTCTTGAAGCTTTTAGGATGATGATAGCTGAAGGAAATGTTCCAGACGGGGTCACATTCATAGGTGTTCTTTCTGCATGTAGTTACCTAGGATTGGTTGAAGAAGGGAAATCGTTTTTTAACTTAATGAGCAAAGTTCATGGGATTACTCCTTCAATTGAGCATTATGCTTGTATGGTTGATATTCTTGGTCGAGCAGGCAAATTTAATGAGGTTGAGATCTTTATTGATGAAATGAAGCTAGCATCCAATTCATTGATCTGGGAGACTGTTCTTGGGGCTTGCAAATTGCATGGAAATGTTGATTTTGGTGAAAAAGCTGCCCAGAAAATCTTTGAACTTGAACCTGAGAAGGACTCTGCTTATGTATTACTATCAAACATTTTTGCAGCCAAAGGTAGGTGGGGTGATGTTAGAAACATCAGATCTTTGATGTCCTCTCGGGGTGTGAAAAAGGAACCTGGTTGTAGCTGGGTCGACATTAACGGTCAAGTCCATGTCTTCACATCTCAAGATGCTTCACACCCAAAAATCAGGGACATCCATGCCAAGTTGGAGGAGCTAGGGAAAAAACTGACTTCAATGGGATATGTACCGAAGACAGAAAATGTGCTTCATGATATCTCTAACCGAGAAAAAGAAGATAATCTCCACCATCATAGTGAAAGATTAGCTCTTGCCTTTTCTCTTATAAGCAGAAAGACAGCTAAAACAATTCGTATATTCAAAAATCTTCGAATTTGTGGGGATTGCCATGATGTCATGAAACTCACCTCAGATGTCACAAATCAGGAAATAATTGTGCGTGACATCAAACGTTTCCATCATTTTAAAAGAGGCACTTGCTCTTGTCAAGATTATTGGTGATTTCGTCCCAAGGTTCTTCAGCAAGCAATCCAGATGATTCTCATCATCAAATTGAAGATTTCAGCCAATGTATTGTCCTTGCTATTCACTGGTAATGTGCTTGGGGTATTTTGCATTTATTTGATACTTAACTGTTACTTATTTATTTATCATTAGTTGGTTATATTCTTCCTTGGTCATTTGTTTATCACAAAGAGTTTGTCTTGGTACATAGGCACACTGGTGAATGTCCCGTGACTATCAAACGTCACTGGTCTCTTACGAGATCTGACTATCCATGTAGTATGATTCCACCTCGAGTCCATTCGGTAACTTCTTGGATGCTTTTAGTAGACACTTTTTTTTTTGGTACTGCTTCAAGGATTATTACTTCTTGAATATAGTGAGATGTCTGTGCTTTTAATCCATAACTGTGGCCCTGCTTTGGCATATCCCATTTTGAATCAAGAAGTTCTTGTTAAATAACCTTTTTTCATGTTTCAGAACTGCATCCTGAGTGAAATGGACAAGAATCGAGTCCATGGAGGTAATTGTGTTTTCCTTGCCGAACTGTGCCTGCTCCACGCTGGCGATTAAAGGAGCACCAAGTATTGCATATATGCCCGAGGGGTGTGCTTACCAACATGAGAAATTCTGGTAAATGTAAGTATTGATTGTGGAGAGCCTCTTTTCGAGTGGAGTTGTTTATAATGAATTCCTCTGGCGGCTGTAACTCTTCTTCAAAACCTCAATTGTTACTCCAATGTTGTGACCTATTTTTTGCAGGAGATGTTCAAATTAGAACTAAAAGTGCAATGTGATTTGAAGACAGAGCTAAAAGAATGGAAACACTGGCGGGAGCCGCAGAACATTGAAAAAAAGGTTCGAAGCGATGCGTTCAATCAAATGCAGCAGTGATGGTTGAGATGTTTCTAGAGTTAGGGATGACGATATACATGATAAATATGGGATACCTGCCTTGTTCGGCGTAAAACAGATCGGGCAGCAAGTTCAGAGTATCATCTTGTATTGAGAGCAATCTATCTTGAGTAATAATGAAAGTTTTGGACTAGTATTTGATAATGATAACGATTTTTTTCCCAGATTAAACTTCGTTTCTAACAACACTTCAATTTCAAAGCTTTTTTAAGCCAAAATATACTACAGCAAAATGCGAGCTTCTGCTGCACAAAAAAAACTGCTGCGAGCTTTTGTTCATTTTAGTTGCTACAACGCATTGCGGTAATCCACTAAATCGCACCAAAGGCATATAAAACATTCATGTGCTGATCAATCAGTTGAAATGTTGGATATTTTGCATTCATAATTAAGGTTGGAGGACAGACGATTTTCACTCAAAAAACTGATTATGACTCCTTTTGTTCACATATCTTCATCAGACGTTGGATTCTCCACTTCACTCTCACTATTTGAGCTATCATCAGTAACAGATGATGAATTCCCCGCGTTGGAATCAGAACTTTCAGAGATGTCATCTGTGAGGGATTTAACCCTTTTGTTCTTCCCAGAACCACCTCGGTTTTTCCGTTTTACTCCTCCATTTACAGCTGATCTCATTGTATGGGAAGCTTCTAGAAGTTGAGCATTCACAAAGTCAATGTTCTCATCATCGTCTTCATCACCATCTTCCTTTTCTACCTTGTAAGAAAGTGGAAGATCATCTGCTTTGATGCCCCCCAGATTACCTGAGGGAAACTCGCAGCCGGATTTGGGATCACCATTGGCTAACTTTGCACAGCGTTTGGAGATGCTGTTGCCAAATAATCTCGTGACTTCACTTTTGTGGACTAGTAACCATTCTGGAGGATTGGTATAGAAGAGAGAGATTAGCAGATGAAAAAGTATGCAAACTAGACTCAAGAAAACATCATTGTGCAGTTCAAATAGGAAATTAATGGCTGGAAAAAAGGATACAAGAACTACTCACTTATAAGAGCTTTAGGTGATGATCCAATTAGTCTGCTTGCTTCAGACTCCTTGCCTATCTTGCTTGTAACACACTTTATTATTTGGCTATGTAATCGAGAAGTGGAGAAGGAACTAGTGTGAGAAATAGCTCTGTTTTGGTCCCCAGCTTTCCTGTTATGCACCAATTTATGAGCTCTCAATAAATGAGAGATGAAGAT
This sequence comes from Viola odorata, assembly GCA_963691705.1. Taxonomy (NCBI): domain Eukaryota; kingdom Viridiplantae; phylum Streptophyta; class Magnoliopsida; order Malpighiales; family Violaceae; genus Viola; species Viola odorata. The sequence continues at coordinate 5,269,701 of OY829546.1, forward strand.
TTCATTGTCTGCAGATTAGAGTACAGGGTCCTACCTGAAATATTCAATAGCCTCATAAGTAACAATTAATCGTTGCATGGCAAGACTTCTCATGCGCTCATCCGGTAGTTGAATTGCATTCTCAGGCTGGAGGAAAGAATATTCAACAAGTATAGCAGCATCGTAGAGCACTGTCCTTGACAAAATTTCATCTCCAGAACTCTGCATAAAGATTTTACCACAAGCTGTCTTAGTTTGCATCAAAGATACATACTTTCATTACTGTATAAGTAGAGGAGGGAAAAAGGAAATCCTCAAAACAAAACCACAAACACAAACTTAATATTCCTGATAATTGGAGCACAAATTGGAAGGACAAAAGCTACTAACCAAGAATGGAGTAATGGGCAAAGTAGGCTCCAACAGCATCTTCACCAGGGTCTCTGCATAGCAAGGTTCATCAGGATAAGAGCGTAAAATAAGGAATAGAACAAAACAACACCTAAAAACAGAAAAAAAAAATCATAACTTTCGAATTAATTTATCACATTCAAAGAAAAACAGTCCATAAACATAATGCCTGGTGAGCTGCAGACTATCCTTTTACTCCTTTTCCCTTTTGATTCCTAGTGCTAACAAGAATTCAATTTATCTAGAGGTATCCGATTCTCTCTCCACATTATTTTAAACTCTATGATATACTAAAATTTATACTTCATCAATTGCTAACAGAAAACTTAAAACATGTACTTCCTCATCTGCTAACAGAGAACCAAAAATTGTTTTTACTTTATAAAATTGCTGACAGAAATGCAAAAAAACAAAGAGTAAGCAACACTAACCAAAGAAGTAAATGCTGCGGGTGCCAGAAATGTATCCAACGACCCAACTCCTAAGCTGCCTCTCCAGCTCCAGTCCTCTATCCCCAACACATAAATCCAAGTACAACTTCAATAACAGCACCTCAGCAATAACAATTCCAGCCAGATAATTCACACTACATTGTAAAAGATTAAACTCTTCAAATATCTCATTGCTCACTAGTGGCAAGAATGCTTTCAAACCTTCTTTCCTATCCATCCACATACCAACCAAATCGGCAAACCGAACATGGAAACTAGAATCACTTTCGTCACTCATGTCCTTGCAACAACACACACTTACATACCCAAGTATCACTCCTATAAAAGACTTAACTTCCTTAACAACCTTTTTAGTTCTCTTCGAACTCATATCTCTGCCAAGCAAGTCAACAAGCAATCCATACAGTTGAAAAACAACAGGAGCTAACAATGCTATACATTTATGAGCACTACAAGGAGCTGAACTTCCCGATATGAGCTGAAACAGGTCTTTGACAGCTAAAAGACGACTCAAGAGATCATCTTCTGCGATTTTTCGACCACGAAAGTATAAAGCAGAGTACGCCCAGATGGTTTCAAGAGGTGGGTCAGTTCTGGAATGCATTAACTCAGAGAAAACATCGTTGAACTGAGACAAATCTGATGGGTTGTTTGGGAGTTCATTTAAGAGACTTTGGATGGATTGGTTAAGTATACGAGTGTAGTTTTCCTGGATCAAAAGACTAGATTTTGAAGGATTGATTGAAGATAAGGCCATGTTGGGTTTTGCTGAGAGGATTATTCTCCTTTCTTTATGTAAATGGTGCGAAATTGATTAGAATTTTTCAAAGAGACGAAAATGTCAGTGCAAAACCCTAATTTGTTGGAACAGCTGAATAGCTAGCTGTTCAGGGTTTAAGCGTTGTGGTACGGAGGGAGAAAACGCTGTCGTTTGTCATTTTTTCCTTTTTAATTCTCTCTCCACAAATGATAAGCTGATAACATAAAAAAAGGCATTTCTCCAATAGTACTTATTATAATTTGGACAACAGGTTATTTTCATTTTCTTATCTATAACTGTAATTTTAAAATTTACATCTAAATTAAATATATTTTTCCAAAAAGTTCCAAAAAAATAATAAAACTAATTGCAGAGCCAAGAAACTAAAAAATTGGAAAAAGTATTAAAAAATAGAAAAGGTTATGAATTTCCGTTTGGTCACTAAGCTTTTTGTTTTGACAATATGGTCACTAATTTCAACAAGGTTTTACAACGTGTAATCTCGCATCCTATTGGCTGAAAAAACAACTGGGTCCCACAACTGAACCCCAAACAACCAATCAGAACCTGCGAAACACCTCTCCGTCTCCATAAAAATAACTAGGTCTTTACATCTTTCTTAAGCTACAAATCATTGCCTGTGTCGTCAGTGCATCAGCTGGTAAAAGAAGGGGAAAAAACTCAGGTTGTTGTCCAAGGATAAAAACCAGAGAAGGTCTTGTAGTGGGGAGAGTTGAGGAGAAAGATGAGGCAAACTAGATTGGTTGTATTAGTGACATTGCTGGTGGTGGTGGTGTTTACATGGTTGCCGAGCTCTTACTGTGCCAAGAAGTCCGTTACAGCTGCAGCGAGAAGGGAGGATGTGCCTTACATTAAATGCCAAGTTTGTGAAAAAGTTGCATCAGAGCTGTACCGGCAAGTGCAGAAGAAGCAGGATGAGATCTCCCCCAAGAAGGTAACTTTACCAACTGGGTTGGGTTTAATTTTTGTGGGTTGTGTTTGGTTTTGATGTGATTGGTGCACTGAGTTTCCATTTTTTTTTTTGGGTTTGGTGGTGTGCTAGATTTCGGAGTATCAAATTATAGAGATTGCGGAGAATGTATGCAATTTGAAGAAGGTGGAGTCTGATTGGATTTTGAAAATCGACATTGTGGAGCAAGAAGATAAATTGGAGGTATGAGTTTGTGTTTTTTTTCATTTTATTTTCACTTATATGTAATCTTTATATTGAGTGGTACTGTAAATTGTTCGCAAATTAGTAGGTGATAGTAATTGCAATCAGAATAAAATCAATTCGCAGACATCTATGACAAAGACTGTATTTCGTTTACTGATCTGTTCTTATTTACAGCTGGTTGAGCAAGACACTGAGGGTCTGTGTAATGCAGAATGCAAGACGATTGAGCTGGCCTGTCGGGAGGTGAGATTCTTTGTCACGTGACCATAATTTATCGTGAGACTGTAGATTGAAAAGTTCTAATTTGGAAATTTGCTTCAGCTGAAATGTTTTAAGTTTTTCCAGTTGTCATATCTTTTGTCCTTCCTTGAATGTGGAATGTAAAACGTGATTGCTTATCTATTTGGGGGCTTTGCTTGCAGGTCATGGACTATGCTGATACTGATATTGCAGAACACATATTCAGTTCTAAGCCTACACTTGATGCATTGGTAAACCATCTCTGCAAAGACCTAAGTGATTCATGCCGTAAGCAGCCACCTCCAGTCCCCAAGGTAACTAACTGCATCCCTGTGTTGATGGATGCGCTTTATATTTATTGATTATCAATGTTAGTTTGGGGATGGTTAAGTTCAAACATTTGTCATTCTTGGTTCTTTTTCATCTTCGACTGTAATTGCTAAGAAAGTATTTGGACTAATAAAGAGGCTGGTAGGTAGACTTAATTTTGTTCTATCATGCTGGTATGGATAGGATCTGGACTGTTTTTATAATTATTTAACGGTCATGTCTTAAAGTTTTGTGTGATGAAGCCTTGTGCTAGTTTCCTTTGTATTTATAAGCCTTGTGCTTGTGGACTGTCAGTGGTGTGGTTAACCCGTGGATTGTTTCTTTGGAAAATATGAAAGCATTTAAGTTTGGTAAATGCTGATGAAGAAATTATTGCCGCTATTTACTTACTCAGCAAAGGTGGACTGAAATTTTGGAATTCTAGAACTAGTGATTCTATAGATAACGAAGTTTTTTAGGCCAAAAGGTTTATCATATGAACTGATGAAAAGTATACCACAATAACGGACAATGAAATTGAACATCCATACCAGACATAGTTGTTCATTGAATATATGTTCTGCTGGCTAGAGAGATGTATTTGAATAAGATACTTTTATTTTTTACGCTGCATATGACAACATTAAGTTCTGATGTTTCTTTATCATCGTGTGGATCACACAATTTTCAAATTGACCATATCCATATTTTTGCTTTGTTTGCGCATTTCCTGTGTGAGAAGAAACTCGAGTTTTTCTCTTAAACTGCTTTCCCTATGTTTCAGAATAGGACTCCTGGGGAAGCATTCGCTCCTAAACCATCTAAAGATGCGGAAATGGAGAAGATTTTGAAATCCATGCAGGTAGTTAATATTTTTTTGCTTGGTTGAAATGTCTACATGTCCATTGCATGGATCGATTTAACCTGTTCCACTTTGCTATAGGATATTCCAGGAGCACCAAATATGCAAATGTATTCAAGGGAAGACCTGATGAACATGAAGAATTTCGGTAATGAAGATGGAGGAGATGATGACAGTGACGAAGACGAAGATGAAGATGAAAACACGCGCTTCCCCTCAAATTTGGTAACACAAAGCTTCCAAAGCTGCTTAAACTTTTCCAGTCAATCTCCATTGTCCCGTTCTACTTAACCACAACTATCATTTTTCTTACAGGGAAAAGTTCTAAGGAAGAAAGAAACTGCTAAGGCTGACTGGAAACAGAAGATTACAAAAGGAATCAAGAGCACAGGGGCAACATTGAAGAATCATGCAAATAAGGTCTCGAACCGGGTACGAAAGTGGTGGAAAGGATCACCAGCAAAGAAGTCAAAGTCCGGCAAAGCAGAACTTTAGGAACCTGTTGATGCTATCACAGGGAAATGGGTTTCTGTACATTTTTGTTCATTACACTAATATGGCTTTTTGGATACCCCAAAACAATTTGAAAGTAGAAACTTAGTATATACTGGAAGAGTTGCTCCATTTCGAAAATAGCACTTTTTTCGTCAACTGATGCTCCTTCCATTTTGCTATCCCTCGCATCTAGAAATTCGTTTTAGTTTACTTAAAAATTGGAAATGATTAAAAAAACATGTTTACTGTTTATCACTATCGGTTGTACAGTGATAATAAGAACTTGCTAGACACATTTTCTTATTTTTCATTTTTTGAAAAATCTACTGCCACTGCCTCACCTGATACAAGTTATAATTGAAGCAGAAAAAACTAACTTCAGAGCTTAATTAGAGAACTTTTTGGGCAAAATTTCAAAGAATTTAGAGTAACATTTCAACCAGCTATTGCATATTTGCCAACAGGATGGGATTTCGGAAAAGTTACATTTCAAGAGAAGCAACCCATTACTAGCATTCTTACATGAAAATAGGAAACATGGAGTAGCCGTTACATAATGATTTGGGCAGCAATCTCTTGGCTCGAGCATCACTCCCTTGAGAACAAGATGCAGCTCATCGCATCTTGTAATGTTGGGTTCTTGAAATTGCAGAACGCCGGCCAGCCAGTGTATATGTGACCTTTATATCGATGTCACGTGGATTCTTCACGTTTGGTGAGACAGTCATGCTACCAGTCAGTGCCTCACCTTCGCATATGGTTAGTACATCTTCTAGGTATAAAACTGTTTGCTTCCAGTGAGTATTTCGTGATCTGGGATCTGCATTAGATTTAAAGTTCATCAAGGACTGAATTGTCTTTTCAAGAAAACATCTAACACTTGACACTGGTCAGGCAAAGTCCACCAGGGGCCTAGTGTGATTTCCACACGATCGTTCCAAAAACGGGTTAGTTATCCTCCAGTTACTTAACATTTTTCAAAAATAATCCGTAGGTTAATAACCATACTTGTGATACTCTACTCAAATAAAACAGGGAACAAATGCATGCAAGGAAGCATATGAATAAGCAGGAAGCAAATCTACATTCCCACAAATTGGACGGTAAGAGACAAATAAAGTCCGGTAAAAAGGAGAGGAGATTAACCTGTGGAGAAGCCCATCAATTTATGGCATTTCGTAAATGATACATCAAAGTAAGCAACCAAAGCGTGGATGTAATCATCACGTTGTGCGACAAGCTTAAAAGGGGCTGTGAAGGAAGCATCCCCAGCATCCATTTTAGAGATGTCCATAGTCTGAAAAAGGTTAAGTAACAAGACTTAAGCAAGAAACTAATGAGGAGATACATGATCTAAATATGCACAAGCAAACACACGCACACATATGCGGGCATGTGTGTATCAGCTACCTTGAGTAACTGGCTGTTTGTAACAATTTGATTCTGATCAACCGTGTCAACAAGAGGCTCCATCATAGCCTGCTTCTTGATGCAGCTCATGTCAAAGCCATACACATTATTCCAAACTGGAGTGGTGATGAGACACAAAGAAACACCAGAGGATGCACAAATGAGAACTACTAAACATTACCTCTATAAAATGAACATTCAGATTAAAGATAAAGAATAAAAACTAAAAGAAAGCAGTAGTCTATAAGGTGGGTCCAAAAAGAATAACAACAATCATCATGTATAAACAGTAACAATAAACTTACATTCAATCTTATCATCTTTGTAATCTGCGTCTTCAATGGCTGTCAAGAAGAGGGAAGCTTTGTCTGGCAGCACAATTCCATCATTGACCTGATTAAAAGATGTCAAAGGGATAACATTATAGTAGTGATGATTTCGGTAACTAGATGCAGTTCAAAAAATTGACAATGCAATTAGAAGTCATCTAAATAAGCAACGAATTACTGCTGCTCCTCGGGTCCAAACTAGTTATGAGCCTTAGTTTGATGACTACAAACAGGTATTTGACTTGAGGGTGGGGGTCTCACTATTAGACATTGAAAAGAAAAGCACACCCTTCTATATAATTTACATAATCCCTTCACTCGTCTGAAACTGACATCTGAAAAGCTCGGACACAACGAAAACAGGTAATCTAACTACCATAAAACTGCTAATAAAAGAGTGCTCCAAGTACCAAAATAATTTAATATGGTAATTTCAGATAAACTACTTCAATAGATGTGCAAACATTGTTGCAAGCAAGACTTACCAGCCACTTATTCCGTGCATAAAGAACAGAGTTCAACATATTCTCAAACAAAAGAAAATATCCCATCCACTCTGAGATGATGATATCCACTTTCGCAACTGGCAGCTCAATCTCTTCAATCTTTCCCTTCAAAACTGTTATAACTGCAAAGACCAAACAGACAGATTCAGTACTTTAAAGCAACTCTGAAGAGCAGAAGCTTACTAAAATTTTCTAACACAAATAGCAATACCATCAGAAAGTCCATTTGTTTCAACAATCTGTTTTGCCATAACAGCCATAGAGGAACACTCAACCTGAGAAATTAAAAAAGATGACAGTCATATTTAGCATTCATAACCAAACCAAATCACCAAAATAGGACACCATGACAGTGTGAGAAAGCAGACACGTACCGCGTACACATGAGCTGCCCCTGCTTTAGCACAAAACAAGGACAAAATTCCAGTCCCAGCCCCGACATCGAGTACTACTTTATCCTTAAATAAAAACTCATTCTGATAAATAACATTTTGATATGTTTTAGTTCTCACTACATCCTTCAACATTTCCTGCAGCATAAAAAAAGCACAACAACAGTGAAATCTCAACTAAAACAACTGACATAAGTGACCGAATTGCATCTAAGTGCGAGAGACTTACTTCATGGATGCCTGCAAAAAGCAAAAAGACAGAACTTTATGATTTCAGCAATTGCAAATTCAAAACAACAAAAACGAAAATTGCAGGAACAGTGTTAGTTAGCTACCGAAGTGCGAGTAGGAATCGAAATAATAATCAGCGCTGGTTTTGTCATCAGCCTCGGACATGGGCACGTCATTCACATCAATGGACTTCACGTCAGCTACAATAGCTGACTCGTCAAGGTTGGAGCTTTGAGTGACGAGCTCTTCGTCGTCGTCAGAAGCAGGATCTTCGAAGCGGATCTTCGAGCTCTGGGCGTTGTTGAAGCTCATTGCGCTGTGATTATTGCTGTTTTTTCGGCGGCCCATTATTGATGTTACGGTTAGGGTTTATGTAAGGGTTTTGGGTTGCTTGAAAAAGATATTGCGCGAGTGCTGTGCTGCGCCTGGTTGTGGTTTTTGATGTTTAAAATTTTAATTTATATGCAGCAGCAAGTTGGTATGGTCGATACTGGAGGGAAGTGAAGACATAAATACGGCGCCGTGTTGTCTCAGCAAAATTACTCAGCTAACCCTTCAAAAATATCAACAAACTTACTGTTGTTTTTATCTTTATTTTTTTTGCCGATGATTCAAATTTAAGTCTTGAGATTTTGAATCTTAAGTATTACTTTACTGAAAGTAATTATCAGTAGATAATCAATAAGTCAGTGTTTATTGACAATTTATTATTGTTTGTGCATTGTTTTTATGATGTATATATTTTAGTAAAAAACAAACCCTCTCACTAGCGATTTCTATTTAAGTCGATTTGGCTAAGAGATGTACTTTTTAGATTTGAACCAGCTACGTCCTAAGCAAAATGGTTTTTCACACTGAACTGACCCAACTCCTCTCGCTTTTCAAGCACCACTAAACTATAAGTTCATTCATATTAAATTAATAATAATTCAATGTTATAAATTTGTGGTATTTTTTTACGTGTATAATTTGATAATAATTCAATGTTAGAGAGGATGAGGATGAATAACACCATAACCACGAAAAAGAAAGAGTGAGCACTGATAATTATTTATCAACACAGTTAATCACTCAGGTCGGAATCCAGAATCTAAAACATTTGAACAGATTCCAACTACAGTAGAAAGGAAGTCATGCAAGACAAATCCCCAAAAGAGAGTTTTATAGCAGCAGAACTCCAACAATATTCAGAGATAGATATACTCCCATTATTGGCCCATTATGAATGAAAAAGACCATTGTTAGACTTGTTCTTCCCACCACTTACTGTGCCCTTCTCGAGTAGCCATGGAGCTCCTGCCATCACCGATTCAATCTCGGAAATCTCACGTGGACACTTAGTCATGTTCTTGCAACCATTTGCAGTGACATACTACAAACATTAAGAAGAAGGATTATCAAAAGAGATGCAACTGGTATCTTGTCCTTTAACCTAAATGATCCTCGCATCATTTGCAGAACCATTGTAAAAAAGCGACATAAAAAGGCCTTAATGAAGTACTTCAGAGTTGAAAAACTTGGAAGTATTTGAACTTGTCATGGCTGGGTCCAATAAGGCCTTAATGAAGTAGCAACCAGGCTCCACTGTTATCACCTACAAAACGAGCTCCCAAGCTTAGAATTTTAATTTCTACTTGTACAAATCTATTTGAGAAAACATATAGTACGCAGTTTTCCTTTCATCAACAAAGCCATCACTAACCATTCCCTCCTGAAGAGGCCTTACAGTACGCAAAGATCTCAATCCTCGTTCCTCTATTCTCTTAAGTCCCTGTACATCATTCCACTTCCTTTCAAGTCAATCGAGGTCAAGATATAAAGAGATGCACAACTCTAGATGAGAAAATAAAGAAAAGAGAGAATAGAATCGGGAACTGAAAAGCAGCATCTGGAGTAACAATTACATATAAGTAACCACCAGGATCATGAGTATCAATTCCTAGGAAGTGCCCAAGACCATGGGGCATGAAAACAGCACCCAGTCGTTCAGCCATCATATCATCTACATCACTGGAACCACAAAAGCGTACTTGCATTTAGTTATCTTTTCTGTTTTCCGAATAACGATTTGAGGTTGATGGATAATCCATTGAAGAATTAAGAGATTACCCAACAAGAATGCACCCTTTTTCCAATGCCTGAAGAATTGTTTTCTCAGCTAGTCTGCAAAAAATATGGAGAAAAAGAATCAATATGTACAGCAGGAGGACCATGAGATGTTCTAAACTGTAAACGTGATTAGATGAACTTGTACAACACAAAAGTCACTGGCAAAAAGCATCCAATTCACAAAGTCATGCTGAGAGTTGAGGCCAAGAAAACTGCTCTCAGGTTTCTAAAATATCATGTTGGATAGTATGGACTTATACGGCGCCATAATTCCTACAATCCAGACTATAAATCTTTATTCTACCTGGCTAAGGTTCACTCAGGCTTGATGCTGCAAAAAGTGTTTTTTGGGGTATAGATGCATCATTGGTCTACACCTATCTTTGAAATGTTCTATAACTCTTTGATATAACCTAGCTAGCAGGCTTTGCTTGGACATGGTAATGTAAAAAAAATCTTTATTTGGGGTATACAAAGCAATGCCAGTCTGTTTTTCACATAATAAGCCATCCTTTCTTGACATAAATCATCAAGACATCAACTGTACCCATAGCTAGTTCAAAAGTAATAATAGCCGCTTTACACATGAAAGGACAAAAAAGTATGGGGGTCTCACTTGTGCATATCCACCCAGCTGACTCCAGGTTTCATCGCAGATATGACAGCATTGTGAGCATCAAGGACAGCCTGAGATAATTAGAAATTTTGATCAATTGGAAATACAGAAACTAGGTTAAGTGAACACATGACTTTAATAACATTAGAGTCCACATAGACCCTTTTTATGTTTAGGAAGTGGGATAAAGATTAAGCAGTGAAACTGCACTTACGTTGTAGTTTTATTATTCCCTACTATCTCACAGACTTGGTTAATGTTCTTTCTGTTAGGATCTTCATGGCTTAAATGTAGTGTAGTAATTTGATCGAGGAATAGTGCAGGCAACTAAACTTTTCAAGTGTCAAGGCTAGAGTATTTGATTTAGTTTCAAAAATTCTTTGGTGGTAACTGTGATTGTTTTTACAGTTTTACTCTCATGATGTTTTTGTCTGTCCTTTCTTTTACTAATATTACTCGAGCTTCCATGTAGATAAGGTTGATCAGCCTGTCAGGACGTCTATCTACTTCTTGCTTCCTTCTGGGAATGTGTCACTCCTTCATCACATCCCTTGTGCAGAAACATGGCACTTTTATTTGGGGGAATCTCTTACAGTATAACTGATCCTACACTGAAAACTTTTTTTTGATTCTGAAGTAGAAGTTGTGTTTGTGAGCTCTTTTGAGTATGCTATTAGATGACTTAGCATTCGACATCACCAACGTTAGTGGTACATTTTAGACATGTTGGCGCATTGAACCTGTCACTTTTATTCGGAAGGACCTATAATAGAATGGCAGGTCAAAGCGCTGAAGTTTGATTCGGAAGTCTGATTTGTGTGCTTGTTAGCTCTTTTCAATTCATATAGCCTTTTTTTATTTTTTGAGTTAGCGTCCAATTTCACTAATATTAGTGTTACGTTTTAGTCATGTTGATGCATGTAAGCTTCATTCCTGCAAGTCTTTAGGCATTGAAGGTGATCGGCTGGTTTATGTTTTGGTGCCTCATTTTTTTTAACAGTAATCCATCTGAGTTTCTTTCTTTCAGAAATCTTACTGTCTTGAACCTGTGATCCTTATAACTAGTAAAGGTGTATGAAAAGTCACCACTCCTCTTTCCTATATCATATTTCCTTTCGCTCATCTCTTTCAGTAATCATTGGTATCAATTTCTAGTGGTGTATAGTGCTCGAGAATAGTCTCTTTCATTTTATGTTAGTTTTTAACCTTAACCCGTAACATTTCCAATTTGGTTTACAGATTCGTGTAGGGACAAAGTTGACTGGAGATAGATGATGTCAGTCTCATCAATATCGTATCCATCTTCCACAATAATGACTCTACAGTCTACACCAGTCACAACCATTGAATAATTACTCTACAGTCTACTCTTGATGTGCAACTGCAAGAACTAGATCGATGATCAACAAGACCGAAAAAAAGAAGCATTTCTGCATTGTTCTTGTTGAATATATATGATCCTTTACCGACCTTATATGCAATAACAGCCTATGCATTTAACAATCATATAAACGTTTCAATTTGGACAGTAGATTTTTTTTTCGACACATCAAGTTCACTTTTCATTTTTATATCAAATGACCTGGTCGGTCCTCTGCTGCGTTACAATTAGTGAAAGAGGATTTCGCTGTCACAGGAATGCTGACCGATTCCAGTATGAAACAGTTGGTATATAATTTTCGACGAGGAGACTTTGACTATGTAAGTCTCCTTGAAAAAGAAGCAAGGAGAGACTTTTGGAGGAGACTTTGACTATGTAAGTCTCCTTGAAAGAAAGAAGCAAGGAGATATTTTGAAGGTGTTTGCTGCCTTCATTAGGGCGGTGAGGGAAACAGATAGAAACGTAGGGGTTTATCCAAGAAATATTTACCCAGATCTCTCTTGATCAATCGGGTTTATTCTCCGATCCGGAGCCATGTTTACTACTGCGGCCGGTAGAAGTAGGAGAAGCACACATATTTGCTTGTTTCTAAATCGGTGGCCTCTACTACTACTACTGATCATCATCTTTCTTCAATTAGCCTCTTGCCACAAAAATACGGATCCACCAAAGTACTGCCCCCCTTCCTCGTGTGGTAATATCCAAAACATCACTTACCCGTTCCGGCTAGATACCGATCCACCAAACTGCGGTTTTTCTTCTTTCGGTGGTGACAAAAACTTTACCCTCTACTGCCACAACAATTCTTCTCTCTTTTTGTACCTAAACAATAATTCAGGGAGATTTTTGGTCAAAGGTATCGACTACGACAGCTTCACAATCTATCTTGTCGATCCGGGTGTTCAACAAATCAACTGCTCCTCTCTTCCAATCTCTCCTATATTTATGGATCGATCTTCTAATCCCTACTACACAACCGATATATGGAGGTACCCGAATGATACAAGTAGCTGGTCTTTGGCTGCTGTCTTTATTAGCTGTGATCGCAAGATGGGGTATGATTATTATTCTGACTTTGTGGAGATTACTGCTCCTTGTAAAAGCAAAATAAAAAAGTACTCTTATGTGATTGTGGGGAGACAGAATTATGTGTCTTTGGAGCAAGTGATGGAATCCTGCAGCATAGATATGATAACGTTGGTCCCATCCCCAAATGATAATGTTACGTCGTACCAGGAAATTCACAGGCAGTTTTCTGATGGCTTTCATCTTTCTTGGTTAAGTGTCTACTGTCAGCCGAATTGTAAAAGGCGTTGCTACCTTGACGAAGCAAATCTTCCTACTTGCTACCCAATGGGTAAGCCACGTGTTTGTTTCTTTAGCTGATCATTTATCACTTGCTAATCACTTTAATTCACTACACAGATCACTTGTATTTTATTTGAAGTGATTTGTGTGGATAAATGCAAAAACAATCTTAATTAACTAACACCTCCTTTTTCATTTTATTTATGTCTTAGGTGGTAAAGCGTGGCTACATAAGAGAGGTAAGGATCTGATCTCTATATTGAAATTATTGTCGTAAATCATTTATTCAACTTTTATTTGGGTAAACTTAGTTATATTGTCCAAATTATATTTACCAAACAAAAAAAAATTATTTAACCTTTTGATTGATTGCTTATGGTTTAGATATAAAAATATAAATTATGTCCTTTTTCCTTTTTTTTCCACAAAGGAATGTTTTCTCTTAATCGCATTTGTTCCATAACATTTAGATCAATCATTAATCGTCTTTTCCTTTTCCGGGCATATTTTGCAGCATGGTTCTTAAGTATATCAAATGGTTATCGTGGTAAGAGTTTCCTCTTAAATTTGATCATTTGTTTTTTTCCACAAAGGAATGTTTTCTCTTAATCGCATTTGTTCCATAACATTTCGATCAATCATTAATCGTCTTTTCTTTTTCCGGACATATTTTGCAGCATGGTTCTTGGGTATATACGCTGGTCCTTATCTTAGTAAGAGTTTCCTCATTTCCTTCCGCATTCATCATTTATTTTAGTACGGACCAAATAATTTACTCCATAATGGAGCATGTAATTCTATTTTTAAATATAATTATACTCTTATTGTTCTATTTTTTTCTAAGGATTTATGCATTTATTGTTCATTTTCTATTTTTTTTCAGCCCCAAGATGGTTCTGGGATTGGTTTTTCAAAATGATAGGTGAATTATTGTGATTTTTTTTCTTTTTGCATCCTTTATGTCAATTAAATTCAAGCACTAACTGTTGGCTCCAACTGTGCTCCTAGATGACATTGATTTAATGTTTACATTTATTCTACAGGTTGGTTCTTAACAATACTCACTCCCTTAGGTAAGCAATTTATATTTAATTTTTTTGAAATTTATATATTCTCAATTTACTTCCTATAGAATATTACTTTTGGAATTTATTTATTTGAATAGATAAATTGAAAGCTATTCAAAATTTTCCTACGAGCAAAACCAATAAAGCTAAATATTAGATAAATAAGTCAAGCAATATTTATTTTTCATTGAGGTGGTCCTTTTTTTCCAATCTTATTTTCTAAGAACTCAATTCTATGAAACTAAAACTAATAAGAACTCAAATTAAAGACCAGCTTCATTTTTTTCAGTAATTAATTTAACAAATTAACTTAAGACTTAGCAATTAAATGAATAAAATAAATAATAAAAATGATAGAGTAAAAATTAAAAAGATATTTAAATTATTTATATACCTAATCAGTCTAAGTAAATTTATTGGTTGTCTGACTGGTCTCAAAGGTATCAGTAGAAAATTGAACCCATTAAGATTGAGCCTACGGTAGGAGTTAATTGAATAAATTTAGATTTAAAAAATGTAACTTTTGGAGATCAATATTTTTTTTAATATATGTGATTTAATATTTAATTAATGAATTTAAGAAGTAACTTCTTCTTTTATGTACATTAAGAAGTAGCTTCTTGAAGATATACAACCATTGAGATTGAGCCTAACACATAAGTAGGTGGCAACTCTAATAAGCAAATGGTAATTTTAAGATTCAAGCTAAAAGGTAGTGATAGGGTGATATTTAAAATTTTCGAAGGAGTAAAGAGAATATCCGAAAACATAGAAAAATAATAATAATCGAAAAGATGTTCTATGTTTTTCATAACACTGATTGGTAGTATATGCAGGGGCATTACATGGGGTGATATCTTTGTTAGGCAGTCCATGTGTTTTTGTATTCTTGATTTATCAGTGGAGAAGGAGACATTTGTCATTGTACGACACAATTGAAGAGTTCTTGCAAAATCACAACGATCTCATGCCTATAAGGTATTCTTACAAGGACATCAAAAAAATGACATCATATCTTGAGGACAAGTTAGGGGAAGGTGGTTTTGGTTGTGTCTATAAAGGAAAACTCCGAAGTGGTCGTCTAGCGGCAATCAAGATTTTGGGCAAATCATCTAAAGTGACAAATGGACAAGATTTCATGAATGAAGTTGCCACAATCGGAAGAATTCACCATGTGAATGTGGTTCAGCTGGTTGGGTATTGCGCCGAGCAATCAAATCGTGCTCTTGTCTATGATTTCATGCCTAATGGCTCTCTTGATAAGTACATCTTTCCTAAAGAAGGCTTTGACTCTTTAAGCTGGGACAAACTGTTTGAGATTTCACTAGGAGTGGCTCGTGGGATTGAGTACTTGCATCGAGGTTGTGATATGCAGATATTGCATTTCGATATAAAACCTCACAACATTCTTCTTGATGAGAATTTTATTCCTAAGGTTTCAGACTTTGGGCTTGCAAAATTGTATCCCACAACGAAAGACACCATTGCTTCTCTTACAGCAGCAAGAGGGACGATTGGGTACATGGCTCCAGAACTATTCTACAAGAACATCGGACGTGTATCCTACAAAGCAGATGTTTATAGTTTTGGCATGTTGCTATTGGAAATTGCAGGTAAAAGGAGGAATTTAAATGCACTAGTAGAGAAGTCTAGCCAAATCTATTTCCCATCTTGGGTCTACGATCAAGTCTCCAATGGAGATGACATCGAAATTGGAGACAATGCCACAGAGGGAGAAACTAAAATTGTGAAAAAGATGATCATAGTGGGACTATGGTGCATTCAAATGAAACCCAGTAACCGACCTTCGATGAACAAGGTGGTGGAGATGCTTGAAGGAGATGTGGAAAGCCTAGAAATGCCTCCTAAGCCGGCACTATGTCCAGAAGAAATGCCAAATGTAGCAGAAACAGATGAGTCTTCTAACATGTCGTCGGATAATTATAGTGAATCAATTAGTTTGATTGAATCTGCAAGCTGATAAGTGATGTATGCTAAAAAATGATTTAGCCATAATAAGGGGAAGATTTTCCAAATTTGTGCCTCCCTCGTCTCTAGATATCTCATCTTTACCCTGAAAATGGTAAGTCATTATGTTCTCAGAATAAATTCATGCTTTATTTAGAAAGTTTAAATGTGAAGATTGTCTGCAAGTAGAGAGGCAATCATTTTTATCTTCTTTTACTGAAAAATAGAGCAACATTTCTTTGGGGCTTAAATGGATTTTGGGTCCCTGCAGTCCAATTGATTGAATTTTTTCACCCCTCTGACGAATTTTTGAGTTATCTCCTCCCTCAACTTATAGCCCAATAATTTATTTCATCCCTCCTCCTGACGCCATCCACATTTTCCGTCTGTTTGCTGACGTGGCGTGCCACGTCAGCAAACAGAACCGGGTAGAGCTCGAAACGGATCGAAAATCGGGCTGAATTTTAAATGATCCCTGCAGTCTAATTGATTGACTTATTTCAGCCCTCTGTTTTTAAAAAAGTAGTATTACATCCTTCCACTATAGTTTTATGTTGGATTTCAGCCCTCACCCTAACGTCATTCAATTTTTCCGTCCGTTTGCGTACGTGTCGTGTCACATGTCACTGACTGTTGACGTGTCATGCCACCGATTGCTGACGTGTCACGCCACGTAGGTAAAAGCCAAACGGGTCGCAAAATACCTAATTTTAATGGAATAAATAATTTATGGGTGGGCTATTAGTACCTCTAATTATTAGTTATAATCAATTTGTCCATTAAAATTTAAATATATAAAACAAATGCGAATAAATAATTACAGTACTAATGGCCCACCCATAACTAAATTTATATATAATAAATATATGAACAAAACATATATATCTTATTTGAAAACCTAAATATTAATAATTTTATAATAAAATTTAAATATTTAACAACATAATAATTAATAATTTAAAACAACCTCGGGTCGAGAGATGATCATATTGTTGGTGTTATTGTTGAAAAAGATAGGAGATAATAGCCAGAGTTTATTAAAATGTTAACATAGAAGCTGTCCAGCTCAGTTGATAGAGCGCATGGCTCTGAACCATGATGTCGTGGGTTCGAGCCCCACTTCTGCTCTTTTGCTAGTGTTCTTGTTGAAAAACATGGAAGGTAATAGTCATATTTTGGATGGCGTTAGGGTGAGGGCTGAAATCCAACATAAAACTATAGTGGAAGGATGTAATACTACTTTTTAAAAATAGAGGGATTAAATAAGTCAATCAATTAGACTGCAGGGACCATTTAAAATTCAGCCCGTTTTTTCGACCCGTTTCATTATGTTTGCTGGCGTGGCAAATGACGTGGCCCGCCACGTCAGCAAACAGACGGAAAATGTGGATGGCGTCAGGAGGAGGGACGAAATAAATTATTGGGCTATAAGTTGAGGGAGGAGATAACTCAAAAATTCGTCAGAGGGGTGAAAAAAGTCAATCAATTGGACTGCAGGGACCCAAAATCCATTTAAGCCTTTCTTTGGTGACATCAAACTTGTTAATTTGTAATTTGAATTTATACGAATATTCAATTTACTTTATATCTATTAAAACTCCAATCTGATTATGCTTGAATTTCAAAATCATTTTTTTTCCTTTCATTTTTATCAAATTATGTTAGATTGTAGAGTTTAGTGCCTAACTAAGTGGTAGGATATAATTAGATGGGTCTGAATTTAATTGTTAAACATGTTGTGCTGGGCTGTTTTCCTTCCCTGTGCTTTGTACCATTAGTTTTTTAATCCAATCAAACACAATGATTTTTTAGATTTTTTTTGAAGTGGCAATAAGCCCGTGATTAAGAATAAAGACGACCACCTCCCCCACAGTTAAGAAGCAAGAAATTAATTATTGGCTTGTAGATCACATGAGTTGTACCCGTGTGGATTCGCTTTAGAAAAGAAAAGAAAAGATCACATGATCACATAAGTGTACAATGAATTTGTTTTATGAAAACCGTACAAAAAAATTATCGTAAAATTGGTCAAATATACTACTCCTTCCGGGGTTATTTAAAATTTTAGAACTTTTCATTTACACAACGCATAATTTATTTATTTAATTAAATATAATTTATTATAGAATTTGAAAAAGCTGATGTTCAAGAATTTAAAAGATTGCATGATTTTCTATATAAATATTTGCAAGTCGTTCATTTTATTTACAAAAACAATTGAAGGTGTCTACAAGTATTAATAATGATATTTATGCAAGTCAAGATTAGTATTTTAGTTTTAATTCATTAATGTTTAATTGTCAGTTTTACGTAAAATATTACTATATGAAATTAATAAAATATTATTTAACATATAATGAATGAATACTTATTTATAATATAATGCTCGAGTTTTAGACTGGTATAACACAATCACGATTGTGTAAATTTTTTCCAAGTCTGTATCGTTCAGGAGTATCAAAAGTCCAGTGTGTGCTTTAAATTTCTCTATTTTTAATTAAGTAGCCTAGCCTTCAAAGATAATTGGATAATAATTCTGTACTACTTTTTTTTTTAGTGGCATGCGATGTGAGTTTGTAAATTTGGCTGTTTTAATTTCCGCTGTAATATGATTAGTTATGTTAAAAGAATTTAAATCATTCAATAAAATTGGACGGATGAACGGATGAGATTAAGAGTCCAAATAATTAATGAGATTTTATTGAGGTGGCTAAGGGTGGACTTACAAACCACTATTAATTTCTGTTTTTGTTAATTAATTCCTTTTTTTTAAACTTTTTGAAGAGAACAAAAGAAGGCAGGAAACAATTTTCAGAGAACAGAAGTAGAACCCTAATCGATTTGCAGAGACGACACCTAACCCAACTCCTCAACCCTTCCCCCCCCCCATTTCCCCCAAAATCTGTCATTTATATGAAACCCTAGTCCCATCTCTCTCAACTCAACTTCAAATTCTCCATGGTTGCCACCGCAACGACGAAACCAGCATCATATAACGGCAACCAAGCGCAACAACACCCCCCCCCCCCCCATAACCCCAATTGGTACGGAAATACCGTTGAATTGGCCTATACCTGTTTGAACAACTTCAGTTAATCCTGTCTTTTTTTGATAAGAATATAGATAAAAAATTTATTAATTTGCTGAATAAACAAGTTGGGATTTTTGTTTACCAACCGCACATTGTCTAACCAAATCCAATTCTCTCTCGGTTCAATGGAATTCATAGGTATAGGAAGAGTCCCAGTCAAAGAGATTTTTTAAATGCTTCGATGTTTTGATCTAAGACGGCACTGTCAAGGTCAAATCACTCGGCTGCGCTTCCTCTTTCATATTGGATGTCCTAAATGGGTTGGGAATCTCTCGTAATTGTGTTTCAAAATTTGGGAAAGGCATAAAAAAAAAATTAATTAACAAAATCAGAAGTTAACAGTTAGCCACATCAATAAAATCTCATTAATTATTTGAACTCTTAATCTCATTCGTTCAATTTTATTGGATAATTCAGATTTTTTTAACATGACTGATCATATTACAGGGAAAATTAAAAGAGTCAAATCCAGAAAGCTTATATAGCTCCGATTTCAATATTTCGGATGGATTAGAAAAACCCAAAAAAACCAGCTGTAACACTTCTAGTAATTTTGGTCTTTAAAGTAGTAGTCTGGCCCATGGGCCATGAAATACGAGAAAAGGTATCGTTTGTCTGGCCCAAGTATGTTCGCTAATCGATATCATCAGACGACCTAATAGACTACAGTCAAGTAAAAGAATCCAGACAATTGACATGTAGCTTACTCGCAAAATACCAGTAAAAACTCGAATAATCGTTTTCCGGTGCCAGTAAAAACTTGAGCGTTGGATCTGGCTGTTTGTATTCCAACTTTTAGTGGCGAAATGATAATATTTTCATTGTAAAAACATGAAATCGACTTATTTCAATGCTACAGCTCTTAATTTCAAATCAAATAATGTTGGTGTTGTATTAATGGGTGACGGCTTGGTGATACAAAAAAGAAGTTCTGTAAAAGCAACTGGAAGAATCAAATAAGTACACTAGATCTAAAAGAATTTTTTTTGTTATATCCAGACTAATATCAATTAAACTTATTTCATGAATAACATGTGACCAATTAATCAACTAATAAAACTCGAACCGTAAACTTTCTCGATAAAACAGACCAAACTGGTATCAAAATGATTTCAACTGTTTCAAAGACAAGGAACAGAAGCCTTTTCATTAGCTAACAACTAACAACAACGACCTTCGGTAACCTCCTGAAGATCCCTTCAAGACCCGTCATCAATACTAGATACCAGCACTATTATCTCTGCTGTTATACACGTGTCATGTCTGAAAAAGTGACAACACATCCACTTTTTTCTTGAACGTTCTGGCGATCATAATAAACAATTAACAAATGTAATAATGTCCCCACAAATATTTTAATTGTTAAGAAGCGTTAAGAAGACCATGTGACAGTTTCATGTCTGTAGGGCGACAGAGACTAGAGGAATTTTGCTGAGTTGATCCTCATCCTCTCTAACATTGAATTATTATCAAATTATACACGTAAAAAAATTCCACGAATTTATAACATTGAATTATTATTTATTTAATACGAATGAACTTATAGTTTAGTGGTACTTGACAAGCGGGAGGAGTTGGGTCAGTTCAGTGTGAAAAACCATTTGCTTAGGACTTGAGGCAGAGGTTGAAGTTGAGAGTTTGAAGAATGATCAAGATGTTCTGAGGGTGGAAATCTCGAAACTTAGGCAACAACAAGAGGACTCTCAGAATCAGCTGAGTGCTGTTGAGGACCGGATTCGAGCTGCAAAATGCAAGCAAATGCAGATGCTTGTTTTCTTCACCAAGGCCGCCAGAAATCCTAGCTTTATTAGACAATTAATGCTGAAGAGGAGGCAACAAGGGAAGCTGGATGCAGCTGAATTCCGCAAGAAAAGGAGGCTAATAGCTAACCAAGTTGCTGAAACGTTGCCTGATGCTGTGGATGCCTGCCAAAGTGTCAACTGTAGAAGCCAGGCGCAGGAACAGTTGGCCACGATGCAAACAGAACTTACCACGATACTAAATGAGCAAGCCGAGATATGTCAAATGCCGAAATTGTTCAGTGCACCACTAAACGATGAGTTTTGCCATCCTGTTCAGGATCAGAAGGCAAGTATGATGTGTGGAACGGGTTCTGAAGAGATGTCTTCTGTTTATAATCTGATGTCAGAGAAACTATTGGATGACTCGTTGGTTGTTGGGAATTCTAGTGAAGAATTGGATGTCAATGATTCGAAATTTTACCTCGAATTGGAGGATTTGATTGCAAGGCCAAGAGGTTGGGTGGATATGTGTCCGAGCTAATGCAGCATATCGGTCGTGTTGGTATCCATCTACTAAATTTAACGGTACATCTCTTCTCCTACTGTTGTTCATGCACAATCTGCTAAATACTGTTATGTCTGCATTTGATATTGACCTGCATTGTGCACATAATTGCAGGCAAGCCAAGGGATTCAGGAATGGTGTTACTCCCTTCTAAAAGCACCAAGAACGAAAGATTAAGTGGCTGTGCCGTTCGTAATATTAAAAATTGCAGAACCCTAGATGCGAGTGTTTTATCTTCTTCACCTGTGTTCGCAAATGGTTTTTCACACTGAACTGACCCAACTCCTCCCGCTTGTCAAGTACCACTAAACTATAAGTTCATTCGTATTAAATAAATAATAATTCAATGTTATAAATTCGTGGAATTTTTTTACGTGTATAATTTGATAATAATTCAATGTTAGAGAGGATGAGGATCAATAACACCGTAACCACGAAAAAGAAAGAGTGAGCACTGATAATTATTTATCAACACAGTTAATCACTCAGGTCGGAATCCAGAATCTAAAACATTTGAACAGATTCCAACTACTGTAGAAAGGAAGTCATGCAAGACAAATCCCCAAAAGAGAGTTTTATAGCAGCAGAACTCCGACAATATTCAGAGATAGATATACTCCCATTATTGTGCCATTATGAATGAAAAAGACCATTGTTAGACTTGTTCTTCCCACCACTTACTGTGCCCTTCTCGAGTAGCCATGGAGCTCCTGCCATCACCGCTTCAATCTCGGAAATCTCACGTGGACACTTAGTCATGTTCTTGCAACCATTTGCAGTGACATACTACAAACATTAAGAAGAAGGATTATCAAAAGAGATGCAACTGGTATCTTGTCCTTTAACCTAAATGATCCACGCATCATTTCCAGAACCATTGTAAAACAGCGACATAAAAAGGCTTCATTTAAGTGAGATGGAAAGAAACAGGATTCTTCGTCAGAGATGTAGGAATTAAAAAGTAAGTTATCAACAGAGGCCTCATAAAATGGCATACCACATCACTCTCGATCCGAACCCCGCCAAAAGGTGTAAATCTGGAAACTACTTCAGAATTGAAAAACTTGGAAGTATTTGAACTTGTCATGGCTGGGTCCAATAAGGCCTTAATGAAGTAGCAACCAGGCTCCACTGTTATCACCTACAAAACGAGCTCCCAAGCTTAGAATTTTAATTTCTACGTGTACAAATCTATTTGAGAAAAACATATAGTACGCAGTTTTCCTTTCATCAACAAAGCCATCACTAACCATTCCCTCCTGAAGAGGCCTTACAGTACGCAAAGATCTCAATCCTTGTTCCTCTATTCTCTTAAGTCCCTGTACATCATTCCACTTCCTTTCAAGTCAATCGAGGTCAAGATATAAAGAGATGCACAACTCTAGATAAGAAAATAAAGAAAAGAGACAATAGAATCGGGAACTGAAAAGCAGCATCTGGAGTAACAATTACATATAAGTAACCACCAGGATCATGAGTATCAATTCCTAGGAAGTGCCCAAGACCATGGGGCATGAAAACAGCACCCAGTCGTTCAGCCATCATATCATCTACATCACTGGAACCACAAAAGCGTACTTGCATTTAGTTATCTTTTCTGTTTTCCGAATAACGATTTGAGGTTGATGGATAATCCATTGAAGAATTAAGAGATTACCCAACAAGAATGCACCCTTTTTCCAATGCCTGAAGAATTGTTTTCTCAGCTAGTCTGCAAAAAATATGGAGAAAAAGAATCAATATGTACAGCAGGAGGACCATGAGATGTTCTAAACTGTAAACGTGATTAGATGAACTTGTACAACACAAAAGTCACTGGCAAAAAGCATCCAATTCACAAAGTCATGCTGAGAGTTGAGGCCAAGAAAACAGCTCTCAGGTTTCTAAAATATCATGTTGGATAGTATGGACTGATACGGCGCCATAATTCCTACAATCCAGACTATAAATCTTTATTCTACCTGGCTAAGGTTCACTCAGGCTTGATGCTGCAAAAAGTGTTTTTTGGGGTATAGATGCATCATTGGTCTACACCTATCTTTGAAATGTTCTATAACTCTTTGATATAACCTAGCTAGCAGGCTTTGCTTGGACATGGCAATGTAAAAAAAATCTTTATTTGGGGTATACAAAGCAATGCCAGTCTGTTTTTCACATAATAAGCCATCCTTTCTTGACATAAATCATCAAGACATCAACTGTACCCATAGCTAGTTCAAAAGTAATAATAGCCGCTTTACACATGAAAGGACAAAAAAGTATGGGGTCTCACTTGTGCATATCCACCCAGCTGACTCCAGGTTTCATCGCAGATATGACAGCATTGTGAGCATCAAGGACAGCCTGAGATAATTAGAAATTTTGATCAATTGGAAATACAGAAACTAGGTTAAGTGAACACATGACTTCAATAACATTAGAGTCCACATAGACCCTTTTTATGTTTAGGAAGTGGGATAAAGATTAAGCAGTGAAACTGCACTTACGTTGTATATCAGAGTTTGATCACTTGTAAACTTGCCATTCACCTGTATCCAAAAAATCAAAAGCACAATTAAACCAAACTATAAAAAAAAGACAAAAAATTGCATGATTCTCTGCTGCAAAAAGTAAAATATCCCTCCTTCAAACCTCCCCTGCCTATTTATAAGCTTGTTTGCAACTAATAGTATAACCTTGATTAACGTCCACACACTCCACGTATTCTATTTTTTAGACCTAAACATCATATGTTATTTTAAAGTTTACTCCCGTGAGAATCTAAATATTGAAGACAAAGGTTTCCTGGTTCAAACTTTGCCCAGAAAGGGAAGCAATTTAAAGATAGGGACCCTATTCATACAGTCAAAATAGGACATTAGACAACCAATAGGCACAGCTAGACTTCCCAGTAGCCATTAAACAGGCAACAGCACAAGCATGCCCATGGCTTGGTGAGGTTGAGTTCTTAATAATTATCAAATAGCATTGGCCTTAGTATTCTAACTTAAGAGGCCCTGCAATAGATCCACATCAGAAATTGCACCAAAACAGAAGCCTTTCGGTATGGCAATTTGAAAAGGAGTGTTGGAGGCAAAAGACAAAAAATTCAACCAGGGGCAATCAAGAGCAACTACTGCAACAGGATTGAAGATACTTACTGGGAATGAACAAGTTATATCAGACCCATAGAAATTGTATTCAGCTCCCATATCAAACAATGCCATATCTCCATCTTTCAAGGTCTGGAAAAAAAGGAAAAAGGAGTTACAAATTATTTTTGGTGATGAAACACACACTGACCAGACCCTTCAATGTGATTCCTATCTAATTCTACTCAAATAGAACAGATTCTAAATAGAACAGATCTAGTTCTCTTTACCAGTTCTTAGCAAAAACTTCAGGTCAAATTGAGCTAAATATCTTATAATCCATTAAATAGCGTACTCTGTTACAAATTAAGACAAATAGAGAAATAGAATTCACCCTAATAGGAATAAACTTCAGAACAAAGTATAGGAGACAGAGACATCACGGAGATTCAACTCAAAATAGAAGCCACCAAAGAACATGTGTTGAATTTACTCTACCTTGTCATTTGGAGCTGCTGCATGTCCATAATGGAGAACGGCACTGTAGTATAAGACATTAGGAGTATTAGTTACCACTGGAGTAAAGTTAGATTACTCCAGTACATGCATTCATATTATGTCTGTTAATTGGACATAAACTGATTTGAAAATGATAGATTTTGTGCCAGAAAACATTAACTCTTTTAAAATGTAAACAATCAAAGAGTTTTGGAAACACAGGTCCAAAAACCTGAGAAATAAACCACACAAATTATTACAGTCTACATCAGAACCTCACCTATTTTCACCAGTAGCACAAATACATGTGTATGAGCAATGTCTACAGCCACCATACATATAGGTATGGTGAAGAAATATGCTTTCCAACTGATACTCTTTTATTTCAGCTTTGGCGCTCCTCATAACCTAACAAAATTTGCGAAGTATTAGAATGAAGGGATACTGTATTCTGTTCTTGGAATAATCAATCAAGGAATGAAGGCCTAAACAACTTACAAGATCAAAAGAAATCAAAAGGACGTTTAGAAGAAGGGAATGCAGGAAAAGAAGTCTAAATTGCAATTAATTTAGAAAATTATATGAATAATAAATAAATAATAACTACATGTAAATTCTTGGTATAAGAAAACACAGCAGTGGAGTTTTCACGAATGCTCACCTCAACATGAGCTTCAGAGCTTATGTCATTAGCAAACTGAATAAGAGAAAGCTCCAAGTCTGACTTTAAAACACGACATTCAGTCAAAATAGGATGCAATGTAGTCAAATCCCTTTCAAAAATTTCGATACCCTGCTCAGAAAATTAACAAAAGCGAAAACGTTACGACTGTTCATTCAACATTTTAGACAAACACAAATCATAACGAAGTGACGATGAAGGACAAAAGGCATAACAGTTTCGGACCTCAAATTCTGCTGGTTTTGAGAAGTTATTGCTGTCAGTGTTAAGGCCATGCAATAGAAACAACAGAGGTTTTCCAGGATTTTTGCTGAGCATCCGTAAATTTTCTGCAATGCTCTCGGTATAGTATACCATGTCAACCATATAACATTCCTGAAGAACCAAACAGAGAAATTAGAAACCAAAACATGCACAAACACACAGGATTTTAATCAAGCAAAGCAAGTGTCACGGGAAAAATCAAACTAACTAGCATTCAAAGAGAAGGAAGCACCTTAAAGTATATTGGTGGTTTTATTTCTCCCATCCAAACGGCATACTCATGAGGTAAGTTGGGACCAAAAAGAAAAGACTGCCCTGTCGCAACATCCTTATCCACATATACAAACAATAGAAAAATGAATTGAATCAAATTAAAGTATACAGTCATTAGTTAAGCTATAGTTTTAATCTTCTAGGATAAAAACAACAAATACAGAAGTAGACAGCTTACAATAGCTCCATAGAAATCAGGTTCTCTCACTCCAAACAGATACGCAAAGTAACTTTCCTGCCTAAGAATTAAATCAACCACGACCACAATTAAGAAACATAGAATCAAAGAAATATGCCGTTTATGCGCAATTGCACATTAACCGGTGATTGAGCGAGTGTACCTGAAGAGTTCAGCGTGATCGGTGCAGTATCTCATTTTTTCCTCGCCTCCCTGCGATGACAAGAGCATAAAACAATCAGAATACTACAGGAAATGATCAAGTGCGATTTGATCTCAGCGCGTGAGCGGGAGTGATGGAACCTGAAGAACGACGAAGCCGTGGAGAGGGCGAGAGGTGTCCGTGAGGTGTTGACGGAGAGATTTGAGGAGCTTTTGACGGTTGGCGACATGAAGCTCCATTGGAACTTCAGGGGGGGAGAGCGAAGACGGAGAAGAAGCCATTTTCACGACAGTGGACTGAGAGTCGTTTTCATTTTTGTTTCGTTCGTTATTATCATCAGTACTAGAGCCGTGATGACTCGCAATTTCAAAACGATACGACGACGCGTCACTGGAAATTGTAAATGGATGACAAAGCCTGTTGGTTACTTGTCGTCTATATAGGGAATTTGGATCATCATGGTCTGAGCTTCGGCTCATGTCATACCTCACAGTTGGTTGGGCCAAAAGCCCACATATATTCTACTAAAATAATGTAGAATTGGGGGTCCAATACTGGAAGATTTTAATAATTTGTAATTTTATTTATTTATATATACACGTTATTTTTTATATTAATTAAGCTGCGTTTTCTATTTAAATAAATAATTAACCTCAATTATGTATTTGGTAAAACTATTTTCAGTATTGAAAATTAGTTTCTCAAATAATATTTAAATTTTAAAAAAAATAACTTTTTATCGTAATTTTTTCGAACATGCGTTTAATTAGTAAATTCGGTAGCTTGGGTAGCAATCATAACAAAATCATACAGTCTGAACACGACCAATTAGCGGCATGCAGCAAAAATCAGGATTTATGGGGTTTTGTCTGTGACTCCGATGTTAACTTTTGGTGATTAGGTGATTAATTAAGCCTAAAGTATTTTTCCTTTCAATTCAGCCTTTTGGGCTGGTTGCCTAGCTTTTTGGTGAAATTAAAGATTTTTTAAGTCAAATCTTTTTGTTAAGTGCGTTTTCGGGTACCAAAAAGGATGTAGACACGCACACGAATTGTGGGGTTTTGTTTGGCATTGTGCTGACTGGCCGTGTACCATTTTTGATTTATTCGAGTATCCTTTCTAAGTAACTCTTTTGGGATAAAAAAATTAAAAAATGAGAATAATTAAAGTAATTAGAAAAAGACCAATAAGAAATGCTCATTACTGTTCTTTTTTAGCTAAGTAAATTTTAGTTCCTTGAATTATCAAAGTTTGAAAAGAACTGTTGTTACAATAGAAAACATAACGAGAGAGGTGAAATTAGAATCTAAATTTTACGGATATTTTGCCGCAAATATATACCGAAAAATACGGTAAATTATGTTTGAGCTCTATTGTCTTTTTTATCATTATTGTCATTCAATCCAATAATCAGGTACTGCAAAAACGAGCAAGTTGATGCATGTTCAACTAAGTTTATAAGATCCGCGCCAATAATTAAGTTTCCTACATTAATTAAGACACCAACATACAAAAACATGGAACCATGTGTTTTAATTTCCAAGGTGTTGTCCGATCCTTAACATTACATATCCAAAAATCACCATTTCCATTTCTAAATCAATTTTATAATATGCGTGCACAACTATATTTCAAGAGTTCCGATGTACATATAATTTGTTGATGATTGGCGCCAATTAATAAAGTGTACGTGATTGCCTGGTTGGCAAAGACTTTGCAGGAATATACAAACGTTGAAATTATTAATATTAATGTACTCGTATTAGTTATTGTCAAATGGTAAGTGATATGTTTGTTTTTAATTAAAGTATTATGAGTTCGAATCTTAAAAATTGTGCGAATCGTATTGAAATTTAGAAGTGTTATCTCTTTTCAGCATAGCTCGGCATTTGAATGAAATTAATTTCAAACCAGGAGGACATTTTGAAAAACCGAAAAAGAAAATTAATACTAATATATATTTGAAGAACTAGGGAAGTGAAAATAAGTATGTGGGAGACAGAATAAAGAAATAAAAAAGAACATTATTAATTTGGACTTCAATATGCAAGAAGAGAAATCTTGGTTCATTTTTATAATATTAATCCTATCTATAGGGTTGTGTGGATGTTCTTGGATCACATTTTGGGAAGTACCTAGCTAGCTAGTGGCAACTACTATACACATATATAATCTTGTGTGTATTTAATTTGTTTTATTATTATAAAAAAACCATTTTTCAAAATTAGGTTATATAATATAATTATTTCTTATAAATCTTATTAATTTTAATTAAGAGAAATCGAAATTTTGAGTACACCGCGTACACATACTTGTAAGCACTTGTTGTTGGTGATAGAGGAAGAAAAAATAAATGCTAGTGGGAAAGGGGAATACAAAGGAAAAAATTAAATATGCAAATTCAATTTATTCGAGTATTCTTTTACTTTTTCGGTAGGAAATTAATCTTTTCGAATTTTATCAAAACTTATAAAAATTGGTGATTCTTTCGGCGTGAATTTATTTATTCCACGTATTAGAACTCGAAATCTAAATTAAAGGTGGATAAATTTGATAAAATTCAAATCGATATAAGTATTAGTACATGTGCATAGTTATGATACTCAATTGGACTTAATTAATTATCACAAACTAGTCAAAGCCTATGTGGGCAACATTTAGATGCTTTACAACTATAGCAACAACTTAGTATTAAGACAATTTGTGTTCTAATTCAATGTAAGTATTCATTTCCTCAACCTTTAGGAAATTTCCATCTCAATACAATTTTAATTTTTCTTGCATTTTTGCAAAAAAAGAAAAAAACACCGGCATGCCATGCCCATCTTGGATTTGCATGGAACGTCATACCGAGATATGCTAATGGGGTTCACAAAACGTGTTTGTACGAATAGGTTAGGAATTAAATGCATATTAATGTGTTCCATACGTGGGGGAGGAAATTAAATTCTAAAATTGTAATGAAAACAAAACTATAATGATGAGATTGGATCGTGATAAGTATCACCAACGAACGAAATAACATATCATATCGTTACAGGTCGTTAATTGTTGGCGTATTTTTATATATAAAATTATTTACCTGATAGCATTTTACGTGTTAATAGATTTATCGTATAAATATGATTAGTTTGTATTAAGTAAGTTACGAATAATTATAATTCAGTACTAAAATTAAGGGAAAATCGCTATGGAGGCCTTTATGAGAATTAATTTTTTTTGGAAAATCCGACCTACCCAATATTCTATTCCTATCTTCCTTTGACATGATCTCATTGTGACTAACTAGTACAAAAGATACCCACGTGGCAGGTCACGATTGGCATGGTATCTTCCAAGAAGATTCATGCCATATGATTGGGATGCAAGCAAATATAACGCCAGTCACCCCAACAATTAATCATATAGTAAAACCATAATATTCCTTGACATAGAAATATATATAGCTAGGTAGAACATGTAGTAAAAGTTTCGACCAAAAGAAATTGAATAGTGTTGTTATTACCACTTGTACTTCTCTAATTAGCCTATAAAGCCAAAAAAGTACTAACTAAATTAAACAGATTAATCTAATGTCATTTCCTAATGTGTTTCGGGTGTTACCATTATATATGTATGATTCTATGGAAATTCATCAAGTTGCCATTACCCACGTATGTATGTAGTGGAGCGTAATTAAGATTTTTTTTTAATTTTTAATCCATATCTCAGGTTTAAAGTCTAAAACATAGAGAAAAATCAAATCGGATTATATATATGCTCGTATAATATTAATCTTTTACGTACCAAAAATGAGCGAAGAAAACATTCAAGAAGATAAAAAGAAAAGAAAAGAAATATTAGAAATTAGATGTATTCTTGTGTCAAGCTAAGAATTTGGCGGTGACTAATTTTGTCCATATTATCACTCTAGTCAAGAAAGGTGAAAAAGAAAATTGTCATTCAAAAAGGCAAATAATTGAGACATAAAAACATGAAACTTTAGTCTTTTTTTCTCCCTTGTAGTCCATACACACAACATTAAATTGACAAACATGAAACTTTACTAAACAAGATGTTGACAGACTGAGCTGTGGCTAATTAAACAAATTAATTAAGACAAATCCCATATTTGCCTTAAGTGCATAATCCAAAACTGATCCCATTTATAATACATGCTGCGGTGTTGAAAAGAGGGTACTTCAACGTAAGCTGTCGTCTAATAAAAGCACTACTTGGCTACTTCGAGGTTGCTTCCTGTATGTGCTGTGCTGCTGCTCAGTTGGAATCCACTCAGGAACTCTAATGGAGTGCATAGATACGTCTTCATAAAACACTAGAATTTTCATTTATTTATATGAAAAACGTTGCCTCTCTTTTGGATAACTAATTCACAAAACATTTATATTTAATGCACAGTTGGTATGGTGATTCGGATAATGAAAGATTAATCTAATGTTGCAATAATAACTCTTGAAAAAAAAAAAAATTTGTTTAAGCACGAGTTTTTAAAGGAGGACGACTTTTTCAATGTAGTTGTACTTCATTATTAAAATTTAAATTTGAAATTTTGGTTAAAAATAGATAACGTTGGTATGTGGTTACTCTGTATAATGTACAAAAAGTATCTTGTTGATTTTTTTTCCAAACCCCAAAACTATATTCGACGATTTAGACTCCTATCAAGTTAGAATTTTTTTATCCGTCTAACTAATACGATTTTTTTTAATACTTTTTTTAGATATGAATTGTATTGAGATAAAAAATAAATATTGTATCTCATTCGCAAGTCATCGGCACATCGCTTTTGACTGCATTGGTCATTAACTTGATTATAGAGCCTTCATGATCAACGGAAAAAGAATTCGACCTGAGTAAGTTTCGGGACTAATCAACTGACGCAATTAGGGGTTAATAATTAATCCAAGAAAGGTTTTAATCATTTTTCAAAGTAATTAAAAACTTTCCGCTTCTTGTAACAAGAATATTTGAAGAAGATACACAAATGATTATTCCCTCTCCCGTATCTAATGATGACGACCATTGCTTGATCTTTGCCTCTACCTCACAACCCAATAGGCGGCCAATATTCACATTCGGCATGGACCAGACCACTCCTTTCGCGTTATAATTAATCTCTCAATTTATAAAATTGTCTTTCATCATCAAGATTCAAGAACCAAATCTATCAATTATCTCAAATTCTCCGGCCGTTGAGTTATCTAGGTAGCTATACTATAACCTATAGTTTCTTGCACATGGATATATTCACCCAAGAGCCCATTGGTGATCATTAATGATTCAAAAAACAAGCATATTCTCCACATCTCCCCTGTTCTTCTCTGTTTTTTTCGATCTTACCGAGTGTCTTTTCCATCCAATAAGTAAAAATATCAATCTCTTTCGATCATAATCAAATCTTGAAGTACGTGATTTTCTCATCATAGTTTTCTACATTTACTATTTGAACATTAGACCTGAGTTAAAAGTAAATAAGTCTCTTCCCATTCGATCACAACGTGTTAGTTCCCCTTAACTTGACCTCTTAATTACAAAGATTTTATCTTTATTCTGTAGATTTGTTGGTGAAAATCTAAACACAACATAATCTTGACAAGTATCTAAACCCCAACATTTGTTTGGTTGCTGATGTGAAAACAAGACATTTGTAACATGTAATAAGGATCTTGACTAGTTGTACTTTTTGTATGATCTAATACCGTTTTGAAGTAATTAAGGATGTTAACGACCAATGTTAACTAGGATTAATTAGTTTATAATTACAACCCTCTTAATTAGACCACATGCATTTCTCTACATTTGTTAGTCCATAAAGGAACAAAGAACAAATTTTCCCATGTTGACTTTTTAATAAGGCATGATACAAAAATTTCATTCCAACATCTGATGTGTGACAACAACTTGCTTAATTAATCCGTTCACACATTAATTAACGGAGACAATGCGCATGTTTTTGCTTGAAAACGCAATTAATAGGACTTAATTAGCAGCAGCTAATCCATAATTAGAGTCCCTTAATTAATTCATTAATGATCACTAATTTTTTGTATAAACCGCGAAGTACTCTCCTTAATACGTACATAATGATGTTATAAATTCTGTTGCTTTATTTTTTGTGTGTGGGTCCATAAGATCTTTTCAAAGCTTCTCTTCTGTCCTAACTTTGTTCTCAAATCAGAATCTTAATCTTTGATCGTAAATTGGTATCTTTGTCATGAGACCATCAAAAGCTTAACTACTCTTAGATCTCTTGAAAATTTGAAAATTTTGCGTCTTAATAATTCTTCTTCCTGCTGCGCATATAGTTTGGTTTCGGTAAGGAGTTTAAAGTTTCTAATTAATCACCAACGATTACATGCATTAATAATCATTAAGTCATAGGTTGGGAAGTGGGGACAACCACCATAAATATTAGGAAAAATAAATACAGTCGGTCCGAATCGGTATGATTAATCTCTTCAAATCGAGTCTAAGGAGTAAAATGCTTCCAACAATATCTATATAACTTTTAACGTTCGATGTAGTAGCGGTCTCATTCACACATAACTTAAGAATGAAATTGATGGACATGTAGTTCTTGGGTGATTCGGGAACAAATGAACTCTAATTTAATATATATGATTAAAATCCTAATCCAGACTCATATCGCTCTAATTGATGGACATTATGAAACATGAATTTACAATTAATTAATTGTTATCCGAGGAAATTTGAGGATGAACAATAATATTAAAAAGAAATATAAAAAGATGGCACCAAACCCGCCATCGATCAACCACCATATTTGGTTAGATCTTAAGAGATTGGGATAAAAGAGTGCTTTCACAAGATGACAGAAATGAACAGTTGTCATAGAGTGATAAAACCTTTCAAGTGTAAAAATATATAGAAAAAAAAAAAAGTGATTGTATTTTTTTGCATTAGAGAAGAATCCTCCACTGATATTTCCCCAATTTTATATATTTCAAGAGCCAGTAGGCAAAAACTGTAGGGTCCACTTCCTACTTCAAACACTTCTCCCTATATAAGAAGAATTCTGCATTCAACAATTCCACTCCACCTCCTCATCTTCATTTCTCTAACTCATCATCATCAATTCCTCTCTCTCTTTTCTCAAAGGCTAAAAGCCCTTTTTTTCTTCTTTCTCTGAAAGAAGTTTTTGCAATTAAGGTCCCAAAAAATTAAAAAACAAAACAAAACAGTCCAAAAAGAGAGAGAAACTTACAGCCATGGCCATTGAAATTGAGCAACCTGTCGTTGGTCTGTCAAAAATTGCTGTTTCCGAAACTCATGGAGAGGACTCTCCATATTTTGCTGGGTGGAAAGCATATGATGAAAACCCTTATGATGAATCATCTAACCCATCAGGTGTCATCCAAATGGGACTGGCAGAAAATCAAGTAAGTCCCTTTAAAACATATATATTCTCACCAAATTCATCCTCCCCACAATTTTTTCTTTCTTTCTCAAACTGATCATCAAATTCTCTCATTTCAGGTTTCTTTTGATTTGCTGGAAGAGTACTTGGAGAAACATCCAGAGGCATCCACCTGGGGAAAAGGCGCGCCGGGGTTCAAAGAAAACGCATTATTTCAAGACTATCATGGGCTGAAATCATTCAGGCAAGCAATGGCAAGTTTCATGGGACAAATTAGAGGTGGAAGAGCACAATTTGATCCTGAAAGAATAGTCCTAACCGCCGGCGCCACCGCGGCCAACGAGCTCTTAACCTTCATTCTTGCTGATCCTGGCGATGCTTTGCTCGTCCCAACCCCATACTATCCAGGGTAATAACTACAAACTAGTCCTTATAATTTTTTTATTATTTCATGTGTTCATACGATAGATTGTCATCCCTCGACTTTATATTTCAACGCTCCCATCCCTAGCGAGTTCGATATCTAATCATTTTTCTGCTCTCATTTTACAGATTCGACAGAGATTTGAGGTGGAGAACTGGGGCGAAGATTGTGCCGATTCACTGCGACAGCTCGAACAATTTCCAAGTCACACCACAAGCGCTAGAAGCAGCGTACAAAGATGCAGAATCAATGAACATTAAAGTGAGAGGGGTTCTAATAACCAACCCATCGAACCCGTTAGGCGTGTCGATTCAGCAAAAGGTTTTAGAACAAATCTACGATTTCTGCATCCAGAAAAACATCCACCTTGTCTCCGATGAAATCTACTCAGGATCCACCTTCTCGGCCTCCGAATTCGTTAGCATTGCAGAAATCATCCAATCTCGCGGCGAGAAAAACTCGGAACGAGTCCACATAGTCTACAGCCTGTCAAAAGATCTTGGTCTTCCAGGTTTCAGAGTTGGTACAATCTATTCTTACAATGACCGAGTAGTCACTACCGCGAGAAGGATGTCGAGTTTCACTCTCATTTCGTCGCAAACTCAACATCTACTCGCCTCGATGCTGTCCAACTCGGAGTTTACGGAGAATTACATAAAGAAAAACAGGGAGAGGTTGAGGAAGAGGTATGATATGATCATTGATGGGTTGCGGAAGGCGGGGATCGAGTGCTTGAAAGGGAATGCTGGGTTGTTTTGTTGGATGAATTTGAGTCCAATGTTGGAAAGTAACACAAGGGAAGGTGAGCTTTCGCTTTGGAATTCAATTCTTCAAGAAGTGAGATTGAATATTTCTCCTGGATCTTCTTGCCATTGCTCTGAACCAGGTTGGTTTAGGGTGTGTTTTGCTAATATGAGTGAGCAAACACTTGAAATTGCACTCAAAAGGTTACACGATTTCATGGATGAGAGGAGAAAAAACTAAATCTTCCATCGGGTTCAAATCTCACCTCTATTGAGTAATTTTTTTTACTGGGAAAAGTTAAGTAATTTTTTTAATGGCACATGAAATACTATATAGTAATATAAATATTGTATACCTACAGTTACAGCCATTAATTTCCATTCTTTGGGTGACAAGACAAATTTTGAAGAATTGGGTTTGTCTGGTTAGAGTGTAAGTCAGATTGAAAGATGTGATACGTATACTTTCTGTTTTGTTTTCTTGCTTTGTAAAAGGCAAGTTTGATAGAAAAATGTCTGTTTGTCTCAATGTAATTGTAGTGTGAGAAATGTTTTTATAAAGAAAGATTCTTTTGTTATTCCTTTTGACTTATTTATGTGTTTGGTTTTTGCATCCTTGCACCCTCGATTAAGTACACACTTGTAATCTTGATGAATTTAGCTTGAGTTAATTATCCTATAAGTAAACTACATAATTAAAATAATTTGTATTGGAATTTAATTATTTATTTATTTTTAATGGGTAAAAGAAAGAGTTAATTTGAAATTCTTAAAAATAATTTAATGATTATCTTGAGGCAATTTTCATGTCTCACTAATGCTTAAGGATATAGATGCACGATCGGATAAATCTTTGTTCAATTAAGGTCGCGCAATTTTTTATTTTTATTTTTTATTAAAAAGAAGAGAAACCCAACAACCCTTAACTATTTTATATAAGTTATTAATTACTATTGATTCTACCACTTAGCAAAACCAAGTCAATGAAATGAGCTTCCATCTAAGCATTAGTAAGCATAAAAAATCATGTTTTAGGTGTGATCAGCATTCTTCTCATGACATGATTAACGTGGGGTTTGAAAGGTATAAATTTCTAGGGTCCGAATCATCGTATCATAAATTATCCACTGGGTCAGATCTAATTAATTCTATTGACATAAAGTTGACTTACGAAGAAATAAAATGCTTTAATTACTCCACATATATATAATAGTTGAATTAATAATCATTAAATTAACGAATAAAACGTTAAATTACTTACACCAACCACCGAAAAGCCAACGGAAAGCCATAAAGAGGGTGTTAGGTTGGGGGTGGGGATAATTTAAGTTGCACTTTGAAAATTTTGACATTTGCATTTATAGAATGGGTTTGCTCTTTAATTTCTCTGTCACCGGCGGAAACGAAATGAGAAGTTCGTCATCTTGTCATGGTCAGGTCATGCTCAATAACACTGGCTTGATTAAGATGTTAAATGATTACATAAGATATGCATGGCTTGATTAAGATGTAATTATTAGTATTAGATAAGTTTTTTTTTTCTTGCATTAAGTCTATAAAAAGCTTTTAATCTCAGTAGTACCAAATGAATATGGTCCACCACGGGAATTTGCGCTGTTCCATATATATATTACACTGAATAGTGTGGATTATGGGATTATTATAATCAATGATTATTGATTGGACTTAATCCTATGAGTTGGTAGGTATAATGATATACTAATCTTTATCGTAAAAAACAACTAAACCAATAAATTGGTCTTAACATTTTATATTTAAGATTATTACGTACCGAAAATACTTTATTTATTAATAAATTGACCATTATTTCATTACGTGCTACAAGAAATTTGATATGAAGATCCCCACTTTATTTGAATTTCTTTCCTGAAAAGGGAAAAAGAATTCAGATCACGGCATCAACTTGGCTTGTTAATTAATTTCTATTTGTCTCTGTCATTAGTACATTAATATAGAGAGACCTTCATACAATTATGCTACTCCCTTTTTTGAGGCAATATTCATATCTTTCAAGAGATCCCTTTCGGCTATCAGTTTTCCTTCATTTTATTTCCTTTTTTAATCGCGCCAATCAATTTGCTTCAACTTTCATTAATACCCAAATTAGGATGCGGAGAGGTTAATCGAAGAGAGTGGCTTTTAGCAATCTCTCTTTGCTAAGGAAAATAACTTTTCGCCACTCAAGATGGCTATCCTCGTTCATTTTTTTATTTCAATCTCCCTCATAATTTTATTAACTGTCATTTTGATTTTGGACACGTATATTAAAAAAATCGGATGACTTACTGTTTGAGACAATTTTGACTCTTTTTATCTTTTTAATAGGCAGAAGTGGGTATAAACAAACAACCCATGACGCGCTCGACGGGCACTTTTTTTTTTCTTGTATATGTGCGTCAAAGCAT
Source organism: Viola odorata (assembly GCA_963691705.1). Taxonomy (NCBI): domain Eukaryota; kingdom Viridiplantae; phylum Streptophyta; class Magnoliopsida; order Malpighiales; family Violaceae; genus Viola; species Viola odorata. The sequence continues at coordinate 5,307,201 of OY829546.1, forward strand.
TGATTTTTATTTATTTGTAAACAATAAAACCGTTCGCGTTTAATTAATTGTGAGATGCAAAGTCATGCAATTTAACTATTTATTTTGACTTTGGTATTACATCACAAATAAACTTCTGTGACCACTTTTTTTTTACAATGATTATTTATTTATTAACAACAAAACAAACACTACTAATGTTTATTGCATTATCTGTTCTTTTCACATAGCTAAAGTCAAAACTTGAAACGAAAATGCATTGCCGACTCAAGTTTTAAAACACAATTGCGACTTTGCTAACTCATTTTTCTAAGCCGTTTTAATTTTAATTAACTTTTATATAATAAATAAAGTACTTTAAAATCCCAACATATAATTTTTTTATGAGTCTGTGATTTTTTAATTAAGAGATACGAGTCTCAAATCGCATACGTTAATGGTAATAAGTGTGAATATAGCTGTTAAGATTCTTTCTATTCACGCGACAACTTTTTCGCCGATAATGAACCCAACAAACCAAACTTTTTTTCAATTAAATTCTCACTTTTTTTTCTAGTCAAATGAATTGTCAACCAATCAAATCCCAGCATTCTTTTGACCACTTTAACACGCATCCTGATCTTTGCCACACAAAAATAGACAGATCACAACTCACAATCCCACCATGTGGCACGCGACTTTCCCACATTAATTCTCACCCCATCCATCCATCATTCATACTCATATTTATTTATGTTGCATGCCTTGCTACCACCAAATTATTCATTTATTTTCATATAAAAAGAGTAGTGTAACCAATCTATTAATCAAGTTGGTGCTTAATTATAAGCTTAAGATCACTATACAATCATATGGTTTTTTAAACTCAATATATACTCATACAGATCGCACAATCAAACCTTTTCAAATGTGATTAGATTTTGGAAAATCTTAAATTTTATCGTATTCTTTAACAATGATCTGGTCTGATTTTGACGCAAAATCATACAATTAGTCACTTGGGCGATCCAACAAGGTGAGTGCTAAGTTAGAGAATATGTAGAATATACTCTATGATTACTCTCATTTGAGGATTATTGTGTAATGAATTACTCCTTAATTTAAGCATATATATATGGATGATTAATTAATTTTGTTGCTACTTGCGCGATCCACGCATGATATAGAGGTCCACTTTTGATCGGAAATCGGATTGCTTCACGAGGGAATTGGTCCACACTCAATCATATATTCATGTACATATTACCTTAAAATTCATTATCATAGTCTAGCTGAGCTAGCAAAGCTCATGCGAAGCATATATAATATGGAAAATGCTTATGACTTATGACCATCTCATTAATTATTAATTAGCTTCTAGATTATGGGGTTTTCTTTTGTTTTTTGTTTTTTTTAAATAAAAGGTACCTTCTTTTTTTTGAGTTTGGTTGGTACTAGCCTCCGAACCTCTAACCTGAAGGCAATTCATCCCCTCACATTACCACCAAGCTAGAGGAGGCTAGTAAATAAAGGTACCCTTGAATTTGCATGCATGGAATGATTGGTGCTTCCAACGATAAAACTTGCGTTAAAAATGGTGGAAACGGGGGAAACGCTCGTGTTTTTCTTTTTCTTTTCCTCATTTGTCTTTGAAATTACTATACATATACATAATTATTGACTTTTAAGCTGAGATAAACTATAGATTAGGAAAAGGTTTGGCTAATTAAAGACTTGGTGTAAAAATAGAAATGCATGAACGTAATCTTAAAATACTCAAACGAGATTAACTTCTTGTAAGAAGAAGGTAAAGAAAACGTTAGAAATTAAAACTAATTAAAACAAAAATAAATTATATATCACTAAAATGTATGATGAAATTAATATTTTAAATCAATAATCGTATAGTCATCACTCATCAATTTATCGATCGGACCTTATAATCGGGATTTAATCTTCATACGTACTAATCACAACATTTCTAAATTCACCAAATCAACACAAAATTTGTTAGCATATATGATGGTCACTTCTTAGTAAATAATTATTTCATTCACTAAAAACAAAACATACACAAAAGTGAAAGAAGAAGAAAATTAAGTAAAAGGATTGTTTTTTTCAATCCCTTTTTATTTGAGAGAAGAGAAGACAGGCATTGAAAGTATAACCAGCCCGCGTATGGGTCAAAGCCCAAATAAGAGGTGTGTGGTGGCCCAGCCCAAGGACTTTGCATATTGACATGAGGTTAACAAGTGAGCTCATCTCTATCTCAAAAAGATACATTACGCCATATTGATATTGATAAGAACTGCTAGAAAAAAAAGTCTTTTACTTTTCTTGTCGTACGGGTCACTTGCAAATAGAATTATAGAAATGTACAAATTACAATTTGTACATACATGATGAAATATAGCGGAACTTGTTTGTTTTATTATAAAAAAATAAGCATAAAAACAAAGTATAATACTCCCTCTGATCCTAAATGTATGACTTCCTCGCATCCCAATATTTAGTAGGGAACGCATATCGAAAAGGTCGGATGAGGCACTATTTGACCCAAAAAAATTCCGTAATTTTTTCCGAGCGTACGTTAATCCTTAACGTACTTCCGAGAAAAAAATCGGGGCAAAATTGTCTCAAATAGTGACTGTTCTGGCCGTCTTAAGATACGTTTCGGAACAGTAAAAACAAATGCTAAAACGTCATATAAAACGTAGCCTTGTTAAATTGGGCTCTTGGATTTGTTCTCTGCGCCTTTCTGGCTTTGAAAGGAGCTAGACAAAAACGTAAAAACAAACAGCGGATTTTCAGTTTGTTTTCTGTTTTTATTTACTTGCTTACCTTAAATATAGTCATTTTTTCCAAATAATTTTTTGGTTCTGCCAAACTTGACTTAGTCTTAGTCAATCTAGATCCAATCTAAGTCAATCTAGATCAAACTAAGTGCCTTTCAGATTTGAGTTTTTTCATCTTTTTATAAAACAGAGAATTTTTTCTAACACTATCATAGATTAAACTAATAACATAAACTGGTATAGAAATTATGCATTTATGAACTCACGAGCTTCGTTACGATTTTGAAATGTATACATATGTTTTTTAAAATTGGGCAAATAGGCAATAGAAAAAAGTGCATATAAAATAATTACTAATTGAAAAAGTAATTACAGATTCGCCAATTTTTTGATATTCCTAATTCTATTGCCCACGCACAAAAAGACGTTAAAAAAAGTACAATATATAGAAAAGAGAATTAAAAAAGTACAATAACGATGCTTGAAATATCAACCGTTGATTTTCATTTTGAGGGCCAGGATTCACCACCCTTAAAATATTCGCTTTCATTTAACGGTAGGAGGGGGCCTACTACAATTTTCCATATTGGAGGCAAAGATATTCACTGACATATAGTATATCATAAAACAGCACCTCCTCTCTATTTTTATCATTGTAAAGCATAAAGCCATAAACCAAACCGAGCAAGCAGAGAGAAAAGAAGAACCAGAAACGATGGCGGATCAGCTCACCGATGATCAGATCTCAGAGTTCAAGGAGGCGTTCAGCCTATTCGACAAGGACGGCGACGGTCTCTTCTTTCAGATCCCTTTCCTTCTTTTATTTTCTCGCTCTCCTTTCGTTTGTTTTCCTATATTGCTCTGTCTATGGTTTTCATTTCATCGTTTTCGATTTGGGTTTGCTTTGCATGAGATTTAGATAAATACCCATGTGGGATTTTTGCTGCTTCTTTGTTTGACGGAAGAAGGTTATGAAAATCATGGATCTGGAGTTTGATTTTTTTTTTCTGTTTGCTTTTTAGAGATTTGTAGAACAACTAGGGAACCGTTTGTTTTCGCTTTCATCAGCTGATTTGATTTGTTTCGTTTCTTAAGATCGAGATTGGAAGGGTGTGTGTGATTTGGAACTAGTCTCCCGAAACATGAGTTGACCTTATGATTTGCAGCTGGTAGTGTTGTGTAAATGGGTTGGATCTTAACCCAGATCCAACCACGACAACTTTTTAACTGTGTAGATTTATTGGAATACTTTGTCTGAGATTGATATTTGAATTTGTTAACATGTTCAGTTAGCAATCAAATTGGTATTTGTGTTCATTTTGGTTTAAAATGTATTCTACCTCCACATCAGGTGGGATTGAACTATGATGTTCTTTTTTTGTTTACTGATGATTGATCTGAACTTACATGCTTTCATGTGTTTTTTCTTGTTTTCGTATACCCTTTATTGAGATTAGGGTAAAGTTTATATTGCTGAATGCTGCCACCTCAAAACGTTTTGGCCATTTTGGTATTATCAACAGTTTTACGCCATAGTTGTTGATGTATCCCTTTTCTTCCATTTTGGTATTATCAACAGTTTTACGCCATAGTTGTTGATGTATCCCTTTTCTTGTTCTTCGAAACATGTAAAACAATGTTGTCTGTTCTGCGGCATGTGTAGTGCTGGAATTTATGTATTTCTTCAGTTTTAAGGCATAGTTGTTGATGTGTTTCCTTTTTTGCTCTTTGAAACTTTTAAAACCATGTTGCTTGTGCTGCAGTATGTGTAACACATAGCTGTCCCTTTTTGACACTGTTTTCGTTTCAGGTTGTATCACGACTAAGGAGCTTGGCACTGTGATGCGTTCCCTCGGACAGAACCCAACTGAGGCAGAGCTTCAGGACATGATAAACGAGGTCGATGCTGATGGAAATGGTACTATTGATTTCCCAGAATTCCTTAACCTCATGGCTCGCAAGATGAAGGATACTGATTCTGAGGAGGAGCTCAAGGAAGCTTTCCGGGTTTTCGACAAGGACCAGAATGGCTTCATCTCTGCTGCTGAGCTTCGCCATGTCATGACTAATCTCGGTGAGAAGCTGACTGATGAGGAGGTTGATGAGATGATCCGTGAGGCTGATGTCGATGGAGATGGCCAGATCAACTATGAAGAGTTTGTCAAAGTCATGATGGCCAAGTGAGGACCACCCCACCAACCCAGAATCAGAAAGGCATAAAAAAGAAAAAAAAAAGAAAAAAAAGAGGGTTGTATTCCCCCATTAATTAGAATTCTATTCCCCCATTAGAACCGTTGATGATTTGGTTTTATTAAACTTTGGTTGGGTTGTATCTTTTGTTTGCATTATTTTGTGATATTTTCCCTTGCTATTTTCTTGTTTGCTTTGTTCTAGATTGGTAGTTTGGCTTGTTAATATCTCTCATCGTGTTTCGTTGTTTTCTTTCCATCTCTGCAGTTATGAACCTAGAACATTTGTTGAGTTAGATGTTATGGGTGACTAGTTTTTGATCATATTCCTAAACTGTTACACTCTTTGTTTTTATGCACCGTATTGTTCTTATTGGAATTTAAAACCCCTTTTCCTGCATCATCTGCTGTGGTAAGAACTGTTGAAAAACTTATGCGATCGAAGTGTCTTTTGATGCTCGTCTGTCTGTATGCTGATCGTTTATGCCCTTTTGCTTTTGCCTTCTCTAAAATCTGAAGAAAAAGCAAACAATGCCTTTCTAGGCAAGCTATGTTGATGAGGTTGGCTTACTCCTTCCATCTGAAGAAAGTTTTGAACAAATCCTGAAACCCAGTGGTTTTCTAGCTTAGCCTCGTTTGATTGTATTTTTCAACTCTAAATTTGACTACTCGTGTGATTTTAGACGTGTCTAGCTAATAATTGAGTTTTTTTTCTTTCTTAGCAAAGCCTATTTGTTGCCTTGAATAGTCTCAAGCCACTCCATGTTTTGAAATTCCTTATATATATATTTTTAATTGTTTGAATTTTTATAATTTTTCCTTTTTCTCCTATTTTTTTTTTAATTTGTACTCTCCTATTTTTATAATTTTTATAATTATTAAAAAATATGATCAGAAAAAAATTCAACCTCCATTTTCCTGAATTTTTTTTAATCATTTTCTAATAATATTTTAATGTAAAAAATATTTTTTAATGTATCGGATGGAAATTTTAACGGCCATGACTATTTTTTTATATGGTTCGTTACTTAAGAGACTAGCGTTTGGGGGTTTAGTAAAAATGGTTAATCATTATTGAAAGTAGTTGATTAAGAAAGATAATAAATGGATCAGACATAAAATTAGGCTGAATTTGCTGTTGGGAAAAAATCACATTTTCCCCGCCCAGGATCGAACACAATCAAACACAGCAAGCAGCAAACAAATACAACACCGAGGATTTACGTGGAAAACCTCCAATGAGGAAAAACCACGGGACCAACTCCGAACAATCTTCACTAATAATAAATTATTAGTCTTACAATCACATCAGGATGCTCAACAGCATCCCTTTCACAATCTCTCAGGATGTTCAACAACATCCCTTTTACAATCTCTCTCAACTCAATCTCTCATCTAGATCGAGGAGACACAATCTAGAAAAATAAATACCCTCACTGGTTTATTTTTCTCTCAATCACAAACAAGAAAAATACTCTCTATTTTTCTCTCTCTCGGATATTCAAGAATATCCCTCTCAATCACAGATCAGTTGCTCTTCATTGCAACTGATCTCTCTCTCTCTACATTGTTGCAAGCTTGCTCTCTGCTCTGCTGCCTCTCTCTGCTTCCGTTCTCTCTGCTCCATTGCAGCAATGGAATGGTATGTATATAGATAGAAAAGCAACTCTTGCTTTTCTATAAGGATTGCCGTGAAACATGCCACAAAACATGGCATGACACTTCAATTTGTCTCCCATCATAATTCCAACTTTTTCCTTTCCATGGTTGACCATTTCCACGCACACACCTTCCTTACACCTTTTCTTTTCTTTCTTTTTTTCTTTTTCTTCTTTATTCAATCTTTGCTACTGCCACTTTCCTTGCCATCATTTTTCACTTTTCTCATTCGAGCTGGATACCAACAATTCTCCCCCTCCAGCTCGTATCATGAGAAAATACCAATCTTCATACATCTACACTACAACGATCTCCCCCTCAATTAAAGTACCACCAGGCCCACCATCTGAGCCCGACGATCTCCCTTTCGAACGAAGCTCTACACAGTCCTCAACAGGACCCACCGACTTCAAGTTCCTTTCGGAGATTCACCGTACTTTAAAATTCACCATCAAACTGAGTAAGCCTATCAATTTGGCCCATCAACTTGCACGAAATATGGAATTCACCCATCATACTTCGGGCTCAATCTATTGGCCCACCGTTTTAGCTCATCAGTTTGGAGATTCGTTGTGTGCCGCCACTGCACCAGACCTCGTGCACTAGGTCTGTGCCATCATCAACATACTCCCCATCAATCCATCGGATCTACTCCGCAAGCTCATCGAACCTTCGGTTCCGATCAAAGCCCATCTCATAGGCCCAACCGGACCTTCAGCTCTACATGCCCAATCGAACCTTCGATTCCGATCAAAGCCCATCTCATAGGCCCAACCGGATCTTCAGCTCCGCATGCCCAATCGAACCATCAGCTCCGCTACCAGTTGTTGGGAAAAAATCACATTTTCCCCGCCCAGGATCGAACACAATCAAACACAGCAAGCAGCAAACAAATACAACACCGAGGATTTACGTGGAAAACCTCCAATGAGGAAAAACCACGGGACCAACTCCGAACAATCTTCACTAATAATAAATTATTAGTCTTACAATCACATCAGGATGCTCAACAGCATCCCTTTCACAATCTCTCAGGATGTTCAACAACATCCCTTTTACAATCTCTCTCAACTCAATCTCTCATCTAGATCGAGGAGACACAATCTAGAAAAATAAATACCCTCACTGGTTTATTTTTCTCTCAATCACAAACAAGAAAAATACTCTCTATTTTTCTCTCTCTCGGATATTCAAGAATATCCCTCTCAATCACAGATCAGTTGCTCTTCATTGCAACTGATCTCTCTCTCTCTACATTGTTGCAAGCTTGCTCTCTGCTCTGCTGCCTCTCTCTGCTTCCGTTCTCTCTGCTCCATTGCAGCAATGGAATGGTATGTATATAGATAGAAAAGCAACTCTTGCTTTTCTATAAGGATTGCCGTGAAACATGCCACAAAACATGGCATGACACTTCAATTTGTCTCTCATCATAATTCCAACTTTTTCCTTTCCATGGTTGACCATTTCCACGCACACACCTTCCTTACACCTTTTCTTTTCTTTCTTTTTTTCTTTTTCTTCTTTATTCAATCTTTGCTACTGCCACTTTCCTTGCCATCATTTTTCACTTTTCTCATTCGAGCTGGATACCAACATTTGCAAACATAAAGGTCATTTTGATTGATGGGATTAGAGTCAGTACACTAGCGGGGAGGTTTTTGGGCCAAAATGGTTAATCATTATTGGAGCGAGCGGAACTCCAAGCTAAAGCTTCACGAACTCTTAGTAAAGCTTGGGCTTATTCTTTTCCGATTGGGCTGAGCCTAATCTGAATCAAAGGAGTTAAAAAGAATTAATATAATCCTATAATAAAATAAAATAAAAACAGATGTTACTTTATAAAATATTTATAAATATCATGTATTTTACTTACTAGTCATTGGAAGACCAACCTAAAATATATAATCGAATCGAATCTCTAATTTGGTTTGTTATTTTTTTGACCCAAATTTTTACTAATACTTTATTCTTAATAGTTTAATCACTAAGTCAGCTTTGTTACATTTTCTTCTCATCAATCCAGCAATTATTCATCGTGATGTCTTTTCATGGAACTAACCTCCAATTTCATCTAGTATATAAGAAATTAATTAAGAAATGGTTAAACGTAATCAAGTCCTTCGTCATAAACACCCCCGATCGCTCGATTATACAAATTCCGGAGCCGCCCATGACTTCATTTCATCCTAATTTGTAACGTTTTCCAAATTAATCATCAATGCTCTAATCACTATATAAACCCAACATATCCCAATTCCAAATCCTCATCAACTTCACATCATCTCCGAGCTACTCTCTCGACCCCCACAAAAAAAAAGAAAAAAAAACCAAGCAAAATGGCCAAGAACAACTTGATCATCAACGTTGTTCTCTTCATTGCTCTCTTATCATGCAATACGTTGTTAGCCAAGGCAAGACCTTTGGGAGCTCCAACTTTATCCTTAGCCGTTCGATTGCGGTTGGACGAGCAATCATCTGACTGTTGGGGTTCATTGGTGCAACTTCAAGCTTGCAGTGGTGAGATTATCATGTTCTTTCTCAACGGAGAGGCTGATCTCGGCGAACCTTGTTGCCATGCTCTGAGGATAATTGGTGAACAATGCTGGCCTAACATGCTTGGTACTTTAGGGTTTACTACTGAAGAAGGAGAGATTCTTGAAGGGTATTGTGTCAAATCTGATGATGATCATGATCATTCACCATCTGCTGTTGTGCCGGGAAACAAGAAAATTAATCCTCTTGTTGTTCCAAGACTTGCAAGAGTCAATCCATGATGATTAGGATTTAATATTTCCACTTCTAGGATGATGGAATCCTATGTTAAGATTAAGAATAAATGACAAAAAAAACAGTGACACTTCATTTTTTATTTGGTAATGTGTTTTTCTTCTTCTTCTAATTATGTCCAATTTTAATGTTTTAATTATTATTTATCAGCTTTCCCTTAAATGTGAGAAGACACAATACACAAAACCTATTATCACTCAAATTTAAATAAATATTAAAAATTTACGTAACTTCTATCAATAAAAATTATAATGGTGTGTCTAATAACTCATATTTTACGCTCTACATATAAATATATAGTCATTTCTTTTAGAACCAAACAGTAGCTAGAAAGGTTTAATTTACAATATTAACCCTCTTTTCTTTTACTTCCGCGAAAACTCACCCGCCGTAGCCCAAAATAAAACCCAAAAAGGTAAAAGAAAACCCATAGATCCGAATAGAAAGTCCATTTCCTCTCTATCGCTCGCACTTCTACACAGAAAACGCTCGGCGAGAGAAGCAAAGACTGCACTGCCCAACCGACCCAACTCCTTCCGCTTCTTCAACAACACTCCTCTCGCCTACGGTATCATTTCAATTCAATCGATCTCATTTGCCACTCCGATTCACGTATTAATCACTTTGCACAGTGGAAAAACACTTCTTTTTTCATAGATCTCATTCGCGTTTATGTCGTTTTGTTTGCTAGATAGGGTTTTGATTTGATTGTTTAAGTGTAATTCGCGGGGAAGTTAATTTCGATTGTGTAATAATCGGGGATTTGTTTGTGTTTTGGTGCTTTAGGTTTAATTTTTATTTTTGAGAGAGATGGCGGCCAGGTTTCAGCAGTTGCAATCTAAGGCGTGTCAAGCAACTCAGTTTTTGTCTAAGCATGGGACTACCTACTACAAGAAGGTGTTGGAGGAGAACAAGCAGTATATCCAGGACCCCCCAACTGTGGAGAAATGCAATGTGTTGGCTAAGCAGTTGCTTTACACTCGTCTTGCTAGGTTTGGATTTGTACCCTCGCTTCCTCACTGTCTGATTGTATTGATAGATTGGCTTTTATTGCTTGATACCATTGTACTTAGGGTGCTTGGTTTATAAGTGGTTTTAGAGTTGAAAGCACTATCAATCAGCTCACAAGGCTCATCTTCGTAGTTTTGCACTGGTAAAGGTTTTTATACATTACTCCTGTAATTCTGCTATACAGCTGGAAGACATGCCTAGCCAAGTGTTATATTTTATGTGATATAAATTTAGGGGTCAGTTGCTTTGGGAAATGTGCTTGTATGCGTTGGGTGAGTCTGCTACATGACTTGCAAATTGTAGGGTATATATGCTGTCTTTATGTAGCATAACATTGTGCACGCTGATTGATAATGTAGGGAATTTCCTCCAGGACCTCTTGACTAGTGATAGCGTGTTTCATTTCTTTGTTGTTTGTTTGTGTGCCTTTCACACAATTTAAGTTGTAAGTTGATAGTTAGGGTGCCCTTTATTGAAATGTCTACATCAAGTGCTGTTAGATTGCTTGGAGAAAAACACCAGTGGACAGCTGATCCATAAAATTATTAGAAGGCAACTGTGTACATGCTGCTATATTTTTCAGCCAGTGTTATTTATGCCTTGACTTGCCATTGAATGCTCCATTATGTTAGCCCGTGCTGTATGTACTGCTTTTCATTAGATACTGGTTCGTCCTGATGTATCCGGAAAGCTTGGATTTGTTTGGGTGGCAAACACCAGAATGAGGGTTATGTTGATAGCACATGATGCTATTGTTCTGTCAATCAGAGATTACTACTTTTACTCCCCTTCTACATAGCACTTATACAATCACTGATTTGTTTTTACCTACTTCACAGTACTGAACATGCAATTTTCATCTCTAATGAGCTGTATTGCACATAGGCAAAGGAACACCATCATCTTTGTGAGGATTTATGGTTTATACTTGTAATGCAATTTGCGAAACCTTCCACATGGGTATTCCTTGAACTTATGTCCACTTGTTTGATATTTTGTTCTGTTTATTCTTCATGCAGTGTTCCTCATCGATATGAAGCACTCTGGAAGGAAGTTGATTATGTGAAGAATATGTGGAAGAACAGGAAAGACATGAAGGTTGAAGATGCTGGTATTGCTGCTTTGTTTGGGCTGGAGTGCTTTGCTTGGTATTGTGCTGGTGAGATTGTCGGAAGGGGATTTACTTTCACCGGTTACTATCCTTGAGTGTCACTTGGTAGAATGGGTTTTGGTGGGGTCCTATAGGCTCATGTCTGTCAATTGCGTGATTGAATCGCTGGCACTCTACTTGCGAATATTTCTTTTCCTGCCAAATTTTTGAATCTGAGGAATCAGTTAGTAACTGCTGTAGTTAATAATTGATATACTGGAAGTGGCATAAGACCTTGCTGTTATTTCCTTTATTAAAAAATTACTGCTATTAATGAATGATGATAATGCTGCAAGTTTTTCATAACGATCGTTTCTTCATTGATGCCCACGTCTTTATGTACTGCATGCACGTCGTTCTCTCCCTTCCAGGATTCATGTGAGATTGAGATGATACTGCTCTCTGATACTGCTCTCGCCTTTCGACCTGTGTAAATTCAATTTATTTGTTATTTACATTTACTACCATTTTTAGCGACCTTATGGTTCGTTTGGGTAATTGCGCAATAGATGCAAGCTTTATGCTATAACTTTGAAGTGCAATGGGCTCTTTAGTGGATTAATATGCTTCTTCATGTCAATTGTGGGAATGTATGGAACTCCTGACATGAATTGTAGGAGACGTGTACTTAGTCCCTAAATTTTACAGCACAAGTACAAAAGACAAATGGAACAAAAGGTGATGATGGGCTGGGCCTAGTTCCAACTTAGCCTAGGCCTGTTTTCGTCAGTGCATGGAGTTATTGGGCCAGAAGTCAACGTCTGGCACGTAACTCCATTCATATTGGAAAAAGAACCAACCTTATTGGATGAAACTACGTCATCACCTGCGCAAATACGACGACGAAAAGAAAAAAGCGTAAAGAAAGAAGAGAGGAAGGACTAAGCAAGGAGAACCCATTGGAGGAGAGTCGACCGGAGATTGCGAGGATGCTGACTGGTGTGCACGTTCCTCTCAGGACACGTGTCAACTGGGTATTCGCCTCCACTCTCATCTGCCTGCTTGTCGCCGCTCAATCTACCTCCAATGATTCTCAGGTAACTCCTCTGTTTTTTTTTTCTAGATCCAATTCCCATCATTGTCCTGTATTTAGTTCAGTAAAGTGATTTTGTCGTTGTTGAATGGCAGGTGAAATGCAGTAGAACGTGTGTTGCAGAGAACTGTAACTGTAAGTTCAATCGAATTTCAAAACTTTCTAATTTTTTTTTGCTATTTCTCTACCTATTCATGTTACTTTTGTTTTGAATTTAGCGATTGGGATTAGATATGGAAAATATTGTGGAGTAGGGTGGACTGGCTGTCCTGGGGAGAAACCATGTGATGATCTTGATGCATGTTGTAAGATTCATGACGAGTGTGTTGAACAAAAAGGTAATAATACCTTAAGCTTCTCTTTTCGTTTCTTTTTAAGACTCGATCTTGAGACCGCGCCCTTTGTATTTTGTAGAAAGTATCATTGAGCTTGTAGCTCATTGTAGAATCATTGTTTGAATTTAATGGAGTAGAGATGGGTGGTTTTCTTTTCCAGGTTTGACTAATGTTAAATGCCATGAGAAGTTCAAAAGATGCATAAAAAAGATGCAAAAATCTAAGAAGGTTGGATTCTCTAGGGACTGTCCTTATGATACAGCAGTGCCTACTATGGTTCAGGGTATGGATATGGCCATTTTATTTAGTCAGTTCGGTAATTCTCATATCGAACTCTGACCTGTTAGTTTTGGTTGTAGAACAGATCAATACTTTAATCATTGTACACCATTTTTTTCCACATATATAACAATTAGCATTCTAGTATTCTTTCTAATGCTTCACTGTTCTGTGATACATGTATTATGTATATACCCAAACATTCCCTACTTTATGTCACAATTTTAATTCTCTTGCTTGAAATCTTGGTCATGTTTGCTTCTATATGGCTGTTCATCTTTGATGTTATTTTGTGATGTGGAAATGGTACGAGGAGGAGTTTGAGGGGTGATATTTTGTGCCCCGTTCTTTATCTGCAGCGAGATGAGTTTTAGAGCTAGGAGATGAACTGCTTTGTTTCTTACTAGGATTTAGAAGTTAGCATTGTACTGCTTTAGTTTGGAAATAATGGAGTTGTTGCAGTAATCGAGCTCGTTTAGAGAAGATGTTTTGGACTTTTAGATGGGCAATTTTCTTTTATGCTCTTTCTGGTAGAACATGCATCCTCCAATACTTCCATTTTTATTAGGCAATGCTTTCAGTTTAGGCTCCATAAGATTTAACAGACACAGAACCAACTCCTCACATTGTCTAGCAACCAGACAAAACCCTACCCTACTGGTGTTAATCCTCCTATGATTGGAACTACCAATGCATCTTTGGTTAGAAACGATTTGCCTGTGTTTATTATTTGGTATCCGCTCTGATCTTCCGGCATTCGTCTGTGTTTATGTGATGATGTAGGAAGAACTTGATTCTGGTAAATTCCCAAAGACCTGTAACTAAGGTTTTCTTTGGAGTTTGAGATAACTTCAGATTTTTGTTTTTCTTTGAAGGATACTTTCTTTTTTTTGGACACATGAAATGTGACATTCTAACTCAAATTGTGAAGCCTAACAAATCGTGCTCTCGTAAAGAATTACTATGGATTTATAAGATGTTATATTAGTTTCGAAAAATTCAAACATCTCAGAGATAAGAAATTATGAATTTTTTTTCGAACGAATCACACTTCATATAAAATGCAGTCAATCTCGATGTGCAGCCGGCTATTATCAAATAGGTAAATAATACCTTCATTATTTAATCTTTTAGCATCATATTCCTTATCTTTTGATATAAAACTGAATCATGCAATGACAACTTTCATCAGTTTGCAACTTAATCTGCACGGTAATATACTGTAACTTAAAAAGTCATAAATTCAATTCACCGCATTCCAACGCTAGTTATTAATATTAATAAGTTTTAACTGCTTGCTGCACTTGCACAAGTCATGGTAAGCATTTAAAAAGAAAGAGCATAAAACATTAAAAATGAACAAAAAATACAGATACAGCATAGCAGACTGCGAGGATGATGCTGACTGGGGATGGGATTCCTTTTTGGACACGTGGCACTGTCGGATTCGTCGTCACATGTATCTTCCTTCTCGCCACCGTGCACTCCGCCGAGGTCACACCTCTCCTCCACAAGTCTCAAATCTCTTATTTTCAGGATTGAATTCGCATTATTAATTGCAATTTTTTCTTTTTTTAACCGCAGTCGAAATGCGGTAGAACATGTGTTGCAGAGAACTGTGATTGTAAGTTCAATTGATTATTCATCTTAAGAGAGCAGAAGTTTTTTAAAACAGACCAATATTTCCTAAATGTGTCCAAAACATTGCAACAGATTTTTAATAGGGACACATTTGTAACATAAATTAAAATAAAATCTCCTAATTTATATTAATTTCCTACTTATCCGTGTAATTTTGTTCTATTTTTTTTTTTTTTAGCTATTTTGATTAGATACGGTAAATATTGTGGAGCAGGATGGAGTGGGTGTCATGGAGAGACACCATGTGATGATCTTGACGCCTGTTGTAAGATTCACGACGAGTGTGTTGGAAAACACGGTAATTATTATTATTATTGAACGGTTTAGATTTTTCTAACATAACTGGTCATGTTCAAAAGAAAATTAGAGGAACTCAATCCGGTTTTCATATGTCTATAAAAAAAAAATTAAAGAATAAAGTGTGCATTACTTACTCCCTAATTGTTTAATTAGTTTGTAAAAATGATTTATTAGGTTACACTGCTATTGTATGCCATGATGTTTTCAAAAGGTGTATAAAGAGGGTGCGAAGATCTGGACGGGATGGATTTTCTCGAGCTTGCCCAGTAGAATCGGTGGTGCCGACTATGATTCTTGGAATGGATATGGGCATTCTTGTCAGCCGCTGGCTGGGCTGATAAATGTCTTTTCTAACACCTCCAAAACGTTGAATTTTGAGGAATGATGTGAACTCTTTTGTTATTTTCAACGTCTCTCTACTCAAATCATCATTTGTAATCGTAAGCTTTGTCAACTTTCACAAACTTTCACAAACTATAAAATACATGTATGCACTTTCACCTTTTTCTTTATATTTCATGCATATTTATAACACCCACAAATAATTTAGTTGTATCGATTAATTATGTATATGTGAAGTAGTTCAAATGTCAAACTTGTAATTAATACTTATACAACAACAAAAGACAACCTTAATTAAACCTGTCTAATAAAAACCAAACAGATAATTACAAAAATATCCGAGTCTAAAAGCCGAAAAAAGCCCCTCTTTCTTTTGTCTTGGCAATTTCCGTCATCGTAACAAAGTCAAAGGTCAACTGATCAATTTCAAAAAAAAAACTAGGTCAACTGATTAAAAAAAAAACTCCCAATCCTCTACATCCCACCTCACATATAACAGTCACATGAAAATCATCTCACACCACACGATGGTGGTACTTTTCGTAAAGTCCGAGGTAATACAAAACAACGAGTTTAGATCGAAATGCACTGTTGACTTTTCTTAGTCCTTACGGCACCGGAATATTATATGGTATTTTCTCAACTCGGTTACTTGACTGACTTTTTTGTATTCGAATAAGATTCCGCGAAAGTTCAATTGAAACGAACATTTTTATTTATTTATTTTTCTGTTCTCTTCACCTTTAAGATCCTACGAAAATTAAATCAATTTTATTCTTTCCAGAATTGAAATCAGAAGAATCCTAAGGTTTTTGCTGTGACAAATTTAATCGCATTTCTTCTCATATATATCAGATCAAAACCCTAATTACCTTTTGAAACCGCATAATTTAACCGCCATGATAAAACGGAGCTTCAAGCCGGCGAAATGGTATGTGATTGTTTTTTTGTTGCAATGATTTTACTAATTGATCATGGAGATGCTGAATTGGATTGGATTGATTTTTGTTTTTTTCATGGGAAGCAAAACGGCGTTGAAGATGGCGTCGTCGCGAATAAAGCTGTTGAAGAACAAGAAGGAGGCGCAAGTCAGGCAGCTGAAGAGAGAATTAGCTCAGCTGTTAGCGGCAGGACAGGACCCGACTGCACGAATTCGGGTAAGTGTCTTGGCTTGTTCTTTTCTGCTGGTGAGTGACATCAGATTTTTGATTTTAGTCTGTGTGGATGGATGTGCGTGCTTGTTTTTGTGGGCAGGTGGAACATGTGGTTAGGGAAGAGAAGATGATGGCGGCTTATGAGCTGATTGAGATATATTCTGAGCTTATTTTGGCCCGAATGCCAATGATTGAGTCGCAAAAGTACGTGGTTTGTTCATGATTTTTTGGGTCGGATTTGTTATCCACTGAGTTGACAAAGTATGCAATTTGGTTCATTATTTTCTGCACTCATTGTTTTCTTTTATTAATGGTTGTTGATATGTAGTTTACAGAAAATTGTTCTTTGGTGCATATAGGGGTTGCTTATTATGGCTTAGTGGTGTATAGTGGTGATATCAGTATTTTCTCAATCTACCTGTGCAATGTTTTGCCTTATAAGTGCATTACTGTTGTCTCTTCTTTTTCCCCTTAGCTACCTTTCATTTAAGGTCTATACTTATCTTGAAATGTGTTTCAACCCGGTGGGACTTGAGATCTTGGTTTCACAACCTTCTTTTGGTGCGGCAATGAGAATGGTTGTGATCAATGTTTGCCTCGCCAGTGCTGTCATGATAAATTTATCTGGTTTTGTTAATTTTGTTTTGGGGATGGCTTCCTTGACATTGTTTTCTCAGCCGAACTAAAATGCTGTGCTCATAACTTTTGTTTGTTTACAATGGCTGATTTTATTTATTTTTAATATATTTCCAGAAACTGTCCAATTGACTTGAAAGAGGCAGTTGCCAGCGTAATTTTTGCTTCTCCAAGATGTGCTGATGTACCCGAATTGATGGATGTTCGCAAGCATTTTACAGCCAAGTATGGGAAAGACTTCGTCACTGGAGCAGTTGAACTACGCCCAGATTGTGGGGTTAGCCGTCTGGTAAGATCTTATTACAAGGTGTAATGGAGATCTACAGTTTAGCGATGTTGATAACATTTTACCCCCTTTTTGTTTTTTGGGTTCCATAGTTTTTGTTTTTTTATTCATTTATTTATTAAATATCTTGCTATTTTAGATGGTGGAAAAATTAGCTGCCAAGGCACCTGATGGTCCTACCAAAATCAAAATCTTGACTGCCATTGCTGAGGAACATAATGTTAAATGGGAGCCTAAATCATTTGGAGAGTCAGATGCCAAGCACGCTGAGGACTTGCTGGTAAGATTTTGTGTATTGCTTTCTACTGCTTTTTTGGCATAGAAATAATTATGAACATTTGATATTCATATTTGCTAAAAGTTTACAGTTGTCCGAAAATTTTATTTGAGCAGAATGGAGCTACTACATTTCAGCAGGCAACTACAATCCATGTGCAAACTCACAATGCCGAAGAGCCACCTAATAGTGTTGTTAAAGGGCCAATTAATGACCGTGTTTCTTCCAAAAACTATGAGAAGAATGATCCAGGCACTAACTCTTATATCCCAAATTCAAGGTCATCGTCTTACTCCCAAACTCCAACAGGTGTTGGTGTCCGTATTTCTGGCACTCATTTAACAATGAGACCTTTAGGTATATCAAGTGTTTAATTGGTTATGATTGTGGTTGATTTGTTTAAAGACAATATGTAAACTTGTCCTTTGTCCTGTTCTGAAGTTGTTGATCTTCACAGAATTTCAGCATTCACATACTGGGGATGGGAGTGATTTCTCTTCGGGTAGGCAGAGTTGGAATATGGAATTCAAGGATGCTACAGCTGCTGCACGGGCAGCTGCTGAATCCGCAGAACGAGCGAGCATGGCTGCCCGAGCAGCTGCAGAGCTTTCAAGTCAAGGAAGGATATCACGACAGCATACAACAGAATCACCGAAAGCTTCTGCTTCTGCATCAAGAGATGAAGGGCCTCAGTACCATACTGGCTCGAGGTTGCATGATGAACATCTTACCCAACATCCAACAAGTAACACGTCATTCAAAAGAGATTCAGTGACACATCATGAGCAACTCGGTGGCGACCAGCAAGATGACCTGGCAGGGCTGGCTGAGAGGTTCTACAATCTCAGAAACTCTAATAACAATTCCGACCAATCAACTTCCCCAAATCCCAGTAGTGCTTCTGTGGTTGATCACCTTGAAGTAAATGATCTCCGGATGGCTGATAGGCATTCTCAAAAGGGCTCACCTGAATTAGAGAAGAGAAACAGTTTGCGTGAAGCTGATTTAAAGAAAAAACCTATTGGATCTGATGTAGATATTGCAAGTGAAGTCGATGATGGAATGAAATTTGAGACTGATGATTATCTTGAGAGAGCTAGTGTCAGAAAGCAGTCTAGTAATGTTTCTTCTCGGTCTCATTCACAAACTTCCAGTGGTGATAACAATGTGTTTTCTTATAAAACAGTTCAGGAAGTGAATGATCTCCCGATGGCTGATAGGCACTTTCAAAAGGGCTCACCTGAATTAGAGAAGAGAAACAGTTTACGTGAAGCTAGTTTAAAGAAAAAATCTATCGGATCCGAGATAGATATTGCAAGTGAAGTCGAAGATAGAATGAGATTTGAGACTGATGATTATCTTGAGAGAGCTAGTGTCAGAAAGCAGTCTAGT
This sequence comes from Viola odorata, assembly GCA_963691705.1. Lineage (NCBI taxonomy): Eukaryota > Viridiplantae > Streptophyta > Magnoliopsida > Malpighiales > Violaceae > Viola > Viola odorata. The sequence continues at coordinate 5,326,425 of OY829546.1, forward strand.
AATGTTTCTTCTCAGTCTCATTCACAGACTTCCAGTGGTGATTACAATGCGTTTTCTAATAGAAAAGTTCAGGAAGTGAATGATCTCTGGATGGCTGATAGGCACTCTCAAAAGGGCTCACTTGAATTAGAGAAGAGAACTAGTTTGCGTGAAGCTAGCTTAAAGGACGAATCTATCAGGTCTGAGATAGATATTGCAAGTGAAGTCGAAGATAGTATGAAATTTGAGACTGGTGATTATCTTGAGAGAGTTAGTGTCAGAAAGCAGTCTAGTAATGTTTCTTCTCGGTCTCATTCACAGACTTCCAGTGGTGATTACAATGTGTTTTCTAATAAAAAGATTGAGGAACCTGATGAAGATGCATTTGTTATTGATGGGAGAATTACAAGAGATGACTTAGAAACAACTTCTTGTGACAATGCTGATGTGGTATTTGATGGTTCTGGTTCAGATGATGATGGTGTTGATTTTGATTTGGTGAATGAAGATGATAAAGAAGCATCTAGTTCTTATTTCTCATCAGGAGGTAGGAAATCATCTTCTTATATGGTAGCTGATACACATACTTGGAGTCCCCGGACAAAGACAGATGTGTCATTTGGGGAGTCTAGTTCACAATTGCATTTCACCCCAGAGAAGCACCCAACATCTGTATTTTCTGAAGGTTTGACCAGTGGAATGGTTCCCTCTCAACAAGATGACTTGTCACCAATGACCTTTGATGACTCAGAGGGCCCGAGTTCAGATAGTGAAGAGGAGCAGGACAAGTCTCCAGTCAGTCAGCATACGAGTACTGATGTTTTTCCTCATAAAGTGAATGCTTACCCCAGAAACCCCGAGCCAATCCGAAGTGAGAATCCTCACCCGGTAAGATCTCGACTTGTTGAAGAGGAAAGTCTGGGATCCAACAGTAAAACATGGTTAAAGCCTTCTTCACCTGATTCAGATGCTGCCGTAGTACACTCTCAGAGAAAGCAGGAAAGTGGTGCTACTCCCAAAACTGGTCGGAGGTTTGGTCATAGTGACTTGTACACAAGTCAGTCTTCTTTGAGAACTGTGACATCAGAATCAAACTCAAATGATTATAAAGACAACTTGCAAAGAACAGAGGTTTCAGCAGTTGAAGATGATGTCCAGAGACATCAATTACCAGTTTCTGGAAAGGATGCTGAAGAATCAAGTCTGGACACTGGTAAGGCGTTGAACTTTGGAACATTGACAGGTGGCCTTAAGAACAAGGGCTATAGGTTTCCACCCTATCGTCAGAGCACATCAGGCAAGTTGTCCATGTCGAAGCAAGATGAGGAGAATACTTCAAGGATTGATAAGTCCTCTTCCTCCCATATGCTTGGAATTAATTCTGTAGCTGATGATCGGGAGACATCCAATGAGATAGTGCCACCTAAATCAAATAAGAAAACAAGCTCCCGAACCCCAATTGCATATTTTGATCCTGATGATGCAGATGAGGAACATCCACAACAGAATTTTAGCAGCAGTCAAGAATCGTACACTCGAAAGCCCATTGAACTGAATAAAAGATCAAGCTTGGAGACCTACTTTGGGTCAAATGGCGATTCTGAAGATGAATTTTCTAAAAGGACTTCAACTGTCCAAACTTTTCCTGGTGCTGGAATTTCTCAAAGGACAAAAGCCTCTCCAGCTTCCCGGAAAGACTCTTATTCAAAAGCTACAGTTGCTTCTGAATCTTCTACGAGTGCAGACTATGTTGCTGAAGCTCAGCGAAATCCACGGTCTCTGACCAATAGCTCAGATTACGAGGGAAGTTCTGACCAGCGTAAATCAGCAGAGCAACCATCTTCTAAGGTGATGCCAAACTCCAAAAAAAATTCAAATGAGCAATCGTCCTCGAGGAACTCTTATTCGATTGATAGCCAACAAAATCTGTCTCATTTGAGGAGCTCAGATTCCCGGGCAAATTCTGAGCAAGCAAGATTAGAACAGGCAGCTCCCAAGCCTAGTCCAGAACCTAAGAGGTCCTTACGCGAAAGTCCGAAGTCATCTCCAAGGGAACAGCCACCAGCTAGTCGTCCTCCTGTGACAGCAGCATTAGGTACTGCTGAAAGTTCAAAAGTTTCCAGTGCACGTGGTGAGGCTCCTTCAAGGGAGAATTCTGAGCAAGCTAGATTAGAACAAGCAGCTTCCAAGCCTAGTCCAGAACCTAAGAGGTCCTTACGAGAAAGTCTGAAGTCGTCTCCAAGGGAACAGCCACCAGCTAGTCGTCCTCCTGTGACAGCAGCATTAGGTACTGCTAAAAGTTCAAAAGTTTCCAGTGCACGTGGTGAGGCTCCTTCAAGGGAGAATTCTGAGCAAGCTAGACTAGAACTAGCAGCTCCCAAGCCTAGTCCAGAACCTAAGAGGTCCTTACGAGAAATTCCAAGGTCATCTCCAAGGGAACAGCCACCAGCTAGTCGTCCTCCTGTGACAGCAGCATCAGGTACTGCTGAAAGTTCAAAAGTTTCCAGCGCACGTGGCGAGGCCCCTTCCAGGGAGAATTCCATTAATAAAGCCAGCCATGTTCACCCAAAACTTCCCGACTATGATTCTCTAGCTGCACGCATGCGTTCTTTGAGAGATGATCGCAAGTAATCATCAATATACTTACATGGTAGATAGTCATAGTTTATTATTTTTTACAATCAGCGATATCTTACGATAAAGTTTATCGTCGGAATGCATTCATTGGATGAGGGTCTATAGTTTTCTGCTGTATATTTAACTATTTTCTTCTGAGTGCTGTGAACGTTATAGGAGTAAAGCGTACCTTGATTTTATTTGTTTCTTGAGTCGCATTGTACACTCATCATACCGTCAAAGTCATACACATTTTACCAGTATACTGTGCAAAATGAGGTCATAATGCATTTTTTTACTGTAATGAGATTGAGTTATGGAAACATTTCTTTGAGTTTGAAGCCTTTTTAATCAATAAACTTGCTCATTTTTGGGTATACATTATTTCAGCAATTTATTGCATGTTAATGTATGAGACGTGGATTTGCAGAATAATAAAAGAAATTGGTGAAACTGGGTTCCTGGACATAAATAAGTGTTTGGTAGGAAGACGCATTTTTCACCCGTCACATCTTACCTAGTAATATTTTTTACTGTTTATGAATAAAAATGTATACACTAAGACCCTAAAAAGTACTTCCTCCGATTTTTAATAACTGCCATTTTTCTACTAAAAACGTGATCTAAATTAATTACTATCATTTTGAGTCATAATTATAACTTTTACTTTCTATTTTAGTTTTTTTACCCAACCAATTAATTTGATATAATGGTATTTTTATAATTATACTATAAAAATAGATAAATTGAAAATCACAGTTAAAAAAATATGGTCTAAAAATTATTATTTTAAATTTATTTATTATTTTAGAAAATCAATTAATAAAGATAATTGGGAGTATATAATTAAAAAAAGACTTGAACCAAAAAAATTCATTCACTGCTACTCTAGCTCCAGCTCATCACCTAATTCATCGATTACTCTGCAACAAAAGTATCATTGGATTAATATAATTTTTTTGAACAACACATTGCATCTTAAATAAAATGAAATAAAATGTTTAGCTATTTGAAAATAACAAAAAGACAAAACAAATAAATAAACCTAGGCCACCATACACGGGCAATGACGAAATGAAAAAGAATCATATAATAAAAAGGGAAAGAAATCAACCTAAACAATGTCAAGTTATCAACTGCTTTTACTCTGTCCGGATTCAATCGGTGATTTCCCTACCTGAAATCAAACACCCAGCGACCCAGGTACTATTTCTTCTCTTCTTTTTTCTTGTGATCACAATCATATCAATTTTACTGTATGAAACTGTAGATTCGTCGGTGCAGACTAGCTAGTGTCAGTCTGGGAAAGTTTGCTTTTCATAAATTCATTTTTGGGTTTTAGCAGACAGATTATATTGTTAAGCGGAGCGTTTGCAATGGAGAAGGGATTGTTGCAGAGTCAAGAGTTGTACAAGGTATTATGGCGACTACAGTTGTTGTTAACTGTCTGATTTTGTTGTTTCCTGGTTCTTCTGATTTGTTTTGTTTTGTTGATGTTATGGTTTTTGTGACAATACAGTATGTTCTGGAAACAAGTGTGTTTCCACGTGAGCCAGAGCTACTTAAGGAGCTCAGAGAGGTTACTGCTGCCCATCCAGGGTAATTCTTGATTGTTGTTTTCGTATGTAAGAATGTTAGTTAGGACTTCCGTGACACGGACTCGAGACATGACCCTTCCTGCTTTGCGGGAGAACTTATTGGTGTTCTTGGTTTTATTTCACAATCAATTATTGTAAATCTGAAATTTATCAGACATACTTTCCTCACTTTTGCTTGCAATTTGAGTTGGGTGGGCTAATTTGTTGTTTTGAGTGTCAATTTGCATACTAGTTAATTGGTTGGATTTTCGGTTTTTGGAAACTCTATTCCTGTCAAGTGAGAAGTCTGTGCTGAAGAATCCTTGAAGTTTGAACTTCCTAACCGGAAATTGGGCATTTTGCATTTTCTGACCTCTTATTGAAGGTTTGATGAGCTTTTTATTCCGCAGGGCCGTAATGGGTACTGCACCGGATGCTGGTCAGTTAATAACCATGCTTTTGCAGCTAGTAAATGCAAAAAAAACGATTGAAGTGGGAGTTTACACTGGATACTCCCTTCTCCTCACTGCTCTTTCGATTCCTCACGATGGCGAGGTAAGAAAATCCAACCTCATGTTCGATAATTTTCGGTTTAGAGTATTGAATTCTGCCTTGTACACTTATCATGTTATTATCTTTGTGGTTATGTCTAATTAAGTACATCCCTACAGATTACAGCCATTGATCCGAATCGTGAGACTTACGAGATAGGGTTACCAATTATAAAAAAAGCTGGTGTTGAGCACAAAATTGATTACAAAGAGTCTGAGGCTTTACCAGTCCTTGATAAGTTACTAGAAGATGTAAGGGTTATGGCACTCAAAACTTCTGTTATGTATTTCCCTATACCACCAATATTGGATTGGTTGTCTAATAAGATCTCTGGTGTCTTCTTCTTATTCATGGAATGTTTGGCTGCAGAAAGCTAATGAAGGCAGTTTCGACTTTGCTTATGTCGATGCAGACAAGGCCAACTTCTGGAACTACCACGAGCGGCTGTTGAAACTTTTGAAAGTAGGTGGCATAGTTGTGTATGATAACACACTATGGTCAGGATCAGTTGCATTGGATGAGGAATCTACTCAGGAGTTCCTCCAACCAGGCAGAAAATTTACGCTCGAATTTAACAAGTTGATAGCTGCCGATCCCCGTATCCAGATATCTCATGCTCCTCTCGGAGATGGGATCACAATCTGCAGGAGACTCGAATGATGAGAAACAGTCAATTTCTAGAATAAACAGATCATGTTATAAAAGAACACTATTTGACTCATGGATTTGATTTGTCACTCTTTCGAGACATGTTATTCAGTATTTTTTGAATCATTTTGATGTTTCTGTTTGGCTTCATTGTATTGGAACAAATTCTATCAGTAAACGCAGTCTTGACGTGTTCATTATTATGTGTGTCCTCATTTAGTTTTTTCTTTCAATTAGCTTCTCTCGGGCCTAAAATAACTCGAATTCAAAGTAGTCGATGCGCAATGACCCTAATAGTAAGCTACTGTAGTGGGGCCTCCCCATTTGAGTTTGAGATTATATTCAATGAAGCATTTACCTGTCTTAGGCCCTGTATTTGAGTTGTACAAGGTATTATTAATTATGGCGACTGTAATAAACAAAGGGATTGTTGTTGTTACCTTAATTACCTGTCTGATTTCATTGTTCTCTGGTTTTAATTTTGTTTTGTCGATGTTATAGTTTTAATTTTGTGACATTACAGTATGTTCTGGAAACAAGTGTGCTGCCACGTGAACCAGAGCCACTCAAGGAGCTCAGAGGTTACTGCTGCCCACCCACTGTATAGTCCTCTTTCCTTCTTTTTTTACCGACTCAAACCTGGGATCATATCCTCCCTTCTGCTTTGCGGAAGAAGTACTAGTGAGCTACGAGCAAATTGACGATTGTGAGGTGGGTTTTTTTGCATTGCAGGGCCGTACTGTGTACTTCAGTAGATTCTGGTCAGTTAATAGCCATGCTTTTGCAGCTAGTAAATGCAAAAAGAACTATTGAAGTGGGAGTTCCTTCTGCTCACTGCTCTTACAATTCCTGAGGATGGCAAGGTTATACAGATTACCGCCATTGATTCGAATCTGTGAGACTTTCGAGATAAGAAAAGCTGGCGTTGAGCACAAGATTGACTACATAGAATCACAGGCTTTGGCTGCCCTTGATAAGTTACTAACAGAAGTAAGATCAGGATTATAATGGGGCTCTTAAATTGTTTGATGTTAGATTAGTTGTCTAATAAGATCTTTGATGTTGTTTTCTTGCTATTCATTGAATGTTCTGCAGCAAGCAAATGAATGCAGTTTCGACTTTGCTTTATGTCGTGCGGACAATGTCAACTTCTGGAACTACCATGAGCGGCTCTGGAAATCTGTATTATTATTTTTGAACTTAGAATTGGAGGGGTGCGCCAGGCTTATGCAGTAGTGCAACGCAAAGACTACGCTTGAGGACCCCAATAGCAAGCTACTGTGGTAGGCCCTCCCCCTTAAGAAATTAATTTAATATCGTGTGAGCCTATGACTCACATATCAGATATTAAACTGATAAGAACATATACTACACTTGATCTTAGCCAAAAGGCCGAGAAAGGTATGCTTTAAATCACTTTGCGTTTCCATCTTTATACTAAACGCCTACCGCCCATCCTACTTCTCTGTTCGATGTGGTACTTCAGAACACACGAAACGACGCGTGTTGACAAAACAACGCATACATAAGCTGACTGCTGGTTGATTCATAATCAACATCCAAAATCTTAATAAGAAAAGTCAAGCAAGCATAGTTAACCTTATAATCGTTCAACTGGTACCGATCAAGCATTTTGTTCGTCTAGATCGATATATGGGACCAAAAAGCCAGACCAAAAAGCCATTCTTAATATACCTCAGCTCCGGAGAATAGAAGTGGTTCATTTTCTTTCTATACGCAATTCAAGATTTCATTTGTGAATTCGGCAGGTCGTCCCCACTTCCTACACGATTAGCAACTTTGTACTTAGTAGTATCAAATTTGACAAAACATCTGAGAGGCTGCTTTGTCTGTGGTATACGATTAGCAGTTTTTCGAGTGGTTAAAGATTGAGCATAGAAAAAGAAAAGAACAGCAGTCACACCAACGAGTGAATCATACATATATTTTCAATTAGGTGATAAAATTTGAGCTCTACTGTTTCATCAGTAGACACTCTATTGTTACAAGAAACGAAGTGTACAACCAACTGAAAAATATATGGAGTATCACTGTGTGATAAATGTGAGTAAATAAATTCTTCACTGCAACCCATCTCCTCGCCGGCAGTTGGAAGTAAGATGAAAATCTGATCTTCGGCTCAACCATGTGTCGATAAAAGCTAACTTGAAAGGGGGAAAAAATGTATGTGTTATGTCCCACACACTACGCTGACAACTCAAATACCTGTCTTCCTCCGTGAGTCTCGACCGTGAAATACAGTTACAACCAGTCATAGTTTCGCACAAAACTCTAGCTCTACTGGACCTCACCAACTCAAGTGAGACCAAAAGTTGCTTTATTGATGAATCCATTTCTTCTAGAGGCGAATGTTTCAGCAACTAGCAAAGGAAAGGCAATAGTTGCATCACAGTGTACCTGGTCAAATACAATGAAAATGAAAGGCAAGTATAATCAATCATAGAGGCTAAGAAATCCCAGGTCAATGAAAAAAAGGGTAAAAATGGGCTTGTACCTTAACAGTTTTAGCAGAGCTTCGAATTTTCCCCCATGAAACAGCCTCATCAGGATGGGCTCCAGAATCACTTCCATCAAATTCTTGTGCAGTGTTGATGAAGACAGCATAATCTGAACCATTACGCATCATATTGGCATTACATATGTGGTGCTTAGGAACTCCTCCTCCGAGAATTACAGTTCCAGTCTTTCTAGGAGTTGCATGGACAGCTTCACCATTCATGGCCCTGATGTCTATAAAAGAGATATGCATATCATATATTCATATCAAAACTTATTAATTATCAGCATCATATGATATTGCAACAGGGAAGGGAACAATTACCTTGGACTAGGTCAACAATTAGACCTGGGTTGCGGAAGGAATGAAAGTATAGCATGTCCCCCAAAGAACCATCAGTCAAGCCTGGACAGAATACTGGAATATTGTTCTGGAAAAAATCCAAAGAATTTCATGAGAAGGTATTTGGTATTCTCATCACCAATGACATTCAAAAGAAAATATTTTTGCACTTCTAGTGCATTTTGTATCCTGTCTTTGTTAACATCTCACACTGAACGCTACACGCTTGATGAGAACTTTGCATGCTAAACTGCTGAAAGTGTGTGAATTACTTATATATTACTACTTTTACTAAAGCTGATAATATGTTGTGCTACTTGATAACAAGTTAAACAGAACAAACAACATGTGTCTACATACACCTTTTTCAGTCAATATGAGATAAGTAACACAGACTTGCATACAATGACCTTTAATCATATTCAAGGAATACAAACAAAAGAAAGAAAGAAAGAATAACTTTTGATGAGTTTCATACTCTCAGTGTGTGTGTGTGTGTGGGGGGGGGGGGGGGGGGGGGGGGGGGGGGGGGGGGGGATTAAGAATCACAGAAGATGTTCAACATGAAACTAATGATAATGACATTGCTCAACCAAAATGTGCGGTATAGCTAGAGCTGGTTGAATCCTAACCTTGTATGCCCAATAAAGGTAAGAACTCTCACAATTGATTTCCTTCCCCAAACGAGCAATTAATTTAGATGGTGTCCATAAGATGTTCTGAGAAACAAAGCAAAGTGTGAGAACTGAGAACCAAATGTATTAACTCTTGCAAAGCAAGGACAGAAATTGGGTTCTTATTTAAGTCGCACATAAATATATCCCTTGACATATGCACTGCATACCAAACTCTAAAACAAAGCCGTCTATTGAAGAAAAAAAAAATACCTCTTCAATCTGTTCCTTCAACATCTGGTCAAAAATAGGAATGATCCAATCCTCAAACTTGCAATAGTTTTCATTAGGAACCAACAAGTTACCAATGCGGTTCAACCCTTTCGAGCGCAATTGAGCTCCAGGTAAAGAAAAGTCACCTTTGTATGTAGGTGCGAAGCTTTTTATAAGATCTTCTTCTATTCCACCAGCTGTTGTAACCACCACATCAACCTGGCAGTCATCTGAGTTAAAAACTTGCACGTACCAATTTGAGATGCAATGCAAGAGTGCAATCAAGAAGGTAGGCAGTAGCAATATTTAAGTTCCTAATCCTCTACCTATAGCTTCTCTTATTACAAAGCATAGACCAGTGGTCAAAATACCTGTCATAAATTTAATAAAATTTTAAAATGATAATAAAAGGCAAAAGCAGACTCTATAGATTTCCAGAAAAAAATCAAATGGCAATACCAAGCCTCCACACTATCTTCAATCTCTTAAATCCAACACTGAGCACAAAGATATAAGTAATGGCCTGGAATATCCACGACTCCTCTGTTTTGTTTTATACTTGCACTGTCTCAAAATTTACAAATAAAAAATCCAGAACTGACATTTTAGCATAACTTAAGTAGAACATGCAAGTACTTGCATCATAACTTAAGTACCTAAAACAAACAAATTCTCAGAATTACTCATTACGAAGAACAGCATACAAAACCCAAGGTTTATCCTGCAATTCTCTTGATTTTACACGATTTCATCAAGCACAAAACAAAAAAATATGCAAAAGAATCTATTAAAGGCATAAAATTTGCTCACCATATGGTGCTGAACAAGAAAACGAACGGTATCTCTAACACCAGAAGAAATAAGATTTGAGGTAAAACCCAGAAACACTTTACATCTAACAGACTTTCTGTAACTTGGGTCCCTCTCCTCTTCGCTACAGTCTTCTGCTATATCCTCATCAGCAAGCCTCCAGTCGAGCTTCAATTCCAATTTTCGAATTTAATAATCAAACATAACGCAATAGGTAGAAGGCGAGATTTTTAAGAAGTAAAAACTAACCATTTGGTTAACAATTTGAATGGCATCGCCGAGGTTGGAAGCTTGAAACCCAGTAGAGACCATGGATTTGAGAAGTTGAGAGTAATTAACACCTTGGTTGAAATCATAACCCTCGATTTTAACACATTTGCCGTCCAGATTCTCGGATTCTTTGAAAACTGTAGCGTGTACTGATGATATCAGATGCTCCTCCTCCATTTTTTCCCTAGCTGCAGAAAAGCTGAAAAGCAAGAGGTTCTCGGCTGGAGAGAATCGAATTGTGCTGTAGTTAAGTGCTGACTTGGAGGTGACAGTTGGGCCTTTCGTCAGCTAGGCTCGTCTGGGGCTGTTGTATGGTCCGATTAGGGTTTTTCTTTTCTTTTTGTTTCTATATTATGATATTCGTAATTTAATAAATTATACTCCCTCCGTCCATTTTTAATGGACGCGAGGGAGTATTTCATCAAATTTAAGGCAGCTGACTCTGTCAGCAAAACAATTTATTTTCTCTCATGGGCTTGCACTGTGCAGCACGGCCCATTGTGATATTACTCCACTCCACTCCATTGGTCACCATTTATGCATTTACCTAGCCTCTGCTCCACCTCTGCCTCTATTCTGTTCCTTTCTTTGACTCACTAGCCCATCTTCTTTTCACTATTCAGATCAGCAAGAGACGCATGTGCAGCAGTTACACGGCGGTCATAGAGGAGGGAGTAAGAAGGAGTATGTGCCGGTGGGGACACAGGAGGAAACAGTGGGGAAGATGTTGGGGGAATTGAAATTGGAGGTGAGGTAAAGGGAAGGAGAAGAGGAGAGTGAGGATTTGGTGAAGATGAATCAGAAATTGGTGTCGCAGGTTCACCAGATCTTTGAAGGGATGGGTCTTGGTGGAAGAAATTTAGGAGGAGGAGAGCTATGGGTGTTGAGGAGAGAGAGAGTGGATCTTGAGTCTGTGTGCAGAACCCTTGTCCCCTTCTTTCCACTGCCTTGCCAATTTTGCCCATGGGTGACTCAGCCTTCACCCAATAACGTTGAAGGCTTTTTGGTCATTATGCCCGAAGGCGTCCATTAATAATGGACAACGGAAACACTCCCTCGCGTCCATTAAAAATGGACGGAGGGAGTATCATTCATCTGTTTGATTAGGATTAAAAATATTTAAAAATATTGATTATATTATCAATGATTATTATGACGTAAATTAAAAATTCGATTCTTAGTATTGTAATGATAATTAATACTTATAATTTACCAAAATTATTAATTTTAAACGTACATAACTATTTTGTTATTTTTTTAGCGAACTTTATTAATATCTTATGTATTTAAATATATGTGATATACTAGAAAATAAAGAGAATAAATATTATAATTAATTTACATCATTGAGGATACAAAAGTATGATTACCAAAGAATAACTAAACAAAGAAATATAACTTTTATTATTAAAAAAAAAATCACTCTCACCGAATCATTTTCCTGAAAAAGACGATCAACTTCTAAAACACAAGAAATTTCTAACAAAAAATAAATGATAAAAATCAAACTGTCAAGGAATAACACTACTTGTTGAAGTACATGAGATGAGCCACATAGTTATTGAACAGAAGTTTTTGCTGGCAACATGAAGATTCTGAAACACAAATTATTTATATGATTCATCACATTTCATACAGAGTGCCAAAACTGATAGAAACAATATGGTTTTGCTCTTCTCCCGTCTAGAATCTGCGTAATTTCTGGAAGTGCATCGAGATTTGAATGTCTAATGGAAGTAACCAAGGACTTGACCCCCAGCGTTTCGACTGAGGGCCTCTTCGTGATCCAGCACACCATCTGGAGTTGTGATCACAACATAACCCCACTGAATAAAAAGAAATTTAAAGATGTGAGTGAAACCATCCCTTTGTACATATTAGAGGCTGCAAAGAAGACTGCTAGAACCATTTGAGAAAGAAAAAACATTTCTTAATAAACGAAAAAATTGAGATACTACCTGATGTGTAGGCAGGGTTCGCTTCGTATAAGCGTCTATATCTTTTGCCTTAATATCTTGCCGGTACATGATAGCTTTACAGTCATTCACTCTGCCATTCAGTTCAACTGTTATCCTCCCCACCCTATGTGGATCATAAACCTGAAAGTTCTTGATGTATCCTATGAACAAAGATGCCAAGTTAGATCCATCCAAATCTTGTTATGCAACAAGATAATGAAATGTTTGAACTACAAATCTGAAAGGACAAGAAACCGCAAGGAATTAGACATGCCAACGCGTTACTACTCAGTAAAGAACGGACTCGAGTTGAGGAATTCATGCATACAAGTGTTTCAGGATTTCACTGTGACCGGTAAAATCTTTATCAGAGCCATGAAAGGAAATCTATGACATAGTTTCTCTCCTATATAGCAAAAATCCCAAGCACATAAATTATACATAAAAAATCAGTAATCCTGGCAAAAGGACATGATTTACCATATAGAATACCACTAAATACCACATGTGTGTGTAATCTTAAAAAGGGCTTAGAACATTTCCGAGATAAATAACAAATAGCAACTAAAAATACTTAAATATCGCAAGTTGAAACCTGAAGTGAGCAAATAGCAATACCCGGATAAATAACAGTATTTCATTATTTAGGATAATGCAAGAGGAAGACTAAAACAATAGAACTAGAAGAGCGGTTCAATTATGTGCAAGCAAAATATGATGCAAGAGTTTAGGTTTCTGGACAAAAGGAATGACATCATGAGCTGCCGTCATGTCCCTGGTGTGTTTCTTTTTCAAGTCTATAAAATATAAAATGAAGGCTACTAATAAGCATATGAGCTGATGACCTATTGAAGATAGAATTAAGTTTCAAGTATCGAACAAAGTTGATGTAAACCTCCCACCATCGCAAAATTTTATGCTTCATTCAATTGATCACGCGGTACTTACTGGTAGAATGTTTGTATATTTATGGGCTGGCATTAAGATAGAGTGTGTTCCTACCCAACACCCAGAACAAAGCAGCTACACAAAATAAAAGCAAATGGTTTTCAACTGTCAACATATTAAAATTACTGCAAAAATTAGCCATCTAGATTGTCCAGTTGATGGAAGGGTTTACAACATTTCCGACAAAACCTCTAATCTTAAAGCAATGCAAATTCTAAGTAACTGGACAACAATTTGACTAATGAGTAACTAATGAGTAACTCGTCTTAAAGCAATGCAAATTCTAAGTAACTGGACAACATTTCCGACAAAACCTCTAATCTTAAAGCAATGCAAACCTCTAATCCGACAAAACCTCTAATCTTTTGCGCTCGTCTCTTTTCGAGGTCAGCCCTAATGTATAAGCAACAAATGCTTGCAAGTTAGAGATATATAAAAGCAATGGCAGACAAGAAAAAAACTAATTTTTTTACACCCAATCACCTAATTTAACAATCCCTTGCATTTTTGTTGTTCTAATTCCAAATCCTCCCATGTAATCCATAAACTATGAATAATTTCTCTCATCTCCTCCGCTTAGCCAAGAACAGTTTACACAGAAAACCCAATGAGCAGAGGTACCAACGATTCTAATAAACCCTAATTACGCCTCACAAACCAATTAAGCAAACTAAATTAGATTTACCTCGATTTCTCATGATATTAAGAAATGATGACATGACAGTAGAAACTGGCTGCAACTCCACAGTAGCTTTCGCTCTCTTCTCCGCATTGACAATTTTCCTTAACGCTTCGTTCAATATCCTCCTCCCCATCTCCTCCTGCCTGGATCTGAACTCTGCAACGCTAAACCCAGCAAACGAGGGTTTTTGGTTTTTGAGGTTAAAACTTCAACAGCAACAACAATGAAAGGGTATTTGTGTCTATTACCCTTTTGGTTTATAATTGTTTTCAGAACCGGACCGGACCGGCCGATCCGTCCGGTTCAACCGGCCATTTTCACGTTTCCGGTCCGATTCGCCTTTCGGACCGGATTGCCTTCTGACCCGGGTCGGACCGGATGTACCAGCCGGTTTTTACGTAACCGGAGAACCGGACGGTTTGATGAGCCAAACCAAAACGATGCCATTTTGGTTTGGTTTTTTTTTTTTAAAAAAAAAAAAATTCATGGGCCGGCCCATTATAGATATGGGCCCGCCCATCAGAGAGGCAACCAAAACGACGCCATTTTTGGACTTTTTCAATTTTAATAATATTTTTTAATATATTATAAAATGCTACAGTAAAAACCAGCCGGTTCAATCCGGTTTAATACGGTTTTTTTGTCTAAAATTTACCGGTTTAATGTGTAAACGGTTCCGGACGGACCGGCATCTACAATCCGGTCGAACCGGGTTCAACCCGGTTGAACCACCAAATTGGCGAAAACGGTTCGCTGTCCGGTCCGGTTCTGAAAACTATTTTGTAAAAATGCAGGGGCATTTTCGAAAAAACACGCACAGGCATCACACGCGCCTCCAAAAATTAACACGCGAGGTCCCTCCTCCTCCTCCATTTCTCATTACAGATATAAAAAGAGAGTCAAAAAACAACAAGAACCTGACATTTCACTCCAGCTCAACAATGGATGATCTTCCTCCGCCTCTAATTCTCGAAATCCTGGGTCGGCTCAACGATTCCGCCGATCTAGCACGCTGCCGAGTAGTCTCGAAAACGCTGAACGTCGCCTCTCGCGACGTACGCTCCATCAACCTCTCCTGCACGTTACAGCGCTATCTCAAATCGCGATCGCCGGAGAGCAAGCCGTTCATTACGCCTTTCAAAACTGTATTTAACGACCTCGTCCGCAATTCTCGGTGCATCTTAGAGTCTGTATCGATCCGCGTGGAGAAGACGCTCGGCGTCCTGTCGCTTGACGACGTTGAGGATGAGTCCGATGACTTGTATTTGACGGACGTTAGATTTGTTAAGGATTGGCTAGTTAAAATTGGGGGTGAGCTGAACTCTCTTTCGATTTCTGACTTTTGGCTTCAGTCTTGCTGGAGAAGATCCGATGTTTTGGGTCTCATCTCCTCATACTGTGAGTTTATACCAATTTGACACTCATTTACTTATTATTTGATTATAATTTCTTGATAATTATATTGATGATTAGATGAATTGGTTTGTGGGTGAAGTGTCTTCTTATGCTCTGGTGATTGATGATGTACAGGTCACGGTCTTGTGGGATTGGAGCTGAGGAATGCTTGGTTGTCGGTGGATGGGTTGAACCCGATGCCAATGCTTACCAGTTTGACACTTGAATATATAAGGCTAGACGATGAGGACCTACAGAAGGTTAACAATTGTTTCCCTTGTTTGCAAGTTCTTAATCTGATAGGAGTTGGTGGACTTAAGGAACCAACGATAAATCTTGTTCATCTTAGATTTTGTCAGTGGACAGTTTCAGATGCACCTCAATCCTTGAGTATATTTGGGCCAAATCTTGTGAAACTCGAGCTAAAATGTTGTAGACCGCAATCCCTTGTCCTTGAAACCCCATCCTTGTTTGATTTTTACCTTTCGATTGAGAAAGCATATAAGTTTGAGGTGAAAGAGTTTCGTGTTTTGGACAGCCTTCGTCTTGAATCTGCAAATCTCTGTAGCCTTATTCATTCTTTTCCTTATGGTATATTAGTTAAGAGACTCATAGTGGATTCGTTGAAGTGCACTAGACCTGTTGAGATGAAAATGGTAAGCCCTGAGGTATTGTTTGATGTGTTTCCAAATGTGAGGTCTGTTACCTTGCGCGCTGGGGCTTGGTCTGAAATGGAAACATGTTTTCTTCTTAGTGGCTTGCAGATTCAAAATGATATGAGGGGTTTGAAAGAAATTGTTGCACAGTTGGTAATATATGATGTTGAAGTTACTTTGTCATTCATTTCATGCTTGTTGGACAAATTTGCCAACTTGTCAGACATTGCATTGCTCATACACCGTGAAGTTGATCCTGATGTTGCTTGGACCCTTCTTAATCGGTGCATAGCTTTCACCTCATGTATCCGATGGAAATGGGGATTGTGGAAGGAGGGCACAGAAGACTCGTGGAACTCTGACGGGATCTAATCTGGCTGCATTAGTTGTTTGAAGGAAAAGACTACAGCCTAAAGTGTTGAGCATTTGTTGCAATCAGCATATTATGTATTGAATTGCAGATTTGAATGAGGTATGGGGCCAACCAATTTGTTTTCCAGACCTGTGATAGTAAACTAGGAGTGCAGAAATATTATATGGGACAATTGAGAAGGTATATGACCTTTCATTAGAGGGTCACCTGGGCTAAGAATACTTCTCATTATTCCTTACCAGAGGTGAACACCACTTTCGTCGTTGTCTCGACTTTTCTGAAACATTAAGAAGAACTTGGGGCTGATTTGATAGGGTTGCATCTAGGCTTTTCTGTAACATTAAGCAGAGCTTGGGACTGATTCAATACCCGTTAACTCTTGGCTGACCATAGCTTTAGAGTCAAGACTCTAACATAATTTGATTAATTTCCATAGTTGGTGGCATTTCGGCAGCGATGGGGCAAACATAGTATCAGTTAAGCATTTGACACTGACTGCAATCCCACGTAGTTACTAACAGAACCCATTACCTTGTGCATCTTGCTTTTTCCAGCAAGATGGAATTTGTGTTTGTTAATTTTTATAAGAAGGGTGAACACACTCTTGGTGATCATGAGACTACCTGGCAGCCCCACTCTGTTACTTCAGAGTCTTATTCGTTCCTTTCTGTTTTTTCCCAGGCCTGTTTAACCTGTACAGAATGTAGATCAGAGTTACTCATTTAGGCTATAAAACTTTTCTATAGCTATTATTGTTACGATCCTTATTATTCTGATGAATACTCTCCTTTCTTAATTCTTAATGCTTTGGAATTGAAAGTGGCATTGTAGTACTTTCTGCTCTGAGAAACTCAAATGGAATAGGAATGAATCGATTGTAACGTATGGCATTGGATTTAACAGGGACCCCAAGAATGGAGGTAGATATTTTGATGAATCTCAGTGTCTCACCATTGATAAGTGAATTTTAGATTTGAGGTTGACATTTTGACGGATTCAATAGTTTTGTTGCGGAGAACTTAAGATTACACAGGTTGTGATTGCCTTGTACCCATGAGTTATTGTTGAGTACTTGTACACTAAAGTTACCGGAAGGAATACGCCCAAATCTATACTTGTTTGTACCGCCGTTCTGGCTCGATGGTCTTTAAATTGAATTAAAAAGAGAGTGCGACTTCAAGGTAAGGAATCATGGGCAGATTCTGAAAGTTAGTTTTTGTTGCAGTTGGCAATTTACAGTGCAACTTCTTTTGTCATTATATATTGTTTTCTGTCTCCTTGGTTTAATGTAAATTTTTGTAAATTGTAAATGCTTTAATTTGTAACTTTGGTGTGGTTTTTAATGTTTATTTTAGTTTTGTTTGAATTGTTAATCTTTATATAGACACGATTCCTTTTGCTGGATTTTATAAAATTTGTTGTAATTCTTTAAAGATCGTACTCTCGTTCTATACAAGGTTATTCTCAAGGCAGTAGCAAAGCATGAAAACCTACCAACATCCTCATCCTTATCCTCGTAAATGACATCTTCCTCTTCTATAAATCCCTCAATTTCATCGTCTCTATCCTCCTCGTACGTTGTTAAATATTGGCTTGAAATATTAAATATAGACCTAAATTATGTCGGCTCACAAATGTCCTAATTCTATTAGGTCTTGTATTACATGTGCTACAAAGTTGAAGACATGTAGGAGTTTATTTGTGCCTGAGTATAACTAGGAGATTGTAGTATAGAAGGATTCTATTGCCCACAATTGGTAGCGGAATTCTTAGTTTAGAGTTCGAATCTGCTTTCGCGGTTTTATTTTTGTGTGGGTTGATTCAAAGGTGAATAAGGTCACTCTACACTACGCCTTAAAGACTACGAAATCGGAGAAGATGGAAACCGAATCTTTTTTAATGGAATGATACGGTTTTCACAAAAACTCTCATTTCATTAAGAAGATCCACTCCTTTTATATTTACTCTTTATTTATTTTTTCCGATATAAGATTTTGGTTCGCACACTTCAACAATCTCCCTTTGAACTAAGTACCACAGAGCCCACAACCTAGGCTCACCAATCTCCTCTCGAATGAAGTGTCATCAAGCCCACCATTAGGGGCCAATAATCTCTCCCTCGAACTATGTACCACATGACCTGGTCTAGGAGACCCACCGGGTACACTTTCCAGCTTGACCTAGAGATTCACAATACTTATTTTTGTTCGGACCGGAGATCCACTATACTTTCCAACTCGGCCCGAGAATTCACAGCGTGCCACCCACATCTAAACCCATTGCACAAGCCCAACCGAACATTCGACTCCGCTACCATTTGTTGTAAAAATAAAACTCACCCGAGTCTCTCTTAATGGAATAATATCATCCATTTTGTGCTTGAATTCGTACGATTTTCACAAAAAAACTTCATTCCATTAAAAAGATTAACTCCTTTTATATTTAATCTTTTTCTTTTCTTTTCGACGTGATTTGCACACTTCAACGAGTAAAATTTGGGTAGATCATGATCTACCTACATCATGATGTAGGATGATGACACGTGTCCAAAAGTATCAAGAATAGCGGTATTCTAGCACTATTTGGAACACGCGTCATCATCCTAGATCATAATGTAGGTAGATCATGATCTACCCAAGTTTTTTGGCACTAAAACATATGTCGCCGCACTACTCTCACCCAGTCCTACAAACCAGTGTTCAACACCAGTCTCTCCCCTGGACTTCTGCATATCCTTCCTCAGTTTTTCCATGCTCTCCCTCCTGCCCTCTTCCTCCAACCGTTGCTTTTGCGCTCGTCTCTTTTCGAGGTCAGCCCTAATGTATAAGCAACAAATGCTTGCAAGTTAGAGATATATAAAAGCAATGGCAGACAAGAAAAAAACTAATTTTTTTACACCCAATCACCTAATTTAACAATCCCTTGCATTTTTGTTGTTCTAATTCCAAATCCTCCCATGTAATCCATAAACTATGAATAATTTCTCTCATCTCCTCCGCTTAGCCAAGAACAGTTTACACAGAAAACCCAATGAGCAGAGGTACCAACGATTCTAATAAACCCTAATTACGCCTCACAAACCAATTAAGCGAACTAAATTAGATTTACCTCGATTTCTCATGATATTAAGAAATGATGACATGACAGTAGAAACTGGCTGCAACTCCACATTAGCTTTCGCTCTCTTCTCCGCATTGACAATTTTCCTTAACGCTTCGTTCAATATCCTCCTCCCCATCTCCTCCTGCCTGGATCTGAACTCTGCAACGCTAAACCCAGCAAACGAGGGTTTTTGGTTTTTGAGGTTAAAACTTCAACAACAACAATGAAAGGGTATTTGTGTCTATTACCCTTTTGGTTTATTTTGTAAAAATGCAGGGGCATTTTCGAAAAAACACGCACATACATCACACGCGCCTCCAAAAATTAACGCGCGAGGTCCCTCCTCCTCCTCCATTTCTCACTACAGATATAAAATGGAAGTCAAAAAACAACAAGAACCTGTCATTTCACTCCAGCTCAAAGCTTCAATGGATGATCTTCCTCCGCCTCTAATTCTCGAAATCCTGGGTCGGCTCAACGATTCCGCCGATCTAGCACGCTGCCGAGTAGTCTCGAAAACGCTAAACGTCGCCTCTCGCGACGTACGCTCCATCAACCTCTCCTGCACGTTACAGCGCTATCTCAAATCGCGATCGCCGGAGAGCAAGCCGTTCATTACGCCTTTCAAAACTGTATTTAACGATCTCGTCCGCAATTCTCGGAGCAGCTTAGATTCTATATCGATCCGCGTGGAGAAGACGCTCGGCGTCCTGTCGCTTGACGACGTTGAGGACGACTCCGATGACTTGTATTTGACGGACGTTAGATTTGTTAAGGATTGGCTGGTTAAAATTGGGGGTGAGCTGAACTTTCTTTCAATTTCTGACTTTTGGCTTCAGTCTTGCTGGAGAAGTTCCGATGTTTTGGGTCTCATCTCTTCATACTGTGAGTTTATACCAATTTGATACTCATTTACTTACTATTTGATTATAATTTCTTGATAATTATATTGTTGATTAGGATGAATTGGTTTGTGGGTGAAGTGTCTTATACTCTGGTGATTGATGGTGTACAGGTCACGGTCTTGTGGGATTGGAGCTGAGGAATGCTTGGTTGTCGGTGGATGGGTTGAACCCGATGCCAATGCTTACCAGTTTGACACTTGAATATATATGGCTAGATGATGAGAACCTACAGAAGGTTAACAATTGTTTCCCTTGTTTGCAAGTTCTTAATCTGATAGAAGTTGGTGGACTTAAGGAACCAACGATAAATCTTGTTCATCTTCGATTTTGTCGGTGGACGGTTTCAGATGCTCCGCAATCCTTGAGTATATTTGGGCCAAATCTTGTGAAACTCGAGCTAAAATGTAGTAGACCGCGATCCCTTGTCCTTGAAACCCCGTCGTTGTTTGATTTTTACCTTTCGATTGAGAAAGCATATGAGTTTGAGGTGAAAGAGTTTCGTGTTTTGGACAGCCTTCGTCTTGAATCTGCAAATCTTTGTAGCCTTATTCGTTCTTTTCCTTATGGTATATTAATTAAGAGGCTCATAGTGGATTCGTTGAAGTGCACTGGACCTGTTGAGATGAAAATGGTAAGCCCTGAGGTATTGTTTGATGTGTTTCCAAATGCGAGGTCTGTTACCTTGTGCTCGGGGGCTTGGTCTGAAATGGAAACATGCTTTCTTATTAGTGGCTTGAGGATTCAAAATGATATGAGGGGTCTGAAAGAAATTGTTGCACAGTTGGTAATACATGATGTTGAAGTTACTTTGTCATTCATTTCATGCTTGTTGGACAAATTTGCCAACTTGTCAGACATTGCATTGCTCATACACCGTGAAGTTGATCCTGATGTTGCTAGGACCCTTCTTAATCGGTGCACAGCTTTCACCTCATGTATCCGATGGAAATGGGGAATGTGGAAGGAGGGCACAGAAGACTCGTGGAACTATGACGGGATCTAATCTGGCTGCATTAGTTGTTTGAAGAAAAAGACTACAGCCTAAAGTGTTGAGCCTTTGTTGCAATCAGAATATTATGTATTGAATTGCAGATTTGAATGAGGTATGGGGCCAACCAATTTGTTTTCCAGACCTGTGATAGTAAACTAGGAGTGCAGAGATATTATATGGGACAATTGAAAAGGTATCTGACCTTTCATTAGAGGGTCACCTGGGCTAGGAATACTTCTCACTAGTCCTTACCAGAGGTGACCACCACTTTCGTCGTTGTCTCGACTTTTCTGAAACATTAAGCAGAACTTGGGGCTGATTTGATAGGGTTGCATCTAGGCTTTTCTGTAACATTAAGCAGAGCTTGGGACTGATTCAATACCCGTTAACTCTTGGCTGACCATAGCTTTAGAGTCAAGACTCTAACATAATTTGATTAATTTCCATAGTTGGTGGCATTTCGACGGCGATGGGGCAAATATAGTACTCTATCTGTCCACAAATAACTGTTTTTCTGGCACTCTAACTTTCAGTAAAACAAACACTAAAATATCAAGTAAAGTGTACAGTAACTTTCAGTAAAAAATCGCCACTTAATTGTGGACGGAGGGAGTATCAGTTAAGCATTTGACACTGACTGCAATCCCACGTAGTTACTAACAGAACCCATTACCTTGTGCGTCTTGCTTTTTCCAGCAAGATGGAATTTGTGTTTGTTAATTTTTACAAGGGTGAACACACTCTTGGTGATCATGAGACTACCTGGCAGCCCCACTCTGTTACTTCAGAGTCTTATTCGTTCCTTTCTGTTTTTTTCCAGGCCTGCTTAACCTGTACAGAATGTAGATCAGAGTTACTCATTTAGGCTATAAAACTTTTCTATAGCTATTATTGTTACGATCCTTATTATGCTGATGAACACTCTCCTTTCTTAATTCTTAATGCTTTGGAATTGAAAGTGGCATTGTAGTACTTTCTGCTCTGAGGAACTCGAAAGGAATAGGAATGAATCGATTGTAACTTATGGCATTGGATTTAACAGGGACCCCAAGAATGGAGGTAGATATTTTGATGAATCTCAGTGTCTCACCATTGAGAAGTGAATTTTAGATTTGAAGTTGACATTTTGACGGATTCGATAGTTTTGTTGCGGAGAGCTTAAGATTACACAGGTTGTGATTGCTTTGTACCCATGAGTTATTGTTGAGTACTTGTACGCTAAAGTCACCGGAAGGAATACGCCCAAATCTATACTTGTTTGTACCGCCATTCTGGCTCGATGGTCTTTAAATTGAATTAAAAAGAGAGTGCGACTTCAAGGTAAGGAATCATGGGCAGATTCTGAAAGTTAGTTTTTGTTGCAGTTGACAATTTACAGTGCAACTTCTTTTGTCATTATCTATTGTTTTCTGTCTCCTTGGTTTAATGTAATTTTTTGTAAATTGTAAATGCTTTAATTTGTAGTTTTGGTGTGGTTTTTAATGTTTATGTTAGTTTTGTTTGAATTGTTAATCTTTATATAGACACGATTCCTTCTCCTGGATTTTATAAAATTTGTTGTAATTCTTTAAAGATTGTACTCTCGTTCTATACAAGGTCTTTCTCAAGGCAGTAGCAAAGCATCTGCACTAAAAGGAAAACCTACCAACTTCTTCATCCTCATCCTCATCCTCATAGATGACATCTTCCTTTTCTGTATATCCCTCAATTGCATCATCTCCATCCTTCTCCTCCGTCGTCGCACTACTCTCAGCCCTCTCCTTCAAACCAGTGTTCAACACCACAGTCTCTCCCCTGGACTTCTGCATATCCTTTCTCAGTTTTTGCATGCTCTCCCTCCTGTGCTCTTCTTGTTGGGGTGTGCGAACTAAAGTCCCACATCGGAAAGATGAGAGAAATACAGTCTAAATATAAGAGGAGTAGATCTTTTTAATGGAATGAAGCCTTTTGTGAAAACCGTGCAGGCTTAGTCTCAAAGCGGACAGTAGCATTCCATTAGGAGAGACTCAGGCTGGTCTTTATTTCTCCAACAAATGGTAGCGGAGCTGATGGTTCGATGGGCTTGTGGAGTAGATCCGATGGATTAGTGGGACGAGTATGTTGATGATGGCCCAGACCCAATGCACGGGGTCTGGTTCAGTAGCGGCACACAACGAATCTCCTAACTGATGGGCTAATAGATTGAGCCCGAAGTATGGATGATGGGTGATTTCCATACTTCGTTCAAGTTGATTGATGGGCCAATAGATTGAATGGGTGAATTTCATACTTCGTGCAAGTTGATGGGCTCCATACTTCGTTCAAGTTGATTGATGGGCCAATAGATTGAATGGGTGAATTTCATACTTCGTGCAAGTTGATGGGCTAGATTAGTGGATCTCCGGTCCCCGAACAAGAAAAAGTACGGTGGTGAATCTCCAGATTGAGTGTACCCGGTGGACCTCTAGACTAGTGGTACATAGTTTGAGGGGGAAATTGTTGGACCCTAGTGGTAGGCACAGTTGTACTTCGTTGAGGGGAGATTGATGAGCCTAGATTGTGGACTATGTTGTGAAGGGTTGTTGTTGAGCAACTTGAGAGACTGTGAAAGGGTTGTTGTTGAACAACATGAGATTGTCTGAGTTATGCGATCTAAAGTCTCGAGATTGGTGAGCCTGTGGACTATGTTGTGAAGGGTTGTTGTTGAGCAACCTGAGAGATTGTGAAAGGGTTGTTGTTGAACAACATGAGATTGTCTGAGTTATGCGATCTAAAGTCTCGAGATTGGTGAGCCTAGGTTGTGGGCACTGTGGTACTTTGTTCGAGGGACCGTGCGGGCTTAGGCCTAAAACGGACAGTATCATTCCATTAAGAGAGACTCGGGTTGGTCTTTATTTCTCCAACACTTTCTCCAACCGGCGCTTTTCGAGGTCAGCCCTAATGTGTTCACAAATATTTTTTTGATAATGAAAGCACTAACTACGGATATGATGCCAGAAATAGACCGACTTTTATACCTGTAAGTTTCCATGTACTCTTCAGCCTCAATGGTCTTAAAGAAAGCATCCATTCCTGCACCAGATACCGCAGAGACCCCAACGGATTTTAAATTTTTATAGAACTCATCAAGTGCAAGGGAGAGGCTTTGAGTCAAATTAGACGTGTATGAATGATCAGAGCTCATTGCAGATTGAAAGGCCTCAAAATCTTCCATCCACTGCTCAGAACAAAGGTATCACACTTTAACTAAATAGAGCCAGCAAAGATCGAAATAAATGATTGAATTAAACATGTTAAAACCAAAGTATTGTATCTATCACCAGAAATAGAAAGTAACCATCTAGATAGAGAGAGTTTTACCTCTAACGCAAACTGATGCTGAGCCACATCAGTCTTGTTGAATACCAACACAAGAGGCAAGCGCGTCTTGTAAAGTACACTACAAGCATAAAACATATTGCTCATAAAAGTGACTGGACTTGCAGATTACGAAGCCTCCTGAAGCAGACCAAGTGAATATCTCAATCTGACCAGGTGTGTCAACAAGAACATAGTCGAGCTGATCAGCTCGTCTCTCAATGGCAGCAATCACCTGAAGTTGGGATTAAAAGAGTAAGCTATAATAATGGTGTGCATTTAAAGTGACATTCTTTAGCCAGAGATGCAACTAATAAGGTTACCTACTGATACTCCCTTGAGCGGGGTGGGGGCTTTTCCGTCAAATGGCAAGCCGGAGTGTGGTGGTTGGAGCTCCTTGGGACACCTTGAGCAACCTGCAAAACCGCCGGAGTGGTCTCCGGCGGAGAACCTCCAATGCCAAAATAAGTGTTTGGTCTTTTAAAAATAATTAAGTGTGTGTGTCCGAGTGGAAAATGAATCCTCTCCCTGATCTAGAGACCTCTCTCTCTTTTATGTTCTTCCCCCTAGTCCTTTTGCAGGGCTGGAGTGGTTGAACCACTTTGACCTCCTTTTTCCCCTTTTCTGTCAGAAGGTGGTTGGAAGGTAATGATGACTTGATGGGGAGCAGGTTATTCCCCCATGCCCACTTTGACTAAATGTGCACTGGCTACTGAGTATTATATGATTTATACCAGTGAGTGGGGCTTACTGCCTGTGTTGGATCGGCATGCTGCCGTTGTGGTTAGATCGGCATGCTGCCGTTTGGAGACCATTGACCTGGTCCATGTATATAACGGTGCCGATCCGTTTCCTCATGCTTTGGCGGATGGATCGGCCTTGTCCCGTTTTGAGGCGATCGGGCTAGACTTGTCCTTTGGGCACTTATTCCTGTTGACTTAGTCAATCGGTCGCGATGCCGTTTTCTACGATTGAGCTGGTCAATCGGTCATGCGCCGTTTTGACTGGTCAACAGTACTTCGTGAAGGTACATAGTCCATTATGCCCCTCCCGATATATTTTGTATTATCACCTACCTCATCGAATTTTGTTGCAAACAAGTTGAGGGATGTCAGGATTCCACCATTAGGTCCAAGATTAAATTGCTTCATAACTTCCTTATAGCGAACAGTATCTCGTATATCAATGTTTGCACCGAATGGGAGAGTCAGATGTTCGATGCTTGCGTATGGCAAACCAGCCTATGAAGGAAAGTGGTTTTCCCACCTCCTGCGCAATGAAACAAACAAAATCTCTCAATTCTGACTTCTATAGGTAATAAGTTCAACTTTGCAAATGCAATCCCAATCAATGAAGCATTATCATTACCTGCCATTCCAATCCAACCACAATGACAACAACTGGTTTTTTCTTAAGGTTTGAAGACCAAACCCCAGTCTCACGCCCAGATGGCAGTTGTTTCACCATCTTGAGTTTATTCATTGACTCACTCAGTTCCTCCTTTTCTTCTTCGATTCCCTAAAGTTTATATCAAACAATGAGAAATTCATAATACTATCACACTTTTTTCTTCTTCTTTTGGATAAAAAACCTGGCACACAATACATGAAGTTACTAGGAAGGAAAGTATACAAAACAAACATTGGGGTTTTAATACGTTGAGAAAGTGACGAGTCCGATCCATTCATTTAATAATTGGTTGAGAATTTTTTTTTTTAAATAATTTATATTTTAATAGAGATATGGAAAATTCTTCATTCTAGTTGGAATTTCTAATGCGGAAAAGTAAAACCGTACAAATAATTTCGCAGATGATAGAGATAGATTTGTGACAAGTTTAAATTGAGAGGGAATTTGGGTGGGTGATTGAACACAAGAATTGTATTTGAATTAATCCAATAAAAAAAGTGAGATATAAATAGTTTGGTTAGAAAGAAAAATAATACAGGTGATTGAAATTTGTTATTAAAAATGGTGGAGAAGAACTAAGCTCATGAATCATTTCATGTTTACTATCAGAAAATGCTGAAAAGTGTGAAGGAAAGGAACCCATATTATATATGACCAATCTCTATACAAATTACAAAGTTAAAGGCTAAAAGTCATATTTGGGCCTTTGCTCTCAATTAAGATTTTAAGAATCCTAACTTTTAATAAAACTAACATTTCTATGAAGCAACCCATGATCAATGGGCTAAGGCCCAAATATCCCGTGGCCCAACAGATACGCTAGACGAAGTTAGGGTTTATAAAGGAGTAAACCCTACTTGTATTCCTCACTCGTCCAGCTCCAGCCTCTGCCTCCTTGGTAAGTAATGTATCATTCAACTTCATCAAGTTGTGCTCGTTTTTAGATCTGAATATAGCATTCAAATTGAAACACCATCTAATCTCTTGATTTGGATTTGATTTTTGTGAAATCAGTGAAAATTTTCAACTAGAGATGGCAACAGTACCAGGGCAGCTTATATGGGAGATCGTGAAGAAGAACAACTCTTTCCTTGTGAAACAGTTCGGCCGAGGCAACGCTAAGGTCCAGTTTAGCAGGGAGGCCAACAATCTCTACAACGTCAACTCCTACAAGCACTCTGGTATGATCTCTACTCCTATCAAATCTCGTCATTTTCATGAAATCTGGAACTTGGGATTTGGATTTGGATTTGGCTCATTTTTTTGTTATTTTTGGGATTAGGTTTGGCGAACAAGAAGACTGTTAGCATTCAGGCTGGGGGAAAAGATCTGTCTTTGGTGCTCACTACCACCAAGACTAAGAAGCAGAACAAGCCTGCAAATTTGCGACACCAGTCAGTCATGAGGAAAGAGTTCAGCCGCATGGCCAAGGCTGTTACTAACCAGGTAGATAGAAGGATTCTCTTGCATTTATTCATCTGTTGGTGTGTTTCGATTGTGATTTGTTTGCACATCCAAATACATCTTTTTTGGTTTGGTCAGTTCATTTTCAATGGTCTGACACTCATTGTTTTCTTGTATGAGTTGATTGCATTGAGAGTACTTGTTTAATTGAAATGCAATTTCCTTTGTTTTACCTAGCTGTGATGAGATGCTAACATGTAAGGAGGCCTTCATTTGTTGAAGGTTTTCCAGTGAAATACATCTGTTACGCTTGGCTTCTGAGCATTTTAATTAGATCCGTTAGAACTATTTTCTCGTTTGCATTGTGCCATTTTCAATGACTTTTTGGAATTTACAAATTTTTATTCATATTTGTTCGATGGTTGCATAATGCACTTCTTACACTAAGCTTTTCTTTTTGTGGTTTGATTTCTCATTTTAAATTCTTTGATTTTCTCTGGCAGTGATGAGAAGCTAACATGTAAGGAGGCCTTCTTATGTAGAAGGTTTTCCAGTGAAATACTTTTGTTACGCTTGGCTTCTGAGCTTTGTTCTTGTTTTCTTCCTCACTTTTCATTAAACCATCCATATCTTTGAGAACGATTGTCTTTCTTGTATTGATCCATTTTCTCCATGGCTTTTTTGAATTACAATTTTTTATTCAAATGTGTATTTGAAGTCTACATATGCACCTGCTTACACAATAAGCTTTTCTTTTTCCTTGTGACGTTCTGATTACTCACTTGCAACTACTTAGATTTTCTCCGGCAATGATGAGAAGCTAACATGTAAGGAGGCCTTCTTATGTAGAAGGTTTTCCAGTGAAATATTTTCGTTACGCTTGGCTTCTGAGCTTTGTTCTTAATTTTTCTTGTCTATTCCTTTCAAGCATCAATTGCTTTTTTGGTTTATAATTTATTAATCAAATGTGCATTTGAAGAGTACATCATACACGACTTGCAGTAAGGTTTACTTTTTGGTGTGTGATGTTCTTATTTCTTGCTTGCAACTACTTGACTTTCTTGGAAGTAGCTTTTTGAAACCTTGCTTATTGCTGGCTGCTGTTGATTTCAGGTTGGTGATAACTACTACAGGCCAGATTTGAAGAGCGCAGCTCTTGCCAGGCTTAGCGCTGTTAACAGGAGCCTCAAGGTTGCCAAGTCTGGTGTTAAGAAGCCTAACAGGCAGGCTGTTAGGATCAGTGGTAGGAAGTGATGTGATAGAAAGTTGTTTTGAGGAATGAATACTCAGCTTGTTTAATCTTCTTTAATGTATTGGAGAGTGCTTATCGCTTTGCAGTTGAAAATTGCGACTTGGATTTCAACTCTTGTTTTTGCCTAAGATATTCACTTGTAGTGTTTGGAACCTCTATATTTTGCTGTAAGTTTCACATCTGTTTTGAGAATTGGCTTTGATTTGATGGTTGATATCTATCATATATCCAAGTCCTAAGATCAAGCTCGAATGATTGGCATTTCTTTCGTGTACAGTTTTTGAACATAAGTTTATGCCACCATTAATCTGTCGTGAATTTTCTTGAAAATGCTTCAAACAAATAATTTGTTTTTTTTTTATCCTAAAACTATAGCCACAAAATTGGTAAAGGAAATTGGTATATTGGTAGCTATATAAAACAACAATCAATAAATTTGCTAATTTAATGATACTTTAGATCATACAGTCTTAAACCTAACTAAGAAAATTGGGTCCTTATCACGAATTATGTTAACTAAATATGGAGTGTTGAGTTGGAGTGCCCTAATTTGCAATTTGATCGAATTATTTTTTTCCTTCCTTGGCACAGCACCATATATAGTTACTCAAATATTGGGCCGAAAGCGGCCTTTAGGCCCACTCGTTTCCACATAGAACCTCGCACGTGTAACATAACAGCTGCTGCTTCTTCTTACCAGGCACAACACAAGTATGTAACTCCCAAATTATCCCCATTTGTACACCATAATTTCCCGCCTCTCCCTCGCTCATTTCCCGCTCCCAAAACCCTAGCTCTCCCCCACAGCAGAATGGGACAGAAGCAACAGCCTGCCTTCGCCGATCCGCTCGCGGAACCCAAGAAACGCCGCCGCGTCGCCTTCTCCAAAATCGGTATCTCATTTCCATTTTCCTCTTTGCTTTTGTTTCCGGGAATTTTTTTCTTCTTTCCTGTGTTTAACTTATATAGTTACTTGTGTTGACGTTTTTGGTGCAGATGATGGGGTCGAAGCCAACGAGTGCTTCAAAATTTACCTGGGTATTATGCATTTCTGCTTACTAAACACAGACATGTTACTATTTTATCTTATTTTGGTTTATTTTTATGCCCACCCATATGCAGTTGCTGACTGACTATGGTCTTATTATGGAAATTTTATCGCTCTGTAGGGTAATTAGTTGGTACTATGTCACATGCTTGTGGGTTTTAATGATAGTATATCATGAAGGGAACCAACATATTGTAAGTGGGGAAAATGCTATTTGCAATGGTGGTATCTTGACTGAAGAATCTGTGCATGATAGCTGCATATGCATGGTTGTGTGGGTGCTATGAATTACATAATGTCGTTGAGGGTTAGATTTTGTGGTTTTTTGGTATTGGCTCCCTTGGCTGTAAGTAGCATCATTCCCCTTCCAAGTGCGAGTGTGTGTAGACTATGACTAGGAATCTTGAATAGTGCTACTCTGTACTTCATAATTGAAGGTTGTGAGCTGTCTGCTTCAATTTTTTAGTGAAAAAGTTTTGTGATGCTAGCTGTTTTTTTTTTTTGCTGTTTCTCTACTCATACTTTGGCATTTTGGATTATTAGTTTGTTATTATTGATGCCTCCTTTTGGATAATGAAACTTATTTTTATTTTGCTTGTGTATCAATGTCGTTATAGTTTCTAGCAAGGAAGAAGTGGGAAAATTGGACAGTTTTTGTATTAGTCCTGTTGACTTGAATTGCTTTTTTGACGAGGATGGGAAGATATATGGTTACCAGGATTTGAAGGTAATACACTCTAAAACTGTTTCTGACTATGGTTAATGTACGTTTGGCATTAGTTTCTGCTGTACCACCTTTGATGGAAGCTTAACTCAGTACCATATTTTTATCTGTCTCTGATTTTGATGTAGATAACGGTCTGGGTCAGCATCATATCTTTCCATTCATATGCTGACATTACATTTCAGAGCACTTCTGATGTGAGTGAAAACCTTTTTATTTGATAAATGAACTTTTTAATCATTAATTTGGCAAAACAAAACCAATTGTCCTGCTGTTCTAGCTTTGTCTACTTTGTTTGTGATTTACTTGTTGCTATTGTTTTATGTTGTAGGGAGGAAAAGGGATCACAGATCTGAAATCTGCTCTTCAGGTATGCTTTGAGTAGCATACTTAGACCTTTATTTGATTGCTGAAATTCTTGGGCCTGGCAGTGTTTGACGAGCTAGCTGTTGTGGCAGAGAATGTTTGCCAAGACTCTTGTTGAGAATAAAGAGGAATTCCTTGAAACATTTTCAGCAGAGAGTCACTTTGTTAGGTAATGTGCTATTGATATGCTACCCGACCCTATCTATTGCCGGAGCTCATACTTACCCCTGCAGTGTTTTTAGTAGTTGATTTCCTTGTTTAAATGTTTGCTCAGATCCATGGTCTCAAATGGGGAAATAATGCAACGCGAAACCTCCAATGGGCACATCAGTGATTCTAAGAGTCAATCACGGGAAGCTAGTTCAGATCTGGAGGTATTCTTTAATCATTTAGCCGTAATGTTTTTGTGCAGAACAGAAATGGTTGTTAGTCTGATATCCTTTTAATCTACGATCATGAGCTTCTGTGGGACAAGCCTAAAATTCATCAAACTCACGACCTATTTGCTTTTCCTGCCGTGCATGCATTGAGGTTTCCTTGGAAAGACTGCCATGCTAATATATGTTCCCATTGGGTCAGGTTGTTCGCATGGTGATAAGTAATGAAGCTACTGGGCATCTTTACAGTCGCTTGGTCCCTCTTGTTCTTCTGCTTGTAGATGGTAAAGTTTTCAGCCTCGTGTGTCAAGGCATTCTTTCATTTTTCCTTTTCAGCTGCAACTAAAGCAATTTCATGGCATTGCTTTGACCCTGCCTGGGTTTAAATTTAATTCTTGACCTGCTGTATTTTTGCATCAGGTAGCAATCCCATTGAAGTTGATGATCCTGGATGGGAATTATATGTACTGATTCAGAAGAAAAATGATGGGCAGGGAGACATTCAACATAGGGTGCTCGGTTTTACAGCAGTTTATCGCTTTTATCATTACCCTGACACCACACGTCTGCGACTCGGTCAGGTTCGTTTTCGTATCTCATATGCTAATTACTTCCGTTGGTAACAGGCTCCTAGAGAAACCTAATTCGAATACTCTTTTTGTTTGTCAATTTCCATGACAGATCTTGGTGTTGCCTCCTTACCAACGCAAGGGTTATGCTCAGCATCTTGTTGAGGTGGTCAACAGTGTTGCAGTTTCTGAAGATGTTTATGACTTAACAGTTGAAGAGCCCTTAGATCACTTCCAACGTGTGCGAACCTGTGTTGACATAAAGCGACTGCTTGCTTTTGATCTGATCCAGGATGCAGTTAACACAGGTGTTTCACAGTTGAGACAAGGAAAACTGTCAAAGAAAACCGGGGTGCCACGACTACTGCCACCTTCAAGTGCAGTTGAGGATGTGAGGAAGACCTTGAAAATCAACAGGAAGCAGTTCCTTCAGTGTTGGGAGGTTTTAGTTTATCTAGGCCTGGATCCTGCTGATAAGGGCATGGATGATTTTATGACTATCATTTCAAATCGCGTCAAGGTTGATATTTTAGGGAAAGATTCTGGGAGTGATGGAAAACAAGTTGTTGAAGTCCCGTGTGATTATAACGCAGAAGCATCATTTGTGATGTTCAGATCACAAGTTGAAGAGAGTAATGGTCAGATGGGTGCCACGACTCCTGCCACCTTACAAGAGCAACTGCAGCAATTAGTCGATGAAAGGATCAACGAAATAAAGTTAATTGCACAGAAGGTGAAACAGGCCTGAAGTATTTTGAACTGTTCTGGTGCGTGTTTTGAGGTTGTTGAGTTGCTGTAGGTGGGGATATCTTTAGGTTTGGTGCTTGGTTGTAAATGATAAAGCTGTAGTTGCATCTTTGGGACATGATTCGGTGCAATTTAAACTCTGCAGACATCTTTTCCGCCATTCAATCAATAGATGATCTAAAAGTCTACACCATTTATTGTCCATTTTAACTTTTACTTTACAGGCAGTTTATTCCCACTCAAAAATTTGTTTCACATTTTGGTTATAGAATCTTCCTTAGCAGACCTCTAATCTGCATCCATAAGGCTAGATTTTGCTGGCATCCATAAGGCTAGATTTTGCTGGCATCCTAAGCCAACAGTGGTAACAAATTCCACAGGTGACACAATCAGCCATACATTGGAATCCAAATACTCGAAACACCGCCAAACAAAAGAAAAAGAAAAAATGTGCCTGATGTGTTCTTACAAGTTGCAACTGCATTGGACCATTTCTCAAATCAAAACAGATTTCAATTAGCCAATTCTAAAGCATTTGTGGAATGGAAGCTGGAAACAAAGCATCTTAATACTCCTTTCAAATCTCTCAAAGAATCCTTTTCACTACAAAAAAAAATCACAATGGCTACCTGTGGATGTATTCCGGTGAATCGCTAGCATACAAAGTAACAATTTCAACAGTATTAGGATGTCCGTTTCCATCCTGTGCTTACCAAACCTCTCGTCTTTTACAAAAACCCCAACACCTCACTAAACTATCTACTAACTGTTGCAAAATCCGTGTAGGAGCTCTTGATTGCATGCAAACCATAATGCTAAATCTTGTGAACACTATAACCTGCATCCTCTGTTGTCAAGTTCTCTTTCCAATGCTCAAATTCTGATCCACCAAACACCACCAGCTTAATTCCAAAATAGCTGCAAAATGATAACCCAAAAACCGCAAAATGAGCACAAACAACTTTAAGTTTGTAGCGAGTCACATATGCACTGAATACCACCTAGTTGAGGACACTATAAAGTCAAAGAGAAAACGCTCCATGTATGGACGAACAAGTTTTTTAACAATCAGGTTCTTGGGTATTAGTGCCATCAAGATGGCAATGTGAAACTATTATCATCTAACTATGCTTGTCGGTTTATCAAAAATAAGTAAATCCATGCTTATTGCAAAACTCCTCTTAGTGGTTGTTCAACTGTTTGAGCAAAGAATTGTATATATATGTCAAGAAAAAGAAGAAAAGTTGACACGGACAACTTACTCTGAGCTTATCTGAGTCAATGCATTTATCAAAACATCCAGAAGCAAGGACTCACTGGTGCCTATATCTACCCTGGAAATTTTGATTAACATCTAGTGAGGAAGAGCATCATCATAAGTGAAACTGAATGCATTCAAAAGTTAGAAGACATAAAATACCACAGCCGTGCCACGTTGTCTTGAATCTCTAAATCCCCAATGTTGTAAAATGTTGCTGGATTCACATTTGCTCCCTCAATAGCATCGTACTTGGGTATTTTATCAAAAGTTGATTGTGATAGCTGCAGAGAAAAAAAGTGAGAGAATAACTTGCTTTTTTGCATCCAAGCACTACAACCACCCATTAGAATGGAAGTTTATGCATGACTAATTTGAATAAATGAAAAGCAATTTACCTGCATATTCATGGAATTGCATCCACCAAGGCGTCCAATGATGTGCCATGCTCGAATTGTCTGCAAATAACCCATATCAAATAAATGATTGAATTTCAAGTTAAAAATATGACATTTGGGTTTACAAAAGTTACCCACATCACTTAATAAGGAGATATCTTTCTCCAATGGGGTATTATAGAACTCAAGCCATATATATGAGTTTGAGAAACCAAACCTGGCGATACCAACCACAGAGTAAGTCAGCAAAACATGAATAGTAATGAAAAGAGTACTTAGACTAGATACTAGAATAATAGAGCATGCAACAGAACAAAGATCTCCCTTTTCCTATGTATAGCCTCTATCTCAAGCCTATGAAAGTAAATTAATTGAGTTTCATTTTTACTTTTTTCAAAACTAGTAACACATTGGAGTTGTAAAATATGCCCTCAGTTTGAATAAAAAACTACACTGGAAGCGTGCTTAGATGTTGAATATACACAAAAACTCGACTGTTGATTTCAGATCGATTCAAGGATAAACAGAATTCGAACAAGCTCTCATGTGAAATAAAATCAGGTTCTAATAAATACATTTGAAATTTGGAGAATGAAGTACAATAGGCATTCAAAACACCACAGTATGCAAACATCTGAGATACATGCCATGGAAAACGGCCTTACTTGTTGAAAATAACCTTCATGGGTGCAGCTGAACCTGTCTTTGTGTGCAGAATTTTGTTTCTTTTCTTTCTCAATCTCTCAGACATCTGCAATTCCTTATTTTTGTCAAAAAAGATGGAAAAGATAGAAAAGAACACGGCTAAACCAAAAAAACAACATTCACCAAAGGCAGAAAAGAACCCAAAAGCCTAATCCAAGTGCTTAATCAAAGCAAACAAAAAGCACAACTAAAACCCATAATATAGTTCATTTCATCTTACTCTGGACCTAGCTTTATCTGGGTCATTGAGACAAGTCCCAAGAATCTCAGCAATTTCAGGGTCTCTATCATAATCCTTCTCCTCTCTTCCACTCCCTCCAAATCCACCCGGTAACGAAAACTCATTTTTCTCACTACCAATTCTGTTTCCGCCGAAATCATCATCATTACCGACGTAATCATAACTATTAGCGTTCTCTTCGTCACCGTCTTCTTCTTCAATCTCTACCTGGACATTTTGGGCGCTCTCTTTACCGGCATGGCTCTGTTTAGCTGCGAGCAGCGAAGTGCTGGGTCGCGAGGAGTTACACTTTGGAAGCGAAACGGTCGAGATTGGCGCGAAGTAGGTGATGTGGAGCGAAAGTTGGGAGTTGAGAGTGGTGCGCGGAGGAAGAAAAGGTGCGCGGGGGTTTAGGATAAGCATTACTTATGTTTCCGCTAATCGGACGGGATGATGGCGTAAGAAGTAACAGCTCCCAGTTACCACGACAAAGCGCACAAAATTCATTTTAAATAGGAACCAAAAAATAAAAACAAAATTTTCATAATTAATGAGTAATTTTTTTCACCCAAAAGAAAAAAGAGGACAAATGATAATTTTGACGTACAAAAATCAAAATAAAAAATTCTACTATAAGAACGAGATCGACCGTCAAACTGAAATTGAAAAACAATAAATTGTAAATTAAAAACCGTTCCCCCCCTGTTGTCGTGTTCCCTGGGCAAACACTAACAGTGATGGATTTGCTTCATGCCGAGAGTTCACAGCGGTTGACGAAAAAGCATGGATTCCGGTCACTGAAGTTAGTCTCCGTGGACATGGATCAGCTCCTCGGAGATCATGCCTACGGTGCGGACTACGGTCACCTTGACAACGGCCTCGCCTACTACGTCCGCCGGAACTCCAAGCCCAAAATGCGCGCTGCTCTGGCGCTCGCAGTTAAAGCTGGGTACTGAATTCGTATCTATATTCGAGATTTTTTTTGTATATTGTTGTTTTCTGATAGCTGATTGCTTGGTGGATTGGTTGGCAGTTCAGTTTTGGAAGAGGAAGAGGAGCGAGGTGTGGCTCACATAGTTGAGCATCTTGCATTTAGTGCGACTAAGAAGTACACGAACCATGATATTGTTAGGTTTCTTGTAAGTATAGGAGCTGAATTTGGCGCTTGTCAGAATGCGGTTACCTCTGCTGATGAAACTGTTTATGAATTATTTGTGCCTGTTGATAAACCTGAGTTGCTATCTCAAGCCATTTCAGTTCTAGCTGAATTCAGCACTGAGGTACTAAAATTGCATGCGAACTTGAGCTTTTTTTTAGTTTTTTTTGGTAACTAAAATTATGCAGAATGTTGCTGATGTTTTTTTTAGCAGCAAAATTGATGTCTTTTGTGGTAGGTTGACAATGTAAAACTGTTTTTGTTTGGTTTGTGTTGTGTAGATCAGGGTTTCGAAGGATGATTTGGAGAAAGAAAGAGGAGCGGTTATGGAAGAGTATAGAGGGAATAGGAATGCTAGTGGGAGGATGCAGGATGTGCATTGGATTTTGATGTTGGAAGGTTCCAAGGTATTGCTGTCGTTGATGATGATTTTTTTGCTTTCAGTTTTCGAATATTTTATTAGTTCGTCCTTTTAACTGCGATCAAGAGGAATTTATTGAACTTGGTGGAGGAGATTTATTGATAGTTCTCTTATTTAATTGGATACTTGATTTCTTAGCATATGGTAGTCATGATGTACCATATTTGTCGGTTGCCATGCATTTGCGTCAATTAAGTTAAAAACTGCCATGTATTAACTTTGTTTGTCAATCAGTTATGGCTTCTAGTGAAGCACTTTTGTTATTTAGTGCACTCATTTTTTAGAATCTTGATTACGTGTTACATGTTAGGGTTTATGATTTTTCAAAATATTGTTCCATTGCAGTATGCCGAGCGTCTACCTATCGGACTAGAGAAGGTAATTCGAACAGTTTCTCCTGAAACTGTACAGCAATTTTATAGGAAGTGGTACCATCTGCACAATATGGCAGTGGTTGCTATTGGAGATTTTTCTGATACTGAGGTTTGTATTTTCTTAACATGTTGATGTTCTACTGCATTCAAGTGTCTACTCTTAAGTTCCGTACCAATTTCTTGAATATCTTATACTCCTTTTGCAGAGTGTAGTTGATTTGATAAAAGAACATTTTGGGCAGAAAGATTCAGTTTCTGAACCTCCATCAGTACCAATTTTCCAAGTTCCATCTCACGAGGAGCCGCGATTTTCATGTTTTGTTGAATCTGAAGCTGCTGGGGTTGGTATACTAAGCCATTATATGAAATCGAAATTTGTCAACTTTCATGTGGAAATTGGAAATTTTTAACACTGTTAATCTCAATGACAGTCTGCAGTCATGATTAGCTATAAGATGCCAGCAGATGAGCTGAAGACAGTGAAGGACTACAAAGATATGCTTGCAGAATCCATGTTTCTATATGCTCTAAACCAAAGATTCTTTAAATTATCCTGCAGAAGCGATCCACCTTATTTCACATGCACGGTCGCTGCCGATGTTTTAGTTCGTCCATTGAAATCTTATATGATGACTTCCTCTTGTAAAGAGAGAGGCACTTTAGAGGCCCTAGAATCAATGCTTCTGGAGGTTTGTTTCTATTTTATTTTGTGCTCTTTCCTTTTTAGATCTTATTCCTTGTTGTAATTGATAGTTTATTTTTTAGGTTGCGAGGGTACGACTACACGGGTTTTCAGAACGTGAAATATCTGTTGTCCGAGCTTTATTAATGGCAGAGATTGAATCTGCCTATCTAGAGCGTGATCAAATGCAATCAACGAGCTTGCAAGATGAATATTTACAGGTATATTGAGACACTGGCTATTTTATGACTTTGCAATGTTTGCTTTGAATTTCTTTGATAGATGCGACCTTTTTGTCTTTTCTATTTCATTTTGCAGCATTTTCTCCGCAATGAACCTGTTGTTGGAATTGAGTTTGAAGCTCAACTTCAGAAAACTATTCTGCCTCGTGAGTATCTGTCACTGTTTTATTACAACTTCATCTAAGAAAACTCTAGTGGACTTGGATGAAATATATCGTTTCTCTTACTATGGTTTTTTGTCTATGCAGAAATATCAGCAGCAGAGGTTTCCAAATATTCAGAGAAGTTGCTAATGTCACGTGGCTGTGTTATAAAGACAGTCGAACCTCGAGCTTCTGCAACAGTGGAGGATCTCAAAAACTTGGTGTTGAAACTCAACATTCTTGAGGAGGAAAAACGCATTTCACCTTGGGATGATGAACAGAATCCTGAAGAAATTGTTGCTACAAAGCCAAATCCAGGGTAAAATTCACAAAAACCTCTTTAGACTGCTTGCCCACAGTTCTCTCTCCTGTAAACAGAGTGCATGTATACAAGTGACACTTAATCAGATTAATTTTTGCAGGAATATTTTGCATCTGGTCGAACATGCAAATATTGGAGCTTCAGAATTGATCCTCTCAAACGGCATGCGGATTTGTTATAAGTGTACAGACTTCTTTGATGATCAGGTAAATTCATGGGCATCCCAACTTTTGAACCTGATAATATCAATGCAGGAAGAATCTAGATCTTTTTTCTATAAGCTGATTTGAACCGCTCACTCCTCGCCACTGACCCAACCCAGTGGCTTATGAAGAATCTAGACTTGGTATTACTATTACTGTTCATTTGGAGTAGACAAACCATGATTCAGGCACTACCACAGTGCTGAACTTGTGAGTTTTACATATCAAATCAATCCCACCTCAGCTCAGTGTCACTAGTGCATTTGTAGTGATGAGGATACTAAAAATGATTGAAGTATATTTCCTTCTAGAGAGCAAATTTTCATCTTGACAAAATTGTTCTCGAGACCCCTGAACTATTGGTCAAATGCAGCAAAAAATCATTCAGGGGTGTCTATTACAATTGGCTGTACATCTGATTTGGCAACTTTTCACATGGGGAAAGAGTACTAGAAAAATTTGAAATGAGTATGACACAAAACAGATGAGGCAACATTTAGTGTGAGCACCTGAAATTTGGATAATTGTTTCCTTGGCACAACCGTTTGAATGCAATTGCTTTTTAGATTTGTTTTCCTCCTCCTGGATCTTGATTCCAAGGCAATGTCTTACAATACCATCAAAATAAGCATAAGCAATACTATTTGCAACACAAATTTTATCCTATTAATTGGGTGATTAAACTAAATTACTGGTTCAACTATTCAAAAGTTCATAATTTTCATCAGCGTCTTCTTCTCAACAGGTCCTTGTTACAGGATTCTCATATGGGGGTCTATCTGAAACTGAAGAGTCTGATTTCTTTTCTTGCTCAATGGCATCAACTATTGCTGGAGAAATTGGTGTATTTGGTTATAGACCATCAGTGCTGACAGACATGCTTGCGGGTAAGAGAGTTGAAGTTGGCACAAAGCTTGGAGCTTACATGCGAACCTTTTCTGGAGATTGCTCACCAACAGATCTGGAAACTGCCTTGCAGGTTTGATTCATTGGATCTTTTATTTATGATATTATGATAGTGGATCTCCTCCATAGAATTGCATCAGGAATTCCTAGAGAAAGGAAATGTTCTTCTGTGACCAGTTATGCGTTAATTGGGATTTGTGTTGAACTCTGTCATCCAAGAATTTTACTTTTACATTGCTTTGGGAAGAGGGAGGATAATAGTGTACCCCTTTCTATCTCTTGCTTCCAGTAAGATTACCTATGTGACATACATATTACATTGTGTGGATATCACTTCAGTGGACTCAACCTCCAGGGTTATTTTCATAGAGATTTATGTTTCATGAATATCAAGTGAAATTATCTGTTCTACTATCCCTTATCCCAAGAATATACACCCCATTCCTTGTGCCATGCATTAAAAAATAGTTGGTTTCCGTTAGTCCTGCATCACTATCATGTGACCTCCTCCTACTTGAATTACATCCTTCAATGTTTGGTGAAGTAAGTTCAAACTTTAGATTTTGGTCAAAATACAATCTCTTTGTTCTCTAGCTTGTACTCTAATAAATATCTCATTGAACAACAAAACTTGGTTGGCATATCCCAATCACCTAAAACTAGAGAAGCACTTGTTCGTTTTGCTAAATATTTGAAAGGCATGACACGGCAGGAAACTCCACCTGATTTAGGGGATGTTACTGTCATTGCACTCTGTCGACTGTTGTTATTCTGTTTGGGAAAAAGGGTAAAATTCACCCTTACATTTTGTACCATAAGTCAAAATAAGTCACAATTACATTTGTAATTGAGCCAAATAAACCACTGCATTTGTACATTCGGTTAACATAGACCACTATTACCTAAAATAGTAATACTTTGTTTGGGACCTTATAAATTTATCTACAACCGGAAGTAATTATACTTTTAAAATAAAAATTATCGTGGTTATTTCTTCCGCCATAAAAAAAAAGGAGCTGGAATAAAGTAGTCTCCCCATTTTTCTAGATAAAAAAATCGAGCATCTCCTTTCTTTTACAATGTGCCAAACAAGATATTACTATTTTTTAGGTAGCAGTGCTCAATCTTGACCAAGTGGACAAATGTAATGGTTTATTTGGCTCAAGTACAAATGTAGTGGCTTATCCTGACTGGTGGTACAAATGTAGTGGCTCGACTACAAATGGTAGGTTGTTGATAAATTGTTCCCTAGTTTGCATTTGTGATCTATAGTTTCTCACGTCTTTCCATCATAAGTGGGATTTGGTGAGTCAACTCCTAAGGGCAATATTTTGCATCTCACTCTTACCTCACAAGCTTGAAACAATCATCATGGTCTTGTTTAACTGACAATATCATATTGATTCCCCCAGATATAATCTATGAAATTGTTATCCTAAATTCATAACTTTTGTTAAGTTGCTCTTTCTGTGATCTGTTTATATTGTAACTTTTTATATACTTAATCTCACAGCTTGTCTATCAACTATTTACGACAAATTTAACACCTGGAGAAGAAGATGTGAAAATAGTGACGCAAATGGCTGAGGGTTCGTTCTCAAGAAAGGGATCCTTATACTGCATTTGCAAATCGAGTGAAGGAGCTAAACTATGGAAACTCTTACTTTTTCAGGGTACACTTTGTTTCCTTCAGGTCCTGGAGTTATGATGATTTCAATATGAATTTCGTGCTTATAACTCGAACTTCATTCATAATTGTGCAGCCCATAAGAATAAATGACCTGCAAAAAGTTGATCCACTGAAGGCCTGCGAGTATTTCAATAACTGTTTTAAGGATCCTTCTACTTTTACTGTCGTGATTGTTGGGAATCTTGATCCCACTACTGCACTTCCTTTGATATTGCAGTATCTGGTAAGTTTATAACTTCTTGCGATGATTTGATCTGGAGACAGTATTGCATATTCAAGTTTTTATTACTTTTTCAGGGTGGGATACCCAAGCCTCCTGAACCTGTTCTCCACTTTTATTGAGATAACCTAAAAGCCTTACCATTCAAGTTTCCTACAAGCATAGTTAGGTAAGGTTTCATTATATATGATAACTATTCATGTCCTCCTTCGGTTCTCCCTTTCACCAAACTGCTAACATGCCCTTCACTAAAACCCTTTCTCTTGTCTTTTTGAATTGGCCAATATATTTTTCTTCTCCTGCTGTCTATCTTGTTTTCATCCCAAGAGCCTTTTTATCTTGTGGCGATTGAGACACTGCCAAAATCCTCAATGTTGTGAGCATTATTTCTTACATAATCCATACATTCTCCTAATATCTTTCATGTTCTTATAGAGAAATTGTCCGAAGCCCTATGGTGGAAGCACAATGTTCGGTTCAGTTAAGCTTTCCTGTAGGGCTGAAGAATGGGGGAATGGTTTGTAGCTGGGCTTTAGACCTTTTCAATATTAGTATTTCAATGTATTCTCCTGACTTCTATATTCTTAATAACCAAGGATTTCTTTTCCCTGTTGGTGAAATTGATTGGCAGGTTGAAGAGATTCATTTCGTTGGGTTACTGAGTAAACTTCTTGAAACAAAAATCATGCAGGTTTTGCGTTTCAAACATGGACAGGTGTGTATCATATATGATCTATTTTAGGAGTTATTTATTTTCAAAGAAGAATGCGCCTTTAATAGGCTCTATGTCTCAGATCTACTCCGCCGGGGTCTCGGTATTCCTTGGTGGTAATAGACCTTCAAGAACTGGTGATATACGTGGTGACATCAGTATAAGTTTTTCTTGCGATCCTGAAATCTCCTCAAAGTTGGTAGGTTGCTTGTATTTATTTATACGCTTTGCCTTTTTGTTTTAAATTTCAATTGAATGGCCAAACAATTAATTTCCCATTCTTTTTGTTTTTTGGTTACTTCTTAACAGGTTGATCTTGCTTTGGAAGAAATATCACGTCTTCAAAAGGAAGGGCCTTTAGATGAGGATGTTTCAACAGTACTTGAACTTGAGCAAAGAGCCCATGAAAATGGACTGCAGGTTATATTTCTTCACTAACTCCCCGTTTGGTTGTCAAAGTGATTCCGAAAGTAGAAGCAGATTTATGAATGTGTCTTGTACCATTTCAATGGCAAGCAATACGTGAGATCCTTGTCTATTGCCCCAGTCAATCACCTTCCTATAGTCCATAATAGTATTGAGTAGAAATCCTAGATGATAAACTTGGTTTTGATTAGTATATATAACTTGGTGTATAACTTAGCACACGAGGTTTATGTGGGAAAAAATTCAAAAGAGGTTGGGGGTAAAAGAACAGGGTATAAAGGGTATCATTCATGGTAGCACCTTTTAATTTAAGAAGTAAAACATACATGCGTTTGAGCTATTAAAGAACATAAGAAGGTAATATTGAATCAAACCTTTCAAATTTCCAAATTTATTGTGCTGCCAGAAGGTAAATGCTCCAATCTGTTTATGTAATATTTGACGAAAGAGAATAGTTACGGTAAAACAAGTTTTTGGACAAACAATTTTGACAGGCAGGAAGAATGCTATAATTTCCAGGCATCTACACTTGTTAGTAGAGGCCTTCATCTGAAAAAAAGCTGGTTGTAATAAGTAGTAGGCTACCAACTATTTATTTAACAGCTTGTGAATGCACCATGAGTTATTGAAGTGTGCTTTTACCACTTGAATAAGCTGATCTTGAATGCTATTTCAGGAGAACTATTACTGGCTGGAAAGGATTTTACGAAGCTACCAGTCGAGGATCTATACTGGGGATGTGGGCACTTCCTTTGAGGTTGGTGATCGTAAGACTATTATGGTGGAGTGCATCTTTGCTGCTGTGTGTTGTTTTGTCAGAATAATTTCTCTGGTGGAAGTTGATACTTTTCCCATTTGAGTCTCTGGAACTGGTCTGGTTGATGCATTTATTTTGAACCTCGTCTTTCAAGCATTCACATTCGTAACATACTTGAAGAATGAGGCTTGCTTATGAACTTGTCTTTATGGGTTTTCGGATTATCACTTACCAGAGCTCGGAGCATCTTTACGTATTAAGTTTTGTATGTAAAATGTAACTCTAGAACAGTGTCAGTAGGTGTCTGCATATAGGAGACACGATATTGATGAATATGGTAATGACAGTGAACATTGCAATCAGAGATGGAACAAATGCAGTGTGTTTTTTTGTCTTTCATACATTTCTGTGCTAACAACTAAAAGTTTTTTATTTCCGGATGCAGCTTCAAGATGAAGGTCGTTCTAAAGTAAGACAATCCCTTACAGCATTGAAAGCACAGCTGACATTGCAAAGGATACTTCCTTTCCCTTGCCAAAACCAGTATACTGCAGTCATTCTAATGCCTCAGACATCTCGCTTCCGGTTACTTACTTCGCTCTTCCAATCAGTTCAGGCCAGTTATTCGAAAGACGCCAAGGTCAGTTTTTCTTGCATTCAGCTATGTTAACTTACCTGCTACTGATATCGAATACTCTTTCAATTTTTCCAAAATCTAGCACCATTTCCCGTCAATCTCGATATCCTGACGATTTTCTTTTTGAACCGTTTCAAATGGCAGATTATGGCAAGCATTGCTTGTTTAACTATCATGGCATTCGGTTTTTGGAAATACTCGAGAGGTAACCGGAGATCTTAGGAAGTTTTTGACTAGGCAGAGTTCATGTACTTTAAGAACAGT
Source organism: Viola odorata (assembly GCA_963691705.1). Taxonomy (NCBI): domain Eukaryota; kingdom Viridiplantae; phylum Streptophyta; class Magnoliopsida; order Malpighiales; family Violaceae; genus Viola; species Viola odorata. The sequence continues at coordinate 5,370,603 of OY829546.1, forward strand.
TGGTGATTTTCGAAAGTTATTAGTCTCTCAGGTATGCATCAGCTCAACGGAATGGATAATGGATTAGGAGTGGTCTATAGGGAAAGCGTATAATATATCATTTGGGGTCTGTTCATTTTGTACCAGTAATTAATTTTGTTTTCCTCTTTTTCATTGACTAATATTATAATTCTTTTTCATTCTCAATACAAACTTAATAGTATAGAACACAATTTTTCTAGAGCCTCTTCATATTGAATATTGCCAATCCCTCGCTACAGTTTTTATTCATATACCCAAAAAAAAAAAACTGTTGAGGGGAAAATGTAAGAAATGAAACAGGTAATGGCAAGAATTTTATCCATCTTTTTTATTCTATTTTTTAAATTATTTATGTATTTTGATATATTTATTCAAATCTAAACTACCGAATTATTTATGTAATTATTTTGATATATGTATTCAACCTAAAATGAACTTTGTTGAATGATATTCAAGTTCGACTACGTTTGATTGGGAAAAGGTACCCAGAGGTCTCCACGGTTATTATTTTCATTTTAGCTGATCCCCAAAGCGATTTTTGGTTCAATTTAGTATTTGACGTTATCCCCGTTAGCCACGCCAAGTTCCCGCCGTCAAATTCGACACTAACAGACACTAACGACCGTTAACTTTGAATTTTTTATTTATTTCTGAAAAGTACTGATACTGGACCTCACTTACCAGATTTTTTAGATTTTTTATTTTTTTAATATCTAAAAATATTAGTTTTATTAATTAGTTAATTTATTTTTTAAAAAAAATTAATAAAACTTAAGTTAAAAAAACAAAAAGAATAATTAAAATTCCAAAAAAAAATTCTTAATCCCACATGATTTCTTTTTCTTTTCCTAAAATCACTAAGAATTACATTCTCCCACTTACCACAATTATACATTCTCCCCATTCCCACTCCCTCCTTATTCCAAAAATAAAAAACCAAGCCATCTTCTTCTTCCTCTCAAAACCCTAACCAGCTCCCTAAATCCAAACCTTCAAAATCAAGCCATGGTACTCACAAGAGGAGGAGCAAGCATCGGCTCCAACACACACCACAAAACCCAGATTTTCCAGATTTATTATTTTATGGTGATTTATGGGAATTTGGGTTTGTTTCGCGGCTGGGTTGAGGAACGGTGGTTGCGGTGGTGATGGATCGGTGGCCGCAGTTTGGTTCAGATTTGGCAGAGGGGATGGGGACTGAATGGATTTTTGGTTCGGTTTTGTGGAGGCTGTGGAGTTTAATTTGATGATTTAGTTCGGGTTTGGCAGCGGCGGCGAGGATGGTTTGCTCCGACGGTGGGTGTGATTGATTTTGGCGATTGGTTTGGTGGTTGTCGATTTGGGTCGAGGCAGAGAGGGAGATTGAGGTCAGGCAGAGAGGTTGAGTTTTGGTGATTTGTGGAGGAGGTGTGGCGGGGTGTGGTCGGTTGTGGAAGATAACAGATAGCATTACAATCCGGAGGATTGAGGATTGTCGAATTAGGGCAATTCTTGTTGCAGTTTTGATTCTTTTTGGGTTTTATTTTGTTTGCATACGAACTTCCTTATTGTGATCATGTATTGCCTGAAATTTTGAATGGTGATTATTTCAATGTATTTGCAATTTTGATTCACGTGATGGACGAAATGAATGGGTATTATGCAATCTGGCATTTTTAAATTAAGTAAAAAAAATGGAAAAGAAAAAGAAAGAATGAAAAAAAAATTAAAAAATGGAAAATGGATTTGAACGGATAGTGGAAAATTGTTTTTTTAACTTAAGTTTTATTAATTTTTTTTTTAAAAAATAAATTAACTAATTAATAAAACTAATATTTTTAGATATTAAGAAAATAATAAATCTGAAAAATCTAGTAAGTGGGATCCAGTATCAGTGTTTTTTCAGAAATAATAATAAAAAATTCGGAGTTAACGGCCGTTAGTGTCTGCTAGTGTCAAATTTGACGGCGGGGACCAGGCGTGGCTAACGGGGATAACATTAGGTACTAAATTGAACCAAAAATCGCTTTGGGGACAACTAAAATGAAAATAATAACCGTGGGGACCTCCGGGTGCCTTTTCTCCAGTTTGATTATTCAACCAAAAAATATTAACAAAATATAGGTAATAAATATTGTATTCAACCTAGTTGCTATTATTTTTCCTCTTAATTTTCTCTATAATGCAAGTTGTTGTAAAAACTTCAGTAGAACGGATGCACCGGTGCATCTTCCGTTGAGATGATGTGATGTGACATCATCTCAACGGAAGATACATCGGTGCATCCGTTCTACTGAATTTTTTTCCGTAACTAGAGAGAGAAAATTTTGGTATGCATACATACTACTTACATGTATTCGAAATTTCGAATACGGTATTTTTTAATAAAAAAATACATATTCATATAATCGTTTTTATATATAAAAATGAAATAACATAACATAAAAGGCTTCAAAATGTATGATGTTTTTGTTAAACATATGAAGCCCAATTAATTTGGGTCTCCAAGCCCATTATGAAGGCCGCACGAAATATAACAAATAATACGAGGATATAAAAGTCATTTCCAAGAGATCCTTATTAGGGCGCAGGAGCTAGGGTTTAGCCGTCCCATTTTAAGCCGAGTCTTCTTCCCCACCTTGCGCCTCTCGCTCCTTCCTCATTCCTTCAATTCCTAAGGTTCGTCTTCCTTCTCTCTGTCACTTCGATTCTTAGCGCCTCTTTACCCTCTGCTGTTTATAGTGTAATACGAGCTAGTAGAATCCAAGATATCTTTTCTGTTTTTTTTTCCTTCTCTTTTTTGTTGAAGTGACGAGTTGGTGACTGAATGCAGGTAGGCTTTTTGAGAGCGAAAAATGGTGGAGAATACTAAGGGTAGAAAAGAAGAGGTGGTGACCAGAGAGTACACCATCAACCTCCACAAGCGCCTTCATGGCTGGTAATTATTTCAACCGTTTGTCTGTTTATTTGTGTCTTATGTGTTTGTTAGCTCTATGAACTGAACTTAACACTGTTCTATAGATTTTAGCGTGCCAAATTTGATGTACTTGTTGATGCTAGTATCCATAGTTTCCAGAGGAGGACCTTCTGTTCTAATTGTTTTGGATTCTGATGCCTAGGTGTAAATTGTTTATTTCTACTGGTCTTTATATTATTTGTAGGATTGTTAGTTTGCTGAATTTTTACTATAGATTGCGCTGTAGTTGCAGTTTGGGCTGCATTGATATAATTGTCAAACCTTAGGAACATTATGGATGTCATAGTTTAGGATCCCTTTATCATTTCTACTAGCTGCCTGGTTCTGGAATGATGCATTTGTGTGTATTCATTGTTTAAAGATTTTTGTGTGCTTTAGTTTTCATGTGATGGGGTAATATCAGTGATATTGTTAGTGAAATGAACATAGTTGCTACTCAGTACATGCGTCTTTTAATTAAGCGTTTATTATATTATTATACTGCATTTGCTGTCAAAGTACGTTGATTATATGTTGGAGATGGCCTGATTTAGACTTTATAGTTTATTTGCAAATTTGCATGATTGACTTGTGGATACTGATGACTGAACTGTTACTTGGATTCTGTGAACAGCACCTTCAAGAAGAAGGCACCAAAGGCCATTAAGGAGATAAGGAAGTTTGCTCAGAAGGCCATGGGAACAACAGATGTAAGAGTGGATGTGAAGCTGAACAAACAAATCTGGAGCAGGGGTATCCGTAGCGTTCCAAGGAGGGTCAGGGTACGCATTGCTCGCAAGAGAAATGATGATGAAGATGCTAAGGAAGAGCTCTACTCCCTTGTTACTGTTGCAGAGATCCCAGCTGAAGGACTTACAGGACTAGGCACCAAGGTCATTGAAGACGAAGATTGATTTTTCAGTTTTTGTTTTAATGATGCCATTTATAGGCAAAAATTTAAGTGGGAGGTTTAGTCAACTCTTGAGTTTTTTCAGACAGATTAGTGTTTATTCACATGGCCTATGTTGCTGCTATTTAGAATCTGGTTCAATTCCATAAGTTTTTTGATATGGTTTCTTTTTCTAGTTTGCTTGCTACAATACTCTTCTGAATTATGACCATTTTCATTTATCTTTTGCATGGTGGAGGCAAGCATTGTTCCAGTGATAAAAAGTTCTGAAATAAATTCTCTGTTCTTACTTCAGAGAGTGTTTGTCCTTGTTATTGAAGGATGGAATTATGAATGGTAGATGGAAGAAAAGAAAAGAGAAAAAGTTGCACTTTTTCACTTTAATACAGAAGGTAGAAAACGATACAAATCATAGAATGTGCAAAATTTCAGAAAGACCATATTCTAGCTATTTAACATTCTTGTAATTTACACAAAAAAAAGGTGCAATTCTTCTCCCGACTCTCGACTCTAATGTCGAAGCATTCAATAATGTATTCCATATCACCATTCGAGTCGCTTACTTTTTCACACCTGATTGTGCTTGAAAGCCCAGTTAAATAATGATCAAGGGTGGGAGGAGACAGACTGACAAAACTTTAGCTGGTTTTAAAAGCATACATGTAGCCTCTGAGTTTCCTCACTTCTTCTGATGATTCGTTGAGGAGATGGTCGATATAGAGACAAATCCCAGCTCCACTGAGATTTCAAACGAGAATAATTCATCATTTAGTGAAATTGTGAAATGCGTGAGCATGTGGATAAAGAAAACAAATGATTATTAGTACCCACCCAAGAGGCCCGAATGGAAGCCAGATAACATCCCACCGAAAACTTGGCAGCCTGTGGCACAAATAAGCAATTCCAACCGAAAGAAATTCAGACAAAGGAAGTATACAAGGAAAAACAAAACCAAAGAATTTTATTATCAAAAGGACTTCACAGTTTTAGACCTATTTTAATTTATCCACCAACAGGTCCCAAAATTATCACAATGCTTTCTATCCGAAGTTTCAAGATACCATAGATTAATACAAGTACAGCTAGGAGATCCACTGAGTAGAGATGCAAAAATCTTCACATACCTGAGCATGTAGTATAACCAAAAGATAGCCAGCACAAGGCTGGTGAAACACGAGTACCAAATCCACCGCCTGTGGTGCTTGGAATTATGAAGCAGCCCCATGACAGCCAATGAGCAAACAAAAACAGCTATCCAATCTGAACATAGCAACAGGAGGAAACAGATTCTTGTTTTGACGGGTGCAATGTTATGAATTTAAGAAGGCTGCACACTAACATGCTGGATATACGCACACAAACAGCTCACAAGATGGGAGGATTAGTCAGACATGTCATCAAAATTTGACATTGATCAATCGAAAGAAATGACCAACAACTGATCTATCTCAACTAGTTGGGCTGCATAAACATGTCTCTCAACCAATAATGTTAATACGGTGTATCCTTATCACTTTCATGACTTCCCTCTCCTCTTCTGAATAAGTAAATGCCCTAAGGTTAACATGCTTTAAAAGTATTATCATGACAAAGTTATTTGTATCATATCAATGAAGATACCAAAACCTGCAACTTGACCCTAAGGTGATAGAACTATAGGCAACTTGCCTTGCCACAACTGATATACATAGTGCTTAGATAAATGAGAGGATGGTATCCCATAATGCAACTTCTGGAGTTGGAAAAACATACAAGTGCATAAACACGAAGAAGATGTTTCACAGAATGAGGTGAAATGTAAAGTGATAATAGAAAGAGGAAATGATCTTTACATGACATGCAACCATACAACCGTTGTTCCCCTATGTTGGACATCCCACAAAGGCACAAGGACATGGTTTCGAATTGGTATAGTAAAACCTCATCGTGTTGTATAAATGAAGGAGGGTCAAATTTTATGCTAGTTTGATAGATTAAGCATACTTTCAGGCATTCACAACGAGGGACATCAATAAACTCCCAATACTCAAAAAACTGGTATACCAAAACCTCATAATGCTTCCAGAAGAAAAAAACACTACATACGATAACAGTAAGTTTCCAAACAAATGCATTGAGATCAAACAACATACAACCGAATCCATGACTTAGCAAGTGCAATCAATACAAGGGCACCGCAAACAAAAAACCAAAATTAGAGAAAGTAAAGAAACAAACCTGCTAACATTACCACCCATGAGTCAATATCTTCCATGAAGTAAGCATGATACCGCTGTTATTAAAAAAACAGATGATCAATATTTCCTCACAGCGTCTGATATCCACACAAACTCGTATCATTTATTGAGAGATTGGTTTTGCATACCAGTTCCCAAGGAGATGTTGATTGCTGGTAAACTGAATACACGAGAAACACAGCATAGCAGCCGAGAAGTGCGGCAAAAATTCTCTACCAAAGATCGACAATGGAAGTGACAAATAATCAAGATTATGGATATTCATTTAGTTCATAAGCGTAATAATGTCGGAAATAATAAACATACCCGCCATAACAGAGACTGCCGAGCTTGTAACCTCTCAAGTGATCGAACTAATTCCTCCTGCTCTGTTGTGTTCAAATAATAATCAAAAAGGAAATAAACAAATTAAGCGCTGTTTGGTTGCAGAGAAACTGCCAGGGGAAATCATTTCTGGGTAAGATTACGGAGAGAGAGAGAGATAGAAACCTTCAGTATTCATGGGACGCGAATCGTCAACGGAAGAATCACCGCGAGTTGGAAGAGAGAGATTGTCTTCATGAGATTTTCGCCAATTTCTCGTCAGCTTCTTCATCCTCAACTGGTTTTCATTTTTCAGCTAACCAGTTCCAGTTATGGCAACTCGTTAGGCCAAACGATGGCGTATTATTTACATCAACAACTGTTTGACAGTTGTCGCTGGTGATGCATACCGTGGCAACACTACACGTCGTTCGGAATAGCAACCTCGTTCCTCGTTCGGATGGGGACACACACGACAGTGACGACACACCACAACTAACTTTCCATGTAAAGACAACTAGTCGTTCGTTGAAAAGATAAAAACGTAAATAGAAATTGCTCGAAACCTAATCCGGCCCTCGTCGCTTTGCAGGAAGTTCCACTGTTATAAATTTTTAATCGTTTTTTTTTTTACATTCGAATTTTACCCATCATATCATCAAGGTTACAGTTTCACCTAATTGAGGAAAATGTTGCAAGATCTCTGTCTAATAGAACCCTAACATTTGCGAAAAGAAACGCAAATCTACTTTGGAAATGTGCTGATCTCAAAATTCTTCAAAACCAAATAGAGGAAAGGTAAAGTATAGTACAAACTAGAAAGCCCCAAAAAAAAGTTAGAAAAGGAATGTGAGTAGCACAAACTAAACTGAATATAGGCATAGTAGTAATTATGCCAATGTGTAATCTATAAAAGCTAAAATCACAGATCTGCTCTTCCAGGGTATCTGGGGAAGGGAATGACATCTCTGATGTTGTCGATGCCAGTGGCGAAAAGTATCATTCGCTCGAAGCCTAAGCCAAATCCACTGTGTTTTACTGTCCCGTACCTCCTCAGATCAAGGTACCATTCGTATGGCTCGGAAGGCAACCCCATCTCAACAATCCTGCAACAAAAGACATTGTCCCAGAGGAAGGAAAAAGGAAAACTTATCAGTACAAAAGTGACAACTTCTAACCACAAAATAAGCAAAAACAAATGTAATTTGTCAATCGTCATTAAAATGTGAAACATTGAGGTACATCGCTCTTACCTGTCCTGAATTTTATCAATTCGCTCCTCTCTTTGGCTTCCACCAATCAACTCTCCCACCTGCAAATATGACACAAAAATATCAGAATATAAGCAAAGGATACACAAAGAACAGCACACCAAACATCAATAAGTTTGTGGAAGCAACGCAAAGTTTAAAATGCACAATAGGTTATTCCTTACCTTTGGAACAAGGACATCCATAGCTGCCACTGTCTTGTTATCATCATTGACCCTCATGTAAAATGCCTTGATATCTTTTGGGTAATTGTACACAACTACAGGCTTCTGGAATTCAACCTCTGTCAAGTATCTGTACAAACATACAACTAAATGCTTAAGTACACACAATGTAAGCAGAAAGAAAGCCCAAAGACACTTTTGCATACCTCTCATGCTCGGAGGACAAATCAATGCCCCATGTAACTTCATTCTCAAATTTCTTTCCACCACCCACAGCCTTCTTTAACAGTTCGACAGCTTCTGTGTATGTAATGCGTGCAAAAGGAGTTGATGAGACCATTTTTAGACGATCAATACATCCTTTATCATAAAGCTTAGCCATCAATTCCATATCATCAAAACACTTCTCAAGTAGCCACTTGCACATGTATTTCACATATGCCTCTGCACAGTTCATGTCATCCTGCCAAAGACACAAACTCTTGAAATGACTGACAGATCACTTAAAAGGAAAGAGAGAAGATAAAATAAAATAAAAAATCCATTTAAAGAAGAAAGTAAGAGAATCCAATACTATTGTCCGTTCACCACAAATGCAAGCTCACAATCCAGAGGGGTTAAGATGATAAACAGCACATTATTGAAAGGAAGAGAATCCAATACTATTGACCGTCCACCACAAATGCAAACTCATAATCCAGAGGGGTTAAGATGATAAACATAAACAGCACATTATATACGTAAGCGGGAATGTTCCTTAGTCGAGAACAAAACATGTGATGTATTTCTACTAAGAGTAAAACCAAAAAAAGCATGTGAAAGAGCTATTCAACTACCCTATACTAAAATTGAATGTAAACATTACATCCTTTCACGTGAATGGCATTGGAATGTGGAGTTCTGTGAACCATCTCCCTGCAAACTCATCACATTATAGCACTCTGTTTTCACTCATGGTGGATATCATATAGACAACCAAATTACCAAAACATTTAATTAAATTGGTTTAATGAACACGTTATATTGGCATATGTCATCCGACTAAACTAACAGTACAACTGCAACCAGTAACACCAAAATATATATAACTAACTACACATAAGTAATATACCTTAAGATCCGCAAATGCAATTTCAGGCTCTATCATCCAGAACTCAGCCAAATGCCTTGAAGTATGAGAATTCTCAGCCCTAAAAGTCGGACCAAATGTATACACACTACTAACAGCACAAGCGTACGTCTCCACTTGCAATTGACCTGACACGGTCAGAAAAGCTTGGCGTGCAAAAAAATCCTGCCCATAATCAATCTTCCCGTCCTTTTGAGGAATTCCAGGTTTAAGATTCAATCTCTCCTCTAGCTTTGCAGCACTCTCCTTAGCCTTAGTCAATTCACCAACAGCAGCAGTAATCTCCTGCTTACTTGCTTTCACCTTTTTCAAATTCGCCACAGCTTCCCCTTTCTCCTTCACAACATCCTTTGATTTGTCTACATCAGCCTGAGATGGTGGTGGGGTCTTAATTAACTCCTTCTCGATCCTTTCAGCCTCATTGATCAACGTAGTAACTTGAAACATTTCACCAGCACCTTCACAATCGCTAGTTGTAATAATAGGGGTGTGAATGTATAAAAACCCATGCTCTTGAAAAAATGAATGCGTAGCAAAGGCCAATGCGTTGCGAATCCGAGCTACCGCAGAAATCTAACAAAATTTCAAGTACAACAATCATTAATGCCTAATCACACATCAAGATTTTCCCAAAGAATAAAAATGCCAGTACATTCCACTTCAATTACCGTGTTAGTCCTTGGCCGGAGATGCATGTGGTCTCTTAAGAACTCCAGAGTGAGCTTAGTCTTCGGAATTGGATACTTCGCTGGGTCCACTGGTCCCACGTGGATGACACTTTCAACCCGCAGCTCAACCTTCTGCTTCGTCCCTTCCGGCGGAACTTTCAATACTCCTTCAACGGAAACGCAGGTGCCGGTGAGGACAAGTGGACTTAGATCCGCCAACGTTGCTTCGACGATAACCTGGAGGTTAGTTGCGCAAGATCCATCGTTCAGCTCCAGAAATGCAAACGCTCCTTTCCCTTGCTCCCTCCCGGTTTTAACCCACCCACCAACTCGAACGCGCTCTCCTGCAAGTCCCAATCCGCCGTCGGGTCGGGTAACGATGGATCTGATCGGAACCCGGTCAGAGAATGGATGTTTGAGGGACATGGCGGATGACGATGCGCTGTCGTTTAGCGATGTGGCGGCGAGCTCTGACACTGGCGGCGCTGCAGGATCTGCCATTGGTGATGGCTGCAACGTCTGCGTGGGGGAAGAAACGAAAATGGTTGTGTGTGTTGGAGATATGGTGAGGTGTACTGAATTACTGATAAACCCTAATTCAATTTTATATGGGGGGATGATCTGGTGGTGCAGGGAGTATGGTAGGATTTGGATTGTGTTGTGTTGTGTTGCTGATGTGCGATAGTAGTTGATGATTTATTCACGGTTAGGATTTGTAGCACGGGGGAGCGTTGAATTCTAGTAGTAGACTGTTTTTGTGAGGTTTGTAAATTGGAGGGAACAAATTTGATGGGAATCTAGTTGGATCCTAACGCATGGTATTTCGGACATCTTCATTAGTGGCATGGAATCTGATTTGTCCGAAGAACCATATTGTTGACCAATTAGAAACTTCTATGCTCAATAACTATTTTTTTTTCTGAATAAAATGATTATCTAATACACATTCTAAGATTTGTTTGGGTATATTTTACGCAACCTTATCACATATAAAATGTTGCATAATTATTTTATGTGTTACGTAAAGATTCATAATGTATCACTTTTTATTATTGTATTTCCATTCATGTATAGTTGTCGGGTTTTTTTAGTCAAATTTGTTTGGAAATATTGTTATCGGTAGGAATCGAATAAACCCATCAAATATTTATCGGCAAGAATGAAAAACTTACTAAAATACACCTAAAAGATTAATATTTAATTATTCTTTAATTTTTATAAGACAATCGTAAAAGACAACTATGGCATATACTATGATTGTTACATGTTCTAAGATTGCGATAGGTAAGACACATAAATTGTAACTATTATAAGAAGAAAAACTCTTAGTTACATGAAAATTAGTCGAGTTTTATCATTTTCATATTAAGTTATATTTAATTATTATTACGTATTATTTTTTTTATATGAAAAGATATCGAGTAATGAGGTACCCCTCATATACTTAAAGGTCCGTTTACTTGGGAGAATTCTGAATTTGAAAATTTGCTGTTTTTTTAAATTTCGAGAATTTTCTTTTCATTCTGAAAACTAAAAAACGTGTTTACTTCGCGCTTATTTTCTGATCAGAAAAACTGGAGAACGCGTTTACTTCGCACTGTATGTAAGAATTTCCTTATCTAAAAACTGAAAAACGTGTTTACTTCGCGCGTTTTCATTTTTTATGGAAAACCGAAAATATTTGTAATGAAAAGAAGAAATCATTTGAAAATTTAATAGTCATTTTAAAAAGGAAAAACTTATTAAATATAACATCAATCTTCTAATATTGCATTTAAATATTGTAATTCATATTCCTACACGGAAATAAAAGCAATCTACTAATATAGTAATTGATGAAAAAATTACATAGCAAACGTACTCCACTTGACTCGTTTTAATCAACATAAACGACCAAACGCAAATAATCAACAATACATGTTTTAAGGATATAAGGAGCTGGATAACAACAGTTTATGTTAGTCATCAGGCTTCCACAAGCCTGGAAGGATCATCATCGTCAGGACAAAAGCAACAAATTGAAATGAGTAATCCAATCACAAATTTACCATGGCGAATTTTTGAAAGAGCTATATGAAGGTAAAAGTTAGAGTAGTGTTAAAAAAGATTTAAAGATGATCATTTTTTAGAATTATATGATGGTTTAGGACGCAAATAGCAAACTAATAAGAGTAACAACTATACATGATGGCACAACCCCCGCAACGAAGAGCCAACTCATAATTCATTACGTTTTCCCACTATTTTACGATGACAAGCTGTAACGCTGTCAAAATATGAACACAGATGTACTTAAGAAGATGGTATCGAGATTCCATCTGGCTTCAAAAACCTCTGTGCACCATCAAGACACTCGGGTGAGAGTTCATTATCACTGAAAGAACCCAGCAATTCACTGACCTGAAGAACAGCAAAAGAAAGGCTAGGAAATTAGGCCACAGTTACAGGGATTTACAAAAAGTATCCATGTATGCACCTCAAAACATACTGGTATTACCATGATATCAGCTCTCAGGAGCATCCCAGTAGCGCATATCACAAGATATTATGGTGACGATTCCTACCCAACTTTCTAGCTTAACTAAACGCTGGTGGAACAAATAGACCCTTTGTCTGAGCAAGTGACCCAATATGGATAAACAGAAACACCAACTGGCAATGGTAAAATATTTTCACAAACAGACTGTAACATAATAACTACCATCTGCAACTTACATGAAGTGTGACCACTGCATTGTGATTTTTCTCCACAGCATACACCTTTAGCTTGCGTCCAGTTTCTTCAGCTGCCTGCAAGCAATTACAATGAAGAACAAGACACTGATTACAACCAAAACCAATACAAGTTGTGATCGCAGAAGGCAAGGAGATGAACCTGCAGTGATGCCCGCACAAGAGGTACACATCCATCTCCAACAACCATCAGTACCTTCCCAATATCGAGAAAAAGATGCAACAAACTTGTGAGTAACTAACATCTTAGAGATTTACTGAATGTGCTGCAAGGATATAAACAAAAACATGCAAGTTGACTGAAAGCAAACAAATGTGATAAAAATAATGGTAATAGTTTCATTGCTTACAGTGGTTGTACTAGCTTTTTCAGCAGGGACCCTGTCAAGCAAGGCTTTACAGATTGCCCTTTGGTAAAAACAAAAACATAGAGAATTATTCTATTACCAATGAGAATGCAAGAGGTGTACGATATTGAAAATTCAAATGCGCTTCTAGAAAGATGACAAAGAAAAATTATGATGCTCAAACATCAAGACACCTCTAATGCTGTGGTGTGAACAGATTTCGTACCACTTTACAGCCAACCCAGAAACATCACCAGCTACATCATCAAGCTGCTGTAGGACAATATTGGACAGCTTAGTGGTCTTATAAGACAAGTAGTGATACATTTCAACGTAACAACTTTACCTTGCCAGAGTTTTCCTTGTTTCCGACGATAGTTTGACAAGCTAGCCTCCACGATTCAGGTTTCTACACAATTAGAGAGCAGCTCAGCAATTAGTCCAAATCTTTTATGAATCCAGGTTTTCCCACTTGCGTAGAACGTGGTTCTATCACCAAACCACAAGATCCTAAGTCCTAAGTCCATGCTTAATTCCCAAGTCCAAACCCTTATCCAGCAATTTGACTGTGTTTTAACAATTTATGGAAATTGCAATTTTATAAGTAAATTTCAGTCCTAACCTTTTTCAGATACCGGAGTTCGGTGTTTGTTCTTTCATTTAAAAGATCCTTTCCGTCCAAAATCTGCACATCAAGAAGAAGAAGAACAACAATAGGCCACATTTTCAAGTTCAGCAGATATGATGTTCCAAAACACATATTCTGGTCTTTGATTTGTTTTGTTACAGAATTGGTCAATCAAAATAACTTTCTATCATAATTCAATGTCACTGTAATTGGAACTGAATTCCATACTGGCTGGAATTGAAATACACCAAAGATCAAAATCACCATACACCTAGTGGGTGTCTAAGTGGAGCAAATCTGGAGTAATTTATCCAACATCATGTTTGTCGGGCGTGGGAAAACGGTTCAAACTGTGTTCATCAATGAAACTACTGCAGATCCTGGATATTAAAAGGAATGAAGGAAAACTAATTAGCAAAAGATGTTCAAGCTCTTTGATTGTAAAAGGCCAAAAACCACCTATGTCCAATACTTACCTGTAATACACAACAAAATCCCACCCAACGACATCCATCCTCCTCTTTGAGTTTTCTTCAAAAACTTGTACATGTAATAGGGGGATAGAGCTCGATACACCTGAGGATTCCAGTGTACGATGTTATATATCCCGATGGCACTGATGCAGAAAAGCCATGTAAGAACCATCGGTGCAAACAAGAATCCGACCCTGTGGGTGCCATAATGTTGAATAGCAAACAGGCCTATCAGTACAATGCACGCAACTGGAACTTCTATATCTGCAACATTAACAAATTTTCAGGAAGTAGTACCAAAGTAAGAAGTTACTCTACATTATAGCTGCATGGAAGGAGAAACTATATCTGTGATAAGGAACATGACAAGAAACATGGCAGCTAGAATTAGCAACAGATGGAAAAACATTATCCATGGTACAAACAATGGCATTAATGATACAAGATCAAAGCAGCAGTCCATTCTGTAGGGTAAAAAGAACTATTAAGTTAATATTCCAGAAAGCTTTTGAACCTTTAGGATCAAGTAAGAAATTACACTACATTTATCTCTATACATGGATTATAAAACAGTCAGCTACAAGAGATTTTTTTTTTATGTTCGTTGGTTTTTGTTCAACAACAGGTTTTTTGCATTCTTACCAAGCCAAGAAGAAGGTGGGATTTTTATAGTCATAAACAATAAATTAAGAAAGTCTTCAACAGGGTTTATGATAGCGTGCTTTCCTTCGCCGAATGAGACACGTGGAACCATCAAAAAAGAAATTAGAATGTTCCAAAGGATGGCAATTATGTGCAGATGGATTAGGCAACCCAAATTAAATTAAGGTTATAACAAGCTCAGCATCAAATAGACATGCAATTACTTCCATGGTCCTACCCAGTCAGCACCAAACCTAACCATTGTAGGAATGACCTGCCAGCCATTATTACAAAGCCAAACAACCAAACAACAGCCTTGCTGACAATAACAGATTTGTTGTGAAGACAATGAGGTCTTCTCTCAACAGGTGGTAAGGGATTTACTTCTTAGTCTCAACTTTCTTAGGGCCTTCAATATATTGGTTGACATCCATTAAAGGACTTTACTCACTGAAGTCATGGAAATTTGAAGCATTCTAGGCCAAAAGCAACAACATGGGATTACCACTGGTAAATCCATGAATAAAAACCTATTATTGGACTCCTAAAAATGAAAAACATTTAGTAGCACAAATTAACACAATATGATTTTAGTATATATTGTAGAGATGACGGCTATATTATGAGATTTATGAAGCAGCATGAGCTGCAAAAATAAGAATAAGGGGAAACCTAGGCATAAACAATAGAATATTAGGCAAATAGAGAGGAAAAAATCCTAGTTAGATCTGGTTTGCAGGTTTGGCAATGAACTCCAGCCATCAAAAGGCATTTCTGCAGGCAACAATATTTCCAAAAGGGTTGATTCTGAACAAACAGGAATAAACCAATAAATACGGAAACGAACAAATGAAAATCAATTACAACTAAATCAAGAAAAAGGAAAAGATCGAACCTTTCGGTACAAGGAAAGCAAGTGACGGCAAGAAAAGATGGAACCTAGGGTTATTCAAGAAACAGAGAGGAAGAAAAGTAGATTATTCAAGAAACCCTAAACTGATTTAATCATAAACAGAGAGGAAGAAAACTGGCACCTAGGGTTTCGGTAGGTGGTGGAGGAGCAGCAGCCGAGACCGAGAGCAGTCGGACGGAGCCGAGAGTGGAGAAGAAGGCCGGCGTCGGAGGGAGAAGAGAAGAGGAACGCAAGAAGAGGAAGAAGATGAAGAGGAACGTGAGCTGATGAAGAGGAAGAATGAGGACGAAGAACGTGAGAAATGGTGAGGGGTAAAAGTGTATTAAAAAAAGTTTCATTTAATTCCCAATTCAGACAACCGAGTTTTCATTTGAAAACTAGCTTTGTAAAAGCAAAAAATAATTTGAAAACAGGTTTTTTTTGGGTGTTTTCAAAACTTACACATGAGTTTTTATTCTGAAAATTTTTGTTTCTATTTTCGAAATGAAAATAGCGCGAAGTAAACACATTTTCAAAAAAAAAGTCCAGTTTTTAAAAAACTGGAGAATTTTTGGGAAAATTCGCTGAGGTAAACAGGTCCTAAAATTTTATAATTGTAATTATAGTATCAAGATCCACAATACGGCGCCGTGGAACAACTAGTGTTTTCATTAAATACAACAAATTCAAGTAGAATTTGAGGCAGAAACGTAAGAGTAAAAAGCTGACACTAGGATTGAAGGAAACAACAAAATGACAGAATTGTCAATTGATACAAATGTTGTCAATACAACAGGTCTGTAAAGAGGAACAGATTATTCAAACTTCAAACATAAAACAGAATCATAGATATTGCATACTATAAAACACAAAACACACAGCTTGACAAGTACTCATGACCCTGTCATTTTTATTATGAGATCCATGATCAAAAGGAAGGCTGCTTAGAGTTCAAAAGCAGAAGAAGTTCAGTAGAGTCGCTTGCAGATTGCGATCCCATCACCCAGAGGAGCATGTGATAGTTGGATTCGAGGATCGGCAGCTATCGATTTGTTGAATTCGAGCGTAAACCTTCTGTCTGGCCGGAAGAACTCCAGAGTAGATTCCTCATCCAATGCAACTGATCCTCCCCATAGTGTGTTATCATACACAACTATGCCACCAACTTTCAATAGTTTCATCAGCCGCTCATGGTAGTTCAAGAAGTTGACCTTGTCCGCATCAACGAAAGCAAAGTCGAAGCTGCCTACATTCGCTTTCTGCAGAAAACATTCCATGAACAACATCAGAGATCTTATATTACACGACCAATATCGGTACATTCGGAAATGTATATATATATAATCCTTACATCTTCTAGTAGCTTGTCGAGGACTGGCAAAGCCTTAGATTCTATGAAGTCAATTTTGTGCGCGACACCAGCTTTTGTTATAACTGGTAACCCTATCTCGTAAGTCTCGCGATTCGTATCAATAGCTGTAATCTGTAGGGATCGATGTATTAAATGAGATATCCATGTAACCACAAAGATAATAATAACATGATAAATGTGCAATGCAGAAATGAATACTTTAATTTCTTTACCTTGCCATCCTCAGGAATTGAAAGAGCGGTGAGGAGAAGGGAGTATCCAGTGTAAACTCCCACTTCAATGGTCTTTTTTGCATTCACTAGCTGCAAAAGCATGGCGATTAGCTGACCAGCATCCGGTGCAGCACCCATTACAGCCCTGCAGAACAAAATGCTCATTAATCCTTAAATAAGAAGTCAGAAAAAGACACGTTCTCTCATTTGACAGGAGCAGAGTTTCCAAAAATCGAATGTCCAATTGTTTTCGTCAGGTTATAGTTAACCAGTATAGTATGAAAGTGAGGAAAGTAGGTCTGATAAACTCAGATTTACAGTGATTGATCATGTGAAATGGCATCAAGAACAACAATAAGCTTATAATTTAGTGGTAGTACTTATGCCGGAAAACAAGAGAAAGGATTATGTCTCGAGTTCGAGTCCTTTCCCGATCGAGAATAAAATGAATTAGAGTTGTAAAAAATAAGGATATACTACCCTGTGTGAGCAGCAGTAACATATCTGAGGTCCTTGAGTGCCTCTGGCTCACGTGGGAACACACTTGTTTCCAGAATATACTGTAATGTCACCCAAAAAACAAAAACAAAAACAGTTGAAAACAATAAAACCAGACCAATCCTGTCTTTAATTATTACTGTCACACCAAAACTATATAATACCTTGTACAGCTCTGCAGTCCTTAACAATCCTGTCTTCATTGCAAAGCAGTTGAATTGAATCCTAATAGAGGAGGGAAATCAGTAGTAGTTGATAATTAACTTGATATTTCCCTTTTATAGTGGTTTTTCATCCAAAAGCAGTTGAGTATGGTCATACTTCATTTCGTCATCGCTCACGTAATTGGTGTAGGCCTAGGACGAAATTACTATTTAGCAAGATGCGAGGCATGGAAAATGCATTCCATGCAGCAATGCGAGGCCTAATTAGAGTAAAAGATGCGTTTATCACCTCATTAAGTTTGACAGTATACTAATAAAATATGCATGGGTATGACTGTATGACAATGCGATTCCGGAAAACAAATAAATAAATACGAGTATGACTGTATATGACACTGCGATTCCGGAAACAAATAAATAAATATAGCTTTCTTGAAAATTACTATTTTACAATTACGTCCATACGAAGTAGGAAGTTACATTTATGAATCTTAATTTTTTTTATAGGAGATTAATTTCATTCGAGTTTGTCGCACCCCTTTTTCGTAGAAAATGAGTTTAAGGTTCGGGACGGATGCTAAGTATAAATGGATGCTTCGCATAATGCAATGAAGTCGTCACCCTATTTTTCTAAGGTTTAGGGAACCTAATGTCATGGCATAAAAATAAAAACTAAGGCACATATGGTTTAAACCAAAAAACGAAAGTTCGAGGTCGTATTATGGATTTGAGAAGGTGTTAGGCACCCAAGTCACATCCTTAAAAAGGTTACCGGTAAAAAAGTGTTTAAAAATATTTTAGCACGTAAATTAGCCCTCAAAGGTGACGTTACATCTTAGCATATTTCGTCGGGACATGTCATTTCCGATCGGGACCGAAGGACGGGGTTACCGTTTGTTCGTTATGCTAGAGCGGACGTTCCCCCTTTATATCATTGGACTATGCTAGAGCGGACGTTCCCCCTTTATTTCATATGAGCACATAAATAATTAAAACATGACATAATCATTATTACTCCCTCCTGCTTTATATAACTGACGTTTTCATCCATTTCACTTGGATTAAGGTGGGTCTTGTTTGAGCCCAGTATTTTATCGGTGTGGGCCACACAACACAACTTTTTGTACCAACCATAGCTTCTTCTTCTTCATTCCAAGACCGTGTCTGACAAGCGCAAGGACTAGAAAAGTAAAATCACTGTGCTTAGCAGTGCTTAGCACACACAAAAAGACCAAGGCAGGGCTAGAAAAGTAAAATCACTGTGCTTAGCAGTGCTTAGCACACACAAAAAGACCAAGGCAGGGCTAGAAAAGTAAAATAACTGTGCTTAGCACACGCACAAAGACCAAGGCGTCATTTAAAAGGGACGGTGTAGAATCCCTCCAGCGTCAGTTATATAAAGCTGGAGGGAGTATCATACAAGCATTTGATTAAACATGGCATAAACATATCATTTAAATTATACAAGCATTTGATTAAACATGGCATAAACACATTATTTAAAGCATACAAATTTTTCATGCAATTTAAATATATCCTAAAAGCATATGAACATTTTTCATCATTTTAAACACAAAAATAAACATATGAACATTTTTATTCATTTTAAACATGTTATCAATGCATACAAGCATTTTAATTAATTTAAACACGTTATCAAAGCATACAAACATTATGCACAATTTCGACAAAAAAAAAAATGGGACGGGCCCCACATCAAAAATTTGGACATTAAAAAATGGGTTTGACTTTAATTTAAAACGATGGGTCAAAGCCCACCACCTTTTCTTTCTTTCTCACCTTTTCCCGCCAACCTTACCTTCTTCCTTCTTCTTCTGCACCAAGCCGGCCACCATGGCCAAAAACTAAGCTTTCAAACCTCCGCCATTCTTACCCAAAATGGCCTCAATAATTATGGTATCAAAGCAGTAAATCAAAGCAACAAAAACATCAAGTAAAACAAGTCCAAAACAGTGGCAATTTTACAAGGAAAGATTAAACCATTTAACATGCATATATAGTCATTAATTACTCAAAGCATCATGCAATTAAATTGAGGCAAGGAAAGCATTATTAACATGAAAACTAAGCATATTAGGCAAGTTTTAACAATTTATTCATGCATTAGGAGGATAAATGAAAATTAAAGAGAGAAGCTAGGGAGAGAAACTTACTTGTAGGGAGAGCAATTTGTCAAGAAGGTAGTGCAAGAAATAGAGATTAAGAGGAAGATTTTTGTGCCCTTGATTTGTTGTGTGAAGCTCTCTATTTATAGAGTTGAAATTTTATGTCGGTTGAGCTTTGTGTGGTTGAGAATGAGCAAGTATGAGCAAGTTTGGGTATGTGGCTGTGTTGGAGGGTTAGATTGAATTAAATGGCATTTATGTGGTATTTATTCTATTTTTGGGCACGAACGAAATATTTTTGGTGCGAGCGAAGTTGCTCGAAAATGAAAATAAATCCGAACCGAGAAAACCACGACGTGTTC
Source organism: Viola odorata (assembly GCA_963691705.1). Taxonomy (NCBI): domain Eukaryota; kingdom Viridiplantae; phylum Streptophyta; class Magnoliopsida; order Malpighiales; family Violaceae; genus Viola; species Viola odorata. Next base: position 5,390,690 of record OY829546.1, read on the forward strand.
TTAGTTAGAATATTTGTTACACTTTATAATTTTTTTAAAGAAACATGATTATGTCCATGTATGATCCTCAAGAAAAAGAATGTGTGTTCTTAGTTATTACATTCCAAAAAGTTACCATAAACACCACTTTAATGAAAAGTATTAATCTATATACATATTTTTTTTACCATAAACCCTCACTTCAAACAGAAAACAAATCAATTTTGTCAAACATTAATTTGTATTAACAAAATATTTTTCATTACTAAAAGTACACTGATCGTCAATCAAATACAGAATTTATAGTGCCTGAAAATGTGTGTGCACAAGAGATAAAGTGTACAGTGGCAGTCAGAGTCGAACACAGGGATTGTGAGAAACTGATCTAAGGTCTTGAATGTATTCGGGGGAGAAGAGCACAAAGAGTAACAATCAGGGGGGGGGGGGGGGGGGGGGGGGGGGGGGGGGTTTACTTGGCCAAACAGATTGGCCAAGGTAGATTTCGGGAGCTAACAATTTTTACCTAGGAAAGCAATATTCGGGGTCTCGAATGTCACGTTCGAGGTCCCGAATGGTAAAATAAGCAAATCAGTGAATAATTCCAGAAATAAAATAAATCAGAAACAGATGCAGAAATATCAACGCAGGCGTGAAATAGAACAAGGGTGAAATAAATACAAATAATCGGATGGAGAAAGGGTTCTTAGCAAAGGCATTCTGGGTTGCATTCGGGACCAGATCGTCATCAGCTCAAGGGTATTCTATTCAAGACGTCATAGAAATGACATGGGGACCAGATTCCTCGGATATCCCCTACTTTTCTCTTAAGAGAAACTACCCCCCGTTTCCACATATGAGGTAGTCTTGACAGTTTGCCATCCCTCCAGGCACGAATGCGGGAGGGTCATACTCAAACTGCCCATGAAGCTAAGAAAAGACAGATCTAGAGCTAAAATCCCTCAGTTTGTCAGGCTCGTGACCTAGCCCTAATCAACTACCCAACCTATCTATTCGAGACCACTTTGACACAGTCAAGACTAAACAGATGCCTACTTGCTCATGCAACTTTCCTTCCGTATTCATCACATAAATGGCAGCATTTACACAAAATAATAATCAGTTGATCAGACCTCAAATTAATTCATGCAAAGATGTAATTAAACCGATGAATAGTTGAATATAGCATCAAGAATATATTAAGCACATTTAGGCCTCGAATCTGTCCTTGCAACCCTTGAATCAGCCTTGCTAAGAACTAAGAATTTAGCTACTCATGCTCAAAGATAAATAAATAATAATTAAAGAAAGCATAACAAGTAAGTAAATAGATTAAGGGAAGAAGACTTTGTTACTAAATTCCGTTTGAAGCCCGGCGGCAAGAGTTGAGGATGCTAACAAGACTAATGAGAGAAACTAGAGAGAAGTCTAAGAAAACTAAAACTAATGATTCTAAAATTATATTATCAAGTAGGTGGTGTCCTAAACTACTCTTGGATGCTCTTTATATAGTAGAGCTCCAAGCACAAAATATCTACTGCCAAAAACTAGGGACAAAATGCATTAATTGAAAGCCTAAGAAAGTGGATCCATGTTCCTTAAAGCACAAAGCTGAAAAAGCATAAAGCTGTCTGATTTTTCCAGCTTTGGGCAGGTCTGGATTGGGCTCAAGGGCTGACTTGGTCAGAGCGGTAGGTATTTGGTGGTCAGTGCAGACTGCAGGAACAGTGTCAGAGGAGGCACATGGAAGCTCTGGCGAGATGACACGTGGAAATGTCATTCTTCGCCCTTCGGGGTCCCGAATGGTGAATCCGATTCGGGACCTTGAACGCTGTTTTGGACTCGGGACCTCGACTCTGGGTTTTGAAGCTCAAAACTGCACAAAATGCCCTAAAAATGCATCTTTTCGCATAAACTCCCATTTTAGGCCTAAATCTGCAAAAGTAATGAAAACAAGGGTAAATTAGCAGAATCATGCCTTAAATGGGTGAGAAAATGGGGAGAAAATCATACATAAAAACGTGCTATCATACACTTATCAAATTATTTTGCTGTTCATAAATTAATTTATATGATTTCGTTATCTAATAAAAATATACTATAACTTTTTAATACCTTATGTGAGTCAGATGAAGTAAAGTTAGCCAAGAAAAACAACAAAGATATACTTAAATCCTGACCAAAAAATTTAGAAATTTAAATTAATATTTTATTAACTAGGGGTGTTCATCGGTCGGTACGGTAATTTTACCGTATAAAAATTTCGGTATTCGGTATACCGAATTAGAAAAATTAAATACCGTACCATAGTTTCTATTGATCGATATCGTTACCATATTACCGAAATAATTTCGGTACGGTATTACGGTAATACAGAATAACATACAAATAAATAAAAAGTTCCGATTTTCGTTTAGGTATCAAAGCCATTTGCTGTAAACCGCAAACTAATCAAATTAAGTGTATTTGATCCATGAAATCCAATCCCAGCTATTAAATACGGAACACACAACATAGTGTGGCAGCAAACATCATAAAAAGACTAATTAAGCAAAGGAAAAAACAAAATCAAACACAAAAAATCTCCCTAAAGCAGCAGGGCCAAGGTACAAGACAACAATCAGAGTACTGAAACAGTGTTGTCAATAAAAAACAACAAAACATAAAAATGCTCAAGACGGCCATGGAGGCTTACCGGGCAGCAACAAAGGAAAGGAGGTAGCTGGGTTCTGCCTGGTGGTGTTGCTGCTTGTGCTCGCGTCGCGCTTAAGTTTTAGGGTTTAGGTTGTAGTACATTTCAATAAGATGAGGGGAGTCGATAGAGAAGGAGAAAGCAGGGAAGAGCTTAAGATAGTGTTTGGCATTCTAAGGCCCCCTTTGGGGTTGAGGTTCTACTTGGAAAGCTCTTTTCCAAATAGAAAAAGCCAAGCAATGGTGTTTGGTAACACCATGCTCATTGGGCTTCTCAAGAAGCCAGGTTCTAGTTGAAGGCACAAACAGGCACAAAAGCCAGCTGCACGGGCTGGAGCAAATTGCTCCAGTGCAGACTGTGCAGGTGCGTTTGCACCTTTATTCTTCTTCTTTTTTTTTCTTTTCATTTCAATTTTATTTTTTTACTCTATATAATAGAACAAAATAAATTAAAAACTAGCACAATAAAATTTTCATCTCAAGATAAGTAATTCTAGATCCACTTTTCCTATTTTTATTAATTTTTTAAAAATGGGTTTTATGCCCTTTATGGTCATTTTACATTCCAACTATAGTTTTAACCGCAATTATTACCAAACACCATAAAACAACTTCTTGTTTCCCACCGCACTTTTCCGGAAGTACTTTCCACACTGCACTTTTCCAGAATCACTTTTCCAACTAGAACCGGAACGTCAAACAGGCACTAAGTTGGGTTGGGTTGGGTTGAATTGGAAAAGTTGGCATTGAATGTTTGGCGTTAAGGGTTTAACCCAGCTTTTTAGAAAGTTGGCTTCCTGGAACGGGTTTGTTAGGCACTTTGCTTGGCTTTCTTGACTGCACAAATTTCCTGCAGTGGCAAAGCAGCTCTCTCTTAATTTTTTTTTTCCATTTTAATTTCATTTTTTTACTTTATATAATAGAACAAAATAAATTAAAAACTACCAGAATAAAATCTCCATCTCAAGATAAGTAATTCTAGATCCACTTTTACTATTTTTATTAATTTTTAAAAAATGGGTTTTATACTCCAACTATTTCATTTTTATAGTTTTACCAAACACCAAAAACAACTTCTCGTTTCCCACAACACTTTTAAGAAATGTTTACCAAACAGCATACTAGCTTTTCCAGAAGTACTTTTGCCACAACACTTTTCGGACTAGAACCGGAACGTTAAACAGACCCTAAGGCTGGACCCGCTTCAATTATTGGAGTTGGAGCAAGGATATGGGCTTAGCCTATATCAAAAACACAACTTCGGCAGGTACGGTATTACCGTATCTGCAAATTTGGATACCATACCGTACCGAACAAAGTTCGGTCGGTAATTCGGTATACCGAACAGTAAAAGTTCTAAAAAAAATACCGATCGAATAGAGTAAATTTTGGTACGGTATTACGGTAATTTTGGTTCGGTCGGTATTTGCACAGCCTTAAGTGAGGGTTCTTTTAACCAATAATTGTGCATTAAACAAAAAGTTTAAAAATTAAAATTATTTTTTATTAATTGTGAGAACATATTAATTTGTTTGGGCCGCACACAGAACACGCTCGATTAAACTAGGCCAGAGAAAGCCCAAAAGAAGTTGGACCATTTATTAGTCCACTTCAATCTTTTCGGTCGGCCTATAGAATTACGGCATTATATATTACTCACCAAAACCCTAGCCCTAGATTTCTCATTCGCTGCATATCAAGCTTGAAGCATTTTCAGAGAGCAACACCTCCTCCAAGCAGCAGAGCAGCAACAACAGCCACAATGGGTAAATCATTATTCCTGAATTTCTTAGATCATTCATCTCCATGAGATTTGGCTAATCGTTCTTCATTTTCTCACTTGATTTGATATGGTTTTACAGGTAAGGTTCACGGATCCTTGGCTCGTGCCGGTAAGGTCAGAGGCCAGACTCCTAAAGTGGCGAAGCAGGACAAGAAGAAAAAGCCACGAGGCCGTGCTCACAAGAGGATGCAATACAACCGCCGTTTTGTCACCGCAGGTGATTATTGTTGCCTCCTCCTCGCATTCTGACCATATTTTCGTGTGTTTAGTCTTTAGTCCTAAGTAATTGCGATGTTTTAGGCTATGTTGCTTTGTCGTGTTCTCTTATGCTTATGAGCAGTTGTTCATCTTTTATGCACTTAAGGAAACCCATGTTGTAGTTTGAACAATAAATGAATTTCTTTCAGGATGCTATGCCTATTGATTTTATTGAGTAATGTGTACTGATTGTTTCTTGTTTTTCAACAATATTCCATGTTTAGAAAAATCAATTTTCCTGGTAAAATCTATGCTATAGAGTTGTTTTGCATCATTTTTCCTAATTTTAAATAGGCATTTGTAGTTTAAATTCCTTCCATCTTAGATTAGTTAACCTGGCCTGAGAGATCAGTGATTTTGCTTGGATTTGTTATCAGTATTCGTGGATGTTGATGACAATCAGCTTAATTGATTTGGTTATCTCTGTTGTTTGCAACAATGACTACATGTACTTCTGTTTAGTTGGTCTAATTGTATGTTGGATTGATAGAGTATGAATCAGTATAACACCTCAAGAAGAGTGTAGTTGTTTGATGTGATGCTCTGTTAGTGCAATCATTCTCTGCTACATTCTCTGTCTTCTCTCATTCTTAATAATGTTCAAGTTTTTGACATTGTGTTGTGATAAATCTGAACTTTTAGTCATAATGCCATTCTATTTTGAATGACTTGTATCAAAGTTTTAACTATTGGTTTCATGTTTCATTGCAGTTGTGGGATTTGGCAAGAAGAGAGGACCTAACTCATCTGAGAAGTAAACAGCTTGAAGGGATCAAGTTCTTTTAGTCATGTAGGGGAAATTGATGTTTGGTGTTTGGACGAATTTTCAATGTTTAAAAGTATTATCATACTGGCTTTAGTTTGAATTAAGTATCAAACTTTGTTAAGCACTTACTCTTTTTGTTAATCAAGGATGATTTTATATTTTTACCCTGAAGTTCTCTCAGTATTTTTCCGTGGTTGATTTTAATTTCTTCATGTTGATGAGTTTGAATATCCCCATATGAGCTTCCATGAATGATCATCCTTAATTCTTCATTTGTTTGCTCGGTTCTTTGTTCTCGTTCTTTGTTCGTAAAGGGCTCAGTTGTTAATTCTTTGTTCGTAAGTAACTTTGTTCTTCGTGTGAGAATATCTTCTATATAATTTTTTATTGCAAACGGAATTTCAAAGATATGGTGAACAAAAGATTTAGTAATTGCGAATAAAGAGTAGTATTTTCTATCATAGATGGCAGGAAGGCATACAACCTCTTTGGTAATGTAAACAGCAAAACCAAAAAGAGGATAAAAATGGAGTAATCAATCCTCATTTTCTATTACACTTGTATATACCACAATCCAATGTGAAAGGAAATCAAGTTCCACATTTCAAGGCAACTAAAGCCCAAAAAAATGTTTAATCCAATTCCTGTTTGCACGCAGCCACAGGAAAAAACTGAAAAATCAAGAACGATTGGAATCTTCTCCTTATATAGGAAGGAAAAACACTAGATTTCGGACATACTAATCTGTAACACAAAGGAGTCTGCCGACTGGACACCGGAACGAGATTCCTGACGATAACAGGATGCATCTAACAACACCTCTGCACCTGAAACCATTACACCAAAACCATTAACATCTACAAAAATTCACAAGATCAGATAAATATATCAAGACTAGAGGAGTACCGAGCAGGTGGAATTAGCTTTGCAGTATAGAATGGCAGCTTTTAAGCTCTCGTCGCGCTCCTCGTCGCCCATGCTAGTGTAAGAAGCAGGAGAAGCTGTGCCAGAGTGCACACTGCTACTACTCCTTGGACTTACATAAACCCTGCTACTCCTGTTCTTCTTCTGCTGGGGTTTTACATCTGTTGAACCGAAGCACGAGAGGTAGCAGATCAAAAAGTTTCGAATCCTGCTCCTCTTGTTGCAACCAGCTGCCTCTCCTGATGCCATCTGACCAACACGACGACCCATCAAAGAAAAAATTAGAAAGATTGGATCTTCTTTTTTTTCAATGAAGAGAAGAGTAGTGATTATGTGATCAGAATTGGATTTGGAGATGAATGAAGTTGCTATATTTGCAAGAAAATATGAGATTTTGAAAATCCAGCAGCACCCATTTCGTGAATTTATAGGGAAATGTATTAGGGTTGCGTTTATTAAGCAATTTAGGCGTTAATTTTGGTTCATTACGCATGTCACCATTAAAGGTGCCGCTTTGCATAATTTTCTGGTAAAAATGGAAATTGAATTTGTAAATATCTTTATTAGGGTATTGATTTTTATTTCCAGTAAAGATGACAACTCGCTAATTACACGAAACTTAGCTTGATTTACTGGTTTAGTAGTAAACTAATGGCGTGGAATGGTTGCCTGTTTGCAAATAGGTATACGTGGCACTAATGATGGAATACAACACAAAGAAACCGCCCTCCATTTAAAGAAAATGTTCCTAATTTCCATTTTGGATGGGATTTGTGCTTTTTTCCAGTATTTTTATTCACTTTTTTGTACTATATATCAGTAAGAAATAAGGTGAGGATTCCTCCACTACCAAACCAGTGGTGTGCCAACATTGTCCCTTTGAAGTTGGAACTGATTTAAAGGAAAAGAGAAGCACCCAAAAGAAAGTTGGAGCAGAAAGATTGGAAAAAGAGAGACACTTTTTCCACTTTTCCACTTCAAAAAGAAAGTGTATTGGAAAGAATGCTACGGATCTTTGTGGTATTCATCAGTGTATTGGAAAGAATGCTACGCATCTTTGTGGTATTCATCTGTTTCTGGAGTGTTCTCTCGACCCCTTTCACGTAGAAACCTCATCTTATTCAAGCATTGCAGGGTTTCGAAGAAAATTGACTTTCTCAACATGGTTTTCTATATTTGCTGAAGTCGATTTGCTGAAGTCGAATATCAGACCGGATCTCTTAATCAAAAATATGAATGTGAACGAACACCAATATGAAAAATGAGGAGAATCTGCGATAATGCACATTCAAGATGAGCATGCTTGGCTAAAACGATAGATAAGAAATTAAGAATGATCTATTTCTTCTTGTTTTGGAGTTCATGAGATTAATTCATATAGCAATTAGGGACACTTTTTCCCTGATATAATAATGTTAGTTTCTCTTACTAATTTTGCATAGAAAAGATTCAATGTAAACGTTGATTCTTTTTGCGGTAACACATCTCAGAGCTCGTCACGGGCACTTCCTTCCGACAATGTAGCTTCTGGCTGATGTTCCAGGAGATACCTTGTTGCCAATGCTGCGTGTAATGCAGCTCCATAAGGCAACACCTGCTCGTTGAGTTCGTAATGTGGCGAGTGACCAGATGCAAGTGGTCCTTTAGTTTCGTTCTTCATCCCAACGAAGAAGAAGTATCCAGGAATCACTTCTGCGTAGAAGGAAAAATCTTCTGCTCCCATCCTGGGTGGCGATTCACTAATACTCTGGTCACCGATCATGTCTTTTGTGACTTTCAGGAAATGATCATGCAGATGCTTGTCGTTCACAGTTGCTGGGTAGAAGGGCGATTTGTCTTCGTTAAATATGACAGTTGCTTTGCACCTCTGTACACTAGCTTGTGTTGTGATAACCTGGAAATGACGCTGCATTGTCAGGAGAATGACAAAAAAGGAGAAAATTACACAAAAGAGTGGCATTAAAAGAACGAGGCATGCCTCTTCAATCCTTCGTTTAAGTTGCACAAAGCTCTCTTTAGAAAATGCCCTGAATGTGCCACCAATAGTAACAGAATCTGGAATTACATTGAAAGCTTCACCTCCATGGAATTTTGCAATTGTAACTACCTGCATTCAAGAAAGCAGGCCATCGAACACTAAAGATCACGCAAGCATAATGCATGTGTCACAGAAGAAGTTAGTGAAAGGCTCAATGAGAGGAAAAGAGAACCTGTGAATCCAACGGATCGGCTTCTCGAGAAACAAGATGTTGCAGGCTAACAACCACATTAGAAGCTGCTAAAATAGGATCTACCGCGCGATGAGGGCTGGCAGCATGTCCTCCTTGTCCATTTATCACTGCCTCAAAGAAGCCATTCCCAGCCAAAATGGGGCCAGGTCTAGTAGCAACTGTACCAACTGGATAGTAAGGTGAAACGTGTATCCCAAAGATGCCGTCTACATTCTCGAGAATTCCGGCTTCAACCATTTTCTTGGCCCCCCCACCTCCTTCCTCAGCTGGTTGGAAAACAAGAACTACAGTGCCCTACAAAACAATGAGAAACCGTAACCCTTTTACTTTGATCGATCAATAGTCAAGAAAATCATATCACTACACAATACAAGGAACTGATAACTGTTCCACTTTTGCTGGGAAGTGAATTAACCACATCCCCACCCACAAACCATCTAATATTGCAGTAAAAAGTTAAACCAGATAAAATGGTTTGAACAACAGTTTATGAGATCCAATTTAGAACTTCAATACCATAACAATAACATTGTACCTCATGATTTGTTTTCAAGGATAAACTTATGATTACACAACGAAAGAAGCGAACCAGTAGCTCATGGCGGTGCTCTTGAAGGATCTTAGCAGCACCAAGAAGCATTGCAACATGGCCATCATGCCCACAAGCATGCATTTTACCAGGAATTTTACTCTTGTGCTCCCATTCTACTTCTTCCTGTCATATTTAACAGAAAAATGAATCTCTACATAGAACTATTCACAAATCGACACAAAATGGAAACCAAAAAAGGTAAGTTATAACAACAGGATCATCAAGCAATACCTGAATGGCCAAAGCATCCATATCTGCTCGTAACGCGACGAAAGGGGGCGAACCAGTCCCAACATAACCAACAACACCAGTAACTGCAAATGGGTGTTTATAATGGATGCCCAAATGATCAAGCTCGGCTCTGATAAGCTTACTGGTCTCAAACTCCTCAAAACCAAGTTCTGGGTTCTCGTGGATTCTTCTCCTGATGCTCACCATGTAATCAACAAGCTCTGGCTTCTTGGCAAAGTCCAGGAACTTGCTAGGGATTTGGGCAAGCTCTTCATTACAGGAGATGGGTCGTGGTAAAAAGTAATAGAGAGTGAAAACCAGAAAGACCCATTTGCAGAAAATGGCCATGGAGTTTTGAGCAACCTCAACAGAGGAGGAGACGGGGAAGAAGGTAGGGTTTGACTCTGCCACGCTACTAGTGTACTACTGCACTGTACAGAAGATGGGGTTTTATTTTTAATTGTATTCCCTGAAATGACAAACAAAAAAATATTCGATATGCTTCTGGTTTTGTTAATAAAAAATACGGATCGCAAAAATCAACTGATCAATATCTATCACAAGTAATAAAGAAATGAATTATCACGTCTGATCTGATCCATAAGCTACAATATTCGTATGTGTTAAAAAAAGAGAAGAAATATTTGGATTGCAGCTTTTTAGGAAAATTGAAAAATGAGTGTCATAAAGATGCAAGAAAGTTTTCCATCCTCAATTTCCCATCCTTTTCATCACTGGAAATGTTTCCAGTTTCCATATAAGAAGGATTGACTCTGTTCCATGACAACCATTTCTTTTCTAAAATGTTCATGAAGGTGTCTGTTCATCCTGTCATATGACTCGTGCATTCCTTCAATCGCGCTACGAAAAAGACTATCATGCACGATATATTGAAGGTGGCGGCTTAAGAATCTGGAAAGCTTGATATATTTCTGGTGTTCTTTAAAATTCATATGAGCAGCTATTAGAAAATGATACAAAACCTAAGACAGTGCACATACATTAAGAACTCGGCTAGACAGAAAGATTGATCAGATTATAATATCTTCGGTCTCCTTGTGTGTCCTCTCCTCCCCTCCCGGGTAGGAGACTAGTTTCTTTGAGCATTATTAGGCCCCAAAGGAGAATGAATCTCCCAGCATGGTTTTCTTCGTTCCTAGACTCAAACCAACTATCAATTCATAGGCAATCCAACTATTACAGTGGTTTCATGGCAGCAACTCATAACTCATCATGCACAACTCTCTTGAGTAACTTAGTTTCTGGTTGATATTCCAGGAGGTACCTTGTGGCCAATGATGCGTTTAGGGAAGCTCCATATGGCAGCACCTCTTCATTGAGCTGGTAATGTGGTGAATAACTTGATCGAAGTGGCCCTTGCATTTCATTGATCATCCCAACGTAGAAGAAGTGACCAGGAATCACCTCCGCATAAAAGGCAAAGTCTTCTGTTCCCATCACAGGTTGGATGTTTTTTATACTCTGATCACCAAGCATGTCTTTCGCAACTTTCAAGAAGTACTCATGCAAAACTTCGTCATTGACAGTTACTGGGTAGAATGGCGCGTTATCTATGTTGAATGTGACAGTTGCATTGCATCTCTGAACACTAGCTTGTTTTATCACAACCTATCATTCGGGTTGCAAAATAATCAACATATATGGCAATGTGAAAACAGTGACAGAACAAAAAACAGTAATATATAGCAACTAGCGAGCATGCCTCTTGAATTCGTTGTTTAAGTTGAGCAAAGCTCTCTTTGGAAAAGGCCCTGAATGTGCCACCAATTGTAACAGAATCTGGGATTACATTGAAAGCACTACCTCCTTGGAATTTTGCTATTGTTACCACCTGAATAAATGTGAATGCTCTTTGAACAGTCAAAATGCAACAAGAGCACCATTAAGGCGAAGGCTCGTTGGCATAAGATGCTTAATTTAATTAATGTTCATAAAATGATATGGTCAAGACTACTATGCATTTCACTTAATTCCCGCATTTGAACAGTCCTATTAAGATATCTAAATGAGGTCAAAATTGGATATAGCCGATAACCTCTTCCTTCCCATAAACTTTGGATAACAGGATCATCTGGCATAACTAGGTTTGTTCATGATCGTTCAGTACTTTTCCATTAAAGGATGAAGTTGCCATGACTCGATAAGGAAATGAACGATAATAACTCAATAACAAAATTCTCAAGGGAATCATTCAGAAAGATTGCATTTCAAGATCCACTGTAGGTTTATTCCCAAGCAATTTCTTAGGGCCCCAATTCACAGTCCAGACAGAAGGTTCAAATTTCTGGAAATTAAACTAATAGGGCAACCTATACTAGCAGAGCATACAAAAGTTGTTACACCCTCCAGCAACCTTTTGGGGTTCCCTTACAACTAAAATGAACTTTCTAAGAGTACAAAAGAACAAGATAAAGAAAATTTCAACGGACCGAGAAAGTACCTGTGAATCCAAGGGATCAGCTTCGCGTGAAACAAGATGTTGCAGACTAACAATTATGCTAGAAGCTGCTATAATAGGGTCTATTGTTTGATGAGGAATGGCAGCATGTCCCCTTTTCCGCTAATTACTGCCTCAAAGAAGGCACTCCCGGCCAAGAGGGGGCCAGGTCTCGAGGCAACTGTGCCAATAGGATACAGAGTGGAAACATGTATTCCAAAGATGATCTCTACATCCTCAAGAACACCGCTTTCTACCATTTTCTTGGCTCCCCCACCTCCTTCCTCAGCCGGTTGGAATACAAGAACAACCGTTCCCTATCAAAGGATCAAAACTATTTTCTAACCAAATAGTTGACACTTCTAAGAAAACAACCTTAGTCAAATAATGCTGAAAGAAGAGAACCTGTAACTCATGGCAGTGTTCTTGAAGGATCTTAGCAGCACCAAGAAGCATTGCAACATGGGCATCATGGCCACAAGCATGCATTTTACCAGAAACCTTGCTCTTGTGCTCCCATTCTACTTCCTCCTGTCATAGCATTGAACAATACCACCCAGAAAAAGAAAGTTACTAATTCACCAAATGACATCCACTGGTATATCTGAAATAGACAAAAGAACAGACTAATCAAAACCGCACCTGAATGGCTAAAGCATCCATATCTGCTCTTAGGGCAACAAAAGGGGGCTAACCAGTGCCAATATAGCCAACAATACCAGTAACAGCAATTGGGTGTTTATAACGGACACCCAAATGATCAAGCTCAGCTCTGATGAGCATACTGGTCACAAATTCTTGAAAACCAAGTTCTGGGTTCTCATGGATTTGTCTCCTGATGCTGACCATGTAATCAACAAGTTCTGTTTTTTTTTTGCAAAATCTAGGAACTTGACAGGGATTTGAGCAAGCTCTTCTGGGATTAAAGAAGTTTTGAGGAGGTGGGGTTTAGCAGACATAGAAGGAGAGTGAGGATCGGAAAGACCCATTCGGAAAAATTGCCCATGGGGTTTTGACTTTTTTTAGTACACTGCATAGAAGGAAGTGGAAACCGAAGAATAGGGAATAGGAATATGTTTCCTCATTTCTACACAGACTTGCCACCGAAGGAGGAAGATGGAAAAATGAAGATGCGCCTTTATAAGGAAAAGGACGAGATAGGCGAGTCATCACTTGTAGACTGGATCGGAAAGACCCATTCGGAAAAATATGTTGTTAATTTTTTCTTAGTAGCTGATGAATTGCATAGCAGAAGTTTGATAATCAACAAACCACAAATTCTTTTATGATTGACATATCATCCAATGACAATTTGCAAAGTGAGAAATGGTAGATCAAGAGTGTCTTTTATGCTACAAATATGAGTAGAAGTTATCACCCGGTGACCTCTCTTCTCATTCCATGGTTTGAACACCATCGGGTTTTAAAAATGAAAGACTCTTTTAATATGATTTGTTTCATTATCAAGATTATTCGATAGATAAGTCTCTTAACACTTGAAGTAAATATTGGTGGTGATTATTTAATGCAGATCGGAAAGCACTACTAGTAATTTCTACCTTTTCCCCTTGTGTAGTGTAGTAGACTGTAGTGGCAAGCTTGAATCCGAGTTTTGAACTTCAAAAGAAGTTAATTATTCCTCATTTTTATCTACGGGCATCTTTCGGCTAGTGTCGTAAAATCAGCAAGAATGTATCTCTATGGTATTACCAATAATTTTTCGATGACTATAAATCGGAAAGAAATCATCTTCGATAACACATTTTTATGGAAAATATTCAATGTAAACCTTTAATCTTTTGGCTGCAACACATCTCAGAGCTCGTCACGAGCACTTCTCTTCAACAATGTAGCTTCTGGCTGATGTTCCAGGAGATATCTTGTCACCAGTCGCGTGTAATGCAGCTCCGTAAGGCAACACCTCCTCGTTGAGTTCGAACCGGAAAAGATCCGAGTGAATGAAAAGGAAACAGAAAAATCAAATGATGAATTCCATTTTCACTTTCAAGAGACATGATACCAAATCCTCATTACTAATGGAATTGAAATAATCTCAGATTGATCAGAATGTGGTGAGTGACCAAATGCGAGTGGTCCTTTAGTTTCGTTCTTCATCCCAACAAAGAAGAAGTATCCACGAATAACCTCCGCGTAGAAGGAAAAATCTTCTGCTTCCATCATGGGTGGCGGTTCTCTAATATTCTGGTCGCCGATCATGTCTTTTGCCACTTTCAGGAAATTCTGGTGCAGATGCTTGTCATTTACAGTTGGTGGGTTAAAGAGTGATTTGTCTTCGTTAAATATGACAGTTGCTTCGCACCTGTGTACACTAGCTTGTATTTTGATAACCTGGAGATGGCATTGTGCAGGAAATTAGACAAATTAGATGATAACGAGAAAGAACCACAAGAGAGTAGGATCAAAAGAACAAAGCGTGCCTCTTCAATCCTTTGTTTAAGTTGCGCAAAGCTCTCTTTTGAAAATGCCCTGAACGTGCCACCAATGGTAACAGAATCTGGAATTACATTGAAAGCTTCACCTCCTTGGAATTTTGCAATTGTTATTACCTGCATTCAAGAAAGCAGGCCATCTACACTTAAAGATTCGTGTATGCATAACGAAATTGTTTTCTGTTGGTAAAAGATGGGAGTGTTGAACACCATAATGCAAGTGTCACACAAGAAGTTAGTGAAAGGCTCAATGAGAAAAAAAGAGAACCTGTGAATCCAACGGATCGGCTTCTCGTGACACAAGATGTTGCAGGTTAACAACCACATTAGAAGCTGCTAAAACAGGATCTACCGTGCGATGAGGACTGCCAGCATGTCCCCCCTTTCCATGTATCAAATCACTGCCTCAAAGAAGCCACTCCCAGACAAAATGGGCCCAGGTTTAGCTGCAACTGTACCAACTGGATAGTTAGGAGAAACATGTATTCCAAAGATGCCGTCTACATTCTCGAGAGTTCCGGATTCTACCATGTTCTTGGCTCCCCCATGTCCTTCCTCAGCTGGTTGGAAAACAAGAAGTACGGTGCCCTATCAAAACAATTAGAAACCATAAACCCTTTACATTGACCAGCAGTCAAGAACATCATAACACAACACAATACAAGGAACTGATAACTCTTGCACTTTTGCTGGGCGGTGAATGAAACACATCCACACAAGCCATCTAATATTGCAGTAAAAGTTCAACCAAATAAAATGGCTTGAACAACAATTTATGAGATCCAATTTAGAACTTTGTTTTCGAGAATATACTTATGACTAAACAACGAAGAGAAAGCAGTAGAGGATATAAGAATGAGGGTCGCAACGGGCAAGTTTGCGCATTCTCTCCATTTAGCAGAAGACGCAGAACATTGAACATTGAATTGCAGTAATTTGCCGTGAAACGGTGTCGTAATAGGTTTCAAGAGAGAAAAGATGTGGGACCCAAATAATACGGCAACGTTTCTTGAAGTCAAAAGGATTTACTTCTCTCAGACTCTCTCAGTAGTCAGTCCTAAATTAGGTAGAGAGAGAGAGTCATGATAAAAAAACAATAGTAAATGAAGAGGAGTTAACGTGTAAGTGGATGCCACGTGGAAAGACAATGACATTCAACGCCGTGAAAGAAAAAGCCAAGCACCTTCCTTCTTTCTCCTCCCCGTATCCTAAAGCAAACGAAAATAAAAACATATATAGATATAAGGGGGCAAAAAAAAAAAAATCCCCAATCTTCAATCGAAATCTCCATCATCATCCAAAAACCCTAAGTTCATCATCCTCACCTCCTCGATCTCTCTCCACTTCTCTCGCTTCATATCCTCGCTATCAATTTCATATATATGCATGTGATCTCTCACCGATTTCTAATATTGAACTACTTCTTTTTTTCATTTTGAAAACTTTGTTTTGTGTTTTCCCGTAGATCGCTTTTGAGTATCGAAATTGACTTGTTTCCTGGTTTGGTATTGTTGGGTTCGTGTGTGATTTCAGACGATCGAGGCAGGGTTTATTCAATATTAAACCATGTTTAACCGTCTTTTTGGGAAGCCTAAGCAGGAAGCCAATGCTCTAACCACGTTAGACAAATTAAATGAGGTATCTATCTTCGTTTTCTTTGTTGTTAATTTTTTACTTAGCTGAGGAATATCCTTATGAATGCTTTTTCTGAATTCTTGTTGCTTGTTTTGTTGTTGATTATTGGATTATGTAGACACTTGAAATGCTAGAGAAGAAGGAGAAAGTTCTTCTAAAAAAAAGTGGTGCTGAAGTTGAGAGAGCAAGGGATTTTGCCCGAACAGGGAATAAAAGGGGTATGACACCTCTTAAACCTGTTATCTTGTTATTGGTGTTTCATGGCAGTTCACTTTTGTGTTGCTCTAACTTGATGTGGTATAGGCTACCTTTAACTTATCCAAAGGCATTGAAAGTTGATGCATCCATTTATGTTGTTTTGAGATTGGTATCGAGTGATTCATGCCAATAACCATTTTCTCTTGTACACATTGGAATACTTCGATTAATCATTCCATGTTCCTTTCTCTTGTCCCTTTCATCCCATCCTCCTTCCATCAAAAGTTGAGAAGTAGTTAGCAATATCAGATTAGGATGTTGTGTCTGTTCTTGCTTTTTGTGGCTGTTCAGGTTCTGCCAATTTGGATATGATAATAGTCTCGTTTCTTTTATAAAACCAAGGAATTTTGTAATGGTTTTGTCATGGTGATGCTGCCTTTTATCATTACTCATCCAATTCCAGTTATAGGTCTGTTGCATAATTTAGGTAACTTACCTTCTGTTATTTATTGGCTGTTCTATCATACAGCGGCTATTCAGTGCTTGAAGAGGAAAAGGTTATATGAACAGCAAATAGAACAGCTTGGAAATTTCCAATTGCGTATTCATGATCAGGTCAGCTCTTTTTTTCACAATTGTGATTGGTTTCAATTTTCTCTGACAGATTAGGTTTGGGAAAATGGAGATGTCTTTTTGCATTTCTTTTTGTTTGGCTTGTTTAGGAGATTGAAGAAATCCTTAATTCTTATGTGATGAATTTCAATGTCACAGATGATTATGTTAGAAGGTGCAAAAGCCACTACTGAGACTGTCGATGCTCTGAGAACTGGAGCTGCTGCAATGAAGGCAATGCAGAAAGCAACGTATGTACCAGCTTTGTCATTTAGTATATCAATCTGTGGTGATATTGACTTGTGGCATTTTGACTTGCTGCACTGGCGGTCTGTTTTAGGCATATATATTTATGTACATTCTCTTCCTAGCATTTGTATTTTAACTTTTTATCCAATCATTCAAGTTTTCCCTTTTGATGGATTGTGTTGATGTGGGAAGATCTACCTGCTTTGACTGCACTTGGCAGATATGTGCATATCCTTCACAGACAGATCTTGAATGTTGCACAAAAGAACCTTTGCTCTTAAATTATAGGAAGTAATTAAGAATATGGTTATTATATTTGAAATTTTGGTTGTTTTTACAGGAATATTGATGATGTTGACAAGACCATGGATGAAATCAATGAACAGACAGAGAACATGAAACAAATTCAAGAAGCATTGTCAACCCCCATTGGAGCTGCGGCTGATTTTGATGAGGTCAGTATTGTGTTGACATGAGTTCAATACCATTTGGACTAAGAATATAGTTTCAACCACGTGTGTGTATGCTCAGCAAGAATCTGACCATTGTTTACCCTTCAGGATGAATTGGAGGCAGAACTTGAGGAATTAGAAGGTGCTGAGTTGGAAGACCGGCTTCTCCATCCTACTACAACAACTCCTGCAGCTCCAGTGCATGTTCCAGCTGGCAGGCAACCAGCTCGTCCTGTTCCTCAAAAGCACACAGCTGAGGAAGATGAGCTTGCTGCCCTACAAGCTGAGATGGCGCTCTGAGCAGGTTTTTCTTTTAAAACCCTGCATTATTATTTTTTGAATGATCTGTCCTCAGCTTTCTAATACACTGAAAAGTGAACAACTTAACAGTTGATTGGTGTATTGAGTTTCATGATCCAAAATTATTGGCCATTTGTGGAAGTTGTTTACATCAACTATGTCCCTCTCAAATACAGTGCATGTTGCTGCAGGTATTGTGTCACAGAGTCATGAAGAGCTGATTCAAATATTGGCCTTATTGTATTATGGAGTTTCTGCAACTCCCTTCACGCATCCTGTGTGCATTGAATGCTGAACAAAACAATGTATATAAAGATTGCGTAAACACCCCTTTATGATTTGTGTTCTGCCTTCAGAGCTTTTTACCAAGTTTCCTATTTATCTTTTTCTTTTTTGTTTCGCTTGACATTTTCTTCCGTGGGGATCTGATACTTGCGTTTCTTTGTGCTCTTTCTGAGGGATCTATGTCGCAAACTTGGTTACCTCGAATCTCTTGAGCGCTTGTACACTTTATGCAGTGAGTAAATAAATACGAAATATAGCTATTTGGTCTTTGCTCTCTATTCAACTCATTTGCATTTTCCTTTAGTAATCAGAACTTAAAACTGGTGTTTCCTGTGAGGTTGTTTGTTGGTATCTCATGTTTCTTAATGACATTTGAGTTGGGACTTTTGAACCCATGTCGGCTTGGAGGATGTAGGTATCGACTTATGCAGTGACTAAACATGCTGTTTTTGTTTCTTATTCTAAACTATAAAATGGATGGTGCAAGTGGTTTGGCAAATAAAAGATTGCTTGACCTTTTAATGGCTCAACTCACTGCGATCTTTAAGCTGCTGCGATTATGTTGTTTTCCAAACGCAAGATTGTTCAACACAAGAACTAAGCTAATAAAAAATGTCGACGGAGAAGACAAGAGAGTCGAATGAAGATACAATTTGTCAACACAAAAAAAAGGTAATTTAAATAATTATACTGCAGTAAGTAACAAAAGGAATTTGGGTTCGTCGTCACAGATGGCTTCGCCTAGAACGCAAACATCATTTATCGTTTTGATCCTAGAGACTGAGCCACCACATAATTAGTGAATGATGTAAGTGAGCAATAGAGCAACCACCATTAGCACATAGGCAATCCCTTGATCAATTGCAACCCCTGCTCATTAAAAAGATATCCACAGTTTTAAAACGCGGAAGAAAAAGAAAAACATAAGAAATGGCCGGAGAGAATACCCACGTCACCCACTAAATAAAAGAAACGATCTTCCACAGATTCATCGTTTTAACTGAAAATATGTAAGAAAAAAGCAGGGTTGGGTTGAGAGAACAAACCATCACTTGTAGGGGCTGGGGCAGGTGCCGTGGTATGAGCATTTATGGAAGGAGAGGCCATAGTTAGGAGAAGCGCCGCGACAGCCATGGCAATAAAAGGAGCCCTTAGCAATTCCATTGCCGTTTACAGCTCTACCTGTAACCTGGCCTCCAGTATCTGAACTCACATAAAGTCAGGCTCAGAGTTTAGGTTTAAAAAGAGACTAAAAAGGAAGCAAATGTCCAATTTTGGTACCAACCGTCCACCCCGTCTTACAAATCGCAATGGCTGAGGCTACTTGAGCCGTTGGTTAATACAAATATAATAGGTCCATCCGTGTTGTTGACAACTTTGTTGAGTTGTATAAAGTGGACCCTCTCACCAATGAATGAAGATTTTAAGTTTATTCACCTTCCACATGCACCAATTGATTTAAATTGAAACTTTTTATCATTTGTCGCCAAACTGTAAAGCTTCTTAAATCCTTTCCGTGTGCCACTATTATTGTAATGAATTTTTGAAGTTTTGATTGATTGATTGAATTATCATGCTCAGAATTCCATATAAGGAAAAGTAGGAATTTACGGAAGTAGTGAAGATTTACTTTAAAATTACACATTTTATTTTTGTTTCCTCCAATTCTAATTTCTATCCATATCCAGCTGAGAAATACCAAGTACGTTAGTAACCATCACCTTTCAGTTTTCACTAACAAAGGTACAAAACTTTCTACCCATTTAAAATTAAAAAAAGTTCCAAGCAACAAGTTTGCTCTTCAAAAAAAGCATCACTTTTTACAAAGAAGTTATGATAACTGAGCAATGTACTAGTACTACTACTAACATAGTAGAAATTGAATATCTATATCGCTTAAGAATCGCCTTCCAGCATCTGATCAGCAACTGATGCAAGAGGAGTAGGTGGTAAAATCTCCAAGTAATCAAAATCCTCTGTTATCCCTACCTGCAGTCAGATTCAAGGAAGTAAGGTCCGAGTCACGCAGCAAAACCAGTGAAACAATATATAAACAGAAACATAAGACACAACTATACCTCCTGATACAAGTTGTCAAGCTGCTCCTTGGCCTGGGGGAAATTGTTTGAACACCATTGCCGCAAGGTGAAGATATTGTCTGTGGAATTTGTACAATGGTAAAGCAAATTCAAAAACTGATGCGGAGGACTAAGAACTCATCAGACTGTAATGAGAAACGAGCAATTTAACAATGTCTGAAGGGAAAAACCTGTCCATCTATTTGCTGCTGCATGGGCTACTTCCGTAGCTTTCTCTGCAACATCACAATCAAACCATTAGTACCTCTGCAGAGTGCAGGCAGATTAGACAAATACGAGCAATGGAAAAAAATGGGCTGATCTTAACTCATTGCTTCAAAGGCAGCAGGATCATTGTCTGCAAATTGCAGCATCTCCTCCTGATAAGTAAACCCTGTTAGAGACTTAATAATCGCATAATTTGGATGACGTGTGGTGAAGGATCTGGGCTTACCTTGTGCTGTTTATACTTGGTCTCAATGGCTTTCAGATCAGCCATGGCCTCCTGTCGCTCATCCTGTTAGAAGTTTAACAAGTCAGATATAGAAAGCCAGAACTATTTAAGATACCAAAAATCCAATTTCAGTAAAAAATGAGATTCTATATGTGGTGTACTTACAGAATCCTCACGTCCCTTCTTTAATGCACTACACTGATCAAGAAGCTCTGCATACCGCTTCTTACCGTTTTGAAGATCAGAATTAAGCTTGCCAGACACATTTCTCAGCTGTTACATAATACTTTCGTACATGAGAATCATTGAGCATAAGGTAGGCCAACATTATGAAATTGAAATGCAGAACACTAAAGTAAGAAATTCACCTGGTTTCCAGCACAGCTGGGAAGACTCCAAAAGTAGACCTGAAACTCCACAAGAATCAGCCACATTAGATGCCTAAGGTAAATCAGCGACAGAGAATAACTTGCAAATATAGATAAAAAATATTTATTATATATTACTACATCCGTCCTTTAATAACTGACGCTTTCCTTTTTTTATTTTTTTCGAAGCATATATTTTGTGCAAATGACAAAAAAAAAATTATGCATCAACCAATTTGATGATGGTGTGGTAATTTGAGTGGAAATTAGGGGGAAAAAATGAAACAATGTGGAATAAAATAAGATCGAAAATCATGTTTTCAATTTTGCTACTATTTCAAAAAGTCAATTATTAAAGGACGGAGGGAGTATGATACACACATGCAAATGGAACTACTATCTCATAAACACATTGAAATTACAATTCTCTTAAAGCATCCTTCTGGAAATGGTTACTCACAGAAGTCCCAATTTTGTCCTTTAAAACAAGGTCATCATCCACCAAACTCTGAATAACATCTTTCACGGACTGGCTAATAACACCTTTTTTAGGGCCCGACTTCTCGAGCTCCTTAAGCTGAAAACATCAACAAACAAGACAAGTTAAACAGTTTCCAAATTAAAAGCACCAGAAAAAAAAAGCAAAATCACCATAACAACTCCCAAACCCTATGTCAACAAACAGAAATTTCACCTCCAAAATGTCATCAATGGAAGAGTAAAAAGGATCTCCCGAATATATAAACAATAAAACAGCAATATACTCACAAGGAAGAAGTCCTGCGAATCATAGAATATCTGCAGCATCTTCTCACGCTTCTCTTCCAACGAAAGTCCTCTCTTCTTAGACTGCAATACATTTGAATTACATTACAAGAAAAACCAAGAGTTTCTACTTGGAACGTTTTATTCAAACAGCACTGATCCAATTCAACAACTAATAGCAAGTAGCAACTCACTGCGTAAGAGCAGTATCTGTTAATCAAAAGAAATAATACAGCAGCTTCTAGCTAAGCATTTCTTCAAACAGCTTAGGCTCGCAACGCCCCACCAAATTCTATCCCCAAACACACAACATAAATGATACACAAATCCTAAAATTACACTCAAGGAACTCCAACATCATAATGCGAAAGGAGATACGAAAAACAAAATTACTCACGGAAGAATAACTCCTATGAAAAACCTCGGATCTGGAAGTTCAGATTTCATTTTCTAAGTTTACTAGCAAATTTTCTCAGTAACCAAACAGAAACAGAAACAAAAATCAACCTTTGCAGAATAGCGATTCTACGAAGTTATAACTGAGGAAACAACGAATTGTTACATGAATTTGATAGACAAAATGAACAAAAATGAAGAAATCGTAGAGAGCATTATGAAGATTCAATTACCATTGAGATGTCGTTTCGCGCGGTTGCTGAAGCAAAACTGGTGTCGTTTCTCACCCTCTTCTCTTCCCCTCTCTCTCTCTCTCTCAAAAAAAAACTCAGGTTGAAGATTGTGTGAGAAGCCTCAGAAAAAGCGTGTGGTTCTCTTTTTGGCGGGAATTTTTCTGCTAGTTGGGTGAGAAACTACTTCCTTGTCCTTGCTTAGTGGGTTGCTTCTGTTATACAGAAGCCCATGGGCCTGTCAGACAGATTCTAATTCTCGCGCGGTTGCTTGACCGGATGATGAATATTTTTAACTTGTTTACTGTGAATTCAATTATTTTTTTTACTAGTTTTCGATTATTACACAATAATGCTAATATGAACCTTTTCTTATCATTTTTTTTATTTTCTATTCTAAAAGACTAATTAAGTCCAAAAGAATATTCATCGGCCCATTTTATTCAGAAATAAAATATTATTATTCGGTACGTTATTGAATTAATCAAGCCATCGAAAATATTGGCAAGTTTTTTTTTTTTAAGTCAATTGTGTGGAAGATAGTATTAAGTATAACCAATAATTTATATAGCTAAATAGCACACATGATTGGAACATTCTATAGGAAAAAGAGTTCACATACATGAATTGAGACTATATAATATACTCTAGGAAAATGAGTATGACTTGGATTAATTTTGCAAACCCCGTGCCTTAATAAGGTAAGGAAAGACTAATGTTCATCCTATTTTAATTACTTGAATTGATACCACCACCCTTAACCGTGGACCGTAGTCCATATTTTAAAACCCCTTGCCTAATAAAAATAATTGACTTATTGACTATTTCTAATTTTTGTACAAGTCTCATCTCATGCATGTTAATGTTATCCAATATTCCACGAAACATTAGATCTTACTATATAATATATAATATGGTGCGATGCAGCCGCCCGACATGCAAGTGGTCACTAGTCGATTCGACCGTAGCAAAGCACGTTTTTCACTCTTTTTATTAAAAATAAATAAAACAAAGATAGGGTTTATCATTAGCTCAACCTTATATTATATGATTGGTTAATGCAGATTTTAATGAGATTATATAAACAGCTTTGAATAAAATAATGCATCCATATGGGTTGCCTGGGTTCACCTCCTAATAATGTCTAGCTTCGTTTAGCCGTCGTCCAATCATAGCTCCAAAAGTCAAATTGTTACTATTTTTTTTTTTATACTGAACCTTCATCTTTGATTTCATGTTTCAGCACGTTTCTTTTCTTTTCTTTTTTATTGTGGATAAAAAATGTTGTAATTTCTTTCCCAAGTTAATTCGAGAAAAAAAAGTCAAAAAAATGCAACAAAATACGACTTATACTTAAATAGATATATTTTTACAGGCAACTATTCGATTAAGTTGAAATTTGAGAGACAAGTGATATGCAAGATGTGTTATTTTGGTCTTGCTTCAAGGCTCTCGCCCAAATTGGATCCTAAAAGACCAAAACAACTTTAAGAGTACCTAAAACTTGCTTTTTTTTAAGTTATGGTTAGAGCAAGACATTATTATTATTATTCAATTAATAACCATAACAAAATTGAGTTCTTAACGTTGAATAACCAGAGTCCATGACTCACTCAAGGGCAGAAATAAAGTTTCCAAGATTAATTGTCCTTAATTAATATGTCAGAAGGAACGACATTATTTTCTGTGTCTTGCAATTTGAAATCGACAGCCAAATGCAGCAAATGCAAGTTTCATGACCTCTGACTCGTCAGAAGCAAACAAAGCAGTACTGCTCACTCGCATTAATGAACATTTCACCCAAACACAGAAAAGAATTTTTTCAAACACAAAAACAGAACACAGTTTCATCCACTTGCAAATTTCCCATAAAATGCATAATCCTAAAAAATTATTCTCACTTTTTTTCTTTTTTTATCCTTTTTTCCTAATAAATTAAGGACTCATTCATCAGGTTTGCAATAGAAGAAGATTGGTGGTTCTGAAAACAAGAAGTTGCCCAATAATATAGATGGAATTCAAGAACATGTTTCATAATCCATTAAATGCAATACTTTCTACTTCTGTTTCTCTAGAATAATTCAGTAGTTCATTAACTTAACTTCCTAATGACAAAAGGAAAGGGTTATAGCTAATCAATCAATTACCAAGATATTGACCAACCAGATCATTACAATTATCAGCAAAACCAAAACCATTGAACAGCTGATGATGGGAGTAATTCGCAGACTCGAACCCGAAACCCATTAGACCCCCTGCCTGATGATGATCTTGAACAAACCCTGTTGGTGATGGAGTGGAAAAGCTTGAAACTTGTTGAGTAATATGAGATATGTTGTTGTAGATACTGTTATTATTGTTACATTCATGACTTGACCCAAAATCTGGGAATTCATTGTCAATTGACAAAAGGGTTTCATGGGTTTGGTCCAAAATCAGACCTTTTTGGTTTGAAATTTGTGGGTAATTACCCATTTCATTCATCAAGAGTGGAAGAATGGGGCAAGAATTTGTATCCAAGAAACTTGGATTTTCAGTTTTGGGTATGATGAGTGGAGATTTTGGCTGATTAATGACGGGTTGATCTCCTCTGCTGCTTCCTGCCATTATCTTTTTCTTGAGCTTTGTATTCCAGTGATTCTTGACATCATTGTCTGTTCTTCCTGGCAATTGAGACGCTATAATAGACCACCTAATCATAATCCAAGGATTGATACAGAATCAGATTTTAAAGATACTCTTTTTTCTAAATAAACATTAAAAGATCAAAACTTTAGGACAAAAAAGGATGAAACTTGCCTGCTTCCTATGTTATGGTAGAGGGAAAGAATAGTGTTGTCTTCTTGCTCTGTAAATCCTCCATGTTTGATGTCAGGTCGCAGGTAATTCAACCATCTCAACCTGCAACTCTTGCCACATCTCTTCAGACCTAAATTAAACAAAAACAAAAACAAAAACAATTAATATTAATTAATCAAGATGGTAATTAATTGACTACAGATGTAAGAAAAATCAAATGTGAGAAAAAGAAAAGATTTAAAGAGATTGATCAGACCTGCTTTGCTGGGTAAAGCAATCCAATTTCCACCATTGCCATTTTTTTCAAGATAGTTTTTTAGAGTAGCATCTTCTTCAGGTGACCAAGGCCCTCTTTTCACTTTGGATTTGTCACAACAAGGAGCTCTTCCCATTTTCCAAACTCTATAAACTCATTCACTCACTCGCCTGAAAACAAAAACGAAAGAAAGAACAGAGATTTTGCACACCAAAACCTACTAATGGATAAATAGTATGTTGGTTTTAATGATGGATAAAAAAGTTCTCACCTTTATAACAACAGCAGTCATTGATGAAAAGGTTAAACTCCTTGACTTGGTCTGAACATGTTTTCTAAATTTTAGAGATTGAAAAAAATTTAAATATTTTTTAGGTCATCCGTTTAGTGAATTAATTCTTGGTTTTTCTATCCCCAATTTTAGTCCCCTAAATTTACGATTTATGATTTACATCGATTTGAACCTCTAATTTTTTATGATAAATTATCGATTCTTCTATTAAAATTCTATCCAACATACAGTGATGTGTAAGAATAAATGTACTTATAATCGTGTGTAATGCTTTTAATAATAAGATATATCTATCTCTATTTTACCATAAATAACTTCAATTTTATGAAACAAATTTATACCTTCATAATTTAAATTTGTGAAAATTATAGTAAAGACTGTTATATCAAATAAACAATTTTATAACTTCAAACCATAAACGTGGAGGACCAAAATTGGAAATCATAAACCTCAGGGATGAAAGTGTATCATTAACTAAACATCTCGCACTCTATAGTATTTTAATTTTTTACTTCATCTTAATTTTATTTTATTTTTGGTTTCTATTAAAAAAACAAAAAGGAGAGACTAGTCAATGTGGGTGTTTGAGGAAGCACGGAGATTTTATGCTGTTTGGTGTCAGCTATGGCAGATTTTTCCAACTTCCACATGTGCAACAAGTATAAAAATTACTATTTACCGCGTTTAAAAACGGTAAAAGTACTTCTTCTTCTTCTTTTTTACTGCAGTTTGAACGAGTTCCTCTGTACTTGACCTTATATTTATTTATTTATTTTAAAAAAAGGAGCAATAATAATTCAATTGATTCCGTCATCCCTCTGTTAGGAAAGGAACCAGTTTTGCCGCTCAAGAAATTGCCAAGAATGGTTAATATTCTGAAAACTGTCCAAAAGAAAGTTAAAATTCTGAAGTACAGATTGGAAAATGTCGTGTAGCTACCTTAGCTAATGCTATACATAGCCAATAAGTTATTACTTTCAATTTCTACGACTTGACTTAACCAGATCTTGCATCTCCAACTAATTAATAAACATGAAAATTTCTTCATAACTTCCTAACCTTCTCTTCTTCACACTCATGTCATGTATGTGTAAATACAACATCATTCATACATATGCATTATTCTTTGTACACACTTAAGAGGTAATGGGTGTGACTCGTTAAAGAGGTTTGATCTTTATCTTTTAGTGGGTCAACTCCAATGCGAAAAAAATTAATCATAGTCGAATTAGTTTAGGGATACTTTTAAATCGCACCTAAAACATGTTTTTTTAAACCTAGTTGAATATTATATAGATGAAAATATTTGTTCGATTAATAACGATGCGAGTAATGAATTTTCTATACTTTAAGCATTTTCTCTTATATAAAAAATGAATATCAACGATAATTTAAGTGACATTAACAATGTTAAGTTTTTTTTTTTTAAAATTAAAGATTTATCAATTAAAGTATCGACAATACTGAAACACGATTAGTTATGTAAGTAAGTATAAAAGCGAAAAAAATGTCTTACCAAAATAGCATTTAAGTATAATACAGCAAATTTGTTGTTTCCAAGACATTTTCCACATTTTCACCCTCGAAATTCTTGATGTCATACACGATTTCTATTGACAATTCCAATCTGAAAGCATTTCTGTTCAACATGATGCTGTTTTGTTTCATTCTAGATTAACTTTTATGGATCCAACGGGGCTGTACTTTGAAAAATTGTTTTCGACTGAACTTCCTAGTAATGGACCAATGTTGCTGCCGAGGCCCAATACACTTCTTCAAAACGGGCCACTCTATTTAGAAGATTCATGGGCCTTATATTTGTTGTACAATTTCCTTTTCTTTATCTAAAAAAAGGAGACAATGAGGATTTTAATGGACTTCTCTAATCGCACAAGTCAGATTAGACTAATAGAAAATCCATGGGCCTGAAATTTGTTATTCGGTCTCCTTTTATTACGTATCCAACTTATTGTCTTATCCAATAAGTTATTACTTATCCAACTTATTATCTTATTCTTTTCTAAAAAATATTATCTTATTTAATTATATATATTTTTAAAATTCATTTTAATTATTAATTTATACAAATAAATAAAATAATCTAATATAGTGCGATTATTTTACGTTAATCAATAATAGGTTAAATAATCTGATATATTTCATTAATAATGACTTAAAAGAGTAATTTGACATTAATAATGACTTAAAAGAGTAACTTGACATTGAGTTTAGTAATTTTTTAGTTAAAATTTTCTAAATGATAAAATAATAATTTCATCATTTTCAACCACCCTAATATTTTGAAATTATTATTTATTATACACTTATATCAGATAATCTTAACTAAAATTATTTTAATATATTTTAATCAAATTAAATTAAATAAATTATTATTATTTAAGGATAAAAGTGATTTTTTTTACTTTCTCTTAAGATTCCGAATATAAAACAAATGCAATAATATTATTTTTTCAAAAATTTTAAATATCATCTAAGTATAATAATCTAATTTCTCCTTCAATCACTCTCAATTGGAAAGTAACATCTCCCTAAAGGTAAATTATTACACTTAACTTATTGCTTTTCATTTAAAAAATACTAATACTAATTTAATATAGTTAATTAAGCTAAAATAGATGCAAAACGTGTGAAAGAAATGGTCACAACCGACCACCTTAAACCCGGGGATAAGTTGGATGGAAAAGTGTTACTCTAGCCCAAGCGCCAAACTCGAAGGGTTAATTAAAATCTAAAACCCACTAAATAACGCATGATTGCGACATAATCCACCCTATATTGTGCTTCAGTTGCTTAGGTAGACGGTAATCTCAACGTGCCGGGCCTGCCATCAAATCACACTATACATCATTCCACTTACTTTTTTGTCATTGACCAACTGTGTATCTTATCCATTACTTATTTCACGGGTTAATGTCAACAAAAGAAAAACACTTCATCTTTGTTTACTCGGGTAGGTTCTAAACTGAAATGACTAATTTTATTCGAGTACTATCGAATCTTCGTATAAAAAAGTGACTATTTAAAAAAAAATTATTCTATTTCCAAAACGAAAAGTACACATTCTCTAAACACACGTTAAAATTTATAAATGTAAATTTAAAAGATAGAACTCTCGTATCATTCGTAACCGCATTTTGATAGGATTTCTCATTTTTAGAAACCCTTAGAGAGTAATTTTACATTAGAATCGGGGATTATTATTAAACGGATTTAGTTTTCAAAAGGACAAAATTGATACATGGAACGAGTAAAAGACACAGCATAACAAATACTAGTAAATTAGTAGCTCCAAGAAATGAGAAAATGGTTCGCATAGGATAATCAATAGCAGCCATGGAGCATCACTATTAGACAAACCATGGATTTTCCCTTGTTATGTGTATCACGTCTTTTTAATTAGTAATAATCCGAAGAATTAGAGAAACCACATGCCCTGTTATAAATTTCACCGATTTTTTAGTTCATTTTTATTAGATATGAATATATAATTAGAGTTCTGAAAAAAGTATATATAATTACTAATTAGAAAGACTTCAACGGGAGATATTGATGTTAATTGTGTTCAGTTAATAAAATATTTATTTATTTCATTTTGAGTTTTGAGTCTAGAAAATAAAAAGAAAAAAATATTAGATTGAAATTAATCTTTAGATAGCGTTTAGTTCTCATAATACTTCCTCCGTCTTCTAATAATCGTCGCCAAAAAAATAATAGCAAAATTTAAAACAATGATATTTGAATTATTTTATTCCACATTGTTTCATTGTTTTCCTAATTTCCACTCAAATTACCACACCATCATCAAATTGGGTTGATGCAGAAGGGTTAATTTGTCATTTCCACAAAATATATATTTTGGAATAGATAAAATGACAAGAGGAAATGAACCAGAAAATTCATAGGATAACGATAATTATTAGAAGACGGAGAGGGTATAATTTCCACAAAATACAGAGTATAATTTTTCAGAATAGTAACTTTCCTGGGGAAATAATGCCTTAGAGTGATTCCAAGTAAAATTATATTTTTTTATTTGGTTGATGATTATAAATATACATACCAAATCATATATATTAATTTAAATCATATCGGTTTGGATCGGAACTCAAACGTGTGCTCGCTGCTGGCAATATTTATTTGTCGTTTTATCCAATTATATATTGTTTTTAATTAATTAGTAGGATCTGTTTCATCTAAAATGAAGAAAAAAAAAACATAGAAATATGGGAACGAGAGACTAAAACCAAGGACCGTCTTTAAAAAGAAAATACGAGGTTGTATAAGATTACATTCGTCGCCTAATAAATTCGGAAAATACGAGGTTGTACTTAATTTCTACAAAGACTTTTGATATGAAGACAGCGATTGACATTGACATGTATGTTAAAATAAGAGATAAAAAAAAGATTGGGACATCTAAAACACTATAACTCTCTCTTAGCGACCTTATATTTCTGGATTCTAGTAGCAAATTGATCCCTTAGATTAAGGTAAAATTTTCTCCATCCTTCAAATCTACAATTATTAGTAATTCTTTGATTTATATGAATAGAAACTCAAATTCAGATTCACTCACCACCATCAATTTTTAATTTAATTGAAGTAGTAGAACCTAACTTTGTAGTGGATTTTCATTTTTTTACTATGTTTACACCTATAGACTTCCTGTAATATTTTAGCCATTTTATATTCCGGATAATACTTGTTCTCGTTTTTTTACCAAAATGAAAATAGTAGCAAGTGATGATATTTTCTTATGGATTTCTACAAATAGAAAGTAAGTAAAAAATGGTTAAAACGTTAAAATTTTAAAAGTGCGTTTGGTTGACAAAATCAGGGAGAAAAGTGATTGGAGAGTCTAAAATTTCAAACTTTATTGCGTTTGATTGCGACAAGGAATTACCCTCTCTCAGAATCCAACTTTCTTTGACTCTTTTGATTTTCCCAAAAAAATAGAGGAAAATGATTCTTTAGCGAGGGGTGGGAAGAGTAATTTTTTATTTAAATTACATATTTATCCCCTCATACTAACATTAGAAAGGAAAAAAATTTGTTCCCTTCTCTCTTACTTTTAGTTTACAATTTTTTGTACACTTTATATATATATATATATATATATGTTATTTTTTTAGTTTCATAATTTTTTTTTAACTTTTAAATTTTTTCTATAATTTTTCCTTTTTTATGTTTCAAATTCTTTTTTAAAGTTTTGGTACATTTTTTAATTTATTTTGTAAGTTGCAAATTATTTTTTAAATTTGATAAAAATATATATTCTGAAGGTTGGATAAAAAAGGTTTAAAAAATTTATTTGATATTTTAATTATTGAATAGTAGACAGTTAAATAGAAATAAAATTCATAATAAAGTATATATAGAAAAGAATGATTAAACGCCTAACAAGATATTTTTTTTATTTTTTATGAGAATTTTCAAGTATAAAATAAACACAATAATGCTTCTTTTTTGGGAATTTTAAATCCCAATAAAACACAAAAAACTAACATTCCCCTCAATCACTTTCCCGGGTGATACTCTTTCCTCTTCCGGAAGAGTGATTTCAAGTGAAAAATTAGTATTCCGTGAAATAAATACTACCTAAACTTCCTTTAAAAGGATAATTTTTTTTAGCCAAAATTTAGAAATTCATTGGGAAAACTGCATGTTATTTTATCACTAATGGACAAACATAAAATATCCGGTGGCTAAATGGGTTATACTCCCTCCGGACACAATTACTTGTCACTTTACTATTCCAGCACGCATTTTGAGGAAGCCGAATGATTCACTATTTGACTCCAAAAAAATCCGTACTTTTTTTCTAACGTACGTTAATCTTTAACGTACGTCCGAGAAAAAGTACGGAACTTTTTGGGTCAAATAGTGAGTCATTCGGCCTCCTCGAAACGCATACATGAATAGTAGCCAGTGACAAGTAATTGTGTCCGGAGGGAGTAACTTTTAGAGGATAATTTGATGAAGATATTATCTTTTGGCTAGAAAAGTAGGTAAACCCCAAATCTGGATTAAGAACAAACTGCATTGTATGTTTTTTTCTTAAAAAAGAGGTTCCCCCATCATCAGATCATGCGGTCTACAATTGCCAAGAAAGATCATGCACAAGAAGACAAGTCACTAGACCACCAAAGAACTTTGATGTAGCGTGTTAAAAAGGATTACAACGCGAACAAGTTAGTAACGGCGAAAGCCAATAGCATCGCTTGTGCTGCCGTCGACAAAGCAATCATCTCGTCACCGTTAAGGCGATCGCTCCTAATTATCCATGCTTGTAACCCTAACAAATCTATAAAATAAAATAAAACGAGTACAAAAATCAACCACATCCTTATCGCCGAAAACGAAAATAAAAAATCTTCACATTGGAGAATATCCGATGCTCGTCCAAGAAGTTCTGGAAACATTTAGCAATTTAACATAATTAGCAAGAACGACGACCATTAATTAATTAATCTTTAAGTCTACGTTATAAACTCATTATTGTAATTTATAGTATTTTTTATTGGCGGGGGGTTGAATTCCAGGGATTGGGCCCATTGGCAGTGAATGCTTGCCTACATCACTTAATACTAGCAGTCCAGAAAGGGACGAAAGATTGATTTAAAAAAAAATGTAATTCAGAAATATCAGTAGAAATTTTCAACTACCCCCATTAGTTTTTACCATATTAAGAATCCCTCCTCCCCAAATTGATAAAATGTCCAAATAGACTCTACCCACCTCATTAATTTTCAATAATGGTCATTAGTCCTCGGAATACGAATTGATTGCATTCCAGCAACCAAACCTTCTCCATCACTACACGGGCTACGCAGGAGAGTAATACAATTCAACATTCTCCATCACTACAACACGAGATCTGAACTTTCTTGCAGCAATTGCAATTATCAGGGAATTGGATAATATAATAATAATTATAAGAACATTGGTTGATCATTTAAATAACAATTGACATCAGAAAATTAAAAAGGAAAAGGAAATAATCCTCCTCGATCGGCCGGCCGGCCGGCGATGGTGGTCAGCAGCAGCTATATCAACAAAAGTCTCCCTATTTACTTCCTCCAAATCTTCATGACAGATAAAGTCACCGTAATTACCATATTAGACATCAGTACTTATTAAAATTACCATTTTCGTCCTTAAAATATGTACACGAATCGATCTGGTTCTTCACATTGAGCCGGTTTTGCCCCTCCTTGGTACGCCTATTCACATTGAGCCGGATGGCAGCGAACTCAACAAAAAGGAAAAAAAAAGCAATCATAATCAATCATCGAACATCGCGTGCAAGTTCATCCCACAAGATCCGAAATCCACCCTACATCCGGAGCGGCAGTAGATGGGCATGGATCCGGGTCAACCCGGTCTAGATTGTTCTCCCTGCTCAGCCTCTCAAACATCCTGACACGCAGATCCCTACCCGACTCGACTCGCTCCATAGTAGGCTCCTCAGTAACAGTCTCCCATGAATCCTGGTACCCAAAAGCAGGGCGGGTTGGCCCACGGGTAGGGGTTGTAGGCAAGCTGCAGAAACCGGGTCGGAGAGTGGATCCTCTTGGGGAATGGGCTCCTAACCCGGAACCTCTTGGGGAAGGCAAGGAGTTCACCTTCCCAAGCTGCAGATTCCTAAGGGAGGCCACCATTTCATTGATCGAGTTAGACCCGAGTGACCGACTCAGTGACTGGGTCATCGCCATCGGAGACATCGGCGGCGATTCTCCGGTGGGTGGGGTCGCTGGAGGCGAAACAGACAATGGAGAACTCAGAAACGACAGCGTCTTACCACAGGAAGCCTCAATAGCCTGCCGGAGCGGCGATCCATCGTACGACTCGGCCGAGTTAACACTCCTCGGGCTCTGCTGCGGCAAAACCCTCAGCTGCTCCTGCGTGTGAGCGAAAAAACAAACCCTTCGGCGACAGTTAGTCCCGTCCTTGCACGGCTGCGTGCGGTAACGCGCAGGGTGGAGCCAGCACTCAAACACGCCATGCGCGTTCTCACACGCGTCGCCTTTTTTGCAACTGCCTTTCCGAAAATCGGGGCAAGAAGCACCCGAATAGTGATACTTCCTCGGATCCCTACGACGCGCTTTCTCGCCGGGGTGAGCGTACGGACACTCCGTCCAGTCATGTGATCTGCCACGTGCGCAACGCCTGACCTTGAACTCGAACATCCGGAAATGATCGCATGTGTAAGCGTCCACGGGAGAGTCCGGGTGGTCAAAATCAGAGTCAGAGTCGAAGTCCACGTCGTTTGACGGGAGGTAACGCTGGAGCCCCGTTAACGCTTCCTGGAGATGGTAAGGGGAGTAATCAGAAGCGGCGGAGGCATTGCTGGTGGCGACGGAGTGAGAGTGAGTGGTTAACGGTGGTGATGAGGAGTAGAAATCGGAATTAGTTTCATCAAGTAGGGCCCACGGAGGGACATGAACCGTTGGATTAGGATGGTGGTGGCGTTCGCCGAGCATCATTTTGGCAGGAAGGAAGAAGGGAATGGAAGTGAGGATTTTGTTTGCAGAATCACCGGCATAGTTTGGATTCTATATAAACCGGTTGGAACCGTGGTTGTGTTAAGGTGCAACCGTGGTTAGGTTAAGCGCATACGTCCTGGATTTTCCACTGCGGTTAAAACAGTGGGGATTTTTTGGAGTGACGCGTCTGTTAGGATAGAGGTTAGAAAAGCCACTTGGCGTTGTTCCACGTGTTGGGCTGGTACGTTCTAGCGCTACGTGGAAGACTGTTAAGTAAGTTGGGTGGCTATAATTAAGGCCTGTGCTGTGGGTTGATCATGGGTTTGGGATATTTTTATCCTACTAGCTGCTAGTAGGGATGACAATGGGTACCCATACTCGCATACCCGCCCATAACTATACCCGCAATTACGCGGGTAATTGCGGGTATGGATAATACCCGCATTTATAATTGCGGGTATAATTGGGTATGGTACCCGCACAATACCCGCAAAATACCCGCATTTTTTTCAACTTCCTTGAAAAAAAAATTCCTTGGTTTTGTCTCTCTCCTCTTTCCTCTCTCTCATCTTTTTAATTTTTCTTTTGTAATAAAAATTCAATATTCTTCGTTAATACTTTGAACAAAATAAATTAAAAATTATAAAAACATAATCTTTATCTCAAGATGTGTAATTAGACATCCACTTTTCATATTTTTCTTAAATTTTTTATAAATGGGTTTTATGAAATATGATGCTATAAAAAAATAATATAAATAAAATAAAATTATAGTAAATTTTTACTTAATTATAAAAAAATAAAAATTTGGTGAAACAATTTTATTAAGTTAAATAATAATAAGTAAGTGTAATTGGATATCCATTACATACCCAATTGGGTATTGGGCATATTGGGTATGGATAATAATGAATATTTAGTTGCGGGTATGAGTTGGATATTTACCCATACCCGCCCATACCCGCTTTAACATACCCATACCCGCCCATACCCGTCCAATTGCCATCCCTAGCTGCTAGCCTAAGCCGCCGGTTTTGCAAAACTGTAGATGTCCAATTTTCAAGTCTTAATTATTGTTTTTCAACTGTTTAGTGTTAATAATTTGCGTTCATTATTTATTTATCCACAACCATTAACGAATAAGATTTTGTTGATAATACCTTTGCCAGCATGGAGTAGAAAGACACAGAGGAATCCAGATTTTAGATGCGCCTAATTATCTTGATAGGTTCGCATTCCTGTAAAAAAATATTATTTGGATGTATTACTTTATAATTAAGTTAAGATATTTTTCTCTTTTATTTGTTGTCATTTTTTTACTATTTTTATAATGGGGTAATTTGAAACGTCGGAAATGATCCAAAGTATCCGAATATCATCTAACTATTTCGAATCAGTTGGATTTTTTATTTTTTATAAAAAATCAAATTTTATTAATTTTAGGCTTTTTGTTTTTAATCTTTGGCTCTTTTCTTCTTTGCCCAATTTAACAAGGCATCGCAACAATATTACAATCTAATTGGTGGAGAAAATAGGAAGAAAAAAGAGAGTAAAATTAAGATATATAAATTAAATTTGAAACCTATTCAGATGTTTCAAATCAGATCATATCAGAGTTTATTGGAATCTCTACCTTCCAACCGAATCTCGTCCGATATAATTCGAATCTAATCAATTATATTATTTTTATATAATTTTATCCGATGGAATCAAATATCTGATATGTGCTCGCCCCTACCCATAAGATCAAATTGTTTGTTTTTACTATTAGTCACATGTAATGTAAAAGGCAATGCAATGGATGTACTTCCCTCAGTGGCAGTAGTTGCACGAAATATCATTTTCTACCAAAGCAATAATAAGCTCCAACAACGCCAATGTCCCCTTAGATAGAAGCATCCCATATCCCATATTTGAGGCAACAGGCTTGGATTTCTTCTTTCTTTCTTATCTCAACTGCATAGCTTTTCTATCGCGAATGTGAAAAGTGAAAACTGCAGTACTTTAATTAAGAAAGATATTCCCTTTTATTATTCTTGCATATCTTCACCCACCTCATTCTAAGTTTAATCAATGTCTAAAATTTGAATTTTCAGAATGGATCAAAACCAAATTGAAAAATCCTCCTTTTCAAAATTCTGATGCGATAATACTGAAACTGGATTAATATCAAATAAGAGTTAACAAAAGACTAAAAAGGATACGCTATGCCAAATTTAGCAAGAGTAGATTACATAAATTATATCCAGACAATTACTACTTGTACTTAAATCCATCGCTCCCATCCACGTGGAGATCGATCCGCGTCCGGAATCGGAGCAGCCCATGTGCGGCGTGCCACCACCACCACTAGTAGCCCATGTAGATAAGAAACTCGGATTTGCGTTTGTGGACAAGAATCGTCGAACATCTTTCTGCTCTGCTTTTAGAAGTCAAAAAAGGAATATCTCCCCAACAAAAAAAGGAAAAAAGGGGAGAAAAAAACAGCTACACAATAACAAGAGACTGCTTTTGTACCAAACACTGCGCAGCGCAAAGCTACACTTGGCAAGTTGGCTCCTTCTGGCTAATTGTGCTCATCAATGTCGACCGCCATGCGATTAATTAATTTTGTACGGCTTTGATTAATTAACTAGTAGTACTACTCCCTAACTTTTTGCGCATTTTAGAAACTTTTGCCGTCATTTCTACTAATGTGCGCCGCAGCATTTAAAGTGGCATCTGTTTTGGTGACCGGCAATTCCATAAATGGGATAGAGGAGGAGAAGTCAATAAATGGGCAATTCTTTTCTGCGTAAAGATGGACCGCAGAGCCATTTCATTATTTAGATTGAAACGACTACCCTTAGAAAATAAGTTAAAACTCCAAGGTCTAGATTCTTTTTATTTTAGAATTATTTAGATAACTTCCCCTATGATTTTTCTCAAGGACTTTTTAAAAAAACAAGAAAACTACTTGCTCATAAATGGGCTTGATCTAAGGGTGTAAATGTAATAAACAAAACACATACATAAAAATGACCCAACAAAGGGCTGACCATCACGTGACCAGTGGACCCAAATGGGCTTCTAAGGTGCCAACATATCCATTCGAGTGGCACGTGTCAGTCCCGCAAAGGACCCCATACGTCATCTATTCACAAGCCTACAAACAGAGCGCCATCTACCCTGCACGACAGACATAATGTTCTCCAGGAAACAAATTGTACGGACAAATCTATACGTGTCCTTCACCTTTGAACTTTGACCGTACACGTGGCTTTGTCGTTTTCCTCACCAGTGACACGACAGTGCTGCTTGACTCCCTCCGTCCTCTCTGATCGCCACGCGTCGAAATCTCTATGACTGAAGGCATTGAGATTCCCGTGATTTTTTCTACGCTGCTCTCTCTTTTACTATTTTTAATCGTAAGAAAACGTCCATCGGTTTCATTAATTTTACGTTTGGTCCTATTTATTTCATTTTCTGTTTAGTTTTTTATACTAGAATTCATCAAAATAATGCTCAAAAAATTGTTTGTCCGGTGGCGTTTTATTTAAGTTCGAGTTATAAGATGGGTGAGTTTTGGACCGACTCTAAATTAGACAAAAAAATTATTTTCTTTCCAAAAAAATTGATATTTATTATCTTTATTATAAATAGAGTGACTACGATGTTTCCCCTCCATTCAAGGTATAAATACTAAAAAGATACTTTTTGCGGAAAAACAACATAGTGATTAGTCTATTCAGAACGTCCGGGGTAAATTAAATTAATAAGACCTCAAATTGTTTGTTTCTATTTAATACGTTAATTTTTGATTAATGTCGCCAATGAAATTGATAATATTTTTTAATTTTCAAATGAATTAAACTGATAACATTTTTACATGGCATATGAAATTTGAGTAATTTTAATTCAACTACAAATTAGAATGTAATTCCAATTTCATTGGAGGGTCAATTGAGACCATCGTGGTAAACGTAGCTTGGAAATAAAATTCAACTATTTGACTATTTGTTAGCTACTAGTTTTTTATTTTATTTTATACATTATTAGGAAATAAACTCAATTATTATTTACGAGTAAATTATAAGTTCGATTTATAATAAGGTGGATAATTCGTTCTTTTCTGTCCTTTTTTATAAAAAAAACATACAATAATGTCAAGTGTATGGTGTTGTCCGGAAAAAGACTGGAAGTTGAAAGGCAAAACGGCATTTATTTATTTATATTTTCCCGTTTGAGTTTAACATTTTACTGCTGAGGAAGACGCTTTCAGTTGTCAACGTAGCATAGATTTAGAAAATCCAGGTGAGTGAAAGTGAAAGAGAGATATCTTTCTTTTACTTCTTTTTTCTTGTTCGGATATTTGGGGTAGTCCGATGTCAACACAAATTTCCCCAAGTAGCGTAACACCACTTGTGTAACATCTACTCCACAATAATGGTACCCACAAACATTAATACCATTATTGTTTAGACTTTACGGTAATTGTCTGTAAAAAAAATTGTCTGATTATGTCATTAAAAAAATCAAATTTAAAGACTTTAAACGGTACTTAAAAAATAGAGTAAATATGATTGGAAATCAGCTGCGAAATTAATATTAGTGGGACGATAAATAACATGCCCCCATGTTAATGCGCACTTTCAATAGAAAAGAGTGAAGGAATCACATCAGAAAACAACTGATGAAGCACAAAACTTGGATTTAATTCGCCACCCTCTCCATATCGTAAAGGGTCAAAATTCACGAGTTGATAGTGATGATAATGATGTCCACAATTAGATACAAATATAAGTATAATATAATAGTTGTAGTAGAAACAGTTCCGA
Source organism: Viola odorata (assembly GCA_963691705.1). Taxonomy (NCBI): domain Eukaryota; kingdom Viridiplantae; phylum Streptophyta; class Magnoliopsida; order Malpighiales; family Violaceae; genus Viola; species Viola odorata. The sequence goes on from OY829546.1 coordinate 5,429,743, forward strand.
GGAGTTTACCAAAATCAATGGAAAATATCATTCACTCAAATGTTTAATTTATAAAATAGATTTTAAGTTCAAGTTTTATAATTTACGATCGAGTCAACAACTGGCGTGTCTTTGGTGCTCAATCGTGGTGTCTAAATTGTCACGCCCGTCTCATTCCTTATCAAACCTTTGACAAGAAATTGGAATCGACTAAACCATATTCTCCAAGAAAATGACTCATTGTTTTGTGCTAGTCGATGACGACGCGGACCTAGAGTATATTCTCATATTTTTAACTATTTCATTTTACCACATGAACATAATATTTCCCATCTTTTGATTTGTCTCACCGTGATGGAACATGCTACACGATAGAAGAATTTGGAATATTAAGCATATTGATATAAATTAAGGTTGTTGTCATATTTAAATGTCGTTTTTATCATTTTTAATATATTGAAAAATTAAAATTAGTATCAATTAAATATAGTCAATAAAACGATTGACAATATTGACTAAAAATACATTAAAATAGTAATTAATAATTACTTTTATCGTTATAAAAGTGAGTTTAAAATTATTTTTTTTGAGTACAGAAAGAGAGAAAGTATTTAGATGGAACAAAATGATTTGCATATAATAATGAGTTGCATCTCCTTTTCAACGCAGGATTGAACAAAATCCATGTGCTTATCCCATGATTCATTATGTTTCAATCTTTTGTAGTTCCCTTCCTTTTAAAGATTGGGCCCATAATATGTTGGTAGAAGGTTTTTAAGATGAACACTGAAAATGAAACTATACCTAACAACTTTTCCATACCCAATAAGAAGGAGAAAAAAAAATTAGCTTTTTAGTATTCGGAAATATTTTTATGAAATTTAAAATTTTCATAATTTTTTTTTGCATACTACTAAGTATAATGTTATCAACTTATATATAGTTAATGACTAAAAAACACTATTTGATATTTAAACAACTAATGATAATCATGAAAATATACCGGTGGAGTCTGAGCCCAGGCTTTCATTTGACGGGCCGGGCTTAGAAAATGAGATTCCACATTGTAGTTTTTCTTGCGTTGTCGTGCTAGCGGGCCCATGGCAGTGTCTTGGGCCAGAGGCACTGCTGATTGCTGAGTTCTCGCGTTTCTCTCTCGAGCAAAGAGTTTTGAGAAATTTGATAACATGACGGAGTAGAGTGGTTCTGACTCGCGACAGATAGAGCAGGAGGAACAAGCAATGCTATTTTTCATGGTAACGATCTTTCCTGCTTCTGTTATTATCTCTGTTGAACTTCCAATATCGATATTATTCTGGACTGATTTTCCAGTTAGCATTTGCTCTGTCCTCCTTGTTAAAATGGATTGAAGAAACCCATTCGTGTTATAGCTTGATATTTCTGTATCCTAAGATATATCTTTCATAAGCCCAGATGGGGTTTTTTATTTCCTTTTATGTGTTTTTGGATGGAATTAAGCTCTTGGTAATGTGCACTTTGGTGTTAATGGAACAATTAGGGTTTAGTTGAATAGAAAAATCATGCTTGGTGTAGTTTTGATCTTCATGATAACGATCCTAGAAATATTTTCATGGGTTCTAGAGTGTTATCCTTTGAGTAAGCATCCTTTGTTGATTTTGATTTTCAGGATAGCCATTTGCATAAAATGGTAAAGGCAGAAAGCTCAACTTCTGATTTAATTACTGACCTGCCAGACAATGTAATTCAGAATATTTTAGTGCATTTGCCAATCCGAGATGCACTGAGGACGAGTGTGTTGTGTAGGAAATGGAAATGCAAGTGGCGGGATCTTCCAAGTCTTGTATTTGATGGACACTTCAGGTGGTTACCTAGTAACACACAGGTGGGAAGACTGGAAGTCTTGTTAAACATTTATCATGTTCTTTTGCTTCACCATGGACCCATAACAAAATTTACTCTTAACGTCCCTAACCTGCCAAGTTGTCCTGAGATTGAAAAACTAATATTTTTCCTGTGTGATAAAGATGTTCAGGAATTAAGCCTTTTTACTTATGGAGGTGTGCCTCATAAGATACCCTCTTGTCTATTTTTATACAAGCAATTGAGGCACTTGGAGCTATCTGGTTGTGTATTCAAAGCTCCATCTCATGGAGGAATTTCTAGGCTCATTTCTCTTAAACTTTACGAAGTTGATTTTGAGTTAAGTGAATGCAACACCTTCATCTCTGAATGCCCATTACTTGAATGTCTCTTCTTTGTGAACTGCCTTAGTACTATGACGCTTGAGATTGATGCTCCTAATCTCAAGTCCTTACGCATTAAGGACAACGATGTTTATTTTTGTTTAAAAAGTACCCCGCTTCTTGGTCCTGTTAATGTTTTTAGGGACGGTGAATTTGTAAGTGCTGAAGTGCGGTCCTTGAAATGGATTGAATTTTGCAAGTGTCTACCTGCTCTGGAGATCCTGGCTATTGACTGTCTCTGCGGGGAGGATGTAAGTCACTCCCGTGTGTTCTTCGTAGAATATACTTGCATATGCACCTTGGTTTGCTTGCTGTCAGTATTCTAATTGTTTCATTTGTGTTATTTATTTCAATGTCCTGGCATATGCTTCAAGAACCTGGCAGACGAAGAATTACCCAAGATGGTTTCCACCGCAAGTAGCCACTTGCGCTTTCTCCAGTTATATTCTATACGCTTTAATGACGCAGGAATACTCTCATGGACTCTTTGTATGATCTTGAACTCCCCTAACTTACAGGAACTTAGAATTGAGGTCAGTTTTTCTATTGTAGTAGTATTCTTGCTGTACATAATCTGGAAGCTAAGATTGAGATGGTTTTTTGTAGGTGGGGGAACAAGTGGTTCCTCTGGAACCTAGTGCTCTAAAACTTTTTGAAGCGCAAGATCTCTTATGTTGTTCTTTGGAGAAACTACAAGTAGTGCGGATAGAAAGCTTCTCTGGAGTGTCAACCGAATTAGAATTCGTCAAGTTTTTGTTAGCCAAATCTGTGGCGCTCCAGGAGCTACTTCTTGAAGTCAGTGACGAGAGTTTTGAACTTGATGTTCTAAGGGCGGTAATTCAATTTCCTCGTGCATCGTCAAGGGCAGAGGTTAGAGTCTTTTGTAAGGTCGAATGATTCTTCCTTGAGTTTTCTTTTAGATGAATTATTATTTTTATATATCTACGCATTTAAACTTCCTGTATTGTACTCATGGTTTTATGTTTTGAAGTACTACTTCATTACCTAGCCCCAAAATCTGCTATTGCAAAACTCTATGAAAACTTGCTTCTGGTTTATGCTCACGAACAAGTTTAATTCAGCGCAAGGCCCTTAGCATATTATTACGCATATATATAGAGAGAGTTTATTGGCTCAAGGCAGATTATTAAATATATTTTTATTAAACTGTAAACCATCTAATTAGCTAATTCTGACCTTATACATAAACAGCAGAATTACCCGTTTAATTACCTTTTTTCCTTTTAACGTGACCTTTTAATTATTATTATTATTATTATTATATATAATAAGGAAAAGGAAGGGAAAAAAAGCCTCTTTAATACTTTTACTATATGTATATATAAGTTCCTCTTATTAAAAAGGGAATAAATTAAGGAAAATTGTGATTTAGGAGTTTTTTTCTTTGAATTTTCTTCCTTTTCATATTAAGAGAGAATTATATATATACGCCATACGCGTCATATAAGAGAGACTACTCAAAACTTGTGGTGTCTTGAACAGTGAAGGCTTGCAGCTAGCAACTCTCGAGGTATATAAAAATTATATTCTTTTTGGGTACATATAGTCAGAAATCACCAATTAGTTTTTACACCTAGGAACTAGGAACCCAATTAGCTACATATTTGACTAATTTTAATTGTATCGGATTGTAGATCGACGAATTGTTTATATGTGTTTTTAATTCTTAAAATAGTTCGGAATTAGGATCAATAATCAATATTGATAATATATATATATATATATTTTAAATTAATGAGAATAAATCTCTCACGCATGCCTGCTTGTAAAATCCTATATATATATTCAAATATATAGCTGAAAATATTTCTTATTTTTTCGCGTAATTAGTATTAATTAAGCAAGTAATTATAAATAATTTATTCGAAAAACTGTCAACTTATATATATTTTTTTCCAATTGCAGATTGAACAGGTGAGAGATATGTCTAGTTTATTTACAATGATCATCATCTCCGTGGTTTGTATCGTGTTCCTCTTGTCAATCTGTCTTTGGTCTATTTTCGATGGCAAGAAGAAAACAGCACAAGAACCAGCAAAAGGGGCGGGAGAGCAAAAACTAAAAGAGAAAGAGCTAGAAATAGTAGTCGACCCTCAAGTCTAATTTACATTTTTTAAGGTTCTAGACCGATCCGATCCACTTAATTGAATTAAACTGAGACCGGATAAATTTTCGAGTGAGTTTTAAGAAATTAGGTTCGAATTAGTTTATCGAAAATGAAAAGGCTGCCTTGTCGGTACGAGGCCGTTCTCTACTAGTAGCATAATTTGCAAGTTGAAGTGTCTTCTGCAATCTCACACGTTTTTTAACCTTATTTTGTTGTCAATTTCGTGCTTCCATGTCATGCCAGAGGACCACAGCAAATGTCACGTTTCTCTACGCGTGATTTTAATTCTCGTACTCGAGAAAGTACCGATACATAATTAGTATAAGTGATTTGATATAAAATTTGATTATCATGTATAAAAAGATCATACACTAGAAACACTTTAATGGTTTAAATAAGTATGAATATAATTAATTTTAATTTAGATTTAAAAAAATAAAATAAGATTTAAAACAAGCATTAAAATTTTTAATGGACAGCTGTAGTCCTCCATCACTTGATAAGTCAAACAAATCTTTTTGGCGTTTTATCACAATTGCTTTTGTGGTATATATATATATATCTATGTCCATGACATGATTTAAACTCGAAATATAACTCTTTTTATTTCTCCGCGACTATTTTTGCTATTTTACAAGCTGAGATTTCAACGGTCGGCCAATTTTTTTTTACAGAAGATGAGTTGAGAACAAAAAAATCTTAAAATAAAAGGAAAGTAAGAAATGGCATTGGTATATCCATGACTAGATTCCGCGTCAGTCGGTCCAAAAGCACAGTTGTATATTAGCAACTTGAGATATCATCTACGCCAAGCTGAGTCAGAATAAATAACTCCAAACTCCAAACTCCATTATCCCCATTTTAAGTCCTTGAAGTGCATTTAGACCAACGTCCTATCCTTCCATGCAAAATTCAAACTTTTAAATATTTATATCCAAAAAAATGGATAATAAATTACACCCTTACAGGATATTTTTAGACTTATCTATTATTATTAATTTCTTTTCTAAAAAAGGTTTTTTTATCTGCTAATATCTCGCTAAAAACATTCGATCTATCCTAAATATTTTGGATTATGAAGTAAATGGGACACGTGGCTTGATGTGATTGGATGAGAGCGTTTCATGACATGCTTGGGACCCTTGGATGAGCAGTTCTTTTGGATTAAAACATAGATGGGAACTAAGAGTTTGGATTTTTTCTGTTAAGGACTCCAAATCTTCCAATTATCAAGGAAGGACTTTGTTGGTAGTATAAACACCCTCACCACCACCCCATCTTATCATTCACACCCATTCTGCATTCATTCTCTTGCACTTTTGATTCCATTTTGGTGCTTCAATTTCTTTCTAATTTGCTATCTATTCTAGAGACAAGATGACTATCATCATGAACCAACCTGATCTTGGTACGTTTTTCTTCTCTTCTCTTTTCTTTTAATTATGTTTTTTCTTGTTGTTTAATTCACAAAATTAGTAATAAAATCAAGCCATCATTCTGTGATTGGTATTAATTAATTTGTATCGAATATTGATATTAATGTTTAATGTTTATATATTCAGTGTCGAGGGTAGATGAGCAGAAAACCCACGTTGAACATGCGTATGATTTGGTGTTGGATGGTGGATTTGTTGTGCCAACAAAGCCTGCTCCATCAAATCAAGAACCTGTTTCGAATGAAGAATTTGAAGCACCTGATATCAATTCATTTGGCAATTCATTCAGGTATATTTTACCCTGTAAAGCATGAACAGTTAGGTTTCGAATTTGAGTTTGTTCGTCGCGTTTCTATGTCTCTAACACGGAAAATGAATGGATGTGGTGCAGGGATTACAATGTAGAGAGTGAAAGAAATAATTCTGTGGAGGAATTCTACAGGGAGCAACATATTAACCAAACTTATGATTTTGTAAGAGAAATCATATTATTTTCAAGAACATTAAACGGGAAATTGATGCGATTTATATTGGATTTAATGTAATTTGATTTTAAAATGTGCAGGTAAAGAAGATGAGAGCTGAGTATGGAAAGCTGGACAAGGCTGAGATGAGCATATGGGAATGCTGTGAGCTCCTTAATAATGTGGTTGATGACAGTGATCCTGATCTTGATGAGCCCCAAATCCAACATTTGTTGCAATCTGCTGAAGCCATTAGGAAAGATTATCCTAATGAGGATTGGCTGCACTTAACCGCCCTTATCCACGGTACGACAATATGTCCTCTCTGTCATCTGACATGAGACTGAGCTCGAACATTCACTTGTCCCACCAAATCTTATAGGTGATGGGATAATAACATCAAAGTGCGATTGATTTTGATTTTGTGGTGTTTCTTTCCTCTCTCTTTTTGACAGAAATAGAAAGAGCTTTTTTCTAAGTTACAGTGGTGGTTGACAATAATTATAATTGAGAAAAGTGTAAAAGACTAAAACTGTTTTTCCTTGTTTGGTGTCTCAGATCTTGGAAAAGTTCTCCTCCTCCCTCAGTTTGGAGAACTTCCTCAATGGGCTGTTGTAGGTAAGGATTCCACATCAGCAAATTGATTTCTTTTCTCCATCAATTAGACATTTTCAAGAATTCTTCAATTTCAATTCCTTAGTTTTATTGAAAGGTCAATTTTGTATGATATGCAGGTGACACATTCCCTCTTGGCTGTGCTTTTGATGAATCCAATGTCCATCACCAGGTAATTAATTATTCTTCAAAGATAGACTTGAATTTGTTACCAAGCAGTAACTTTTTTTAACCAGTTGTTTTTTTACTGCAGTATTTCAAGGAGAATCCTGATTCTAAGAATCCTGCTTACACCACCAAGAATGGAGTTTATGAGGAAGGTTGTGGGCTGGAAAATGTTGTGATGTCATGGGGCCATGATGACTACATGTACTTGGTAGGTTTTACATTTTTCTCATAAAAAAGCCTAGTTATAAATATCTTACATTTGCAGCTAATTAATTAACAAACTTCTAATTCTGCAGGTTGCTAAGGAAAATGGAACTACACTTCCACCTGCTGCATTGTTCATTGTCAGATATCATTCTTTCTATCGTAAGTATCGCTTCGATTTCGATAAACTGTACGATGAATCATACTAATTGTTATGTATGTTTGACATTGAAAATGTTGCAAATGTTGCAGCTTTGCACACTGGGGGAGCATATAAGCAGTTCATGAACAAGGAGGATGAGGAAGGATTTGAATGGCTCAAGGTTTTCAAGTAAGTTTAATTTATTAATTAATCAAATTGTTTACTACATCAATGACTGTTAATTACCTTAATTCCTGCTAATCTTTGTTTTCTTTAATGTTATGCAGCAAGTATGACCTGTACAGCAAGAGCAAAGTTCTTGTTGATGTTGATGAAGTGAAGCCATACTACCAATCTCTCATTGACAAGGTTGATATTTCAATTCTGGTGTTTGTTTGTTCTTGATTGATTGGTTTTTCTGAAATTGGAAGAAATTTTCCTGCAGTATTTCCCTGGAAAGCTGAGATGGTGAAAGTAAAAGAATTGAGGAATTGAATTCCTGGAGAAGATTAATGAGGATGGATCTTGCTGTTTCTATAATGACTCAAATGTAAATTACTACTATTATATTACAATTGTATTTTTTTGGGTCGAAATACTACTCTGGGAAATAATAAGGGAATTGCTCCTTTCCTCTCCGCCATGCTCTAATTGATTGTTGTATCCAAGAGCTGCAAAAGAGATCTCAAGTATAAATTTTATTTAATGATCATTCTTCTTCTTCTTCTTTCTCTTAATTGTCTGGAAAATATTGTCAATGTGAATTCCTTCATTCAAAACTCAAAAACAATAATTTGACCCACTTTTGAAGAATGAGAAATGAGAAATTAGTATTTTGTCTCATTATTTGTGTACATATCTTCTTCTGGTTAGCAGATTAATCATGTTCGAGTATTATCATATCTAAAATGAATAATTCTTCTAACATATATCTATCTTTTTTCAAAATTTGAATTTAAAATAATTTAAAATAAGACTGAATAATACTCTTACCATTTGACCACCGATTATAAAAGGTAATTAGTGAAATTAAAGTGTTAGGTAACAACTGCTTTTTGTTCTATGCTTTATGCCCGAATCAATTCTTTTTTTTTTGGTTGGAAAAACGCGTCTCCTTTGCGGATTAGTTTTCACGTCTTATTGTAAAGGACGTGTCCTTTTAATGCTAGGACTGACGAGGACGTCCTTTTAAAAAAAGACGCGTCTCTGTGTAAATTAGTTTTGACGTCTTATTTAAAAAGACGTATATTACTTTTCGGGCTTCAGCTTCCACTGCGTGTATGGCCCATGACGAAGGCCCATCATTGCATTGACCGATTGCTAAGGCCCATCAATGCATGGCCAATGACAGGGAACAACGTCTCGAAAAGCTGCACGTGTGCAGCTTTCTTTTTTATCAATCTGTTGAGTGTTTCCATTGCACTCCTCTCCCCCTCTTTTTTTCCTTCTCTTTTCCCTTCGGCCTTCCCCCCCCCCCCCCCCCCCCCCACCCTCTTCTCCTCACATCACTTCTCTCTTCCTTCTCCTACAAATCTTCAGGAATAAATACATATATTATACTTTCGTCCCCAGAAATTTCCATATTTACCATTCTCACCCACTCTTCTTCACCAAACGCCACTCTCTACCCCAATTTCGTACGCCAAATTTTTTCACCAAATTTGCAATTTCACCTATGTCATGAATCTTTCCTTTTCAAAATGGCCCAAATTGATTCGCTACCTTTCTGTATTGATAGTAATTTGCTCCACCAGCCCCTGCTTATCGGTTGCTAATGGTGGAAACGACGACGATTTCTCAATCATCGCCTACGATGCTTTTTCCTTCCACGGCGACTACACTCCTCCGTCGCCTCCGCCTCCGGCACCGCCTCCTCACCCCCCGTCCTTATCGTGTGAAGATGATCTTCAAGGCGTGGGGTCTTTAAACACCATTTGCCAGCTCAACAACTCATTGAATTTCGACAAGGATGTGTACATAGCAGGAAATGGCACCTTTGATGTGCTTCCCGGCGTCGTTTTGGCCTGTCCGGTGAGAGGTTGCTCTATTTCGATCAACATGAGCAGAAACTTCAATTTAGCTCAAAACGCTGTCGTTTCATCTGGGAGCGTGACTATTTCAGCTTATAATGTTACTTTAACTCCACACTCGTTGGTGAATGTGACTGGTTTGGCTGGTGAGCCTCCTGAGGAGACGAGCGGGAGTCCTTCGGGGTTGCAAGGGGCAGGCGGGGGTCATGGGGGGCGAGGGGCTAGTTGTGTGAGTGACAGTACCAAGTTGCCAGATGATGTATGGGGAGGGGATGCGTATTCATGGGCAGAATTGAATAGGCCGGCGAGTTATGGGAGTAAAGGAGGAACGACAAGTAAGGAGGAGGATTATGGAGGTGAGGGGGGCGGGAAGATTTGGTTTGTAGTGGTTAGTTCAATTGAACTTGGTGGGAATTTGTTGGCTGATGGTGGCGATGGTGGCGTAAAAGGCGGTGGGGGTTCTGGCGGAAGTATCTACATCAAGGCTAATAGAATGTAATTCATTCTTTCATTTAACTGCTTTTCTTGGTTTATTGATTTTCAATTGGTCTATGATTTTTTTAGAAGTATTTTGTTTGTTATCATATTGTTGTGTTTAATGAGCTTGATTCAGGATATTGTGTGTTACTGTTTGGTGAAATGCCTTGCCAGTGAATACACAATTGCAAATGGGTTGCCTTGCATGTGGTGTGTGGTTGGTTCATGTTTTTAAGAGAAGTTGAGAATCTAGCTGGTTCACATAGCATCTCTTTGTAGAATTCTAGGGATTTGTGCATCTCACATGTTCTAAACAGCCTACTGCTTATAATTTTAAGGAAGTATGAAGTTTAGGCTAAGGGATTTGTCCAACCTCAACCTAGGTGTTACGTTTGAGTATGGGGAATAGAGAAAACCATGCTAGGAGAGTCACCCCCTTTTGAGGCTCCACGTTGCTTGAATCATCTCTTGATCGGCAGGGACAAAGATGACACCTGAGAAAACTGAAAAAAACATGGGACTTCGGGTGAGAGTATGAGTAAAACTAAATGGAAAAGAAAAATATTAACTCCAAATTTAGGTACACTAGAGAGACTGTTCCATTCAGAATGTTGATTTCTTTGAAGCTGACAATAATGAGGATGCAAACACTGGTATGAAAGTTCTATATATTGGTTTGCCTTTGATATAGATTGAGGATTCAAAGAAGACAGCTTTACTCTGTCTCAAATCATGATAACTGTTCATATTTCTTTTAGGGACTTTATTCTCTCTTATTTTGCTTATCACCTTAAGAAGCAAACTTTTTTAAGTGCTTTGTTGTAAATTTCATTCTACAATTCATGTAGACTAACTGATAATAATCTTCTGTGAAGAGCAGGACTGGTGGGGCTAACGTAAGTGCTTCTGGGGGTAATGGATTTGCTGGGGGTGGTGGTGGAAGAGTTTCTATAGAAGTTTTCAGCAGGCATGATGATGCAAGGTTCTTTGTTCATGGTATGAGTCTGACTAGATCTTCACTCTTTTCTTCTTCCTTGCTATTATAACTCATAACAACGAACAGCTTTAGAGTTTTTTTTTACTCTTCCTATTTTCAAACCACTACTTGTATTGGTTTAGTGAGGACCAATTAAACCTGTCAGGGGTTTCTATAGCAGTCACCAAGAGAAGGTTAATTTAGGCCTTGGTCTTCTCCTTCTCTATTCTTGCTACGGTGCTAAATAGGAATATGCCTGTCTTATAATGAGCTTACTGTCTTGTTTACAGGGGGAAAGAGTTTCAGCTGCCCTGAGAACTCAGGTGCTGCGGGCACATATTATGATGCTGTTCCTCGGAGTCTTACTATTAACAATGACAACATGCTGACCAGTACTGACACGCTTCTGTTAGAGTTTCCTAAACAGCCACTTTGGACAAACATTTATATTAGGAATCACGCTAAGGCTTCTGTTCCGTTGTTTTGGAGTCGGGTTCAGGTCATTTCCGTCTGACATCTTGTGTCCTTACCCGAATACATTTCATAATTTTGTTGCCTTTCTGGTGATGATTGATTTCTGTTCTGAACTGTTGCTATTATAAACCTTTGTAGGTGGTGATTGTTTTTATTGACTTAAAGGCATTTGTACTCCTGTCATTCCTGTGTCATTCACTTGTTGGGTGATCATGATAAATAGCAGGGTTTTCCTTATATATTTTTTATTGCTTTCACATCTCATATAAGATTCCCATGCATTGTAGGTTCGAGGACAAATAAAGTTATCAAATTGTGCAACTTTGAGCTTTGGGCTTGCACATTATGCGTCATCTGAGTTTGAGTTAATGGCAGAAGAACTTCTACTGAGCGATTCAACAGTTAAGGCAAGTCACAGGCTTTTCCCTCCTTTCCCCTGTCTCCTCTCTTTTTGTGGGCGTGTTGTTATGACCCAATTATTTCTTCTCCTGTATCTTCTGAGTAGTGCCTTGGTTCTAGAATTCTAGTATTTTACTGCACAATATAATTACAATGGTGTTGATGGTTTTGGATTTGATTAATATTTGTCTGTTTTCTTTCGTCACTCACTTTACTTCTTTCTCTCTCTTTTATTTTTTTGTTACGAAAGTTCAGTTTGCTGTATTCATTAGTAGATCTTCTGTGTCTTTACTTAACTGGTCTCTTTTGAAGTTCTCCAGTGCGTGTACTGATATAACTTCTGTAGTTTGAAATCCTTGCTGGTGGCACTCTTTAATCTGCTCTGGCAGTGCAATTTCCTTCCTTCCTGACATTTGTTTTTTTGTACCTATTTTTTTGTTTTGTTTTTGTTTTGTTTTTTTTTGCTCTCCATTGTCTATGACAGTTGGTTTATCAATTTGAATGCTCTTTCATGCTAATAAGGTCTTCACTGTTGTTGCTTTCAATTAAATTAGATATACGGGGGTCTCCGAATGGCTACCAAAATACTCTTGATGTGGAATTCCAAAATGCTTATAGATAAAGGTGGTGATGCAACTGTGACAACATCGTTGCTTGAGGCCAGCAATTTAGTTGTTCTCAAGGTATCTTTACTTTCCTGGATTTTCTTATGAATCACCAAGGCTTAAGCTATATTGTCCCCCCTCTGCAATAATGTTTCCTTATTTTGTCACCAGCAATCCTCCGTGATACACTCTAATGCAAATTTGGGAGTTCAAGGGCAAGGTTTTATGAACTTATCTGGACCAGGCGATATGATTGAAGCACCACGCCTGATACTATCATTGTTTTTCAGTATTAATGTAAGTGGAAGTATCCTCCTGTACGTTTGCACATGCATGCTTTCTTTATAAAGCAATCAACTAGTTCAATAATGGAAATCTTTGATTTCTCTCTGTAAAAGGCTTCTTTATTGTGTAGTTAAATAATGTTTGCAAACTTGTGAATTTGGTTTAAGTTTAACTTGTCTCTTATCTTGTTTCCTTCTACAATTTGTGCCAAAAAATCTTGACTTGTGCTTTTCCGAGTAAACACTTTTTAGAGAGTTGACCGACATTATGGATTGGGATGAAGTGTTACACACCTGTTGTTTACAGTCTTCATCTCCACTCATAGATAGCCCTTTTCTTCATACAAGTTTGTGAAGAAGCATGAGATTAGGTATGCTACTGGGAGACATGTATCCCTTGCATTAAATATCATGCATTTTAGAATACCTATACATATATGACATGACTAGTCTTCTGGCAATGCATGTTTTAAGTGTTATTCTTCCGTCCTATCTTGCTCTTGTTTTTGGGTTTTCGCAAAGTTTCACTGCAATTAACATCATTGCCTAGCACTTTCACCCATGAAAACAATTTATTTGACACAACTGGCACACTCTCCTTATGAATCTTTTTCATCTCATGAAGATTGGACCCGGATCTGTTCTGCGAGGTCCCCTGGAGAATGCTAGTGATAATGATGTGTAAGTTAATCAAAATACATATTGTGGATTGCTGGAATTGTTTATTGGTTTGGTTGCATATTTATTTTTGAAAATTGGCAGGATACCACGGCTTCATTGTGGTGAACTCCAAGATTGTCCTAGTGAACTGATTCATCCACCTGAAGATTGTAATGTCAACTCTTCGTTGGCCTTTACTCTTCAGGTACCAGACTGAACACTAGCATTTTTGGTCCAACTAATGCATGCTCAAACGTGTTGTGGATTGACACTTTTGCTTTTCTTACTATTGGTTTACTTGTCTTGCCACCACAGATCTGTCGAGTTGAAGACATTATTGTTGATGGCTTGATAACTGGATCTGTTGTCCATTTTCACTGGGTTAGAAATGTATTTGTCAACTCTTCTGGAGCTATTAGTGCATCTGGGCTAGGTACTGCTTTTGCTTCATTACTGCTGAGAAGATTGATACCACTAGCAATTTGATTTTGACATGGCATTGAAAATGAAAAGGGAAGTTCTCTTAAATTGTTTCCCCCCCTGTTGCAGTCTCATTTATTAAACTTCTTATGTTTGAGCCAGTTGACATGGGGTATTTATGATATGATTTGGTTTGGACCTTTATGTAGGCTGTACTGGTGGGGTCGGGAGGGGAAAAGTTTTCGGCAACGGTCTTGGTGGTGGGGGTGGGCATGGTGGCAGAGGTGGTGATGGATATTATAATGGGAGTTTTATTGAAGGCGGTGAAGTATATGGAGATGCAGAACTTCCTTGTGAACTTGGTAGTGGTAGTGGAAATAGTACTCAAGCTAGGGCAACTGCAGGTGGTGGTATAATAGGTAAAGTTGATATAAATATTCAGTGTTTTTATTTTTTTAAGAAAAAAATTGTTCCAGCCATGGGGGATGAATTTTCTAATTCCTTAAAGTCGTTTTCTTTGTTTTCTGATGCTGCATAATGGTTAGTATTTTTTAGGTTGATCATGACATTGCTGTTAAGAAATAATGTTGATGGGTCTTATCACACTCTCCAATATGGTTTTTGGGCTTTATTATTTCTTTCTGGGTAGCAACCACATTTCTCCACCTTTTGAACAGTGATGGGTTCTATGGAGCATGCAACATCAAGTTTGACTGTTTATGGTGCACTTAGAGCTGACGGAGAAAGTGGGGAAGATATCACAAAAAAAAAGGGTGGAGTGGTTTCAAACATAAAGCCTGGAGGTGGTGCTGGTGGAACGATTCTTTTCTTTGTTCATGCAGTGGCACTGGGTAATTTATCTACCATCTCAGCCATTGGAGGGAACGGTAGTCCTGATGGTGGAGGTGGTGGAGGTGGTGGAAGGATTCACTTTCATTGGTCAGATGTCCCAGTGGAAGATGAGTATCAACCCATAGCAGCTGCTAACGGAAGCATTCAGTCTGGGTTTGTATTTTGCAATATATGTTACTATAAGTAGCTATAGTTTTCTTCTCATCTATGTATTTTAGTAAAGCATCGTGCTGCGAAGTCTGTCATCTAATTCGTAACGTAATCCCCCAAGCTAATGGTAATACCAGAGAGCAGCAGTGATGTCATAAACACCAAAACTGCTTTCCAATTAAAGTTGTTGACATGTGTCAATCTAGTTAGTGACAAACACACCATCCCGCACATTTCCTACCAAGAAAGACAGTTGGTATTTAGAAGGGGAAATTTGGAATGTATGGTCAGTCAAGCGTGCATAATTAGAAGTTAAGCACTTCGTAAATGTCTAAGAAATTTAGAAGTGGTAGTTATGGCTCTCTTGAGGCATTCATCATTAATCAAACGCTAAGGAAGGTGCTTTTGGCTGGTGATAGGTCATGGTTCAAATAGTCAGCAATATAGTAAACAGAAATACTGTGTAAGATTGTCCTTGTATTTTGGTCCAGTTTGGTTGGATCATCAGGATCATGAAAAATGAGCACCAAGAAATGGTTCTGTATCCCTTTCTGTTGGACTGGAGGCCTAAGCCAGATGCACTTTAAGCATGTTAGCTATTGTTCATGCTGGATTGTAAGTTAGGACTGAACAGGAGAGCAAGTTCTCTGCCTGCTAGTATGCAGTCTTTTTTCTTTTTCTGGATGTTGAAGTAGCTGTTAGTTAATTAAAGCCGCTCGAATTTGTTGTTCGACAAAATGACTTGCTGTAAAAGGCTCTGCTGATTAGATCGGACGAAAGGTCTTAACTTGTTTTCAATGACTGAACATTGTTTCTGCATCATACAGATTTGTGTTGCTCTCCTTTTCACTTTTTCTTTAATCTTCCTTCTAAGAAATGGTCAAATCTGAATTGCATGGATTTAGTTGGATTTATTTGTTTCCCTGTTGGCAGGGGAGGATTAAGTAAAGGTCAGGGTCGTGCTGGGGGAAATGGAACTATTACTGGAAAGGCCTGTCCAAAAGGTCTTTTTGGTATCTTTTGTGAGGTAATGTTGCACATTTTGCATTCACATCTTTCTATGAATTCTTAAGTCTCAGTGGCTTTTCACAGTTACTTTCCAAAGCAGAAAAATAAGCATGATTTAATATGAGAATTCCAATACAGTTGGCGTACATTGAAGACACTTTATTGTTCTTTCATTTTCATTTGTTGAAAAAAATTCACACTGAGGAGAATATATACGTCATTTCTATGACTTAGTCAGTGAATTGTTGAATTTACAGATTCATTTCCATGTGCAAAGTTTTCCTGCGTACTGAATTAGTTGAGGATGCTTGTTGATTGATTGCTTGACCTATGCAAGCTGCTTCTTGTTCGTTAACTTTGAGAGCAAACTACTCTGCAGGAATGCCCAGTAGGGACTTTCAAGAATGTCAGTGGATCCAATAGAGCCCTTTGTTACAGTTGCCCAAGACATGAGCTTCCTGGTCGTGCTGTTTATGTCAGTGTTAGAGGTGAGTTGAAATTTTCCTCGGATTACAATCGAAAAAGCTGCTTTCTCACAATTTGGAATGTGCCATTGGCTGATTATAATGGTTTTCCCCGTCAAGTCAATAGTTTATCCTAAGTTGAGGTTTGCAAGTTTCACATTTCATATTTTGCTACTAATTTTGTCTCAAACTCGTTCCAATATCTCCAACAGGTGGTGTCACTGAAAGACCGTGTCCGTACAAGTGTGTGTCTGACAGATTTCATATGCCCAATTGTTATACAGCTCTTGAAGAGTTAGTTTACACTTTCGGCGGTCCATGGTTATTTGGATTGATTCTCTTGGGTCTTCTTATCTTGTTATCTTTAGTCCTTAGTGTCGCACGGATGAAATATGCTGCTGGGGATGAATTGCCAGCTCTTGTACCTGCCCGACGTGGCTCTCGAATAGATCACTCCTTCCCTTTCTTGGAGTCACTAAACGAGGTCAATCTCCACACTGTTGCTTTCAGTTTTCATGCATTTTTTGAGCCCTACAGATTAAAAAAACAACACATTTTGAAATCCACCGCTGCTGATGATGTGGTTCTGAGGTGGTGATCTTGCTATATCTCAGGTATTAGAAACAAATAGGACTGAGGAGTCCCAGCTTCATGTGCATAGGATGTATTTTATGGGACCTAATACTTTTAGTGAACCTTGGCATCTATCACACTCTCCACCTGAGCAAGTGATGGAAATTGTGTAAGCTCTTTATCCCCCCGCTATACTATATTTGGTTATTATTCCATAGTTTGCTATAAAATGGTTTTAATTCATCATCTACATGGCAGATATGAGGATGCATTCAACATTTTTGTGGATGAGATAAATTCTTTAGCAGCTTATCAGTGGTGGGAAGGATCTGTCTACAACATGCTCTCTTTTCTTGCATATCCGCTTGCATGGTCCTGGCTGCAAAGGCGTCGGAGAAAGAAACTGCAGCACCTTCGAGATTTTGTTAGATCAGAGTATGATCATGCTTGCTTACGCTCTTGTCGTTCACGTGCCCTTTATGAAGGACTGAAGGTACATTTTCATCATAAATGCATTCCTATGTGTTCCTAATCCTAACATCAGATTGTTAGGGTCTGTCATTCTAGGTTTTGCCTTTACCCTTTTGCTGTGTGCAAAGTAATAGTTAATGCAAGTCTGAGGTGTTGCTCATGTGTTCAGCTACAGTTTCACACCAATGTCTGGTTTTTATATTTGTATAGGTGGCTGCAACTTCTGATCTGATGCTTGCATATGTGGACTTTTTCCTTGGTGGAGATGAAAAAAGAGTTGATCTCCCTCCTCGGCTCCACCAAAGATTTCCCATGTCTTTAGTTTTTGGAGGAGATGGAAGTTACTTGGCTCCTTTCTGCCTCCACAGTGATAATATTCTAACTAGCCTCATGAGCCAGGTTTGTGATTTTCTCCTTTTTTTGGTGGCATAGTTCCCTCTTCCATAAATTCTCATTCTTGTGGTTGTATTGTTTTTGCTGCGTGACTATTGTTGCACTAAAGTGCTTTTGATTGTTGCCGTTAACTACTTTTCAGTCTGTTCCACCAACCATTTGGTATCGACTAGTGGCTGGTCTAAACGCTCGACTACGCTTGGTTCGACGTGGTCACCTAAAGATTACTTTTGGTTATATTATTGGCTGGATTGAAACGCATGGCAACCCTACTTTAAGTTCATATGGTATCCATGTTGATCTTGCTTGGTTTCAACATACGTCTTCCGGATATTGCCAGTTTGGGCTTGTGGTTTGTGCCATTGAAAAAGAAACTGTGGTACAGCCGATTGAAGGTGAAGAAGGACCTTTGCAACCTGTTCGGCAGCCACTGTAAGAATTTCTTTTGCACTCTTTTTGTGCCAGTTACATGAAATCTGGTTTTTCTCCTAGAGTATTTAGGACTGAATGACATTCATTGCCAAGTATTTATTTTCTTTCTTTTGGTGTTACTTATGTACCATTCGGTAATTTCTGTTTCAATTTGCAGTTTGCCTAGGGCACAAAGGGGGGATCAAATAGGGCATGTGAAAGTCAGTGGACATAAACTCTTGCGCAGACAGATGTTTGGGGTTGGAGGGATTTTGCATTCAAAGAGTCTACAAACACTTAAATTTAGGAGGACAATATGCTTTCCTTTCTCTTTCATACTTTATAATACTAAACCTGTTGGC
Source organism: Viola odorata (assembly GCA_963691705.1). Taxonomy (NCBI): domain Eukaryota; kingdom Viridiplantae; phylum Streptophyta; class Magnoliopsida; order Malpighiales; family Violaceae; genus Viola; species Viola odorata. The sequence continues at coordinate 5,448,113 of OY829546.1, forward strand.
CATCAGGTAGTTGAAATCCTCGTGCTGTGTTCATTGCATCTATTGTCGATTTCTTTCCCTCAATTCTTTGGGTGACCGACGTTTAGGATTTTATTCTAAAACTCTCTATGTTTGCTGTTGATGCAGGATCTTGTAGGGTTGCTCATCTCTATACTACTGTTAGGAGATATTAGCATAGTCCTGCTTACTTTGCTGCAGATGTATTCAATTTCACTTCTCGACTTTCTACTCGTCCTATTTATCCTTCCTCTTGCTATACTGTTTCCGTTCCCCTCTGGGATCAGTGCTCTGTTTAGTCATGGACCTAGGCGATCAGCAGGTCTGGCACGTGTATATGCGCTGTGGAACGTGTTGTCATTGATCAACGTTGTAAGTTGTTCTCAAGCCATGTCCTCAATAATTTCATCATGTCAGTCATGTTCTGGTTAAGTGCACTACTCTTGTATCCAAAAATTGTTCATAGGAACCCCTCGAAGTTTTTACTTCTCTTTTTCTGACGAGATTGGTAGTGGGACAAGTTGTTTTCATACCTTCGGATTCTCATCATATTTCTCTATCGTGACAGGTAGTTGCCTTCATATGTGGATTTGTTCATTACAAGACCCACTCAAATAAGAAACATGCCAACTTTCAGTCCTGGAATTTTAGCATGTAAGCGGTCTTGTTGCCATTCAGTCCATCATATATTTACTGCTAGCGGTAATGGTCACCTGAATTTACTTGTGCTTGTGATGCGTGTGGTGCAGGGACGAAAGCGAATGGTGGATGCTTCCTTGTGGACTAGTGGTATGTAAAGTTATTCAAGCACGGCTTATCGATTGCCACATTGCTAACCAAGAAATTCAAGATCTTTCTTTGTATAGTAACGACCCGGAAGTGTTTTGGCAATCGTGAAGATGGCCGTAGCCGAGGGTAGATGCAATCCTTACTTTGTTTTGAAAGAGTAGAGTCTGTGTAACATGGTCGATAAACTGACTAACAAAATCTTAGCAGCCCCATTGACCTCACAAATTTTCTTCAGAGCATGTAAATACGTGTTTATGAATTGTGATTTGAAACATGTATAACTTAATAGTTAGTTTAGTATTCGGTGCTTTAAATTCTGTGGTTAGTTTAGTCAATTAACAATTTACTATGGTGAATCCAATCTACCAATTGTAGCACATACATACCACTCCTAAATTCCTATATCCATCCAGCTAATCAATTGTCCATTTTTTCTTGTTAAGAAGTCAAAGCCACAATGGCATAATAAATTCTTGATTTTAAAAAATTATCAACAGTTTCTTAGAAATATTAAAGAAAAAAATAGATTTCTAGTTTTTCACTAAAGCTAAGTAAACATTTAAAAATAGATTATATACTCTCAATTTTTTCTGTAAAAAGAGAGAAATCCCTCCTCCCGCCGCGCCAACTAAAATTTGAATTCAAAAATACCACCCAGCTCTGCCACCTGTCTGTCCCTGTCCTCCACTTTTTAAAACAAAAACCAATACAAAAATACAAAAGTATTTGCAGCCAAGAAATTTCGATTCCTTTTCATCTTATTTTATTTATTTATCTCCTCCTCGAGCCAAAACCAGGAAGCAATTACTAGTCACTAGCACACTTCTTTCGCTCTTCAGCTTCCATGGCTTCTCGTTACAACTCCTTCCACTCGCGCTCGTCTACAACCTCATCCCATTTCTCCGACCCATCTTCTTCCGCAGAAGCACTCACCTTCAGTAGACCTTCTTCTACTCCTCCTCCTCGTTCATCGCGCGCCATTGTCAAATCCAAGCCGTTCAAACCCAAGACCAACGACCACAATCTAACCGCAATAGTAAAGAAGTTCATGGAGAAGAAATCAACTTCCTCCTCCTCCTCGGCCCCACCTGGGTTTTCTTCAAAAGGCCCTTCTTCCAAAAAAGCTATGAGATTGGTAATTCCATCGGATCTGATAGCTGAGGATTTGAAGAAGACGGCGCGCAAAGGGACCACTCTAATGGGTTTGCAAAAGAAATTATTTGGGAAGGAGAACAAGAAAGAGGTGAAAGCGATGACGGAAGCCAAAGATAGTAATAATAACAGTAATACCAGAACGTTGGCTATGATTTTAAGGGGAGAGAGAGAGCTTTTGAATGCTAATAAGGAGCAGGAGTTGGAGATTGCCCAGCTCAAATTGACGCTTGAGGAAAAGAACAGAGAGGTTAGTACCCAGTTCAATTTCTGGGTTTTGCTTGCACATTTATTCAATCTGTATCCAATTGTTCCTTCTTCCATGGATTTGGTTGTGTGTAGGTTGAGAAGCTGAAAGATTTGTGTTTGAAGCAAAGAGAGGAGATTAAGTCATTAAAGGATGCAATTTTGTTTCCTGATGTAATGAATTCTCAGCTTCAAAACGTACTGGAGAAGCAGGGGTCGGAGTTGAAGCAAGCCAAACAGCTGATTCCAGGTCTCCAGAGACAGGTTGCTTCACTTACAGGACGACTTCAATGGCTTGCGGATGATCTTGCTGAGGTATATAACAAATTTCTATGGACATCTTACTTTTCCCAGTTGTAGACCTGTGATTTGTGATTTTTTGGTGTCTATTCAATTCAATTTTGTAAGGGTTGACCTTGTAATTATTGATTTAGTAAATCAGTTTTATAGTACCTAGATTTGTTAATGTGCCTCAGTAGACCAAATATGGAATGGATTCTTGGTATCTCTTTTTGAAATTTGTCAATGCAACAAATTTCCGGTAATTCAAGTCTTCAAGAACATCTTCAAAGATATTGCATAGTCTTTCCTTTTGTTAGTTTTGTAAATTTTTTCATCCTTGCAAATTTATCTGTCCCTATGTTAGAATTGATTGCACCCATAATTCTTCTCTTAATGTAATCCTTCTAGATGCAATTACATAGTTTCCTTTCAATTTTCTAGTAGCATTAGTAATGGTCTATGCATAACTGTTTTCTGTTGCTGTTTGTGAGCTGTGGCTTTTGCAGTATCTGTACGGTCTATGCATACTGTTACTCTTGTTTTCTCCATGAGCAGGTCAAGGCAGACAAATATGGAAGGGCGCGTAATGGCAGCTCACAAAGGACACCTTCATATGAACATGAAGAAAGTGCTAATTCTTTGGTAAGTACATCTAATCTCTTTGTTCTTGGGAATTCTACTGGTTCTCGTGATTGGTAAATTGATTTTACGAGACAATCTTGCTGCATGGAATCATCTAAAGTTTCATTTTTGACAGTGCTATTGTTGATTAGAAGTGACATGACTTTCCATTCTGTTAATCCTTTCAAAATACTAGAAATCTAGATTGTATTAACAATCATCTCTTGTTTTCTTTTTCCTTAATAACACGTTTATCACTTTCTTCAGGAGTTCAGCTCATGCGATGAAGCAACCCCTGATAGCCCAGATGATCTGCTCCTCAAGGATTTAAACCCATGCCTAACTCCTTATTGCATCAAGACAAAATCCAAGGTTAGAACACCACCCTTTAAGCACAACACTATTCAGCACTGAAAGTTCTGTATCGAATAATTCTATTAGGATGATGATAAGTGTTTCTTGAATGCAAATCTTGTAGGAATATGACTCAACTGGCTATGATTCTTCATTTGATGAAAGCTTAGCTGAGGACAATTCGCAAATGAGCAACAGGCTTAGTTTCAACTCTCGGATAGCGGAACTGTCCAAAAGTTCTGATTGTCGCGGGAGCTCTAACTCAGGAAGACCAACAATGACTAGGGCAGCTCGAAGATCAGAAGAAAGTAAAGGGACTTATGGAAAGATGCAGCAAAAAAGATTCTGACACTAATTTTGGTTTGCAGGGAGACTTGAACTCTAAGTCATGGGAGATTGGAACGAGATAGCAGATACCAGTTGAACTGAAAATTCATGATCAACTTTTGTGATGATGTCTAGAAGCATTTCTCTGGTATTTCCTTGCTTGTTCCTTTCCATCTTTTTGCCTGTTTTTATATGCTATACAGTTGTAATAATAAACTACTACTATGTATTGAAATGTGGAGCCAAAGTATATGGGTTCTTAGATGTACATGGTCCTATTTAAGGACCAAATAATGGAGGAATGAGAAGCCACATACGATGGTACGCAAAATGTGTAATATTTTTGAGTGAAAAAGAAGAAAAGAAGGTAAACAAGGAGACTTGAATTTTTTTACCATTTTTAAAAAAAATTTAAATAATAAAAAGGTTAAGATTGTAACTTTAAAAATCTATATTGTTAATATTGTAAATTATTAAATTATAAGGAATTAACGGTAAATTCACGTTTATTATATTAAGAATTTGTGTTTTAAAACACTGTCTATTTTATATTCTTCAATTGTGGGGAATCTATTTGAGTGCGTAAAAGAAGGCCCTGTTTGGCAGCGCGTTGCGTTTCAAAAAACTAATTTCGGAGAAGCCAAGTGAGTTTGTCATGAATCAATTCGTTTGGAGCAGCAGAAAAACTGAAACGCGCGACATGATTTTTCAATTTTTTTGGGACAAAATTATTGACTCCACTTTTTTATATTTACAAATATACCACGTGTAAATACCTTACTCTCCCCCTCGCTTCTCACCTCGCTCCCCTCTTCTCCTGACATTAGAGAGTACAAAAGAAAACCTCGGTTTTTCACGAATTGATTTTACCCAGCAGCTCTCCTGATCAATTCTTCTACCCACCAACAGTCGATCAATCCTGCTTGATTTCTTCAGTGTCGCAGCCGTATTCCATAATCTCTGCTTCTTTTACTTTCAAGCTCAAACAGGAGAAATCCCTCTTTTTAGTTGTCGCCGGGCACCACTGAACAACCGACCGTCTTTGCTTTCAGCTTATCTCTGAGTTTTATTCTTCCCTTCCTTTATTCACCAGGTATGTAGTCAATCTTCTTCTTCTTCTGCCTCTTTGTTTAATTGTTAGGGTGGGTGCTTTCTTTGTTCTATCTTCTGTGGGGTCTTGTGTAGTAATAAATTCTTGGTGTTTAATAATTAGAATTCTCTCGTATCGTAATTTCAATTAATTTTTTTTTAGGTTTACCGAGGAAATTGAATAAAGTTAATTTCATTTGAAGAATTCTTTGCATTAGTACGTCTATGTTCTGTTCTGTCGTTGAAAGATGAATAGAAATATATTTCTCCAAGCATTGTTTTCTATTTTGCATCACGATTCAATGTGTTACTACTTCTAATTAGTTGAAAGGAAACTAGAGCACTTCTTTCTTTGGTTCCTGGCATTGGATTTCATATTGTTGATTCCTGTCATATTTATTTTCAGTAATTTTGATATCGTTCAAACTCCGTTTACATTCCATGGTCATGATTTGCTGTTCTTTGGTGTGCATTCTGAAATTTTATATCACAACAATGTGTAATAGAAATTTGCAAATCATGTATTGCGTTTGGTTGCGAATTGCCAAATTTTGTATTGTGTTGGTGTATTGGAGGAGTTGAAGTTTAAAGTTTAAACTTTTATGTTGCACTTGCTTAATTACTTTGTGACATTTCTCTCAAACCAGAGGAAGATCATAGTTTTTTAGTTTGAGGTTAATTGCCAAATTTTGTATTGTGTTGGTGTATTGGAGGAGTTGAAGTTTAAAGTTTAAACTTTTGTGTTGTACTTGCTTAATTACTTTGTGACTTTTTCCTCAAACCAGAGGAAGATCATAGTTTTTTAGTTTGAGGTTATTAATGTGAACGTGTTACTCATGCTTTCAATTCCTTTGTTTTCTCCATCCCCACACCATGTTAACTGATCCTCTCAATGCCTTAATCACCGCTATTTTCATGTCTGGCTCTAATTTCAATTGGAGTACAGATGCGGGTTTTGGAAACGACAAAGAATAGCTTCCATTTGTGAGACATTTGAAGGTACGTTTGTTATGCATATGTCAGATTTTGTATGAGTTAGGATCTGGGTTTAATTTAGATTCGGGTTTGAATAAACTAACTGGGGAGATTTAGGTTGTTTGGATTGATTCTAAACTACTTAAATTAGACACAATTGAGGTTGATGGAGAAGCAAAAGTGGAGAGGAGGGTTGAGGTTAGTACTTTTTGACTTGCATATCCATGAGATAATAACTTCCATCAGTTTATGCCTCTTTGTGTATTGCAATTAGTTTTATTTCGTATGCACAACTTATGTGCGACCATATTACCTTGCCTATAACTTGAAATAGTATGACAACTACCTGCAGTGATGACTTGTGTATCCACCTCTTTTTTCCTTTATTCTTTGAAATGTTGCATCAACTATTACCCATCACAATGCAGCACTTAATACTAATAGAGACGTGTTGAATCATAAATGTATGGCTTCAATCTTCATGCACAGGTTTGTCGTGTTCAAAGTTTCGTGAACACGCTTGACAATTTGAAGGCCAGAAACTCAAAGCCTTCCCGCAGTACTAGCAATGCAGTGTTAGTAACTACGAAATGGGAGACTTATTGTCACGGACCAATCCTTGAACCCACAAGGATTGCGTTCGTGCGGCGTTCGTGAGGTTTTGTTACACGAACCAGCCTTTCAATCCCACCTTAGTTCTGCATCCACAAAGGAGTACATAGGTTAATAACCAACATGAGCATTCTATAACACAATATTATATAGGCACATATCAAAGTCCACACAAGGCACATATAATAATAGAAGGCATCTCTTTATTAAGTAAACGTTCAATACTGGTAAGGCCACAAAGGTTGCGGACAAGGGGGTCGCTCGCATGACCGACTCAAGACATCCCTTCCAATGAATAACCGAGCCTATGGCATAAGAGACTGATTACTCACTCTCCCAACCCGATTACAAGGATTACAACCAAAGCCCTAGTTAAGGTTAAGCGGCCATAGGCTGAACAATGCCCCAAACAAGCTTAGACCTTAACACTTATAGTCCTAGAGTTGGAAGATTGACTGCTCCAGTACCCGTGCATTCCCCATGCTGACAACTATTGATATTTGTTTGGATGTTGTACATCCTGTTTCAATCTTTTTTTGACTTCATTCAAATTTGTTGATCAAATTACTAATAATTTGATTGTGAGATTAATGCTTTTATAATTGTAGTTCAACAATAGAAATGTTGTCATTGAAATTTTTGTACCACATTCAATTATTATATTTATGGCATTAAGTGGTAATAGTATCAACTTTATACTTTATTAAGCAAGACTAATTAAGTTTCATGTCATTCATTTCCAAAGATGGTACATTTTGATAAATCTAAAATAGAAATTCCAATTATATCATTTAATGTAAGATTGGATATCAATTAGTTAGTGACAATACCAAAAAAAATAAAAATAAGATCCTAATATTTTAAACATTTAATAGACTATTTTAATAATTAAACTATATGGTAAATATTGTAATGTTACTTATTAACTTTTATGTTTATTTGAATAATATGGAGTCAAAGTAGAAATTCATATACTTCTGCTATATTAATTTCTTAAAAAATGTATCAATTATTAATAAAGTTAAAAAAATGCATTAATATGTTACATTAATTTCTTAAAAAATTAAAAAATTAAAAAAATATTATTGATATTAATGATGTATTCATATAAAAAAATATAGAAAAATATTTATTTGATGTTAAATTGTATTAAAAATACACTGTCCTTTATCGTCATTTTACCTTTAAAATTTAAACCACAGTTTTAATCAAACAGTTTTCTTCTCACATAACATTTTTGAAAATTATTTATCAAACAACTCAATATGTTGTCTAAAAGTAATTTTATATATAACACTTTTACCCACAATAAAATCTGTTTTAACCACATTATCAAACATGAGCAAAGAAGGATGATGCAGAAAATGAAACTCCACTTTTGTTCAGTTGTGAATCGTGATGTCTCGTTGTCATCCAAGAAGAAGAAGCATAAGCGTCCTTACTTATGTTTTCCCCTTTATTTTGAGAGAGAGTACATCTGTTACTGTTTTAGTTTTAGTTTTATTTATTTTTTAATAAAATTTTAATTTTAAATTCACAAGATACTTTCTCCGTTTTAAATGAAATGACGTTTGAAATTTTTACTTTACGTTTGAGTAAAACCGAAAGGAATATATAATTTTCTCAAATTAAATAACGTTTTACTATTTTTTAGGTGACTTTTTATCTAACTTTAGTACCTTATTTTTTATAATTTAAAAGAAATGATTAATAAAAATAATAAAATAGGTACATTAGAATAAAACAATAATGTACTAGTGTCAAATACAAACTTAAAAGATTCTTGATATGTATAAAACACTGAAAGAAAATTATTTAATTTGAAACGTGCGAATTTCTAAACTAAAAAATAACAAAACTCAAATTTAAATCTCGACTTCACCTGAAAAAAGAAATAATAATAATAATCTATTATACTAATAAACAGGAAAAAGTCAAAAATTGCAACAATCGCACTTCATTTTACGAAACAAACTTTGTGATCATCGTGACGTGACATGGATGAAAAAAATCATGAAATATTTGTTAACCTAATTTGCCACGCCACCGCAAGCGTGGAACGTTTTTGGTGGGGTGTCCCCTTCCGACACGTCACACACTCCAATCCAGCTATATTTCCCTGGTTACCGAAACAAGATTCCTTTCGTTTATTTATAAAAAATAATTTAAAGTGTTAGATTCCATCTACGAAATAATAAAAAATGAATCTGATAGTGATAATCCAACCAAACCAAAATTCCCACCTACCAAGTTAACGTGAAATTATTAAATACACCTAACTTATACTCCCTCCGTCCCATATTAATTGTCATTTGTCACTATTCCGACCGCCTTGTAAAACGACCGAAATAGTAACTATATGATTTGGAAAAAGTCCAAAAAAATTTTACAACGTATATTAATCCTTTACGTACGTTGAAAAAAAATCTCAGAATTTTTCGAGATCATATAGTTACTATTCCGGTCGCCTTTGAATGCGTGTTGGGATAGTAAAATGACAATTATTTGAGTCCGGAGGAAGTATATTTTACGTTTTTCTACGCTCATATAAATCACGAGACCCATTCATAATTATTTTTTCTAAAAATTAAAAATAGGTTCACGTTGGTAGATTTGTATTAATAAATATAAATGAACGAATATAAAATTAAATACACACCTGCTCCAAACACATAGTATTTTTTTCTTTTATACAATAGGAATTTAACATATATGTGAAGAGGAGTTTTTATCCACAAATTTAATTTGTGGTTAAGATGTATATGTGTGTATATATATATATTGTAGCTTTGGAAAAAAGGCACCACATTCCCACTAATGTACCTGTAACAATAATTAAAACAAGTGTCTGGCTGGCACACTCAACTCTTCCTCTTCTCTTGTTGTTGGAAAAAGAAGAGGAGAAATTGCAGAAGAGGATGATGACAGTGATGAGGGAGCAGAGCACTTCAGAAACTCCACTTCTGACCAATCCTCAGTCTCATCTCTCCTCTCTCCATAATCATAATTATAAGAAAAAGGATCATAACACCAAAGCTGCTCTCTGCTCCTTTCTTGCCTTCTTATCCCTCACAAGTCTGCTCCTTTCTTTCTTTCTTTTCCTTTCATCTTAATTTTTAATTCTGTTTTGGTGTTCTTTCATTAATTACAATGAAAGATGTTTTCTTTTTTTCTTCTTTCATTAATTACAATGAAAGATATGTGTATCTAAAAAAAGAAAAAAGAACCAATGTTATAGTTTGTTGTTGGATTTTTGTAGGCCTATAAGAGGATTAGTACAGATCTTACTTTGATCGTAGCTAGTTTGATATCAGCTTTGAGAAATTTTAAGTCATGTACCGAAAGAAAAAAATGGAGTTAGTTTCTAACTATTATTATTAAAATCCTAAAAGGTTTTATTGTTAACAATTCACGAGTAAGATTGCATCTCATCAGTGGTAACAATTGTTTCTTTTTTCCCAGATTGTCTTGTAAACTTGATAGTTGACCCAAGAATGTTGTCTATATATATAATTATTTGGGGTAAACATTGCTCTTTTGTACTTCAGTTGTAGGCCTAATATATGGAGGTGACTTAAGCTGCTGGCTGCTAAAAAGTGGAAACAGGTACGATGATAGGATCGAGCTTAAGAATGCTGACATTGTTGAGTCGGAGCATGGTGTTGTTGCTGCTGATGATGCCCGGTGTTCTGAAATTGGTGCGTCAATGCTTAGACAAGGAGGGCACGCTGTTGATGCTGCAGTGGCAACGGCTTTGTGTTGTGGTGTTGTTAATCCAGTGTCGAGTGGTATCGGGGGAGGAGCTTTCATGGTTGTTCGGTCTTCATCTACTTTGAAAGCTCAAGCTTTCGACATGAGGGAAACCGCTCCCTTAGCTGCTTCAAAGGTTTAGTTTGATGTCAAATTCGGTACTATCTGAAACTGTTGTGGAGATTCATTTGGTTTCTTTCTGCAGTAATGTTTGCGTGTGCGATATGTATGTTTTAAAGGTTGATTCATCTCCTTGCTATTTACTACGAAATGTTTCTAAACAGGATATGTATGCAAAAAACATGAGTAACAAGTATTTGGGCCCATTATCAATTGGAGTTCCAGGTGAGATAGCTGGCCTTCATGAAGCTTGGCTGCAACACGGGCATCTGGCTTGGAGGACTTTATTCCAACCTGCGATAAAACTTGCCAAAGATGGTTTTGTGATTGCTCCGTATCTTGGATCATCAATAGCTAGGAATGAAGGTAAAATCCTGAATGACCCTGGGTTGAAGAAAGTATTTGCACCAGAAGGGAAGTTGCTACAAGCTGGTGATCAATGCTACAATGTAGAGCTTGCTCGAACGTTGGAGACAATTGCGGAACAAGGGCCACAAGCCTTCTATAATGGCACTATTAGTGAGAAGTTGGTGAAGGATGTAAGAAAGGCTGGTGGGATATTATCAATGGAGGATCTGACAAATTACCGTGCGAAGGTAATGGATGCAATGGCTGCGGACATTATGGGCTATACTGTTCATGGAATGCCACTTCCTTCAAGTGGAACACTTGCGATGTCTCTGGTGCGTGATATCCTTTCTCTTCTCATAGTTACCAGATGTCCATTATGCAACATTTGCACTGATTTTCTTAAGCAATTTTTGCATAATGGATGCTGCATCTTATTATGGCATAGTTATGCGTTTAACTGATGCAGAAATGGTGAGTGATGTGGATTGAGTTCATGTAAACACAAAAATATTGCAGGTATTGAACATTCTCGATAGCTTTGAAAGTTCTGATGCTGTAAATAGTAATCTTACTCTCCATCGCGTGATTGAAGCAATGAAACACATGCTTGCTGTCCGAATGAATTTAGGCGACCCTGATTTTGTAGATGTAGCTAACTATACGTCCGAGATGCTTTCCAAATCTTATGCCATGAAGGTCCGTGAAATGATACTAGACAATACTACTTTCCCTTCAGAATATTACAACAGCAGGTATGTGTTAGTGATTCAATTGGAATCATTCCCCACTCGCCAATAACTCTTGATTCTAAAGCTGTGAGAATGTAATTTACAGGTGGAGTCAACTTACAGATCATGGAACAAGCCATTTCTGCATTGTTGATGCTGAACGAAATGCTGTATCGATGACTACAACTGTAAATTATGGTTTTGGTGCTGGATTGCTCTCTCCTTCTACTGGTATTGTACTCAACAATGAGATGGGTGACTTCTCAGCACCCTCAGAGATATCCCCGGACATGCTTCCTCCTGCTCCGGCAAATTTCATTGAACCTAACAAAAGACCATTGTCTTCCATGACTCCTATCATTGTTACCAAGGTCAGCTATGTTTTGCCTTAAAGCTGAAAGTTGGCCTGGATCACATATCAGGTGTATTGTTACTTGTTAGTGAAGGATTTGTACATTCTTCGAACTTTTGCACTAACCTTAGTAAACTCGGCAGGATGGTGAGTTGGCTGGAGTCATAGGTGGTAGTGGCGGTTTGATGATCATCCCGGCAGTTGTACAAGTTTTTCTTAATCATTTTGGATTGGGGATGGATCCTTTAGCTGCAGTTCAGAGTCCAAGGGTCTACCACAGGGTTGTTAACTTCTTCATGAAATGCAACTTTTACCAATTTTACTTCCTTTGAATAACATCTTGTGGATTCTAACGTTATAAATGTTTTTGCGGTTGTCTATGTGCAGTTAATACCGAATGTTGTGCACTACGAGAACTGGACAGTGATCGATGGTGAACACATTGAGCTTGCGGAGGAAAACAAACTTTTCTTGAGAGCAAGAGGTCATGAATTGCAGGGAAAGGCAACGGGCGCAATTGTCCAGCTTGTTGTGCAGAGGCTTGATCAGAAGGCTGTTGTTCCTGTTGACACAGGCCGTAAAATTGGAAGAAACCGTAAAAATGCTCCGGTATTCCACGGAATTCTCACCGCAGTAAGCGATCCAAGGAAGGATGGAAAACCAGCATCCGCTTGAAATGGTGAAATCATGTGAAAATCCTAGAACGAAAGAGGCATTGTTGTCTTGGTAGTTAGCTGTGCAACAAGTATTGACACTTGTAAACGATCTTTTTTTTAAAACAAATCCCTTTCAATTGATAATTTCTAAAACGATGACACTTTTGTATATATCAAAATTGAAACAAGCATATGATAATAATGACATTTACAAAGTAAAAATGTGTTGAGAAAGAATCTATATTCATTTTTCCGTAGGGGGTATATTTTGATCCTTTGAATTTTTTTTCATTAGAAGCAAAACAAACTCCCATCTTAATTCCATCAATTTTTCATTAATCATAATTATACTTCTACCAACAAATTATCGATATGAGTGATTTGACGTTATCATCTGAAAATGAATAATATGGATACGTTTTGTGTAATTTTCTCAATACCAGAAAAAAAAAGTAATATTGCAAGTTTAAAGTAGTCCTAGTGGGGCTTGCGTTAAGTTGTTAAAGAGTTTTGGCTTCCCTCGTACATACTGAGAAAATCAATACCAAAAAAAGAAGCATAAAAAAATCCGACCAATGTTCCGACCAGTAGTACTGGATTCTCTCTTCTGCAAAGCATAACGCCATCGCCTTCCTTAGAATTCTCTCTCTCTCTCTCACTCAATACTATCAGAAGTGAGGCACTCGGTTTACGAGCTCTGAACATCAATTGCAGACGCTTCGATCTCTTTTCTCTTCTCACCTTTTAGTTTTATCATTTTGTTTTTGGGTTTTTTTTATCTCAGGTTTTGTGGGTTCGATGATGGTGGTTCTGATCTTTGTTTGAGGTATGCTTTATTCTCTTTGTGTTATCTTATAAAAACTGTTCATGATTGTGCTTAACTAGTTTCCATTGTCAATCTGTATCTTGTGTTGATAGTGGTGGGGACTGTTTAGGCGATAGTTTTGGATTTCTATTGCTGATAGATCGGTTAATTTATAATCAGATCAAAATAAAAGGGCAGTAGCTGATTGGTGGCTCAATTCAAGCTATAGAATCTGTTAATTTGTGCATAGTTTTGAAAATTACTGCATTTTTAATGTATGCATGTACTTTTGGTATTCCATTTTGTGTGTGAGAAAATGGTTCTATAAACCTATTATCAAACTAAAACAGTGCTTGACTCCTTTCCATGGCCTTAAGTGTTGTATATGAATGGTGGATCATAGGTAGCATTTAAACCAATGAGTTTTTTAATGCATAAATTACAGATAACTTCTATATGATTGTGGTTGTGTTTTTCGTTCCCATTTTTCTCACGTTGCTTGTGTATTTGTAGCTGCAGCATCTTCTTGGCGCAAGACACTAGTTCACTCTAAAGCAACAGATTGGTTAAAGCTGAAGCGGTTTCAACTGTTTTTTGGGCACTGCCAGAATACACAAAAAAATGAGAGGGCATAGGAGCGAGGCTTCCCATGTGGAGACTGACACAGAGTCAGAATCGGATTCTGATATGATGCGGTGTATATCATGCAAGGAAGAGTATGGGCGATGTGACGCTGGCACCTGCAAAGAGTGTTATGAGGAAGCAAGTGAGACTGAAGAAGAGTTGAAGCGAGAGATTGAAGATCTCAAAGCCAAAGTTGCTTTCTTGCGCTTTTTCTCCCCACCCGATCTCCACCACCATTACAGGTCCTCTACGCTCTCCTTCACTGATGTTGTATTAGTTGCCGCTTCTGATGATGGCCCTAATGGATCTACCATCCCTGTTCATGCACATAAGGCCGTTTTGGTTAGTAGCCGTCTCCCAATTACGTACATAACCATTGTTTTCATGGAATCACTATTTCCCTTTAACCTGGCTTGATGAATTATCTACAACAAAGTTGCAACAGATGGATGCCTCAGTCCTGCTTTTCCCATCTTCATCAATCTCCATAACTGTTCTCAATTGATTCAGCAAACTACTCTAACTAAATTATGTTTGTGCCACAAGGGGTCTTTATTTTCTTGTTTCCCCTGAAAGAAAATCATAAATTAGTTGAGAATTACATTCCCGCCTGTGTCAGCAACAACTTAAAACATGATTTGATTAACTTGATTGAAACTTCATGCTCTATATAACAACAGAAGAAACTGACAAAAAATCTGGATAGTTTTTGGTGTGAGCAACTTTTTGTGAGGAAATGTTGACCAAATGCCATGTGTGAGTTATACGACATAGCCTGTTGTTATTTCACTGAGTATTTACTGATGGGATTTTCTTTTCATTGACTGTGGCTGCTGATAGCTTCAGTGCTTTTATTGCAATGCTAAACCATCATTCGGGATATTATCTGTTTTAGTATCATGAACGTAATACATTTGTGATGTACCTTTGTTTCAGTACATACTATTTTATCTATCCACCAGCAATAGACATATGAATCTATGTAAAGTAGCTCATAATTGGACCATGTGTTACATAAAATTCACTACATACAATTCTATTTATTTGGGCCTGTTCACATTTTTTGTGTTTTGATATGGTCTCTGTTTTCTGTTAATTTGTGTTATATTTTACTCTTTTGACTCATCATTTGTGTTCATATCTGTCTTAACCGTGAAGATTCAGCTTCACATTGGAACAACATGATGCACATTTGGCTAATTTCTCTTCTATTTCGATACCTTGTAACAATTTTTGCGCATGGTCAGGTGAGCCGTTCCCCAGTGTTCAAAGCAATGCTTGAGAATGAGATGGAAGAAAGCCGGAGTGGCACCATCAAGATTAATGATGTATCATATGACGCCCTCCGCGCATTTGTCAACTATATGTACACTGCCGAGGCATGTCTTGATGAGCAAATGGCCTATGATCTCTTAGTGTTGGCTGAAAAGTACCAGGTGAAGCATCTCAAGGCATATTGCGAGAAGTTCTTGGTGTCCAAATTGAACTGGGACAACTCAGTTATGAGCTATGCTTTCGCACACCAGCACAACGCGAAGCATATGCTTGAAGCTTCGTTGTCGTTCCTTATTGACAACATGGACAAGTTTACCAAACGGGAGGAGTATATGGAGCTTGTTGAAAAAGATCCCCGGCTCGTAGTAGAGATATATGAAGCGTATCTTTCCAAACAGGTTAATACAGCTGCACACAAGGATTCCACGAAGCCGTGACCAAAGTCTTTTTATTCATTCATTTATTCTCGTTTTCAAGTTTGGTTTCGTTAATATGGTGGTTAGATCATTTCCTTTGGATATAAATTCTTGATTTAGATAGCTTGGCATCCGACCCAAGGTTAGGTTGGCGGGAGGATTTCATAGAAGTATCAATGAGCATAAAAAGAAATTGTACTTGCCATGACTTCAATTGTTGGAAATGCCAATGTTGCCTTTCTTTCTTCATTCCAGTGATCAGATTCTTTGATGACATGCTTTTTTGAATGTAACATGCACGTATTAATTCTTCAATACAAGCTTATGGAACCACAGCAAACATAAACGTAATACACGAGCACACCACAAAATTAGACATCCAGATCGACTATTGTTTGCCAAGGAAGACTCTCCTAAGCACAAAATAGGATGAAATTTTGACAAAGCACTTTCAGATACTGAATAACAGCGCCGCATTTTTCATTTATCATGGAAAGGAAAATTTTACACACCCGTTGGTTTATTGTACAATCAAGGTGAACAAAAACTACAAAGGCCTCATGAATCAATAGAAAAAGGATGGCATTTTTTTGATGTCTTTCTTCATCAGCTGGATTTCTCTATCAGCTGGATAGGGCTTAAGATGTTACTCTTGCTTGTCTCAACAATGCAACCATTCATGACCATCTCCTCCAGCATGAAATGTGCTTTCTCCAAATGGAACATGATGTCTAGCTCACACTAATCACAACAACAAAAGTAAATTAAAATTGCATCCCTCCAAGATCCGGATTCGGCAAACAGTTAAGTAGTTTACCAAAGGAATGACAGAACTTACCACATTCCCGAAATGGCGATCCATGGTTTCGACCAAGAGATGTATGAATTCTAAAATGGCAAGCTCATTCTGCAACAAGCAAACAAAGAGAATTATTCACATTCAAAAATAGCATAAAAGAGAAGATGGAGAACACCCAGCTGGGTCTGTAGTCAAAATTTGCTCACGAAAATGAGAAAGAATCCTCAGCCATTCATAGAACACAAATTGAAACTAAAACAGAAAAATAATAATCTAGCCCAGGTAGAAAGAGATTTTCTTAAGGAAAAAAACCATTACATACCCTAAATTGATTCTTTCTGCTAAAATAGCAATGTACAGAAGCTATAGACCAATCTATCACTGTAAGAAGAACAGAACTTACTTCATCATTATCAACTCCCACCAAGAAGAACAATGACGCGTATCGCCTGTACACGATTTTGTAATTCCGGTGCTCAACGAACGAACACTGTGATCAAACCACACGAAAACACTAATTAGAATCAATTAATCAATCATAAATCATGATTATAGAAGAATGAGCTAGCTCCACAACAACAGTCCTAGATATCATGACACTCTGTAATCTGATGTAGCAAAAGAGAACTAATTTGGGGGTAATGGAAACAATTATGGTGGGAATTGATAGGGGAACCTGTTGCTCGGATCGGGCGAGGCATTTGCGGACGATTTCGCCCTCGAGGGCGCGGCGTTCTTCGAGAGTTAACCATTCGTAGTATTGAGCTAAACGGGTCTGCCCTTGCTTGTTCACCATCAAAATGAATCGGATCCCCATCTTCTTTTTAACACCAATTCCGATCTCAGATTCTGAGCGAGCGATAGAAGAAGAAGAGAGGTAGGTCGTCGTTTGATGGTGTTTCTTCTCTTCGCCGCCTATATCAGTTGCAAATTTACCGTTATGACCCCTGGCAGGCACGTGACACGTCTTTTCTCCTGATCACTGACCAGGTAAAAAACGACTTGTCGTACAAGTAGGAGAACCTATGCACTGAATAAAAAAAAAAACCAAGCATCAAGCAAACCTTTATAAGTCTCTCTCCTTCTCTATGCAGCGATTGCAATCTTCCGGTAAGCAGAGTTTTTTTTTGGTAACGTTTCCCTCCTCCATCTCTTGGCTTTTATTTATTTGATCATCTTCTAGCTTATAATCGCAATAGTTAATGACAATTATTGTATGAATTTTATGAAATAAGACAGCCTAAACTGAATAGGGTTTTGTGTTTGAGAGCTGCTAATAGGGTTGAAGAGTATGCCTGAATGACGTGGCATATAAATTTACAAAATTGCCATTGGGTTGAATTGAAACCATCCTCGTCTCCAAATCACGCTTCAGCCCTCCTCCATCCTCGCCCCACCACCATCAGATCCACCGCCCGCGACACCGCAAACCCTAGCCACTGGCACCGCTAGATCCACCGCAAGCCCTAGCCACCGCTCGGCACCTCCTTGACTGCAAACCCGACAACTTCTTCTCCTCCTCCTCCCTCCTCGGCAGCCACCGCCACCGCGTCTCAGGTTTGAAAGCAAGGTGGATCTGGGGATCTGGGCGATGGATCTGGCTAGGGCTTGGAAGCAAGGTGGGAGGAAGAGGGAGTTAGAAGCAAGGTTGGAGGAGGAGTGAAGCGTCGTTCGTCGGTTTGGTTGATGTGTAAACAAGGATGCTGAAAATAAAATTCAGTGGCAATTTTGTAATTATTTTTGAATTTGCCACGTCATTCATGCATGGTCTTCAGGCATACTGATCAACCTTATTAGCATTTTCCTACTAATAAATAGTTATAAAATTCAACAACTTCAAATCTTTACAAGACAAATTTACTAAACTTCAACCCTGCTGCTTATAGCAATACCAATTGTGCCAATCTAGTTGAAAACAGACCAAGTGTTCGACCAATGGCACAAATGATCTCAGCCATGTACTCCATTTGTCGGGTTCCTTGTTCTTCCTAGCAATCCCAGGGCTTAAAACTCTCATGTCCTTTAAGCAATGTCGCCAGCATTTGAGGAAAATCCGGTTATACTTGCAGCATTTTGGCTCCTCATCCCTAATCGCGAAGTGCTCGTACATTTGCTGCAGTAAAATCAAGTGAAGCAAAGTATTGGAACACGGATTCAAGAAGTGAAACATACAGATTGCTTAAAAAAGAATGAGGACATGAGATTAGTTGTTATAGATAGCGTCTCCGGATGACATGCCCGTAAGATATCCTCCAACAAATCTTCCCACTTAAATGATGATTTGAAAAGTTGAAGCTTGACATTATCAGCGTTAGGGATCAAGATGTTTCTCATATCTTCATGAATGATAATATCCTGTAAGATTAACAAAGCAACAATAAGACAGTGAATATTCTTCATGGAAAAGGAATACCCTACTAAATAACTGGAAAAGAAATTTGAGCAAGGTTGATACCTTTTCGTAGAAGACCGCTAATTTCAACCCTCTAGAGTGATCAAACTTTCCAAGAAATTGTAGGAGTTGAGGGAACCAAAGAGAGTCCTTCTTCTTAGACATCAATCCAACACGGCAGATATCCGAGCGAGGTCGAAAATAGAACTTTGCCTCCATTAAACTCGAAGGATTCATAGAGGAGAAAGGCATCTGATAACCCTTATATTCTAAAGAACAGAGATTTGGAGCATCAATGTCAACCTCTTTTAGCCCTTCACAGTCAGTGAGAATCAAAGTCTTAAGATGATTATTTAAAATGCCAACACAATCTGAGGAGCTGCATTTGCTAAGGGAAAGATACTCAGAGTGCAGGAAAACTAGCAAGGTCCCTATGATCTCCCAAATTATAACCTTCCAAGGTCAAATATTTCAGAGCGCTGCAGCTTTTTAGGTCAAGAATGCACTTGTTATGTGTCTTCTGTTGAAACCAAAACGTTTCCAGATTTGGAGCCTGAAGTGCAACACTTTGCAGCCCTTTGCACTGGTGCAGATCCACCCGAACCAACTTACTACTTGAAAGAAACAGAAAACTCAACCCAGAGCAACGAATAAGTCTCAAATCTTCAATCAAAGGGCAGCTCACCATCAAGTGCTGGAAAATTTCTTCAGTGACAGAGAGCTGTCCTAGACATAGTTTCCGCAGTCTAGGGAGCTTAATATTTCCTAAGTCACATCCTGAAATCCTCAAGGCAGTTAATGTCTTGATTGTGAGCAAAGATGGAGGTAAGTAGGAACGACTATTCTTTTCCTTCCCTACTGGGACATGGATATCTAGCTCATCAATGCTGCTTCCAGTTATAAAATCTAACCACCGATTCATGTGATGATCAAACTGTGGGAAATAAGAGCACAAGCGAAGCTTAAATTTCTGCACGATAGACTTCTGTGAAACACGATTCTGCAAGGTAGTATCAACAATTTTTTTGAACATGTCATTCTTCTTTATCGTTTCCACCAGTCTCCTCCCTCTAGTTTCATGATACTCGTTACTCATACACAACCTCTTCTCCCGTTTGAAGAACTTTCGCTGATCAAAATCCAAAACAAAAGAACTAATCCACAACTCTCTCCACCTCTTAGACAAGATGCTTGTTCGAGCCGAATCCTTCTTACAGCGCAGGAAAGACAGAATATGGTAGATAACATGGTCAGGTAGTTCTGAAATAATGTCAACCGGAACAACTTCTTGCATAACATAATCAGTGGGTATGGATAGGTCTGTTGCAGCTTCCTTCCATTTTTCCACACCCACATCACCAATTTGATCAGAAGCTTCGCTCGTTTCCTTTCCCTCTCTTTGATGACCAGATTTCTCATTTATCTCCAATCCTTTCACAGCATCCAATATGTCTGTTTTCAATTTCCTCACAACACTCTCATCAACATAGTCATTAGCTCTTCTCTTAGCCTTTCCCTACAATCAATGGGCTTTTTCATCTTCTTCTTTTTATCAAATTCCTACTCCTCTAACCAACAAAAGAAAAAAAAACACAATGGAAAATGCTAATAAGGTTGATCAGTATGCCTGAAAATCATGCCTGAATGACGTGGCAAATTCAAAAATAATTACAAAATTGCCACTGAATTTTATTTACAGCATCCTTGTTTACACATCAACCAAATCGACGAACGACGCTTCACTCCTCCTCCAACCTTGCTTCCAACTCCCTCTTCCTCCCACCTTGCTTCCAAGCCCTAGCCACAGCTACCGCCCAGATCCCTAGATCCACCTTGCTTCCAAACCTGAGACGCGGTGGCGGTGGCTGCCGAGGAGGGAGGAGGAGGAGAAGAAGCTGTCGGGTTTGCAGTCAAGGAGGTGCTGAGCGGTGGCTAGGGCTTGCGGTGGATCTAGCGGTGCCAGTGGCTAGGGTTTGCGGTGTCGCGGGCGATGGATCTGACGGTGGCGGGGCGAGGATGAAGGAGGGCTGAAGCGTGATTTGGAGACGAGGATGGTTTCAATTCAACCCAATGGCAATTTTGTAAATTTATAGAATGACGTGGCAATGCCACGTCATTCAGGCATAGTTTTCAGGCATACTCTTCAACCCTATTAGCAGCTCTCAAATATAAAATATAAAAACTGGACATTCTCTATATTCTTTTCAGATGGAGCTGCAAAGGGTACTGGCAGCTGGAGTTAGATAATAGAGATACCCAATGCAGGAAAATTTCCTTTATCCTGCAAAACGTTCAAGTAAAAGTGTTCGACTGATGGCACTGTAATTTGAGTAAGAGAGAAATATCACCTTTACTAGCTTGGGAAAATTTCAGGTTTGGAAGCAAGGTGGATCTAGGGATCTGGGCGGTAGCTGTGGCTAGGGCTTGGAAGCAAGGTGGGAGGAAGAGGGAGTTGGAAGCAAGGTTGGAGGAGGAGTGAAGCGTCGTTCGTCGATTTGGTTGATGTGTAAACAAGGATGCTGAAAATAAAATTCAGTGGCAATTTTGTAATTATTTTTGAATTTGCCACGTCATTCAGGCATGGTTTTCAGGCATACTGATCAACCTTATTAGCATTTTCCTTTATATTTTTCCATTTTTCTAAATATTGAGATCGCACCGACCTGGGATAATTCGTGGAGCTTGTTTTTGAGGTAACAGTACTCATGCTCTAGCAATTCCAAACCTCTCAAACACCTGAAAATAATGAAATCACAACGTTATTATACTCACAACATATAAACCCAAAATATAGTAGTTGTACATGTAAAGGATGTTATACTATATCAATACTATTTGTATTTTAGTTAGTACAAAAATTATATCTAAACTGTTTCAACCGATCATACGAGTTATAATAAGTAAAGTGGTACCGAGAGTGGTTGTGGTGTTCTGAAGCAGCGCGAACGGCAACGCAAGCACTTGAGACGCGTTTGGCACCGATGCTGGAGCTGCTACCGATCTGGTTATTCAAATGAATCCTCATCCTCTTGTAGTCCGAGCAGTCCCTCTCCATCCTATAATCACAACTTAAATATTACTATCAGTCTATCAATGTTTTAAGATAATTTCACCATCTACTTATTTAGTTTCTAGCAACATTTATAGAAAAGAGGACCATTTATTATATAAATTTTTTAAAAGAAATAATAAGTAAAGTAATTGTTATCTTATACATAATACTTTTATTAGTTAATAATTAATTACCAAATCTTGGTATATATTTAAATGAGATGAAAATAATCAAGAAAGTTAATAGAGCTGTGGAAGAGTTATAACCTGGTCGAAGAGAAGTGCAAGCAACGGGTTCATATCGGCTCTCAACCGATTCGAACCAAACCCGAGCATCCACTGAGGAAGAACCATTCGGCTACTAATTGATGAACACCAAGAATTAATTGGAGAAACTTAATATATTCTGACATCTGATTGATGTTGTTATATAGCATAACATTAGTCTTGATATCAGTTATCGGGTGCTGTCTGTTTCCTCAAACTAGTAGCTGAGAAGAAGAAGAAAGTTAATAACTTATTACCAAGATTCTCCCTAAATTAGTAGTTTTTACTCTCTTTATTCTATTTTTTCTTAATCTACTTGCTAATGCATGCCAACTGGTTAATCACATGATGCAGGATTTTAATCCAATCATGCTCAGACTCTATAACGAGGTTTTTGATTTATATGGAGCATGTACTGAAATAATCCAATTAATTTGAGAGCAATGTACTCATTTTCGGCTTAATTAGGATTCTATATTCGTAAAATCAAGACAATTTAGACCTCGGACGGTGACCAAACTAACCGTCGTGCCGGGTTAGCATCCCACATCAAAATCCGACGTGGCACGTTGACCTAAAATGACGGTCAATTTTGTTGGCCCAAGGGGGACATTAATCCTT
The DNA here is from genome assembly GCA_963691705.1 of Viola odorata. Lineage (NCBI taxonomy): Eukaryota > Viridiplantae > Streptophyta > Magnoliopsida > Malpighiales > Violaceae > Viola > Viola odorata. Next base: position 5,470,764 of record OY829546.1, read on the forward strand.
ATTTTGATGATTTATAGACACATAAATTAATTAGAATACTAACGCAATTTTAAGTTAAAGTGTTTATATAGTTTGCGAACGTGCAACGAAGCAATTATCGCAAACTAGAGATAAAGTGTGTAATAAAGCGTAAATATGTAAGTATGATTGTATTTAACACTTTATTTATGTTCAAATATACCTCAAAAGAAAGTGTCAAAATATTTTGCGCTAAAACGAGTTTCGAAAAATAAAGTGTTGTTTTTTAAAACAGTAGTTAGCGGCATGCCGCTAAGAACATGACCAACCACTTTTCAATCCAGTGGTTAGCGGCATGCTGCCAAGGGGGCGCCAAAATTGGTTTTTCAAACCAGTGGTTAGCGGCATGCCGCTAAGAGCATATGAGAGGACTAATTTCCTCCAGTGATTAGCGGCATACCGCTAAAGCTCTGACAATCATAACAGCTCTTTTTCAACTGCAAATAACGGCTAGTTTTTGCTCATTCCTCTATGGACGAGCCTCCAACCTCTTAGGCACTATAAATACTCATCTAAAATGAGTTTCTAACTTCCAAGAAAGCTCTTACAAAGTTCCATACACAAATTACATTTACAAACTTTCTAAAACAAAGTGTTGATTGTTTTCGTTCATAATCGATTTTCAATCATCTTTGCGGTAATATTGAGCATTTATTGGTGTTGATTGTCAATCATACATTTATCTTTATGAAATTCCGTTCATAACCCAATTTCCTTGTTGCAATATTATTTATTTGAAGTGTGAAGGTTTGAAAAGTATACCTAACACTTTTGGATTATTGGGTAGTTGTTCTTATCCTATTGTAAAAAGAACTAGGTTATGGTTGAGTCCGGAAAAACCATAGTGTATAAGGTTGAGAGCTAAACCAAGAAAATTTCAAAGTAATAGTAAAAGTGATTTGCATTAGAAAATTCTAAAGGTGAAGCTCTTAGGTAGTGGAGTACAATTCAATTTGTGAATTGGAACCACTATAATTCTTATGTTTTGCTATTCTCCTTACTCTTTTGTTTGTAGAAATTTTTATTGCCTATTCACCTCCCTCTAGGCCTTGTATTGGATTATCAAATTTGGTTCTTGCTTGAGCTCCAAATTGTCTTGATTTTGGGAATATAAGGCCCCAATTAAATCGAAAATGAGTATATAGTTCAAATTAATTGTCTTGCTCGAGTGATTAATTTGTGGTTTAAGCAATAAAACGATAAATATGTATTGTCAAGTTATGTTTTGCATTCTTATAATCAAGGTTGAAATTTAGTAAAATTGTGCTTGGATTAGTATTAATCAACTGTTGTTATTAGCAGTCTCAAAAAGATTTGAAGTTGCTAAATTTATAGTTATTTATCTAGTACTTCCATTATCCAAGCTAGTAAAGATTGGACTCTCTTTTTCTTACTCAAGTCACATGTATACAAGTGGTAAGACTTAGCCACTACAACTATAACAAAATGACCCAACTACATTTTGCTTATGGACTGGTGTTATTTTTTTCTTTTTTTCAGCCGCAAACCAAGGGTCATTTGGTTACATTCTTTTGGGTTGCTATGCTGCTGCTGCTAAGCATCGCCTTTCTCCGGCAAGTAGCAGCAGACTCTCTGGTTGAACAATCTCTGAGTCATGCTCCGTTTCGATAACAGAGTTTTCTTTATTGCTCGAACAGATTTCTGTAAAAATCAAGAAACTTCACAAGCTAAGGAGAAGAGAGAGAAGGGATAGTTTCGTAAGTCAGAAACTGGGAAAGATGATGCAGCAGCAGCAGCAGCAGCACCATTGTTCCTTCCGCATCCAGATCATACCGTCGCGACATTAAGTTTTCCAGCTCTAAAATCATACTGGGACTTTAGACTACACAATATTTAAATAGAAATATAAAATCCATAAGGGTATCTAAAATGAAGGAAGTCCTAATGCCCCGTAACCAAGAAAACATATTCTGTAGAACCGGGCTTGTGAATATGCTTTCACCATCTCGCCCCGTCTCGTCTTTAACTCAATATACTCTATGCTTAGCAGGATCCACAAAAAATCATAATCATAAACAATCTTAGTAAGTTATCTCAGGATCTCAGCATAAAAACTTCCTCATGTAACGAACTACCTTTCCAATTCCACTGGAGGAGTTGGAAACATAATGGAAGTGGATAGCTTTAAGCTAATGGATGATAGAAATATCATTAGAGAACTATGGTTTCAATCTCAATCACATGCCGCTGACCTCTTTTTTCACCACAGGAGCACCATTCTCGCCCCCGTCTTTCAATGACTGAGCTACAGCTTTTTGCCGCCCTTCCTTGTCCTTGGAAACAGGCTCTTTCTTCTCCTTGGATACAGACTCTTCCTTCTCCTTGGCAGCATTCTCTTCCTTCTCCAGAGCAGCATCCTCTTCTTTCTCCAGGGCAGCATTCTCTTCCTTCTTCATGGCAACAAACCCTTTCTCCAAAAAGCTTGGCTGATTTGTTGAAGATAAGAGCCTAGCCCACATCCTATCTGTAATGACCACCTTATTCTGTTTTTCAATGATGCGCTGCAGCCCATTCATCCAATAATTAGGCCAACATAACAAAGCAATAATAATATCTTTTGACTAACAGAGACGATTAGCTAGGAAATTATCATAAAAAGGCTTTTGATGAGATCGTGTTGGATCAAATTATAACAGTTAACAAACCATAAGAACTTTCCCACTGTGTAAGAGAACCTCTGAAACAAAAGTTCCACATAAATACATAATTCCTATACCTAAATTTTTCATCAGTCTTAGGTTAAGTTTTATGCAAAAATTAAGAGGATACTACTTGTGAGGAATATACTTACGTAAAAAGGTATGTAAGTTTGTCTGCCGTTTACAAGACCACTAGTATAGCCAGTGTAACCAGCCATCGCTCCATGGACACAACTTTGAGCGAGAAGCGTGCAGTATACATTATCAGATGCATTGCTCGGTACAGCTCGAACCATATATGTAGGATCTGCAAGATTCGATTACCCTAGTTAATGACGAGTACTGCAAGTCATATATTTACATGCAAAAAAAATATAAGAGTTCAAACATGAACGCCCACCTATATACTTGAGGGTTAGATTCAACTTCCCCTGCTTTGCAAAATGGTCCTGTCAAAAAAAGTACAGAACCAAATCAATTCAAGGACAGATTTGGTCAAAAGTGTGGAGCTGGGAGTTGGAAAATGGGAACTTGTAATTGTTATTACATATTCTTCAGTTATAACCCATAATACTCGAGGAAAAGAGTTTAGAATCACAACCTTTATACTCTGTGACATCCAAAGCCCAACATCTTGCAGAAGCTTGTTTCCGGAAGCATCTTGCTGGTCCATTGGATGCATGCTCTCAGAAAGCAAATCTTGACCAGCACCTTCAGCTATCACAATAACCATGTGTCCTTGTTCCTTGAGACGCTTCTCAATGTATTCATAGAGTCCACCTTCCCCTTCCAAATAAAAGGGCGACTCTGGAATCAAGCAACAATCCACATCTCGGCTAGCAAGAGTAGCATGCATTGCAATAAAACCTGCCAACATATTCTATTAGACTATATGGAGACAACTCACGCAAACTTAGTTTCCAGTCCAAGAACAAGTTAGTGCACTGATAAAGGAAGTTGAAAGTAGAAAAGCCAGTAAACAAGACAACTAAGGTACTTTAAGCAAAAACAATTGAACTGATCACAGCATTTGTCTAAGGTAGAAGACCGGGAAGACTTGTCAAGAAATAAATCGCTTTATGATAACTTAATTGAACTCTTTGTAAAAAAAAAAAAAGAACTTATAGTCTGAACTAAGAGAGTCATAACTATTCGAACCATCAGTGATAGCAGTCAAAAACCAGCCACACTTTACCCTGCACATGATGCCAAAGGGATGAAGAAAAGCTCCTTCAGAAATGAGTCAAACACAACTTGATAGAGGAACGAGACATAATGTAGACAAAATTATGTACATAGCGCGTGACCAAACCAATGATCTGCGACTTATAAGTTAGCCAGACAAACAGTTTTAAGCCAGATGCCACATTCTAGCAATTTTAAAACTGGAAATAGAGGCTAAACAGATAAACCCGACCTAGTTAGATTATGTGAAATCTTTCTCATAGTCAATCACAAATTGCTGTAATTAAATACTTTTGGTATTACTTGAGTCAGTAAGGAATTACCAACCATCACCTTGTGACCAGTATACAACACACACAGAGCACATGAGGCAACTTTCGAGACCTAATGGAAAATAATGGATGGCAAATGAATATGCATAAGCTCACCACTATAGCGCCCCATTAGCTTCACAAGACCAATACCATTTTCAACACTTTCAGCCTCAACATGACCCGCATTAATAGCCCGTTGAGCCTCCTCAACAGCAGTGTCAAAGCCAAAGGACTTGTCAATTACCTGTAACACATTAACAATTTTGAGAATTACTTTACTTCCAGCAACACACGTGCATAATGATTGGGTATATGGAGCACTATTCAACTCAGAAGTACCGGGATGTCATTATCAATGGTTTTCGGAATTCCAGCAACTGCGACTTTGAGACCACGCCTTCTAATTTCCTGTAACATTGAGGAATGATTCTCTAAAACGAGAGAGAGAAAAACAAAATATTCATGTTTCAACAGAGGGATTGAGCCTTTGAATGAAAACTAATGAAATGTTCTATTTCTCTTTGCTTATGTACACTTTCAAATTTTGTTAGGGCAGTTAAAATATTTCTGTATTGTGGTTTTCACTCGAGGTTTCTGATAAGACATTAAAAAAAATTAACAGGAAGATCCTCTAAGAGAAAAAGTCTCAGGATGGGTGTATATACATTTAGGAAGAGAAGCTTTATCCCCATCTCAAAGGACAAACATCGCTCATAATTTACTGTTAGTCTTTCATGTCTTGAATACCTTACCCAGAGTCTACACATGAAAATAATAATAACTCACCTCATATATCAAGGATGATCCTTTCTGAGTACCATCTCCTCCAATTATGTATACCTGAATTGCAAGAACACTACTTGAACATTCTTTGACTGGAAAGGTGAATATAAATGAAGAAAAGTTCAGTGAACAAATAGTAACTTCAGCAAACCTGATTAATCCCCCGATCCTGAATACTGTCCACTATTTTCAAAGTATCATGGCCACCTCGAGATGACCCAAGGACTGTTCCACCACGCTTATGAATATCATTCACGGACTTAGGCGTCATAGCAATTGTATTTTTAGCATAAAAACCCCTATAACCACCCTGCAGATTCCACAACCTTGTCAGTTGACAATGATGTCGGTTATACAGAAGAAATTCGTTTTATCATCTCACTACACTTAATGGCATAGTAGTGCAGAAATAATGACTAAAACAAGAAAAGGAACTTAATAACCCTGTACTTTGAAAACTGTCAGCAAGACTAGAAAATGTTTGAACTACAAATAAGCTTACAGCTGATTAGAATTTGAGGGTAAAAAAAGAGAAAAAATATGGAAGCACATACAAGGAGCAAAAGAAGTGGTGTCACATAGGCAAACAAGTGATTGAACATTTATTCAAGTGGAGTCAACAATAAGCACTTACATCTATCCCAAGCACTCTCTTCACGCCATACATATAGTACAAGCTGTAAACTATTTCTCTAATTACAGTGTTGAGCCCAGGGCAGAGACCTCCACAAGTCACAATACAAGCATGAACTTCATCAGGCTGAAAATAGACCTGAGATGAACCCAAACAAAGAGTTACGTCCAAGCACATAGTGGTTCACAATACCACATCCCAAGTATAAGCCACAAGGCACATACGAACATACCTTTTGACGGGGTCCAGCTCGTCGGAAATGCACCCCTCTTGGGGTATTCTTGTGAACAACAACCTAACAACAAACAAAACACAAGATCAACTAACAACAAGTTACAAGTTAATATAGTGAACCTTATCAATGACAAGCCAAACAACCATTACAACAAAAGCAAATCTAATTACAAAAAACTCCAGGAAAATGAAGAAGATAATCACACAAAGACTACAAAAGAAACATGGCTGACCTTCTCGGGGACAGTATCATCATCATGGACAAAGTATTGCCTGAAAGACAAAATTGATCCAGTAAGAACACAGCAACAAAGATAAAATCAGAAGTGCATGAGATAGTAAATCAACTTACTTAACAACCGAGTATGCAGGATTATCTTGTAGCGGATTTGGGTAATGCTGCTCAATAAAAAGTACATCAGGGTTTAATTTCGGATCCAAACAATGAATTAGGCAACAAATAAACCAAACAATGACCCTTTGATCAACTAATGAGGTGAACTAACATTACAAAAATTGAAAAGGCAGATTTGGATTCGGTTAAGCAAACAAAATCCATGACTACGATCACAAAAATAAAATAAAATGAAATAAAAAAACAGAAGAAGACACGAAAGATCCAAACGCGTGATTAATTGATTGATCAAAATTAATAAGAACTTCATTAAGTATTTAATTTTTTTTTTTTGAGAAGGCAAAACGACAGAGCACACAGAAAACGACCGAATCTCACTCCATTTTCATTTTTCCTCCATTGCGTTATCAACCGAACAAATTACCAGTCAAGCGATCGAGCACACACATACGTATAGAATACGTAGAAATACAGGAAACTATATCAAATCAAAGAAAATGGAGAAAACGCACCGGAAGGTCGGGAAGGTAATCAGTCAGATGAGGGACATCTTGGAGAACATAACCGCAATCGCCAAACACAACTTTGGGCTTCGAATTGGAGTCACCGTCAATGTTCTTGGCCGGCGATGACCTGGTTGCCATAGCGCGTCTTGTTCCTACGGACGACCGGAAATTGAGGCTACCCGAGCCGGATACCGGAAAAGAACCGCACAGCTTGATGGAAGAGTAGTTCCGGAAATGAAGGGCCGTGGAGCAGCTAGAGGTATGGAGGAAAGGTTGGCAGTGTTTTAAAGGCGGGAGAAGCGAGGAACCAGGGGAGATGAACGAATCCATGTAGTAGAGGAGGATACACCATATTTAAACCCGCCCATAGTTATAGGAAGGTCTGTGTATCGTTTACCGAGGTGGAGGATGAGGAAAGAGTAAATAATTAAAATGAAAATGAAATATGAGAGACCAAGCGCGACAAGTGCTTAAGCTGATTTTTGTGGTAAGTGGTTTTTGGAAAAGTAGAGGAAAACAAAAACAGGTGGGCGAGAAGAAAAAAAATGGAAGCTCTAACCAGCAAAACTTCTAGTGGTTTTAGACCGGTTAAAACTTAAAACAAGGATGGGAAGGGTGTTTTCGGAAATATGAATTAAAAAGAAAAATATTGGGTTCTTTTATAGATTTGGAAATGAATTATCGTGGGGGAAAAGTAAAAATATTGGTTTCTTTTTTTTATAGTTTTTGAAAAATAATACTGTCTTTCATTTTTCTACTAAAACTGTGGTCCAAATTAACTGTTGTTTTAAATCATAATTATGATTTCTGTTTTCTGTCTTGATTTTTTTACCACATTTAATGGGTAAATTGAACACTACAGTTAAAAAAATATGATCCAAAAATTATTATTTTAAATTTGTATACTATTTCAGAAAATAAATTAATAAAAACCGAAGATGTTAATGTATTAAGCGAACAACTACTATATTATAATATTGCTAATGATATAGATTCTGGAATTTGATAACAAGCTGTTCTTTTCATGCCATTTTTTGGTTTTTGATTAACTTAATTTGCCATCATCATGTGTTGTGGGGTATTGAACTTTACTGAAAATATAGTATAATTTTTCAAGTATTATAAAAATGTGGGGTGAGTGAATGGTTTAAGAATAAAAAACCGGGCATGGCTCATTTGTCATTCAATTCGATCGGTAGGTAGTATTATCTAATTATGAGTCAAACCTTCATATTAATTAGCTATTCTTTGAAAGCATGGAGTTAGACATCACCAATGTCTAGTATCCATGCGAGAGCAAGAAATGACGTCACTCTTCAGTCCTTCAGTCGATTGTTCAAAACAAAACAAAAAAGTCATTTAAGTTGAAGGGAAGTTTTATAATGTCGTTAAAGTAGTATTACGTTGGCGAAAAGTGTTACCTATCAAATTATGAGTGTATATAAAATACACATTCTTCTGTGTAACTCCATATTGGAGAGCCTATAACTTGGGATGAGAATCAAAGGCTTAAGTTCCTTGACAACAATCCCAACATTGTCAGACAAATCCAGTTCTGTACCTTGTGTCAGTTTCCACTCGAACGAATGCAGGAGCGAAGCCAAGACGTACAAGACCAACTTCTCACCCAAAGGAATTCCTGGACAACCTCTCCTGCCTGACCCAAATGGTAGATAACCAAAATCGTTACCTAGGTATTCAAATCTTCCTTGTCCTGTCATTCAAACACTTGTCAGGTTTGAACTCCAAGGGATTCTCCCAGAGCTGAGGATCCCTGTGGATCGCGTGAACGTTCACAAGTAATGTAGTAGCCTTTGGGATCGTGTATCCGGAAACAATAGTGGATTGGTTTGAAAGACGCGGAATTAGAAGTGGCAATGCAGGATGCAGACGGAAGGTTTCTTTAACGACAGCTTCTAAATAATGTAGCTTTGGAAGATGGGACTCTTCAACAATGTTGTCCAATCCCACAACTTTTTCTAATTCCTGACAGCCTTTTTCCCTCATCTCTTGATGCAACATCAGTTCTGCCATCGCCCATTCGATCATTGTGGCTGAAGTGTCCGTTCCGGCAATCACAACCTCCTACGAGTAATAGAAAAAACAATGCCATTTGTTAACTGCAGGTTAGTCAGGACGCACGACTAGAAACAAGTTTAGAATTGTTTGAAAACAAATGAGAACAGATAGAATCAGAAGAAATCGTACCATAAGCATGCCTTTGAGTTCGTTCATGGTAAATAAGGCTGATGTACCATCTGCACGATTGACCAGATCGAACAGAATTTGTAAGAAATCGTTTCTCTTCTCGGTCTTTTCTGCTGCGTTGTCTTCGCCCCTGCGCGTGTGCAAATATTGCTCTATTGCAGAATCAAGAACTGCCTCAATACCCATCAGCGCTTCCCTTGCTCTCCTTTCTACTCCTTGCAAGTCGAACCTTGCAAACACCGGGAAGAGGTCTGAAATGTTAGATTTCGCCATCAACACCATAGTTTATGCTGCCAAATGGCGCAAGTGGGCAGAAAGATCTCTCCATTTCTCACCTTGGAGTGTTCCCCCCGCGCCCACCATTCTCATCACTGAATTCGAGCTCGCAGCGAACGCTAGTATCCCAATGTCTATCGGCTTCCCAATTCTGTTATGCACATCACTCACAACCTTCCTAACCTCTTGCCGTCTGAGAGCATAACAAGCATCAAGACTTGTGCTACTCATCATTTCTCTGACGAATATTTTGCGCATGTTTTTTCAATGAGGGCCATAGTCGGACCAGGCAATGCTGTCTTTCCCAAATGAGAGGATCTGTGCTACAATAGAAGGGTCGCGGTTGACAAGTCGCGGACAATCTCTTTAGCGATGGATGGGGAAGAAACCACCACACAAAGTTTGTTTCCAAGCCAGAGCTTGTAGATTGGGCCATGGACAACAGACAATTGAGTATATGTTCTGTGCAGGTTTTTTCCAAGAAATGGAAGGTAGCCAAGTATCGGCAAGCCTCGAGGGCCAGGCGACAATGGAGGGATTAATCCATTAGTCTTTTGCTTCTTGACTTGCCACAAAAACCTGCATAGCGCCGAAAAGACAGAAATTGCAGCTGCTATAAATTATAATGCCAAACTACCTACAAACTCCAAAGTCTGGGACCAGCACCCTTTCAAAAAGTAGAAAACAACAAAGAAGAAAGAAAAAAAGACAGAAGCTGCTATAAATTATAATGACAAAAATCTGCTGCTTCCCACAGCTGTCACTTTGCTATTGGTCCATAGTGTTTTTACAATTAATGCATCTTATCCCACTTAAACGCTTATTTTTCTTACCCACTCATTTTAATCGAGTAAATTTGAATATATGAACTCATACTCAATTTTTAAAAAATAAATTAATAATAAGTCTCGTATTTTTTTGTGAATGGTTGCACCATGATTTCATGTGAATGGTGGACTACCTAATGATTCCTCCCAAAAAATAACTCCTTAATATATTTATGTTGTAATATATGAAATGTCGCATTTGTGATTTTAAGTGGGAATTACAATTAATCATAGTTGATAACAATTATGTAATCTATGATTAGTGTTTATTAGCTTATTTGAGATGCTAATAAATATGTATAAAAAAATCTTAATTATTGGTTTGATCGGAATAAAAATAAACTTATTTATTGAAAATGGTTTATTGTCGACAATTAATTATTACTTTAATTTTGACCTGTACATCAAACTTTTGTGTGACATAAGCGGATCCGGCTCCTCTAATTTTCTATCTAATATGACTGGTCATGTTAGATAGATCTGAGCCATTCAATAAAGATTAAAATTCTCCATTCTCTCTTTATCTCATCTCGTCTCTCTTTCCCTTTTTATATCATCTCGTTTCCTTTATTTCTTTTCTATCTCTTTCCATTGCTTTTACTTTTTTTCTCTTCCATTTTCTTACTGCTGCACATTACTACACTTTCTTAATCGCACTGCCGAACAGACAAGAACATGCCATTCTTCTTCAACCATTACTGCAATCCATGTCTCCAAAATCCACACTCCGTCTCTCCAAAACGTTCCCGGGTTAACCCATTCGTACTTCTCCGAAGCACTCAGTTTCCTCCAAGACCGACTCCCTCCTTCTTGCAACACAAGTACACTCACACCTAACGAAATCAGGATTGGTAAATTTGTTGTCTTTGCAAAATCAAATATTGAATTACTATGTCAAATGTAAGCAAATAGATGATGCGCGTAAGTTGTTCGATGAAATGCAAGTGAGAAATGTCGTGACGTGGAATACAGTGATTTGTGGGTTTGTTGATTGTGGTGGTAATTTTCAGTCTTGCCTCTACATGGGTTTTTCTTATTTTAAGAGAATGTTCTTTGCTGAGGTGAGTTTGGATGCTATAACTTATCCATCTCAAAATAACCCTCATCTTATTCTTCTTCATCTCTTCATCACTGCTCCAGATCCGTTTCAATCGTTTTTCGTTACCGCCACCAACCCAACCTTCCACCAAGTCCACCGCCGGTCGACCACCATCGTAGCCACTAACTCGTTTGATTTATAGATCTATTAGATCTGAAAATTAAGAAAGAAAAACGAATAAAGAAAAAAAGAAAAAAGAAAATAGAGAATCAATTTAGATTAACTATTGAAAGGGAAGTAGGAAATGGTGATGGGTCCTCTGAGAAAAAATAAAAATATATTGTAGAATCAAAGTTTTTAAGGAGAAAAAAAAATGAAATGGGTACTTCAAATGAGGAAGATGATGTGCAGGAGTAAGAAAATAGAAGAGAGAAAAAGATGTAAAGAGATGAAGGAGACGAGATGATATAAAGAAGAAAAGGGAGACGAGATGAGATAAAGAGAAAAAGGGAGAATTTTAATCTGAGCCATCCAATTTTATTGAATGGATCAGATCTATCTAAATAGAAAATTAGAGGAGTCAGATCCGACCTGAGTGTGTGGTTAATAGTTATTATAAGCTCCAAGTTGAGAAAAGGATCTCAAACTTCAACTTCTTTTTTGCAATATCAAATTCTTTAAAATTGAGTTGTGGTGGTAGCCGGTAGGATGACATTGATATGAACCGAGCATATATAATATGACTGTGTGGTTGAATGTTTCTTCCGTATCAAGAAACGAAACTTGTCGATTTAATAGTATTTTTTTTATAAAATGCAACTTCACGATTCGTTTTAACACAGGAGAAAAGAAAATAATATTACTAGCAAAATATTCGCGGGTTGACGCAATTAAAGAGTAAAATGTTTTTAATATATAATTTTTTTTGGGTAAAAATAAGTGTTCCAGCATTAAAAGAAAACTTTCCAGAAAAATAAATACGTGGCATAAAGTTATAGCTATTAATTAAGGCAGCAATACGAAAAAAGAAGAAGAAGACAGAGCTCACGAGGTTCATGAAATGGAAGATCTCTGTTGAAAAATAATAATAATAATTCGGAATCAAGATTCTTCTGGTCTTGGCAGAACAAACGTCGCATGTACAAGTGTCCTGCTTTCACGGCTGAAGCAAAGCAAGCGGACCCATAAAAGACAAAAAAACATTCATGCGACACGTGGCATTATCCGATACATTGTGCACAGTAATACAATTTGAATGGGCTCAATTGTGGAGGCCCATGGGTTCTACATTTCAATTGGTGGATCAGATTAGTTATTGATTCGGTGGGCAAGTAACTTTTATTTAAGGTTTTTTCTACCATAGCTAAACCTAGTTTTGGGCAATGGTGTTTGATCACTGTAGAAAAATATATCTGGTTGATATCTTGCTTGTTTGAGAATATTAGCTGACAATTATTCTTATGTTCCTCTAATCAAATTTTTTGATAAGTCAAACAAGAATACCGAACTACTCACGATCCACTAAAAATAACAATATCATTTTAGCAAAAACTTTGACTAGCAAATATTTATTTTGTACAATCATTTGATTTTATTTTGAAGCGATTTGCATTTTTTTGGCTCTTTTTTTTTATTCTTTTTCTAAAATGTAATTTTATAATTTAAATGATTGATGCGTGGGGGAGATTGTTTAATTAAAGGTTGCAAATTGAACCATCATAGTACAAGTAGGATAATCTTCCATCAAGTTTTGAGATCAACTGGTGAGCAATAAACCCATTGTACTGATCTTCATACGCAGCGATGCAGGCATCGATGGCCCGTTTCGACATCTGATCTTCTTGATAGAATGGCTGTCTGATAAACTCATCAAGATCCATCCACTGATCAATCAAGAACCAAAACCAACACAAACAGAATCAGCTCGGAAAAAAAACACACCACCATTGGTTCTAGCTTTAGTAACTTTCTTTTTAACGGTCAGGATTTAGTCAGACTTAATGTATGATCGGATTAACTACCTTCGCGTCTTTTATTTCTTTCTCATCGACTGTGATTTCGCTAGACAATGGCTTAAGTAAGCACACGAAGAGCAAATCCGACTTCTCGAATGCGACAAGGTGAGCATGTCTGCCAAGTTGCAAGCAGAAATTGTCAGAATTGTATAAATATATAAGCTGAATTCAGTACTTTACTAAACAAATGGAGAACCATTTTCTTGTCAGGAAATACCTGAAAGCAACCATCTTCAGGAAAGCTGTGTCAACCTGAGAAAGGTGAGGTACCAAAATGTAACTCAACAACCATATAGCAAGAACTGAAAATTCTTTAATGCAAGAATTTGACACTCTTATTTCTTACCCCAGTTTCTTCTTTAACTTCCCTTATTGCTCCAGTGAATAGGTCTTCCGACTGCGAAGAAGTATGATAACTGTCAAAACTTTCCTTGCGCGCCTTCAAGTAATAATTCAACATCAGGAAAAGGAAAAGACATACTACTCACCTTGTCAATGTAACCTGTAGGCATCTTCCACACACCAGAGCAGCTACAGGGGCATTTTTCTTTCACGACGAGGATCTTGATGTTGTTAAGATGATGATGAGGACAGTTAGAAATATTTATAAAAAAAAACTTGAAGGGAATAGCTTAGGAAAAAGCGCAATCCGATCTCATACGATTCTTAATTACCTCTTTCTTGTCATTGACAACAAATCCTCCCACACCAATCTGATGAGAAGGGCTTCCCGGGAGTGTACAGGGGCCATCAGGAATCCAATGTGTCAGCATAACATATCCTGGCTCGGCATGGTGGTACTTAAAACCCTCCTGAAAAAAAGAGAGGAAGATCGAAAAATCAAACTTTTCGTCTCTCCAAGAAATGAAATTGTAGTGTTCAAATTGTTAAATTTACCTGAATTGCTATAGGTACAAGATCAGCTTGCTCCAGCAGTATCTTAAGCCATATCCCTTTTTTACCCTGCATTACCACAAATTATGATTACGCTCAAATTATGATTATCCATCAGAATATTTCTTTTTGTTAGCAAACATAACAAACCTTCAACTTCCAATTAGATAGAGATGCTATAAGCGCAGATGCGAAAGCGTTAGCACTTGAGGGTAAGCTGTAAGGATCGATAATGATCCCATCATACTGGTCATCCCACGCGTTAAGAAACTCCACTTTGAAGCTTGGTGATGATATATCAGGAGACATAACATGAATTCCTCTGTTCCTGAGCCCAAATCCACCTCCAAGAGGTGACATCAGGGAGGAATTTAGGTCAACAGTCAAGATTTTCGATCGAATTCGCATGCTATCCCTAAAAAACGCTACATAACACAAGACCATGAATTCAATTTCAGGTTTTTTCTTTCATTTTGTAAGTTATATCACTATACTTAATACTTCACTCACCCTCTGATAATTGAATGCTGAAACCCTTCGTTCGCGCCATTTTAGGCACGACATATTGATTTCCTGAGCATTGCCAGGCATTCACCATTGATGACATCATTTCCTTCCCTGTAACAAAGTTTGTGGTGGGTTTGGTCACTTCTACAAATTGTACTTATATCCATTTAAATTTCCAAAGTTGCAGCAAAAAGAAGGTGAATATTTTAGGGAATAGCATTCTCGTCAGGACAAGTTGAATGAAAGAATGCCGAAAGAATTATGTGTGGTTTGAGCCCACTTCCTCATTTGCAAATCCTAATTGAAAAGTTCTTTTCAGTTTCCATTGTTTAAAATAATAATAATCCCGTCACCATGAAAGAGATAGCAGAATTGCAATTTCCACTACGAAATGGATGAGAATATTCTCCTGATCGTAATCGCACGACTTGCTCATCATGTAGCCCAAATGGTTGCCTGCTAGTGGCAAAATGTCAGGGAGAAGTCGATTTCGAGTCACGTTTTCGTCCCTAACTTGTGTTCTTTTGTTTAGTTTCTTGCCTTGAATCAAACTATGGACTGTTGACAGATTTTCTGTTGTTTCTTGCTCTGAAAAAATCAACTTTACTATGTTCTTTTATACAGTTTTATCCATTCTTATTTCTTCAACGGGAAAGCTTCCTCCGCGGTATGATCGCGTGTTCGTGGTGGAATCACTCGTTTGTTGTCCTCAACATTCCAGCCACTGATTTAAGATCTTTTCAATCTTTTGTTCTGTGTCTTTATCTTACTTTGTAGGATATGAATTTGCAAAATTTTGGACTGGTTGGAAATATTTGGAGGTATTTAGGTGGCTAGTTGAGAGGTATTTAGGTGGCTGGTTGGAAAGAAACGCCATGTCAATATCCAAGAAGAATCAGGGAATTAATTATCTCAAATCATTTCCAGCATCAGAATAAGCTGTTGATTAAAGGAAACATTTCAATTCTTCATTGATCTCATCTTGTAAAAAAAGCTTATATTAAATGGATGAAATTAACATATGATATGCTCTTTAAACTATAGAGTAAGTTTTCGTGGGCCATCACTTGGGCTTTAAATCTTGTCGGAGCATGCTGGGTGGGTCCGGGCTTTGACCCAAACAGATTTTTAATGGGCCAGAAAGTTTTGGGCCCTCAAGAATTTTATTTCATATTAGAAACGACGAGGATATGGTTTTTTTTCTCCTTTTTCAAGATAATCATCATACATCACCCCCTCTCTTTTTTACAAATCCGAATAGCATGTGGATGTCAAACCACAAGATTAAGTCTAATAGAAGCAATTAATGGTCAGTATTAGCTAGACCTAACCATCATACTTTCCTAAGTTTCAGGAGAGTCACACCCAACTAGTGACCTAGATGGAGTATACAAAACAATATATATAACGTCAAGGTCACTTCATTTTTATTAATTTTTTTATATATTAATAAAGATACCAGTAGAGACTCGAACTCAAATTTAAATTTCACTTCCGCCTATAAAAAAAATATTCATGCTATTACATAAAAACAAATCGTGATTGTTTTTCATTCTTTTCAAGTATTCTCTCTGTCCTACTTGGGTAAGATATTAATTTTGTTTGAGTTTCGTTGGGCTACGAAAGAGATAATTCTTCTGGCATATTTTTCTCTATTCCCTATACTCAAATGTGATATTTAAATTAAAGATAAATAAATTATTTATCCGTCGACCATGAAAATAATAAATAAAAAAATTGGTTAGAACTTGGTTTCGCTAACACTGATTGGAAAAATCTTTCATTTATTTTCCCTGGTTTTCTTCTCCTCTGTTGTGGCTTTATTTCATAACTGCTTTGCTGCTCGTCATTCCTTTCCCACTTGCTATTGGCTGTTTATTTATGATGTGAATTCATCTATTTTTAGGTCATTAATGCTTCTGCCAGCCATCAAGCCACTCATAATTTGATATATACGTTCGTGGAAAATCTTACTCATAATAAATCATCTAGTAATATTTAAGTGATGACGAGTGAAAAAAAAAACAATTTAAACAAGACAATCTTATATATACAAGTGTCGTTGTTTAAATAAAATTATCAACTTATCGGAGAAAAAACACGGTGAATGATGCATGCAGTGAAAAAAAAATTCAACGCTGATTGTAGTTGAATGATATTAATATTATTTGTGATTTAATCGTAAAGGGAAAAAAAGAGGTATGAATTTTCTGCTTGTGCTGGAATGGTATCAACATTAATCAAGAGATTTGTACTTGAAGTGAATTCGATTGATAGATTTTAAATTGATGGGGAAATTATTTGAAATACATCTTACAACTAATTAAGGATGAAAAATGGACAGTGGAGCCGGTCGGGCTTTTTATCTTGGCCCATTTTGATTGGGCCCGGGTAGGGATTTGTAAATCACGTCCCGGTTGTTCTTTTACTATTAATGACACACATGCTAGGAATGAAGAGCATATTAAGTCACTAGGTTCTCTCATTCCTCCGGGCAAAAAGAGAGACTTATAATCAAAGGTCTGTCCCCATACACAAAGCTAAATAATGTTGTCCTTCCTCCATACATGCCCGTTTCAATCAAAATATAACACATTAGTTGGCTTTGTGGTAAACCCATGAATGTTCAATAACTACCAACATTTGATTAAACATAACAAGCATATCCTCTATTTGTAGGGTAGAGGGCAAGATTTTTTGGGATTTTAATCTCGTCTGATTTTTTATTGTTATCACAAAGAATACTCGTTATTTAAAAAATAAGATTTAATTTCAATAGAACTCACTTAAAGTATTTATTTAATGAACCAATTCGATATACTCCCTCTGATCTTTATTATATATCATTCGGGATGATTTGCACAATATTTAAGGAGATGATTAAACAATTCTTTAATACTTAGTTTGACAAAAGAAAACAAGCAAAGTAAATAATAGTTTTTTAATACTTCATTTGACAGAAAAATGGAAAAATAGAAAAGCAAAACAAATAATAGTTTTTTAATGCAAAATAATATGTATTTTAGACTAATAAATTGAGTCTAAAACGATTTGTAATAAAGATTAGAGAGAGTAGATAATACATTAACAGGTTTTTTTTTTTTTAACAAAAAGAAAAAAGAAAAAAAAAGGGGAAAAAGGCCACGAAACATAGGGGCAATCATGACCATCCATCTGTTGCCCAAACATGGATCTGGTCCCTTCATCATTCGACCTTGACTACTGCCCAAAAGGAATGTTATAAACGTGAATGCTAAGACCATCATCTTCGATCCAAGTACACATCGGATTTCCTTCCTTGGGCCCAACCCCTTACTTGTTCATACATACCATAGTTCCTGCACAACTCATCGACACACTACTGACTACTACTCTACATTCTTCCTTCTCTCTTTCCTGAACTATACGTATCTTCAAATTTACTGTACTAAAAATCTTATTCGACCCGTGTTAATTTATTAAAATGTATTCGTAATAAGTAATTTATCTATGAATTTGAAATTTCATACTTAAAGAATAACTAATTATAGGTCATTTTATCTTTTTTTCCATAATTAACTATAACTATCCTTAAATATAACGGGTTAAAAATAATTTTTAAATTGTACCAAGAATTAACCCGTTAAAAGATAAATGTCTATTTAAAGGAAGAGAATGTTAAAACTACTCATGAGCTCGATTAACTATTTTGACTACAAAATAACAAAATTGATAACAATAACAATTGTAATTATCAAGATTAGAGGTAGCTAATATTTTCTAATCATGTATAAGATTGTTAATTAATTACAATTGGCAAGGTGTGATTATGGTTGAAGTTTTTTTATTACTATTATTATGTAAAAACTAAAAAGATGTAATAGTAATTAATAAAGGGAGAAAATGATATAATAGCTAGCGGTTCTAATAAGGAGGGGTGGTGGTGGTCCATCAAGTACACTGCTCAATTGCCTTGCAAATCAAGCAACCTCTGTAATTTCTCTCTCTCTCTCTCTCTCTCTCTCTCTAAACATTCATGGCAAAAGAATCATGATCAGTAGAGCACTCTACCCCCAAAACCCATGTGAGTTCCTTTCACCCTTTCCCCCCTAAACCCCTCCCTCTCTTTTAAAAACAATTAAACAAGTTAAATTATTTTTGTCTCTCTATTCTTTTTAATTAATTTGGCAAGTTTTTAATTAATTATATATGTATGATCTTGTTTAATAACTAATTAAAACAAACAAACACCCTTTTTGCCATCAAAATCATAATTAACTAACAAAGACTTTATTGTAATCCATTTCTTTAACTAAAACAACAAATCAGTAAATATTTTTGTAGGGCTCGACACACTCGAATAAAATCGATCTTTTATCTAAAAATCGAAAAACAAAAATAAATATATTTATTTATTTCTATGTTGGGACAAGGATTTTTCTTGCCCCTTTGCTTTACTAGTCAAGCCCTCAACCTTAAAGAAAGTTTATATATATATATAAAAAGATTTTTTTTATAAAATTATTAGTATCATTTTATTAAGTAGTACTCCTTCCGTCCCTTTTTAATGGACGTTTGGAAGAAGGGCACAAATTTTAAGAAGGGAATAAATTCTGAAAAAATATTATCAATTTGGCCAACTTCTGAAATTTTATATGACTCATAATTTTTCTCAATTTTTTTATTTAGATTCTGGCCCACCATAAAATAATTTGTACTTACAAGTGAGATCCAAAGTACTTTGATTGGACCAAAACGTCCATTAAAAATGGATAAAATTTTGGACTCCAAACGTCTATTAAAAAAAAACAGAAGGAGTATATTTTAATCGTAGAGAGGTGTGGGGTTTTGGGTTAACTTTTTTTTCTTTCTATCCTGTTTTCTCCTTCCACAGTCTCTATCTCTCTCTCTCTTTTCTCTCACACAAACCGCTAACATGCGCTGCTTAAATTAGCAAAGGTGTACATGAGTATATGTGTGTTTTTGTGCTGCCTTGCCTATCCATCCACCACCATCATCTTCCTTTTCCTTCTTTTTCTCACTCACTCTCTTCTTCTTCTTCAGTTAAAGTTATAAGTAGAGGAATTTCTGGTATGTTTTTCTTTTCCCTTTTCCTTTTTATAATTAATGGTTAAATCTTCATGTTTATCAGGTTTATTATATCTCCATCCCAACTCTCACTCTCCTCTCTTTTTCTCCCTTCTTGCTCTCCCTCCTTCCCCCCTTCTCCACACCTTATACCCACAAATCTCATTTATTTCTTCTTCTTCCAATCTTTTTTTGACAATTCCTATATGGGTTTTGCTCAATTTGTTGTTTCTACATGTAAACTGTGTATTAACATGAGAAAAATTAATTCTTGTCTTGGTTTTCTTGAATTGATTTCATGAAATATTTTATGCATATATTTAGTTTACTCTCATCTCTTCTGTATATATCTTCCATGCATAGATAGCTAATTAGCGGCGCGGCCAGTGGATATGAGTATCAGGTTATTATCATATAAAGTTGATAGCTTGATACAAGATTTTAGGAGATTGGGAGGAGCGATCAAGAGATAGCAGGAAGAAGCTTAGGTGTTGTTTGGTTGTTTGCGCGATGAGTAAGAGTAACTTGGGTTCCATCAGCAGCTCTGATCTCATAGATGCAAAGCTTGAAGAGCATCAGATGTGTGGATCCAAACACTGTCCTGGTTGTGGCCACAAGCTCGAAGGAAAACCGGTATATACACACACAAACCCAAAAAAAACATATCTTTCTTATCGGTATTATATTCTTTTGGGTTTCTAACAAAAAGATTATTTCAAGAAGTTATTTTTATAAAGATAAGAATATTATTTTGGCTTTGGGAAAGCAAAAAAAATCAGAATTTTTGCTTTCCCGGCTAGCTGTTTTATTCTAATTTGCATAAAATCAACAATTTAAATCTTTTTGATGTGTTTTTTAAATTTTTTTTTTTTTTTCAGGACTGGGTAGGTCTACCAGCTGGTGTGAAATTTGATCCAACAGATCAAGAACTGATAGAACACCTTGAAGCAAAAGTGGAAGCTAAGGACATGAAATCTCACCCTTTGATTGATGAATTCATCCCCACCATTGAAGGAGAAGATGGGATTTGTTACACCCATCCTGAAAAACTTCCAGGTCATCACCACCAACTCTTTTGTTTTTTCTTTCTTTCTATCTGGGGCTAACAGTGGTCGAACGACCTTTTCACATGCCCAAAAGAGGCTGAGAATACACTCGGTCGAAAATCTTAATAAGATTTGTTACACCAAAGTGAACCTAACTTTGATTTTTTGGTTTTTTTTTTTTTTTTTTGGGTGTGTAGGAGTGACAAGAGATGGGTTGAGCAGACATTTCTTCCACAGGCCATCAAAAGCATACACAACTGGGACAAGAAAGAGGAGAAAGATCCAAACAGAATGCGACCACCTTCAAGCTGCAGGTGGAGAGACAAGGTGGCATAAAACAGGGAAGACAAGGCCAGTGATGGTGAATGGGAAGCAAAAAGGTTGCAAGAAGATCCTTGTTCTCTACACCAACTTTGGTAAGAACAGAAGACCAGAAAAAACCAACTGGGTCATGCACCAATACCATCTTGGTCAGCATGAGGAAGAGAAAGAAGGAGAGCTAGTCGTCTCGAAGATTTTCTATCAAACTCAACCAAGGCAATGCAATTATGGTGACAGGAGTATTAATACTGTAATTAGTACTGCAACTACTGGAGCTGATCATCATGACCATCCGAATAGCAGTAGAAGAGATCATAGTGGAAGTGGAAGTTGTTCGTCTTCTAAAGATGTGAATAACATCAATATCCCTACGAGAGATCATGACATTTCTGTTACTGGAGTTATTGCGGCTGCTGCTGCAATGTCATCTTACACTAGTGCTGCTCTTGATGTTCATCATTTTGGCTTTGCCCCATCCAGAAAAAACTTTGATGAGGTAATTCTCTTTATTTTATTTTTCCTTTTCTTTTGTGTTTTTTTAATCCATTCATCCCATTCTTCCCTATCTAAATTCTTTCTTCTTATTCACCCACCAGTATCCAACGAGCCATTCAAATATCCAAATCGACTTTGCATTTTGTTTCATTAATTTTTCATCATCCACTAATATTTTAGCTTGAAAAATTGAAATGGGTGTTAAATCTTTCTATAAATAGTCACATAGTATAAAAAGTAAAGGTCTAGGGTTACTTTTTTCTCAAAATATATTCATTGCTTGTGAAATGAGCATGAAAAAAAAAAACAAAAACCATGGTCCTCACTTGATTTTATATTTTTTTCCATCAAACTATAGCTAAACCTTTGTATATCCAGCATTAATGTTTAATCAATGAATTCCAAAAAAGAAAGAGGCGATCAGTTAATTTTATCATTTAATTTTCAGATTTTATGGAGCAAACAATTCCAAATTTCCAATTATAAAGAGGACAGCAAAGCTTTTAATTAAAGCAAAAAAATAGACCAAGTAGCAGATTAATGTCCTTCATATCTGCCTTAATTTCTGTCATAAAAAATAAGAAATGGGGAAAAAATGTACTATTCATGCTCATTAATTTTTCATTTTTCAGGTGGGGATTGGGGAGCCTTCGGTAGCAAGGGAAGCAGCGCCACCAGTGGTGTCGTCAGGTGGCACGTGCGACGAGATTGGAGATCACCATCAGAGGTTGCCACCTCATCATGTGGCCCACGATCATCATCAGCATCAACAACATCAACAACATCAACATCAACAGCAGCAACAACTACACCAGCAGCAGCAACACCACCATGCAATGGTGCACCACCAGAACATTGCTGACACGCCCAGTACAACCGCGTTCCACATCAGCAGACCTTCACATGCCATCTCCACCATCATCTCCCCTCCTCCCCTCCACCACACCTCCATCATCCTCGAAGATGATCCTTACCACGTCTCCAGAATCATGCTCCAAAACGAAATCCAGGTATCAAATGGTCCGACACTCTCACCCTTTCAATAAGAAATCGTTCGTTAGATGAGTTTCGTGCGAACATAATTAATTCTAAAAATCAGATGAAATTGAAGGAAAAAAATCTAACCAACCTATTAATTAATTAGCAACATCATATTAATTAATACCAATGTGGGTTTTTTCATTATTTGTTTGATGGGTGAAATACAATTTTTTTTTGTTTTTTTTTTTTTGGGGTTATGTTGCTACTATTAGGAAGTTTCCGTTAGCAGGTGAAATATGCAAGAACAAGATTATTTTTGGTTGGTGTTGGCTGTTTATCAGAAATAGAAAATGTAAATAAATTGGCAAGATCCCATGTTTGGTATTTTGACTTAATCCAAATAAGGTCAAGGCAGTTGGTTGCCAAATAAATGATAGATAGGGGAAGCTAACAACTCTGTTTTAATTCTTTCTTTGTTTTCTAGGAGTAATTATCTTTTTTTATGATAAAAAATTGTGTTGTCTTCTCTCTTTCTCACATAAATGCTGGATTGATTCATTCTTAAATTAGTAAAATGAGTGAATCTGTATCCATCCATCAAAAATTAAAAGTTATCTAATAATTATTTGCATGAAAAATAGAATGGATCTTAATTAATTGATAGATTTTTTAAACCATGTTAATTAGATGGAAATGAGACAAATTGTCTGAGCTCTGCTGGTTACTTTCATAGTAAAGTACGAGTAATATTGGCCAATAACGTGCTTTTGACTGTGTAGAAAATAACACTGGTGCTATTTTTGCAATTTTTAAGCTTATTTGAAAGCATGATGATTAAGATGAGTTTTTTTTGGGTGAACAAATGAATGCAGCAGCAGCAGCAGCAGCAGCAGCAACATCATAAAATGGGAGGAAGGTCTGCGTCTGGTTTGGAAGAACTAATAATGGGCTGCACTTCTAGTGATATAAAAGAAGTGAGTATGAACTTTTTGACCCTGAATTCCATGAGCTGTGTTTGTTTTGTCATAATTCCAACTAATGAAACAAAAGTAAAGAAAAGGAAATCTTGGTTTCTTTATTACTATTATTTTAAATTAAAGATATATGGCGAAACCCTTTTCTTTTTCTCTTTAGTTCTTTCTTGTTTTTTTCCCTTTTTATTTTCTTATGATTTATACAGTATCTGTATGGAAATTAGTAGTAGTTGCTAGTGATCACTATCTGACTGGAAAGTGTTCATCATGTTGAAGAATTACACAGAAAAAAAGAGAGAAAAGCGAGGATTGAAAGAAGAAGCCATATGTATAGCTAGCTAGCTAGCTAGGTTGCTTTTAGTTTTATTCCTGCGTTGCATGCACACTTTCTTTTAATATTCTTGTCCTCCCTCTTTTCTTCTTCAAAGAAGGTGACAGTACAGCTACTAGTACTGTTACTTCCCTTGTTTTGTGGCTAAGTTAATGCCATAAATTAGGATAGAAAATAGCATTGCTTACTGTGAAATCACAAGCCGAAATAGTGGAGTTTGAGTTCGAGTTTCTGGAAAATAAAATACTTAGATGTTTGGGAAAAGGTGGGGAGATGATTATGACTTGAAAACTTTTCTCAAGAAAAATCCAATTGTGGTGGAGATTTATTATAAGGACAAAAAAGAGGCAGCTTCACTAATTTTGTCCTGAAGTGAAACATATTTATAATTTTCATTTTCTTATTGCAGGAATCATCTATTGCAAACCAACAAGAGGCAGAATGGTTGAAGTACTCTTCTTTCTGGCCAGACCCTGACAACCAAGATCATCATGGGTAGAAGCGGAAAAAATATAGAGAAATAGACAATATCATTGCCATCATTATTAGTACTTGAAGAAGGCCTCCATTTTCTCAAGAAGTAAGTTCTTTCTTTTCAAGAAGAGGGACCTATATTATAAGGTCCAATAGCTCTCAACTGAACTAACTGTATACAAACAGTATGGTCCCTATGTTGGTCCATGTTGGAAAAGAAAGGGAAAGTTCAAAGGAAGAAGAACAAAAGAAAGAAGAAGCTGATGGGAAAAAAGGAAAAGAAAGAAAGAAAAAAGGCTGCTCTCTACTGACAATATATATATATACTATAGAATTAGAAGGAGAGAACCAAAGACCCAAAGCAAAATCTTTCATGCATGAAAATCATCACCATGATGATTACAGTATCATCTTTATTTATTGGTTTATTTTTATTTTTATATTTGTTCTTTGAACAAAACAAATACCAAATAGTTTGTGCAAATAGCAGGAGAAGAACACTTTTGTTAATTTGTTTGTGGTTAATTATACTGATCACTTTTTAGTGAAATATATTATACCAAAAGATCAAAGTTTATATGTATATGTCCCATCTCTTTACAAATGAAATTGTGTAATGAATTGTTCATTTCATTTAGTGCCTATCTTTTCCTACTTCTTTCTTTTGATATATATATATTACTTGTTGTCATTGTTTTTAGTACATCAAGGACGGAAAAAATTTACGTACATCATGATCTAGGATGATGACACGTGCCCTAAATAGTGCTAGAATACCACTATTCTTAACACTTTTGGACACGTGTCATCATCCTACATCGATGATGTACTCAAATTTTATTCAAATTTCGTATTTTCGATGTAGAGAAGATTTTCTACACTTGTTGGTAGTTGGGTTGAGAATTCAAGGACATGGTTTTGTGTTTTATGCATGCAATTTATGATAGATAGTGAATGAGAAAAACATGCCCTCATCACTTTATAACAATTATTCAAGCATTCCTCATGAAAAAAGTTCACTTTCCGGTGTTATAATTAAATTATTACAAAATCAAATTAATAGACAGTCTTCATTTTTTTTGTCACTTTCTTTGGAAAAAAGAGTGAAAAAATTCATCCCATCATAAGGATCAGGCTCATTGATACACATTTGCATGCTAGTGTGAAAATCTTTGATGGGCTCTAATCATTATTATGATTAATTGTTGTTTTGTAATTATACAAGACGAACGAACGTTGATCGAGATGATTATGTAGTTTAATGACTGGATTGATTATATACTATGGCTGAGTGACATCTAATGACCATTGTTAACTCTAATCAATTAATTAAAGGAAATGATTTCCTTGTTTGAGTGAAAATGTGGAGCTGGTAGCTAGTGATCATTTTGACCAAACCTTAACAAAAAGGAAATTTACTTTAGCATAATTTGTTCTATTGTTTAGATTCAAGTTACTTACCACACTACTATGGTAAAATCATAAAGAGAACACTACTGAAAAAAATGTTAATAAAAAATAATTAGAACTTTTTGTACCAAAATGAAAGGAAGTAACTTTTAAAAATACAAATGGAAGAGACTATTTGAAAGACTCAAAGATGATGGACCTTTTTCAACAAGAAAATGAACTGCTATAGTGTACTTGTTATAATTTAGTCTCCTAGCTCGTGTTTTCTTCCATGACTCAACATCATGCATATGATCATGCATCATTTTCTTGTATATACAGAGGCGGAGCCTCGTTAGGACCAGAGGGGGCTACAGCGCCACCCCCACCCCCCCCCCCCCCCCCCCCCAAACTTTTCAAATTGCTTACTTTAGCCCTTGCCCAGCCTATGCCTCAGTTTTTGCCTCAACCCAATAGCCCCCCAAACTTTTAAACTTTTCAAAAAAACCCACTCTGTTCTCAATTTATCATAGCTTATTTACTTTTTTATTTTTCTAAATTGAAAATTTTAATACGTTTAATCAATTCTTAATTTACTTTCACAACAATTAAAATAATAATCAATTACTTTGATATATTTCTAATAATTTTACTAATTATATCCAATCACGTATATTGTATGATTGGATATAATATTGTATGAATTCTAATATATAATTAATTTTTTTCTTTATTGTCTTCTTATTTATCTTTTTGTTAAATTTATCTAAATATTTGTTATTTAGTAACGGATACAAATACTTTTAATCATTTTTTCAATTTTTTACTTAGTTCATTTGCATTTCCTTTAAAATACTCCAAAAAAAAATCGGGGCCAGCGCCCCCGAACCCCCACACTTCTTGAGTACAAATTCTCAATCCGTCACTAATCTCGCCCCCCAAACATCGAGCCCAGGCTCCGCCACTGTGTATATATGCCTAAAATTTACTTGAAAGAAGTGAAACTG
This sequence comes from Viola odorata, assembly GCA_963691705.1. Taxonomy (NCBI): domain Eukaryota; kingdom Viridiplantae; phylum Streptophyta; class Magnoliopsida; order Malpighiales; family Violaceae; genus Viola; species Viola odorata. The sequence continues at coordinate 5,497,304 of OY829546.1, forward strand.
TGGTCTAAAGATATGATAATTATCACCGACAGATTAATGTAGTAGTGTGGTAAGTAACTTGTCTATATCTTGCGATCCAATCTAAACAATGGAACAAATCATGCTATAATTAAAAGTCATCCATTCGGTGCTCAATTTCTGCCCGAAAAGAGTAAAGAGGATAGGCGAAAAGAAACTAGTTAACTAATATGAAGTGACGGGAAATTTAATTAGAATAATAGAATCTTACTACTCTTAGTGTGATATTGGTAATATATATATATATAAACATAAAATTCCAATTACAGAGAGTCGCTTTTGTTGTTTTACTAGTTGCGAAACTTCTTTAGTTGCTTTATTCTATTCCTTATTCGAGCATTTTATTATGAAGAAGTATATGTATATATAAAGTTATAAATAATAGAGTAGCAGAAGAAATGTTCTTATCGCAGGAAGGTAAAGACTAAAGAGTAAAGAGAGAGGAACGTGCATGCTATCTTTTTTGTTACATGGGACGTGCATGAAATATAAAGTTAAAATCAACAAGAGAACAAGAGATGAGTAGTTCTATACTACTCATCTAACCTGCCAGGCAACTTCATCGTAGTTTCTCAATGGAATAAAGAAAATAAAAGGACAAGAATAACCTTTAACTTTGAAGAAACGGACCCTTCTTTATATATATAAGTTTCAACTGACCATCTCTTGTCGGCTATTCTTTCTTTTATGGAAAACAATCCACTTCTCATTTTAATATAGTACATACTCCTCTATACAATCTATAGATTCTTTGTTAGTCTGTATTGTACAACTATATCCGTGTTGGTTCAGAGTAATTTTTTAAACCGTATTTAGCGTTGTATGCTATTTTTATTCATATCGGTACTAAATTGACCTATTAAGGGGTAAAATACTCATAATAAATAATTTTTCTATATACAAGGATCGAACTTTTGATATCTTACTTAATATGGATGAGAATATGAAACTATATATTCAAATCAACTACTATTAGGTACATTAATTTGAGATTAAATAATTTGGATGTTTTGAGCATAGTATAAAGATATACTTGCTGAAGATGCTTTTAGAATCGAATCCTATGGTGTCGTAGAGATGCTTGCGGCTGGTATATATGTTCTTAAATTTATTTATCTATAAAAAAAAAAAAAACAACAACAACAACAAGAGAGAAAGATCTTATTTAGGAAAGGAGATTGAAATGTCTTGTTCAACCTAAAAAGGTGAAATTCAATTTCTTTCGCTTTTTGTGCAAGATTTTGGATGCTCTTAAAAGAGGGCAGTAGTATTATAGGAATAGGAAGAAGAATGCAAGGGTTTCCGGTTTATTCAGAGATTTGGTCCCATAAAGAAGTTGCAGAAGGAATTGGATATCACAACATGCACATCAATTTACCAACTTTTTGTGATTCTTTCTTCTATCCATATCCATGCATGGGCCTCATGCCATGTTTCCATAAGTAATTTCATGGGCCTCCATGCAATCCTACAAATTTGACAGTTATTAGTAGTGTGACATTCGATCGACAGTAGAATTCATAGTGTGAAAGTCGAGGCTTTCTTGATGAAATCTACCTCAGTAGTCAGTACTGATGTAAGTAAAATTTGTCGCTAAATAAGGATCGTTTGCTCGATTACTCTGTGCAAACGCCATTCTCCTTCTCCATGCAAGTAGCAAATACCATTTGGCCGCCTGGAATATATGACGTCCAGAAATGTTTGCTCACTTCATTTTCCACCAACTAATTTTAGTCTTAAAAAAAAAACCAACTAATTTTAGGATTACGTAAGCAAAGTGGGGAATGAGGCTTTTTGTTAAAGAAGCAATATACAACGGTGGTGGCATGGGGCATTCCTTTCCCCCATTAAGAAATGCCAATTTCTGCACCCAAAAATAACATTTAATGTAGGTGTCAAATAGGAATGGATGAGGCAATGCAGATTTTAGAAAGAAATCAATAGATAATAATAAGGGGGACAAGATAATTTTAGATAAGAGTGACATGATGTGTTACAAAGTGCCGGTCCGATTGTAGATAATAGAAAGGGAAAAAAAAAGGATTTTGATTTAATGTGGGGCATAGTTATCCATGCTCATGGTCTAAAAAAACTGTGTAGAAGATGGAAAAAGAGAGAGCCCAAATGCATTTTTAATGGAAAAGAAAAAAGAAAAGTTTCCACACGCTTATCTCGAAATAGACGAATGGTTTAAAATATGAAAACAAAAAATTTAATTTTAATTTCAATTACCTCAAGAACCTAGTTTGGCGTAGTAGACTTATCCAGAAGGAAGAAAAGGCAAGCATTACGTGTATCCCCTTTAATCCAGGCTTCAGAACCATCTGGTGATCACGCCGCAGCAGCAGCCAACCAAAACTCAAACGGTTTCACACACCAGTCGAAATAATGGAAGAAAGGTAAGGTGTCATCATCACAATACAACCTCTCCTGCTGATCATCACTTTTAGCTACTCCTCAACATCTACTTAGTAGCTAATTAAGAAGAGTAGTCTAACAAACTGCTTGCAATGGTGTGTGTAGTTACGAACTACTACTACTACTACTACTACGACAAACTCAAAACTGCCACAATCTTTCTTTCTTGAGTAAGAGGGATTATTGCAAAATGACCATGAAAAGTAAAATGACGATGTTGTGAGTTATGTACAAAGCAGAACCGCGAGTTATTTGGTCAACCATCGATACCGTGGTATACATAGACATTGGAGAACTTCTTCCACATTCTCCATTGACTTGGGTCGTCTCTCATACACAGATGTTTGCCGAAGGATGCGTTCATCAAAATGTATGAATTTATTCTGCAGTGTGTGGTTGTTGTACAAGACGACCTCACAACATTCCAGTGAGGTTCGGAAGCTCAGCAAGCGCGTGCCTCAGGCAGGTGGCTGGGAACAGGTCCAGAAACACCAGATACTTTCAAGGATGCAAATAGACAGGATAGCCTAGCTATCATCGGCCTCGCGGTAAATCGAGGGATGACTGTCAATTCCTTACCAGCAGCATAACTGTCGTCACAAGAACTATGATACCCTTCAAGATCTGCTTTTGTTATCAGCACTACATCCCTTGAGGGAGAGCACGTGGTGGTTGTGGTGGTTGCTCGCTGTCGCCTACTATATTCCTGAACAGCCTGCATATTATGACCATAAACAAGCATGCAGAAACCAAAAAGACAATAAGCCAAAGCTTTAAAGAGAAATCAAAAGGAAGTAAGGAATTGAACATGTTGTTGCCCACATTCAGCAACAATATCATCATTCATCAAAAACAGTTGCACATAACTCAAAAGTCAAAACTCCAACACTTCTTAGAAATGCGACCATTTACCTTCCACTGAGTTGGAGCTAGCAACACCCGAGGTCTTCTTGACCGCACGTGTTCCAGAGCAGCACTAGGTGACATGTGCTTATACGCTACCTGCAAGGCGCAACAAATCAATCTTAGCATACGATGAGCAGATTGACAACAGAAGCACCAAGATCATGAACTAGGTTAAACATGAACTTACCAAATAACAAAGCACAATCGTCGTGCTCCTACCTCTTCCGGCCTTACAATGAACATAAGTAGTCCTACCGCGTGATGCATTCTCTGCATTCAACAAACAAAAGTCTAAAAAAGAATCCAATTGAAACTTTAAACTTCACAACGATGCGACAGAAACAAATAGTATTTACTAACTGTGAATGAACTCCACTGCGCGATCAATATCCCCAAACGAAGGGGCAAAGAGATAATCTCTGGTGGGAATCACTAAATGCTCAATCCCGTTCGCCTGCAGAACACAAAGCAAAATTAATTAAAACCTAAAAACCAAGATAAATCAGACAAAATCCACAAAAATCAAAGGAAATAATCAATCAACAATAACTCACACGATACAACGACGACGGAACCAAAGTTTCATACGGTTCGTTAAGCGTGATCACACCACCAACACCAAGCTGTTTCAACCGCGGAACATCTTTCGGAAACGGAACGGCGCCTAGCAAAAGGAACTGCAGAGATAATCGGTCAACGAGAGATGGTAATCGGTTAATCGATACTAAGAACAAGAAAAGAAGGGGTAAAACGGTAAAAAAAAAAACCTCACCTGTTCGACTTCGTCCCACCAGCGGAACTCGGGTTCCATTTTGTTACGGAAGACATTGTAGAGAAGGGTCGGGTAAAACAAGATCCGAGCGCCGGCTCCGACGAGTGCTCTTTTCGCGTCAACTCTAACAGCTAACTGTTTACCGTAGACGGATTCGCTTAGATCGGAATCGACATCGTCTAGTTGCTCGATCTTCATAGGATTGGGAGGGAAATGAAAGAGGGGAGTTGGGTTGGGGGCGGGAATGGAAATATGAGGAAGTTAGAGGAGCGGGACGAGAAAATATGGGAAAGCTGTTGAAAGCGGGATGGATGCGTGAAGTCAGGAAGAGGATTCGGAATTTAGGGAGAGAGGAATTTCTGGAAAAAACTGAGTTTCCTGAGTTTGTGGTGATTGGGAACGGAGGAAGGAGTGAGTGTACTCCACTAACCTCTCCAGTCGGCTTATTTACGATATCACCATCGTACACTCATATTTGTTGGATTGAATTCCTCTAATTTTCTTTTGAATACGACCAGTCATATTTGTTGGATTGAGCTCCACCGATTAATTTAATTTGCATCACAAGAGTAAGTAATGTTCATGATAATAATCATGTGGACTAATTATAAAGTTTCGAAAAAGAGGACATTTTTTAAAAAGTGATTTGTTTTAATTTTATGTTTAAAGTATAAATTTAAAGTAAATTTAATTTATTATTATTCGATCACAGTTAATATTGTAATATTCTGTCTAATAGATTTGAACACATTATGGATCACCGATCCGGCCCAGGACCATGAAGCGTCTTTTATCAGAGACTTATCTGGCCTTACAGTTCTTGTCAGAGCCCAAGACCGCATGGTGGTATTCCATGATTTCCATCCTCTTTGCATTGTTATTACTTATTATTATTATTATTATTATTTCGGAAAATATTTTATATACTAACAAATTCTATAAACTTCTGATACTAATTGGCATATTAAAATATAAAAGATGAGCTCTCAAGTAAATTAATGTGTGCCACTCATATTTTGACGCATCTTTTAGTTTAAAAAATTTATAGGATAGTTAGTGTACGTCGTCTTTATAACATATGTCATGAATTTCATATATGGTATCACAATAATAATTAACAATAAAACTATTTTTTTCTTTATTCATAGACAAATAAAAGATCGTAATAGAAACTTTACTTCTTACAATTGCTCCCTTGTTCAGTGTGTGACACTTTTTTTTACAAATTCTTTTGGACGAATACACATTAAAATTCCTGAACCTCCAGAAATTCTCACTTAGTTTCCGAGTATTTAATTAAAATTCTTTGTTGGAGTATTATACAAGTCCCAGCACAACTCAATAAGAAATCATAAACAAAGACGAAGGCAAAAATACAAGAACCTGAGCAGCGCGATGCGCGGATGATTCTCTCCAAGTTTCGGTGCACTTGCGAATAATAGTATAGATATCAGCTAATATCGCTGTGAACTCCACTGAAAGGAGGATATACCGAGATCAGCGCATCTTTTTGCTTATAGGCTTATTTATAAGCACCAACCATTAATTCCACAGCATGATGACCAGCGACTCTCAAAGACCAAAATATGTGCCCACAGCATAACATTTAATGATGAAAATTGAAATTGAAACCAAACATCTCTCGCAAAAAAGAGAAAAAAAAATTGAAAACCCAAACATGTAAAACTTCACCTTGGTTTCGTGACCAAAAACCCCCCACACCAATTTACCATTTCCCATCAATTTCAATTCTCAATCAATGCTGTCACCTCATTTGCACAGCATTACAAGCAAAGTAGCAAACACTCCCAAATAAACAAATCTTTGTTTCCCAAACTGAAAATGATGGGGAAGAGCTACTACTACTACCTTAACCTTCTTGCTTTCATCTTCTTCTTCCAGATAATCCAGAGAGAATCAGCTTACGGTGTTGGTATTAATGTTGGTTTCGGCGGCGGCGGTGGTGTGCGTGTTGGTGTGGGGACAGGCAATGCAGGTGGTGGTGGTGGTGTGTGGATTGGTGGTGGGATCAACACCCCAAACCCACCGGGGTCTTCTTCTTCAAATTCGAACCTCAACACTGCTTACTCTGCACTCCAGGCATGGAAATCCGCCATTACAGATGACCCATCAAAGATTTTGAGCACTTGGGTCGGTACAAATGTCTGTTCTTACCGAGGGATCTTCTGCTCAGATCTTCGAGATGAAATGGGTGCAACTTATGGTCCAGCTGTAGTGGGCATAGATCTCAACCATGCCAATCTTCAAGGAAATCTTGTAAAGGAGCTGTCTTTACTCACTGATTTGACTCTGCTTCACCTAAACAGCAACAGGTTTTCTGGTACAATCCCTGATTCTTTCAGAAACATGGTTTCACTCCAAGAATTGGATTTGAGTAACAACAACTTCGCAGGTTATTTCCCTTTGGTTACTCTGTACATTCCAAATCTTGTGTACTTAGATATCAGATACAACAGTTTTTCTGGATCGATCCCTGATGAGATTTTCAACAAGAGGCTCGATGCAATTTTCCTCAACAACAACCAATTTGATGGAGAAATCCCTCAAAATTTAGGGAACTCTCCTGCTTCTGTCATCAATTTGGCTAACAACAAGTTTACTGGTTGCATCCCTGCTAGTTTTGGGTTGATGAGTTCCAAAGTTAAGGAGATATTGTTCCTCAACAATCAGTTAACAGGCTGCATTCCTCAAGGAATTGGGTTGTTTAGAGAGATGCAAGTGTTTGATGTGAGCCATAATTCTCTCATGGGTCATGTCCCGGACACGGTTTCCTGCCTTGGACAGATTGAAGTTCTCAATCTGGCACACAACAAGCTCTCGGGCGAACTTCCAGACCTTGTTTGCTCGCTACGGACACTGATGAATCTCACTGTTGCTTACAATTTCTTTTCTGGGTTTAGCCAAGAATGTACCAAGTTGTTCTTCAGGAATGTGGGTTTTGATTTCACTGACAACTGCATTCCTGGAAGAGACTTGCAGCGGCCGCAACCGGAGTGTTCGATGATACCAGGGACAGGATTGAGTTGTCTGAGAATTCCTGCTCAACCACTTCTTTGCGCTACTTTGATGGAGACGCTCGTCGAGGCTTCTGCTACTACTACTAATCATACATTTTCTCCATGAAAATGAGAAGGAGAGGAGTAAGCAAGTTGCCAAAGTTGGTGAATTGTGCTCATTAATTAATATAGCAGTTATGATTTGCAACTCCCTCATTTATTTCTTTATTATACATCTCTGATTTATTACTACTTTTCTGCGTTCTAAAAGAAGTGATACCAAAACATTGGCTAGAGTTTGCAACAGATGCAGAGTAATATAGAAAGAGATAAAAGTCATCGGCCACAAATGCATAAAAGAACAAATATTGCAACAACAATTGCATTTTGTTGCGCAATTACAGGGTATAGATTCGATCTTAGGATTGGTTTTTGATCATTCAATGTAGTACATTGGGTTCGGGAGTTTAAATGATCGTTCTGCGACTGCGAATCCCCACAAGTCACTCCACTGATCACCAGAGCTCCCGTGAATTCGATACCCTGCATTAATCAACTCTGACCGCTTCTCGGATTTGTACAGAGTTGCTGACTTGCCTTGATCCAAAGTTCCCCTGCATAAAAATGGCACAGATTGATCACCTGTTTGGTTCATAATATAACATCTTGACAATTCACTAGGCATTATACATACCTCAAGATTAGCTTCTCCCAATCAGTATATCCTGCAAATAACATATTTTTCGCAGTTGCATTCCTTTGATGCTCACTCCGCCCGGTTAACAAAAACACCGTAAATCCCAACTCCTTTAGCTCCTTGTATAAACTCAAACTTGCTGGTAAAGCTGGAGCCTCAGCTAACTCCGCCCACACGTCGAATGACAATTCATCGAAAGGTTCTGCCCTGTATCAAGAACAGGAGTAGCTAGGTAAATGCCGATCAACAAGCATAAGGTATTTTCTAGCAGTAGACTCTAAATTGATCATGTGATTGGAAGTTTTGTTATGAGCAGTCTATGCCATTCTGTCATTCTCTGTATTAAGCCTAACACTGGGGCCTAGTTCTAGGGTTCATCATGGAACAGAATCAAACCGTGAAGAGAGAAGAAAATAATTGGAACAAGCCCGCACAGTACCTTTTTTTTGGTGGGTTTATTCTCAACACGTGAACCTTTCATAACACCAAACCAAAATACTCCACACTGTCCACCACATGCCTATTTTTAAGCTAACTAAATTGGAAAACCAGACAATATCCCTAAAATTGTAACCCCAGTAACATGTAGCCCTAAAGAGTAAGGATCACCACTCAAATTTGTTGCACTATGACTGATGAGTGTGCATCCATCCATGAGCAAAAAGGAAATACAAAATGATCAAAGTGCTTCTCTTTAGCTTTTTCTTTTCTTTTAGTTGGAAACAGGTTATCAACTATTGCACCAGAGGGGACAAATTTACTTCCAAGTCAGAACTACATTGCTGGAAAATAGAGATCATTGTGGTCAGCAACATAAAAGGACAATGCTAATTTTATTCTAAGCCAATTGGCAAACCAACTTGTAGGGCACAATGCTAATTTTGATCTAAGACATCAGAAATTCAAAAGTTTATGCAGGTTTCAGACTCAGAAAGAAGATTATGGACTTCCAGTAACAGATTAGGGGCTGCTACTGAGTACTGATTAATGACCCAACAGCACATGAATTCCAAAGTTGTAGAATAGATGCTCTGCGATGTTTGCTATTATTAACTACACGTACAATGAAGCTCAATGAGCACATCAATGAAGTGTTGTCAAGTGTCGCATTTCGAAATGTTCTATTCGCCTATTTCATCCAAAAAGACGGAAAATTATAAGGTATTTCAGGGATGACATCTGACTTGTAGCACCCCAACCAATAAAAATGTGGCTAGTGTATTTTTTTCCACCTTACTTTCCCTTTCCCTTTCCCTTTCCTTTTCCCTCTCCTCTCCTCTCCTCTCCAATCGACGCTGCAATTTTTCTTCCGACTGCTTTCCTTCCTTTTCTCTCCTTCGTTCTTTTTTTTTCCTCGGCAGCACCGACACCGGCGATGGGTTTGGTTGGTGGCCAGTGACGGTTTTATGGTGATTAATGGGTTTTTTGTTGTTTGGCAGCGGGGGATGAGGAATTAAATGAGGAAAGATGAGAAATTAATGGTTTTTCTTTATTTTTGTTGTTTTGCAGTGGGAATGGAGATGGACTTGGTTGATTTGCAGTGGTAGTGAAGATGGTTGATCGGTGGTGTGGAGATGGGTCGGTGTGGGTGTGGGTGTGGATGGTGGATGTGATTTTGGTGGTTGGTTCGGTGGTGTGGCTGAGCCGAGGGTGATGGTTGGTGACGGAGAAGAGATCGGCGGTGGGTTGGTGCCGGCGGTGGGTAAGGAGAGGGTGATGGATGGCTGCCGGTGATGTAGTGGTAACTGGCGGCGGTGGAGATGGAGAGGGAGAAGTGTTGGCGGTGAGGTTGGTGCCGGCTGTGATGATGACGGAGATGAGAGTGTTTGTGTGGAGCAAGAGCGAAGGAGAGGATAGGGAAAGGGAAAGGGAAAGGGAAACGGAAAGAGAAAGTGAGGTGGAAAAAAAATACGTGACACATTTTTATCGGTAGGGACCCTATAATTTCTCAAAAAAATACACCGGCAGAACAATAAAAGAGTCCTGCCCAAGGGCACGTTTTAATATACCTATACCTACCACACCACTCTACTCTAAATAGTACCCGAAAAAGTCCAACGAATAATAACCAATCATAAAAGTGAAATAAAATTTCAAACAATCCGACGGCTGAAAAATCGCGAAAGACATACCCGAACGCGTGCGTCTCGTAGTAAGGCAGATTGGTGAGCAAAGTCTCGTCAATATCAAACACCCACGCGTCCTTCCCATCTCCGTCGATCTTCACGGTTTTCGCGAACGCAAGCGCGTCAGCAGCGGCGATTTCGAAGTCGGACGTGTACCGGATCCCAGTCATGTACTCCCTCACGTAAGGCAAGCATCTAGAGGGAACCGAATACCAGGATCCCGCGTTGTTCGTTTCGACGGACAACCGCCAGCTGTCGCAGTAGAGATCGTCGGCAGAGGCGGCGCTGGGGAGTTTGATAATCGAATGGGAGAGGGAGGTGTAGCTGAGGGCGAGGAGGATGAGGAGAAGCGAAAGGGATGATTGGAAGAAGTCCATTGGACGGGAAGATTGGGTTTTTACCTCTCCTCTGGAATGAGAGGCGAAAATGGAAAGGCTAGAGCCTAGAGATGCGAACTTTGCTTATTTGGAAAGCTACTATTTGACGAACGGATAGAAGGAAGACAAGACTAGGAATGATAGCCTACAGGTCGTTTCTGTTGCCAAACGACATCACGCTTTCTTATGGAAATTGTTATGCCCAAATATCTAAGCCCATACAGATCTCGAATGGACTTCAACCCTACAACTCAAATAGATCTCAAGCAGACTTCAAGTCCGAACCTCAAGTGAACCTCAAACTCGCGCGGACCTCAAGCACGAACCTTGTCTCATCTCCCCTCTCGACTAACTTATAAATAGCTTCGGCTGTAAATCAATCCTGGGTCTAGTGATCAAGTTTGTTAATTTCTTTAATTAAAAGCTAGAATTAGTTCATCAAATCAATTCATAAAAAAGGGCATTGATCCTTAGATTATTCAAAAAAAAAAACAAATCTACATCATTATTAGAAATAATGAAAACAATGTATTATTCAAATTATTCAAAAGGAAAAACGACCATAATAAATGAAGCAGGTATCATCGAATATTGACAACCCCAACATAAACAAGAAAAACCCCAGGAAATTATATATTTTTAATCATTTGATGTAGTACAATGGATTTGGTTGTTTAAAAGATCTTTCTGCCACTGCAAATCCCCACAAATCACTCCACTGATCGCCATAGCTTCCATGGATTTTATACCCTTGTTTCATCAGCTCTGCCCTCTTCTCAGATTTGTAGATAGTCCCTGCCTTGCCATGATCTGAAGCTCCCCTGCATAATTAATATTGCCATATACTTTAGCAACTTATATATGAACAAGTTACTACTTAATTACTATTCTTTTAAGGTTGTTTCGATCTTTTAGATTGTATCATAACAACGATCTCAATCCTTCAAGATTTATATTATAAATAATCATAATCATCGAAATAAGAATAGTAAGGGAGTAGTTAATGACATACCTCAAGATTAGCTTCTTCCAACTACTATATCCAACCAATGAAAGATTCTTCACAGTTACCTCCCTTTTATTCTCGTCTCGCCCGGTTAATAAAAACAATGTAAATCCCATCTTTTTCAGCTTCTTGTATAGTTTCAAGCTTGATGGTATAGCATCAGCCGCAGCTGATTCCACCCACGGATCAAATGATGTTTCGTTAAAAGGTTCTGACCTGCATCCACAGTAGGAAGTAGGGACGGCTAGTTAGTGCTGATCAACAAGCATAGTCCCTTAAACTTTTAATTTCTTTCACTATAGCCCTTAAGACTTCTATTCTTTTTAAATAATTTATCATTAATGCATGGCCCTCAAATTTTATAAATTAATATATAGTGACAACTCTTAAGAAAATAATTTTTTTAATAATTAATATATGGTTTAAATCCAAAAAAGGCACTTGTACATGAATTGATTGACTCATTTGGCACCTCTACTCAAAAAACGGTTTAAAAGGCACCTATACTTCTTACGTATGACACATTTGGCACCTCCCACAAACGGCGTCACCGTTCCTCCGTTATCCGCCCACGTGGCATGCCACGTCATCACTGTTTATGACATGGCGGTTAACGGAGAAACAGTGACGCCATTCGTGGGAGGTGCCAAATATGTCATACGTAAAAAGTATAGGTGCCAAATGAGTCATATGTAAAGGTGCCTTTTTTGGATTTAAACCATTAATATATTGGGTATATATATATATTTTAACCTCTAAATTTTTATTTTTTTTTTATCAACATCCGCCTATAAAAAAAAATATTATCACATTTGATCCTCATTATTTTTTATTTTTCTGTAAATGACCCTTACAATTTTATATTTTTTCAAATTAACCTAGCTATTATGTTTTAGCCGCTAAAAAAATATACTGTGGCAATATTTTCTTTCCTTGCCGTCAATAATGACCGATCGATCAAACACCACAACAAATCGACGGCTAAACTAGAATTCGTGAGAGATTTAATTACCCGTAACCATGCAGCTGGTAGTATGGCAAATTGGAGAGCAAAGTGTCATCGACATCGAATACCCACGCGTCCTTCCCATCTCCCGTGAGCTTCACGGTTTTCGCGAACTCAAGCGCCTCTTCGGCGACAACTTTGCAGTCGAGGGCGTAATCAGGTCCGTTGATGTAGTCTTTGACGTAATTCAGGCATTTAGACGGAATAACCCTCCAGGTTCCTGCGTTGTTCGTTTCTACCGATAACCGCCAACTGTCGCAGTAGTTATAGCGGCCGCGGGCAGCGGGGAGTTCGATCGTCGCCGATTGGGAGAGGGAGGTGGCGGTGGAGGTGAGGGCGAAGAAGATGATGGGAAGAAGAAGTGAAAGGGATGACGGGAAAAAATCCATTTCAAAGGGAAATAAGAAGGAAAGTTATGGGTTCTCATCTCTTCTTCTCTGATTGCTTGCTTATTTATTTAGGAATTGGGAGGGAAGTGTCGGTTCTCATCTCTTTTTTTTAGTTTACATTTAAAACGCCACGCGAATGATGGGCTGCATTGATTTTGCCAATCTTTATTTTAATAATATAAACACGTGGTGTCGGAGTAATTGTTTTCATTTTATTAGGTGGCACATAGTAGCATTTATACATAGGTGCTTCGGCATATAGTAGCATCGATAACAAAATTTCATCTTGTTACATGCTCGTAGTTTGCCAAGAGGTTCGTTCAGCGTCCACACCGTTGTCTGATTATTCAACTTTTGTGGTAGTTTCATTTATGCCTAGAATATGCTTGTAGTTGTACTTAATAATCCAGCCGAACGAGACAGCTAAAATGGGTTTGCTAACATTTTTGGAAAATTGGTTTCATATTATTATTTTGCATGTTTAATAAAAATTTCAAAATCTAACACTGTCCAAAAATGATGCAGCATAATTGATTTAAAACTCACACGATGCTGGCATACTAAGGTCGTGTTCGAGCCTTGAAGTAGACTTCATTATGTTCGGCAAAACTTATAAATATAAAGTATGAAGTATGAACAAACAATTTCCATTTCCCTGATCATACAATTTCAATCTGTAGGTTTAAAGAACTTGTACACATCACTCCTCGCTAACAACAACAGCGAACCCTCTGGTGCAAGACATTCTTTTTACAAAAGGGTTCGCTAAAAAACTCTCAAAAACCAGCAAGAAACTGTGGATCTTCTCTACAATCAAAATCACGGCGAATCAATCAGCACGAACCCCGAACGAAATGGAAAGCCAGGCTCCCGGTAGGGGAAAAAGTTAGGAGGAGGATTCGTGGTGGAAAATCGGATGAAAGAATAGGTAAAAAAATGATAATTAGGGGGGAAAAGATGCAGAGTGTGTTCTGTTCTTTGCTCAAACCAACGGTTACTCTGTCGCGAGCGAAAAACTTCTTGGTCATCACTGCATGGAGAAGGGAAATTAAGTATTCTACAAGAAGGAATCTTGTTGGTCATGGCAGAGCTCTTTCCTGAGTTTATGTGAGAAAAGTTGGCAAGCGTCCATGCTTAGATCAATGGCCGCGGAAAGAGCTACAAACAAAGCAGCATCAGCCATACAAGTTACATGCTGCACACCAACCTGTACCGTAGGCTTGCTAACTTTTCCTTCTCCTTCCACCGTCGAACCCATCACGAAACCTTTAACAGGTGACCGCGAATGCAACGCGGAGTCCCTCATTAACCTACTGTCGATACAAAATTGACCGCCAGTTTTAACACTCATTGTAGCTTCAGCAACGGGGATTCCACTGCCAGGGCCATCATTAGTAACAAGCTCAAACTTGTAACCCAAGCCATCGACACTTCCTCGCTCACGCCACGCTTCTAGACGACCCCAAGGTTTCCAGCTGCTGACGGAGAACCCATTAGGCCTGAGGATTAGCCATGAGCCAGGGTTTGACCGAGAGACGCGGTCAGAACCTGGAGAAGGAACAAATGGTGTCACCATTGATGCTGCCGCTACTGGGGAGCCAGAGAGATCGTGTATCGTTACCATCCATCCCTTTCTCTCCCTCGCTGATCGCTCCCGATCACCCGATAATGTTCTAATCCATCCTCTATTAGTGTTGTTGATTGAGAAATCCGTTGGAAGTGATCTGATTTTTTCAAAAATGACAAATTTAGTTAAAACCTCATTAAAATAATCAGAACAAATAAACATATAACACAGGAAATAGTCAAATATGAATAACAAATTGGTACTAATAAACTAAGATGAACAAATCAAAAACCAAATATTTGCACATGGCAGGAAGGAATCTAAGGTAGCTAGGTAGTTGAGTTTCACAGTTGGGGAGATTTTGCAATCTGTTTGACTAAACTCTGGAAATGCAACTAGAACATCCTAACAAATATTTAATTAATTTTCTAACTTAAAACAATTCAAGATAATATGTTGCACATTAATGTGGTAATTGATCAGAATGGTCATATGTTCTGTGCAGATAAATGCAATGCATCCAAAGTAGAAAACAATAAACATATATACAGCTCAAGCCTCAAGATTTGCTCAGGAAAAAAATGAAATCTAATCTGCCAATACTGGAAATAAGGTCAAAAGTCAAAAAATTGGTGGGTAAGGAATTTTATGATTTTTTATTTTTTTTATTCAGTTTTATTCGCACGGATCGGTCCACCAAAACATAAAGTGCTTAATTAAGGAATTAATCAAAAGTTTAAGGGGCACGAAATGCTAATAATACAATAGATGAGGTGGTGATGGTAGCCAAGTTGGTATGATAGGCATGTGGTGTCGGTTAGCATGAAGGACAAAGAATTGACAGGTCACATGCGTACTTTTTCAGAAAGCACGACCCATATCGACCACAACACAAGGACGATACGATGCCCAAAATCAAATCGGTCCATCATAATTATTACTAGTACTTAGTCAGACAAAATTATTCACCTAAAAAGAACGTAAAAAGCAAAAAAATCAACTGGATTAACCAACTAATATTACCCCACCACCACTAAACCTGTGCGCAAGTTAGCACTACAATGCACCAAATACCAAAAAACAAAATAAAAGGGTGAAAGTAAGAGTAAAAAAAGAAGAGTTACCGTGATCTTGCGTTTCGGTCTGCACTGAACTTGCAACTGAAAACGGGCTGTCGTATGTTTCCTTGGATCTGGAAAACAACCGGGCTACACTCCGGTTCACCACCGAACTGGAAAACGAACCGGGGGTCCGGTTCAGACCGAACTACCATATGGAGCCGGGCGGTTGGTTTATCGCTTTGGTTTCCGAGTTTCATCCACCCGTTCTGAAACACACAAGGACGAGCCTCCACATTCCCCAAATCAACACTCAACTGGACCCGACCCAGCAATTTTCCGGTGTTCACCCCGCAAGACCGCGCCATCCGGCCAGTGTAGACCGAAATACGGAGAGAGAGGGGTTTACCGGCGAGCCGGCGGAGGACGGCGGCGTCGAGGTGGAAGCCGGGGGATGACATGGTGGTGTCGGGCGGAGAAAGGGAGGAGTCACTGTTGGTGCAGAGAGGAATGAGGGCGGTTTGGGAAGGGAAGCTTTTGATTCGGAGTTTGCAGAAACATGGGGTGGAGGAAGGATGGACGCCGGAGCCGGCGGGTTTGGTGGCGGAGGGGAGTTTCAGAGCTAACGACTCGACGATTAATCGGACGAATGGGCACGGATCCATCGTCGTTTTAATTTTGAGAACTGTAATTTTTTTTGTTTCAAATTGGGAGGTTTTTTTTAGAGTTGGAATTGACCGGGTGAGGAGGGAGGAGAGGTTCGGCGACTACTATGTAGTTGTTCATGGACTCGAGTACTGGATGTGGAGTCGGCTCGCTGGACTGTCTTAACGTTTCAGTTTTTTTTTTTTTTTAAATATAATAAAAAATATTGTAAATTGTTCTCTCTCTTTCTATCTCTTAGCTATATCTGTGTATTTTTTTTTCTTTATTTGTAAATTTGTGAGCAGAGGTTGTGTCGTGTTGGTTTGGTGGGGACCTTTTCTCTGCACTTTTGTCCTTTTGCGCGGGAAAATTGATAAATGAGAAATTCTATTTGACTGTTTGTTTGTTGGATTGCGCTATATCGCGAGTTACTGACAAACTTCTCGTTCTTTCCACTGTGACTGACTATACCGTATTTGGGGCATCATGGCCCCCAATTTTGTTAGAAATATTTATTTTAAGCCGAATTCTTTTTTATTCATCATAGTGTCATATTAATCTTAAAAAAAGACTAATTTCTCTCAAATATTGATAAATTTTAATAGTTTTATTTTTCAAAAATTGGAGGATAATATCTATTTTATTTAGTCTGATTCTATTCATTTTTTGAATTCTTTTAGATATTTTCTTTTATCTCTTCTGTGAAAAAAACTAATCTCGCTAAAGTTATTATCAAGTTTAAAGATGGTATATTCTAAAATTTATTTACGTCTTGTTCATTCAATTTAATCCCTCAAATTTTATTCGTTTTAGATATGTCATGACTATATACAAATTGCAAGCTCTCTTTTTTCCTTTAAAAATGCCTTTTTTTTGCAATTTTTTCTCACTTTTAATGTGGTTTCAATGTAGCGGAAAATAGGTCTAGTCATTATTAATGTTGAATTTTTTTAGTTTAAGCTAATCTAATAGTACTATATTTTTCTTACATTTAATTTAGAAAATTGTACACTTCCTTAGACTGAAGAAAAAAAATGTTAGTTAGGGGCTTGAATTCACGTCTCTTGCTTAGCTCCCGTCCAAGATAAATTGGGGATAATATGCTGTGCATCATCTCGTGGCGAGTTAGACTGGATGCGGGTGGGGTCAACCACAGCTGGGTTAAGGCTGTCACCACGTTGTCAATGATCTTTGTGAGTCTTCCTGGGCCCGCAATCGTCGATCCTTACCCAATCCTTTCCTAACACGTCACACCTACGACACAGTCTACGTGGCGTTCGTTCCCCTCAGCGCTCCCATCTTCTAGTACTCTCTCCTATTCGACGGCAATTTGTGACGGCGCTAATTGTATTTTATGCAATTTAATTACTAAAATCTTAATTTCCTTGTTTATCAGCTTTGATTGACGATTAGAATAGTGACAAAATGACACTAAATTGCCACACAGGCAACCAAGTACAGCTGTAATTAAATTTGGAGATGCTATTCGGTTACAAAATTTGGAGTACTTGTGTTAATATATAAATAAATATATATATTCTTAATTTAGTTTTCAAGTTCGAGCACGAAAAATAAGAAAACCACCCTTTCAAAAGTCATTTACATTTAATGACGAACAATACTGAAATAAAAATAGTTTCATTATTATTCAATTCTGTCACTGCATTCATTTCTTGTACCGTGATTAAATGTTAGGATTGCAAGTCCACTTTTTTCATACCCCTTTTTGTTTGCTTGTTCTTGAAACCTTATCTTGTTGTGTTGGATGAAAAATGGGGGCAGAAATTACTATTATAACCTTTCAATTGATGTGGGCCCCTTACACATTCATCTCTGACCGGTCACCGGCCGGAGTGTGAGGAGCAAGCGTGTAGGCGTACTGTCCTATCCCTCTTGGCTCTTGTTTTTCCAATTCAATGCATTCATTCTACGCTACTCTCTTTTTTCTTAAGTAAGCTAGCTACCAAGAATTCTTGGTGTCTCCAATAAATTGTATTCCATACTTTATTACCGAGATGAGATGTAATTTTATAATTAAAGACTATACATATTAACTTGACTAATTATATATATTTTTAAAATTACTAGGAATGTATAGACTATTCATGTACATTTTTGTCAATGTGTCGTTTTTACCTTTTTAAGATTAATCATATATTCGATGAGAACAACTCTCCTAATTTGATTCTCTTATTCATCTATAAATTTGAATTTGAAACTTAAATTATAGGTTAATTAATCTTTTACCGCAAGAAAAATCCCTTTTTTTATAATTTACTGTGCCCGAATTAGTGGACGACCCAAAAAGGAGGAGACAATTCTGGTCCACCGAAAACGATTCCAGTCTGCCTTTACCCAACTGGAATTGTCAGTTTATCTGCGTACCACTGGAGAAATTAGGAACTAGTAGCAGCAAAGATCCATGATCTTCTAAATTCTAATTCTGAATGTTCTAGTGGGTAGGCCAGAGCTAGCTGTAAAGAGTTGCAAATTGAAGTTTTAATGGTTATGATTAATTATGATTATGCTGAATTAATATAGAACTAATTATAATTAATTAACCAGTACATGAACAAAGCCATCAAGTCACGCTACCTTCTGCTGTCTACACGATGTTCAATTGAGTAGGAAAGCTTGTAGAAAAACTTCAAATACACATGATTTCCTACAGTAGTACGTACATATCTCCTTAATATTCTGGATTTAATTGCGCAAATTGACCTAATTAACTAAAGCCAACGTGTTCTTTTTTCTCAAAACAAAAAATAAAACAATGATTAGAGTAAAGAAAAAACCGTGATTCAGATTTAGTATGTGAAAATGTTTTTGTAATTATACAGATATATAGGCAAGCGGAATCTTGCAACGTAACATCATTGTCTGGTAACGTTAGGATGGGATGTGTATAATGACAAATAATTAAATACCACCAATCCCTACAAATACAATCATACGTACTTTTGTTTGCTTATCAATCAAAAGGTTTGCATGGACCCAAATCCAAAATCATCCTCCCTCTGTTGTTTTTATGAGTAGTTGTCTTACTGCTTAATTAGTGATTTTATTCTCTTACTTCTAATTATATACTCGTTTAAGTAATTTTGATTTTGAGCACGCATATTAAGAAGGTCAGATGATTCACTGTTTGAGACAATTTTACCCTTTATTTTTTCTCGAACGTACGTTAAAGATGCTCATACATTCGAGACAAAGTAAAGGGTAAAATTCTCTTAAATAGTAAGTCATCCGGTTTTCTTAATATGCGTGCCCAAGGTCAAAACGACAGTTAATACAACTAGGAGGGAGTATTTAACTATAACACTTAAATGCGTGATGGTATAAAAATAATAATTAATACATTTAAAGATATTATTATTAAATATTCTATTTTTAACCCAAATTGTGAGATTATAGTTAAAAAAATTACTTAAAAATAAAACATAGGAGTAAAAAAGAGAGGAGAAAAAGGAAGTGTTACTCATGAATTTTGAGCGTAAAGTACTAATTAATTGATTAATCAATAATATTTTATGGAGAATGAAATTTGACTTTTTAACTTGTCAAATTTGACGATCGATAATCAGGTTAAGTCGAGTGAACCTACCGGTCCTATCTGGATTAATAATAAAAATAATATTATTTTATTCGAGCATTATTATACATTAGATTCGAGCTCATGTCGAGTGTTTTGGCTAACAAAAATTTAATCACTACATCAACTCTATATTTGTGATATTAAATGACAACATATACTACAAATATAAAATATTATTTTTATTTTTTAAAAAACTTATTATATTCTATCAAAATATTATATTTTACTTTTATTAATATTTATCCAAATCAATGAACCGATTTTAAATAAAAAGGTCGGGAAAAGAAGAAGAATGAAAGTGTTGGGCTGGTCGTCTCCTTGGTGGGCCTACGGCTCCACTCGTCTTTCTCAAAAACATTCAAAATTTGGTCCGGTGGTCCTGGTGTCTTAATTGGGTCGGTGTCGTTGGAGGATCAGGCCAGCTAAGCAAAAGCCATTGTATGGAAGCATGACATCAAAATGAGGCTGGCAGACAAGTGGAGGCCCAGTTTAGTTTGCATATATATCATTTGAGCTCATCTGATTGGTTGAGGTGGTCCTTCTCCACGTCCACGTGGACCCATTTCCCATTTATATATCTACTTAACCGATGAGTTTTTGATGTAATGACTTCGGTTCATGTGATCTAACCCGTTTAGTAAGAGATTTTGTACGAACATAATTAATTTTGACGATAAAATTAGAAACAATTGCGAAAATGATGACTATGAGATGACACTGATTGTATTGCAAGCAAGCAGAAACTCGTGTGGTTCCTAAATGGGAATGGACGATATATAATTGTGTTATAGGACCACTAAACCACGCTTACCATGATCATTTTGGTGCAATGTATGATATGACACAATAAAAATAAAAAATAAAAAACAAAAAAACAAAAAAACAAAACAACTCATTAAAAGTGGGAAAAAATAAGTCAACGATCCCAAAACGAACGAAAAAGTCCACAAAAGCTTTTAATTACAAAGACATATTTTAATTTTTCTTTTTATAAAGTTGTGGTTTATAGTTGAGTAGAGTTATAATCAAGATTTAAAAAATGAACACAATTAACAAAGGACATTAACAAAATACCACACACCCAAAAAAAACATTTAAGGGCCGAGGTCCATGAAAACCTTTTTTCACCTGGGCCTGAACAGAAGCCCATGTGGAGTATTCGACTTGATCCATGACATCCGCACTCGGTTGGCACGTGAGAAGGATGAATTAGGCAGTAAGTTACAACAACTAACAAGAAGCTTCTGGGGTGAGAGAGTGGATCGTGTTCGTTCGTATTCGGACCAGTAGTTCTATTTGCATTCAAAAACATCTCTTTAGTGACTCGAAACTACACGGAAATCATCCCGTATAAAGATCGCGCAAACCTTTCCAACGGAATCAGTTCACAGTTCTCCCTTCGTCTCCAATCGCAATGTCTTCACCAGCTGAGTAAGCTCCGTTTTCTGTTTTGTTCTTCTCTTTCAGATTCATTTCTTTTCATGTGTTGCTTTTGTTTGTTGTGATTATGTATTGCGTCTCATTAGTCAATTGATAATATCGTTAATTACATGCGAGTGGTGACTAGATTTTTGCTCCTGGTGTGTGAATTGAGTGCGTCAATGCAACTCGTAAGCTGTAAATTTTTGCTGTGCTCAAGTGAGGGTCATGAATACGGGAATGTAGTTTAGATGCTACTTGTAGTTAGTTAGCAGCTGGCTGTCGAGATCCAATGTGTTCTTTGTTGCATCAGCGACGTAGCTAGGTGATGCTCGTCGCAGCTTCTCATTGTATTGGTTGGGTATTGGCTATCTTGTCTAATTTTTATTAGAGAAATGATAGGAGAAATGAACGAAATTCTAGCTAGTAGCTAGTTGGTTTATGTTTAATCTAGATGCGATGCATATCATCTTATGGTTTGTACCAGAGCCCGGAGGCCTCTTGCATTTATCCTTTTCGCGTATGCTTTACTGTGTCACCTTGCATCATAACCATTATTTGGCTATTCGACGGTGCACTCTGACCATATCTTGGTTTTAGCCTTCTGTATGGATGTTAAATCACAGTGCTTGATGCTTTGTTGCATGTCTTGTGCCATACTCCTATAGATGATTTTGGTTTTACTATGATTGTCTATAAAATGATCTTTAATGCTTTGATTTGCTGGATTGCGATGGTGCCAGTGTACCACATGAAGCACTGTATCCTACATATGTTGTATTTTTTATGATTAATTAGATTTCCTGTTTCAGGTACTACCAGTCTCTACCCCCTATAAGCAAGGCTTATGGCACCTTGTGTCTGATTTTCACTACAGCTTTTCAACTTGGACTATATGATTATTATCACATCGCACTGATATATCAACTTGTGTTCTCACATTTTCAGGTTTGAATTCTATAGCTTGTTGGTGATTATATGTTTTAGTGCCATGATTCAACTGGTTTCATATTTGTACTTAAACTTCTTTTAAAAAAATCGTGATTGAACTCCATTCACTTTTAGTGCATTGATGTGTGGAGAATAGAGACTATTCTTCCATGCCACTGGCATTTGAGCTACTATTTTCAGGGATTCTTTTATCTTTTAACCTATATTAGCATAGCATATGACTTGGCACAACAAGGTGGATTCAGCCTTTAGTTGTATCCAGCAAAATGTTTTTTTCCCTGATAACCACCTCAAACCACTTTTACTTCTCTGTTTGATATATGCTCACGGATGAGCATTTTGATTGTTGACTTCAGTTGTGAAACTCATATTGTTGTAGAACATTGCTTCTTCTGTTTGAACTTCTTCATAGAAATCTTTTCTAAGCTCTTATTTGTCTGCAGGTATGGAGGCTTATTACAAATTTCTTCTTCCTGGGAAAATTTTCCATAAATTTTGGAATTCGCCTTCTAATGATGTAAGCTTTTGCTCCATTAGATGCATGGAATATGATTTGTTGGCATTTTGTGCTTCTCATGCATTTTTTGGCGATGACTTTCCAATTATTAGATTTAACTGTTAACGTGTACAATTGCGCAGAGCAAGATATGGAGTTCAATTAGAGCAGGGGCCATTTGAGAGGCGTACAGCAGATTTCTTGTGGATGATGATATTTGGAGCCTTATCAATGTTGGTGAGTATCCATTCTATTTTTGGCTTCACTTTTCTTGTTAGGTGTTAAGAATTGATTCTTGCGTGAAAGTGGCCGGAAATAAGTGATCAAGAATGCTAGCTGTCTAAGAGCTGGATGTAAATAATATCAGGGTTCCTTTTCGTTTTTCCTGAATTTGCTACTGCTTACCATGCAACCCCTTTTTGAGCATTGATGCATTACATAGTGAATTTTGGCCTGATTCTATCTGGCCATTTGAAATTGTACATTGTAAAAGCTGTTTACCTTATTGAGTGTGTTAATAGTGTGCATTCCTACTAACAGTGGCACTTTCCTCTTTCTTGGATTTTAGGTATTATCTGTCATCCCCATATTCAGGACCCCATTCTTGGCGGTATCACTTGTGTTCATGCTTCTCTATGTTTGGAGCAGAGAATATCCAAATGCCCAAATCAACCTTTATGGCCTTGTGAGCCTTAAGGTATACCAAATGATATTCAGTTGCAGGTTTTCACATCTGGCGCTTCTGAATCTGTTGTATGTGACATGATATTCACCTTACTTTCTCACAGGCATTCTATCTACCTTGGGCGATGCTTGCATTGGATGTTATCTTTGGTTCACCACTAACACCAGATCTATTGGGAATCATAACTGGACATCTTTATTACTTCTTGACTGTCTTGCATCCGCTTGCAACTGGAAAGACGTTGCTGAAAACTCCACGATGGGTGTATCCTTACATTGCTGGCTTGCTTAAATTGAACTATATATATATATTTTGTTTGCTCATGAAATTATTTAGCACATATATGCTTTGAGAAAGCATCATTGAAAGAGAGTTTTATTCCTCTTCCATCCTTGATTAAATCCTGACACATCATGCATATTGAAGTTTGCTTCTGATTGTATTGTTGCATAAATAACTAGGGGCTTTACAAACTGTCATTTTCACCTATTGGTTCAGTTTACTTGATTCATTTGCTGTTTCCTGGTTCTTAAGAATCTACTTTTGCATTCCTGCAATTTCCTCAACTGTCATAGACATAAACTAGTTGCAAGGTGGAGGATAGGAGCTCCAAGGCCAGCATTCAACCCTACCCAGCCTGGCAGCATGACTGCCGGTGTACCTGAGACGAACACTGGGACGACCTTCAGAGGGAGATCATACCGTTTAAGTGATTAGTCAGGCTCATCTTATTTGATTGTGGCACTTCCCAATCAGTAGTTCTTCTTGGCTATTGTTCATACGATGCCACTAACACTAGGGGAAACATCATGTTAGTCTAATGAAGGGATTTTTGTGAAACACTCCTGAGATATTGAGGTTCATAATTTCAAGGGTTAGATGTTTTGTATTGGTTTGTTTTACAATTGGGCTACTGGGAGCAAAAAGAATGATGAATTTTCCAGTCTATTTCAAGACGTAGACAAATGATTTTAGTAAAAAATATCCATTTTTTTATCAACAAGGGTCACGTTCGTTCCATCGCTACTAGATTTAACAATGCCTGCATTTTACTTTCATAGGGATTGACAGAAAAAAATATTTTATTTATTTTTAGGTACACTGGTTTGTCTTACAATATCGGTTGTACACGTCGGAAAAAAAGAAGGGTGTGAAAAATGCAAATTCAATTGGGAAAAGAAACAGCCTGAAATAAGGCGGAGGACGCTCTCCTCGTTACTAGTGTTATTTATTTATAGAAAAAAAGCACAACCTCTTTCAACCAAAACTAGAAGAAGAAGAACAAGAAGGCCATAACCGCAAAATCAAAGGGAGCTTTCTTCTCTCTCGCAAAGAAACATCTGAGAAAGGAAATTAACAGAACAAAATGTCGTGGCAAACTTACGTAGACGATCACTTGATGTGCGACATTGAAGGTCTAGGTCACCATCTCTCTTCTGCTGCTATTCTCGGCCATGATGGTAGCGTCTGGGCTCAGAGCTCTAACTTCCCTCAGGTGTTTGTTTCGTTTTTTTTTTCCTATTTCAGTTTGGATTGTATTTGATCTGATTTCTTTCTCTGTTAATTGATCGCACGTGTAATGCACAATTACGGTTGTCACTCGTTTGATCTAATTTACGGTTGGAATCCGTGATCATTGCGGTTGTCACTCGTTTGATCTAATTTACGGTTAGAATTCGCGATCATTGCGGTTGCGGTTGATTATTACATGTCAATTTACATGATTGATTGATCACATTTTTAATTTCATTTGGGTCATCTTTTGTTTAAAAACTTCTTTTTTATTGATTTGGCCACATTCTCTGTATTTAATTGATCCATTATTTACTGATTTTTTTTTTGTTTTTTCCGACTCCATACCTGGGTGCATACGGATACAAAACACAGAGAATGTGTTTTCTTAATTTGTTCGATTTCTTGCTTGCTTGCAGGTCAAACCCGAGGAGATCACTGGGATTATGAAAGATTTTGATGAACCAGGTTTTCTTGCTCCTACCGGATTGCACCTTGGTGGCGTAAAGTACATGGTTATCCAGGGAGAGCAAGGAGCTGTAATCCGTGGAAAGAAGGTGATGGGCAGTGCTTGATCTTAATCTTTTTACCCATCATCTTTACAATTTATGGAATTAGTCTCTCATTCTCCGTCCAACCCTTTTTTTCTTGGCATTGGATTTTCCAAAATACTCTAGAGTTCTCCTCAAATAAATTACGTAATGTTGTTAGTTTGTACCCTGGGAAATGAAGGTGTTTTTCCATTTGTTTGGATTGATTCCTGATGTGGGTTAATAATATCGCGAGGTTTGCTTCATTAGCGTTTCTTAGAGGATTGTTCTGACAAAAAGTTGTTGAGGTGACTTTGAACTGACTTTGTTTTTGACAAATAGGGATCTGGAGGAGTGACTATAAAGAAAACCGGACAAGCTCTCTTATTCGGTATCTATGAGGAGCCGGTGACTCCAGGGCAATGCAACATGATTGTGGAGAGGTTGGGGGATTACCTCGTCGATCAGGGGCTGTAAGCCTCCTCGTCCTAGCCTACCACTACCACTACCGTTACTATAGTTTGTATTTCTTTTTTTTTGGAGACGATACAACAAATACTGTTTTGGTTCTTATGTTTCCCCAGCCATTTTATTAGTTTTTGTTCTTCTGTATTTTAAGTTTTCACACCTTCTTTTGCGAAAACGGGCAGAGAAGTTGTTGCAGACAATAACCATCTGAGAAACTAATTTGGTTTTGTTGTTTGGCTGTTCAGTTTGCATTTTTTACTTTGAATGGATTGATTTCTCTGTAAGAAATTTCCTGCTCTGGGTGCAAATGGTAGCAATTTTTTGAGCAGTCTCTATCTTATCATTGCTTTATACCTTTCTCTGCTACTTCTATTTACCGAAAATGGAACAAAAAGTTTCCCATTGATGTTTGTCAACTTACAGGCTCTACAGGCTCTAGCCTATCTTCGTTCACTATGGAGGAAACTAAGTACATATCAATTATTAAATAAAATATTTTATAAGACTGTAACTAAATTGACAAGTGGAAGATTGGAATTGGTGGCCAGAGAGAGCTGCTTACATCACCAACAAAATTATTCAGCCACCTTCACCTAGCCCCTTTTATTCTTTAAAAGAAAAGGTTGAAAAATTATGTGTCCAGAGAGCTTTTCGTAGTGGGCCCATGACATGACCATAAGATATTAATATAAAGATGAAATCAAGATAAGCTCCATCCCATCTTCCCACTAATTAAAGGAATCAATTCAAGATTTGAACCATAAATCGCATTAGTTTATTTATTTATGACTTTATATATATATATATATATTTACCTGTATTTAAATGATACAGGTAAGAATGAAGAAAAGGGTGATTAAACCCAAAGAACAGATGTTCAAGGAACAGACAGAAAACAAACAGGAGCAAGACACTCAAGAATCAGTATCAGACAGAACCATCATGTACAGAAACAATCTGGCTATGCCAGTCACAATTACAGAAAGAGGGTCATCATCCTCTAATATACAGAAAATGGTTCCATCCACACAGAGAGCCTCTCCAGTAAGAGGAACAAACAGAGATCTTAGATTTGGTACAATGTACCTTCCAGAATTTACAGAAGGAGGTAACAAAAAATTCAAACCCTTTGAAGGATTGAATATAGATAGAGAACAGCAATGTTTGCTAGATAATATCTGGCACATACAGACCCTTCCTGCAGCAACACAGTTCAAAGTACAATGCTTAAATGCCTTAAGCATGTATTTCTCAGACAAAAATCCAAAAATTCACAGAAAGTCTTTTTCACATTATGTGATATACAGGGGTTTAAAAACAGGAGTTTTCAACAGTTTCAATACAGTTAAGAATTTCATCATGTGTCAAAATCCCATATACGTGGGATATCACAGTTTCTCAGAAGCCCTAGAAGAAGCAAGAGCCCAATTAGGCCCAAACTTCTACATAGAACCTGAAATAGTCAGGCCTTACTCAGAAGTAGCTAGAGAAGATACTAGCCAGATTATAGCAAGGCTAGAAGATAGGAACAGAAAGTTAGAGGAGCAGCTGGCCCAACTCCAACAACAGACAGCTACACAGATTGCTTTCCTCGAACAAAAGAGAGAAAAAGCAGAAAAACAGACTAAATCCATAGAAACATTGGCTTCACAAAGAGAAAATATAATGAAAAGTTTAAACAGCAAGGTCCAACAGCTAGACAAATTCCTTCAAAAAGAAAAAGCCCCAGTAAACAGAAGCAATACACAGCTTAAAGCCAGACTTCTAGACATGCCTGCTAGTAGAGTCCTCCAGCCACTATTTGAAGAATGGCCTGAAGGAGAAGAAATAATCAAACAGAAAACAGAAAGTAGCCATTTTGAAGGACTACTTAATGCACAGAAAGAGATAGTAAAAATGCATTTTGGAGAACCAGGATGGAAATTTAGAGGAGTAAAAGTCATCCAAAAACCCTTCGCCTTAAACAGAGGACCATTCTCCAAATATCTAAAAGACACAGAAACAGCCGGACTATTCAAACTCCAAATAGATTTAAATATCACAGACCTTCCTTTTCAAAAAATTCTGTCATTCTTCCATATGGGAATGTTGGAACAGATAACTTTCAGATTAGAAGAAGAAGGAAAAATTGAACAATATCTAGAAGAATTTGGAGAGAAATTCTTCCTGATTATAGGAAACATGGCTGTTAGAAAGAAACTAAGATGCATCATAGATTCTACTCTCCCAGCAGCAATGGGATTCGAAATAGTCCCTGCAAAGAAAAGAATTTTTGTTCTTACAGTAGACACAGACAGAGATCATATAGAGGACATCAAAATGATTGCTTTGGATCCATATGATTGCTTTGGACAGTCAAGATTCTGACTGTAAATTCATTCTGTAGGTGAATCTTAAATTTGTCTAGAGCATTTATTAATGCTTGAATTTCAAAATCTAGGCTTGTCCAATTCTGTCCTGTTTTAAAATTACCACTTGCATAAGCGGCAATCTTTTCTTTTTCTTTTTCTGAATATTTATTGGGTTTACAGATCATGACTGCTCCCCATCCTTCTTTACTACCATCACATTCAATGATGATATAATCTGTTGTTAAGGGTAACTCTAATGGCTTAATTTTTTTAACCTGTTCTTTAATTTGTTTTACTAGTTCTATATCTTCTTTGTTAAAATTTCTCTGTCCATTTTTTGCTGTTTTACTATAAAGAGGTCCTACCAATTTACTTAAATTGGGGATAAATTTTCTAGCATAATTTAGTATTCCTAAAAATGCTTGTATCTGTTTTAAGCCTTCTAATCTATCTGGAAATTTTAGAATGTTTTCTGCTATGTGAGGCTGTAATTCTATTTTTCCATTTCCTATTTCTAATCCTAAAAAGGATATTTTTCTTTTATATAATTCCATTTTTCTTTTACTGACTACTATGTTGTGTTTTTCTATTTTCTGAGAGATCTGTCTTAAATGATTTTCATGTTCTTTGATATTATTACTGGCTACTAATATATATATATATATATATATATATATATATATATTAAATCAAATTTACTAAAGATCTTTTTCTTTTGGATTAATCCTATTAGACTATCTTTATTTGGGATATTATAAGCATCATCTATTGTATTATCATTTAGTCTCTTGTAATTATAGACTATTCTAGCTTTTCCTCTTTTTATTTCACTATGATTTCTTACTATAAATGCTGCTGATCTGTGTGGGCTAACTGATCTTTTTATTAATCCTTGTTTTAACATTTCAGGAATCTATTTTCTAAATTCTTCTTTATCCAAAGGGCTATAATCTATATTTGCTGTTACTATCCTTATATCAGGATTTTTAATTTGCATTTTTACTTCATAATTTACTTTACTTTTAGTAATATCTTCTCCTATTAATCCTATTTTTTCTAATTTCTGTATTATAGGATAATTTTTACTAGTCCTAATATCTGGTCCTTTTTCTAATTCTAAGGCCAATTCTTTTCCTAGCATATTATATGTTTCGTTTTCTATATGCTCTGTTCTTTTATTTTCTGGTTTTAAAAATTCTAAGGTGGGTTGTCCACCACGCTTTCGTGCTAACTCTGCTGTTTGTATATATTTATTAGTTGGAAAAGTATATACATTTTTACTAATTGTTATACTATTTCTAGCTATAGTAATGCTACCATTTAAACTACATATAAAATTTAGTCCTAATAAAAAATCATTACTTTTTGTTTCTTCAGGTGCTATATTAATCTGTGGAATGTCGTATTTTATACTGTAATTTTGTGCAAAATCTATAAACTGTATTCCTAATGCTTCTACTTGATGTGTTATCACCATTGTTCTTTGTTCTGCTGTTTTTGTAATTATCCTGTATTGTAATTTTTTATGATATTTTAATGGTATTAAACTATGTCCTACCATACTTTTTGAGCTTGTTGTATCTAAAATAGCATTTAATTCTACAAATGTATTTGTATCTAACCAAAGCCTACATTTTAGGGTTATTAAACTTGCTATACATTTACTAATGGTAAATGCTGATTCTTCCTGAATTTGTTCTGTGAGATAACTAGATTCTGTATCTACTTGCTTCTTTTTCTCATTCTGGTTTTCAAGTTCTAATAAAAAATACGAAGGCCGGATAAAAGCTGGTGTTGAAGATATACAGTACCAACAGTCACCGGTTTGACTCTTTTTTTTTTTTTTTATTTATTTATTTATATGGGCTATTGTTTTAGTGCTTGGGAACTAAGGGGCTGTTTAGGCTAGAAACTAGAGAGAGAAATTAGTGAGACATAGAGTTTGAAGGAAAAATGCTCTGGTTGTATTGATTTCTCGTGTTTTACAACTGAAGGAGAAGTCTCCTTATATAGAAAAACTATCAACAAAGGCCAAGACAGGTGGCCATTAAAGAAAGGCTTATCTAAAAGGAATCTTAACTTTTTACAAAAGTTGGTCGGCCAAAGGTAAGTGGTCGACAAGGATAAAGTTAAAGAAATAAAAGAAACGGTCCTAATTTAAAGTAGCAAAAGCAAAGAGATAAAGTTAGGCGGCTAATGGATAGCTGTCTTCTGTGTTCGTCATGGCTTACGTCTGTCTGTTTTGTAGACGTCATTGCTTGCGTCATTTCTTTCATCTGTCTGAGTGAGTGTCTTCTAGAGGTCTCTGTGTGTATCTGGAATAGTGACTTCGTCATCTTCGGCTTCTGTCATCTCTTTATCCTGCAAGTCTTCTATGAGATTGATAATGTTTTCTTCTTCTACAAGGCGTCCATCTCCAGAGTGTGGAAGAAACATTTTCCATTCCCTGGTACTATAGATCTGAATAAAGTATCCTTCTCCTAAGAGATGGTAACTTATCCAATTTTCTGGCGTGTATAGGGCTCTAGGGCTCTGTGCTGCTCTGTAGATTTCTTCATTGTCTAATTCTGAAAAATCATATGGTTGCAGAGTAATCATTTTAATGTCTTCGAGGCTATCTCTGTCTTTGTCTGCTGAGAAGACAAATATCCTCTTCTTGGCAGGGATGATCTCGAATCCTGATGCTGCTGGTAGAGTGGAATCTATGATACATATAAGCTTTTTTCTTACTGCCATATTTCCTACAATCAGGAAGAATTTCTCACCAATTTCTTCTAAGTATTTTTCAACTCTTCCTTCTTCTTCTAACTTGAAGGTGATCTGTTCTATCATTCCCATATGAAAGAATGATAGTATTTTCTGAAAAGGCATGTCTGTAATATTTAAATCCACCTGTAATTTAAATAATCCTGCTGTTCCTGTTTCTTTCATATGTCTGGAAAATGGTCCTCTGTTTAAGGAGAAAGGTTTTTGTATAACTTTTACTCCTTTAAATTTCCAGTCTGTTTCTTCAAAATGGATTCGCACTAACTCTTTTTGTGCATTGATTAATCCTTCTAAGTGTCTGCTTTCTGTTTTCTTTTTTATTATTTCTTCTCCTTCTGGCCATTGGTCGAATAATGGCTGGAGGGTGAAGAGGGCAGGCATATCTAGTAATCTAGCTCTGAGCTGAATAGAGCTTCTGTTTTTGGGTGTTTTGTTCTGTTTGATGAATTGATCTAGTTGTTGTAACTTAATATTTAATCTACTCATTGTAGCATCTTTCTGTGAAACCTGTTTTTCTACTGCTTTAGACTGCCTTTCGGCTTCTTCTCTCCTTTGTTCAAGGAAAGCAATCTGTGTAGCTGTTTGTTGTTGTATTTGTGCCAGTTGTTCTTCTAATTTTCTGTTTTTGTCTTCTAATCTTGCTATAAGCTGGCTAGTGTCTTCTCGGGCTACTTCTGCATAGGGCCTAACAATTTCAGGCTCTATGTAGAAGTTTGGGCCTAACTGTGCCCTTGCCTCTTCTAGGGCTTCGGCAAAACTGTGATATCCCACATAAATGGGATTTTGACACATGATAAAGTTTTTAACTGTATTGAAACTATTGAACACTCCTGTTTTTAGTCCTCTGTATATGACATAGTGTGAAA
This sequence comes from Viola odorata, assembly GCA_963691705.1. Lineage (NCBI taxonomy): Eukaryota > Viridiplantae > Streptophyta > Magnoliopsida > Malpighiales > Violaceae > Viola > Viola odorata. Next base: position 5,528,945 of record OY829546.1, read on the forward strand.
AGGACTTTCTTTGTATTTTGGGGTTTTTCTCTGAAAAATACATGCTTAAAGCATTTAAGCATTGTACTTTAAATTGTGTTGCTGTGGGAAGGGTCTGTATGTGCCAGATATTATCTAGCAAGCATTGCTGTTCTCTGTCTATATTTAAACCTTCAAAGGCTTTAAACTTCTTGTTCCCTCCATCAGGAAATTCTGTGAGGTACATTGTACCAAATCTAATTTCATTCTGTGCTTTTCTTGTTGGAAAGCTTCTGCTTACCTGGGTAAATGGAGTCTGTATGTTTGAGGATGAAGATCCTTTTTCTGTTGTTGTGACTGGCATTGCCAGATTGTTTCTGTACATTATGGTTCCTTCTGATACGGATTCTTGAGATTCCATCTTCTGTTGATTATTTATCTGTTCTTTGGGTTTCAACACCCTTTTCTTCATTTCTGCCTGTATCATTTAAAGAATTTTTCAATATTTCTAGATAATAAATCTGCTAAACTGTTATTTTTTCCTTTAATATGTTCGAAACATATTTTGTATCCATTTCCCTGTATTAAATTTTGTAGATTAACCCATCGGGTTCTATTTATTTTCTTGCTGTTTTCGTTTTTAAGAAATTTAACTATGGCTTCACAATCTGTTCTAACTGTGAATTCATTTTGTAGATATATTTTAAATTTATCTAAAGCATTTATTAATGCTTGAATTTCATAGTCTAAACTCGTCCAATTTTGTCCTGTTTTAAAATTACCACTTGTATATGCAGTAATTTTTTCTGTTTCTTTATCAGAGTACTTACTGGGTTTGCAAAGCATTACTGCTCCCCAGCCTTCTTTACTACCATCACATTCTATAATGATATAATCTGTTGTTAAGGGTAATTCTAAAGGTTTTATTTTCTTAACTTGTTCTTTAATTCTTTTTACTAGTTCTATGTCTTCTTTGTTGAAATTCCTCTGACCATTTTTTGTTGTTTTACTGTATAAAGGTCCTACTAATTTACTTAAATTAGGAATAAATTTTCTAGCGTAATTTAATATTCCTAAAAAGGCTTGTATCTGTTTTAACCCTTCTAATTTGTCTGGAAAATTTAATATTTTTTCTGCTATATGTGGTTGTAATTCTATTTTTCCGTCTCCTATTTCTAATCCTAGAAATGATATTTTTCTTTTATATAATTCCATCTTTCTTTTACTTACTATTATACCTTGTTTTTCTATTTCTTGGAACACTTGTCTTAAATGTTCTTCATGTTCTTTAATAGAATTACTGGCTACTAGGATATCATCTATGTAAACTAAACAGAAATCGTATTTCAAGAATATCGAGTCCATATATCTCTGAAAAACTGCTGGCGCATTTTTAAGGCCAAAGGAAAGAACGTTCCACTCGAAATGTCCCTCTGAGCATGTAAATGCAGTCCATTGTTTAAACCACTCTTCTAATTTTAACTGATTGTAACCTGATTTTATAAATCATGGAAAACAGACGTCAAGAAAGCAACCATAGCTGGAATGGAAGTAGACCTTAGCCAGAACTGTGCGCTTTTTTATTGCGCGCCAGCAATACTAAAAGATATTAGAGATTTAAGAAATCTAAAAATAGGATTATCAACAAAAGGATATGAAGATTATAAAGGAAATAATCTAGTAATTAGTATAGGAATACTAGGAAAGGCTAGTAATAGATCAGGAATGAATTATAACATTAATATAGAAGGAATTGTAGAAAACTTAGCAAGCCGAGGAATAAGAATGATAGATCCAGTAAAAATAGATGCAGAAAATTCAGCAGGATTAGAATGGCCTCTAAAAGAATTTATAGACACGACAGAAAAAATCTTAGTACCAGAAAAAAGTGTGATATATGAAGATAAAGATGGAAATTATAGCATGAGATTTAATAATTATGTAGAGAAAGAACCAACCAAAGAAGATGATAGCGACCAAGAAGCTAGTATGATGAATGTAGATTTAGGAGAACCAGTATATGACACAGAAGGTGAACTAGAACCAGAACCCATATATGACACAGAAAATGAAGAAATAGAAGATCTTATAGGATACGGTTTATATGAAGAATTAGGCGAAGAAATGGAAGAATTAGAAGAAGTAGCTGGTTTCAAAACAGAAGAAGTTCAAAAGACATTTGAACAAATAGTTAATAAAAATTTTATAGAAACCAACCTACAAGAACAAGTTGACGACATGATAATAGAATGTATGACAGAATTAGGGTTAGAATATGAAGAGGCTTATAACAAGCTAAATGAAGTATTCAACCTACCATTAGTAACAGACATAGTCAATGGAAAAATAGTACTTAGTGATTTTTATAAACCAGAAGTTAGTTATATGGATCAGAATATATATATATATATATATATGGTAGTGTTTCAGATTTATTTCTATACCAAACTAGTACTTCCCATTTAATCGTGTTAGTCTGAAGGCGTTTATAAATGATACTTTATGAATTTTAAAACAGCTGCTACTGTAAAACTCATTATTTTAAAACTTGAACACGAAATCTTAGGATGTCAGCGTGAGTTATAAATCGGCTATTTAAGCAATATAATGAATAAACCATTTAGATTTTGTCACATTAATTTTTATATACATTTAATATTTTAGTCTATTTTTAAATTCGATTAATCTAAATTTTCACTATAAAAAACACAAATCAACTCCCTTTTAGAATCAAATTGAATTGAAATATTGATAGGAATGTATTAGAGAAGTTTTATTATAAGATTTGTTAGTACGTATCTCACAACAAGCTAACCATAATCATTCAACGAGTTTCTTTTAAATGAAGAATTTTAGTCAAACATAATAAATTTTATTACAAAACCCTTTTATCTTTGAAATGACTTTTCTTTTTTCGAAGAAGAAAACTATTTACCCGAAAAGAAAAAAAGACGAAATCATCATTTCTCCATTAACCATAAATATGAGAGAAATAAATAAAATAAAATAAAGAGAAAGGGTTGTGTACGGTGTACCACGTCTCGTTGTCTGAAAACGCAATATCTTTACTTTACTCATCGTCACCGTCAGTCTCAGCTGGCTGCGTAGATAAGTAGTCTTTCCTTACCCCCCTCTGTTCTCAAATCTCACTCGCCAGTCGCAATACACAAACCGCACACCAAGAAAGAAGAAGAAGAATACAAGAAGAAGATGTCGTGGCAAACGTATGTCGATGACCACCTCATGTGCGAAATCGAGGGTAATTACCTCTCTGCTGCTGCCATCATCGGCACAGACGGCAGCGTTTGGGCCCAGAGCACCACCTTCCCTGCTGTGAGTTCGTCCTCTCTCTCCCTCGTTCTCTATTAGTTATTAGCTTACTTCTGTACTGATTTCCATATAGACCCTTTTGGGGATTTTGTTGGATTTATGTGGAAAGTTCAAAGCTTTAGATTTGATGCATAACTTGTGATCTGGAAGTTTAATGATCGCTGGTGGTTCTGATTAGCTTTTTATTTTTTTCCTTATTCAATTGGGTATTTTGTATTTGATCTGAGGATTTGGTTAAGCTGGTTTCTTGGTCTGATCTGATCGAGTAATTGAGGATTTGTGTTTGTATTTTGATGTATAAAGTTGTTCATGGTTATTCTACTAATTTAGCTGAGTGGGGTCTGCTTGTATTTGTTCAAAACTGAATATGAAATGTCAAGAAGGGATAAAAAATAAACTTTGGATACATTTTTATGCTTCATTTTGTTGTTAAGCAATATGGAAAGCTACTCCCTTGCCTCCATCAGAGGCTAGTTTGTTGAACTGGACTGTATGCTTGTTTGATCCACTTTCAAAAGCATTAAAACTAGCTCAATAACATCTTTGCTTACTATTCTGTCTTTCTTTGTAATCAGCTAATGCTCATTTTTTCGTATGTGAATGATTGTGTTAGTTCAAGCCGGAAGAAATCTCTAAGATTAATGATGAGTTTAATGAGCCTGGGACGATTGCTCCAACTGGATTGTACCTTGGTGGCACAAAATATATGGTGATCCAAGGCGAGGCTGGAGCTGTTATTCGAGGGAAGAAGGTGATGAACTTATCTCTACTGTTTTGCTCATCACATTTTTAAGTCTGAACATTGAAATAATAAACGGTTGAATTATTCATCTCTCATAAGCACTCCAATGCATTAGGATATTGCCTTGATCATGCTCATCTATAGCTAATCTACTTTATAGTAGGGGAGAATGTTTACTTTCATCAGTTGGAATTGCTGGGTGATTCGGTTGCCATTAACTAAATACTTGCCTCAGTAGCTTTCTCATCTTTGTTACTGTATGCAATTCGATAATATGTGGTAGTATATCCTTCCGTCCTTACATTTGGCAATTCTCTGCTGCTGCTGCTGTCGGCTTACTCTTTTATCACTTCCAATTTCAGGGACCAGGCGGTGTTACCGTTAAGAAGACCAACCTTGCCTTCGTCATTGGTGTCTATGATGAGCCAATGACTCCAGGCCAGTGCAACATGATCGTTGAGAGGCTTGGAGATTATCTCATCGATCAGAATCTTTAATCAACTTCTCTGTGTTGCTATCTATTGCAATTTTACTGGCATTCGAGTCTTCATCTGCCTGCCTAGTGTTGGAAGGCTAAATTCAGTGAAATAATATTATAAATTATCAGAAGTCAAGGGAATTGTTGTGTGGGAAAAAAAGAAGATAAGTTTGATGATTGTTAAGGTGATGGATATGATCTCTAGTTTTGTACTGTTTTGATGATTGCCAAGTGAGGTCTTTTTGTTTAAATTACAGTGGATTTCAAGTAATGGATGTGGTAAATTTGATTGGCATGAATTTGCAATTACTCTTCCATATTTTCTGTGTAATTGAATAATTTTCGCAGGGCAAGACTTCATACTTCAACTTTTTTTACTTTCCAAGCGAATTGTTTTCTTATACTGTCTTTCCGGCTTGAGACTAGTTCCAAACTTTCCGTTAAGCATCGTCGGAAGCTAAAAGCTTCAAAAACCATAATCTGTCTCAGATTAGCTTAAAAAACCAATCTGGTACGGCATTTTTATGCTTAAACATCGGCAAAAATCAGGAAACTTCTGATATGTGCGAGTCTACAAATACTTAATTCTTAGTAGCTACCCTCACCTCAAATACGAGTGTGAGAAAACATATCAATTAATCACTGATGGATCAGTCTTTCCAGTCATCATGACTTCCTACTTATATCATACAAAACTAGGGAGGCCACATCTACAATAGTTGCATTCTTTCTCAAGTGATCAACATGAAGAATCTGAAACTGATGACTCTCGCCGCGCAAAAAAAATCCCCTCCATCGATCCTTTTTGGCTGACATTGTGATGTGCTTCCTTATCCTTGTGCATTACCGATACTCAAACTAAATGTGATGAAGGTCACGAAGAGGAAACTAGGAATCCACGCAAAAGCTTTGTTCTTTGAGCAGGATGAAGCTCTTGCAGAAGAAATAGCAGCTGTTGTGTTACCGGAGATGGTTTTGTTGGACCTGTGAAAGAATTTAAGGACATGTTTAGCATGCAGTAGATCAATCGAAGACATGGGAAGTAAAGATGCTGCATTGAAACATAAGACTTACCCTGTGGTCATGTACAAGCAATTATCATAACCTGCACAATCAAATAGGAGTTAGTTTTTGTAGTGGGCAAGACTTTCAAGTGTCCATCCAATTGCACGAGCACATTTGAGTATTAAAGCCATAAAACAAACATAAAGATAAAACCTACAAAGCTACAACAATATAGTTATTGTGAACTTCGTTACACTAGTCAGTCGTGTTGCACTGAAATGTATACCAAAGGCAATCATTCTTTCAATGTCTACTTGGCTAACTATTGGTAACAATATTTAGCTGAAAGCACGAAAGCGACTCATATGATGGTGTTCAATCTAAGCACTAATCCAAACCATCCATGGAGTGGAGAACACTATTCTACAACAAGTGGGATAGGGATGATATCTTAACCAAAAATACGATAGTAGACCCTTGTATACTTACTTGGATCTTTGTCAACTTTAACTCCCACTCCTCCAAAACCACACGCAATATCATTAGCCCCATTCTGCTGGTAGTAACTGTTGAATGCAAAAGATGCATGAGAAGCCAGATTATCTGGCTGAAAGCAAGGCTGGCTTGGCTGAATCGCAGAACAGTCCACATTCCCAGAACTACATGCCCAGTCTAAGGCACTCTGCAAGTCGAGCTGAGTAGCATTATTTGAAGCAATGCACCACGTGGTTCTATTAGAACTTGTGGAATTAGTGTTTGCAGGGACATCAACAACACTTTTTCCAGTGAAATCCAAGTTATAGACACTTGTCTGGCTTGGATAAAATAACCCCCAGTTCCTCTCAGATTCCAAACCGGGCTTCCTGTTCTCATTGAACAAAGAGAAGATATAGACATCTATCTCTTCTCCAGGTTTTGCTGGAGTACCTAAGTTGCTGATAACATGGCGAATCAAATTGGTGTTATAAGTCTGAGCATTATCAGGTGTAGCAGCTGTCTCCTGGGGTGATCCTTTAGTTGGCCAGCCTGTCTCCGTGACCATGACCTTAATTGTTCTGAAGTTCAGAGCCATGAGGGCAAAATAAAGAGCATCAATCTGAGCATCAAACATATTTGTGTAAAGCAAACCAGTATTTGGATCTATCACCTCTGACGAAGACTCAAAAAGAGCATAATCCAAAGACACATTGCTTGAGGAATCTCGATAAGCATAGTACGGATATATGTCAATCATAAAGGGGGACTGGTTTTCAGCTAGAAATTCCAACATAGGCTTCAGGAAAGATGCATGGCTGCTATTAAAAGCCCCTGCTGAAGGCGGGAATGAGCGGGACAAAACACCCAGGGAATGGGTGCTAGAAACTTTAATCCTTTTGTGCAGACCAACTTTCTTTAGGGCTGTGAGGACATTTTGCATTGCGGGTACAACAAGGGCAGAGGCATTATTGGGAGCTTCCGTAACTTCAGCACCAACAGTTATGTATGTAATCTTCGCGGCTGGGTAGTAAGGAAGAATGCTGTTCTTCAGCCATGTGTCTGCATTGGATTGGAATTGGGAGAATGCCAATAAATCTAGATTTGAAACACCGATCATAATGTCCACTCCAGTGTTTGCAAAGGCTTTGAGAACCTGAATATTAGAATCATAAATTCTCACATGTTTAATGTTATGCTTTTGAACCAGCTGTGAAACTTGATCAGGTGTCGGAAGGTCATCAGCATTTCTTCCGTAGCAAACTCCAACATTGCTTCCTTCGCAGAAATCTACACCGAGATAAACTAACATAAATTCTTAATTCTACTCCATTTTCACATTGCATTCAAGCAACCCCAACATGTGTCGGGCAAGAAACTAATGCAGGGCATAAAATGCCAACGCAGGTTTGACACTGGAATACTCATGTCATATGGAAACACAACATGCGAAAACATTAACATTGTCTCGTTAACAAGATTAATATTTTGGTGCAAATAATTTATTGGCCTAATGCCAGGGGAAGACTATTGTAACACGCAAAATTAAATATTACTAAATTCCAGCTGTTGGCAAGCTTACATACTGAGAGCTACCGACCGACAAAAACATTTTAAGCAACCAACTGCTACATATCAAAGAAGCTTTAGTAAAAAAAAAAATGGATTAAAGAAGGACACAAACAGGGCAACCATGATGGCGAGATGATGGCGAGAGTTAATATAATAATTTGATGAAAACCATTAGGTTTCCTTCTTCAAGGAATAGCTTAAAACAGGATGTAAAGAACAACAAATTAAAAGGGGAAAAAGGAAGCAATGATGTTTAGAGGCCAGAATGGGCAAGAAATGAGAACAAAAGAAGCATAATAATAATTGCTGAACAATGCCAATGTTCACTGTTTAACAAACAGTAGTGGCTAAAACAAAGAACCCCAAAACAATGTCTTAGCAAGAAAAAGATTGAAAATTTCTGGTAAAACCTAGTCAAAGCTCAAATGCAGGAACGGTCCCAAAGAAAAGAGAGGAGAGCCAGAATCAGATATGAAGAAAGAATATTACATACCCAGAAGAGGAAGCAGCAGGAAAACCACAGAAACAAGCTTGAACCCACTGGCCATTGCTCTCCAAAAGACCTTTCACCTTCAAACAAACAACGTTAAATGCTTAAGGATTCCTTTCAAGTTTTCTTCCTTTTTTTGTCCCTAACTGGTTCTTTTACCAGCGATAAGAACTTAGTACTGCTGCTAGCGTTTAGTAGTATTGTTGTAGGAATCTAGAATTAGATACTAGATAGCAACGTCTCTCTTCTCTTGGAGCTCGAGAGAGTGAGAGGAAGAAGAGTAGGTAGGCATGACTGTGTTTTTGATGTATGTGTCAGAAATGCGACAGTGTGTCGGACCGGATTTCAGAATTATTTAGTGAAATGGAGCGAAGTGGGGTGTCTCGATTCCGCTAAAAATTGGCATGTCTGTTCTGGTTCTGGTCCGCACCCAACCAGACACTCCACTGTCCTAATTGCCACTTTTTTTTATGTTTTTATTTTCACTTTTTTTTTCCTGCTTTTATGAAAGTGTGAATAACGTCAATTACATCTTTTATGATTGGCAAAGGGAAAATTTTAATACTCCATTACTTAAATCCTTCTCGTTGTGTTCCAAACAAAGGTTTAACAACAAAATCTTATGCGACCAGCGAGCTCAAGATAAGAAATCTGTCACCTCTCTAAATATCTTACCTAATTCGAGAGAGAGATAAAACATTTAACGAATCCATCCGGTGATAATAATACGCTATCCTGAGTCATTCTCTTTTTATCAGTTTAATTAAGTAAATATGAATTAATAATTTAAACAATAAATGGATAAATAAGAAAAAATCAGTGAAGCCCAACCCAAAAAGTGAAGCCCAATCCAAGAAGCCCATCTGCTGCGTTTCTCTTTTTTCCTCCAAAAAGAAAACAAATTTGGTATTTTTTAGTCGCGCGGTTCATCGTTTGAATTTCATACACACTGCAGCACAGCACTTTACTCCTCTACTTCATTCAGTTAATCTCACTAATCTCTCTCCTCCTTCCATAATTCATCTCTGAACGGAAAAACCCTAAAAAGTTGAATCTTTTTCAAGGGAGAGGACAAAGATCATGAAGAGCAAGAAGCCATTGCAGCAGCTGAAGCTTGCCGTTCCTGCTCAAGAAACCCCAATCTCCTCCTTCCTGTGAGTATTTCTCAAATTAATTAAAATCGTTTCTTTCTACAGTTCATCATCACTTACTCATCCTTCAAATTTCTTTTTCAATGCGTCAGGACGGCAAGCGGCACATTTCACGATGGGGGTTTGCTGTTGAATCAGAAGGGTTTGCGTCTCATTTCCGAAGAAAAAGAACACAGAGTAAGTCATAAATTAGGTTTTGGTATTACCATTATTGTTTCTGATTGTTTTAATTGGTGTCATTTAAGATACAGCTGGAATGGGTATTCTTTGGTTATAAGAGAAAGGAAACGAGATAGAAGAAATGGGTTTTGGGATTTTTCTCTTTTTTTGTTTGGATGTAATGTTCTTTTTTTCTGTTGGACTTATCGTTTTCCAGTGATGTATAACCGTAGCTAGTTACTTTCGAAAGCAATTATCTGCTTTTGCTTCGGTATCTTTGACGGGTGAATTCGTGGCTTCTGAGAAGCTGTTCCAACTTCAATACATGTTAGATATATGCAATAACAGCAAAAGTGGATTTTCGTATACTGTTGCCTTCTGATGTGTGAGATCCTCTGATGTTGCTTGTTCTGTTTTTAATCTTATGGCTTCATATGCTTGCATTGTTGTGTCTTTACACATCAAAATTAGGCTAGCATTTAAGCAATGAAGCTCATATAATCTTTTCTTGCCTGCTTGGACAGCCTTCGGACAGTAAGGAACTTGATATTGAATTCTCATCAGAAGACCTTGAAACAATCAAAGTCATCGGGAAAGGGAGTGGAGGTGTCGTTCAACTTGTTCGCCATAAATGGGTTGGGAAATTGTTTGCCTTGAAGGTAATCTGCTAAAACAAAAGACATATCATATTGCTTTGTTAGTCTTTGGGCTTGTTTAGTTGATTCCATCCCTACATGTGTCTTGACTACCAACTGTTAGTAATATAAGTGTTGTTGTTTCTTCCCCACTTTCTGTTATGGTCTGATAGAACTTGAACCATAAGGCAATGGTCAATTTGTTTGTTTTGCACACACTTGATGTTAGAAGTGGTGGTGCGAATCTTGTTTATTTTGATGTCAGTAACTAAAAGCCATATCTCGGTATCTAAGAAGTTTATTGAACTGTATGTTACAGGTCATCCAGATGAACATTCAAGAGGAAATTCGTAAACAAATTGTACAGGAACTGAAAATAAATCAAGCCTCACAATGTTCACAAGTTGTTGTTTGCTACCATTCATTCTATCACAATGGAGCCATTTCGCTAGTGTTGGAATATATGGATCGTGGATCCCTAGCAGATGTGATCAGACAAGTTAAAACAATTCTTGAACCTTATCTGGCAGTTGTGTGTAAGCAGGTCTGCAAACTTGACTTATTTAGCCATTTAGTTTGGACATAAAATCCTTTCCATTTTCTTAACTAAACAGATCTATACCTATTCCAGGTTTTAGAGGGTCTTGTGTACTTGCACCATGAGCGGCATGTCATACACAGGGACATTAAGCCATCCAATCTATTAGTAAACCACAAGGGGGAAGTGAAGATAACTGATTTTGGTGTGAGTGCAATGCTAGCTAGCTCCATGGGTCAGCGAGATACATTTGTCGGAACTTACAATTACATGTCGGTACGTGTTACATTTATTATTCTGTTTCACTATTCGGCAATGAGTTATGGTGATCAGCTTACTCCAAATCTGTTGCATGATGCAAGTCCTTATGGTTTTCTTCTCTTCCACAGCCCGAGAGGATTAGCGGGAGCACCTATGACTACAGCAGTGATATTTGGAGTTTAGGTCTGGTGGTACTGGAGTGCGCAATAGGTCGGTTCCCTTACATGCAATCTGAAGAGCAGCAAAGCTGGCCAAGCTTTTATGAGCTCCTAGAAGCCATTGTGGAGAGCCCACCACCATCAGCTCCAGCAGATCAATTCTCCCCAGAGTTCTGTTCCTTCGTATCGGCATGGTAACAAATTATGGAACTTCATCTTTCATTTCAAAGAACCAAGCACACACTGGTATTGATCGTGTTTTTGTCTGGCTTGTGAAGCATACAGAAGGATCCTCGAGACAGGTCATCATCTTTGGATCTATTGGTTAGTAAACCTTGTACATTGCTTTTATTCAAGTTAGAAAGAAAAGATGAACAATAAAAGCCAGAATCTTGATTGGTGATTGTTTTTCCTGGTTCCAGAGTCACCCTTTCATCAAAAAGTTTGAGGATAAAGACATCGATCTTGGAATTCTGGTTGGCAGCTTAGAACCTCCAGTGACTTACTACCCAAGATAGTTTTGTTTTGTTATTATAAATGTCATGTTAGTCCAAGAAAGATGATGTTGAGCCAGTTAGCTCGTTTTGTAATGCTTTCTGTAATGTAAAATTGCCTTGATGAAACAATTCCAGAACACTAATAGTATTATTACTTGATCACACCATTTTATATAAATCATTACGTACATATTTGATATAACAATCAATTTTGAGACAATTTGCGTTATTGCATCGTCCTTTATCCAGCTAGTCATGTTCATGACTTATGAATCATTACTTCACTCCAATGTTTTCTATAATTATATTAAGTTGGTCTTTTTGGACAGTATTGTTCTGGTTTCCACCGAAACAACAATAATATCAGAAAATTCAAAAACTATTGAAGACAATTCTAATTTTTTTTTTAAATAAAGGTTTTAAGATGTGAAATTTATAATTTTTTCCAAAAAATAAGAATAAAAAACTTAAATATGTAAAGTAAGGGAAGGATTTAAAACTTAACAAAAAATTGTAAGATTATATTAAAATTAAAACAAACAATTTCACAATTAAGTGAAAATTCATGTCAGTAAGTAGCAATAATTAGGTCTGACTATGTTTGATGGAACTTGAAGGCGGCCTTAAGAAGCTGAACAGTGCAGTCCACCATCAAGAACCAAATAGGCCCATCAGTACCCAATCATCATTCGATAGGATCATAGGAGGGTTATACATCCCATCCATATACATATACTGCTGGTACAAGCTGAGTTTTTATTTTTATTTTAATAGGATGAAAAAAACTTATGGCTGACACGTGGCAGCTATTTGATTACTCCTGGAAAGAATTATCCCCTCAAATTCAATGACTGGCCTCCAGGTCAACTGCCTTATCCTTATTTCCCAACTTATGGACCATATTTGCTGGGCCAAAAGAGAAAAAAAGAAAAAGGATCTTCATCATTTTTAATATGGGCCATATCCAAAATCCAAATTACTCTTTTTTTCTTGACAAATGATTTATAAAGAATATACGCTATTATTCGCTTTGCAGGATAAAGAATATACGCTATTATTACGCTATTATCCATATTGAAGAGGATATGGATTTATTTATTTCTATATAATTACTCTTTTTTTTGTCTAGATCGACTGAGATAACTGTCTAAAATATATTTCGTGTTTGAATCCAATCCATTTCAGTTTTGTGGGATGATTATCTCAAAGCCTTTATTGGATTCCCACTTCTTGTAGAGAATTTAAATTTAAAGTATGCCGTATTTTCTTGGTTTTGAAGAACCCAAGATTTGCAGTATTTGGGGAGTGCCTTGAGACATGAGGAGAACCCGTAAACTTGTCATTGCTTTATGAGGCAAAAGATGGTAACAAGATAGCGACCTAAGTTTCTCTCCATACTAAAACGATGACTAGGATTTGGATATGTCCTTCAAATGTAAACCTTATCTTCTTCTTTCCTACTAGTACGGGAGGATAATAACCAACATATATACAGCTTGAGGAGATACATGGTGATAATGATAACGACAAATCATAGCATAGTGGGAAAGGAATGGAAGCTACCGTCTAATACCGGTCACTATATAATATTATAATCATTATGAACCGAAATGATACAATATAGTTTTTATATTAAAATGAGATGTACTGATTATAGGGACCGATATGGTATGAAATTAGTACATTAATATTCTCACCGGACACATGTTATTTAAAAAAAGCAATATATTTCTTTCTTTTCCTTTTCAATAAAAGGAAAAGCGAAAGACCCCACTTATCCCTTCTTTAAAATCCTGTCCAACCTATATATATATGCTCAAGGTGCTGCATTATAAATTGCATATGCTTCATCATCCTTTAAGAAAAGAAAAGAAAAGAAAAGAAAAGAAAAACTCCATAGTCACATTTCTTCAAAATTATCATTTTGATTTTACTCCTCTGTTTCTTGTTTTTGCTGATATGATGATGGAATTGGGTTGTCAAGCAGAGGATCAATCGTTTGTGATTGGGGTTTTGGAGAAGAAGAAGAAGAAGTATCCTCATCATGATCATCAAGGAGATGAAGAGGATGTTGATCATCATCATAATTGGGCAGACATGGAATTAGGTGTTTTTGAATCATCAACATCAGAGTCCTCTTCTCTACAAGATTCAAGAAACTCTGTTGCTTCATCATCATCTTGTTCATCAGATTTGGCAGATGATGCCTCCTCCACATCATCATCATCAACATTAATGCTGCCATCAGATGCTAGTGGACCTCTTTATGAACTATCAGACCTCATGGCCCAGCTCCCCATCAGGTAAATTGAATTACCAAAAATAAAAATAATGAAATATAATATAATAATATAGTTGCACCATATTCCATTACAAAACTTAATTGAATGTTGCAATTGGTGTTTGAAATTTTCCGTTGGTTCTTTGCTGCTGGGAAAGTACCAGCAATAATGATGACTCGAGGTAGAATCTCACCTCCCTTTTGTTTTGTTTTTACAGGAGAGGTCTTTCAAAGTTTTACCAAGGGAAGTCTCAATCATACACATCTCTGGCGAGTGTGAAGAGCATAGAAGATCTTGCAAAGAAAGGAGTGTCTTGCACATATAGGCATAGAATAAAGTCATGCAAGAGCTATGCAGCTGGTTTGGATGGCCAAAATCATAATAATAAGTTATATAGTCCTAAGGCTACCATAAGAAAGAAGGGTGCAAGTCCAAGAACATCCTTTTTATCTTCTTTAGGTAAGAAAATAATATCTTAATAAGTCTTTTAAACTCTTTTGCCTGGAATCTGGATGGTAGTTTTGTTAAGGTTTCCCTTCCCTTTTTGTACTCAAAAAAAGAAATTAATGAGAATTTTCATGCTTCACGTTGCCAAATCTAAATGCCTTCGTATATAAACAGGATAGTTGTTTTTTTTCCCCAAAAAAAGACATTTTGTGGCAATTCATTGTTTCTGCAGGTTTGAAATTTATCAAAAAAAAATTACGGGTGCAAATTAAATAATGAAGAGGAAAGGAGAAAAATGGAATGGAATGGAATTAAAATATGAAACTATATGAAACGTGTTCTTCATCTATTTTGTAGAAACAGTCTCAGAATTTCTTCATTTACTAACGGAAATTGGCTCGTTTCAGAATAAAATAAGCCTGTAAAATCAAAAAACTTAGAGAGAGATGAAGTCTGTCTGTATTCATATTGGTCAAGAAGCCATAAGGAATGATATCTTATTAGTTTTGAAACTTGTCATAGTTGAACTACCAGCTCGGTTAATTTCCAACTCACGTAGATGAAGAATTGGCCCGTTTGGTCCCGTTGCGGCCAAAATTTGCAGGGATGATCAGGAGATATTATCAACACCAGGGATGATCAGGAAATATTATCAACACCAATGACATCTCCAAAGAAGCATTCGGATATTCAAATCAACATCGATGACAAACAAACTTCTTACAATTACAACTGAACATCCGTTCAAAAAAAGGAATTTCGTCAAAACATGAATAAAACAACAATAAGAATACGAAACCTAACCATTTGCCAATTGCACATAGAAAACCACTGGGCAAAACTTGCCCTCGAGTAATGATTTGTATACCATCTTTCAAGTGCTGCAGAAATGTATGTATTGAAAACAAGGTTTTATCTAGGGTTCTTGTTATCATATTCTGTAAACAGGTTCAATTCCGAGGAGAGAGAAGCATTGCCTCATGACCACAGCTGTTGCTTCACATAGCAAGAGTCTACTCGTTTCCTGCTCTGAACCAACCACCTGCTCATTTCCACCACAGTACCGTTAAATCTAATACATCACATCACATCACATAAGAAAATATGTAGCATTGGTAAATGGGGATAACAACTTGCCGCAATGGCTAAGTCATTCTGTGTATTCAATTGAATACACATTGGATGAACTCCTAGCTGTTTAGTTTATCAAACGACATCAACAGTGAGAGATGATCATAGTTGAACCATACCTGACAGTTCGAATAAAATCTGGTGTAGTGCTCGGACAAATTATAGAGGTATTCGCACAACACATTCGGTAACAGATTGGTGCAGGCCTCCTCAACAATCTGAAAATATCAAACAGGCACATCATAACTAATCTACTGAAATGCAAGCAAAAGAGCAGGGGCAAAGTAAAGAAGGGAGAATTTGATGTTTTGAAATGCAATACCTCAGCAAAGTGTAGTAAATGAAGCCCCAGTGCACGCTCATCCGCATGATCCAAAACCAGCACTCCTGTCTGTATTACAAAAAACAGGTAATAAGCTGAGAATATATTAAACTTTATCACAACTACTGTTACCACAAGTCACCTATAGTTTCATGCTCCATTCTTTGAAAGATGGTATGTTTCTTAAACTAACTAGCATATAAAAGGTGGCCATACAAGTTAAAAAGAGCAGGCATTTGATAGCACCAGGAAATGGGAACAATATAACAGTGACAATCAAAGCTCCTATTGGGAAGAGAACTTACATTTTTCAACTCCTCTACATTTTTGCCAGATTTCTTGATGATCGAACAGATCCGGGCATGCGCATACAACAAATAAACAGCTGTGTTTCCCTGCTCAATAGTTTTTTAAGGAAATAAGAAAGGTAGATTGAGTAATAACAGGGATAATCATGAATCGTGATCCGAGTATCTATATAGAATAGATGAGCAGCACGAATGCCACAACGCAAAGGTTTTAGCAGGTAAGGAAATGACAGTCATGCAACTAGTTACTCACCTTATCATTAAGCATCTGCTCAAAACTGAACGTATAGTTGGTCAATCGGTTGTTCTTCAGGTCAGCATATCTGCATGGCATGATAATTATCAAGAGGGACATCCAGAACCACAAACTGAACATGGTCATGTAAACGAGACAAATGTGACAAGATATGGAACAGCATTAACCCAAATATGACAAGTAGACAGTGCGATTTAACAAGACTTAGAAGACATGACCCTTGGAAAGTGGGAGTGGGCATGCATTTGGCAGCTTGGCCTCTCTTCTTGAGTGAGAATACCATACCCTTCACAATTGGACTGAGCTTAGGGATGAAGTTTGGTTCTCTTTTTTACCTTTCAGCACTGCTTTGTTCTGAGATTCTATTATATGAATTAAGGGGCAAAGACTAACGTGGATATTAGTGAATATAAGGGCTATCTGTTGTTAGTCTGCTAATCTTTCCAAATGACAATGAACATATCAATTTGAACTGGAAACATGATGCATGTAACTGTTTAAGCAACCATATTTCCTCCCAACTTCTTTCACACCTAGATCATTCCTCTTTTCATCCATAAACAAGTCACTGAAAGACTGGACAACTAATTGATTAATCAAGTAGCACCCAACTCAACACATGATAAAATCCTCCTTCTAGCCATCAGATATTCTGGACTCATCAGTCCTACTGCTTTAGCATCAAAATCCTAAGACCCATCTCATCTCTATCTGAACCTGAATTAATAACTATTCCTAAACCAAAGAATTAAAAATAAACTATTCTTGTTCAGATCTTGGTAATTTTCCCTGCCAGATTTAATGTTTCTCAACCAAGTTCAGAAACCCACCAAAGTATAATTTCCCAACCAAACATTAAACCTGTTTTTTCTATAGCTATGAAACCCAGGCTGGATATAAACAGCCAAGCATTGACACTGCTAAAAAATTATCCCTGAGCAATTGGTGATTATGGTGACACTTAAATTTCTAAATAAAGAGAACTTCAAAATACCAAAGATAACTTACTTGACAGCACCATAGCCAACTGCTTCTGCAGTTTGCTCCAGCTCTGCTTCTGTCCACTCTTTATCCTTTCCTGTCCAAGATAGAATTGAATATATTAACACTCTAAACTGAAAGGCTGTTTGGAAATTACCTCACTATGGTGAGAGGCCACCCCACGCATATAGTTGTAAAAATAGAAGGAGAAAGAAGGAAATGCAAAGCTCTTCAGTAACAGTTTAAAGAGATCATTTCAGTTATCATACCACGCTCCATTAGTGCACGTTTGCTTTGAGCCTTAGCTTCGTCAAGCAAATCAACTAGCCGAACCACTTCAGAGGAGCGAGTTCTAAAACGCTTACCATCTTCTCCTAGAACAAGTCCAAAGCATACATGGTTAACTTTAGGATACAAACTATTATCAGATGGAAGCCAACCTGCACGCTTGGCAGCCTGCAACAGGAAATCAAAACATTAGTTTTTCCCAATAACAAAATAGAGCAAAATATTCCTGCAACTCAAAAGTTAAGATTTGTTTATCCCTATTGTAACCAATGAATATGGAAAGGCTTACGGTCAGTTTTACCCGTGTATGTCCGTCTTTCCCATATAGCATCCTGGGTTTGATAAATCTCGGATAACCCCAGGTATTTGTAATTTTTTACTCAAATAGCCCCTCTAGGGTTTCAATCCAGATGAAAAATGGGCCCTCTAGGGGAAACTATCTGGGACAAATTACTTATACAAGGGGTTATTTAGGATTTATGAAATACATGGTGCTGTATGGGATATATACAAACACGGGATAAAAGTGACCTTTAGCCTATGAAAATGACAAATTTGAAAATAAACAGCAAGCTTTGCACATTGATGTAAAACACAAGACTTGAATGACGAAATGGAAGATAACAACAACCAATCTATCAATGAAATTGGGAATAAAGCATTGGGAAAGATGGCAAATAATGGCAACGGATACCTACTTTGAATACCATATCAAAGTGCTGCTGTTGGCCAGCATCAGTAACATATATAATCCACTCAGCTTTCTCTTCGTTGAGGCGATACCTAATCATTGCAAGAAGCATTATTAATGAGGAAAAAGAAATTCTAAACCTCAAAGCACAGCATGCACTGCCATGAAAACAGTTCTTCTATGTCAGATTACCCTATTTGGGGATCTAGGAGTCATCCTAAGATGTAACATGAACGAAAAATAAAAAAGTCAACCCATCTAACTTGCATTCCTATCTATGAGAAAAAATTATTTAGAATTTTCCCAGTAAAAATATACTACACCTTAACTAGTATGCAGGCCCTAACCCGCCAAGAAAAAAAATCTAGACCATTATCCCTTGAACTAAGGGCTAAAACTCAATAAACAAAAATCCTAATCTAGGTTACACTTTAGACTATATTGCTATAATAAAATGACAACTGACATTCTATTTGCCGTCCCCATTCAATTTCTCTGGATTATGATTGTTCAAACTTAATGGCCCGTGAAATTGCAAGTGAATAAATGCAGGGAAAGAAAGCTAGTTAGGGACCAAAAAAATGTCAAATATCCATAGAAAAAAACAATGCCATGTGTTGTGGACAAAAATATGCTAACCAGAGAGCAGTCATATCAGTCGAAGCATAATTGTAGCCGCCATCACTCTTTATCACCATAAGAGGTATATCAAGACCAACATGTATTACTTGAGCACCCTTACTTTCTTCAACTAATCCCTGATTTCTCAATGCCTCAATTACCCCGGGAATGTAAGGGTTGTAAAAGCTCTCTCCCTGCAAGCAAGGATAGCATAAGACACGTTAATTAGCAACTTATCCTTCCACTGCCTAGAATGCTATCTACATTCTAAATGCATTTAATTATGAAATAAACCATATTTTGCATCTCATAAAAACTTAAACACAAATCTTAAATGCCATAGTTGTGGAAATGAAAAAAATATTAAAATGCCTGTCATCAATTAACTCTTTAGCAGGAATTCAAATACAATTTCATTCCAGCAGTACTCAGTACAGTAATATACAGCTTTCATCTCATAGCAAATTTATGTGTAGACCAAAGATTGGCCTTCGTTCTTGCCAATACCTTTGAGACAAATGGCACATCCATCAATCCATAGTAGAGGATTTAATTTGTGCATTGCAGAACGAGTAACCTATCTCCACTAAACCCACATAAATATCTTGACAATTAAGTTTGACATAGGACTGCATCAGGGCTATATTATCATGGTGTCCACACAAACGTTATAGAAAGAGCTACATTCCTACCTTTTCCTCTAGCTGAACCCCGAGGCGCTGATAGACCCGAGCAAACTCCCTTCGACTGATTTCACAGATTTGGGCCCACGCCTGACGGTACTTGAGTTCTCCACCCTCCAAACAAAGAAAGAAAAAAAACAATGCAAATCAACTACAAATGCTTCATAGCTTGTACATGGGAGAGAAACCAACGCTATCACTATGAATTCTTTGATTAAAAGGTTAGATAATTTACCTGGAGGCTAACCACCGCCTTCTGTGCCCTTTCCTTAAATTCCGGGTCAGAGTCAAACCTTAGTTTTGATGCCTTGTAGAATGCCTAGACAGCATATTGTCTGAGTTAGAATTACTTTAACCAATCAATGCAAACTCAATACTTCTATTAGTCATTTTTCTTTTTCTTTTTCTTTTTTTTCCAGAGCATTCTGTATCTTATACTACTGTAGTGTGCTACTGTCAACCATAGCAGCATAGGAATCTTCAAGCCTAACCAATACCCTGTGTCCAAGTCATCAAAAAGAGCTAACATAAACGCAATATTGCCAAATCATGCAGTCTTCCTCAATCCAAAGAGGATTACTTGACTAAACATAATCGGATTTTCAACCATTCTTTTGAATTGTGGTACCACTCGGTCACCTTACTGTAGCTCTTTTAATGAAGAGCTTGTTATATGATACACATAATTTAATAGACAACATTATATGAAGACTCCACTTCATCTCAATAGTCTCAAACACCTAAATAATTAAGTAGTTCAGACCCACCTGGAGATCTCCAATGGCACTTTCATTAACATCTTCAATGTTCGGAAACTTTTCAAATAGGAATTCAATCAGCATCCCAAACTGCAAACCAAATAGTGCATTCTTAAGCAACATCATCCTGCTGGAAAAAGGAAAAATTCAAAGTATTGTGAAAAAATAAGCATATACCTGAGTCCCCCAGTCACCAACATGGTTTCGACGAAGAACTTCAACATGTGAAAACTCAAGCATTCGAGCAATGGTGTCACCAATGATGGTAGATCTCAAATGGCCAACATGCATTTCTTTGGCAATATTGGGTGAGGAAAAGTCAACCACAGCCCTCTTGACTGAAAGATTTGGAGCCCATGTATCAATACCATTGATTAGCATTCTTTGAATTTTCTGCAGCCAAAACAATTAACTTGAGCACATGTTGGACAAGTAATAGCAAAACCAAGAAAAGTTTTCATTCCCATTTTTTATTAAAAGAAACACTCATCATGCAGGTATTGTACTAAAACAAACAGAAGGAGAGAACACATAAATACCTGGGCCATCCACGTCTTTGACAACACAACATTCACAAATCCAGGTCCTGCCACTGAGCAGGATTCTATCATTTCAGATGGAGGAAGATTTTTCATTATACCCTGCGAAAATAGACATCTAATTATCCAAATGCTATCAAATTGACTGAATTCACAAATGAGTTCTGATATGAAAAAAATCACCCATACATGTCCAACAGCTGGTGGGCCCTTAAACTCACTGCCTTTTCCTTTTATCTTAGCCCAAAGACCCATAGCATTGTTACTATAAATCAAGCAGTCACAAAAATTAGCCCCAGAACACATTGCAGCAGAAAGAAGAAATCCAGAACAGAATCTATTCAGCCTCAACAGTACCATTGATAGTCTCCAAATTTCCCAGAGCAAGCAGCAACCAGTGGCTCAACATCTGGTTCATCAGTAACTGTAGCTCTAAGTGACGCTTCAAACAACCTCGCTAACATTCGCTTTACATTACCCCCATTCTCCTCATCCTGTGCAACATCACCCAAATCAGTTACGGAGAGATTTCCTAATTCATCCGCTAAATCATCCTGCGCAACCATACCCAAACCAGTCACAAACACAAACGCACACTACAGTAACTCCTCGATTAAACACAAACAAAACTCACATTAGCCATCGTAGAAACCGATTTTTCCTTCGCCGCAAATATAAGTCTCCTTGACGTCACACGCAACAAATCTGTCTAGTGAAAACAAACGAAGATAATCAAAACACCGAACCCTAAAAACTACACTGTGCTTGCTATTGCTCAATAGCAAGGTGAACTGGAAACAGCAGAGCAAGAGGAAGGAAACGAAAGCGATAGAAGCAGAGATGGAAGAGGAAGTGAGGGGACAGCTTACCAGAGGCGGAGACGGTGGGGGAGTGAAGATGAGATAGTCGATGATATGAGAGGGAAGGAGAAGAAAAAACCGGCGCGAGGGAAGTAATGGAGGCTAACATAACTTTGTTTTATTTTTTTATATTGGCTAGCAAAACCCTGAGCTTCTTTTCTTCTAGTCGCTGCCTGCTCCCCGCTTGCTAATAAAACGCTCAGGAATTTTTTTTCTAGCCAATGCGATATTGCCAAATCAGCACGTTAGATTTTTGTCATTTAGATGAAATTGTTTCTCTTTTTCTTATACTGTAGTTTTTTGTTAATTTCTTTGCTTGATTTTCAAGTTTGCCTCGCTTACATTTTTTTTATAGATAAAGATAAAAACTCGAACTCAAAATATTACTGTTTTTTTACTTTCAATATTTACTCCTATTGTTTATTTTCTCATTTCATTTTTTTATTTGCACCGAAAAATACTAAAATAAAAAAGTTTGATAAATAAATTAAATCATTTGATTATTTTTTAATTTCATATATTGATAGATTAATTTACTGATATAAATATAGAATTGTACTTTGAGAGTAACCATTATATTTATTTATTTTAAAAATCTACATAAAAAATCCAAAAATTTACAAATAAAATTCACTGATCTTGCAATTTTAAAACTTGCAGTATAAATCCTCTAATTTTAAAAAAAAATCAATCTTATTAGTAGTGGTTGATCATATAAGAATATTAAAGATTTATAAATTCTGGACGAAAATGTAGCAAATAGAGCCTAAATATTACAGAAATTATTGATAAAAATAAGCGAATAATTTAGTCGAATTTTGATTTTTCTTTACTTGATCCCACTCCAAACAATGGTTGAAACCATGGATTAATACTTGTTGCCCACCCAAGACTAACGCAAAGACAAATTAGTCTCATTCTTCTTGACTATGTTATTGGACTGAGGAAGTCAGGTGCTTTGTTGAAAAATATTAAAAGTGATGTTAAAGATATTGATAATTTTGTTAGTCAAAATTTACTAAAATATATAGTAAAAATATATAGAAAATATAAATTTCAATCATCTCTTGTCATACCCGTTAGTGAAATTTTACTAACAAATTTGATAGTATATCACGTCTCTAGTATTATTCAAATATTAATTATCAAAGAAAAAAGAAAATATCAATTTTAACGAATTCTTACATATTACCACTAAAATTGTCACATGATAATAAATATCGATAAAAACTCTCAAATAAAATTGATTTTTAAAATCATAGTTTTCAAAAAAAATATTATTCGTTGGTGATTGAGATTTATATATATGATTATTTATGATAATTCTCTAAAAATAAATTAACGGTTTTTTTATACCGTAAATTTAATTAGTTTTTATTTGTGAAAAATCTCTTTTGAGTCATAATGATTGGAAAGTTGACGTCAGACATGATTTTCGTGTGGCCGACATGATTAACTTTATTTTTTTCTCAACTTACACTATTTCAGTGGTACCATCAAATTTCAGCTGCAATATCGCTCTTGTTGTTTGGGGCTAGTTTAGGTGCTTTGCATTCTTATATTGTACTCTCTGCTACGAATTAAATGACTTCATCGCATCTTAATATTCAGTAGGGAATGCATGTTAAGGAGGTCGGATGACTCACTATTTGACTTCAAAAATTTCCGTACTTTTTTTAGAACGTACGTTAATCCTTAACGTACTTCCGAGAAAAAAATCGGGGCAAAATTGTCTCAAATAGTGATTGTTCCGGCAGCTTTAAGATACGTTCCGGAATAGTAAAAGCAAATACTAAAACGTCATTTAAAGCGTACCGGAGGGAGTAAGACGTTAAGCTTATTTTTTTGTAAAAAGAAATATTTTTTTCTTAAATAGTCATTAATTAACATATTGTTTTTTTAAATTAATTATATTGTCAATTATTATTATAATACTCTCTTTGTCCCTATATAATGGACATTTTAGTCAAATTTTGTTGTTTTTTTTTAATTGACGCCATTGCCAACTGTGTCCGTTAACTTTGTATTTAGACAAAAAAGCAGTTAGACGACTAGTCATTTCGTGCTCGAACATCGCGTCATACTTGGACAAAAAAGGAAATAGAAAAAATCAAAGGGCGGAATTTGAAATTTTTGGGCGAAATAGAAAAGAGGGTTTCAGTTGCCTCTGATACTTTTATTCTCCATCTTCTCCTTCTCTCTTTCTAAGCTCTCCTCTCCGTTCTCAACGGAAAGAAAACAAATATGGAGGGTGTTTATTTTAATGAGATCTTTGGGATTAATTCAAAATTTCAATCTTAAATTTTGGCGAAAATTTTGACCGGTTAGGGTTTGCATTTTATGAGAATTTTGGGAGAAAAATGGAGGAAAGAGTAGAAGCAAAGAGAAAATAAAGAATGAAGAAAGAAGAAATTTAAAAATGATTGTTTATTGGTGGAATCCACCGATATAAAGCGGGTCACCGCTGACAACGTGTCAACAACTTTAATCTACATGATTCACTCTCTCGCATTTATTATATACGAACGGAGGAAGTATAATAATATAAATTATAAAAACAATATACACTAATCAGTTCAAATTATACGATCCACTTTTCATTCTACTTCCTTTTATTTATATGCAAACGAGGGCCTTAAAGTAATTTGAGAGTCTACACTCATTGCCACGTGTACGCTCCATAACAATTTGATCAGAAGATCTACGGTTCTCGCACCACCACCCCCACGAGCAGTCACGTGGCCCACACCTCGGTTTGATCTTATCCGTTTGCTCTCAAATCACAAAATTACACTTGCCCACAGGAAAAACAAAACCTTCCGTCTCGTCTCTACATAAAGCCGCAAAGGCTGGCCTTTCATTTCCTTCGCTAACAGACACTGTAAAGCAGGAGAGGGAAAAAAAGATATCAGGAAGAAAATGAAGAACAGTTCGGGGAAGAGTCCGAAGAGCAGCAACGCCGGCAACGGGAAATCTGATGTGAAGAAGGACAGGAAATCCGGAACCGGAGTGGATGGATCTCCCAAGAAAGGAGGTCATGGAGGCAAGTTCACTTGGGCCGGCGATAAATATTCCGAGGCGGAGATGGGGAATCTCATGGAAGTTGTTGATTCCAAGGATCCGAACTTTGAAGATCCGGAAGTGACCACGACGAGTGCTTGATTTTTTCAAACTATATTACGCCTCTATGATGTTTGTAAATATTCCTTATTTAGGGTGTTGATGATGATCGCGGGGTTATTATGGTTTAAATAAATCTGTGTGTTGACATGATCGATTTGTGGGACTTTTGGGAATTTGTCTGATTCATCTATTTGCAGTTACGTTAGTGATGATGATGAGGACGATGACCTTTTTTCCTTGTAGATCATCTCTGTGTTACCAGTAGGCAAATTTTCATCGTCAAGATTTCCTTTTCACTTTTGATATTTTTCGAAGATTTGAATCTAAACTTTTGAAGATAGTTAGCAGCTTCTAGCTTGTCGGGAGATGTGTTGATGATAAATTAGCCAAATAAAGAGACGCCTAATTCTTGTTAATTCTCTAAGAACCAAGACGAGTTGCGTTTGAAAATTGAGGTAACAAATTCAAGCTTAGAGTGAAAGGAGACCATAATTGAGGTTACAGGTTTGAATATTTGAAGTTACAAATTCGAATTCGAGTTTAGAGAAAAGAAGAAAACTGCGTATAATAAGAATAAATGCCCAAAATAATTTCTAACGGAGTAAATTTTATTGCTACAATTGGTGTATTTCTCCAACGAGAGAGAGAAGATAAAGTGATAAATCTCATTGCCATTCAGTAATTGATATTTTTTTTGTAACTGAATCATACGAGGATGAAATAAAAAACCTATCAAACACGCTCGATGACAGATTGCAAACCAGCCTCTTTGATGGAGAAAAACCATTATAACGAAAGTGTTTTTCATGTGGGACTAAATTCTAACAAAGCTTCCAGCAATATAATTGAGAGGACTAAAAACGACATGTCAATCACTTATTTTAGAGGAGGCTGCATAACATTTGTCTATCCAGTTCGTTAGACGACGCTGCGTTGCGTGCAACATCCATCATCCCGAAAGCCCGCACGCAAGCCAGCAACGGATCACCATTCACCATCAAAGCCCAAAAATCAAACAAAACCAAAAACTGCCGAAACGTCACTTCTGAGAAATCCCAAGGCCAAGGGAGACCGGAAAGAACTGAAAAAAAAAAAAACCCGGGCATTCTTCTTTGCCACTCCCTCCGATCATCGACACCGTTTCTCTCACTAAGCAAAATACCGTTAAAAATAACTAAATAAGAGGTTACGTGAGGAAGATTAAAAAATCAATGCTGCCAAA
Organism: Viola odorata; assembly: GCA_963691705.1. NCBI lineage: Eukaryota > Viridiplantae > Streptophyta > Magnoliopsida > Malpighiales > Violaceae > Viola > Viola odorata. The sequence goes on from OY829546.1 coordinate 5,554,905, forward strand.
TCCACTTCTCTTCTGAAAAGAAAAACCAGGATGGGTAATAAGATCGCGCGCACGACGCAGGTCTCGGCGTCGGAGTACTATCTCCACGACTTGCCGTCTTCCTACAATCTAGTCCTCAAGGAAGTCCTTGGCCGTGGCCGCTTCTTCAAGTCCATCCTCTGCAAGCACGATGAAGGCTTAGTCCTCGTCAAGGTCTATTTCAAGCGCGGCGACTCCATCGCTCTCCGCGAATATGAGCGCCGCCTCCTCTTCATCAAGGACACCTTCCGCTCCTCCCTCGACCACCCCCACGTCTGGCCATTCCAGGTAACGCAGCAGCTGTAATTTTCAATTTCAGCTTATACGTTTTAATTTAGTAATTCATCGATTAAATTACTGTGATGATGATGATGATGAGACAGTGTTTGGCTTGCAGTTCTGGCAAGAGACTGATAAAGCAGCTTATCTCATACGCCAGTACTTCTTCAATAATCTTCATGATAGGTTAGGCACTCGGCCTTTCCTCAGTCTGGTTGAGAAGAAGTGGCTTGCGTTTCAGGTATTTAGTGGACATAAACTGTAATTTCTGCTATTGCTCTTACTTCTATTTATGTTTTCTTATATTTGGTTGTTGTGCAGTTACTTCTTGCAGTGAAACAGTGTCACGAGAAGGGTATTTGTCATGGTGAGTGTGGATGCCAGTTAGAAGAGTGGTTACATTGTTGTTATTTCTTAGTTATCTTAATGTGTTTGCCTTCGCTTTTCTTTGATAACACAGGTGATATTAAATGCGAGAATGTGCTGGTTACTTCGTGGAGTTGGCTATACCTTGTGGATTTTGCATCATTCAAACCAACTTACATTCCCTATGATGATCCTTCAGATTTCTCATTCTTCTTTGACACGGGTGGAAGAAGGCTTTGTTATCTCGCTCCTGAGGTTAGTTTGATTATAATGCTTTTAATTGATTGATTTTGAAGCAATATCAGGCATGGTGCAGGAGTTATGGAGTTGTTTTGCATTTCTTAGAATTTATATCGTGCATTTCGTTTTTGTTTCTTGATTTTAACTGCATCCTGAGTATTCCTTTTTCATTGCTATTCCGCTGCACTATATGCTATAGTTGGTTATCCCCAAATTTGCAGAGATTTTATGAGCATGGAGGTGAGATGCAAGTGGCACAAGATGCACCGTTGAAACCCTCCATGGACATCTTTGCTGTAGGGTGAGTATATTGAGTTAAGAGGGTTCTTACCTTTTATATGCTCTTTTACTTTTGAAATAGTGTTGTGGAAAGCATGGGCTAGTGTTGTGATGGTGTAGGGAAACAGAATTTGCATAAAATTTTCTCCTGTGATGATTTAGTAACTTGTCGAATTTTATATAATTTTAACTTTGTTGATGAGTAACTTCTTAAGAGGAAAATAATTTCTCTCTAACAGGTTTGCTTGGCCAAATGTTAAAATTTCTTAGTGTATACTTGGGACCTAGAGAGAGTGTCCCACTTTTTTTACCAAGAACTATTTAGTTTAGAAATTAGGGGAGAGGATGATAAGAGTCATGTTATCAACACACTATTTGGCCAAAGAAACTGAAAAAGAAAAATCTTCTGTATAGTTATGTTTTAGATTGAAATTTACTCCATAATAAAGGATGAATCTGCATTTGAATAGAGATTGGGCTTAATTGACTTGAGATGAATTTTTCGATGAAACTCTTGTAATTTTGACATTTGAGGATTGAAGGATCAATGATAAATTAAAGGGAATTTCCTATTGTGATCTAATTATCTTCTTTTTGTTTTTCAAACTCAATCTATTTGTTTGGTTGCTGATTATATTATACATGCTATTCATGACACATTATATGTCTGCATTACAATATAGGTGTGTAATTGCGGAGCTTTTCCTGGAGGGGCAGCAACTGTTTGAACTATCTCAGCTTCTTGCTTATCGCAGGGGACAATATGATCCTAGCCAACATCTTGAAAAGGTCTTTCTTTAATTCTAATTCACTTTAACATGTGTCTTTCTGCTTAAGTTATTCAAGTTTTGATTTTCATGACTCAGTACAGATTAATTAAAGAACAATAAAGGGCATAGCTGATCTCTCTTCTCTTTTTACCTTCATTTTTTACCTTCCTTTTTCTGGTGTTACCTATGATGTTACTGCTTATACAGAGTGTGTGACTTGATGAACTACCGACTAGTGAAAAAATCCCTTTATCTATGTCATTCTAATCTTGCCTTCTTCATTTGCTCTTACTCGCACTTGATTTTGGCTATTCATATACTCCTTGTATGCAGATCCCTGATCCTGGAATTCGCAAAATGATACTTCATATGATCCAGTTGGAACCAGAGGCCCGCCTTTCTGCAGAAAGCTACCTGCAAAGTTATGCAGATGTTGTGTTTCCAAGCTACTTTTCACCTTTTCTGCATAATTTCTACTGCTGCTGGAATCCTCTTCATTCGGATATGAGGGTAAGCAGTTTTGTAATACCCCACAAAAGTCTGCACTCAATGAAACTGAATTTGTTGCTTTTTTCTTTTTCCTACTGTAGGTCGCAATGTGTCAGACTGTTTTCCATGAGATATTGAAGCAAATGATGAGCAATAAGACAAGCTTGGAGACTGACAGTCAATTGGGCATATCTGCTAATAGAATAAGTGGTAAACTGCCAGAAGCTATGGTTGAAAAATCAAAACTGGACTTGTCAAGGGAATCTATAATGAAAGGAAATAGAGAGAAGGGTTTAGTTCATGAACGTTACCAATTTCTTGGTGATGTTGGTACCCTGCTTGGGGATGTAAAACAAAGCAATGACAATTCTAGCATGAACTCAGTGTATCAGGGTTCACCTAATTCTGCATTTTCCAAAGACACCAACCAACGTGGCGTGCAGTCTCCTGCTGAACTTCTCCAGTCCATCTCCAATGCATTTAGGAGAAATGATCATCCTTTTCTGAAAAAAATCACAATGGATGACTTGAGTAAATTAATGACTGAGTATGACAGTCACTCTGACACCTTTGGTATGCCTTTCCTACCATTACCTGAAGATGGCATGAAATGTGCAGGGATGGTACTGATTGCCTCTCTGCTCTGTTCCTGCATTCGCAATGTCAAGTTGCCTCATTTGAGGAGAGGAGCTATACTTATGCTGAAGTCTTCTTCATTATATATTGATGATGAAGATCGTCTGCAGCGTGTGCTTCCATATGTTATTGCAATGCTTTCAGACCCTGCAGCAATAGTGCGTTCTGCTGCTCTGGAGACTGTATGTGATATTCTACCTTTAGTGCGTGATTTTCCTCCTAGTGATGCTAAAATTTTCCCTGAATATATTCTTCCTATGCTCTCCATGCTTCCTGACGATCCAGAGGAAAGCGTGAGAATATGTTATGCTAGCAACATAGCCAAGCTGGCACTAACTGCTTATGGATTCTTGGTTCACTCATTAAGCTTGAATGAGGTAGGTGCTCTTGATGAGCTTAATTCACCAAAGAAGTCATTGTCATCATCCAGCGACGCATCTGGACGGTTGCAGAAGGTAAATAATGATGCACAGCTTGCACAGCTGAGGAAATCAATTGCTGAAGTTGTTCAGGAACTTGTAATGGGTCCAAAACAAACACCAAGTATTAGGAGAGCACTCCTTCATGACATTGGCAACCTGTGCTGCTTCTTTGGCCACAGACAGAGTAACGACTTTTTGTTACCCATCCTCCCTGCGTTTCTCAATGATCGAGATGAGCAGCTCAGGGCATTATTCTACAGCAAGATTATATATGTCTGCTTCTTTGTGGGTCAAAGAAGTGTGGAAGAATATCTTTTACCTTACATTGAGCAGGCTTTAAGTGATCAAACTGAGGCTGCCATTGTCAATGCATTAGACTGTTTGGCGATCCTGTGTAAGCGTGGTTTCTTGAGGAAGCGAATATTGCTGGAAATGATACAGCGTGCTTTTCCACTCTTATGCTATCCTAGTCAATGGGTTAGAAGGTCAACTGTTACTTTCATTTCTGCCAGCAGTGAGAGCTTAGGTGCTGTAGATTCGTATGTTTTCCTTGCACCCGTTATACGCCCTTTCCTCCGGAGACAGCCAGCTTCTCTAGCTTCTGAGAAGTCTCTACTTTCATGTCTGAAACCTCCAGTCTCGAGACACGTATTTTATGAATTCTTAGAAAATGCAAGGAGTTCAGACATGTTGGAGAGACAAAGAAAGATATGGTACAATTCATCACCGCAGTGTAAATGGGACACTGCAGATTTTCTCAACAGAGAGGAGGGAGAACGAAACTCAATGAAGACCTGGCCTGACAAGAAACTGAATCCTGAGGTTGAGAGAAATGTTGTTGATGGATTGGAACAACCAGAGGATGGTGAAGCCAAGTTGACAGATGTGGGCTTTATGAGCAATGGTCCCATCACTGTCGAGATCCGTGATCCCATATCCTCAGAAAAGTTACAATTCTCTGGTTATATGTCTTCACAAGTTGGTGGTGTGAATAGCTTCATCCATGATAAATCCCCGGAAGGCATACCACTGTACTCCTTTAGCATGGACAGGCGGGCAGTAAAAATCCCCCCTACTGCTTCTGATTCTTTGCGAATGGATTCCCTTGGAATTGGTTCATCTTACAGACCTTGGATGGATCCATTAAATAAATCATTTAACTTGGCTAGTTCTGTCCCTGCACCTGAGCTGGTTTCAGGCTCATTCAGTATTGGTCATGGTTCTAAACAGTTCTATCGAGTAGTTCATGAACCGGAAAGCAGGGAAAATGATCAAACAGCGCATATTACTAGTAAGTTTCAAGAAGTAGGATCATCCGGCTCATCAAAAGGAAGTTCTTTTAGTATAGAAGATGCTTCTTCTCCAGCTGATGTTACGGGATTGCCATCCTTTGCAAGGACAACTTCAGATTCAGGTTGGAGACCTCATGGGGTGCTGGTTGCGCACTTGCAGGAACATCGTTCTGCCGTCAATGATATCGCAATCTCAAATGACCATAGTTTTTTTGTTAGTGCATCTGATGATTCAACTGTCAAGGTCTGGGATTCTAGAAAGCTGGAAAAGGACATCTCATTCAGATCAAGGTTAACTTATCTCCTCGAGGCAAGTCGAGCACTGTGCGTTGTTATGCTCCACAATTCTGCTCAAGTTGTTGTTGGAGCTTGTGATGGTATGTTGCATATGTTTTCTATTGAGCACATATCCAGAGGGCTTGGCAATGCTGTTGAGAAGTATTCTGACATAAAAAAGAAAGATATCAAGGAAGGTGCTGTGCTTAGCCTTTTGAACTATGCCACTGATACCAGCAGCAGCCAGACGGTTATGTATAGCACTCAAAATCATGGGATCCATCTGTGGGATATCAGAGAAAATTCAAATGCCTGGACATTAAAGGCTGTTCCTGAGGAAGGTTATATTTCATCATTGGTAATAGGCCCTTGCGGAAATTGGTTTCTGACAGGGTCTTCTAGGGGAGTGCTCACACTTTGGGACCTGAGATTTCTTATACCTGTAAACTCATGGCAGTATTCCTTAGTATGCCCCATAGAGAAGATGTGCCTCTTCGTTCCTCCTTCAAATGTTGCTGTATGCAGTAGTGCAAGACCCCTTGTTTATGTTGCTGCAGGTTGCAACGAAGTTGCTCTGTGGGATGCTGAGAATGGGAGCTGCCACCAGGTACATGACTATAGTTTCTGTGAGTGGCATAAGATAATTAACAGCAACAACAGTTTTCCTTAAGTGTTAAATTAACAAGTAAAACTAAATATGTTCTTGTAGAAGTAATGATAAAAAGGTGTAAAATAAAATAACAAGATTCTATACTGACATTTTGTTTTGGTCGAGGAAAATTTTGACTTGGAGGGTTAGTAATCATTGCAAGAGGTTAAGATGGTTTTATAATTTTCAATACTTTGTTGAAGTAGGATTTTATTTTGGTATGAATTGTTATTTCTCCCACTAAGGTTATCATTACCTCCAGGGGAAGTCTCTACACAAAAAATCTTTCTGAGTTAGACTCACGATGAGGGCGGAAAATTTTCACTTTATGGTTCGGATGCAATTTAATGAGAGTCATTAGGTAGGTTGATGCATTTTATGAATTCTTCGGGATGAAGTGATAGTTATTTGTTGCATATAGCCGCATCACAACACTTCTGATTTATCTATCCCTTATAACTTTGTTCACTTTATGTGGTTTCAACTTTTGCGTTAGGTACTAAGGGTGGCAAATTATGACAATGATGTGGAGATTTCTGATGCGCCTTGGGCCTTGTCCAGGCCATCTAATAAGCCCAATTTTAAGCAAGATATGAGGCGGAGTATTAATCCCAAGTATAGAGTTGATGAGCTGAACGAACCTCCTAACCGTCTTCCTGGTATTCGCTCAATGCTTCCATTACCAGGAGGGGATTTACTGACTGGAAGCACAGATCTGAAGATACGTCGATGGGACCATTGCAGGTTAGGCGAGATTCATTCTTTGTTTTTTTCCACCACCTGGTTTTATTCTATGGCAGTTGGTGATTAAATTGCATCTAATTCTTCATTGCTGTAGCCCGGACCGAAGTTACTGTGTTAGTGGACCAACTTTGAATGGAGTGGGAAATGACGATTTGTATGAAGTAAAATCAAGTCTCGGTGTGCAAGTTGTGCAGGTATGCAACATGTATCTAGGTTTTCCTTTTAGGCTAGATTTTTTGTGTTGTGCTTTTTTTCTTCCTTCAATTGCCTTTAATTCAGTAGGATGGGTTTCTGGAGGGTAGAACTTTCTTTTTGAAGTAGAAGTACATATCAGGGTTGGGATTTCTGTCTGGAGCTGGGTTTCCAATTGCTCTGTAAATTGAATCCAATAGTTTCTTAGATCATAATTGTGAGGATTAGTGAACATTTCATGCTTTATTTTCTTTCTTTCTGGCTCAATGGCTAGTTAAAATTTTACTTGCTGATATCCATTTACCTCTCCAGCTCTAGGTCTTAATTTTTCCTTTTCTCACTTTGCATCACTACAATCTTATTGTAAATTCAAAATAAGTGTTTTACTCTTTCATGAGAAAAATTCTCTTCAACTAGATTATCATTCGCGTGCTACCCCTAAAATTGTTTCTTCTAATTTCAGAGCAGTTTGAGTTTTTGAGTCATGTAAAGGTGTTGGCTGCATAGCTTCCTTGCTTTTGTTATAGGTGTCTGTATTTTTTTTAATCCGTTCTAGCTCATCAAAACTGGTTTACAATGCTAACATTGTCCTGCATTTCTTCCAAACAGGAGGCCAAAAGACGACATCAAACAAGTAAATTGACAGCAAAGACAGCTCTTGCAGGTGCTGCCAGAGACTCTGCTGGCTGTCACCGAGATTCTGTGCTCTCTCTGGCTTCTGTCAAGTTGAACCAGAGGCTTTTAATTTCAAGCAGTAGAGATGGTGCTATCAAGGTTTGGAAATAGATATTTAAGCATACAAGTGATTTAATGTACATATAATGTCAATGCTAGTGAAAATTGTATATAATGTACTAAGATTAAGGTTTTTTCCAAAGTTAAATTCTTACTGTGATGTTGAAATCTATCCCTAGCCAGTATATCTTCTTCTTTTTCCTTCTTTTAAATCAACTTTCACCACCCCTCTTGATTTGTACAGTTTGTAAGATCATAGGAATAGTATGTAAGAATTCATCTGCTACTGGCCCCTTCTTTTATGAAACAAAAATTAAGGGCCTTCTCGTTATTAAATTGAATATTTTTACTATTTCCAGAGAGTCTGACATCCATTATAGTCAGTATGAGATATTGATGTTAGTTCAATTAAACCATGCACGAGAATTTGTGTGCCACCTTTTCGGACAAATGTAGTACTTTCCATTGGGTCCATTACAATGGTAGTCTTTAAAGGAAATTTTCTACATCTCTTTTAACTCTTGCAGTTGAAAAAATACGTGACCACATCTGTGGTTGTGGTAACATTTTGTTTTTATGTTAATTCACCATTTAGCACTTGTGCAACACTCCTGACTGCTCTAGAGGCTCTCCAAATTTCATGTTGTACATTGTTCCATGATTCCACTGTCTTGAGACTCTTTGCCTTTTCAGTTGCATCATCTATTCCAGGGAAGGACTTTGACCCATAATCATTATGCTTTGATGGTGCGTATATCTGCAAAACAATGAAAATTTTAGTTTTGTCTGTCTTGTCTTGGGCATACTTTTGGATGTGAGATTCTAAGTTGGCTCTTTTTGTCTGTATTGCACATTTTCATGTTCCTAAAGTAGAAAACATCAAGAATGACTTGAATTAGGGATTTAGGTGTTGATCAAAGAAGAAACATACCAAATGCTTGTACCATGATCTACCCGAGAGTCCATCTCGGTCTGTAAAAGCTCGTTCTGCCATCATCAGTCTGTCATTGAGTTCTCTCACTCTTCGATGGTTTTTCTTCAATACTGACACCCAACCTCTACTATCTTGTATTGCCTACAGATTTAAACTTGTGTAAGTCGATTCAGAATAACATAGGGTTTCCCCATCTTGACTTGCAGAAGCTATTATCCTACCTTTTTCTCATTATTTATTCTGGTGGCCGCTTGGTTTAGCTCCTCTATTGATTTCATCAAGGGAATAAGATTTATGCCCTTGTCTGAGACTTCATCATCCAACTCTTTTGTGCTTTTCTGTTATATTGTAGACCCAATTCATATCATTAGTTGTTGTCATTAGCACATGAACTAACAGCTAGCTGTACACATGGTTTTCTATCAGTAAAGTATAGACATACCTGGAGCTCCTTTGCATAGGGTAGGTAATCAAAGGGCAAAAATTCATCATCTGCTAACCAAAGAGCTACCAAACCCCAGACACTAGCCACTGGTTTTAGAGGGGTCACAAATAAGAAAAGACATTCAAAGAACATAAGTAGTACGAATTGGAACAGCTGCTTGATTCATAATGAAAAGTTTGTATTACTTGCTGAATGTCTCTGAAACATGGGGTCACCAAACTTTTGCATCCAGACAAAGTCATCATACATTGAATGGTATACTGGGTACCCTGCAGATGATAATGCTCATCACTAAGGCGGACATAGAGATATCCATACTATTCATCCCAGAAAGGAAATTTTTCAAACATCTATAGAATTGACGCTTATAACAGAGCTATATTCTCTAACCAACTATACTGGGGAAGTTGATTATAGCTTATTAGGAAATGAACAGCATACCTTTTATATATTCTTATAGTTAAGTCTCTAATAGTTGTGAAGATGTCATAGGCCTGTATATATCATGTTTTTCATTCAACAAAATTTACTGACCAACTGCCTTTTCAGCAATGTTTCTGATAAATTTTGACTTTCCTCGCTTGCTTTCTGGATTTTGTTATGGATGATCTAGATATTTCTACGCAGCTAGATCTTTTATGCCACATACTTCACGTTTAGCTATAGCCTTGGATGATTGAGATCACCTAGATCATTTTATGTCAAATGATTCTTTTGTTCCTTTTTGCTCATTGATAGTGGCGTTTTAAGTTCTTTAATGGCATGTATACAGAGAACTGCTATTTGCAAGTGATATCTGATATGCACTATGATTGTTACCTTTGTCTCCGTAATGCAAGTCGGCTGATGGTATGCCAATATGTTGCACAAAGGCTGCATAATCTGATCCAGCGCCACCTAATCTCCCTATCTTCATATACATTGGGCAGATTAGTGAGCATTGATTATTTAGGTAATACACTTGCAAAGGTTATTTAATGAAAGGCATTTGTTTTACTGGTTGCCTCACTTCAGTACGTAAAAAGTATTGTACACTAGGGGTAGCATTATGCTTACCACTGGACTGCTGCTGGAATCAACCCATTGTTCAAAGATGGTTGGTGATGAATTATCTGGGTCTTGAATCTGTAGAAGTCAATAACAAATCTGATTTAGGTGAGTGATGAGTGCCAAAGATTTGCAATCTAAAGTCTTGTACATTTAATCACACATTTTTTATGTCATGTTTGATGTTTTTGAAGCTGCATACACCGGCTGCTGCTCTCAGTAGGTTAAGTATGTAATCCCTGTTTTGTTTTGCAAATTTGTTGCTTTATTGCTTATGCCTTCTGGTGACAGCATTGGGTGCCACATATTTAGATACCTGTTTAGTAGCCTTTTTGAGTACTTCATCGAGCTGAGGAGTTGCGGAGGCATGGAATCCTTCTCCATATACAGCAGAATCAACATTCAAGTAGGCAACTGCTCTTGAAGCTAGCATTTCTCTGTTGTCTTCTACCCACTCAGTTGATCCTATCTGCAAATAGTGGTCAGTTTATGTTCCCCTCATGCATGCCACACACAAGCAGAGAAAACATTTCAATACTCCTATTGTGCCATCACTTGGCATGTCGCACCTCAGGTGCTTTTCGAAATACTGAATGGGAGGATTACTTAAAGTTCACACATAGACACTGGTATGCAATCACACACAATGGAATAGAGAGGGGGAGAGATAAAGAGAGAGACCAGGCCATACTCCTCTGCATCCCAGTTGCACAATACAATTGTTCTTCTAGGTTTCCACCCCTTTCTCTGCAGCTTTTCTAGTCTTTGGGCAACCTACAATGCACGTAAGAAGTGGTATTAAGGTAACTCTTCAACTACCATGATTTTCCTGTCATTGTGATGTAGGCAGGTACTTGATGAGTTAGTGTATGAGCATGCTAACCTCTAGCAGTGCTGCAGTGCCACTGTTTGGATCTACAGCTCCAAATGTCCATGCATCCCGATGATTTCCCAGGAGGACGAACCTAGAATTAGTTGAAAGTGACAATCATCAAAACATGGTAAGCCATCAACTGTGTATGTCCAATATCTGTTATGATCCTATGCACAATTGACGATGTCTGGTGAAATCCAGTGATGTTGAACTTTAGCTGTCTTGTTTAGCAGAATACAATCGTTAGTTACTTTCATAAGTTTGCTTGCCTGTCAGGTTCTTCAACTCCTTGGATTACGCCTATAACATTTTGAATTGTTGATATGGTCTGTTTTCCCTAGGAATCCCACACAAAAGCCGAGTCATATGGGAGCATTGAGTTCCAGGACTGGGTTTAAGTTATTTAAATTAAATAATCCAGAATGAGGCATGACATTGTTTGAACTAGCACTTTTTTAGTACTTACTGTATAACTGAGATTCAGGACTCCTGGCCCTGGTCCAACCCTATAAATTGGACCATCCTTGCTTCCCTGCCAGTCTTCATTAGCCACTTGTCCACCAATTTCCCTCATGATTGTTTCGCCATCAGCTGCTGATATTGGCAGTGAAGGTATCAATGGAACATACCCACTCTTCTCTACTTCATCATCTGATATCCTCTCGCATCCTTGTGAACTTGGCCATCCAGGAGTGGTAGGATCACCAGCCCCATCATAAGTAGATCCCACCTGAACACCACTTGGTGGCATCCATTTCCCATCTGGAAAGCATCCTTCACCACTTCCGGCACCTCCATAATCCTTCCTATCAGTGTAGATTACTGCCCCTATAGCCCCTGCTTCATAGGCAATATGCACAATGTCTCCCCTATAAATTTTTCCATACCTTGCCAATACAACAGTACCTGATACATTTACCCCCATTTCTTTCAATGTCATATAGTCTTCCACTCGTCCGTAGTTGACATAAGTCACAGGTCCAACCACAGTACCAGACTTTGCATATCCATGAAAAGTAGGTAGAACCTCATTCGCCACATCTACATATGGATCACCTTCGTAAACCTCCTGACGGAGATCGAACATGATCGGTTGTTCTGAAGTTGGTTGTGTTAGTATCAGGGAGCGTTGGACAGGATATGTTAAGGATACATCATATGAGGTGATGCGAGTTTTGATGTTGTGGGAACTGAGAGTGGATAGAACATAATCCGCAGCTTCCGCATTGGCTTGTGTGCCAGCGACATGAGGCCGACGAGTGAGCATGTAGAGGTTGTGTGATATGGATGCATTATCAGATAGAGAGTTAGATATGTAAAGGGAGTGGTAGTATGATTTTGGAGGCCATGAAAAGAGTAAGAAGGTGATGGAAGTTGCTAAGACTAACAAAGTTGTCGTACCTAGTTTGAACATTTGAGTGCTTTACTTCCTTATTGGTGAGAGCTAGGGAGTATCTTCAGAGGTTTTGAATGAACTTGCAAGAAAAAAAACAGAGAAAAAGGTACAAACTATGGAGCTAGGGATGATTTGTGATGGAAACGTTGTATTCTATGTTTTGTCTACTTATTAAATAGGTGTCGGTTTACGTCTATTTAAGGCAGTATATTTAGATATATTATTTGGTGCAATTTGTCTTTATTGATATTTGATTGGGACCGTTTCCTACCTTTAGTTCTTTATCCATGAGGACTATTAGTTTTGGTTTTGGTGAGCAATAAATCTAATAGAAGGACATGGAAGGACGCGGGTCATCACTATGATCGAGGATGGTAAGTTTCTTTATTGGATGTCATATGCTGATGTTTTTCTCACTTATCTTAGTAGGCATCTTTGTAATATCCTGACCCTGAAGAAGGACTTTTTGGATATTACCTTATCATTTCAGTGGCTATTTTTGAGGTATATAGGGATGACAACTCAAAAAATATAGTAGTCGATTAAGTATCGTTGAGTTGAGTGTTGATCATTTATTTAATAATAAGAGAGAATAAGAGAAATCCTCAATTATATAGCCTATCTCCACGATTGGTGGTTTCATGAGAAAGTTCAGGATGCAATCAGATCTTGTAGTCTGAATCGTATCTTCTCCTTAAAAAATTTAATTGTTTGTTACTTCTTTCTAGGCATCCAGTTCATAGTTGATTCTTTTCCCAGATTTTTAGCCATTGGTAAATTACTAACTTGCATCTATTGTTTAATGCAGTACAGTGCTAGAAGACTTGTCATGTTCGGAAAATTAAGTATATCACAATCCTCCAATAAATTAGTCTTCTATTTCGAAGAGAGATAATTTCCCGACCCCGAGAGATCGGAAAGAAACATTATATACCGTATTCTTTAAAAGCATTATGCTATTGTATATTATTACTGCTAGCAGAATCTCCTTGATAACTTTTTGTCGATATCTGATTACCACACCGGATCGTCGCAGAGCCTAACTGACTAGACACGCACCAAACTTGACGATGTAATTGATAAATTTGGAGGGATGCTGTTTGGATTATCTGATCTGAGTCACGGACTAAATTTGGTTTTTCCACAATCCAATCTGATTCATACACAACTACTACTACTGATCGTTTTCTTTTTCTTTTCTTTTCATTTTATTCTATTTCCTTATCAATGATGGGAAAGAATGAAGAGAATTAGATCATGCCTTGGTATTTCTGGTAGTTGTCGAAGCAGATTTTCCCTATTTAGGGTTAACAAATACAAAAGGGATTGCTGGTGTTAATGATATAATTGTTCCTCCTCCCCTAGGATTTGAAAGGGAGGACTGATATTTTCTAGCTATTATTATTGGGTCGGGTTCAAGCGGGACTTTTTATATATAAAGTCCGAGCCTTTAAAAATGATCAATTGAGCCATCAATCCAGTTTTGGGTTATGGGTTGGATGGTTAGAGGAAGGATCCGAAACAGTCATTTTCTCACATAATTACCAAATTTTCCAAGAAGGGATCGGGCCTAGCTAGCTAATAAAACATGGTCAAGTTGTGATTAAGAAAACCTAATCACAGTACTTATTTAATCTCTAATTATTTGATGGCTCTGATCTTATATGGTAGGTAACAACCCCATTGAAAGACAAGCGATCAGATGGCTAAAGTGTCATGCGTGCAAAACCCACTATCCTCCTCCAGTGGAATATATTCATTTGCAGACGCAAACACAACAAGAGAAAACAAAGCAAATGCCTGGCCAAGGTAACACGTGTCTCATCCCATAACATTAAAAATAATTTCTTATGGTATTTTCTGTGTTTGCAGTATTCTTATTTAAGTATTGTTGGACAACCATTTTTTAGACTCAAATTTAGTTTTAAGGCATTACCTGTTGTATTAGAATCGCATCCTTAGCTTGTCCTGGAAAATAAAAACAAACAAAAGAAAACTAGTCGCCGACTCAGAAATTGATTGAAATAGTTACTAAATAAAAGAAAAGAAAAATGAAAGCTTACGGGCAGTACAAACAACAAGAACCAAAAAGAAATTATGTTTTGAATCTTTTGATTTGATTATTGATACATGTATATATAAACCAAAAAGTGCACGCTCTTGTGATGAGTTGTGGCCTAGATTGTTTGCTTCTTCTCCTCTTTCTCTACATGGATGTTAGTGGAAGCACCCACCCGTGACCTCTCACTATTCTCTCATTCAACATCACTTTCCACCCAAAATATAAAACCAAAGTACTAAGACTAAGACAAGTTTGTGTTGTAACTTATATATATACCACATAGCATTAGCATTATATCATATGACATCTCTCCTTCAATCCACATTACATTTACAACAATGTCAAATTCTCACCACATTCTCTACATTTTCCCTCTTCTTGTTCTTCTTCTGCTATTAAAGTCGGGGCAAACAGTACATTGCCATACCAAAGGAATTAGACCAAGAAAATCATCACCACCATGGAACAACTTACCAAATGTGACGAGAACCCAATTCTCAGAACAACAATTCTTGAAATGGGTCAATTTTGTTGGCAGCCTAAGACATTCTGTTTTCAAATCAGCAAAAAACAAGCTCTTCCCTTCTTTTACTCTCACTGTCTCTAAAAATCCATCAGCTGGTGACTTCACTTCAATTCAAGATGCCATTGATTCCCTTCCGTTCATAAATTTGATCAGAGTTGTCATCAAAGTCCATGCAGGAGTTTACACGTGAGCATTTGATTCTTCTGCCAAACTGGATTCTATAATTTGTTTGCATTCACTTGCATTTCATCTGTTCTGCATTTTGTTTTTTCCTGTGTCTTTTTCCTTTCTAGCAAATCTCTCCAGCCATTTTTGTTTGACTAGTAGATACTTGTTCTGCTTTTCTTGCAACTTGGGTCTAAGATTTTCTTGAATTCCATACAATTGAAACAACAAGAAATGTTTTTTTTTTCTGCAGAGAGAAAGTAAACATTCCTCAATTAAAATCCTTCATAACCATAGAAGGAGCAGGAGCAGATGTAACAATTGTTCAATGGGGAGACACAGCTCAAACACCAGGACCAAGAGGACAACCCATGGGAACCTACAATTCTGCAACTTTTGCTGTCAATTCCCTTTACTTCATTGCCAAGAACATCACTTTTAAAGTAATTATCAACTACATGTTCTTTCTTAGTAATTATGCAAAGAAATAAAAAATAAATCAAAATTTGTGGAGTAATGCAGAACACAACACCAGTTCCAGCACCAGGAGCCATGGGGAAGCAAGCAGTGGCATTTAGGATATCAGGAGATACAGCAAGTTTCTTCGGTTGTAGATTCTTGGGTGCACAGGACACTTTGTACGATCATCTGGGTAGGCATTATTACAAAGATTGTTACATTGAAGGCTCTGTTGATTTCATCTTTGGCAATGGCCTCTCCCTTTTTGAGGTAATTACCTCCCCCATTTACTAACACATTCAAGTTGCGCTCATTGCACACACATAGTTCACCATTCTGATCGGTTGAAATATATAATTTTATTTTGAATCAATACAAATTGACTCCGTTAAATGTTGATTTGTATTATTAACTATGTGGTGACTAATGCAGAGGTGCCATGTGCATGCGATAGCACAAAACGCAGGAGCACTAACAGCGCAAGGGAGGGGCAGCCTATTGGAGGACACAGGGTTTTCATTTGTGAACTGTAAGGTCACGGGGTCTGGTGCTCTATACCTTGGACGGGCTTGGGGTCCCTTCTCTAGGGTCATCTTCGCCTACACTTATATGGACAACATCATCCTACCTAAGGGATGGTACAACTGGGGTGACCCTAACCGTGAAATGTAAGTATCCCTCACTCTCTTATTTTCGTAATTCTAACTTAGTAATCAATTCAAAACATCATACTTAGGTATCTTCTTTACCACTTAGCTGCTTAGTGAAAATTTACTCTGTTTTTTCCTCAAGGAACTTAGTACGAATATAATTAGTTCTAACCTGACAATTTGTAAGAGTATATGGGTATAGTTTTTCTTTTAAAAGGTTTTTGTTTCCCTTAAAATTAAAATTGACTTAAAACATTAGTGGAGATGGCGGTACCATTCCCTGCCTGCCCCCATAACACCTATTCTTCCCTCTAATCATAAACTCAAAAAAAAAGTAACCATACATGAACAACACAGCTTTTTCTTAAGTTATGGACTGTCCACAAAAATCATGAACACAACTCATCCAAAAATCAAGCACTCACCACACAAAACGACAACAATTTGCCGGCCAAGTCCAAGCCTACAATATGGCATTACCATCTCCTACTCTACCATTTCCTTTCAAAAACCTACGTGTAATGCACCTCACACCACAGAATGACAGAAACAGAATTAAATAAATAACCTCAATTCTAAGGCCTAGCCTACTTAACTGTATTTTTGGTTTTACATGGTGTGCGCACCTACCTAATCCCATCTTGAGTTAAATTTCCCTTTTCAGTCTCTTTGCTTTTTCGAAAGTGTCACATTGAACCTTCTAATTACGTTTGTAACACATTAAATACTTTTGCTCTCATTTCGATAACACTACTAGTCTTTCTTGTTGACGATGTGTCAGGATCCAATCATAAAAACTTGACATATCAGCAAAAACAATATTTTTTTTATATTCCACGGTAGCAGACACGCTGGATTTTCCTTTTTTTCTTGTGTAATTTAATAATTGATTAAAGTGAGGATGATGGAAATGGCATTGCAGGACTGTGTTCTATGGGCAGTACAAATGCACAGGAGCAGGAGCTAGCTTTGCAGGGAGAGTGTCATGGTCAAGAGAACTTACTGATGAAGAAGCTAAACCTTTCATTTCACTTACCTTCATTGATGGCTCTGAATGGATCAAATTATAATTTATAATAATAAATTTAATCCAATTTAACTAATGTACATGTATACATACCCTCTTCATTGTCCTAATAATTAAATTCTCTTCAAAACCAATAAGTATTACTCTTTGGTTTTGTTTCACTATTTTCCTTATTTTGTTTCTCTTTTTTTGTTGATAAATCCTGGGTCGGGTCGGGTCATGGTCATGGTAGTGATTTATGGGGTGAGTGAGGACCGGGCTCTTCTATTCCCATGTGAGCCCAGTATTTGCAGACTAAAAGCCCAGAAGAAATCAGCACCACACTTTTATTTTTATATAGAACAGAACCTCAGATTTCAATGAATCCCACTGTTTGATTTATTTTTCTTCTTAAAAGTGAAGAATAAAAACTTTACATGGGAGTAAATATACCTCTATTTGAGAAGAAGCAAAATAAATTACTAAATGAAAACACAAATAATGTAAAAAATAAATAAAAAGAAAGACATGGGCTGGAGAACTATGTGGACAATCAAAAGGCCCATCTAGCCCAACACAGGTTTAGGCCTTTAGTCCCACGAGGGAAACTATTGAATTAAATTAACAGTAGGATATTAACATGTTTTGTTTAGCCTCGTTGTTATTTCTCTGTGTCATCTCACACCTGTTCTTACTGAGTAGTGGCTAGAGAAACTAGAAACCCAAGAAGACACAAGAATTCAAAAGTCATGTTAATTAAATAAGTGCTATTTTAGTTTTCATGCTTGCATGTATAAGACTAGACTGAAAATCAAATTATAAATAACCCTATCTAATGTGAGAAAATACATTCATTTTGAACTCCAATAATAGTTAAATGAGAATAATTTTATTATTTTTCGTACTCAAAAGAAAAACCTCTCCGTATTGAAAAAATGAGCATCCTCCAAAGCTAGTAAGGAATGAAGATAACAACAATTTCTCTCTTTTGAGTTTTGAGCATACAATTTTTTTTCCGGAAGAATAATAATCGTTTTTTAGCTTGCTTCTCATTTTTTTCCTCCTTAAGTGGCCTCAGTTCTCTCGGAGTCAAAAGCGTAGGAGAGGTTTTCAATTTAAAGCCAATTCCTTAGTTGAATAAAGGGTTACCTCAAACTCTTATATTCTAAAACGAATGAAAGAAAGCTTTGTTATCTTTTAGGATTCTCTTGTACGACTCAAATTTTGAGTATTGGAATATCAGATGATTTTGAAGAGAAAAAAAACAAAAATAACTTTTACTCCTCGACAAGTAGAAAGTCTTAGTTTTAACTTTTTCACTTCATTGGTTCAACAATACCCTAAAATAAGGTCAAGTTAGCTGACCCAATTCAAACATAAGTGTAGATAGATGAGGCTGGAAAATGCGATGGACACGAATAAAAGGACAATTGGAAGCAGAAAGTCTGAGAAAACTATGCCACATCCATCCAAAATATCTGCCCCGCCTCAAATGAATACCACACCATATCTACACGGACCTCTTTGCTTACTAAAAATAAAATACTATAAGAAAGAAAGCATGTGCACAAAACTCCCTCCCTTCAATTATTTCAATTTGAATTCAAGAAATTCCACACATCAATCCATTTCCCTTCCCTTGCCCGGCCCCTGCTTCTTCCGAGCTCAAATTTCAAAATCGGACATTTTTTACTTCTCAATCTTCGGATACAAGACTAATCTCATTTTTTAAATTATCGATCTTAAACAATAACTACACGATCTCTACATTTGCATTTTAATTGAAGAGAAAGGAAATGAAAAGGCCATAGTTATAATTTAATCACAATGGAATTATAGAAATTCTAAAAAGCAAGATCAATGAATTCTGCACATAATTCTCAATTACCATTACCATTACCATTACCATTTGTCATTCTCTAAAGAAACCAACTTTACCATCTCTTCTGCAACAAATTCCTTTCTGGTTGATCCCTACCAAAATCAGTGGATCTATCAAGCTTCCCCATCACAGCATTCTTGAAACTAATGGCTTCTTGAATCTGCGAGCAAGACCTCTGCATTCTAACCCCACTCAAACTATTTCTCGACTCTATCAGCTCATTCAACGACAGTTTCTTCTTCGGCCCAGGTTCCGGCCTCTGCTTCGGGGCGCTATACGATCTCAGTTTCGCCTTGAAAGATTTCGTATTCGCCATGTAATTCGGAAAATTCCCATAATTTCTGAAGAAACTATCCGCGCACACACTCTTAGCAGGCGTAGGTGGAGCAATATTATTATGATTTGCCCCAACAGAATTGACGATTCGTGGAGTGCTATGCGCTGTGGAGAATCTGCATTCCTCGCCGGTTAAACCCCAATCCCAATCCTGAACATTTCGGGTGTGGGTGTCAGGAATCGATAGGCGAGGTGGAATTCTTGATGAAGCAAGTGGAGAAGCGAGTGTTTGATAAAATGGGTCGTCGCTGAAATCTGAAGTAGAGGTGTTGGTCCGGCGAGATCTTGATTTAGGCCTACTACTACTGCTCCCGCCGCCGCCGCCGGTATCAACCTCCACAATTTTGGGACTTTCCTCAATGTTCTTGATAATTACTGTGCTGTCCAAAGAAGCCGACAGTCTTCTGCTGTGAATTGAAGAAGCTGTTGCTTCACTTCTTGTTTCATCAAATCTCTCCTGTAAGAGAGAAATTAATTGCAGTGAGGCCAAAAAATTGAAGACCCGGATACAAATTCTTGACAGGAACAATAAAGTTTGTGTCTTTTACCATAGATTTTCTTGCTCCAATGAGATTTCGAGCTCTCTGCGACCGAACAGTGGCTTGTGCTCTAATTAGTGCTTGCATACAGTGCAGAGTTGCGGTTGCTTGTTTCCTCACTAAAAATCCTCTAACATGAGCTTGCAATTTCACCAGTCCTTTTAGTGCTCTTAGTGCTTTTCTTGCCTGTTTTCAACATCAAATTCGATGAAAATTTGAATCTTTACAAGAATTTCAAGAACAGAGGAAGTAAAAAAAACAGAAGCTTTTTTAACAGAAATGAGAAACCCACTCTCGAATTTCATGTCTTTTCACAATTTCAAGGTCAAATTAATTGAATCAGTTAAAAAAATCATAAAAGATGCGAAATTTGCATAAAAAAAGGGTCTAAAATTGACAACTCACCAAGTAGCCTCTAAATACAGTTTGAATCCTCACAGCTGCCCATCTCTCTTGCCCACCACCAAACATGGTGCCTCTGCCATGACTAGTGAGCCTAACCACTGCTACGGCAGCTTGAGCTGCAGCAACCGCAGCATCTGCCGCCGCGGCTGTGGCCGCGGCCACTGCTATAGCATGTTTGCTCTGCTCATTCTCTGTTTCATTATAGTAAGACCTTAACCAAGCAGCCTCCGCCGGAGATATGTTTGGTGGAATTGTTGCCGGGTTGTGACATAACCCAGATGATGAATCCCTGCCGGAATGCCCAACACTTGCCGGTTTCTGCTCTTTCCGGTCAGAATTTTCTTTGTTGCTACTACCCTTTATGCCAAACAAACCCTTAAGCCATCTTGTAGCTCTTCCCATAACTTTTTTGTTTGTTTGTTTTCCTTTCTTGGGTCCGTTTCTAGAGGAAAAAGGGTTTATCTTTGGTTTAGTACCATTGGATGGAGAAGAACTGTGAATAAATTGAAAGAATTTTCAGGTGGTTTAGATGGAGATGATGATGCAGAGCAGAGCAGAGAAAGAGCAGAGACTATGTAGTGATTTTTTTTCTAAATTCTTTAGGGAAAAAAGCGGCAAGATTTGAAAAAGAAATGTGGAGAATAAAGGTAATAGAGAGAGATTATTGAAAATGAGAGGACCAAAAATATACTGGGGATAACGCTAACAGCTTAGCAGGCTAAATGGTGAAAAAAACTGCATTACATGACAAAAACATGTTGCTGGACACATGCAGAGGTTATGGGCCTCTTTTTAGCTATTAAAATGATAAAAAAACTTTTATAATTACTCTAATAAGTGAAACTCATCGGTTAAAAAGTTGGTAGAAATTGATAACGGTTTAACCTAAATATTTTTGTAAAAGTTACTATTGATGATCAAAATGCCAAAACATCTCTAAATAAACGATTTATGGATAGTAACAAGTGTTCGACACTTTAATTTTTTAAGGTGTAAGTTGTTGATTTCAATCCATATAGTAGATAATTATTTACCATTAACTTTTTACTTTTTAAAGTGATGACAAAGAAAAGGTTAAGTTTTGGTCCTAGAATCAGATTCTTAGAAGAAAGGGAAAAGAAAAGGGAGACAACAGAAAAAAAGAAGGTGAGGTGAGTGGAAAAACGTTAGGATTTTACTTGTTTCGATGAGGAAAACCAGGACAACTTTTTCATTAAATGGGAAAATAAAGACTCTAAAAACAGAAAAATGGTAAATGGAAGTAAAAGGGAGATTACTTTGTGGAGCAACGTGTCTTGAGAAAGAAAGATGCCTCATGGTCCGCAGTTTCTGACAATCTCGTGAAGCCTTTGCTGCATTTGCATCTCTTTTGTTTATTTTTCTTCTCCTCTTAGATTTTTAAACACCCATCATTCGATTCATTATAAGCTCTGCCTTCTTAATCCATTTAGTAATAATAGGTCGCTTTTGGCATAGGGGGCCTCGATGAGAGACCCGCACGACGGGCTATTAGTTTAGTGGCAGTACGAGCCCTTCATAATTGCATGGTTGTGCATATGGGTTCTCAGACTCATCCAGGCCTGACCTTGAGATGTAAATCATCTAGGGCATATTAGCATGACGTACTTTTCCTGTTCAAATCGGAGTTTGAAACCATTATGATAAGCATTATCATAGCACAATTTATCCTTGAAACCAAAAACAAACCAAAAATGTTATAAACGTCAAATTCTACATGATCAAATAAAAAAAAATGAGTTCTTGTTTTTTCGGCTGACACACCACTAATTTCCACCTTATACCCAGATTATTGAACCGGTGACCTGACCTGGTAGGCTAGAGAACCATCCATTCCAACCACTAATTTCCACCTTATACCCAGATTATTGAACCGGTACCCTCTGCATTGTCCTGCAACCCTTTCTCCTCTCTTCTTTTGGGGTTTGTTCCGTTCGGAAAGATCTTTCGATAGGGTTGGTTAATTGGTTGCAGTAGTGACAAATAATTTGCAGTGATGAATTTATTTTCTTGATAATTCTTTTTCACTGTCCTCTCTCTTAATTGTTCTTTCGATTATTTGTACGTACCTAACTCAAACTCATCTCTTGTCAATTTATTTTAGCTGCCATCTCCTCTGCAACTCTGATAACATAACCTACCGATGATGAAAAAAGCAAATGTCTCTTTCTCCCCAACTTTCCAGTACTCCTCAGTCCTTACTGCTTATTTTGTATATATAATTTTCTCTTTATTTAAATTGACCACGTCGATCCATAATAGTATCGAAGATTGGAGGGACGGAGAGAACCGTCGAAATAATTAACTGTGGGGGTATGGGAAAGGAAGCAGAGAAGATCGAAGATGAGGTCACAAAAGTGGGGATGTACTTACGTAGAGAATGAATTAGAAGGTTCACAAAATGGTGGGGGCTGTCATCATCATCATCATCACTTGGCCTTCATGTGTTGGGCATGGGACATTTGCTTGGATCCATCATTACACAGCAATTGGTTGGTGGAGGGATTCCATAAAAATGATTTGATAATTTCAAGTTTTCACTTAATTTTTGCATCGATTTGGGTCATACAGTCGAGAAAATAATATATTATTCATAATTTTTCATCTCAATGTGTTTATAAGGACATCTAACCGATAAAATTATGTTATATTTTTAATGTATATGGTTTCATGTAAAGGAATCCTCGATGATTAGAGGGCATGTTTTCTTGTTGGTCCCGTCAATGATCAATCAATCCACTGCCATAACAAAAAATTCATTTCTCTTTCTCCTAGAACTGTAAAAGCTCATTTTTTGGTAATTTGGGCCTGTTGGGACAGAAGTCTAATTGATGGGTTGTCACTTAAGGACTAAGTATAGCCCAGCTACATATATATAAGGACCCTAGGCCTATTATCTATGATCTGTCAAGATCTGTTTTGGATCTTGCAGAAGAAGCCTATTGGTACTAGTAGAGTACCAATACCATAAAGGGGAAAAGAAAACAGAAAAAGACATACAAAGATGTACTACTGCGTAATTTGCTTTGATTATAGACTGCCATGTAACAGTTTTTCTAATAGAAACCTAAGAATAAGATGGTGGTACACTTGCCTTTCTACCCAGGTAATGAAAACCATTAATCTTCCTTTAGTGTGAATTATTCAGGACTTAAGAATCAGTTGTCATGCGAGATGAGTATTTCGCTCAAATTTTTTTTTTCGTGCGACACTTAAGTTGTTAGGTTTTATTACATACATTCAGTGTACCTACAACATCATACGCTCAACATATAATATTACAACAGTATTATATTTATTTTTTTATAAGCTACTACAGTATAAATATAATTAAAAAATATATATATACATAACTTTTTTTTGTTATTATAAAGATGCTAAGTGATTTTTTTATTTTTAATTACAAATTATATGATGTTATTTTTGGCTTCTCAGAATGACATGTCAGCATCGTTCACACAGTCCTGCCGCCCTGAGTATCATAATGATTCTACATAGAAAAAAGAATTATCATAGTGATGAGGTTCAGTTTTGGTGTGGTTGAGACTTTGCCGTGTTTCAGTGGGCCTTCGGTCCAGTAGATTAGTTGGTTGCTAGCATAATGAGGAATTGGCCCAATTGTCCAAGATCCACCAAAAAAGCCCATATAAATGTTTGCACGCTTCACATAATTGAAAGGAATATATATCTGAATGCGGAGCTGGGCTTGAGGAAGTGGACCTCGAGCCCAACGTAATCCTTTTTCAAAAGAGCAAAGAGAATCCTTATAGATATTTCATGCGATTAGCTTTTTTATAGTATAAAGAGAGGGCTAGCTAGTGTAATTATTATGACTTTATTTTTGTGGACATTAGGACATATATAAGTATCTATACAAATCAATATTATTTGAACCATAACTTCCATGGAATAAAATACACGAATATGCATGTCTTATGTTCCCTTCACGTAAGTACCATTTTCCAAGATATAAATTAACCGACATCACTACATATGTAGAGTGGACCTACGTGTCGCCTTTTAGGGGTTAGAAAATTATGGGTCACGAGCTCATTGAAAATGCTAACTACAATTTATATAAAAAAGAAATATTGATCGAGAGGGGAAACCATGTGTGAAAAAGATTAGCTCCTCCAAAGGGGAACACTATACATCCATGCCCATTGGAAAAATAAAAGAGTATAACAAAAACCCTAGTCATGCAAATTGCTATACATATACTTTTTTTTCTTTCTTCCTAATTATTAGTCGTATTACTGGTTATGTTTCCTACTAATTCTTTCTCTTAAAATTGACCAATCAAAAAAAAAGAAGGTCCCGAGTTAAATTTTAAAAAAGAAAATTAGTGAGATATGGAAAAAATAAAAAGTTATCTAGATAATATATATATATATATATATATATATATATATATATATATATATATATATATATATATTATGCAACTTGGTGTTTCTAGTAAGGTGGACAAGAGGCTATAGCAGCACCCCACCTAGCTATGCCCTAAAACAGTAATGACCCTAAAACTCTAAGGCGAGAGACAGCTATGATGGAGTGGTTTGAGTGATGATGGCCCCGTTTGGATGTTCGAAGTTTGAACTTTGAAAGAATGACAAGAAAAATATATTATGAAATGTAAGGGAATTAAATAAATTTTTGAGATAAGGAGACAAGAAGGAGGGAGACAGAGATGAATTTGAATTGGAATGGAATGGGTGGATTTGATTCAAAAAGAGTTGCCATGTGAGAAGCATTATACACTAGAATTATGTTGTCTTTAACTAATTTAATTTTCTTTAAATATATATATATAGAGACAGTTAGATAGATAATACTCTAAATCAATTTACGATAGTATAAGAATAATCGTGTTTATACCAGATTGATCTATAAAGTGATAAAATATATTCGTAACATGTAATTATTTTAAACACATATAGATCGAATTATTTGGAAAAAATCGTTAGTATTTTAATTAAAATATAAAAGTATTGAACCATTTACAAAAACGACATGTTATAATGACAGACATAATCAGTCCCTCGTTTATATATTCTAATTAATAATACTATATGTAGATGACAATGTATAGGAATGGCAGGCATGACCCCCTCGTTTCTTCGATGAGGCAAGTGTGGGGACTTTTTTTGTGTGGATAGATCCAATCTAGCTAGCTTAGCGATGATATAGATGAGAGTTGCTTGCTTGCTTATTCTAGTCGCAACGAGTCCTAGAATATCTTTTAGGGGAATATGATTTTTATGTGCATTGGTAGTATACATTTACACACTATACTACTACTAACTTAGTGGTTATGGTTACAAGTCCCAATGTGAATATTCTTCTCTTTTGTTGATGATAGAGAATGGGGTTTTATAATGTAATTAACCTAAAACATAAAAATGTGCTAGCCTAGCTATATGCAAATGACTTTGTGAAAGAGAATGGCTTTTTATTTGGTAGTGCATGAAATTTTAGTTTAGGAGGGACTCTTATCTCTTAAGTTTGCAATGAATTCGATAAACGATTAATGATTTTCTATTGAATTATCTCGAATCAATACACACAACATGTACAAGGTTTATTGTAGTTCAAAAATGATGTCCACTCCACGAGTAGGACATATGTAGGTAGGTATCGCGTAGTAACCAAAATGGAGAATGGAGAATGGAGAATGGAGAATGGAGAATGGAGAATGGCTCCATCTCCATATAATTCGATGCTCATTCCTCATGCAATTTAAATTTGTTTTCCCCACTAGAACACAAAGTATCCAGTGGCAGTTTGTTGGCATTATTGGAGGAATTGTCATACGTATTAATTGCCATACAAAAGTAGCCTATCTATCAAGCCACAATTTGGTTGGGCCGGCACTGCAGTCTGCAGGGCCTGGCTCCTGCTTTTTCGAGCATGACGAGCCGCAGAGAACGATTCTTCTATAAAATAAATACAAAGTACATTAATAAAACCCTAAAAATATCACTTATCCCTGTGCTTTTAAATATTGCAATTTCAATTTAATTTTTTACCATCTATATGTGGACTAAAAAATTATAAAAGTGTAAAAAAAATTGTGGAGAATTTTTTTTTTAAAAAAACTGTAGGGCACACAGTAAGAAGAAAACTGAAAAATGAAAAAAAATATCAAACTAATTTTATGTTGTTATATTTTTCATAATTTTTTCCATTTTATCTCTCCCGTTCACTCAATTCAGCAAGACGGATGTTGGAAAATTTTCAATTTCGCATGTTCATCAAAAGACTAATTTTGCGGTTGATTCTCTATATTTATTCTTTTGCTTTGTATATCTTACTGAAACTTCGTATAGTATTAAATGTTGACTAATTCATGGTGTAATTAGGATTTCGTCTACTATTTCGTATAAAAAAAAGAACTTTTTAAATCTCTCTCTGGATGAATCCTTATAATTGTTGATATATATGGAGTATAGTGTAGCTCTAGCTAAAGTTGGGGCAACACTAGATAATGTTGGAGGAAGGGGAGGGATAAGTAAATACAGGGTCGGTCCATTGACACGTTCAATTTCCAAGTTGAAAGAAAGAGAGAGAAAACAAATATCAACCCCTGTTATGTTTAATTACTTCAACTGCCCAACCCTGTATTATGCATCTTTCCACAATCTTTTTTTCAAATGTTGTCCCTGTTACTATGGGTCTGCATTTTCTGGAACTTCTGAGACTTGGCCAAATAATGTGATCACAAAGGTGTCTTCTTGTGTATGGTTTAAACTAGCCAAGGGGTTTATCAGGTTTGCTCCTCACTATTTTTTATGAAAATGGTAAGTGAGGGGACTTAAACTAAATACATATAACCTGTCTTGTACAGGAAATAACATTGAATAATACAAAATTCAAGCTATAACCTGCCGATAATATGAACAAATTTAATTATTCAAACTTACTGTTAAGGCTTACCCCACAGTAGTGTATTGTCTGACAAATCGAGATGGTGTTTTGGACTTTGTTGGGTCTTTTTTTAGGCCTGAATTTCAACGGGCGTATGTGTATCAACTTACACAGTTATGTTAAAAGACATAAAGTTCAGGCTGTGAAAATAGTGCCATTGCTAATCAAAGAGAGAAAGGGGAGATGAATCTTCTGTTCATTTGCATACAATTATCCGGTGCACACTATTAGCACTCATGTGGAGTTTATATAAAGTGTTAAAAGTGCACAGGAGAAGACAACAATTTCTTTCATATAGATTAGATCAAAAACAAAAAGAAGTACTGAAATTCTTGGTATATAAAAACCGGACAATTAATTTTCTTTTTTTACTATAGGTAAAAATTATCGTGTCAAACCGTAGCAAGCAGTGAGATGGCTAGTGGGAAATAATGGATGGCAGGATGGTAACACTTCCCCTCGTGCGCCTACTGCAAATTATAAAGAGAGCTTTCTTGATGCTTTAAATGCAGACAAGAACAAGACCTCTTTTTTGGTTTTTTGCTGTGTCAATTAAGTTTCTGCGATCGATAGACTGATTGGCGTTTCCTCTCTGCTGGAAGAGAGCCGATCTTTATTTTCCATTATTTGCTCATTTCATTATCCATATATATATGCACCTGAAGATCAGCTGTGTTCTTGTTTCGTCTGCCCTAGGCTATACAATCATGAATTCTAGATTTTCAATATCCATTTTAATTTGTTGCTGTTGTTATGTGGTGCATGTATTTGTGCTTTTAGCTCAAAACTCAATCATATGATTTGATAGCTTTCTTATCATTTGGGGTTATATATTATAGCCGTTCTTTTCACTACTATTTAATATTTAGATTTCTGTATTTTTTGGCTGCCATATAATTTTTCTGTTAATTTAAGAAAATAAGAATTGTACCCAAAAAAAAATTAATAAAAAAAGTTGTTACAAACATACCATTTCTAACGAGAATGTAACTCATTGGTTATTTGTTGATGGTAAAATATCAATCCACTTATAAAAAAACAAAATGACAACTCTCGATTTATAAACTTTCGTTGATTTATAAAACTCAATTCAGTCCTGAAATTTGTTGAGTCAGTTTAGTTATAAAAATGATGAATGAATCTTATTTAATGAGTAAGGATTTCAAATTAAGAATTTTTGTTTTTGGCTCCGCTGCTGCTAGAATAATCATCAATCTCCATCGTACGAAATTTAAAAAAAGAGAGTTGATGATGAAATCTCAGATTCATTTGTTTTCGATTGTGGTACAAATTGATGGAATTCGAAACTTCCGTTTTTGTTGTAATCAAAAGTACTGAAGTTATGATAAATATAGTTGTAGTTCCCATACCCTCTACACTAGGCTGTTCTAATATCTTGGGAAATTGCAATCACTGTCATTGCCGACCCAGAAACGTACGATGGCGATTTTATTTTTATCTCGAACAGTAGTAATTAAAGGGAGAAAGATAAAAGGGAAAACCGTGACCTTGCAATGTGCATCGCATCCTCCCCACCAAATTGGATAATGATTTTTATCTTGCAACATGATTTTTCTCCATAGTCCACATCCCGTTATATGTGATTGTGATGTAGCGCATGCATGTAAGAATCGCGGCGTTGGAACAAAACAATTTGAAGATAATGACTTTTGCTCCCTTTTTTCCTTGAATTTTAATTTAATTTCATAACTTTTGGAAACTTGGACTTTTTGGCCCAACCTAGCAACAAATGGAGTGTGACATGAATATAAAGAACTATTTTAGAAGAAAAATCTCAACCAAGTAAGTCAAATTTAACTCAAATCAATCAAAGCCTAAGTCAATTTATTCAAGTACTTAGTTTCGTTGGATCAAGCTTTCACAAATGATTAGCTATTCACACCAGACTCATTAAGATAATTAAACGGCTGCATTGTCGAACTTTTAATAAGGTATATTTTATCCATCTATATTAATTATTATGGAATGAATGCCAACATAAATAATGGGCTAGCTAGGTTTTCTTAGACAATTAAAGAGAAACAACATTTCTCCTTTTCCCCCTTCATTTCGTCAATGCAAGTCCCATCTCTCGCATTCCAAAAAATCAATAATTCACAAATGAACTAAAATACCAAATTAAAGAAATTACAAAATCTGACAAATAGTAGAAGATATAGAAAAGCACCCAAAAAAAACACACACTATTCCTTTTTCTTACGTCACAATAATGCGTATTAACCGATGCTTTTCTTCATCTTCTTCTTTATCATCATCAACAACCTTACCTCCCTCTATTTCTAATAATGGTAATCCTTTTACTCCATCGTCACCACCATATTCACACCCTGCGTACGTTAGCACCTGTGCCCGTTTCGCTTGCAAATCCCAGTCCGTGGTGCCCACCACATACAACATCATCCCAGCACAGCAAACCTGGGCCGCTAAAAGCCCAACCCAAAGCCCACAAAACCCCACCCCGGCCCACAAACCAAGCCCAATCGCCACTGGCATCCCGACCAGATAGAATGCGCTAAGGTTCACGTTAGCTGCCGTGGAGGGGCGCGCGCTCCCTCTCAGGACCCCACAGCCCACGGTTTGCGGGCAGTTACCCAGCTCACACAGCCCCAAGATCGGCATAGCAGCAGATGTCAGCCGTAGGACCTCCGCATCACCCGTGAACATCCGGCCCCACACATTCCTCATCGTGGATGCGAACATCGACGCTGATAGGCCCATCATCCCCGCAACCAACACCGCCACCACAGCAGATAATCTGGCTCGACTCGGCCGGTTCGCCCCGAGCTCGTTCCCGACCCGAGTCGACACGGCAAAACCGAGCGAGCTCGGGAAGATGTAAATCAGCGACGTCGTTTGGATCAAAACGCCCATTGACGCCACCGTCGATTTCGGGTTCGCCAAAACGCCGCACAAGATGATCATTATCTCATACCACCACCACTCCAAACAGACGGAAACACAGCTCGGCGCGGCAAGCTGAATCAGCGGCTTCCATCCGGTTAAGCATTCTCGGCTCGGCTTAATCCAGGTAGGCTTGTGGAGACCGTAACTCCAAGTGTACAGAATCAAAAAGATCAAAACGGCGAAATTAGAAGCGGAAGCGGCGGCGGCGACGCCGGGTACGCCGAATTGATAACGGCTGACTAGTAAGTAATTGAAAGGTAAATGGAGGAAAGTTCCGGCGAGGGATGCTAACGTGAGCGGGTGGGTGATGCCTTGGGCGCGAAGGTAAATGCGGATTGGGTGGATGAAGGAGTTGGTGAGGAGGTCGGGGAGGGAGAAGAGGAGGAAACTGTGGGCGTGACGGGTGATGACGGGATCTTGACGAAGGAGGAGGAGTAATTTGGAGACGTGGAGCCAAAGGAGGGAGATGGGGATGGAGGAGAGGAGGAGGAAGACGACGGAGCGGTGGAGGGTTAAGGAGAGGAGTTTAGGGCGGTGAGCGCCAAAGGCTTGGGAGCAGAGAGGTTCCATGCCGAGGGCGAGACCGGAGAGGACGGAGTAGCCGGTGATGTTGGCGAAGGCGATGGCGAGGGAGCCGGCGGCAAGCTGGAGGTCGCCGAGGCGGCCGAGGAAGAGCATGGAGAGGATGGAGCGGGAGTAGAGGATGAGGGCGGTGAGGGCGATTGGGGAGGCGAGTTTGAAGAGAGATTTTGCTTCTGAAACGATAGCCGGTAAGGTGATCCGTTGTGGCGACGGCGGCGGTGGGGAGGGTTTTATTGCGGTAGGGAGGGATAGGAGATCGAAGTAGAGTGTTTGATGTGAGGGGATGGTAGTGGTGGTAGTGGTGGTGGTGGTGGTGGGGGTGGGGGTGGGGGTGGTGGCACCGCCAGCAGTGGTGGTGGTTGTGGTGGTGTTTGGATTGCACATATCGATGAATGAATTAATTAGAGGCTATGCTGATCTTTGATGATATGGGGCGGTTGGGTTGTGGATTAGAGTGTGGAGGAGAGATACTCTCATGAAGAGCAATCTTTGATAGAAAATAATTTGTAGCTTATGGTTTTTGTGTCTTAGGAGTTAGGAAAGTAACGGAAAATGTATGTATTACTTGTTTTGTATATGTAGACTGTGGTCTGTAGTCTGTAGTCTGTAGAGCAGATGTTTAGCTTTGTAGAGAGGAGCAGGAAGGAGGAGGAGGAAGGAGGGAAGCGAGTGGTTTGTTTTGGCTGTAGATAGGGAGGAGGGGGGAAAAGAGGTATTAATAGACTTTTTTCTCTTTTTCTTTTCCTTCATCATTTTTTATCTTTTCTTTTTATTAAAAAAGGGACATGATTAATTAATTAAGTTTTACCATTTAAAATTAAATACAAACTAGTTGCAACTAGTAGTTTTTTTTTATATATAAAGTTGATGGCCAATATGGTACATACGGACTTAATTCTTTTGCATGTACTCGTTAATTTATTTTAATTTTATACTTTTTTGTATGTGTTATCTTTATTTTTATCTGCGTGTCAAATTTCTTAGTTGATAGATATAAAAAGATACCAAATTAACGAGTACTAAAAATATATTAACGTAAGTTAACGCGTTGAGAATTAACACAAAAAAACTAAATACATATATTAAATATATCCTTATTCTATAAATAATTATATTACGAATTTAGGGTGCATTAATGATAATAAGATATTCATTTCAATAAACATTATAATAAATAACAAATTGTAGCTCATATTAATATATTTTTTTGAAAACAGAGAGAATTATATTACGAATTTTACTCAATATGATAATAGAAATTTGTGCAATTGTTTATTTATTTATTTTCATCAGGTTGGCAGGGTCTGAGAGAGGTTCAATTTACGATAAATAAAAACTAAAATGTCATTTGCATACATTGACGATTCTATTGTCGCCCTCTTCCCGCGCGCTCTGGCTGGCGGCGTCTGCCCTTGCTCTCTCCGTTCACCATTCTTGTTGGAGTAAACTTAGTTTTTATTTCACGGTTTACTTTTATGCAAATTCGGTAACTAATAACTTAACGAAAAAAATGTAAGATTTGGAGATTAGCCAAAAATAAAAATGATATATTAGTATTGCGCTTTCATTTAATCTAAAGATTATGAACCGTAAATATATTAAGTTTTACTTCATTTATAATAAATTCCTCTCTTTTTTAAAAAAAAAAACCGCCGAGTTTATCAATTTCTAATTATATTATATTTTTATTTTTATTTAATTAAATTAATAACTACCAATTGTGAAAATAATACGTATATTTTAGTATAAAAATTATTAAAATTGATACTAATTCTAATTGTTTCTGGTTGCACTTGTATTTTCAACACATAATAAAAGAAAAAAATTCAATTTAATTAAGATTTTTTTTTTTGAGAAAAATTGACAAAGGATATTTTTGTCATTGACATATTGAAAGGAGTGTGAATAGACAAATGAGAGTGTTAATAGGCCCACCCGTTCGAATAATTTTACAGTACACTCGGTGTGTTATGTCACTTATACTCACATTAGTCAATAAGGAAGTTACATATTAGAGTTGACAGTTACAAATTATGCGGTTTTAAATTTTGAAAATACTACAAACCTATGTACTGGTGGGATAAACCTTAAAGGGACTCGTTCACGTGTAACCATCTTATTGGTTTGGGTGAATTTTTTGAATTTTGAAAATACTATAAACTTGTGGGATAAACTCTAAAGAGACTCGTTCACGTGTAACTACCTTATTGGTTTGGGTACACAACTAATTGAAATACCGAGTGCACTATATAATTTTTTCACCCGTTCGCACTAATTAATGTTGAAAATATACTAATTTTCTTCAATTAAGAGCCCCTTTTTTTCTTAAAAATACGACAAAATTTTTAAGTCTAAATTAATAAATTTATAAGAGAGTTAGATTTTCGATTCGAATCGTTTATCGTAGATTCCTTTTAAAAGAAATTTGTGAGTATCAATGTACCCGTAATTTTTGGCTTGGGTAGGGTTGGTAAGTCAAAAAATATGGAGAATATTCTCCAAAACATTTTCTCTTATCATTGATTGAGTGGTTACATTTAGTGAGACATTATTTTGGTCTCCTTTTCTTTTTTCCTTTTGGTAATAAACGGGGGGCCAAAGGCCCAGAAAGCAAAGGTTAAATTTATACTAACTTCGGTACAAATGTCCTTATAGAGCCCGCATTAATAAGGTGACATGGAGTCAAATTCCTAACTGTAAAAAAATTGCAAGACATATATACATACACACATACATACATGTCCAATACGCAGTTTGATCATAATAAAATTATATATATATATATATATATATTACTTCCTCCGTGTCCTATTACTTGTCACTGGCTACTATTCATGCATGCGTTTCGAGGAGGCCGAATAACTCACTATTTGACCCAAAAAGTTCCGTACTTTTTCCCGAACGTACATTGATGATTAGTGTACGTTCGAAAAAAAACACGATTTTTTTTTGGGTCAAATAGTGAGTCATTCGATTTCCTCGAAACACGTGCATAAACAGTAAAGTGACAAGTAATAGTACACGGAGGGAGTATTTTATTATGAAAAAAATAATATTTTTATATACTTTAATAAAATAAAGTTCTAAATTGAATTTGTTTCTCATACATTTAATAACTCTAATTCATCAAACAATTTGGAGTATTTTATTTTTATTTTTACTATGCATTTAAAAATTACAAGTATTTATGAAATATTATTTTACTATAGAGATTTTTGTAAACTAAAAGTTCTAAATTTAAAATTTTCTAATACATTTAATACTCTCTCGGGTCCGAATTAAACGACTTCACGTATAGCGAGGTAGTCTAAATGACTCACTATTTGACCTCAAAAAATTCCGTACTTTTTTGAGGTCAAATAGTGAGTCATTCGAGCCACCTCGTTATGCGTAACGTCGTTTAATTCCGAACGGAGGGAGTATCACTAATTTATGCGTAACGTTGTTTTTGTTTTTGTTTTATTATGCATTTACAAATCTATATAATATATGTAAAGCTACTATCAGTAGAATTAAAATTATATTAACAATAAATTTAAGTTATATAATACGGAGTATTATATTTAAATATTTTAATAATAATATATCGGCGTATCCAGTTAGTTACAGTACTTACTGTGTAAGTATTTGGGATTTGACAAGTGAGGGTGACACGTGGAGTCGGAGACTGGAGGTTACGAGGAGAGAGAGAGAGAGAGTGGCAGTTCGGGTGATTTGTGATTGGGCAGTTGAATTTGAATGAGACTTCTGAAATAAGGGTGTAGGGGGGCCACTTATCTGGTCAGAGTCAGACACTCTTCAGCTTACGTCAGCAAAACTATCCATTTAACTGAACTCGGATTTCACTTCCAAAAATCCTTTCGCTCGCTTTTGCCGTCCAAAACTCTCAAAACTCACCCCCACGTCATTATACCTCGATAGAGCTTCACTTTTTTTCCCTACTTTTTTGCCCTTTGAAGAAAAAAGGGATCGTCCAAATATATAGTAATAATTTGCTTTATTAAAATGAAGGAAAAACAAGCAAAGGAATGCGATTTGACGTAACCAAAGTCTCGTGTTGAAACACCACTGTTTTAAAATCACTAAAAAAGATTCACCCCTAAATAAGAACGCAAATCAGAAAATTTGAAGTCACACTTTTTTTTGATAAGTGTAAATTACTAATAGTATCGTAAACTTGTCAAGTATTGATTAGGATTATTCCAATTTTGTTTTTAATAAAAGATAGACCCACTACCCAATTAATTTTGTAAAAATGGTTGATTAGTAAACAATAATTCATCAGAGTATGAAAGGGTATTGAAATATAATCCTGTCAGAGAAGTCCTATGGAGGAATTGTAGGACTCTATCACAGGATTGTATGACAGGATTGTATTGAAATACAAAGGCATAGATTAGTTTGTGAATTAGCTGGCTTTTTGTCAACATTCTTACTTTCTATCCGTTAGAGCGCCGTTTGAATTTTCTTTCAAAGGAACAAAAGACAGAAAAGAGTTTTTGCAAGAGGGGTGCATCGATGCATATATATCCCTTGAAATAGTGGGTTAAGAGGATGAAGGGTGTATGATGAAGAAAAATGAACTAGAATGGGGTCGAGGAGAATGACATGCATTATAGGGATATCCACATGCACATAATTGTTAGGTCAAAAATAATTAGAAATGTCATGATAACGTGAATTATATAAACAGTAAGACAGTTTGTCATGGCCATGTAGCCACCAGTGATATCACTGTTAGTGATAGTGTATCAGCGAACACGAATCAAAACCCTACCTATCAAATTAATTTAACATGTTAGCGTGACTCCTTCAATGCTTACATCTTTTAAAATAATTAAGAATCTAGTTTGAGTGTTTATGTAGGAGTAATTAATAACCGAAACACTTTAATCTTTAAGCAGTAAGAAAAAAGAAAAAAGATTACATGAGAACGAAAGAGTACTTACGAGATTAACGGAGAGGATGAAGAGGCACGAGTCAAGATAGCTGGCATTTCCTGCTATGTGCTATTGCCCTGCTATGTGCTCTACGGGTTAGGATAAGTAGTCGCTTGTGCTCTTTCCCTGCTATGTGCAGCTGGGTGAGAATTCCTTGAGTTGCTCTGTACGGATAGGTAGCTAGGCTACCTGGTGTTTCCTTTCTGTCATGGTGATTCATGACTTTCTAATAAATCCATTTGCTTATTTAAAAAAAGCTGGCATTTCCTGAAACGGACGGAAGAAATGAGACTGATATATCCCAAAATTGTCACCGGGGCCTCCTTAATCT
Source organism: Viola odorata (assembly GCA_963691705.1). Classification (NCBI taxonomy): domain Eukaryota; kingdom Viridiplantae; phylum Streptophyta; class Magnoliopsida; order Malpighiales; family Violaceae; genus Viola; species Viola odorata. The sequence continues at coordinate 5,590,741 of OY829546.1, forward strand.
CCGCTCATATTTTTCTTTTTTCCTCTTTTCTTTTTTCCAAAATTAATATTCTACATTATCCAATCATCATAATATTAGATGCCAATTAATTTAGATTTGAGTTCGATAAAATCTTAAAAAGCGATAAAAAAATTTCTTATAAATTTTAGCCTAGCTGCTTATGTAGAGCTCGAACATGAAGTCACCCATGATTCTTCATTTTTTTCCCCCTCCTCCAATGACTAATTAGCTTTGGATCTCTTCTCTCTCTCTCTTTCTTGCTTTCCCTGTCTTTGGTGAGTTGGGATTAATTGACTGTTGGTTGTCGTTTCGAAGCGGTTGTTCTTGTCGTTTCTGGAATTGAAAGTGCAGGCCGGGTGCGTGTGAGCTGCTGCTGCTTGCTGCTTGCTGTTCACTGTCACTGCCTCAGCTGCAGTGCAGGGCTGATCGATCAGAATTATGTAAACAGACAAAGAGAGCTAATTAATTAGCTAATTTGCCACCACAAATTTCATATATCTATAATATAATTGTTATAATTCTGACACTGACTCTTAGTCCCACTGCACTGCAGTACTATTGAGTACTAACTGCACACAGTACCACAACACCACTTTCACTTTCACTTCTTTGCTGTGTTTCTATTACGGGAACGCGTCGCCTGTCCTGTTCCCCGTTCCTCGGGATCTGATAATACAAATAAGACACCTCAAGAGTAATTACAATCTTTTATCACTAGCGATAGAATTCCGATATATATATATATCCCGGTATATATCTTTAACAATAGTCAAGATTACACATACCGGCTCTACTAAGTAAGTAAGTATATTACTCGTACTACATGGCACATGCTAGGGAAATTGTCGGATAAAGGGACAAGTACCGGTAATGATTGACTAAACCCAAATGACACGTGTCCAGGGTGATCCACAGGACAAAGCTATAAATACCCCCCTATCACCTCTTCATACATTGGCATACAAGCACGCATACGCGTACTGAAACTCTACCCAACTACTTTGATCTTCCCGACAGTTCTCCCTCATAACTTACCTTCATCATGCTTACTGACTTGATTATCGGAGCTTCTACGTCGGAGACCCCCCTCCGGCGCTTTGCAGGTGGCATAGGAATGACGAAACGTCCACATTAGCACGCCAAATTACAATACAGTCTTCATCCCACATCGAGGATTATCAGGACCCAATCTAACCCCACACCAAAGATTCCAACATTCAATCAATTCTCTTTGGATTAGTAATTACTCACTTTCTTCCGTTCCGAATCTAACAGTAAACTGGTCTCGTTTTGATGTTTTCATTCTCTCATGACGCTCACGGATACTCTAAATTTTAGTGTAATTCTTATATATATATCAAGTTTAGCACCTCCCATAGCTAATATGGTTGTTACAATTTTCTAGCCGGGTTGATAACCTCACCAATTTATATATTTAATACACATGCATTAGCAGTAATTATTATAGATTTATACTATTATATTTTACACCCTACTTATATAAATAATAATAAATTATTGGTAAGTAAAACGTACAGTGTAAGTTGTCAAACGGGGAATATATATATATACCTATCATTTCTCTTACTACAACGTATAATACGTGGGAAAATTCTGACAATGCTGACCCCGTTGCGGCATCAGCACACTTATAATTAATTAACTAGATGTTCATGATTTGCGGCTGAAAAGAAATATACATATATGTATGATTGCAGCTGAGATCATATATATTATCATGGCTGTGATAAGGAATATATATTTGTATATGTATAGATAGATTTTCCCAATTTTTAGTATTTTGTTGTTGTTGTCGTTGTTGTTGTGTGTAAAGTAAATAGATAGATATGAGAGAATAATGATGGAGGAGGTGGTGGTGGTGGTGGGGGGGTGGTAGTGAAGTTAAGTACCAAGTCTAAGTGTGACATATGAGGTACGAGAAGATGGGCCAAGTTATGCGATGGTGTGCTTGTTCTCAAGTGTTTACATCAAATGTTTTAGAGAGAGCCTTTTTTAAGTGATCAAGCCAGCCCACTTCCATTGTCATTTCTTGCCTCACATATAAGCCAACTCCTTAACTGTTGATAAATAATACTCCCTCCGTCTCCAATTAGATGTCGCCCGTACTGTAAATACGTATATCGAGGAGGCTGGATGACGCATTATTTGACCCCAAAAAAATTCGATTTTTTTCTCGGACGTAGGAAAATGATTAACGTATGTTCGAAAAAAAATACGAAATTTTTTGGGGTCAAATAGTTCGTCATCCGACCTCCTCAATATGCGTATCTACAGTGCGGACGACATTTAATTGGGGACGGAGGGAGTACTAAAACTCTCCCAAGTAGCCTTTTAGAAAGAAAGATAAGTGTTTTCTTTTTTGGTAAAAAAAGAAAATTAGCGCTGAGAAGAGACTCTTAATTATTACGTATATCATAGGAAAGCTAAGGTTTTAAACTTTTCTGATTAAGATGAATCTAAACATTAATGAACACCCGGATCAAAAATACCTTGTAAAAACATGACAAATGATAAAAACATATAGAGAAAATAATAATTAATGTATGGTTTTCTCATGCCAAATAGTGATTGACATAGAAATAATATATTTTAAAAAAATCCTATTTTTCTAACTTTTTAAGATTAATTTTATACTTTTATATTATTTATATAATGAAATTTATTTTACTTGTCATGCCAGCAATGCATGTCAACTAGGTGTTGCGCTTACCAATTAACTGAGTGACTCAATTTGAGACATTTGAGAAAAATAATTCAAAAGTTGTAATATTTTAAAATTTGTGTATATCGTTATCATTTGAATGGTTTTAACGATTAATTAGTAAAATTTTGGACTATATTTAATGATTATTTTGATCAAAATTAAATTAGTTAAAGAAGTATAATCAAGTGACATGATTGGAGTGATCAAGAAGAATTAGTTGAATGAAAAAATTGTAATTAGAAAAAAAAACTTATATGGCTTATGTTTCTCTTTTCTTTTCTTATCTTTTTCCTTTGTAGGGTTTGGAATTAATTAATGGTGCGTAGCTACATTCTTATTGGGTCGTGGTGTGGGTGGGTTCCACGTCAAATTAAGCATAGTTGAGGTATCTTTTTTCTTCTTTTTATTGGAGTGATGGGCGCGCAAGTGTAAGGATGTGGATGATCGGCCGCCGTTTGAAGGAAGCACACACGGGAATATGATCAGCTGGAAACACACTATTCTTCTTTTATTGCGTTGCATAGCATGTGTTGGTTAGGGGTGTTCAACGATTTTACAAAATCGAACTTTTGATTTTCCGAAATCGACTTTAGTTTTGTTCGGTTAGTAATTAATTGAATTTTTAAAATTTAGTTTAGCAAGATAATTATCCGAAATTTTAATCGGAACGGAACGGAAGTGATCTAATATATAAACGTTTTTTTTCCAGTCATTCTTTTTTTTCCAGTCATTTTGGACTATATTCTAACCATTCTAACCGAAATTTTGTGACCTAATATATAAACTTTTTTTTCCAGTCATTCTTTTTTTTCTTCATTTTTAGACAGAAGCAAGACTTCTTTCTTCTCCTCTCTCTCCCCCTCTTGCTCCACCACCGCCTCCTCCAAATCCAATCCTCCGCCATCCTCTCTCCTTTCTCTCCTCGGCCTCTATCCTCCGACCTCTCTCCTCCGGCCGAGACTCTCTAGCCAAATCCTCTCCCCTTCGGACTCTCCTCTCTTGTCGGCGCTCCTTCGGTTGTGTCTGTCCTACTCATGGTGGTGATTTTTTCGTTAGGGTTAGTCATGCTTGTGCGGATTTTTCTTTCTTTATTTGGTACAAGATTTTGGTCCCATCATTGTGGGTATTGTTAGGATTTATTAATATCATAATATATTTTTGGTTCAAGGTTTTAGGGTGAAATAAGAAAATTTCGTGGCGTTTTGTGGTTGAATTGGTTTTGATTTGCGTTCGGGTAGTCTAATTTAGCCGAGATTGGATGGTAATTGGGATTTGGTGGCTGGCGGCGGTGTTGGATGGTTAGCGGAAGAAGGTGAGTTTGAGTATTTTAGGGTTTGTTGGTTAATTTGGCTGCTGGGTGTGATTTTTTGGAGGTTGGACCGCTTGGGTTGCTTAGGCCCATCAAAAGCTGAGTCTTATTCTTGGTTTGATGAGGTTAGTAAGGGTTGTGGGCCGAATTGGGTTGGCTCATTTGGTTGTTAGGTTTGAGTGTTGTTTCATAATGAGTTTTAAAGGTTCGGAACCGAACTTCTGTTTCGAAATAATTTCGGAAAAAAATTACGAATAATGATTTAGTCAATTACGTAACGGAAGAGACTTAGAAAATTTCGGAATGAATAAAACCGAACTTCAAAATTTAAATTTTCTACCGAAATAACCGTTGAACACCCCTAATGTTGGTTATTTAATTACGACTTTCTCTACTCATGTTATGTGCATCAGTGCATGCATGATTATTTTGACTACTATTGTCGATTTTGGCGGATGTTTGATTATATTCGTACTGAATTGATTAATTAAAAGATAAAACGTTACATCGAGTAATCATTTTTTTATATAACGAATCAAATCAATTACGCAAATCAAAATTCAATTATATATCAGTGTTGAGGCGTTGACTGCATTTACTCTTTGGTAGTCTGCTCTAATAATTTCAAATACTATTTACATTTGAAAAACATATAGTATATAATAAATTAATAATAACAAAAATTATATTACTATTATTATGAGAAACCCTTTCCTTTTCTTCCCTACTGTGCGGCATGGGTCCATCTCCATTATCATTTGGGCCATCTCCATTTCTATTTGGGCCGAAGCATATATAATTTGGTTGTAGATAACCTAAAAAAAATATCTAGCTTTGACTTCTTTTCTTTTTCTCTCTTTCTTTTCATTTAATTAATCTCCTTTTGATGTTAGCTTTTAGGAGTGCCAATTATAACAATTGACATTTTGTTGGTTGTAACTTTTCATCAGTTCATCTCCCCAACAACCATCACAATGCATTTATGCATGGAAATAGACTTGCGTTTTCCCATCTGCTTCTTTAATTTCCTTTTCCTCACATCTATTCCAAAACAAAAGAAGATCAGTGTCGAGAAAATTATACAATTGGGACATGTGGAAGCACCCCAAGTATGCATACCCTTTTTTTTTAATTTATGTATGAACTAATTTTGTTCATACTGATCGACTCGTTGAAGTATAAAATATCTCTAGTAAATAATTACGTAACCAGCAACATCATCTTGTTCGAGGGATGAGAATATCGAATTACTACCGGTTGTTGATTATTATTATTATCTTTAAAGCTTAAACATGCATACATGAGAATAAAACTACTTTTGTCGAAAAGTTGTGCACAAACAGCTGCACATACACATACACAAACACAGTCACAAGTAGCAAAAAAGTGTGAGATCGTAGATCACACAGCACACAGATCTTCTTCTTTTTGGAGCCTTTTATTTGATCTTCTGTAGAAAAGTTGTGCAGCTTGGAAATTATATGAATAGGACATTACATGGCAAAATCACCTTTATTTTTCTTTCTTTAGAACCGCCAAGAAAAGAAGCTGTATGGAGTAATCTTGCAGCCTTTGTTAATTACTCTGCTAATTGGTTAATTAATTAGTTAAGGGCGCATTATAATTCTGTGTTGACTTAATTATGAATTGATCAGTTGGGTTAATTAAGTACTCGCAAATTGCTGGGTAGGGCCATGCCTTCCTTGCACATTAATTAATATAACTAATGGAGACATTATGGTATGGGATAGTAGTTGATTTGACAAGCCAAATTGACAGGATTTAGTGGCTTGTTAATTGGCCAACATTTTGAAAACTTTGAAACATTGATCATGTTTCATTTCTCGTTACCCCGTATGTATCGACCATACAATTTCTCGTGGGATTTAAGTAAAACAACGTCAGCTTTATGGGATTGAGTCTTGGCCACTAACATATCACCAAAAGAATTAATAAAAAAACAGAATTGGGCACGTGATGTATTCATGAGATCTCCCGGTCTGCAAAAGCCAGCTATACTTGCCTCACACGCACAGCTCATTGCCAATTTGCCATGGCTACGTACCAACCTAGCTGCCAATAAAGCTCCGCTCCTGTTTAAATCCCTATTTGAAGAAGAAAAAGAGAATAAGAGTATGGTGCAAACTTATTGTTATTATTTTTTATTAATGGATGGGTCAAAATTAATAGAATCCCTTGAGTAAAGAACTTGATTTTCTTTTCCTTTCCTGCATATGTAATGTGCTTGGATTAATGAGTCCAGCCAATCATATTTATAGAGTAAAGTATTTATAGCACGTAATTATATATTATGGGTATAACCAATTAATTTTTTCTTGTTTTAATTAAACAGTCGGATTTTTTTTATTTGTACCATTTTTAAATCTACTGTTCAATGCCCGAGGAAGACCTATGAGAGGGCCCTTCCCATTCCGTCCCTCGACCGTCACGCAACGACTCACCCTCACCGTGTGAGCAGCTCGAGCAATCTGCCAATCGACGTATTCAGCCCAGCCCTCAGAGCCAATTTTTTTTATAAGATTAAGCACTCTCTTTCTTAACAAGTGAGCTAGCAAAGGCGTAGAACCACTTACGCCAGCTATTTTACTCTAAATTTGTTGCGGAATGTGACTAGTATATACTCCCTCCTTCCCCAATTAAATGTCGTTTTAGCTTTTACTTTTACTGTTTCGGAACGTATCTTAAAACGGCCGGAACAGTCACTATTTGAGACAATTTTGCCCCGAATTTTTTCTCAGAAGTACGTTAAGGATTAACGTACGTTCGAAAAAAAGTACGGAATTTTTTGGGGTCAAATAGTGCCTCATCCGACCACCTCGATATGCGTTCCCTACTGAATATTGGGATGTGAGAAAGACATTTAATTGGGGAAGGAGGGAGTAATTAAGTGGCAACTTGTTGGTGGGTAACTTTTGTAGAAATGGCAGATTTGAGTTGTAACATTTCCAGAAATGTTAACTTAAAAAATAAGAGCAGAGGTAAGTAGGGAATGATCCACGTCAAGCAGGGAAACACAGAGAGAGACCCACACGCGTGACTTAGCCCACGTGGGGGCGCAATTAGTGCACATGGTTCGTGAAACATTCCAGCCCAATCTCCAATCTCCACACCGCTCTTTTTCGACCCATTTCCATTTTCAGTAATCACTAACTAATCACCCTCCACTAACAACTTCCTAAATCTGCAAAATCCAGATTAGTTAAATCTGCCGGAATTAAGTTATAACTAACCTAATTTCTTTCGGTTTGGGTACTATTCTAACTAATTAATTTATGTTTAATGATTCACTAATCACTATTATTCTTTCATCAATTAGAGTATTATACGTACTATATGCATTAGTACATATATTTAAAATATTTAATCATCAAAAGCATTATTAGTGAGAACCCACTTTGCAAACTATAGATCATTGTTATCATGATCGAACTAGATATTAAATTATTCGAGCTCTTAGATCAATAAATTAATGATTCAATCGATCAATAAAAAAAGGTCGGATTGAATTGGTTCAGCCTACAAAGACGATCGATTCAATTGTCCAATACATCTTGATCAACTTATTTTTTGACTCGAATACATTTCTAACAAGATCGTTGAACTGAATCAGACCGAACCGGTTAGTCTGGTTTTTATGACTATGGTGTAGATTGCTTTATCAACCATACTGGTGGTGCGGCAATTTCTTCTAAGTAAAAGACTAATAGTTCGATTATTTTGTATATAAAAGTAAAAACGAACCTTAGTTGTGATTCATATATACCTAATGAAGATTAAAGATTGCTTTGACTAGATTTAGATCTTGCATTATAATCAAAATTAGTGGTTTCTTTTTCACTACATGTAATTAAAGAGTTTAATTCATACAATCTTGGATTCCCTTAATCATTACAAATGGCCAGGAAATGGCTAGCGAAGAAAGATTTCCAATCTTCCACTCATCGAGTACCATATGCCTTTACCCCACCAAGGCCTTTGGTCATCTTCAAGACTTCAACTAATTCCTTGTACAAGATCTTTGTGGAGATCGAACGGGTCCATGTAGGGAAATTTTGAGTATTCCCCATTGACCAAACTTTCGCATATATATTTTCATATAAAATTTAATCACCAACTATTTACGAATAGTTCGACTGTTTCTATCGATTTTTTTTTTATAAAAAAGAACAATTGAGCAAATATGATGATTGGATTGAGTTGACACTCGGCCCAAGACATGACAAAATGTTGATGTCAAAAATGTGTTTATATGTCATGTGCATTATACACAAAAAGACATGAAATGATGAACATGAGATTTTGATAGGATTGTGGGGGGGGGGGGGGGGGGGGGGAGGCTTGGTAAAGGTTTGGATATAAATAATTGCTACAAGAATTGAAAGAAGAAGAAAATGATAATTTCTTGTAAAAAGAGGGTAGATGCTTGGAATTTGGATACACGAAATCAAATGAGTGTCCTACAAACATGATTTATGTTGAACCAAAATATCCCACCTCCTTCAAAAAAAAAACATAGGCAATATCCAAAATGTCAAGTTATGGTTTTTGAACCTCCTCTAATAATAACTTGTAAAAGTCTTATTGGGCTAGTTGGGCCTGGGCAATGTCCATTTGAGCTAACCGGACCTTAAGGTCTTGAAGGCCGAGTTATCATGGGCCAGTTGCACAGTGAAAAAGCTCTAAAAAAGACTTGTGTAAGTGGGCTGGGCTCTTTTCTCATAAGCCCAGCGCTATTGCTAATGTTTCAGAACAAACGAAACGAGGATGGGCTTTTTCTACGGGGGAGGGATCAAAAAAACCAAACGAGAGCGAGCGATACTGATCAGTGAAAGAGATATGGAACCAGAGCTAAAGAAGCAGAAGATCAACCCCCCGCTTTGGCGCAGGTAATACCCATTAGTTTTACTTTGGCCTTCATATCAAACGATTAGAAGATGTGGATTTTGTTTTGTAACTCATGGTTACTGTTTTATTTCATGTTTGATACAACGGAATCATCTGTTTCAATGGGATTTTCACGTTTTCCTTTATATTTAGTTTAATTCCGTGACTTACATGCCAATAAGATTTCTGTGTCGGATGAGTATTGGGTATTTATAATTGGTAGTGGTAGCCCAGTTTTCGAATGGTGTGTTGTTCAATTTATGGGGGTTGGAGGTGAATTGTGATGTAATTTGGTAACTGGGTATTCATATACCAAAAGAACTGGGTTTTGTGGTTTGGATTCCTGTTAAAAGTGTAAAGTGGGTGTTCTAGAGGTGGAGAGAACTAAAAGTTGATTAATGAATTTCCCGTTTCTCTGGAGCTTAACTTGCCGTAATAGTCTAGCATGATGTGATTTTGATGCAAATACCAGCTGATTGCTTCTGAATTGTGAATTTTGGATGTTGTCAATGTTTTGACAAGTAGGTCAAGGATCCGGGTTTTAGGTGATTTCGATTGATGTTGTTTTTTCCCCTTACCTGTCTAGTGTTTACTTCAATTAACTACTTGATAATGATACCACTCTTGGTAATAATAAGCCAAACCTCCCTTCATCATCTTCAAGGGAAGCTTTTTATTGAGAACTTTGGAGTTAAGCGAGTCATTTTTGTGCCATACGTATCGTCAACATGCACTATTCTTGATGTGATATCTTCATTGATGCATATCATAAATGTGATTACTTGTTAGCTGTCAACTCTTTGCTGGGCGTGTTGGTGCGTTGGAATGCTGTAAAATTAAAATATGCAACCTACACATGAGATGCAGTTGACACATGACACAGCCATCTGATAGTGCAGGGCTGCACAGAAGAAGATCGGAGATGCCACATCATCTGGTGGTTTTACTGTAAGTGTTTTTTTCCGGGTTGAATCTTCCATTGGTTCCTTGCATTGTTCTCATCACTCATGACCCTATTTATATGCAGATTCCAAAACCCCAAGGTAGCAGAGTTGATGACAGGATTCAACATGCAAGAAATGCTGCAGTGACACAGGTGCGGCAAGATGGCGCCACCGGAAATTTTAGAATCTTTGATTCGCCATTTGGAAACTTTCTTCTCCCTGTGGTCCCAACTCGTGCTGAACTAGCTGGATAAGCCCTGAAGAAAGCACAAGAGTCCTGGTTAATTTCAAGATTTATGGTTTGCAAGTCTTTAGAGATTGGGTAACGATAGGAGATTCCCCGTCTTGTCAAGAATCACAGAGGCCTGACCGTGTTTTATGGGGTTCGGCTCCTGTTAGGCCTTGTTTTGAAGTGGGAATGCAGGTCAGTCTATTGTTTTGAGATGTAAATGAGAATCAAACTACATAAAAAAGTCATGATTTTTCAGGCATTGACAGCTCATCTTATGTTTAAGCTCATCTTTGTCGATGACTTTGCAAGAAGTGCAAGAAAAAGATGAAAGCAGAGTACTTTCCTGCTCACCAAGATAAAATCCAACACCATTAACATTTGAACACATCAACTAAATTATATTCCATCTTTGTTGAGATGTCATGCAGTTACGGAAGGGGGATAAGTTCCAACCTCCCAATTATGGAAAAAAGAGGACACGTTAGGCAATGAGTGTTTTTCAATTTTTTTATTTTTTACTTTTTTTTATTCCCATCACTTTTTGGGAAGAACTTAGAATGGTGTTCATTCACCACTTCTTGGAATTATGGGCATTCAGCACTTTCTTTTTTATCTAGATCAAGATCAACTGTGTCTAATTAAAAAGTTGATTGTGATCGAGTGTCTATAAAATCATTAAGAAGAGACTCAATCTCGTAATTATTGAAGTTTTTAAACGAAGAATCATCTTATTATGCAAAATTTGATAATTAACACTTCCATAAAAATAGTTTTATATCTAAAACCAGCAGACGAGTAACTAAATTCACATGGTATCATGAATTCGTGATATTTTACAAGCAAAATGCCTTAAGTTATAGTGTGTGTGTATATATATATATATATATGTATGTATTGTGCTTTCTTTTTCTGTTTTTTTGAAACTTTATTTTCATGTGAGTGATAAGACAGAAAGGAGAGTAATGTATGAGCATGACTACAAGATGCCATGTTAGAAGAAACAAAGCAAACATGTCAAATATCCAACTTTCGCCATTTTGTCATGAAATGTACACTTTAATTTCGAAAACGACACGAGAGCTGATGAGGACCACTGTTGTCCGATTCCTCCATTTGTGGAACTGACAAATGGAAGCATCGAAAACCAACTTGGAACCCAAATCATGACCACCGGGTGGGCCCAACCCAACAGCCCCAGCACTAATTCTAATAAGTTTCCGATATCACGGTTTGGAATAAGGTGCAACCTAGACCAGGATAGGATACACCTAATTTTTTGCACCTGAATCATCCAAACAATACTTAACATAGTGTTTAATATGTGTTTTTTAATGACAAGTGACAACCCACCAAACAGTCCTTCCATCTCTAGCTCTTACGCTTGATTTATTGGCGAGAAGTTATGTCTCTCAACAGAAACTACTACATTTGCAACTAGCTAGTACACCTGTAAAGGGTCTTCTTACTAGACCTGCCCCCATCAAGATTGGGTGAAAATGAAATTGGTACCAAATTGAAAGTGCTAGACTTGTTCCTTTGAAGAAAAGAAAACGAGTCAATGGATGGGTAGTCCTTGATGTTGTGAACGATAAGTGAAAACATCCAACGTTCTTTTTTCTTTGAAGATAATGTGTTCATTGATTTTCTAACTAAATGAAATACTCTGTTTGGATATATTTAAATAACGTTTTTGAAAATTTATAATTTGATCTGATTCCGATTTAATTTTATTTTATATGTTTACTCATACTTTATACTCATTATATAGAAATGCGAGGGAGAAGATGAAATGAAATGAAAGAAAAACTATTGGCAGTTTTTTGTGATAATTTGGTAAAAGGAATTATAATTATTCATTACTTAATTCTTGTGCATCACCCTAAAACGTCAATTAAATATATCCAAATGGAATATTAATTTAAGCCGAATATATAAATTTTTAAATCAATTAGACGCGAGTTGATGGTAAGATTTGATAGTAAAATAAATATCCAATTCTACTCTGAATACCCCCCACACCACATGGTTGGCTTGACAGGTCCTTTTATGTTGCTTTGCACGTGTTTGTTATGCAATAGCAAATCCCAGATCACAAAAATGATAGTTCTAAGGATTGGGTTAGTTAGGCACCGCAGGGTCGGGTTGAGGTTCGGGCCAGGTTAGTGAAAGAGATCGATTTTTTAAGAAAAAAATAGTCGAATGTCTAATGCTACTAATTGATGTCTTGTCGTTTTATTCACAAAATAGAATTGACCGCCGTTTAAGAAATTAAATTTGAGGTGGTAGTTCAACTCGTAATATATATCGTTTTTATAATATAAATGAGGTCGATTTCTACTATTATAATGATAAAAAATAAAAGAAGAAAGGAAAAATAACCGGAAAAGTCAAATCCGGATAAGTTGCTGAGTCAGATGTATGTTCAAATTTAGACAAATTGCGGCAATTAGTTATTTTCAAAGATCTAAACAAGTTTAAATGTCTGAATAAAAATGCTTAGATTGGATGGCAAAACCAAGGACTCCATTTGACCTGAACTCTTTTCTTTCATCAAACTATTTGTCTTTAAAGTGTAAACAACTTAATTAATTACTTAAATGAAAACAACTTGTCAGGGCGAATAATATTTTAGAACAAAAAATTTAAACTACGGGTAAAAATATTATTTTAATAAATTTTAAACTCAACAATCGGATACGAATAAGAGTAGTCATGATTTAATAATAATTCACGATTAATATTTTTAAACTCAACAATCGGGTAAAAATACTTAATAGCTTGTTTTTTTTCCTTTCTTTCCGATTGTTTTCTCTACCTTTCCGATCAAAATATTATTCTTGAACATTTTTTTTCTTCTTCCTTTTACATATATTATCGTCGCCGTTGTAATTTGTATTACTACTGCTGCTGCTGCTATCGAGATCAAAGGATGAAACACCACACGTGCAGATAAATACAACCACCGTACACGTGGCATCCTTAAAAACAAAGATAGATATATCAGCCAAGCTCATCCCCCCCCCCCCTTTACGTAATTTACTCTAATTCCATGCCTACTTGTATACAACTTTTTTTCTCTTCTACCTTCCATTTATAAATATATAAAAAATACTGCAAAATACACCCAACAACACTATCCTCTTTAAAAATATCCAAACGAATTCATTTTTATTTTTTACACTCTGCGCTTTTGACTCGCACAGCTAAATCCCCTCTCCCTCCCGATTTATCTTCATTCCCGAAATTTCTTGAAGTCTTAAAGTCTACATATCTTGCAGCACCAAAGGAGCTCTGCAAAGAAAAAGAGTGTGAGCTTTCGTTTGTTTCTCTGTAGTGTGATTTGCAGTGATGGGGAGAGTGGCGGTCGGGGCTGCGGTGGTGGGTGCCGCGGTGGTGTGTGCGGCTGCGGCTCTGGTGGTTAGGCATAGGATGAAGTGTTCGGGGAGGTGGGCCAGAGCTATGGCGATATTGAAGGAGTTTGAAGAGCAGTGTGGGACCCCCATAGGGAAGCTAAGACAAGTGGCGGATGCCATGACCGTCGAGATGCATGCTGGTCTTGCATCTGAAGGTGGGAGCAAGCTCAAGATGATTATCAGCTATGTCGACAATCTTCCCACCGGGTATAATTTTTGCAAAAAATTAAATCTTTAGGTGTTTTTTGGGGAACTGGGATTAGATTAGAAATTGGGTTTTGCTTAGATGATGGAATTAAGGTTTTGTTTAAAGAAAGGTGCAATCTTCTGTACTGTAGAATTATCTTTTGTACTATATATATTAAGATTGAACCTGACATAGTTGGCCGATGATCTCTAGGATTTGCTTTTGCTAACTTGAGTAGCTTCGTCTGTTGTATTTTTTTTTTTTTTTTTTTGTTGCGCTTTTTAGTTCAAATTTATGTACTGTATGATAATTTGGTTGTAGTACGAGTAGTTGTTTGTTTTATTGGTTTGTTAATTCTGCTTTATTCTCTTCTCATTTTTTGCATATCTTTATTACAATTTTTCTTAGTTTTTTTTAATAAAAATTATGTCCTTATTAATAGATTCGATAATGAAAAAGTCTCTGTTGGTTGTTCGTTGTCTGATCAAGGATGGTTTTTGTTTATTACTGATTGGGTGTCAAAGTAGAAGGGTAAGTTTGCTCATACTGGGGGATTGAGTTTCTTTGTTTCTCTTTCGGATTTCATGTTTATTCTGTTTCTTATGCTAATATTTGGTAAGACAGGAAGGTACTCTTGATAGAGACTAACTTTGTGTTTTCTATTGCTTCTTGTTGCATTTCTATCATGTCATGCTACTCTAGTTGGCAGGGTTACAAATAATGTGGGAATTTTGTGGAAGGATTGTAGGCACAGCATTCTGTTTGCATAAGTTTTGGCATAATTTTAAACTCTTTGCACATTACGGGAAAATGGAACAAATAAAATGTTCTCTAGCAGCAACAGTATTTAGATAATTGTGAATGTGTTGTGAAACATTTTTATCTGATGATAGTTTCATTGTCTTAGAACTTTAACTAATTGAAAATGCTGCTAATACTGGTTCACTTCTGTCCTTATTTAATAGGGATGAACAAGGGTTGTTTTATGCTTTGGACCTTGGTGGCACTAATTTTCGTGTGCTGAGAACACTTTTGGGTGGGAAAGAAGCCGGTGTTGTCAGACAAGAATTTGAAGAAGTTTCTATCCCTCCACACTTGATGATAGGATCTTCAGATGTGAGTCTCAAATCAATTCAAGCCATGATGATAATTTTGACATGCCTTGAATTTTTACTAATTAATTTGGATCCTTGTGTATGATGGTGATTTCAGGATCTGTTCGATTACATTGCTGCAGCGCTTGCAAAATTTGTTGCTACTGAAGGTGAAGGCTTGCATCCTCTTTCCGGGAGGCAAAGGGAGCTTGGATTTACCTTCTCATTTCCAGTTAGGCAAACATCTATAGCATCTGGAACTCTGATAAAATGGACAAAAGGCTTCTCCATTGAAGATACAGTTAGGTTTTATTACCTTAAGTTTGCCGTTTCTTTTTAGTTATGCTATGATCATTGCCCATTGCTTGCGATTGGTAATAGTTTTATTTATAGAAAAATATTATTCTTTTTCCTAATAAACTTCAAAACCTCTGAATATAGATGTAAAGTGCTTCATCGCTTGCAGTTAGCACAATCTTGATAATCATACACCTAACGTGTTCATCTAAAGCATGATGCATATTGATAACATACACCTAATCTATTCATTGAAAGGACTAATTCGTCTTTATTCTCTCATATCCTAAAAGTTCATGTTTTATCTTTAGTTAGTATATGTTTCTGCCATGAGTACAAAGAGTGTATCCTAGTAAGCAGGCAGTTTCTTTATAAATTTCTCTTTGGATGGTCACATCTCTGAGCTATCTGCTATGCTATCTTCTAGGGGTCTCGTGTCAATTCTTTTTAACAGTTTGTTACCGTGTTTTGTGGCTCTTCCTGGTATAGGTTGGACAAGATGTGGTGGGAGAATTGACTAGAGCCATGGAAAGAGTTGGCCTTGACATGCGAGTATCAGCTTTGGTGCGTTAAATTTCATTCCAGAGCTACATATAATTTTGCTTATTAGCTTCAGTGTTTGTGATTTATAGCTTGGCACATATGGTGTTTGCTTATTGCAACTCTACGTAACTGTAGTTTGTGAGATGATTTAGGTGAATGATACAATTGGGACGTTAGCTGGAGGCAGATATTACAACAAGGATGTCATTGCCGCTGTTATCTTGGGTACTGGAACTAATGCAGCTTATGTAGAGCGAGCACAGGCCATCCCTAAATGGCATGGTCTTCTACCAAAATCTGGGGAAATGGTTTGTATTTGGAAAAGACTGTTATGTACTGTCAAATCATCTCTTTGCTTATGAGCTATAATAGTAACATAACCACTAGCATATTGTGTTATTCATTCATTGTAGGTCATTAACATGGAGTGGGGTAACTTCAGGTCATCACACCTTCCACTAACTGAATATGATCAGGCCTTGGATGATGAGTCCCTAAATCCTGGAGAACAGGTGATTTCCACCTTCACATTTTGTCATCATTTTTGTTTGGTTACAGCTTAGTGGGGTGTTTTAAGCTTTTCTATACGCTCACTAAATGTTGGAATTATTGTATGCAGATTTTTGAAAAGATAATCTCTGGTATGTATTTGGGAGAGATTGTACGTAGAGTTCTATTGAAAATGGCAGCAGAAGCTGACTTTTTTGGTGATGTGGTTCCACCAAAATTGAAAATCCCATTCATTTTAAGGTATTACCATATACTCTGTTAGCTGTCTGTGGTCAATTCCTGCCTTGAATTTTTTGGCAGTGGTCTCTTTGTATTTCCTTTCTGAGTCTGGAGGCTGTGCTTTGTGCTATATTTGCTGCATATCATATGCTAAGGAGACTAGTGTGTGCCACTTTTATGCTTGACCCTATCTCTTTCCCTTCGATGTATTGAAAGATAATGCATGGGACACATCATCAGTCTTAGTTCCTTCCTTTCTCGACTTGTTTATTAAGTGAAAATAGTTGGAGAAAAAGTTAGGAAATGGCTCATAGGTGGTGCAGTAGGGTTGGCTTTGACGTGTTGTTTTATGGTTACTCGATTTGCCAGAAACCATTAATATTAGAGCTTGCAGCATTTAACCTGGGTTGACAAGGTTGCACTGGTTTATAGAGTTGACAGGGTTGGTTCGCACACCCCAACATATAGTACATTGGAGCCACTGTTTATCTCTAACTGGCCCAAATCAAGGATTAGTCAGCACGTCCTTTCTGTCTTTCTGTTCCTTTTCTCTTATTAAAAATAACACAAGATTATTATGGAAAAAAAAGTGCTGGACCAAGACTAGAAGGAGTGCCATACATTTTTCTAGGAAACAAAAGACTAGAGAACAAATCGACAAGATTCAGGATAGATGCAAGGAATTGTTGTGTACCTAGTTGTGGAAATTCCTAAGCTTATCTCCTTCAAGAACAAAAGAGGGGACAACTACACCTTGATTGCCTTTTATTACTTCCCTTCCACAGAAGCTTAAAAGAATGCCAACAATACCACAATCCACGTGCTTTCTATTCATGTAAACATTGACCAACCCTGCCATGACCCAAGGAGGACAAGCATGCACTAATCACATAAGACCCTAACGGGCAGACCTTGTTAACAACATATGTTAACAGATTCTATTTTTTTTTTAAAAGAGAAAATTTGAGGAATGGACTTGCAGATCTGTTAAATTCTTGTTATGAAATTATGCAGGACGCCGGACATGTCTGCAATGCATCATGATGCATCTTCAGACTTGAAAATTGTTGGAAGCAAACTGAAGGATATATTGGAGGTAATGTCTTTGACCATGTCCATGCTTTTAATTGGAAACCCTTGTTTCAGATTTGCCAGCTGTCTTGAAGTTTCTACTTTTAGACGTCAACTTTACTATGTTAAGAGACACCGATAATTTCATGTGTTTGTTAATAAGTGCCCTATTTTTACTTTTCTGTTTCTTGTTCAGATACCTAATACCTCCCTAAAAATGAGAAAAATCATTGTTGAGCTATGTGAGATTGTGGCCATCCGTGGCGCCCGCCTATCTGCTGCTGGAATTGTAGGCATCCTAAAGAAATTGGGAAAGGACACAATAAAGGATGGAGAAAACCAGAAGTCGGTGATAGCATTGGACGGAGGGTTGTTTGAGCACTACACTAAGTTTAGTTCTTCCATGGAGAGCACGCTCAAGGAGTTGCTAGGAGACGAAGTTGCCGAGAGCGTTGTCGTTACGCATTCAAACGATGGCTCAGGGATCGGAGCTGCTCTCCTGGCAGCCTCTCACTCCCAATACTTGGAAGTTGAAGAATCTTAAGTAAGGAAGTTTAGGTAGGTCAAAGCAGTAGAAGTGTGGCAATTTCAGTTTTTGTATACTAAATCATTTCCCTGCCCTGTACTTCCACAATCTACCGTTTTACAGAGTTTATGGTTAGAGCAGTCAATGTAATACTCTCACAAGCATGCTGTACTCGGTCGGTGTTTCCATGCTGTCGCTTGTGATGCTGCTCTTTGTTTTTCCTTTATTTTTTCGGGTCATCATTGTAGAATAAAATGGGGAATGTAAACTTTTATATATGAGTTGCTACAGTTGGCGGAATATTTCTATGGTGTTACATTGGAATAAAACAGAGAATTTGCTGGTATGAGTCTTTTAGCAGCTTTAACTTGTGTGGTGTGGATTTTTGTATCAATGAATTCTTTTGTTTTGGTCGAAAGACGAAATGTATCAATGAATTCATAATGTTAAGTTGTTTGTGCCAGCTACAAAATTGCAACTTAAGTCTGGCCTTATTATATTGTCTGCTTTTTACAAATCCAAAGTAATTTGTATAATTTGAGTCAATGGACATGTAGCTTGCTGATTGTTTGTTGGTGGCAAAGCACACGTAGGGTCATGTAGGGTCATGGTTCGAATCTAACCTCTAGTTATCAAGAGAATTATAAAATATACTACTACCTTGCATTGAAGCAGGAAGGTGCAACACATTTTGTTATAGGATGGCAATTCTACTAAAACCATTTAGCACGCTACAGCTTGCTCTTGCTACTGACTATTGACAACATAAACTAAAACTAAACCCAGAAATACCTAAATATCATGTTACTTAGAGAGTTCTATTGCTGTAATGACACAAACGATGGTTCAAACATTGGATGCTAAACTACTGGCATCACTTTCTGACGCGCGCTCTCGTTCCGAATTCTTTAGCAGAGGAGTGGCTTCATATTCTGCTCCTACTTTCTTCGCTCCATAAGCGAGCGGATGGCTGGTTTGAATCAAGACATGTATGGCCTCCTTCATGCTAGGCCTCGCGGAAGGTGATGTATTGGTACACAGGAGTCCGAGCTTGAAAACGCATTTCATTTCTTCTATATAACAAGGCTCCTTGATCTCCTCAGCCAACGCGTCGACTATAGGTCTTCCTTCGTTCCAGTGGCGCCATGACCATTGAGCAAGGCCTGTATGCTCATCGCCATAGTTAGCTTCTTTTCCTGTTGCTAGTTCTAAAAGGACTACCCCGAAACTGTAAACATCAGTTTTCTCGTTCACTTTGACCGTGCGCGCGTACTCTGCGGGTTGAGTATTCAATATGCAGATCGAAAATGAGCTTAAGGTAACAAATACATGAATATGTGATAGCAGGAAAAAAATAATCATTAGTTACCTGGTGCTATGTAACCAAAAGAGCCTGCTACAGCTGATACGGTGGCGACTTCTTCATTAACCAACCTCTTGGCTAGGCCAAAATCAGCAATTTTTGCATTGAAATCAGAATCAAGAAGGATGTTGCTTGATTTTACGTCTCGATGAATGATGGGAGGGAAGCAGTCATGGTGCATATAGGAGAGACCTTGAGCAGCTCCCAGTGCAATACGCAACCTCTTTGGCCAGTCCAAAATGACAGGCACAGGATGAACTGAGCTAGTGACAGTTGATCTTTTTTCTGTATGCAGCCATCGGTCAAGACTACGATTCTTCAAATACTCGTAGACCAGAAGTTTTGATCTGTCATTGGAGATGCAACAAAGCAACTTCACAATGTTCAAATGCCTTATTGTACTCAGAATGTGAACTTCTGCAAGAAACTCCTTCTCAAGCTTCTGCTCTAACTTTATGCCATTCCAGATTCTTTTCACAGCGACGAAACCACCCACATGATTTGCAGCAACCTTGTATACATTTCCTGAACCACCGCTTCCGATCTGGTTGGTTTCTATCAATCCTGGCAATATACTTGATTCAGTAAAATCCAGCTTTTGGAATGAGGTGAGCTTCCATTTTGAATCCAACCCATGCTTTCTTTTCCCGTGAACCCTAATCAAGAATAATGAGAGTAACAAAGCCGACACAAAGATTGCTGCTACTATTGAGCTCAATACCAAGGCAAGGAAATAAGGTGAAGATTTTCTTGATTCTTGGGAGGGATTGACATTGCAGACATTAAGGTGTAGGACCGAGTCGAGTGAACAAAGACCAGGGTTGTTCAAGAAACTACTGACATAAGCAGAATTTTCAAACCCTTTAGGGATTTCCCCAGTAAGATGATTGGAAGAGAGATTGAGATCAGTTAACCTCAGGAAGCCAATTTCAGGTGGAATTTCGCCGGAAAATTGGTTGTCTGACAAGTCTAGGTCTGTCAGGACAGGTAGGAAACCAATCTCTCCCGGAATCTGTCCAGAAAGTTGATTATGACTGAGGTCTAGAGTAGTTAACCCCTTCCATGAGATGTTTGATGGAAGGGCTCCAGTGAGTTGGTTCCTATCAAGCAAAAGAGAACTCAGAACAGAAAGAGAGGCTAATTCTTCTGGGATTTTGCCGGAAAATTGGTTATTGCTGGCAGAGAAAACCTCAAGATTCCTCCAAGAACCCGCTCCAACAGGAAGTTTACCTGAAAATCTATTGTTATTCATCTCGAGCCGTGAAAGATTTGGTGACACTTCATCAGGAAGCTCGCCTGTGAAGGAATTGTCTCCTATCATCAAATATTTCAAGTTAGAAGCTGACCACAAACCAGCAGGAACGTTTCCAGAAAAGTTATTATTCGAAAGGCGAACCATTTCCAAACTACTACAGTTGCCAAGAGATTCTGGCAGTTCCCCACTAAGATTGTTGTCAAAAGCTACCACACCAACTAACTTGCCACCTTTGCATAAATGTTTTGGCAGCTCGCCGGTAAGCTTGTTGGATGTTACCTGGAAAATCTTGAGCTCCGAGTAGTACCCGAGATTCGGAGGAAGTGACCCTGATAAATTGTTGGTGAACAGGCTAAAATCTTGTAGTGCAGGAAGGCGACCGATGGCTTCAGGAATTTCACCAGACAGTTGATTGAAGAACAAAGCCAAACCTGACAAATTCTCCAGCTTTCCAAAATCATCAGGTATTTGTCCCGTCAGCTTATTGTTCGAAAGATCAACAACCACCAAATTGAGAGCTTCAATGACCTGAGGAATTTCCCCAGAAATCATGTTGTTGTAAAGATACAGTACACTCAAATTCTTCAACATGAACAAACCATTAGGTATAGTCCCAGTTATGTTGTTTGTTGACAAATCCAGCCACTCTAGTGCCACCATTTCTCCAATCATTTCCGGAATCTCTCCGATCAAATTCGCATTAGAAATCAACAATGTCTTCAGTTTCTTCAACTTGGTGAAATTTGGAGGCAAGTTTGATGGCAAAAAATGATTATAGGACATCCTTAGTTCCTCAAGATTAGACAAGTTGCCCATTTCAGGTGGAAAAGTACCATTAAACTGATTCTGAAAAAGCTGAAGATTTCTCAGCTCTGGCAATCGCCCTATCGCTGCAGGAATGTCACCAGTGAAGTTATTACAACAGAGGTTAAGGTCTGAAACCCGAGCCAAGGCATCGATACCATCAGGAATGCGGCCAACAAAGTAATTCTGAGACAGGTCAAGGGACTCGAGCTTGGAAAAGTTGTAGACAGACACAGGAAAGGTTCCTACTATGTTGTTGTTAGAGAGGTTGAGGAAAGAAAGGTTCTTTAGCTCAGAAATGAAGGGTGGGATTGTTCCGGAAATGTTCATTTCCCCGAGGTTAAGTGCAGTGACAGAGTTGTTGGTGCATCTGATTTCCGGCCAAGTACAATGTTGGGAAGAGTTTGAAGGGTTCCATTGCTCGAGGGATTGCGGATTCTGCCAGAACTGCTTTAGTCTAAGCAGAATGGCTTGTTCCTGCTGAGGAAGTTGAAGCTGAGAGTTGACATGGCTGACGAAGCAGGAAAGATAGATACTGAGGAAAAGAAGTGACAGGAATGTGTTAGACATTTTTTCTGGTAAAGGTTATGTTTTTGGGTTTGGGTTTGGGTTTTGGTTTTGGTTTGATCAAAGTTGGTTGTTCGTTGAAGATGAGATGAGCTAGTTTGGTGATGCAACGTGTGAAACAAATGACAACCGGTTTTTTGTCAAAGTTCAAACATGGAAAAAGGATGTTTCTTTAAGGACCAAACAACATGGTTTTGTGGTAGCTAAGGTAGTTGTGAACTGTACTGGTTTTAATAATTGTTGAAATTATAATTATGGGTACATACAGAGTTTTGTATTCCATGGTTTACTAAAGAAAAATTGGGACCAAACATAGAGAATCTTTTGCCTCTCAGCTTGACTGATAACAAATGTTAAAAGATTAATATTCCCACTCTATTAACAAATGGTAGCTTAGTGATATATTGTTTTCATAGACGAAAGATGGTTAAATTTTTGATCGAGGGGTTAAATCTCAAGTTCGATTTCTCTGGAAAAAAAAGAGAGGTTATACAGCTGGCTGCTGCTGGTCCATGAATAAAATAACCTTTTCTCCTTAATAAAAAAAATTAAATATATATATAACTTGGGTCAAAGCAAACCTTTTTTGAACAACTTAATGGATGCTGCATGGAAGACTTTGACTTTGCTTTAACAACATTAATAATTGTTAGAAGGAGTAGGATCTTTAAGCTTCTTCTGTGTCTGTAGTTTAATTTTTTAAAAGAAGTTTTTCTTTTCATAATTATTGGCATTTTTATAAAAAAATAATAATTTTGGAGAGTTAGAGTTTTGGTCTACCCATAGAAATGAAAGGAGAAAAATGGATTCCGTATCCTACAAGGACCAGATATTATTCGTGGCAATGACTGACTATAACAATGGGAGAAGAAAGAAACCACTCATAAAACATAATTTTTCAATCATTTTGTTCAAAATTACTTTTGTACACAGACCTAATCATTGCAGTCAAGGGATAATCCTTGTTAGACAAGGATGCAAAATACTCCCTCCGTCCATAAATAATGAATGTTTTGCTACTTTTTGTTACTGTACACAATTACTTAACTTTTTAGTGTTTGAGCTACTTTTTGTTACTGTTTTAAAGCGACAGTTATTAATGAACAGAGGGAGTAGTTGCTGAGAAGTATAAACAAAATGCTACAAAGTGAGTAATTATCAATTCGGAGCATTTTACCGACCCTAGCAAACAAAATTACACCTAGTGAACTTAGAGATACCGGAAATGACCTGAAAGAAAAACCAATTGGCACGCATAGAAATTCAATGCAGAAAGGATAACCTAAAACCCCGTACAGAAACTAATCCCTTGAAAACATTTCAAATTCTGAAAGTTGAGAAATCTAAGAAATACAGACCGTGAGCTGTGCGGCAAAACACAGTCATGTTATGCACGCAAGACTTGAACAAATACAACCTTTGGTTCGCATTCCACTAAATTTCTCAAAAGAACAAAGGCAAGAATACTTTGTTTGCATCAAATGGGACAACAGTCCTTTAAAGTAAGGACACGAATCATCAACTCAATCTAGACCAAGACTCCGTTGATTTCACTCGATAGCATAACATACTGTTCATTTTTACCTTTCAATTTTGCAGGTAAGAGAAGTATAACCATCAGACCAGGTTTTTTGTCATCATATTCCACACAAATCAAATAATTTATCATATACTATTTGGAGAAAAGGATGGTCTCCGTACCACCTTCTTCAAGGCATTGATTTTAAAAAAGTATCTAACAAAAGAAAGTAATTACCAGAGTCACTCGAGAAATAGAGTTCAAAAGTTCAATCATAAAAGTTGCATCAGTTCCTGTACTGAACTTAGTAGAGTAAACAAATTATTGCAGGCAAGAGGCGTCGCAAGCTAGTTTATGAATATCAGCAATATAAAAATCTTAAACTTATTAAATGAAATAAAGTTTGATCGTGGATGCCTATTTGTGAAGCCCGTAGTTGACAAAGACATTGACAAAGTAGCCTGGGAGGGATAAAGTTAATCCATCCCCAGAGACAGATTACCACAGGCATCATAGATGATGGAACTAACTGTGTATAGAAAAAAGAAAAGCAGCAAACAGAAATCTGGCATACCTGTGTGACTTTCGACAGAAAACACTTGGCTTTACCTATGTGACAAGATTCCACTTGCAACTTCTCAGTGGGACCAAACTCCCATCAACATAGACCAAGACTCAAGAATCAGTGGACTTCACTTGACTTGACCCCTGTGGCCTGACCCCATTTTGTTGTTAGAGGATTCCTAAATTATGATTAGTGCTCGAAAGAATGATTATAATGCCAAGCATTGGCGATTGATTATATTAATAAACATTTATGACCTAAAATGCAGACCAATCAAGCACTGAGAACTTCCCTAAGTTTTGAGCGATTCCAACTTATACTTTACCACACGCTTCATAAAAAGACAATTGTTTTTCATCGCTAAGTTCAATTTTGAAATGCAAGTCGAGAATCAAAATCGAACTTAATAATTTTGACTGAAAACAACTGCATGTAACTCCACTCCAAAAAGCAGAGATAAGGATTAAAAGTTTACCAAGACAAAAAGTAGAGAAGAAAAACCACTCTCATATCAAGCACCAGAAAAAATATGAAATTTCCATTCCTTCCTGATAACCCCCATCAACTGGTTAGAGCTCTGCAACATGGGGAAATTCTGAGAAAATTTCTTTTCTCCTTACAAAAATGCTCATAAATTTTGTTTGAGCAAAGAATTTGATGGTAGAAACTACAAAAATTGCCCGTTCCCCTTTGTTATCTAATGGAATTCAGGAAGTAATAGCAAATGACAGCCAGTAGAGTAGTTAAGCAATTCAACATCAAACAACCAAAAACGATGCCTTTGGAACTATTCAAATCATAATATTCCAACTGTTGCACACAAGAGTTTTAGTGCCTGACTGAATATCTAAAGGTCTTATGTCCTGATGTGATAAATAGTTCGAAACACACTCATCTATATAACGTAACAAAATGCATAAACTAAGCACAAAAGAAGCCGAGGACAAAAGTTTAATATAACAACCTGTATTCATTAGAAGCAACCGTTGTATAACAATGACAACACAAGCAATCTCACAAAGCTGAATTCCCATCACTCCACACACAGATAACAGTAAATTCCACCATTTAGTTCCACAACGCTATGCCACGGCTTGATTAGAAGAAGCCAAACTAGCAAGAGAGACATTATTAAGTCTTTCCAAAGCCAAAATAAGAGCTTGAGTACCCAAATCTCCTTCCCCATGTGCCTTAAGTGACACATAAAGCTGTTGAGCCAAAGCCAACCCAGGCAATGCAAGCCCCATTCTTTCACACTCCTTTAAACAAATTCCTAAATCCTTCACAAAATGATTCACATAAAAACCAGCCGCAAAATCCCTGTTTAGTATCCTACTACCATATAAATCAAGCGACTTTGATCCAGCCGCACCAGTGGAAATTGCATTCAGAAACGACTCGACGTTTAGTCCTGCTTTATGAGCATAAACAATTCCTTCCACTAACCCTACCATTGTTGATGCTATCGTTATTTGATTAGCTAACTTCGCAAACTGCCCCTTACCAGTGGCACCCATGTAATTAACCTTTCCCATGAGGGCAAAAATGGGATTGAGCCTGTCCACAATTTGTTCATCCCCTCCAGCGAAAATTGCAAGCGTTCCATTTTTCGCCCCACGGTCTCCACCAGAAACTGGCGCGTCGATTGAGTGGCAATTCTTGGCGGCAGCAGCAGCGGATATCTCGGCGGCGAGGGAGGGTTCTGAGGTGGTCATGTCGACGAGGATGCAGCCGGGGCGAAGGCCGGCGAGGGCACCGGTGGTGGGATGGAGGAGGACGTGGCGGACGTCGGAGGGGAAGCCGACGATGGAGAAGACGACGTCGGACTGGGAGGCCAGTTGGAGAGGGGAGTCAGCGAGGTGGCCCCCCATGTCGAGGAGGGGTTGAGCTTTGGAGATTGTGCGGTTGAAGACTGTGAGAGTGTAGCCGGCTTTGATGAGGTGGGCACACATGGCCCGACCCATGACGCCGGTGCCGATCCAACCCAGGCGAGTGTTAGATGGGCTTGCAAGCTCAGCGGTGGTAGCCATCAAGAGGCGGAGGAAGAGCGGGATAGAGGAGGAGAGCGGAGTGCGAGAGTATGATGGTACTGTTCGACGGAGAAGTGGGAGTAGCATGTGTGTGGATGAGGAGTAGTCAACGCGACGTAGGGGAATGTTTTAAAATTTCTTGCTTGCTTCGGGTTAAGTCGTAATTTTGAGTTGGGTAGAGGGGCATTTATAGGGTGTACACGGGCCGGTTCGGTCTAATTTTTGGGGCACCGAACCGAATTTTAACGGTTCTAATTATGATAGAATCGGTCCGAATCATTACTATCGGTTCGGTTCGGTCCGGTTTTATTTTTTTCGGTTCAAGCAATGAGTTTCGAACCCGTTTGCATTAGCAAAGGGGCCAATAACTTGTCGGTTGCCACTACGCTACCACAAATGTTGTGATTAAAGTGTGAAAGGTTTATCTATATATTAGTATATAACATTCATTGGCAAAACGACACCTTTTAATTGTTAAACACGCAGTTTTTATTTATTTTTTATTTTAAATAATATTTTGATTTATCAATTTATAAATAATAGCCTAATATTAACGATATTTTAGTATGATAAATTTTTAAATTTTATGATACAAAACATATAAAAATTTAAAGTGACTAAGTATTAATATATTGGATGTAATGAATATGTTTAACAAATACCGTTAAGAAGTATCGTGTTTCATATCGAGCCTAACATACACATATGAAGATTTTTCAAGTACAATCATGCTTCATATAAAGATAAGATTATATCACTTACGTTTAGAGCTTCAAAAATATCCTTAAACAATACAATAGTTAATTAGTTATACTTATACATTGCGTAACACATTGATACAATTTAAATTAAAATCATAAATTTCTAAACAATTAACTCAAGTAAATAATGATATTGAAATATAGATACCCTAAATCTAAATCATAAATGCCCACTAAGCATTATGCAAATTCATTATTTTAGTTGTCATCTAATTAGTAATTACATTTTCTATGACAATTGACATGATTTTTTCTTACAATAATATAATTCTCTTTTTATTAAGTAAAATACTGAACAATAAACATATATCCACGATATACCTTAATAATTATGTATTAGAGTAAAAATTAATGGTAATATTACTAGTATATGTCGTATCATTAATAATTAATGGTCTTAATTTATACATATAGTTAACTGATAACATGACTATTACAATTATAATAATATAGTTTTTTCCTCATAATAATTCTTATATAACTTTCTTAATAAAATTTTATATTTAAAATAACAAACAAAAGAAAAAAAATGAGGACTTTTAGTTAAATTTAAAAGGAAAAAAAGGAAATTTTTTTTTTCTATTTTTTCGTTCTTAGTAGTTAATATGGAGAAAATGTTTTTTCCTCATAATAATTCTTATATAACTTCCTTAATAAAAATTTCTATTTAAAATAACAAATAAAAGGAAAAAAATGAGAATTTTTAATTAAGTTTAAAAAAAAAAAGAGGAAAGGGGGATTTAAACCTCTCCCTTTTAAGATGATAGGTGAAGAGTTAACCATTAAACAAGCTCTAATATATATGAACAGGTTCTCCTGGTTTTACGATTTAATTTATGGATTTTAGAATTAGAGAACCGAATCAAACCAAACCAAAAATTTCGGTTCGATCCTACAATTTAAAAAAAAAAAATCGACGGTTCGAATTGATTCAGTACGGTTCCAATTCAGTTCCTAGTTTGGGCCGGTTTCTGTACACCCTAGAATAAATCGCGAAGAGTGTTGGGCTTATGCCGGGAAATTCACAACTAGCAACTCTCAAATCAAGACAAAGCATCAAATCATTGAAACAGAGATAAATTCCACTTCTGGGATTAATACCGATATGATGGCACCCGATTACATACGAGTCTGACAACCTACACATAATACACCCAACCTACCTGGGATGATTCTTGAAACAATTTTGAGTGTCAGTGTATGGCCAAGAGCTGTGTCATGGCCAGAGCATGCAGGTAAACAGCCCTAGCTGGTTATAGTCGGCAATTACATAAGAAACTAGGCGTGGATCATACGTAGAAACTTCTGCAGCACCCAGCAAACGGTCTGATCTGTGGCAGTCATACATACAAGCAACAAAAGTGACATTGAGCAAAAAAACTACGCAGCATTGCATCTTTAGACCAGCAAATTGTTAAGCATACCATAACAAATTGCCAAGTACTGCCAATGAGCAAGCACAACGTAAGTGGATTTCATGCCACTCGCTAGATAGAATGAAGCTTAAACAACATGTTTGATGGCTTCTATACTCATGAATGATACCACAACAGCATGCCATTGCCAACTATAATGTCATGAGTCAGTTTCCTGGAAAATCAAGTTTTATGATTGAAAAATGACAGATTATAGAGCTGAGCAACCTTATTATGAGTAATAACTATCATGATCACGAATAAATATAATTCTTATCAACAATAATTACTTCTTGTATAATGCTGTCCTCAAGCTCTTGGATGACCCCTACTACGATCAAACCTGCAATCTTGATCTCTTGTTCATGCTCATTAGTATGTTCCAATTTCAACATCGCTTGTAATTCAAAAATACTGGACAATGGAAATATCAACTACCAAACACAGAAACACAAAAACTGAAAAGATAACACAAGTGCCAAACTAATAAGAGAAACATTCAACCGCAAACTCCAACAATCTTGTTCAAGAAGTAAACAATGATGAAAGCTAATGAAGAGAACACTCACATATAACCTCATCAAAATTTCCCAGCACATAAAACTTCACAAACTAACAACAAATAGAGATCATACCACAAAGACTTCAGACTATCAACATAACCACAAAATCGGGCATTTGCACTCGCCGTGTTTTCAATATAAGCAAGCCCCAGATGAAACTATGAATCAGGCAACACATCTTTACACATCAATACCAAAAAAGGGGGTTAAAAAACACATAATTTGAAACGGAATATCAAACATAAATTTATTAGTCAAGTGCTGGGTTTTCACAGCCAACACAGATTCAAAATCCTAGCCTACTACTAACAAACAAGTTAATAAAGATTATTATGAAATCAACCTCTAAGAAAAACCTCTTTTGTCAATTGTTATTTCACTTGAACTCAAAAGTTGGAACCGGCGGGGCATCAAAGCTCTCCAAAACCTTCGTCTTGCTCCCTTCACCACTTGAGGCTGATTTGTCTTCCTGCTTTCCAAACAAGCCACCAACCCAAGATGGCTTCTCAGACCCACTAGTAGACGCGGCCTCCGGCATTGATTGTGTCTGCACCTGACCCGGAATTCCCATAGGAAACCCGCCAGGAACACCCGCCATACCAGGAACAGAGTCATCAATCATAATAGGCATTTCCTGCTGAGCACTCATGAACTTATTAAGCATAATCCCAGCTCCTTCAATCAAAGCCAACAACGCCCCACCAATCACAGCCGACTTAGTGGAAGCACGCATCCCTTGACGCATAGAGAGGAACCCACCAGTGGCGGCTCCGGCAATGATTGAGTTCCAAGGATCCTCCTTTTGACGGAGATAGACCATGGAGCAATCAAACGTCGAGAACAAGCCACCCCACACGGCAAAACTGCCACCAACGCGCGGCGCATTCATACGAACAGCTTGCGTGCCTCCGATGAGGCGGGCACCGGCCGGAGAGTTGTAGATGCCTTTAGCCAAGTGGAAAAAGGAACCGCCGACGGCCCCCATCCCAAAAGCCCCACCCATGTCGTCGAGGATACGATCTGGGCATGGCTCTCTAGATGTCTCTGGTGTTCCCATTGGAGTTTACGATCTTTTGCGAGGGTTTTGAGAGGGTTTAAGGTCCGGGTCGGGCGGGTATATAGTTTAGGTTTTGGCTTGGTGGAGGGTCAAGAGCTCGAGAGTCCAAATTAGAATGGTCAAGATGGTTAAGGGTATGTTCGTCAAATTATAATGTACTAACTACTTAAATAAATAGAACTCAGGCCCATTTTTAGAACATGTGAGAAGTAATTTACAACCTCAAGCCCATTTGTAGAAAGCCTTCGGCCCATTTTATGAAGAGAGAGAGCCTCAGGCGCACGAATGAAAGTCATTTCGGATAAGAGCTCCTTCCTTTTCGTTGAGCTCACTCTTCTCCTGACAAAGGCAGCGGCTAATTTGAGAGTAAGATGTTCAACCTCCACTCCTCTGCCTTTGCTGAATTTGGAGAGGAGTTGCTGTATTTATAGGAGAGCGCGAGTTGGTTTCTCGCTCCTGAGATGAAGGTACTGTGTCTTGCTTATTGAATCGCTTCATATTACTGTCAAACTTCAATTTTGTTGTAGTTATAATGCAAAATATGTACTCTAGTCTAGCAAAAAGCCAGGCATTTCCTTTGGCAATCAAGGTATCTTCAAAACCCAGATGCTTCAAACAATTCCACACCCTAAAAACCCACTCTTTCTCAACTGGGTCCCCTCCTAAACCTTCATTAAACCCTATTAATGTGCAGTTTTCCGCACTTGCCCATGGGTTTCATCACAAATCTCATAAAGTTTTCAGCTTTGGGACACCGGCTAAAAGTTTGATGGGATTTCAGTTTGAATCGGTAGATATAGGTGCTATGGCTATAGCTAGAGCAAGTTTTTGTGGGGGGTTTAGGATTAGAAGTGCTGTAGTTGGTGGGTCTTTGTTAAGAGCTAGAAGTTTCTCCAGTTTGAATTCAAAGCGGAGCGGTGAAAGGAGGCGTGTGGTGGGTGCTGGAAAGCCATTTCCTTGGTTAACTGCTAATAAAGTTAAGGAAGCCAAAAGGATGAAGGAAGGGACAGTGTCAAGAGATTCCCGCTCTTCTTGGGAGGAATCAGCTGGAAGATTGGAGAAAGTAAGTAGTGGTTCGAAATCAGTGAAAAGGTTAGAGAGAGGGGCTGTTGTTGAATCTGGCAGCTCATCTTGGGAGGAGTCAAGAAACAGATTAGAAAAACGGCCGGCTAGAGAAAGTGGTAATGGTTACGGTGGACGAGACAATAGTGTTGTTGAAGACGCAGAAGGAAAGGAATCGGAGATTGTTGATGATCCACGATGGGATAAGATTAAAAGTAGGGCCACAGGAATGTTGGGTAGGAAAGGCAGGAATGATAAACCTGAGTATCAGCGGTGGGATAGGGAGGAAAGCTGGGGTAGAAAGACATGGAAAGAAGCTTCTGCTGAGTCAACTTTACCTAAGATGGTTGGTGAAGGGGTTTACGGTGTGGGTCCTGTTTTGGCTGCGCTGTCAGCTGGAAGAAGAGAATTCTATGCATTGTATGTTCAAGAAGGATTGGAGCTGAGTGGTAAACATAGAAAGAAGAAGGACAAGAGAGGGTTTGAGAGAGTTTTGAGAATGACTGAAAAAATTGGGTTGAGCATAAGGGAAATTCCAAAGCATGATCTCAATATGGTTTCTGATAACCGTCCTCATCAGGGCCTCGTGCTAGATGCTTCTCCACTGGAGATGGTGAAAGTAAATGAATTAGACCTTGTTTTGCCTGAGGAAGAGAAAGGTTCTCTTTGGGTTGCTTTGGATGAGGTTACCGATCCTCAAAATCTAGGGGCAATTATTAGGTCTGCATACTTCTTTGGGGCCTCAGGGGTGGTACTATGCGCAAAAAATTCTGCCCCGTTAAGTGGAGTGGTGAGTAAAGCAAGTGCTGGATCACTTGAACTGATGGAGCTTAGGTATTGTAAGAATATGATGCAGTTTTTAGTAGGATCAGCTGATAACGGTTGGCGAGTTCTTGGAGGTTCTGTTTCTTCAAAAGCTGTTCCCTTAAACCGGATTGTGCCTGGCAAACCAACAATTTTAGTTCTGGGCAGTGAGGGGACAGGATTGAGGCCACTGGTGGAGAGGTCGTGCACTGAGTTAGTTCGGATCCCTGGAAACATTCCTATAGGTGTAAGCGCGGGAGGGGATGATGATGTGGAAGATGAAGAAACAAATCTTGAGTGCTCAAGTCATGAGTTCAGATCATTCTTGGCAGTGGAGAGCTTGAACGTCAGCGTCGCAGCAGGTGTGCTTCTTCACCACCTAATTGGGAGCAGGGACAATGATGATTGTCGTATAGGTGATGAGCCAGCTGATACTCCTTCCTATGTTCTTGAAACTGAGACTGCAGAGATGCTGCACTGAACTTGTTGCTGCCTTTGTTTTGATATACAAATTGGGTTAGCTTTTCTATTTAGTTTAATTTTCCATTTGCAATATCAGCAGCACTTCTAACTTTATACGCACTGCTCTAATAATAGGACTAGGGTGCGAAGGTTTTGAACATGTATGACAAAGTCAATTCTGGTTTGCCTTCTAAACGACCGAGCTCTTGAAGAAATTAAAACTGAAAAGTACCTTTCTTCATGTTTCTCCTAGGTTTTCAGATTTGCAGTGTGTTGCATTTTGAGGATTACTTATCACTTACAGAGAGTTTGACTTTACACTCTTTACTGGTTCTTGCATCCTATAGCTTCAGTGATTTGGAATCTTTCTTTGTGTCGTAGGCTTCATTCGTTGCAGGAATCCAAATGAAACATGAACATCATGGAATTTGGTTCCTTCATAAAAATGATCCCTTCGTTAAGTTCATGATGACAAATTTTGGTCTGGAAGGGGTGACTTTTGGGACAGAATTAGTCTTTTGAAGCGACTGAGGCATGGAAGCCTAAGTCGCCTATAAGCCTTTGTTAGTGTCATAGCTTCTAGTGATTAATAGACATGGCTTTATTAGGGACTAAATTTTTGTAGTATAATCCTGCAGGATTGAAGTTGATTGTTGGAAAATAAACGAAAGGAAAGTGAAAAAGATACATATATTTGAAGTAAAAAGATTGTTATAGGAATAGATGAGGCCAATCCAATGGGCTGTTAGGGTTTTTATAGTACTAATGCTCATCTTGTATGCATATAGACATTGCCCCAAAATGTTAAAAACCACATGAGAATATGTATATATATAATTAAGCGAAAGCATCTTTGGTAACATGGTAAGTGTAAGCAAAAAGGCTGGCAAAGCCATGTGAGATCACTACTACTTTCAATGTCTTCTGCCCAACCTCAGTTGCAACAATTCCCCTTCTTGTTGCTGTGACATTAGAACTGTGTTACCAAACAATCCGCAGCGTACACGAGTCGAGTTGTTGTCAGGTCCTAATAAGAGTTATATTCAACATTTTCTTTATTTTTCTTGGTAAGTTTTTAAATTTAAATATAGTTAAGAAATCCAATCTTTAAATTTAAACTTTCAAACAGGACTACAGGAGTACCTAGTACTTACCGCTCGTGTCATGAACCTGAATCATAAGATGACCCGTCCCACAGCCATGTTCTAATGACGTCAGAAAGTATGATTGCTTCCTAGTTGTAGTTGTATTAAATTAATTAATAATTAACGCTAAAAAGAACTCAATAATTCACATGATCAACTTTTGTATTCTGCTAGCTGTGAACGATTGTATTGTATATGCTTTTATGTCTGATAATTATATAATCTTTTAACTATATAGATGGTTAAACTTCGTATCGAATAAAAATTTGAATAAATATATTAAATATAAAGTTGCGAAAAAGGAGAATCTTCTATAAAGTTTAGATCTTTTATACTGGTCTAATCTCGACATATCTAGTTAAAACCGCAATGACCCAACAGTTTCGTAGTGATCCTAAAGCTTATATCATGTGTCAATTTTCGTAATTACTGCCTCGTGTTAGCTCAAAAGCACTCATTTTTATAGAAAATTTACTCTCCATCAATATTTCAAACATCCCATCCAACAAATCCAACAAAACCCGACCCCTTAGCAGTTAACATAGGCCACACCACAGGCATATAAATAATGAAACATATAATATAATATCACATAATTTAAATAAAAAAAAGGGGGAAAACAAACAATTATGCCAACCTGTCCCAAAAGGTGACAACACCCCATTGGGTTTGGGTCCCAAAAGCGACACCCAATAGAAAGAAGATTCGGACCCTAAACCAGCATCTTTATTGCTTAAACTATTACTAATTCTCGTGGATCGGGTGGCTTTTCCTACGTGGTTTTTCTTTTCATTTTTTCATGTACAAATTCTTTATGCATCATTATTATTTTTTTAAGTAACTGACAAGTCAAGAAGGAGAGAGAGTTTCGGTTCTAATTAGTAATTACAGTTAAACCTCGATAAATGAATGCTCTTGGGACCAGCAAAAAATATTCGTTTAGTGAGTTTATTTACTTATCGATAAATGAATATATTATTCATTTATCGATAAATGAATTTTTATTCATTTAGATAGTATTTTTACATTTTTATTTTTTCGTATGATTATTTATTTTACATTTAATGTACAAATACGTATATAGACTATGTACATGCATCATGTACTTATAAGATTCTATGTATGGAATACTTAGAGTCTAAATACATGCAACATGTACTAATAATAATATTCTATGTATGGAATACAGTTAAACCTCAATAAATGAATGTCCGATAAACGAATAACCTCGCCAAATGAATAATTTTCTCCGGTCCCGACTTGGGCAAATGGGCTAAATGAATAACCTCGCTAAATGCATTAACGAATAATTTTTTTTTTTTTTTTTTATAAAAAAGGAGGCTTAACGCCTAAAATACATAATCAGGATAAACTCCTTCTATCACCACCGTAAATGGTGGTTAAACTAATAGGAACAACATCAAACCACTGGAACTCAGGTCCCTGCGCAAAAGCTAAATTGGCAAGCCCATCCGCTAAACCATTTGCTTCGCGATATACATGGATTACACGATAAACACATCCAGAGGAACGCAGTAAACCCTTAATGCGATGCACCAAGTCCATGTTTGCTACCGGTGAGGAGCGGTCCCTGTTAATAGCAAGCACCACACTGGCATTGTCGCATTGAATTTCCAAGTCGTACCTTCCACGCTCAAGGGCGTTTTGAACTCCATAAAGCATGGCCAACAGTTCCGCACGATACGCCGAACACTGCCCGAGGTCAACCGCGAAGCCACCAAGCCACAACCCATCTCTGTCCCTAAGACATCCTCCACCCGCAGCTCTTCGCGAGATCTGACGATAAGCACCATCCGTATTAATGGTAATCTTACCATCTTGGGCCGCTATCCAGCCGACCGACACGGGCCTGTTAGAACCTCCACCTCCAACACCCAAACGAACAGTTGAAGCAGTCATGGCAGCAGAAGCCGCAGCTTTGACAATAGTTACTTTAGTAGCAACCGACACATGATTGTTTTTGAAGACAATCTCGTTGCGCCACTTCCACAACCACCAGCAGGAAAGCCCAAAGGTGAGACTCCAACTCGTGTCTGTACCACTCATCCCACCCCCGTTCAGATTAGCCTCCATCCAATCGCGAAAAGACCCTTGACGAACCATGTTCCACACCGTAGTCGAAGCCAACTGACGCCAAAAGGACTTGGAGACTGGGCAATCACGAAGGATATGCTCTACAGACTCTTCCTGAACCCCGCAGCAAGGGCACAAAGCATGATCACTCATGTGACGCCGAAATCGCTCCTGATTAGTCAGCAATCGTTGATGGCACACCAACCATAAAAACAAACGCACCCTTTGGGGCCCATCCCACTTCCAAGGCAAGCTCCAAATTCGATCAACAGGACCATCCTTGAAACCGGCTACAAGAGCATACGCGGACTTTAAAGTGAAATCTCCACTCGAAGACCAACGCCAATAGCGTTGGTCCTTCCCTAGGGAATGGGCAGGAGGGCAACAGCTAGTGACGCAGGAAAAAAGATCATCATCCAAGTAGCATGCCAACAAGGAGGTATTCCACCTACCATCAGGAAGAACCACCGTAGACAAACGCCAATCTCTGATGTTCAAGGGGATTTCCTCGCTCATGAGGTCGCATAAAGGGGTGTCACCCGCCCAATTATCATACCAAAATAGAATGTTCTGCCCATCACCAATGGACCAACAAGAGTTAGACCGAACCAAACCCCACATGTGACATATCTCGCGCCAAAGGGCAGTACCATTTTGAGCCCTAAGTTGAATCGGCCTCTCCTCCAAATTGACACTATACTTACCACCCAACACTCGGGCCCAAAGGCTATGCTTTTCGGTAATAAACCGCCATGCAAGCTTGGCCATAAAAGCCCTGTTAAAAGTTTTAAGGCGTTTAATGCCTAGCCCCCCATCCTCTTTCGATTTGCAAGCGGTCTCCCAATCAATGAGATGGACCTTTCTCTCCCCGTTACCATCCCCCCAAATGAAGTCCCTACTAAGGCGTTCAATCTTCTCACAGATGCTAACCGGAACAACGCACGCCTGGAGAGCATAAGTCGGGATAGACATCACAGTAGAGTTGACCAAAGTAATTCTCCCCGCAAGGGAAAGAGTTTTAGCTTTCCATCCACTCAGCCGTTTACGAACCTTGTCCACTAAATAATCATAGTACTTGCTCTCAGATCTACCATGCAGAAGCGGGACACCCAAATAATGTCCTAAGTCCTTTTTATGACTGAACCCAGAAAGATTCTCAATGTCAGAAATCACTTGAGTAGCGACGTTGTTCGAAGCTGTGAAGGAAGTTTTCTCCACATTGATTTTTTCCCCAGAACAAGCACAAAATTCAGCGAGAACATTAAGGACGATTTGAACTTGGTCCACTGATGCCTCACAGAAAAGAACCAGATCATCAGCGAAAAAAAGGTGGGAGATAGGAGTGCCCTGCCTGCCCATACGAATAGGCCTCCAATACCCATCTGCAACCGCCTTCTGAATACCATGAGCAAGTCTTTCCATACACAACACAAAGAGGTACGGGGACATGGGATCACCCTGGCGAACTCCTCTCGTAGGGTGGAAGCTCTCCGATACCTGCCCATTCCACAGAACCTTTGTCGAACTAGCTTGCCAGGAATGAACCAACATCTGGATAAACGCAGCGGGGAAACCTGCATCCTCAAGCGTATCTTGGATGAATTCCCACCTGAGTCGATCATAAGCTTTCTCGAGATCCACCTTTATCATGATCCATCCACTGTTCCCTTTTTTACGCCTCATAGAATGAAGAACCTCTTGCACAATGACGATATTGTCAATAATTTACCTACCGGGGACAAAGCTCACTTGATGACCCCCAATCAAGCCAGGCATCCACTCTTTCAGTCTATTAACACAGACCTTCATCAAGATTTTAAACACCACAGGGAGTAAGCTGATGGGTCGAAAGTTAGCCATACAAGTGGGATTATCTTTCTTGGGGATCAACGTAATCAGAGCAGCACAAATGGAGGGATCAAACTCCTTACCTGCAAGTGATTCGTTGACAAAGGAACAGAGAGACTGTTTTACCATAGCCCAATTTTGCTGGAAGAAAGCGGCATTGAAACCATCCTCCCCAGGGGCCTTAAAAGGCTTCATATCAAACACGGCCGCCCTGACCTCCTCCTCCGCAGAAGGCCTAGGAAGATCCTCAACACCAGTCTGAGGTAAACAATTGAAATAGCCTCGAACAGAGTATGGAGGAAGACTACCCGTATCGGCAGAAAATAAGCTCAGGAAGAATTGTCTAGCATTATTCTGAAGAGTAGGACCATCAGTGCACCAAGACCCATCCTCAAGCTGAAGAGTAGAGATGAAATTCTTCTTACGCCGCACCATAACTTTAGCGTGAAAAAACGAGGTGTTGCGATCCCCATGTTGCATCCAATCCACATTCGATTTTTGTTTCCAAAACAGTTCCTCCTGATTCAGGATCTCCTCATATTCCGTCCTCAGATTGATCTCAAGGTTGGTCAGGAAAGGCGTACGGAAACAATCCAATTTCCTTTCCACCCCTGCAAGCCGAGCTAAGATGTGACGCTTGTGTTGGAACAAATTACCAAACACTTCCTTGTTCCAAACCTTGGCCTTAGCAGTGAACTCCTTCATAGCAACTGTCACCCCCGCATCACCATTCCACGAGTTTTGAACAAACGTACCAAAGTCCTTGTGAATTAACCAAGGAGCAAGGATACGGAAAGGAGCCGAAGTCGGAACACGTTGACCTACATTCAAGCAAAGAAGGATAGGCCGATGGTCGGATAAAATTCTGGGAAGGTGCAGGACCGAGGCTCGAGAAAACTGAACCCTCCACTCCAGAGAACAAATGGCCCGATCAAGTCTCTCCTGGACCCTTCCCCTTTGCCAAGTCCAACGAGGGCCTTGAAAACCCAAATCAATGAAACTGTTATCTTGAATGCACTGTTGGAATAAAGGACACGCTCGGCTACCATGCCTAGAACCACCAATCTTATCGAACGAGAACAAAAAGGCATTAAAATCCCCTATGGCACAAACAGGAGTAGAGGCAATAGAAACCAAGTAAGAGATTTGCTTCCAAAGGGCTTTCCGGTAACCAGCAAGCGGGTCGCCATAAACCGCCGCAAGAGTAAACGCCGAGAAACCCTCCCCTGAAATTGTCATACCAACCATCTGATAAGAGAAGCAGGAGATGTTGACTTTCACCGTAGAATGCCACAACACCCAAATACCCCCAGAGAACCCTTCCGCCTCAACCCGAAAAGAGCCATCAAATCCCAACTTCTTCACTGTTCTATCAGCAGTATCTCTACTAATCCGAGTTTCATACAGACATAAGACCTTATAATCATGTATTCGACGCATATCCCTCAGATACCTGATGACTTCAGCGGACCTACAACCTTGACAATTCCAAGAAAAAATTTTACAATCCATAAAAAATAAAGAGGATAAGTAAACTAACCTGCAGTCCGAAGACACCGGCAGGCTCTCAAGAGGAGTTGTCAACCACCATATCCTGATCAATCGTCTCTGACAAAGACACCCCCTTGGAGAGGGGTACCGAGCCCCCAATCATCAGCTTGTCCGAAGATATCACAGAACCTTTCGCTTTCTTATTCTTCCCATCTGGCGGACGACCCCCATTCCCACGCATATCTCCAATCTTAACTCCGATAGAGACCCCCCTATCCTTCGCATTACCCCGGCCAGTCGGCTTGCCCCTGTCAGCGGGGCGGGCCGCATGTACAGCCGTATGATGCGTGTTGTCAAGAGCCTCTGAGACTAAGTTTGGTTCCTCTCCCCGCATCAAGCGGACCCCCTTTGGCTTTTCCACAACCACCATAGCCAAATGCATGTCCTCAGTTTTTCCATCCTCCTGATCATGATCTTCTCCAATAACAGCCGGAGGAACACGACTATCATCTACCTTTCTCTTGTTAGATTCCAGCGCGACCAAGCGTTTCTCTTGGAAACATTCCACAAGACAACCACTAGTACTGGGACTGTCAGCTAGAACGTTCCTTACTTTAGCCTTAACGAACGGGACAACCTCAGCAGTAGGTTGAGCCCTGGATTGGTAGCCATCATCACACTCTTCAACCTCTGTACTTAGTGTAGCAAATCTAGACTTGGTGCTGATCTGAGGGGTACTTCTTGTGACCTGAGCAGAAGGGGAAGGACCATTGGGAGCGGGTTTTCTCCCCCGTCTCTGTGGGACCATCCAAGGGCCATACTTATGGTCCGTGCTAGGACCATTCTTATGTGTTTCTTTAGTAGCTGAACCAGGTGGCGGCTTAGTAGCTTGCTCAGGTGTCGGCTTAGTAACTTGCTCAGGCCCCCCTGTTGGGCCTTTCTGGCCACATAACTCGACTGCATGCCCTGCCATACCACAATGAAAACATATCGCTGGCAGCCCTTCATACACAATAGTTTGCATCTTTCCTCTAAAGAAAAAATAAGGGAGTAAGGGTCTAGTCAAGTCCAATTCAACCGCAATTCTAGCGAACTTGCCTCTGTCCGAATTGGAGGTATTAAAGTCAACCCGAATCAATTTCCCAATCTTATTACCAATAGCTCGAAGGACTTGCTTATGATAGAGGTGCATGGCTAGACCAGGGAAGCGGATCCATGCTGCAACTTTATTAATGCGATCATTCTCGGGAGTAAAATCTGGAGACCAAGGCTGCACCACCAGATACCTACCAAACAACATCCATGGTCCATCCAATAGAGCATGGGACGCATCCGATTGAAGGTCGAAGGATACAAGGAAATAATTGCGTTCTAAATCGACCACTTTGAGACCCCCTTCTGGCCGCCACAAAGAATTAATACGCTCACTGAAGCTCTTGTACCCAATAGGTCGACCCATGAGTTTAGCAACAACATCTTTTTTCCACGGTTTTGAAATTTTCCGTTCGAAAGGATCTGAAATTTGAAGCTCAAAAGTATCATCCTTATCAACAAATGCAATCCCAACATGCTCTAAATTCTCATCTTCCCTACCGGAATTATCCGACTCAATCTCATCTTCAGAATCACAATCCATATCAAGATTATCTCCCCTCTTAGTTAATAAAACATCTTTAAAAGAAACATGAGGTGCAGATAAATTAACCTTGTTTTCACCCTGCTGCACTTGAGATTGGGGCGGAGCATTGGATTGGAAGACCCGTGGCAAGTCCGCTGGCTGAGATACATGAGGGAACGATGAAGGGACGGCCGGCAGAGGGGGGACAGATCGATGATCCGCATCAACGGACGTGGCCATGGGCGCAACAACCAGAACTAAAAGCCTCGCGGGTGAAGAAAATTCCAAAATCCAAATAAAATACGGAATAAATAAGGGATGAAAAATGAACGTCGTCGAAACTGCGAGCCAACCCCAGTAACCTGACCGGAAAGAAGCGAGGAGCAAAACCCAGTTGGCGGCGAGGCAGTCGGAGACCGGACGGCGCGGCGTGGAGCTCACGCGCCGGCGCGTGGTAGAGCAGCCGGAAGTTTCCGGCAGTGACTGACGGCGCGTGCGTAGCCGGACCGAAGCGATTCGACTTGCTCCGGGTTCGTCTCGTCGTCCCGGTCGTTTCTAAGTAGGCGGTGAGAATAGTCGTAGCCGGAAAATGGGCCGGCAAGGCAAGCAGCCAAGCTGCAGGAAAGAGAGAGTTAAACTCTCTGTTACTGTTCACCAACGGAAATTAACTTTGAGCATACTTTCTTTCACTCCCTCTTTCATTTATCTTCTTTATTTTGATTGTTCATTACATTGTTACTGTTCACCAACGAATAATTTTTTTTGAATCCTTAAAGACCCCATGTAAATATAAATGAATAATCATTAAAATTTATAAGATATATATATATATATATATATATATATTTTTATTTATCCTAAAAACAAAAATATTTCTTCCAATCAACAATGTTCATACAAGAAGTCATTTATTCACAAAAAAAGCGTCTAAAGTTGTAGGTAGGTTAGGTACATTGTCTTAAGTCTCTAAGTAGGTACTACAAAATCTCTAATTAATTGACTAATTTTAAATCTATGAAAGTCGTAATTATTGTTTCACACGTACCAAATCCCTTTTCTTGCTCTAAGACATTCTCTCTCTCATTCATTCGCCAATCAGAGCTGTCTTCTCTGTTTTCTTCTTCATCGCTGGTTTGACTTAACAGCCATCCAATCCCATTCCATGTCTAACTAACGGTCTCTCCCCCTCCCCTTCTTATTCCCCCTTTTCACTCTCTTTCAAATCCCCGCCAAAATCGCTTTAGAAAGCTCCCTGCTTGACGCACTTGTAAAAATTTCCCACCCATCAGCGTTCGTTCCCACCTGTATAAAAAACCCACTTCTCTCGCTTCCCATTTTTTTCCTTTTCCTCTCTCTTCCATTTTCTCTGGTTGGGATCTGACGAAAGTTCGTGTTGATGTAGAGAGGGGAGCTGTCTGTGTGCTTCTGGGCTGGAAACTTTTCGGTTTGTTTCTTCTTCTTTTTTGGGTTAGTGGTTTGGTAGAGGCGGAGAGAGAGAAGGGAATCCATGTCGTCGGGAATGGACAATCTGGATTGGTATCTCTTCTCTCTCAGCAGAGCGTTTTGTAGTCCGTTTGCCGTTTTCGTTCAGCTCCAGGTCCGTTTTCCTTTCTTTTTTCCTCATCCGTTACTTGTAGATTTCTGCTTTCCTAGTCGATGAATTGCTTCGTGGATTTTGGATCTGGGTTGCTTTTACTTTGGAAAAAGGATCTGTCTTTCAAAGTTCTGAACTTTGTGTTTTCCATTCAGTATGTGATGAGTTCATCATCTAGCCGGCAAGTATTTTGAATTTTGGTCATAGTAACCAACGCGAACATGACTAAATTAGCATAAGGTTGCTTTTGTGGTTGCATTTTCGAGAATAGGATTGAGTTAGGCAGGAAATATTTGACTAATCTTGTCTGCAAGTGTTTTTTTAAGCTCGCGTACTTCATTTATCCATTGACATCTTGGAGGCAGATGTTAAAATGGGGTTTCCCCTGCGGAAATTTCCCAATAATGTTTGTTTATGCACGAATAGTATGCTGTATCTAACTAGTTGTTGTGCTGTTTGAAATATGTGATTTTCCAAGGTCACTAAAGGCTCTTACCCGACTCTCTCTTTTCGATAGAATTATGGGCGCTCTTCTTTTTTTCTTCCTGATCCTCACCCTCATCCCCTACTCCTGTTTCTCTCTGATGCTCAAAGATGGCATTGTTGTAGTTCTGAATCTTCATGTTTTTTTTGGGTGCAGGGATGTTTTATCTGCTTAACGCTTGCCCTTGGGTGGGCTTGTGCAGCATTTGTCAGGTATCAAGATCTTGTGGATGTGATTATGATCTACTATTGTTTGTTTCTCAGCCTTGGCTGTGATTATAGTATTACTTTCATTATTTTGCTACATCCACATCATTTTCTGCTCCGTTTCTCGCTCTCACAGGAATAGAGAAATCAAACAGATGAG
This sequence comes from Viola odorata, assembly GCA_963691705.1. NCBI lineage: Eukaryota > Viridiplantae > Streptophyta > Magnoliopsida > Malpighiales > Violaceae > Viola > Viola odorata. The sequence goes on from OY829546.1 coordinate 5,633,583, forward strand.
GGATTGTATGAGAGCTGGCAACAGCTTAGCGTTTCTTCATCATGATATCAATCATTTGGAGCACTCCTATCAGGTCACTCTACCTAGGGTGACTGTGGTTATGCCTTTAAAAGGGTTTGGAGAACACAATCTACACAATTGGAGAAGTCAGGTGGGTTGCTTATCTGAGTCATCCTGTACTTTGTTCATTTGTTTCCTAGGCACAGCCTGAAGCTGGAAAACCTTTTCTATTGTCCTGAGGTTGTTCATCATACTAGTTTTCAAAACTTCCCCCCCTCAGTTAGATCAAGGAGGTATTTTAATAATTAGGTATTGTAATGCAATATGTTTATATTCTTTCTCCATTGCTTAATAAATTTGAATAACAATGAGTGGCGTATTTTGTATTCTGGACTCAGAATCTCTAGCTTCTTAGACTATGGTTTCATGTTCACATTTGAGATGGTGCTTAGGCATCATGGCCATGTTTCTAGAACCTTTTTTTTTAACATCTTTCTAGTGGTTGAGTTTATGTTCTATTTCCTTTTTGGTTGGAATCATTAACTGAGATTTTGGTTCTTTAATAAGTGCAGATCACCTCTCTCTATGGAGGCCCTCTGGAATTTCTTTTTGTCGTGGATAGTACAGAAGACCCTGCTTACCATGTTGTTTCCCGCTTAACATCCGATTTTAAGGTATGTTTCGTTTGCTAATTCCTTGCTCTGGAAATCTGTAGTAAATTGATCTACCAAGTGTTTGAAAAAAGAGAAAAATCTTTTAACAACATTAAAGGATATTAAGTCATGTATCTTTTCTATCAGCTGTCCTTTTTAAATTGATTGCCCAGCTTTTAAAGTTCATTTATTTATTGGAACTTCATCAATTGTGCTTATGTTGATCATAAAAATTAAGTGTTGTTTGTTCTGTTACAGTGTAACGTTCATCATAAGGGCATTGGTTTTCCTTTTTTCCTCCTATACTGTGGAATATTTTCGAGAAATTAGCTAATATGATGTGTTGATTTTTGAGGTTGGCTGACAATTTAAGCTTAAAGTGCTGTTTTGTCAAGTCCTTGCCTTTTGTTTCAATTTTTCATGGCTATTGTGGATTTATCTGAAATGTTTCCTTTCTAATCAGTATATACTTTTAACGTGACCAGGGTGATCTTGATGCTAGGGTCCTTGTTGCTGGAATGTCAACAACCTGTAGTCAGAAAATTCACAATCAGATGGTATGTAAAAGTAAAAGGTTTATGGCTTGTTTAATGGTCTTTGCTAGCTGTGCTCTGACACTAACTACCTATTAACACTTCCAGTTGGTATTTATTTTTGTATGAAAATCTATATGCTTGTTTTGTCAGCAGTTAACAATTTTGCTATGCATAAAATTATTTCAACTCATCAATTAGGATCCCTTGCGGAACTCAGTCATGCCATAAAATTTGACCGTAACAAAAGAAGTAGGATTCCATAAGTCTATACTTAGATTGTTCCTATCTATGCTGGTTGTCCATACTGCCCCTTATTCTCTTATAGAAGCATAATATTTTGATAACGTTTAGCTTACACGATACTCTGCTCTTGTCAAGATTGGGGTGGAGCATATGCATAAGGAGACCAAATATGTATTATTTTTGGATGATGATGTTTCGCTGCACCCTGGGTCAATTGGGGCCCTCACTGCTGAGATGGAAAAAAATCCTGAGGTATTGTACCTGTTGTGTGGTGAATGTTGTGGCCTATAAGGACTCCTTCATTTTTCTTATTCTTTAACTTCGTGCTAATAACGTGTAGATATTCATTCAAACTGGATATCCTCTTGATCTACCTTCTGGGAGCTTAGGAAGTTACTGCATCTATGAATATCATATGGTATAGCAGCTATATGGCCTTCCTTACTTTTACTTTTCTGTTCGCAAAGTGCTATGCGTTCTCGTGGATAAAACGTATTATATTATTACCAGCATTGCTGTTTCATTTATTTCCAGTTTATGCAACTGTAAAGCCGTATATGTGCCCGATGGCCCAAATTTGGTTGAACACTTCTACAATGACTTGTGGTAGTGTTGCCTATATAAGCATTATATCAGAAAAGAAATTGTGCTATGAATTTAAACTTACAAATGATTAAAAACTGGCAATCACAGTTTATTGGAATTCTATACAGTAAAAATTAAATTACACCTAGCATTTAAAAATTGCCAAAATTCAATTCTATGCATGTTTACTGTTTAGTTCTCTTGGCAAGGCCACTGCAATTTTTGTGCACATTTGTCCATGAAAGGGTTGATAGATCCATTTAGCTATCCCAACTTGGATTGAGTCTAGTTCTCCTAGGGTGTTGACTACCTTTTTTGTTTTACTGTTGATTTTGAAGTTCTAGAATATATACTCCAAACCAATAGGTGGTTGGTGTGAGTAATTCAACGCTCTCACCCTTTAAGCAAGATTTTGATCCTTGCGCATGGAGTAATTATTTTCTGGATGCTCTTCACCCCTTAGTGGGCTGACCTGATGGGCTTAGAGATACATGCGCTCTGGACCTAAAAAGAATATATACACCAAAGAAATTTAGATGTAATTTTGTTTATGCAGACACGAGTTTTTATATCAAAACATCTGGGGTGGGTGGGTATGAATTTGTTGGCTGTCATTATCATTACATCCAACTCTTGAGTTGTGCCTTGTGTGCTATAATAAAATTTGTTCTTTGCTGCTCAATTGTGTCAATAGCCTTGCTCGATGGGCTTCGCAACTGGTGGAAGGACATTCTTTCTGTGGGGAGGTTGCATGATGGCAAGTATCTGTTACTCCCTTCTTTAGGTAGTATACAAGAAAAGAAATGGTTTCTTATGTATTGTATACTTCATTTCAGATGCATGCTGATGATTTTAGATATGACCGCTGTGGTGTGGTCTCAGGACTTCGAGATGGTGGATACTCTGATGATATGACTCTTGCAGCAATTGCTGGTAATGAACTCATCAATAGTTTCTTTGAAAAACTGATTTTGGTGGACTTATAAGCAACTTCTTAAACCAAGGTGTCACAAGTTAGTCCCATCAATTATCAATTTTTTGATTGCTGACTTTAATCATGTTAGGGGCTCATAAGAGACTCATCTCATCTCCCCCTGTTGCCGTTTTCCCTCATCCCCTTTCCAGCGATCTCAATTTTTCAAGGTTTGTCTGATACTTTTTTGTTTTGACATCACATTCCACATTTGTTTTTGAAAAGTAAGACATTATATCCCTTGTTGATTTTGTGACTACGCGTGTTAGGTACTGGAATTACTTGAGGAAGCAAACATTTGTCTTGGAATCATATACATCCAGGGTTAATTGGATAATGAACCGTGCGTTATTTTCGACCCACTGCTATTTATCATGGGGGTTTGTAACTCCATACGTTATGGCCGTGACTCATGTTGCAGCAGCTTTACGAATCTATATCCGCGGGTATGCACATGAGGAAGCAACTTTTGTTTCTAACGGTGAGAACAATTCCTCTATTTGCGCAGCTTTAGTTGATTTCATGTTTCTTTAACGGGTAGGCCATAAGTTAGGTGGAATGCTAATGCAGTTGAATGTATTTTCTTTCTCAGGGTTGTTACTGGTCACCTGCCTAGCTATATGCACGTTTATAGAACTCTTTTCGATGTGGAACTTGACAAGGATAGAAGTTGAACTGTGCAACATGCTATCTCCTGAGGCGCAGCCACTTTCTCTTGCTACTTATAATTGGGTCCTTGTAAGTATTTGTTTACGTTCCACAGTTTGTCTAGCTGTCTGAAGAGTTGTTCTTCCTTCCCATCGATGGCCAAGTATTGAAAATGTTCCAGCAAAAAGAGCAAGAAGTTACTTGAATTCTGATTAGAGACGTGAAGTTGTTAGGGGTTTGATACTGATATTAACAAAATGATGCAGGTATTTATTGCAATGGTGGTGGATAACTTTCTATATCCCATATCAGCAATGCGTTCCCATTTTTCTCAGTCAATCAATTGGTCCGGAATAAGATATCACTTGAAGGATGGGAAGATATACAAGGTATGCCGCAGTTGAGACACCTGAGGCAGCTATCCTTGGTCTTTCCAAGGGCTTAGAATCTATAGATAGCTACTAGGTCCCTTTAAGTTCATTTCTGGTTTTGAAAGGGTTTATAATATGTAGAACCGCAGAGTTTTGCTTTAGTATTTTTATGCTTCCCAAATTATTCTGAGAAAGTATCGATATGGTAGAAAGCCTTCGTTTGCGCTAGACAGTAGACACTTTCTTAGGAGCTGTTCTTTTGATTCTGCAGATTGACAGAAGCAAGGATATGGGTCCGATTTATACAGACTTGGCAGCGAAACACATATACGGGAAGAAGGGTGCTCCTCCCAAAGCATCATTCCTTGGCTCTTTGCTCAGAAGTTTGGAGCAATGGCGACAACCGAAGAAATTTGATGGCTAGGATTGTGTTTCAGAAAACAGTGTCTGTAATTGTTTTGTATGTTTTTCTAAGATCTAGTGGGCAGTTAAAGAAAGGGTTTGGGGCAACAAAATTGTTGGCAGTGTGGATAGGTTTGGCTAGTTCATTGTTGATTGATTGTAGCAAGTTTAGGAACATTTAGTTTCGTTTTTTAATCATTATTATTCAATCAAAATTTGATTCTTCCCACCCCACCCACCATGTCTGGGTTGATTTTGTAACCTGCCTCCATGTTTTGCTGTAATTTACATGATGTAGGTGCCATTTTGGGTGTCTGTTTAGAAACTGGAAGTATCTTCTGTTTGAGGCAGGTACTGGGAAGTATCTTCTGTTGCTTTCTCATAGAACATCATTGCAATGAGGTTGTTTAAATTCTCTTATGTGTAAGTTCATTTATTTCAACAAGCCATGAGGTTTATTTCTTTTACTTTCATCTTTTCTGGATGATCTCCCCCCATTACATTGACCCCTTAAAGGATTCTGCAACTTTGGATTTTGTTCAGAACACCTACCTTTTACTGATTCTGTTCATTAGAAAATTCAGGAGACGAAGGCAGTCAAAAGCTTTCAAATTAGGTCGTTCCATTTATTTCGTTTGTAATGGAATCAATTCTTAGCACTGATGAACATCAAGCAAGCATCACACGCATCTTTCTTCCTCCATCCACCTTTTGGTCAAGCAACCAGAAAATATAAAGATTGAAAAGTAGGAGAATTCGTACAAAAATCCAGCCATAGTACGTGGGTGTGCCTCAATGAAAAGCGCTCACACCACTCGATTAACAAACAACAAAGAAAAATGCAATGCACAAGGACTACAATAGATAAATGTAATTCCTGAAACAATTAATGAATGCAAATTTGCTCAAACTGACTGAAACATCCACAATTCTGAACTGGAATCATAAAGCTATGTGATGACATTCGTAAAAAGAAAAAAGATACCCATATGATGACTGGTGATGGAGGCAGCATAAACTATACACGACACAATAAATAGCTAGGTGAACAACTATTGTCACTCGCCATGACCATATATGGACTTTGCCATAACATCATATACCAAGACTGGCAAATTAAACCACAGCAGCAACAACTGCTTTGATGGATCGCCACAATCCTCCAAACGACATGCATTAACCTACCACATAGTGAAACTTGCAGGAATGACATTACAACATATCATAATGTTATACATCAAAAATGAGCAGTCAGTTACAAGTTACAGCAATGAAACATCTAAACAACTATATAAACAACAACAACAAGAAGGACAAAAGGAAAATTTAACAAAACCACCTACCACATCCCCCAAACTGAGTCAACAGCAAAAGCTTCATCCTTCACGCACACACATTGTTCTGTTCCTTTGGTTCAAAATCCGGCGAGAAATTTCTGGTTAGAGTCCATACCGAATCAGGAGAGGAAATGAAATAGAAATTGAATTTTTGATGAACTAGCAAGATTGAGAAGAATGCGAGATAAACAACTCCTTGACAGACAAAAGAGAGAAATTTGTCTAGACAGTGTTACAAAACTAATAGCTGGAATGGTTTACTGCCCTAAATCACCAATGTAGAAGTCATCAATCATGTCAAATACTCTGGTTGCATGCTGTGGCCTGCGACATGAAATCGGTGAAAATTTTGCTTCAGAAACACAATTTTTTTAGTAACAAATAAGAATTAACAATATTCAGAGCTGGAAGACTCAGAAATTTCATCAAAGGGAAGGTCCACTATGTTCATCAATCAATTAAACACAGCAAGAAGGAAATTGTTCTAGCAGATATGCACATACCCGTAAAACCCCTCGGTTGAATCATCTCCGGCGTGTGCCAGGATGGCATCTCCACCTGGGTGTTCTTCAACATAAGAGGTGACATCGAAAATCTGTAGTCATAGAAACCAAAAGAGGAAGAATGTAAGAGACTGACAAATGGAAGTGTCAACATTTCTTTAAAGGTCTAATGGAGAATTTACCTTTCCCTTGATAATGATCCAACAGTCAGTTCTCTTGTTATGCAAAGCAACTTCAGCTTTACTGTAAGTCTTGGATGCCTAAGAGAAGCAAATATATCAATTATAAATAAATCGATAACAGCAACGGTTACTATGAATGAGAATAACTGGTTATCGCATTTCTCAATCTAAAATGCAATTCATAGACACATAACCTAAACTCGCCAACTAGGTACATACTTTATCGTAAGTAATCAGTACATTATGAATCACCACAAGCACACCAGATGATGGAAAAAAACACTTAAAATTATGTAAATGCTAATTTGTTGCCCAACTGACAGGAACCATGAACAGCTTAAGTTCTACCGGTTTAACCATCCATTAGACAACTTCACCATAGTGGCTATGTAAATCAAAATTGCTGAAGGTACTCTTTATAGATCCCTGACCTATATCCAACTTCTGTTGGACTGTTAACTGTAAAATCACTCTCTTATCTTATCGAAAACCAACAAGGAGATCCTATGGACAATAAATCAGTTACACTAAACTATGCTTAGTGCTCACTAAACAACAATCAGAGTATCGAATTCCAGCGATGAAAAAAGTAACTGTTAGATTTGAATTAACTTCTCTATTTTTTTCTTAGGACACATCAACTAAATAGAAAGATCGACGGAAACAGATTCAATAAACTCAGTCAATGTTTAAAGATGCTCTAAAATTCCAAGTAGTACACATACCTTAGTACTGCTAACATTAGAATGAGCCTTCCCTCCTTGAGCTGCATTAAACAAGCGCTCACCAAATAAACACCACATAAACTTGAAATTATAGCTAGTCTTAAATAAATCAAGCAACAGAAACAAGGGAAAAGAAACATTACCAGACTTTTGATTCCGAGAAATAAAAATATAACCGCCTGAGAACAGACACAAAAACAGTGCCACCACAACTATAAACATCTCAGATTCAGCTCCTTCTACTGCTCACACATTCCCAATAAGAACAGACTATCGATTAATAATGATGTACTAAAACCACAAGCTTCCAACAAAACCAAACTAAACTCAACTTTAATAACAAACCCTGCAAGGGAAATCATTCAAAAACTGATATTAATGCAAAATATTAGATTTTTACTGTTCTTGATCCATAAAAAACCCATTAAAACAATAGATCCATAACGAAACTCCAAATGGGTCACATTTTAGCTAACTAAAAATTGAAAAAAGAAGTTGTTTTCAGGTTCAAGAAAGGAAGAACGGAACTGGGAACTTCACTTAGAGCATTGCCCATATTAACCATGATTAAAAAAATCTCATTAAAACTGCGGTGGCTCTTCTTCTACAAAATTACTATTTTTTTCCCGAGGCGTGAGGGTGTCAGCTGTGTTGAGTTTTGATGACCCAAATGCAGAAAAAAGAAACAGAGCAGGTAAAGTATCAGAGAGAAAAAGAGAGTGTGATAGCAGAGTGACCTGTGTATGGTTATGCTCTTTGACTCTGACTCTTGAGAGTTTTGATTTGGGCGATGAGGGCGTGTGATATGGCACAGTAGATTCCTGCTCGTTTCCTTGTTTGTTGGTATCGGTATTTCCTCCGCACCCGTAAATTATAAATACTTTTATTATAACAACGTCCTTTTAGTCTGTATATATATAAGAGTAGCCGTCGTTTTGTTAAAAACGCGTCTTTTTCATAAGGTGTATCCTTAAAATTCCAAAAAGACGCCACATCACGTTTTCTTTTAAAAAGACGTCCTAAACCATCCTTAAAATTACACGTGCTAACGGACGTACTAAAATCATCTTTAAAATTTTATTAAGGACGTCTTTTTTAAAAAAGAGGCATGTTTAAAAGTTTTTAAAAAAGAGTAACTTTTAAAAACAAGTCTTTTTTTAAAAAAAAACACATACTATATTTTCAAACAGACGCCATCTCTAGCGTTTTTTTTCAAAAGAAGATCATAAATCAAATACAACAATTCTAGGTAAAATCATTTTTTAAATTTTATTAAGTACGTCTTATTTAAAAAAGAAGCATGTTTAAGAGTTTTTAAAAACACGTTTTTTTCAAAAAAAAATGCTATATTTGGGTCCTTTTCAAACGAACGTACTAAAATCATCTTTAAAAATTTATTAAGGACATTTTTTTAAAAAAAGAGGCATGTTTAAAAGTTTTTAGAAAAGAGTAACTTGTAAAAACATGTCTTTTTTATAAAAAAAAAGGCATACTATATTTTCAAACAGACGCAACGTTTTTTTTTCAAAAGAAGGTCGTAAATCAAATACAGCAATTCTAGGTAAAATCATTTTTAAAATTTTATTAAGGACGTCTTATTTGAAAAAGAAGCATGTTTAAAAGTTTTTAAAAACACGTCTTTTTAAAAAAAAAATGCTATATTTTCAAACATACGCCAATCTCTATTAATTTTTTTCTAAAGAAGGTCGTAAATTAAATACAACAATTCTAGGCGGTGAAGAAAGTAAGTAGATGCTCTCTTTGGCCAACTAAAAAGTTGTACCGCAGCAAAAATTATTCCTGAGGAATAGAATAAAGGCACTCTTCGATAAATATGGAGATCAACCCCAGCAGCAGAAATGTCACTTTTTCACATCCGAGAAAAAAGAAAGCAAAGCAAGCAAGAATAATAACAACCCATCAAGATAGAGAAAAAAGAAAGAAGAAATGGGATGCTTTCGGCCTAAAAATTCCAAAACCTCCTCTGCCACCCCCACCACAACATACCAAGAACCCAGAAATCTTCTCACCCAACAAATCCTACTCCAAATCCCATTTTGCACAGTACACCTGGTGGAAGGTGGAGAAGCGGAAGAGATCGCGAGAGGCGAGTTCAAACTCGTCCGAATCTTGGATGACGATGTTTGTGTTGCAACAATTGTCAGAATTGGTGAGGACAATGATCATGAACATCAGCTTCAATGGCCACTGACAAAAGATGAGCCAGTGGTGAAGCTTGATGGGTCGCATTACCTCTTCTCTCTGCCGATGAAAGATGGAGATCCTCTGAGCTATGGGGTCACTTTCTTGGATCAGAATGGCAACAACAAGAACAGGAGTAGTACTAATTTGGGTTTGCTGGACTCTTTTCTTGCAGAGAATTCTTGTTTTTCTTTGCAGAAATGGGGATCGTCGTCAGGTAGGAATGGTAATAATGTTGATTGGCAGGAGTTTGCACCAAGAGTTGAGGATTATAATAATTTTCTAGCGAAAGCTATTGCTGGAGGGACTGGCCAGATTGTTAAAGGGATTTTTCAATGCAGCAATTCTTACACCAATCAGGTTTTTTTTCTTCTGTTTCATTTATTATTATTGCTTTCTTGGTTGATTATAGGATGAGATGGTTGTTCAAATTGATTGAAAATAATAATTATGGAGCATCTTTGTATAATTACTTACTAATCTTGCATAAATTAGATAAATTACTGTATTCATTATTAAAAGTTGTTAGAGTGACTAGTAGTAACTGGACTAAAGAACAGAAATACAGTTTGTAGAATGGGAAAAAAAAAATTTGGTCTGGAGATGGACGCGGATGAATAATCTTAATTGTCCCTTAAATCTGAACTATGCGGCTAAATTCTAATTTTTGAAAAGTAAATTATTAGAATCCGATCAAAAATTACTAGAATTGTTAGCAAAGAATATGATTGAAAAGGAAGACATTGGTTAAATTTTGTAGGTCCAGAAAGGAGGGGAGATGACACTAAGTCGTGCTGGGGAGGAGAAAAATGGAGCCATGCGCACCGAAATTGGCAGCAAAAGAAGTGCATCAGGGCCCACCAAGAAGACCAAAGTCAATAAATCCCTGAAACGGTATCCTAAGATCCTGACCAACCTTGACAAATTGTCCATATTTTAATTTCTTCGAAAAAGCACTTATGTTGTTTGTTTCTTAGTTCTACTTTTGTTCTGTTCTTGGTACTGTTAAATTTATGTTTAGTGCGAGGAAGCTGTCGAGGATGACAGAAAATCTGAGCAAAGCGATGCTTAATGGCGTCGGGATCGCTACCGGGTCGGTGATGGGTCCGATGGTTAAATCCCAAGCTGGAAAATCATTCCTAGCCATGGTCCCTGGCCAAGTCCTCTTGGCCTCCCTTGATGCTGTTAGTAAGTTAATAAAAAATTATTACAATCAGGCTTCCTTAATTAGCTTTTATAACTTACATTAATTCAACCGAAACTCAAGATCAATTTTGAAAATTATGAGCAGACAAAGTGATAGATGCAGCTGAGGCTGCTGAAAAACAAGCTTTCTCCGCAACAACAAAGGCTACAACTAGAATGATCTCTAACAGGTGATTTTATTTTCCAACTTACTAATTAAACATTGTTTGTTGTTGGGTTTTTTCTTTCTTTTAATTATTTGTTAAATTGGGTATCAGGTATGGTGAAAGTGCAGGGGAGGCTGCCGAGGATGCATTTGCAACAGCAGGGCATTGTTTTGGCACGGCTTGGAATATATTCAAGATAAGGAAGGCCATTAATCCAGCATCATCTGTCACAACAGGAGTGCTTAGAAATGCAGCAAGTTACAGAAATCCTAGATCTTATTAAACATTATACATATGAATTATTGATCAAATCATCATCTACCGTGCTAATTCAATTCAACAGTGTTTATGGTAACTTATTTTATTTTTTGAAAACAAAAATCAGAACATAACACATGGATATTACAAACGACGGACTGTTTATGTAAATCGACTGCAAGAGAGTAATAGTAGTAGGCTCTCTCGGGTGCCCGTCTCGGTAGTTATCTTTAAGAATCGATCTCTCCGAATATCCTCTTTCTTCCGGCGAGAGTCCTTGTTGAGCCAACCAGTTTTCAACGAGTGGGTTCTGCATAGTCCAGGAATATCCCAGTTAAAGCCTAGTCCTCATAAGTTCATAACTTCTGTTACTGGGCCCATTCTACCAGGCCCAGAAAGCAGGACTTTTTTTTAATAATTGGAGTCTATTTAGCTCGTGTTTATTCGATTGAGGCAATTTCACCCTAATTTAATAATTTGAGAAAAATTGGCAATTAAATAATTTTTCCTAAGATTACAGTGTTTGTCCATTTTTCTAAATTTGATTAAACTATTCAATTATGGGTTAAACTGCCACTATTATCCGTAAATTGCAAAATAAATTACGTAGAGTAGAGCTGTGAATTATGGACGAATACGGGTAATGTCGTGAAAAATGAGAAATGAAATTTGTAGAATTTATACATTAAATAAATTAGCAAAGCAAGTTTATAATAAAGAATAATTAAGGCAAGAATAAGACACGTGGAGGTGTTTGGTGTCGGGCTGGTGGAGATAATTAATTAATTACGCATCTAATTAACTTTTTGCATGACCATAATTAGAAACACTAATTAAGGATAAAACAAAACTGTAATGGAGTGGAAACGGCGCATCAACCTTTTTCTTTTCTGCTTTAATTAGCTTTTAGTAAACTATAATTAAGGAATAATAATAATAACATTATTCTTTAATCTAGTTTTTTTACAATAATTATATCCGAAAAAAAGGAATATAAGTTATAAAATTCAAACTTAAAAATTATGAAAAGTACTATCATGAGCTATAAATTCTTAAAGGAGAAACAAATGTTGACGTTGCTTTTTGAATCAAGAACGTCGATTCCACTCGGATTAGCAGCAGGTTTTTATTTTGCACTTCTAATCCCATGCGTAGGAACAGTTTAGACTTTAATTAGACTTTACTAATTAGACTTTTAATAAAATTAACTCGTGGCCTGTGATTAAAGTTGGTAGCTAGCGTGGTCCGACCTAAACACCTTCGTGTAAAATGCACTTGCATGCTAATATTAAATCAATCAATCAACCAAATAGATTTTCTTCTCCTTTTTTTTATCTTTTTAGTGGTCGCGCATGATATTTTCCAGGGCAATTCAAAGTAGAATACTTAATTAAAGAGTTAATAACTTTTGAATCCTCTTAGAGTTTAATGATTGTATTCACTATTAATTTAGGGATGATAATGTATACCCATACCCGTATACCCGCCCATAACTATACCCGCAATTATCCGCTTGAGTGGGTAATTGCGGGTATAGTTTGGGTATGGATAATACCCGCATTTATAATTGCGGGTATAATTGAGTATAGGACCCGCACAATACCCGCATTTTTTTCAACTTCCCAGGAATTTTTTTTCCTTAGTTTTGTCTCTCTCTTCTCTCCTCTCTTTCATCTTTTTAATTTTTCTTTCGTAATAAAAACTCAATATTCTTTCTTAATAATTTGAACAAAATAAATTAAAAACTATAAAAACATAATCTTTATCTCAAGATAAGTAATTAGACATCCACTTTTTATATTTTTCTTAATTTTTTTATAAATGAATTTTACGGAATATGATGCTATAAAAAAATAAAATAACATTATAGTAAATTTTTACTTAATAATAAAAAAATAAAAAATTTGGTGAAATAATTTTATTAAGTTAAATAATAAATAAATAAGTGTAATTTGATATCCATTACATACTCAATTGGGTATTGAGCATATTGAGTATGGATAATAATGGATATTTAGTTGCGGGTATGAGTTGGGTATTTACCCATACCCGTTCAATTATCATCCCTATATTAATTATTCTTTTTATACATTACCGGTGGAACCCAGCTAATCTTAGCTCCTATAATGAAACCTAACTAAAAAGTGAAAAAGAAGTTGGTCGAGCACTATACGTATAATAAACCACGTGATTAACGAAACTTAATATCAAATATACTTATTTCTTGTGTTGATTATTCAATCTTTTATATTACTATCAGGTATGTAATTTTTGAGTAAGGAGTTTGTCAGTAGATCAGGAGTATTATTTATTTATTTATTTTCTTACATTATTAATTTTTTAAAATATATTTATGATTCGAATAAAATATCAATTATTATCTAAATGTTTTTATTTACAATCACATATTAATTATTCTTTTTCCTTCAAAACGACGTCGTTTAGGTATAATACACTATTTTGAATAAATAATATATATACTTAATAAAAAACCCTAAACCCTAAAATAATTTATCTCAAAAATAGTATTTTTATCAAATAAAATAAAAAGAGTTGTCATTAATAGTATAACCGAAACTATTCACCTTAAAATCAGCAACATACATATTGAAATGAAGTTTCTAGTTAAGTGGTTTGGAGTTTGGACTCTGGAATACTTCACTTCATTCGCCCAAGCCTAGGGTTTTCAATTTCAAAGGAACGCAGTTCTTAACTTTGAAGCAATTTTTAGCGCGTATATTTTGTACAAATGATAATTTTTTTTTATAAATCAACCCAATTTGATGATGGTGTGATAATTTGAGTGAAAATTAAGAGTAAAAATTAAACAATATGGAATAAAATAAAATCAAAAATCATTGTTCTAGGAAATTTTACTATTCCAAAAAAACATATAATAAAAGGCAGAAAGAGTAATATTTAATCACTTTAAATTAAAATTCGGTACTTCCATATTTACCGAAATATTACAATTATATATATATATATATATATATGAATACCAACCCAGCCCAGCAAAAAGCCCACCCTCCAAAATAATATACCAATCTAGCCCACCCTTCAAAAACCATCTCAAAACCTAAATTTCCTAACTTTGAAGCCATGTTACGCCTCTCTCTCCGTACTCTCTTCTCCCTAACTCCATCTCGATCTCTGTCCCCCTACTCTATCTTAATCGCTCAATGCTCCACTTCTTCTCCTCCTCACTCTCACAGTCACCCCGATCCGACAAACGTGAGGGTCTCGGTGTGGTGGGATCCGGATAACTGCAATGTGCCTTCTGGTTAGAGGCCCTTTCTTACACTGCTTCCACTGCTTCCACTGCGATCGATTTTACTCATATTCCTCACGGTTTGCTCCCTTTTCAGTGGTCTGTTGGACACTTTTGTTATCATTAATGTTGAGTTGGCATAGATTAAGAAATTGATTGAGGTGTTATTGTTGATTTAATATCACTGCTCTTATGGTCTGCATGATCGATTGCACTTGTCAAGTGCCTGACTTGCGTGGTTTGGAGATTTTGTTGGATTACTAGAATACAGTCGGGCTTTTAATCTCATCTCATCCACCGGGTCTTGGTTCTTTTCTAAAGATTTCTAGTGCCATCATATAAATTATTGTCTTTCTACCTAGGTAGTTCTTCAGTAATACATATATCTAAAAACACTTGTCTAATAGAGATTTCTCTTTTATCCAATTTACAATGTAGCATACATTATTTATGTCGTCACCCTGTTACTAATGAGTTTTATGACACCCTAATTTTTTACGTTCCTACTCTTGTTCCCTTGGACAATCGATCCACTTTGACAAGTGAAGTATTTTTGTGAGGTTAGGCTATTGTGGAATTGGCTGCCTGAGTGGTTCTTCACCCTATATAGGCAACCAGGTGATTCACTGATTACATACTATTCTGGAACAAACTGGAAAGGTAGTTTGACTGCAAACATGAGGCAGCCATCCATCATCTCAATCCATAACCATCAAGCCATTTTGGTGCCGAAAGCATTTTTTATATGTTGTATTTCTGATTTTCATCAGAAGTGCATGGTAGAATCCATTTAGCTTTGTCACACCACTAGGTTCTGTTATTGTCTCTTCTTTTTCTTCTCCGAAGGGACTGGTAATTGATCTTTATCGATTGGGAATTTAGTTTCTTGTTTTGGCAGGTATCTAACTTTTCAAATTATCGACTGGGATTTGATCTTTATTCATGGTAGTTTAAGTTCAGAATTTAGTTTCTTGTTTTGGCAGGTATCTAACTTTTCAAATTATCTGCCAAGGTAGGTGAGGAGTACAGTGCTGATAGTGCCCTCTTCCAAGAACTTATATTTTGGCTTAAACGTAATCCACCACCTGTCCATCTTTTTCTCATTACTGTTTTTGGAGGCTGCACAAGGTTTTTACAGCACTTAAGGATGAACAATTACAATATATTGCTTGCTAGCAAAGAATCCGCTCCATGCTGTGCTGCAACTATCATGTGGAATTGGGATGCTTTGGTCAGAGGGGAAAACTTAACTGGGAGGTATTTTAACCAGCCCCCTATGAGTCTTGGTATGGTCATTATGAAGGGCCTCTTGAGGAGATACCTGCTTTTGCACCTGATGATCAACCCGGTGAAGTACACCATGAGGTCTTTTCTCAGAATTCCTTTTGGGTAGACGTGCAAACCTTTATCGACTCAGACGTAGGATCATTCATTATTGCAGAATCAACGACCAGGTTTGTGATCTATTTCCGTATTATTATTTTTCAGATCTATTGATAGTCTCCGTGAGTCTATTTGTTTCTTTAGTTTTTAACAGGATTTCCTGATCTTTAAAATTTATAATAATCACAAAATGTGGGTCGAAAGAAAAATTGAGAATGTGTTTGAAACCCTAAACCCTAAAATTTATAATAATCACAACTGGTGAGCCTTTTTTTTCATTATAAATATCAATGCAACAAGAGACACTAGAAGAGGCATATTTAGACATTTCGTTTAGCAAGCATTCCCAAGGGTCGAGAATTGGGAACTTGATACAGTTTTTCATTCTCTCGGATGTTCTAATACTTGTTACTCCCTCCGTATCTAAATAATTGTCGTTTTGAAATAGTAGCAAAATTTAAAACAATAATCTTTGATCTTATTTTATTTCACGTTATTTCATTTTTATCCTAATTTTCACTCAAATTACCACATTTCATGTATAAGGGTTAATTTGTCATTTCCATAAAATATATGCTTCGGAAAAGATAAAATGATAAGTACATAAGGACCAGAAAATCCGTAGGAAAGTGAATTATTTAGGTATGGAGGTTTTATAAGTTATTACTCCCTCCGTTCTTTTTTGTTTGTCTCTTTTCTACAGTAACAAAAAGTAGCTTAAAGACCAAAAAGTCAAGTAATTGTTATAGTAACAAAAACAGCAAAAAGACAAATATTGAAGACCGGAGGGAGTATAAAACTACGCAGCGGACTTTGCATTTCCCTCCTATTTTATGGTTGATTTAGAAGTTGAAGATAGTTTGATTTGAACTTTGAGAGAGTAAATGAACCATGAGCAAGCATTCCCAACGGTTGAGAATTGGGAACTTGGTACAGTTTTTCATTCTCTCGCTCTCCATTTATGATGTTCTAATACTTGTTATAAGTTATTATAAAACTACGCAGCGGACTTTGCATTTCCCTACTGTTTTATGGTTGATTTAGAAGTTGAAGATAATTTGATTTGAACTTTGAGAGAGTAAATGAACCATGATTCCCTTTTTTTCCCTGTATCAAAGTGAGGCCTCACAGTGACCTTGCTGGTAGGTGTATCATTTGTAATGATCCAATAAATTATTGGATCAAGGCCTCGTGAACTACATTAAAGAGATGCTGAGCTTGAAAGCTATAAAAACTTTTTGAAAATTCAAAGTGCTGCATTTTTATTTTTATTTTTGATAAGCTGATTTGAACTTATCACCTCCTAAGAAATCCTGTATTGCATATAGTAACAATATATACATGCCCTCGAGAAGAACATTTGAATTCATAAACTCTTTTCCTTTTCTTTCATGACAATTTCTTTTAACTTTCATGATCTTGCTTGACTCCATGTCCTGTATTTTCCAATGAGAGAATGATTTTACAAATTATACTTCAGCAGTCGCAACCAGTCATATGCTAACCTTCCCAGTATATTTGATTTGTCAGGGAAAAGATGGCATACTATCTGCAGAAGTACGGACCTTCAGTTCTCAAATCTTTCACGAAAAGTGATGTCCTTCATTTGGTGGATCAGTTATTCAAGAGGAAGTGGGTGCGAGAATCTCCACATCTTAGTTGACAATTCAAGCTCACATCTGCTAACTCAGATTGTACGGACTCTGATTACGAGTTTGCCGACTCCGATGATTTTTCAGATTCAGAATAAGAAAAATCAAAATGGCCATGGAGATTGTGCTCTCTCTTGTGGTTTAGATTCTTGTTTCGTCGTACTGTTGGAATTTTGTATTATGATTGAAAATTAAAATATTAAGTACTTTATTATTTAGCAAGGACATAGTCAACTCGAGTGGTTTGATATGGTTGCAAATATTATGGCATGAGATTTTATTGTTGTTACTATTTATGTGGTAAGATATTTTAGTAATTATATATTAAATAGGTACTTGTTACTATATATATAGAGAGAGGATGGTGGTTCTACATAAAAAAAATATAGATGAAACATGAAATAAGTAAGTTAACATAAGTGTATACTATTATATAATAAATTATATTATAGTCTGGAGAAATTATTGTAAGCTTATGCGTGTTTGTCGATTCGGAAAGCTTTTGGCTGCATCCAATAATTTTAACGATTGTCGTATCTTTGGAAAAGACCACTATCATACAACCACCCCGTGTAAGAGGGGCATTTCTTTTTTGAGGGTAGTGTCTCGTGGCGTGTTTCAATCAAATTAGACTATTTATTTTTATTTTTATATTTGTTATTTAAATTATCGATTTATTAAATATATTAGTTATTTTTTGTGTCAATTATTCTATTTTTTATATTATTAACTATGTATTTTGGTGTATATTAATTTATAATTTATAATTTTGTATGGTTTGATTTAGGTTTGGCAGTATAGGTTGTAAATACTACTTCGATTATGTATATGATTTATGCACTTTTTTAAACATTGTATTTGTATTTATTTTGAGATTCATTATCAATGTATTAATAGTATTACTTTCCCTAGCACACGTGTCTTTTAATTTGTTAATGGAAAAATATATTAAAAAAGAGAGGTTGATTTAACATTTTTTTTTTGAAATTGAGACAAAATAAAATAAATATTTAACATTTTATTTGAACTTTTAGATGAATATTCTTATATTGATGACAAACTTGCAAATGATACAAATCCACCAATAATACCATTGTTAATCCATAACTCTTTAGACTTTAGGTGATTAAATAAATTTATTTATTAAAAAAAAGAGGTGGTAACTGTAATTTTAGGAGCAAAAAATGGGAAAATAATGCAATAAACACAAGATTCAGGGACTTAAAATCGAAAAGAAAATATTTCCATCCCAAATTTTAATCCCCCAATAGTTAGTGGCTTAAAAGGAAATAACATTTCTAAAAAATCTCATTTTGGTCCTTATAGTTCTAAAATTTACGATTTAAATTTATAAAGTTGTGATTTTGATCTTCCTAGTGGTTACAAATTAAAAAAAAAACAAATTGAATAGAGTATACATCTTTTTTCTTCTTTAAATAGTGCTCTCCTTTATTTGTGCTGGGTTCAAGGAAAATAGAGGCTGACTGCACCGGTCTTGTTTTCGGAAAAGACCACTATCATACAACCATCCCGTGCAAGAGGGGCATTTCTTCTTCAAGGGTAGCGCCTCGTGGCGTGCTTCAATCAAATCAGACGATTTCTATCCTTATATTTATTATTTAAATTATCGATTTATCAAATATACTAGTTATTTCTTGTGTCCATTATTCAAATTTTTATATTATCAGCTATGTATTTTGGGTAAGGAGTTTGCTACTAGATGGGGAGTAATTTTATTATATTATTACCTATTATTAATTTATTTATTTTCTTACATTATTTATTTTTTAAAATATATTTATGATTCGAATAAAATATCAATTATTATCTAAATGTTTTTATTTACAATCATATATTAATTATTATTTTTCCTTCAAAACGACGTCGTTTATGCTACCAAATAGATTTTCTTCTCTTTTTTTTGATCTTTTTAGTGGTCGGCATGATATTTTCCAGGGCAATTCAAAGTAGAGTACGTAATTAAAGAGATAATTGAGGAAAACGTTTGTTTAATTTGGTGCATGAATGAACTGATCATTAAGAGGAGGGAATTAATTAATTAATGTTGGATTACTATATAGTAGAGTGAGTAATGTTCTTGAAGGAAGTGAATTCCATGAATAATTAACGATTTGTTAATTTTAATATTAGTATCATTAGGTTCCGTAACATGTTTAGTAGCACCCTCATTTCCCACATGCTTAGTCAATCATCAAATCCAGTTACATCATTGATTTTTCAATTTGGCTGAGTAATCAACTTTTTTCCTGAGGAAGCCTTCCCCGCATTTTCTTGGCGTAGCCTGAGAAAAAAAGAAATGGATTTGATGATTAACTAAAGAAAGCAAGATTCATTTATTCTGATTCTATCCAAGATTATATTATTCTATTTGCACGTGATAAATGAGTCATTAAAGGAAGCGGAAAGGAATGATGGTATCAAACATGCGTCGATGATGTGTGCTGATACGTGTTGATGGAAATGAAGGGATTAATGATAAGCCATAATAATAAGAGCATGAATCGTCGACTCCCAAACATGTAAATTAAAGAATATGCCAAATGGACTCAATAATTTACTACTCGTCTTTTCAATGAGGAATTCTTTAATTCTATTCACTAATCTCTTTATTTCTTTTTTCAGTCTTCCGTGTAATTCCCTCAGACTTCTTTCGAGCAATAAATTAACATTATTCGAATATGTATTAATAAACCAACGACTCTCTTTAAGTACTGTTGAATTTCAATAAAGTAATGAATTTTTGTTTCTAAAATCCGAACTCAAAACATAAATTAATGATATGAGAATGCAAACTGAAAAAAATGGGTGAAAGGTCACTAAGGATCATCTGAGATAGATCAGCACATATGATCTCCTGAGATGAGTATGATTTCAAGTGACGAATTAAAAAAATAAATTGTGGGGTTAGTTGGTTAATTGTATTTCTAAGCCATGCAATCATGTTAGTCCATAAAAGAAAATAAATGCCAAATTAGGCCAACCATCCTCAGCTTTCCTGCGTATGTCAAAGATTCTTCATATGGACAAATTCTAAAGAAAGTATTTTTCAAAGATAATCCTCCAATTGCCTTATAATAGTAAAAAAAGGAAAAGTGATTTTTTTTTCATTCTCTCTAGCTAGCTAGGTATGAGGAATACCTATGACAGATCCTCCATGTATATAGTTGTAGGGTTGGGAATCAAATAAATTAATGGGTGCATGATAAAAGAACAAAGGAATAAGAAGAAAATAATTCAAAAGAAATTATGGAGGGAGGAAAGGAGTATGTTAAATGTATTTGTTGGTTCCACTAACATAAAAAAAGGATAACAGGTAAGGAGTATTTTTAGTAGTTTGAAAATTCCTCTCACCATCTCAAGGAATCACATAAATAGATGAATAATTCGATACACTCAATGTTTATGTAAAAATTGGCTCGTTATGTATTGCTAAGAGTATTTTATCTTTTTGTCATTATATGAATTATGAATAGTTCGATATTCTAATCTTTTAGATACGAATTGGATAATTTAATTAGTTTTTTAAAGAGAGAATAGAATACAGTAGACTATGCCATACACTATACCTATAGCTTCAAAAAAAAAATCCTTTCTGACTACATGCATTCATGCATGTAATTGGGTCAATTGCTTGAGATAAGAATATGCTTCATGTGGTAAGTATATTTCTTACCATGTTTCTTTTCTTGCACGTTTTTATTTTCTTTCTTTCCACATTTACCACATGTAGTATCTAAATTGAGATGAAACTTCCTTAAAGTTAGTGTTACACGAGCTCCTCTATATTCAAGTGTAAACATAAATTAAGTATTTTCCATTAAACCATAAAATATTACCTATACGATGGGACGGTAATCATAGTGCAAAAAAAAAACCAAAAATTGAGGTTTATTTATCATTTATAAGCTTTTCAAGAGCCCATACGTATTTAATTTTGGATAAATTTATCTCATTATTCATCGAAACGTAACATTCTCCTCAACATCTGATTCTTTAGGATGTTTGGCGTGACAAAAAACATACTTAATGAGACGTGCAACGCCACCAAAAGCCTATTACCTATCAAAAGTGAAACAAATTCACCTCATCATGGAGAGTGACAATTGCAACTAAATGAAAGCCAAATAAAAGGAAAAGAAAGAATTTACAAAAAAAAACAAGAATCGAATGACAAATAGGAAAGTGGTCATAGTCATCTTTCTTGAAAACAGATTACATATGGTAAACTACTTGGTTGATGGCATTGCAAAAGTAACCCACCACTAAGACACTAAAGTAAAAAAGAAATGCATTTTAAGGCTTTAACCAACCCACATAAAGCTGATGTTGCAAAATACTACTATATATAAGAGGGGGTGGTTCCTTCATGGAAATCATCACCTTTCATACCCTGCATTGCAGATTTTTATATAAAATAGTACGCACACATTGTTCCTTTAAGTGGTCAAGAATAGTCCTTTCATGCGTAACCCTCTTTCTTTCTTTATTCTTCATGTCTTTTCTTGAGGAAACAAACAGTAAAGCAAGAAACCACTAAGACAAGTTAACAGCACTAATTAAACGTGTTTTTGCAAGAAATCAATGGATTCCATGAAGAAGAAGGAGGAGAAGATGAGAACAGAGGAGAGTAATTCTTTAGGTATAATCTTCCGATATGCGGATTGGATCGATGTGTTGCTTATGGTGATGGGCACAATTGGAGCTATTGGAGATGGCATGTCTACAAATTGCTTGCTTGTCTTTGCCAGCAACCTAATGAACAGCTTAGGTTATGGTAAGACCCAACAAAACCAAGGGAACTTCATGGCTGAGGTTGAAAAGGTTAGTAGCTAGTCAACACTGACCACTCTTTCCTTTTTCATGTTTGTTTTTCTATTCATACTTAGTTGTCTAAACTAACACATTTACCTTTTTTTGGTTTCATCAAACAGTGCAGCTTATACTTTGTATACTTGGGATTAGCAGTCATGGTGGTAGCTTTTATGGGTAATTTCAAACCCTTTTTCTTTCTCTTTCTTTCAAAGTAAATCTCATGCACTTCTCTAGTGAAAACTGAAAATCCAAATAACATCCAACAGCGAAGGAGTGACAACTAATGAAATAAGGACTTTCTGAAAAGAAAAGAAAAACAATGGAAAGTAGAGAAAGGGGTCTTTTTATAGAACCCTAGTTATAGAAAAACAGGACCTATCAAGTTTCTCTTGACCATCACAATGATACTCACAAGAGTTGTAAAATAAAAAAATGGATTCTAAGTCATTATTACTTATTTTTAATTACAGAAGGGTACTGTTGGAGTAAAACAAGCGAGCGACAGGTTTTGAGGATGCGATACAAGTACTTGGAAGCAATTCTTAGGCAAGAAGTTGGATTTTTTGATTCACAAGAAGCAACTACTTCAGAGATCATCAACAGCATTTCAAAAGATACTTCCCTCATACAAGAAGTACTCAGTGAAAAGGTGGTTCATTAAAGGCCTTTATCTACATGAAATATATAATCAGGAACTCTAATCTAACATATTTTAGACCATCCAGTCCATAAAACATACAATCTATTATTTAGTTCTTGAATCTTGATTTAACAAATCATTTTAATCTTTTGTCAGGTACCCATATTCCTGATGCACACATCTGTGTTCATCTCAGGACTTGCATTCTCCACTTACTTCTCATGGAGGCTGTCTTTAGTAGCATTCCCTACTCTACTTCTCCTAATTATCCCTGGCGTAACCTACGGAAAATACCTTCTCTATCTGTCCAAGAAATCCAACCAGGAGTATAGCAAGGCGAATACGATCATAGAGCAGGCCTTAAGCTCCATCAAGACTGTCTATTCATTCACAGCTGAGAAGAGAATTATTGACACATATTCAGCAATATTGGACAGGACAACAAAATTGGGGATCAAACAAGGGATAGCAAAAGGTCTCGCAGTAGGGAGCACAGGGCTTTCTTTTGCAATTTGGGCTTTCCTTGCTTGGTATGGAAGTCATTTGGTGATGTACAAAGGAGAAAGTGGAGGGAGGATCTATGCAGCTGGCATTTGCTTCATACTAAGTGGATTGTATGTATATTCTCTTACATCATTTTTTACCTCCTTTTCAATATCTTTTGTTAGAAAATTAAATCTTTCAGCTGGCACATAATAGTTCATTTCTCATCACACAATTAGGTAAGAAATCCCTACTGTTTTCATGGAAAAGACCAAATAAAACCACTTCTAGGCTGGGAAAAAAAAAAGGTTTACATCTCCAACACATACTTTCTACAAAGTTGCTGTTCTTCCACTTTTGAGGAAATGGCATTGGGATTTGGTTGTTTAAAGCAATTCCTTTACTATCGATTTCATCTTAGGCCACATATTTCACATCCATGTCTCCTAACTTTGTATACACAAATGGCTATCAAGCTTTTATACTTCTGCTTTCTTTCTTTGTGGCTAGACAATAAGAGTAAAGGTAGGACCCTCCTTCTTTAGTGCTCCTCCATTCCCCCTTTTCTTAGCTTCAAATTCATAAGTTGTTGAATCCTATTTATAGCTTTACTACCCAACTTTAAGTATTCTTTAGATTTTAAACATAATTAGGATTAGGATCAATATTTGTTAGCTACTTTTGGTGATTTAACTTAAGATCTTTCTGAAAAGTATAGGGAAGAGAAGTAAGCAGTTCTCCTGTCAAAGTTTTATCTCATGAAATTGTTATAATATCATCATTTGTCATCACAGTAATTATTCAAAATTTAACATATTTTTTAAAAACAATAGCAACTATATATATACTGGTCTACTCATAAATACAGTGAAAGTAATTTCTGTGCCAATATGCCAAGTAGCTTGTATGGGAGTTATAGGTAAAGTGGTAAGATATATAGTTGTCATTTGTTGTATGTATATTTAATAGAATGTCTTCATATTAGTAGTTTGTAATTTGTATGCATCTAACACAATGTAATTAACAAAACTTATAACTTTTACTAGTACTATTGTACTAATTTTGTGTGTGCGCGCTTTTCAAAAAAAAAATTGTGTTTTAAAATATATATGATAGATATATCATCGTTTGTTTTTATGGAAACAATAATAAAACAAAATGGAAAGAAGTGTTTTGTCACCCTATTTATTAAATTTTATTTACTCCCTAAAACACTCCTAACTTTTAAGAAATGTTAAAGAAAAATTGGACCAATAAACTACTTCTTTTACTATAATAGAGTGAACTATTGAGAGTTTTCGTTTTACATTCTTGGTCCTTTTAGTAAGAGGTTGCAGTTACTAATGAGCTTGTAGCTTATTGTACTCTCTGCAAAGAATGGAAGGGTTAAGTTTCAGATTTGAGTCTCCTAACTTGAAATTTCTATCTACCAAGAAAAAAATAAAAACCGAGGGGCAGCATGCAGTTCATCAGTAGAAGGAGCAAGGAAAAATTTAATCCTAGTGGTAGTGCAAGAATGAACTTATTCTCTTAGAATGGCATAGAACTGATTTTTTTCCTAAGCATCATGCTATACTAGACAGGATCATTATCAAATATATGTTTTAGTTTTAGTAATCAAAATTCATCTAACTTAATGATTACCTTACAGATCCCTTGGCATGGCACTTCCTGACTTGAAGTATTTCACAGAAGCTGTTGTTGCTGCTACTAGAATATTCAGCAGGATTGATAGAGTTCCTGAAATAGATGGTGAAGAATCAAAAGGACTTGTATTAGATAAAATCCAAGGTGAAATAGAATTTCAGCATGTCAGATTCACATACCCTTCTCGGCCAGATTCCACTGTTCTTAAAGATTTCAACCTCAAAGTTGAAGCTGGACAAACAGTTGCTCTTGTTGGTGCAAGTGGCAGTGGAAAGTCCACTGCAATTGCATTACTTCAGCGATTTTACGATGTGGATGGTGGAACTGTCAAGATAGATGGCGTTGATGTAAGAACATTAAATCTGAAATGGATAAGAGGGAAAATGGGTCTTGTTAGTCAAGAACATGCTTTATTTGGGACATCAATAAAGGAAAACATCATGTTTGGAAAGCTAGACGCCACCATGGATGAAGTCATGGCTGCAGCAACTGCTGCAAATGCTCACAACTTCATCAGACAGCTTCCTGAGGGCTATGAAACAAAGGTATAGTTAATTTTTAATAGGTAATAGAAACAACATGGTGTTAGTTGAGCTACAAATGCTTAATACTAGTATATGCCTGTTATGCTAAGCGCTATCTATTTCTTGAATCTGATTTTGGCCAAATTAGGAGTTGCTCTGATTTCTTAAGTGTAACAGGTTGGAGAGCGCGGAGCCCTTTTATCTGGTGGACAAAAGCAAAGGATTGCCATTGCTAGAGCCATCATCAAGAATCCTGTGATTCTCCTGCTTGATGAAGCAACAAGTGCCCTTGATTCTGAGTCAGAAACACTGGTTCAGAATGCGCTCGATCTGGCCTCAATGGGAAGAACTACTTTGGTAATTCTACTACACCTACTTATATATGTTGGGTTCGAGTTGCATGACTAATCACAATTCCTTCGATATTTTTCAAGTATCAATTTGTATAACTAGCAAATTATCGGTGAACTTCTAGGTGGTTGCTCACAAGCTATCCACGGTACGAAATGCAGACCTCATTGCAGTTGTAAACAATGGCAGTATCATTGAAATAGGTTCACACAATGATCTCATCAACATTGAAAATGGTCATTATGCTAAACTTGCAAAGTTTCAGAGACAATTTACCTTTGACGAACAAGAGCAGAATCCTGAAAACCGCATTTCTTCAGTCACGAGAAGCAGTGCTGGACGGCTAAGTGCAAAATCAAGTCCAGCCATATTTGCTTCACCATTACCTACTATTGAGAGCCCAAAACCTGAATCTCACCCTGCTCCTTCCTTCTCTCGCCTTCTCTCCTTAAACATGCCCGAATGGAAGCAATGCCTAATAGGAAGCACCTCAGCTGCAATTTTCGGTTCTGTCCAACCAATTTATGCCTTAACCATTGGTGGCATGATTTCAGCTTTCTTCGCACCAACACACGAAGAAGTAAATGCTCGAATTCGGACATACTCTTTGATATTCTGCTCACTATCTCTGATTTCTATCATTCTCAATCTTGTCCAACACTACAATTTTGCTTACATGGGTGAGAGACTAACAAAGAGAATCCGATTACGAATGTTAGAGAACATCTTGACTTTTGAGCCAGCTTGGTTCGACGAAGAACAGAACTCCAGTGGGGCATTATGTTTGAGATTGAGCAAGGATGCCTCCATGGTTAAATCACTCGTTGCAGACAGACTCTCTTTGCTGATTCAGACAACATCTGCAGTCACCATTGCCATGATTCTGGGTCTAATTGTAGCTTGGAAGCTAGCGCTTGTCATGATCGCAGTCCAACCGCTAACAATCCTATGCTTCTACACCAGGAAAGTTCTGCTGTCAAGCATGTCAGCAAACTTTGTCAAGTCACAAAACCAAAGCACTCAAATTGCAGTGGAAGCAGTCTACAATCACAGAATCGTGACTTCATACAGTAGTCTCGGAAAAGTACTGCAACTTTTCGACCAGGCTCAGGACGAACCAAGGAGGGAAGCCAGGAAAAAAGCATGGTTGGCAGGAATAGGAATGGGGTCTGCTCAATGCCTAACTTTCACCTCATGGGCACTAGATTTTTGGTATGGAGGTACATTGGTTGAGAAAGGGCAGATATCAGCAGGGGATGTGTTCAAAACGTTTTTCATCCTGGTAAGCACAGGAAAAGTTATAGCTGAAGCAGGAAGCATGACTTCCGACATAGCCAAAGGATCAGCTGCAGTAGCATCTGTGTTCCAGATTCTTGACCGCCTATCCCTAATCCCAGGATCCTGCCATGTAAGTTCCATTTCTTTACTTTCCATATACATTGTTTGAAAATAAGAACTCACAAGG
This sequence comes from Viola odorata, assembly GCA_963691705.1. Classification (NCBI taxonomy): domain Eukaryota; kingdom Viridiplantae; phylum Streptophyta; class Magnoliopsida; order Malpighiales; family Violaceae; genus Viola; species Viola odorata. The sequence goes on from OY829546.1 coordinate 5,660,802, forward strand.
ACTTACCCTATAACATTTCCACCAAAATATTGAATTTTAGTACACCATTCCACGATTCTTACCTGGTTTACAGAAATTTCACTCGAGGATAGAAAATCTGACAAGGGTTTTTGTGTCAGGTGGGAGATCGGTCTACTACTGGGACAAAGTTGGAGAAAATAATTGGTAGGATAGAGATGAAAGGGATTGATTTTGCATACCCAAGCAGACCAGAGAGCTTGATTTTGCGACAATTTTGTTTGGAGGTGAAGGCGGGAACGAGCGTAGGATTGGTGGGGAGGAGTGGGTGTGGGAAATCGACGGTGATAGGGTTGGTCGAGAGATTTTACGATGTGGATAGGGGAGCAGTGAGAGTTGATGGAGTGGACATTAGAGAACTCGACGTGGTATGGTATAGAAAGCACACGGCGCTCGTTAGCCAAGAACCCGTTTTGTATTCCGGCAGCATCCGAGATAATATCGTGTTTGGCAAATTGGATGCCACCGAAAACGAGGTCATCGAAGCTGCTAGAGCCGCCAACGCTCATGAATTTATCTCGTAAGTATTTTCATATATGTGTTTAGCGCTACACTTCTCTTTTATTCATCCTTGCCTTTCTGACGTGATACTAATTTAAAATATAATCGAGTTAGTTTTTGTATAATAATTTTTCATACATTGGGCTTGAAATCTTAATTTAGATTACAAATATAATACTTATCATCATTCAACTGCAATTAATATTTATCCACACTATGCTAACTTTGGATATTATGCTACTTTTGGTGTAGGTCGCTCAAAGATGGGTATGAGACAGAATGTGGAGAAAGAGGGGTGCAATTATCCGGAGGTCAAAAGCAAAGGATAGCAATAGCAAGAGCTATACTACGAAACCCGACAATTTTGTTACTAGACGAGGCAACAAGTGCGCTTGATGTGCAGTCGGAGCAAGTTGTGCAAGAGGCACTAGATAGGATCATGGTCGGAAGGACTACTGTTGTGGTTGCTCATAGGCTTAACACCATCAAAAAGCTCGATTCCATAGCCTTTGTTGCCGATGGGAAAGTGATCGAGAGAGGAACTTATGCTTACCTAAAGAACAAGAGAGGAGCCTTCTTTAACCTGGCTAGCCTTCAATCCTGTGCCTAGAAGAAGAATACGTACGCACACTCGAGAAATGCCAACTCGCTATAGACCCCACCATGTTCGCGAATACTAAGTAGATAGTGTGAGTTAGCGTTCGGAATTGTGCCACTAGTTTTGTGGTCCTTGAGATGTTATGGGCCTTTTAAAATACGCTTGTGACAAAAAAAACAGCCTTAATAAGGATAAATTATAAGGGTGTACCGGGATGATATCTTACATTTGTGATTTTTCATACTCCGACTAATAATAAATCAACATGTAGTCAGCTTTTTATACACATCATTGAAAAATTCTCTTTTCCTTTCTTTTTTCACTTTATCTACTTATTGCTCTCTTTCTCTCTCCTCAAAATTCTATCCTCCTACACTTCATCTTCCGAACCTATTATTAATTCCAATTATTGTTATAAAAAGAAAAAAATTTAAAAGAGGGAGGATGAGAGCAATTTTGGGTCTTTATTAATTTTTTTTTGTAATTAATTAGATAAACGCCACATTCATCAGCGCCCACTGATTCATTTTCCTCTCGTTGCCGGCATCGACGCGGAATACTCCCTCTCCGATAGCGGTCTCAATAACGACGAAATAGCCTTCGCAGTCATCGTAGTCGACAGGATCGACATTTTCCAGTACAGAACGGGTTGGCGATTCGAGGAAAAAGAGAGAGCAACGAGGAAGATGAAGTATAGGAGGACAGAATTTTGAGGAGAGAGAAAGAAAGCAATAAATAGACAAAGTAAAAAAATAAAGGAAAAGAGAATTTTTTAATGACATGTATAAAAGTTGACTACAAATTGATTACGTGTTGATTTATTATTGGTCGGAGTATCACATCTCACAAGTGTGAGATGTCATTTTCGGTACATCCTATAATTTCTCCTTGGGTATGTACTACAGTGTATAAGACTATAAGAGAGATTTTTTAGTTGTATATATATATCCATTTCCTCGTCAATATGGAACCCAATACCTACTTTGATGGAAGGATAAAAAACCTCCAAATTGTACAAGCTCTTTCTCATAGGAAAGACTGAAATTGATAAATAAAATAAAATAAAATAGCAAACATCAGCATATTATTAAATAAAAAGTAAAATGATATCTTCCCTGCCGATTTTTTTTTCTTTCTATTTGGCAGGAAAATTATGGAACAATTAATTTGTTGTAGACCAAACCAATTAAAAGTAAGGATTGATCTCGTCATTTTTGCAAGAGCAAACCAATTCAATCCTGGTTGTTATGATCCACTTGTTGCATGCCTGTCAGCTTTTTTATACAGGTCAGGGTAGTATATTGTAGCTAGATTGCATTTCAGGAGGAAATAGGAGAGGTGGGAAAATGATCTCTCTTACTCCCCGTTTTCATACTGCCTCACCTGGCGCCGTCGCTTTTTCAGATCGACTACGATGATCGAAATATTATCAGAACTGCTTCTGCTAAAAGCAATGTCAGTGAGATTATCAGCTATAGCCTGCGCGAGAGAGATGTCATCAGGTAACATTGATCTGCGCCATCTTCTTATCATTCGGCGAGCCACCTCTCCAACCTCTTCGTTTGTCATCACATCCCAAAGACCATCAGTTGCTAAAACCAAACATTCATCCTCTTCTGTCCTCGCCATGAAAGTAATCTCAGGGACCGGAATGATCCATGGTCTTAAATATCGATCACCTAAAACACAGAGAATAAGAGTCAATGAAATTCGACAGCTTATAGTCCTTACAAGACAAGTACAGGTGAAAATTCGGTGGCCCGTAAAAAGTCAATGCATTCCTTTCAACTATTTAGATGGAGGAGGGAAACAAAAAATACCCACAGGAGTTACATGAATGCATTGTTTTGATGTTGGCAACAATCATTAGTATCTCTTTCAAGTAAAGTCAGATAAAAAGTTATGTTTCTCCATGAAAGAGTCCCGATATGCTCAAAAGGGGGAAAAATGACTTGCACCTTCTGCAACAAAACTTCTTAATGGAGCAAGAACCCTAAAACTATACCACAAATCCTAAAACTTTTAATCATCTTGAATGCTGCTACATAAAATCAGTGGCCTCAGATATTGGAGCAAGAAATCAGGATGCATACCAGGCTACCACAGCACTGAACTCATTTACTCACAGCTACAATAATGCTGGCCTTTACAAGGGGTTCAAGTATGTTGCATCATGGAAATACTGGAACAAGGACAACTCACTCCCGGAAGCCCACAGCAAACAGATACGAATATAGGGTTAACTATTTGAAGTCCTTAATGAATAGAATGCGTCGAAAATCCAGGGAACAAATTCAACAAGGTTGTAATAAAGGCCTTATGCATGCAAGGGTTTGTGCATATCCCTATTTTCCCAATGTCGATCACAAGATGCACAGTAAATGCTATTTCACAGGAAAATATGGTCGTAATACAAAATACTGCTAACTTGTTTTAATATAAAAGTCGATGATATAATCCTTCCCCTACTATGTTTTCCTATGAATTAAGGAAACCTGACTACACGAAATAATCAACAGTTGGAATGTGATGCAATGAACCTTTGGGAAAACTAGCTCAGAACAGTCGATAGGATTGGGACAACCAGGTAGTAATTGCAAAACTGGTTTAGTAGACAATGAGAGATATAGAAGAAAACCTATGGCTCTGGACATAGCTAGGACTCCAAGCACCCGAGCACCGTTCCAATTTATGACTCTTCCTCCTCCTTGCTCAATCCTCATCAGTTCATCTTGTCTGTCTGGCTGTAAAAATAAAAGGCAGACGTGTCTGGTGAAATGAATCAAATAAAGGAGAAAACCTAACGCATAAGCTACCTACAATTAGGTCACAACTATGTATATTAATGTGTTCTACATTTTTTTTCCCCTCTTTTTTTTCTCCTGATGAACCTTTTGTACACACTTTACAGAAATCTTCAACTTTCTGGCCAAAGGAAATATATCTCTCAACTAACAATGCTTTACAGATTGAATTGAAATTGCGAATGTATTTATATTCCAAATAATTTCAAAGGATTGAGATATAGTAAAATAAAAAAATGAGCATAAATCAGTACAAGAAACTGAGATATGACCTTTTGGTCGACAGATAAGGGGATTGTTTGAGTTCTCTGGCAAAGCACTGCCCTTGAGTCACCACAGTTTGATGTGATAATCTGGCACCCGGAAAGAACCACGACTACTGCAGTTGAACCAACCATTTCTGGTGCAACTGCCTCACTCACAACTTCATTATCAGCCCTCTGAAAACCACTGGAAAATGCTGTTTCCCACCTCCTGTGCCATTCGTAGCCATCAACTGCTTCTCGATCCCACTCTTCCGCTATAACTTCATGCATCCTTTCTTTACAAAAGTTAGCCACCTACAAAATAGACCACCAAAACCAATAGAGTACTTGATTTTCAACTATTCTTTACTGTAACCGGTGCCCCATTCGTTTGATGGCTCCTTATTAATTAGTTAGTAAGACAAACACCATCCGTATAAATGAGTTGATGCAGCCTTTTAATAGTCAATCCTAAAACCAAAGTCATGCAAAAAATCTAACACCTTTATCATCAGGAATCCTCACTACATTATCACTATCTGTCGAACCAAATCCAACTCTGTTTCTTTTCATTTGTCTGGCACACCAGACACCTTTTTTCAGCGTAGCCATCATCAGTTGATTTCTTTCCAATCATTTAGGCAAGTTAACATCACATAGTAATATTATGTCTTGGTTAGATGCTACATTCTTATTGCATGTCCACGCGCTGCTTATGAATTATTAACAATGGCTTGACTTTATTAATAACAACAATATTAATAACAACATCAATTATTCCAACAACCTCACCCACCACGTGGAGACAAGAACTGAGACTTTCTAATCCAAACTTTGTTGAATTTCTCTGCCTAGATTGGAAATCAGGAAAGTGAGAAGGTGAATATTACTGTTTAGGGTTTGACATCAATTAATTATGACAAACAAACATTAATACTGTTCATTTGACTGTACAAATACAAATTTTGTACTAGAATTTTCAATCAAATGATTTCTCACGGTTCACATACTGTTTATGAATTCTATTTCACACGCGCGCATACACTTACCAACTGCCTTGTCATATAAAAGATCCAAAGAATAGCTACAAGCTCCTGATTGCTATAAGTTGGATACATAGGTTACTCTAAGTTTCTCCATATAGCATTATTTTATTAGTACTAGAAAAATTAAAAATGGCCAATTGCCTATTGGACTGATTGGAAGACAGGTGGCCAGCCTTAATCAATAGTAACTACAAGACACAAATCATAGACCTAACCACCCAAAAGAAGAATATAAAATAGATCAAGAAAACCACCGGCCCTCTATAAATTCTCCACATGTCCTCTAAGGAGACATTTCCTGGTCCCACCGTACATTGTTGCTTCCAACAAAGAAGGAAACAATATCTAAGATCCTAGCCGTTCACCACCTAAACACAAACCTCCGTCCATCTTTGCCATCACACCCCACAATCCAACGGTCACCATTCGCCCAGCAAGATTGGAAACCTGGAAACGTATTGATGATGCGTCCGTGATGACGATCACCACGAAGGCTACAAGGTTTCCGAAAAAGGTGGTTACTGGAGCATCATTGACACGTGTCCTTTTAAAAGAAAAGACGCCATAAAATTATAGGGGTATGGACCACTCTACGCCAGACGCGTGTCTTACTCGAGTCAGACACAATTATTATTCTTCAGCGCTCTGATTAAAGTAAACCAACTAAACCAACCCAGTCCCTTAATCTCCCTTAATCTCCATAGATATTTTTAAAATTAAGGATAAAACTCAAGACTAATAAACAATTAATCCTAACTAAACAATTTTTTAATAATTCTGCTTAAAGTCCTACTAATTTCTAGTGTATTTAGTATTTATGAGAAATTGTAGAGTACAGCAGAGAGTAGAGTAGAGTAGAGTAGAGAGTATATTTCTATTTATACCTGAGAGCCTCCATGGCCATCGTACACGGCGAAGAAATGGACTGGGGAGATCTCGGAGGAGGTTCTAGAACCAGGAGCCGTGCATCCTCCCACGTGATCGCATGTGCGCCGCATGAAACCCGGGATAACCGCAGCCGCATCTTCCATCTCCTTCCGTCTTCCAATAACCGACTTTAAACCCCAGCTCACGAATTGATTATTTCTCCCAACGCATTTCAGCGGCCTCTCCATCACCATCTCCGTCACGACTAACGGCTCCCTCTCTTCCTCCACGTCAATCGGGACCACAACCACCACCGCGGCGGGAATCTCGCCGGAGCTCCCACTCGTGGTACTGAAGATACATCCGGAGCTGGTGGTGCTTAGAAAATCTTCGGCGCCGCTGATGCTGCTGCTTAGTATTGATGATAGAAAGGAAGTAGCACTGTTCGTCGATGCTGCCTCTGAGTCGGGGACTGAGTCGACTCGGTCGAGTCGCTCGTCGACCTCTTGGGGTTCCATTTTTTTCCTCCAGAGAGTGAGAGAGAAGGGGAGAAACAGCGGTAGCGGATGGGATAAAAGAAGAGGGAGGGCACTTACTAGAGATCGACACGTGTCAGGGAGAATTAGTTTTGGTTGCACACGCATTTTAAACCAAGAGAAAAAAGAAAGTCGTACTCAATTGCTTTTCAGCGATTGCACCACCACGTGTCTGGCGTGGATCCGGCGGTGCCACGCTGGTACACTTTGCTAACTAGTAGTATTATTGTGCGAGGCAGAGATCGTCTGTTCAACGCTGCAGGCATAAGTCCCTGCACCAGCAGCAAATTTTTTTGACGAAATTAATTTTTGTTAATATGATGCGTCGATGAGTGGTTAGGTACGGAGGAATCTATAAACAGATGGTCCCGGGGAATAGTAAGGTGTTAAAATAATACGTGGCAGGGTGAGAAAAAAGGTGGGCCAGAGTCTAGTAGGTAGGATTTGACTTCTCCAGATGGTTGGCTGTAAAAAAACCGTAAGAATCTAAGATTTTTAAAAGAACTGAAGATCAAATGGGAGAAGTAAAAGATTCAAGATTCAAAATTCAAAATTCAATCGGGATCGAATTAGATTCAACTTATCTAAATTTAAAACTATTTTTATTAAAAAAATGTGATTTTATATTTAATTTAATAAAAAATTATTAATTCTGAAGTTGATTGTTAAAATATAAAAATTATTTGAACTTTTATAAATACAGTGATAAAATGTGTAACCTATAAAATAAGAGAAAATTAGAAATAAATAGTTTTTGGTTTGAAATAAACAAAAAAAATGATTTTTTTTTAAAAAACTTCATATCCAATTTTGAGATCATTTAGAGGTTATTATTTCCCTATCTAAACAATTGGTAATTGCTTAACTTTGCCACAGATTAATCTATCAGGTGTGAACTTGATCCAACGGTTGGATCAAAAAATTTAGTCATTTTAAGTTTGATGTATAAAAAAAAAAAAAACCAAAACCGGTTGAACCGTAAAACCTCACCTAGTTCAAACTATTTTATGGTTGAACCGGTTGAGCTATCGGTTTTTTTACCGATTAACCAAAAAAATTAGGCCAAAAGTAGACCGGAAAGCCAATTGATGCCCAATTTTTCCGATTGAATCAGCTGATTTAGTCTGGTTTGAAAACCATGGTAAAAATTACTACTATTATGTGTTGATTTGTTGTGAAAAAATCTTGTATAATGTACACTTGTAGTATCATGTTATACGTACATGTTGCACTCTACGATTTATCTATACGAGTGGTGTTATTGTTAAGGTTTAAAAGTGAATAAAAAAATATCAAATGTACATGTACCGGGTTTATATAGAGCATGATTAACTTACATTTTTTTTGGTCCAATGGTTAGCTCACTTGTGTTTAGTGGAACAAATTTATCTATACTTACTAGTATTATGAATACAAGTAAGCTTATTAGTACGGTAAAAAAAATTAAAAATGAATTTCGTATTTTTTACAGTGAGTTAACCATAATTTACGGTTTATATGTGTCGATGCATCTAAAGTATAGGGTCTTCCGATTCTGATAGTATATCTAACTACTTTGATGAGTAAATTGTACACTTTGATATGATATTTGGAGACCACACAATAGTTACTCGTACTGCCTCATCTATGATCGTAATCGATGGAAACTAATAATGATTTACCACGTTTGAAACTTGTCTCTGATCAGGCTTTTCTTTTAATAAGTACGTGTTTGTGTGCATGACAAGTGTCAATTCTTTGCTAACAAGTCAATCCTTTAAAAGGATTTAGGGTTTGTTTGGCGTTCCGGTTCTAGTTGAAAAAGTTATGTGGAAAAAGTTCTGTGGGAAAATGACTTCTGGTAAATGGAAAAGTTAAATACTTGAGGTGTTTGGTAAAACAATTTTTCAAAACTATGATTTGGATGTAAAATGACCATAAAGGGTATAAAACTCATTTTTAAAAAATTAATAAAAATAGGAAAAGTGGATCTAGAATTATTTATCTTGAGGTAGAGATTTTATTGTGGTAGTTTTTAATTTATTTTGTTGGTTATATAAAGTAAAAAAATTAAAATGAAATGAAAAAAAAAAAAAAAAGGAGAGAGGGAAGTCCGCCCTTCCCGTTTGCCACTGGAGCAAAATGCTCCAGTGGGAGGAAGGACTTCTCAAGAAGTCCTTTTCGAGTAGGTGTTATCAAACACCTACTCCTCTGATTTTCTACTCGGAAAAATCATTTCCCGAGTAGAACCGGAACGCCAAACGGTTTCTTAGTGAGTTTTTATTTTTAAGCTTCAACTTAAGATTTCCAATGTTGCAATGTTTGGATATTTCTATATCCTCCGTCCAATAATAGGAAAGAAAAATCAGATGAGAGCTTAACTAGCCAATGAGAAGTCGATACCTAGGGCCCCACCCCACCTGGTGTGGGGGCATGCATCAGGCCGTACGACTAGCAATCAATGATCCTATGACGTCACTCCATGACTCTTGGATGCCGGTAATTTAAAAAATACGAAACTTACATTATCAAATATTGGCGGTAACTTGTAAGTATACATCATTATCAGTAACGGCCGTAACTAGAGGAAAAGTACACGTCACGAAATACATGTTAATCCACTCAATATAATATATATTAGTTTTTATTATCATTTTGAATTAATATAAATAAAAAATTTACTAAAAAATATTTCGCGGGAGGTGGAGGTCTCTTTGGGCCATGCCAATAAGTTATCGCCAGAAGCCCACTAGGCCCATTTTCAATTTCAGCATGATGTCTCAAAATTTTAACTTCTTTTTATGGTATAGAATTCAATTCAATTTCCTATTTCTTGCGTTTATTTGTTTTATTTTCTTAAGAATATCAACTCAATGCAACAATTCGGTTGTAATTACACAAGTACAATAGTATTAATTAGGTATAGACTTCAAAAGGGATGACGATAAATGTTAACTTTACACTTGTACCATACTATGGAATCCGATTTTTTATCATGAAAATGGGAAAATTGAAGGTTGAGAATTGTTGTTTTTTAATTTCTATTACCAGAAAAAAAGGCGCTGAGATGAGTTGCGTAATTAACGAGTAGTCTGTAACTGGCAAAAAAAATAGAGTTAGGTTATTTATGATAAGAATTTGAGAAGGGTGCAATTGCAAAGTCAAACATGTCTTCGCCACAAAATAGTCAAAATTCTACTGGTCAAAAAGATGAAAAAGAGAAGCGTAGAATGGAACAATTGCGACATGGAAAATGACACTTAAAATTCGATCAATTTACAATCAAACAAATCCTAGTTTTGGAGCCTAAACGGATAGTTGTTACTCTGCATAAACTCTTTAATGTACAAATGACATTTTTAATGATTAGATAAGTGTTTCAATCACTCTAAAATTTTACTTTTTTAGAATTGTAACATCGTCAAAATGATATTCAATAGATGAAATATTTATTTTTATACTCGCGTTTTCTTTTTCGCTGACCGAAAAGTTGGCAATTTAGATCAGGAAAGTTCAAGATCCGATCCATATGAGGTGTAAATCCACCCGCACAAAACCATGGGTTTAATGTTTTAAAAAATACACACAAAAATTCACACGCGCCGCCTAATTCCATAAATCAAATTAAAATCTTAATTAAACACTAATTAATTTTCTCTATATAAATGCAGTTTAGAGACCCAAATGTAACAAAAACTCAAGATCCATCTCTATCAATTCTCTCAATTACACTCTCCACGCGCCACCCAATTGGCCGGTCACATGGCGGCCGGATTCTCAGAATTGGAATCTAACAACCCTTTTCCACCCTGTCTGGTTGATGTGAGTTTTGATTTAGACGACGCTCTTACGATGCATGAAAATGTTGCCCCGTCAAGCATTTCGTCGAACACCTATGTGGGTGATATGCCTACCGCTGCAATTGAAGATGGTGCCGAAGTTTGTTGCGTTTGCATGGAGGGTTTCCAATCACACGTCTCCACCTGGATATTCTACAACTCATCCTCCTGCCCTCTTTGCCGCACTAACATCTGAATGTAGTTAGGTTCTGTTCTGATGAAATAATTGTTACTAGCCATGTAATTATTTAGTTATGTTATTATGACTAATTATGTATATTAATAAAATTATTCACAGTAACAGTATTGAATCTGTTTTAATCATCAGTTTCTTTGAAATTAACTTTAAAAAATCTTAAATTCTTAAGCATAATGAAGATTCAAGAGTATATACTATCATGAAGAAGGAAATGAGAGGTGAGGATAATGATTTTTCTATAAAAAAAAAAACAAAATAATAATAATAATAATAAGCTGAGAAGAAAAAATCAAAAGACCTGATATGGCGCCATTTTCGCCTGCTGGTATTTAATCGTCAGTTGAGGCCCATTTTTCAGGCCCACGTTTTAAGCCCGATTAGGACCCTAATGTTAGGCCCATTGGCAAGGGGGAAAAAAACTACAAAAAATTGAGAGTCCGTGGTCGGCCGTTTAGGTGGGTAATATTTTAAAATTTAAGGTTGCTCACTATTCCGTATGTAATCCCTAATGGAACACATTGACCGGGAAAATAAAACGATATGGATTAGTTGAATTTTAATCTAAACACGTTTTAAGATTAGTTTTGTAAAACGATATGGATTAGTTTTTTTTTAAATTTCGATAAGAAAAGATTGAATTGTTAAATGACCATATTAATTAGGTCAAAAGATGAACGTACAAGTTTGATATTTCCGTATATAATGAAAACATTGACATTCATTTTCTCGAAAGCTTAAGGTTTGAATTTTGTTTCTGATAATTTAATCTCAGTATGAAGTTGAAACACATACATAATCCAATTAATTTTTAAAAATTATATTGCCATTCTGTAACAAATGAATGAATTAACAACATTGTGTGGGTTAAGGCCCGTATCTGTTTTCTGTGATGGTCAACCCTATAAAGCCCAACAAATTAAAATAAATAAATAAATCCTCCGCTCATTGGCCATCATTGGAGAGTGGAGATACTACACATCGGCAAAGAGGGCAGGAGTAGCTGTGCAAGAGCCAGGTGGAGATGCAGTCCGAATGGTACACGTGTCCACATGGGGTTTGCTTACCACCGTCTGATTGGAAACCCTCCATGCAAACCGAGCAAACAGCGCCATCTTCCGAGGCATGAACCGTGGGCATACCAGCCACCAAGGTGCTCGACGAAATGCTTAGCTGGGCAACATTATCGGGCATCACAAAAGCATCGTCCAGATCGAAGCTTACATCAACTAGACATGCAATTGGGTTAAAATGGTTGTTGTATTGTGATGATCCTGATGAGAATGACGAGGCCGCCATGTAAATGTAATTAGGTGAATGGGTGGCGGCGCGTGGCTGTTACGTGCGGTGGAAAGATATGGTTTTTTCCCAAGGAATTAGTGGTAGAGTTATTAATTAATTGAGAGTGATATAGGTGTGAGTTTTGGAGAAGAATATATAGGGAATTTGATGTGGATTTCCAGGAAAGGGATATCATAGTATAGTACACCTCGTGTGCAAGTTAGGCGGCGGTGTTTGAAATTTCTATTGACGTACATTGTCTATGGGTCAACGTGTCACTTTAAAACTAGAAAGTTGACTGGGTGGAGCCATCATTTGTCCGATTAGATGGGTGTGTGCCTCAGGCAGGTTCCTTGGATTGGGTTTGGTTTGAAACCTTTTGGACCAAAAAGAGAACTAGAGAAAAAAGCTTTTGCCATATTTACTCTGCCTACTACCCAATCAATGTGTAATTATATGAAAATGGCTTTTTTTACACATTTTGAATTTAATATTACCTCATTAATTAACCATTCAGTTTATTTAATAATATAAATTTTATAATTCCGGATAATTTTTACTCTCTAAATAACTATAATTTCTAACCGTTTTTACTTTTAATTTGTTGTTTTTTATTTACATATTTTACTCTTTAATTTACCTCATATATAAAAGTTTCAAGAAATGAGTGTGGTTAAGTAGTAAAAGATTTATCTATCTTTAAAAATCTCGGATTCGAATTTTGAAAATAGAAAAAATCATATTAAAAGAGTCACCATTCTTTAAGTATCCAACAAAATTTAAACGAGATTAAGAGTACACCCCAAGAAACAAATAAAAGCTAAGATAATGAGTTCAACTACCAAAAGGCTTATTCAAAACGAAGCTACTAAAACTCGATCGGGCCAGAAAAAGGTGCATATTAATTAGTATAATAATATATGGTATGTCGTTTTGTGATAAACGAGTGTAAGTAATTGAGTAAATGTTTGGGTTGGTAGATAAATAATAGATAATGAATCCACACATGAGGCGTTTCATGGTCAAAATACGTACTATTATAATATTTTTGGTGATGGTGATGTTCTAGGAAATTTAGGTGTTATCAAATTAAGTGTCAGTATTTTGTACTCGTAAATATTAGTCAGCCGGCAGAAATTATACATTATATATTCTCGATTTTTTAAGATTAAACTCCTCTAATTTTTTTAAAAATATGATCAGTTATGTTAGAGAAATCTGAACCATTTAATAAGATTGAACGGATTAGATTAAAAATTTAAATAATTAATGAGTTAACCACTTATTAAATTTTATTAACGGGTCAACTCATTAATGGTTTAAATTTTTAATCTCATCTGTTCAATTTTATTGAACGATTCAGATTCCTCTAACATAACTGCTCATATTTAAGGGAAAATTAGAGGAGTCAGATCCGATTTTTTATCTTAATAATTTTTCATTTCAGCGAGTATATAAGATAACAAGTAAAAAGTAAAAAGGAGTGTATAATTAATCTATTAATGAAATGAAACATTTGCATCACGTTCTTGTTTTTTTATTTATTTCCGTGACCACATTAGCTACTTGGCAAGTTGCCAGGAAGCTGCAATGAGTATATGGAAAAATTGGTTAAATAGCCCTACATTGACTATATAAAAAGCATGCATGCAGTGACTAGCTTGTAAAAATATTTATCTTACCAACCATTCAAATTGTATAGTATACTTCTTATTCTAATTAATTGTTATATAAATTCATAGTATTTTTAAAATTTAAAATTTTAAAACCGTCTAATTTGTAACTACCAATCCTAACGTGTCATTTTTTTATTAGTTAATGTGAGTGAGTGAACGAAGTGACACCGAAAATGTTGAATATGCAAAAGTTGAATGCGTGATTTGAGCACTTACATAAAAATAGTGCAGACAGAATAGTCAGTACACCCTCCGTTTCATAATACCCCTCATTTTTTAAATTACTTGTCGTTTTAGATTAATTTTTTTTTTTAAATAATTAATTTATTTACATTTCCTAAAAAGTTAGTTGGTATTTTTTAATTATAATTTTTTATTATTTTCATAAATTACAAAATTTAAACCAATCAATTTAAAATAAATTCATTTTTTATTGGTCAGTTTAAAGTGGAGTAATTAGTGGAGTATTTTGGTAGGTGAAATTAATGATTATCTTGGTGTGTGTGATTCGGTTAAAACGACAATTTTTAAAAAAGAGAGGAAGTATATGTCTTTTCAGACAAGTTTAAATGTTGTTTTACAATTCTTTAGATGATTTATGATTAATTTATTTGATATGGAGAAGAGAATTAAATGCTTATTGATTAATTTTTTTAGTAATCTTGTTAACTATAAGTTTATATATTAAAATTTCGGTTGAAATTAGAATGTTTGACAATAATAACCGTCAATATTGTATCCGTGAGGGTCATAATTTTGTGATTAGGAAGAGATATAATAATCTCGATTAAAATGTCAATTTGAATTGATATTTCGGTGTACAGATTTTAAGAAATCAATCATATAATTATGCAAAATTTGAAATTTAAATTGTAGTACTAGTCAATAAAGTTGTCTTCCCACGCATTATTGGAGAGAAAACTTTGTTTAATAAACAAATATAACCTATACTTATTCTACAAGTAGTACAAAATAACACAATTAAATAAGAGCTGATTAAATCAATAATGTCGGTTGGGTTAAGGACTAGGAGGAGATACTGCTGCGGCAAAGAGGGCAGGAGGAGTTGTGCAAGAACCAGGAGGAGATGCAATCTGAATGGTACACGTGTCCACACGGGGTTCGTTTACCACCGTCTGATTGGAAACCCTCCATGCAAACCGAGCAAACATCACCATCTTTAGTGGGGATCGTGGGCATATCAGCCACCAACGTGTTCGACGAAATGTTTGGCTGAATCACATAATCCGGCATCGTGAGAGCATCGTCCAGGTCAAAGCTTACATCAATCAGACACAGCGGAAAAGGGTTGTTAGATGCCGTCGAGAATGAGGCCGCCATGTGTAACTGGGTGGCGCGTGGCTGTTACGTGCGGCGGAGGATGTTTACGAGAAAGAAGAGTATTATTTGAGAGGAGAATGAGTGAGAGGTGTGAGTTTTGGCCAAGTATTTATAGGGAAATTGATGTTAATTAATTTCATGCGCGTAAATTTAGGCAGCTGCATGTGAGATTTCTGTAGGGAGTGACGTCACTTGTCACTCGATACGTGTATTTTTCTTTTTAGACATAATAAAAAATAAGCTAAATACTCATTTTACTCCCTATGTTTATCTTTAAAATTTTAGTCTTTATATTTATTTTTAGCTAGAATTGATCCCCATATTTATATAATTGGTTGAAATTGATCATCATGTTTGTATAATTGGTTAAAATCAGTCCAATTAATTTAATTTAATTAGTTTTTATTTTCAAAATTTCCAAAAAAATGTTATTTCTTATTAAAACCCTACATGGAATTAATGGCAGACATAAGAAAAAAAGTATTTTTTTATTATTTTGACCATGTTATCATATCATATACTCACTCTATTTACTATTAATTGTCACTTTCCTACGAATTCTTACTGTTCATAATACTTGTTATTTTATCTTTTCCGAAGTAAATATTTTGTGCAAATGACAATTTTTTTTTTATGCATCAACCCAATTTGATGATGGTATGATAATTTGAGTGGAAATTAGGAGTAAAAATGAAACAATGTGGAATAAAATAAGATCAAATATCATTGTCCTACGGATTTTTACTATTTCAAAACGTCGTTTAATAGTACACGGAGGGAGTAGGATATTAGTAAATAAACATACTTTTCTGAATTTTTTTTAAAAATAATTTAATTAAATCAATTGGACTGATTTCAACCAATATACAAATATGATGATCAATATCGATCAAAAATAAATGTGAGGATTAATTTTAGAATTTTAAACAAATGTAGGGACTAAAATGGACATTTAGTTTAAAAAATAAAAATAAATCATGTGTGCCTCACCCCGGTTCCTAGAATTGGGTTTGGTTTGACTTTGAACACTTTTCTGAAAAAGAAAAAGAAAATTTGTTTTTGGCATGGCAGTCAAATTCTATCGATCCCGATGTGTCAATTAACTTTCTGTTTTAATTGCTAGGAAAACAAATTTTGTTTTTTCAAAATATATATATCTTTTTTGTTTTTTTTAATAATAATAAAAAAAATTGTTCAATCACTTAATAAATATGGATGAATAATTGTAAAAAACAACTGCCTTTAACATTTCTGGTACATTTTTTTTAAAACGGGTTGACATTTAAATCTCTCAAACGAAAAAATTCTTAATTAGAAGCAGTTTAACATATATTAAGGGTCGGTTTAATAGGAACTATAATATAAATCTTTCATCTAATCTTAAACGACTAGTAATAATTGTCACGATTGCGGCGGGTAGATAAACGTTAAGCAATCGAACACTTTATCAAGAAATTGATCACCAGGTCTGGCATTAGAATGTCAAAAAGCAACTGCTAGCAACCGCGACATTCCGCGAAATTTAGGAGCTATCCAAGGTTTGGGCAACTGGACATGACATGTCATGCACTCACGTGTGAACTGAAAACGATCCGACTACAAAGTCTAGAATTGTGATATGTTTGGACTTAACTATCAAATAAATTGCATGGGCTTTGTGCAACCATATTTAATGGGCTTCATTCAAACAGCACAGCATATTCATGGGCTACGGGCCCAATCTCATGAACCAAACCCACCAAAAAGATCCAAGGAAGGAAGTTTTGACGCTCTTCTGCCCAGAATTGGTTTCTCTTTTTCTATTTATATATATATATATATATATATATATATATATATATATATATATATATATATATATATATATATATATATTTAGTTAGGATGGCGCGAAAGTCTGACATTTTTTCTTAATTTACATGGCGGCGGAAAGATGGTGGAGGCCACTCATAAAAAAATAAAAAATAATTAGGATTTATTATAAGTTTACATTCTTGTAAATAAAGGAAAGCATATAATTATGAACCGATTATGTGAAAGGGAATAAATCAACATTTATTGAGAATAAATATAATAAAAAAAGCTTTTAATCACCATTTTAAAAATTGTGCCAACCTTTCCAACTCATTTGCGTCTGAAGAGCCCAAATTGTCTGGACAAGATTTTTAGCTATATATATATATTTGAATTTGATTTTGATTATGACCTTAAAAGTTTTTTTTTTTTTTATAATTTGCCGATAAAGTAAATGTTCGACAAATTTAGAAATAATAATGAATATATACAATCCAAAGACTTACAATTCTTATCGTTAGTAGTGCAGATGTGTGGGCTGCTGCCTACTGGTAATTTATTGCTTCATACTCATAGTTGAGGAAAAGACAATTTGGCCCGACGGTAATGGATTTGAGAGGAGGAGCACAATTCTCAAATTTCAACTCGCCTCTCCTCTCCTCTCTTTCCCTATAAAAATGTCAGGTCTTCTTAAACTATCATAACATAATAATAAGCCACACAAAACTTTCTGCGGTCACCAGAATTCCCACTTGCTCCCATGGCAGGAAATAATGATGGCGCCAACAGAGTCTCCTTCCTCAATTGCGTCGACCTTTCCTCCACCAACACTCTGCAATCCGTCTCCGCACTCAAACAGGTCACCTCTCTTTTCTTCTCCTTCCTTTGGTTTTAATTCATGAGTTTGTTCTGTTCTTGCTTATTTGTTTCTGGCTGTGCTTTTTTCCCGGTCTTTTTCCTTATTCAGGCGTGTTTGGATTGTGGGTTCTTCTACGTGGTGAATCATGGGATCAGCCAAGAGTTCATGGATGAGGTTTTTGAGCAGAGCAAGAGGTTTTTCAGATTACCCATGAGTGAAAAGATGAAGCTTTTGAGGAATGAAAAGCATCGAGGCTACACTCCTGTGTTGGATGAGCTTCTTGATCCTGATACCCAAGTGCATGGTCAGTTACTAGTCATTTTTCCTATGTGCTGTGTCAAAGTGGTTGCATTGGGTTTTTATTTGTTATTATGTGATATGTGACAGTAGGAGATTATAAGGAGGGTTATTATATTGGAGTTGAAGTGGATGAAGATGATCCTGAAGCAGATAAGCCCTTCTATGGTCCTAATGTGTGGCCAGCTGATGGTGGGTATTGAATTTTGATTGATGGGTCTTCTTTACTGTAGTTGTTCGTGTGATTGTTGAGAAATTTATGTATTTCGTGTTGTGTGTTAGATATTTTGCCTGGTTGGAGGGAAACTATGGAGAGATTTCATCGAGAGGCATTGTAAGCTATTTGTGAATGTATATTTGCACATATATATTTGTTTCTGTTTTACGAAATTTAAACGGGGCAGGATATTACTATTTTATAATCTGGTTTTGATCATTGGTCTATTAAGTAATTTAATGCTTGTTTCATGCAGAGAGGTAGCAAGAGCGGTTGCAAGGATCATTGCACTTGCACTTGATCTGCATGTTGATTTCTTCGATAAGCAAGAAATGCTTGGACAGCCAATTGCTGTTATGCGCTTGCTACACTATGCAGGTTGAACTTATACCAAAGTTGTCTGAATTTCATCCGACTGGTCAATTAATATAAATCCTATCTGATTTGTTTTCTTGCCTTTTTTTTCTTATGCAGGTCAGGTTTCTGATCCCTCAAAGGGGCTATTTGGAGCAGGAGCCC
Source organism: Viola odorata (assembly GCA_963691705.1). Lineage (NCBI taxonomy): Eukaryota > Viridiplantae > Streptophyta > Magnoliopsida > Malpighiales > Violaceae > Viola > Viola odorata. The sequence continues at coordinate 5,679,415 of OY829546.1, forward strand.
ATTCAGACTATGGTTTGTTCACTCTCTTAGCCACGGGTGATGTTTGGGGCCTCCAAGTACGAATCAGGGCATATATTAGTCATTCTAAACTATCCTCTTGTTTCCTAGTATAAGACTGTAACTTGAATTTAATGTGATATGGCAGATATGCAAGGATAAGAATTCTCAACCTCAAGTATGGGAATATGTGGCTCCATTAAAAGGGTGAGTCTGTGCAGCACTGTTCATTGGAGATTATGGTTGCTTTGTGGCATTAAATGTCATTCCACTTTTATCCATGCCCTTTATTTATGTATAGGAAACACAGTTGCTTTTATGTCATATCTTCTGAATGGGAGTGTGTGATACATTTACTTGCTTACTAGGGTTGCATCTGGCTTGATGGAATAACAGGACCACTATGAGATTAATGGGAAATCATGCCAAATGATGCTTTGTTTCAAGATTGATAAAAGTCAAGAAAGTGGCTATTGAAGTATTACTTTGTTTAGATATTAGCTTGTAGAATAGAAATTCATAATACCTTAAGGGAGCCACGAGGGTTTACATAAAATCATCCCCCGTCATCAGGATCACTTGAACATGAGAATCCCACGAGCTCATTAGAGGGAACTATAAACTATTGATGAATGGATAATCTGTACTTTGTTTTTTGTCTTGTTAGGTTCCTGCTGAGTTCCTTTCCATGTTTCATTTAAGCACTCAATTAGTTTCATTTTGCCTGTACTCTGGATTATGTTCTGAAGTTGTAAAGCATAAAGAATCAGTCAGAAAATTAAGCGCGAGTTTTCTTGATTCAAAACTAATTCCCATACTTCTTTCTATTGTTGTCCTGAATAGGTCGTTCATAGTGAATCTTGGTGACATGCTGGAGCGCTGGAGCAACGGTATTTTCAAGTAATTTTCATATTTCAGAATTTATAACTCTTCTCTTCCCTTTTCTTTCTGTCTGATTTGATGACAAGGATAAATTTTGGCTTATGGAGTTTTAGCTGATTTGGCATTAGACAAGTGAATACAATTTCTTTTGTCGAAGTTGGGTTGTAATGAACATATTGATGAAACTATCATCGAGTAATTCATTGTGCGAGCTCCTCAATTCGTGAAGACTGTCATCTTATTACCGTTCTTTTAGGGTTTAGTTTTTCTTGCTGTAGTTCATGTTTCTGCTACACAATCATATGCAGGTCAACTTTGCACAGAGTTTTAGGGACCGCCCAAGACAGATATTCTGTAAGGTTTCTAATCATTTAACACTTCATGCTTGTAATTGGATTTGAAACTTTTTCCTCTGTTACTATATAATCACATCAGCTAGATCATTCAGTTCACAAACTTGAAAATTTATTTATATTCCATGTTTCCTTCCTTGGAGCAGATCGCTTATTTTGTGGAGCCGAGTCATGATTGTCTTGTTGAATGCCTGCCAACATGCAAGTCAGAAAATAATCCTCCCAAGTAAGTTTGAATAACATAATTTTCCATCACCATAATTGGTACTGTTGCAGCTGCGCCCAAGTACCCGCATGCAGTATTAAGGTTGAACCAGTTATACGATAGTAGTTGCCCCGTTCTGCAAGTTGGTAAATCATCTAAATGCTATGGATTTAGCTTGGGCTACAAAGTATGCTAGTCTAGGATCTTTCTATGAATGTTTTGAAGCCACATCATACTCTTGATGTTTGTGTATTTAAGTTTAGCTGACCTGTTGCTGAACTGCTACCCCGTAACTGTATCAGGTTCCCGCCGATCAAATGTGCAACTTACATTAGCCAGCGATACAAGGATACTCACGCGGATCTGAATGTGTACAATAGAGATCAAACTTGAGCTTGCTGATGCGTGATGAGTTGCTGCTTCAATCTTTTTTAGCCATCCAAATTTGAAGTGTTTTCCGAGTTAATAACAATCTGATTAATCGTAGCGTAGATACCCTTCTTATTTCTTGGGTCTTGCGTTGTAGATTTGGCCACACTTGATCATAGAAAAAAAAGAAATGTATTACGTTTTTCCCTTGCCTAGTTAAATCTTATAACTTTGGCAAGCTTCTCTGTGTGGAAAGATGAAATCATTTTTGTTGTGAACAACAGCCTCCAGGTTTGTTATGATTTTCGCAACGAAACAAACAGGTCTTGATTATGCACAACTAATTAATGGCTTAAGGCACCCTCAGGTCTCTCCAGTTAATATTTTCATTTTTGTCAATCCATTTTTCAAAAATTGTTCGTTTCAGTCCCTTCTGTTAGGTCCGTTAGCACCACAAAGTCCTACTTGACGGAAAAGGACTTAACGGAAACAAATGTCCGTTAAGTCTCATTATTTTATTAATTTATCTGATAATAGCATTGTTCATGGGCCCATCTCGTCAGATTTTATGTAATTTTCAATTTTTTTCTTCCATTTTCAAGAAAATTAATTAAAATTACAAAATTAACTATGTAAAAATTCACAAAAAAATTTAAAAAATTAATAAACCTAAAAATCCAGGAAAAATGTAAAAATTCTATAAAAAATGTAAGAATTCCAAAAAAAAAATAATGTAAAAATTCTAAAAAAAATCTAAAAGTCACAAGAAAAATGTAAAAATGTAAAAAAAAAATGTAAACTTTTTTTAATAAAATTAATTAACCTAAAAATCTGAAAAAAAATGTAAAAATTTCAAAAACAAATTAATTAATATAATCGTCTAGAAAATATGTAAATATTACCAAAAAAATAAACAATTCCTAAAAATGTACAAATTCTTTTTGAAATTTTTACATTTTTTCTAGATTTTTATATTTTTTTCTGGATGTTTACATTTTCTCCTAGATTTTTAGAATTTTTTTGAAATTCTTAGATTTTTTTTAGAATTTTCACATTTTTTCTGGATTTTTAGGTTAATTAATTTTACATTTTTTTGTGACTTTTTCATTTTTTAATGATTGTTTAGATTTTTTACATTTTTTTGTAATTTTTTACATTTTTAATGAATTTTTACTATTTTATGCATTTTTACTTTTTATTTGAAATTTTTACATTTTTTTAAAATTGTTTCATTTTTTTTAGAATTTTTTAGATTTTTAGGTTAATTAATTTTCCTTGAAAATGGAAGGAAAAATTAAAAATTACAGAAAATCTGATAAGATGGGGCTCATGAATAGTGTTATTATCAGAAAAATTAATAAAATAATGGGACTTAACGGACGTTTGTCTCCGTTAAGTCCTTTTTCGTTAGGTGGGACTTCGTGGTGCTAATGGACCTAACAGAAGGGACTAAAATGAACAGTTTTTAAAAAATGGATTGACAAAAATGAAAATATTAACTGGAGGGACCTGAGGTGCCTTAAGCCACTAATTAATATTCCAAACACCTCATTTATACTCTTGTTTTTCTCCGATAGGCTCGTGAATTATAATAAAAATTCAGATACACGAAATGCGCGCTGAGAAAACCAAACTAAGGCCGTCCTTGTAGACAAGCCTTAGGAAACCTTAGTATAAACCTCATTTATACTTGAACAAGATCTTAATCATCGTTTCATTAAAAATCCCGAGTGTGCACATTGGATGCTCTGGAACGTTCAGATTATATGAATTTGAGACCTAACTCCTTTGAACTCGAACTTGAGTTTTAACCCCTATGCTCGGTAAGGGGAAAGTAACACTTAATAGAAACAGGAATGCAGAAAATAGTAAGTGAAAAGAGAGAAAACAGAAGATTCATTAGCAAAATACAGCACGCCACAACAAACAAATACACGAGTCCTTAATTCAATGGTGCTTTGATCAGCAACGATCTTATTTTTGCTTGGAGCCACTGCTTCTAAACAGACATTAGGCAGTCAGTGCACACCAAAGCTTTACACCAAAGAGGACTGAAAATTTACAAAATACACACAAAACATTTAACGGTAGCTTCTGTACACAGGACTGTACATGCAACTCTCTGCATATTTCACGAGGTTAGCTGGGCGAGGGAGACGTGTAGCCAGGCCTACAAAAGTACAATACAAAGAAACATTCAGATAGGTACCACAACAGAAACATTATTTACCACAACGAAAACCGCACTTACCAAGTTCATATGCGGTCGCAGCTACCTTAGCTGCAATATTTGCTGAAATCGTTCTGATCGAGGAGAAAGGCGGGTAAGTCATCCCCTTGCTAAGGTGCTCCTCGGTAACTTGGGCGGCCAAGGCTTCAGCTGTAATTAAGAGAAAAATGATGTTAAAGTGAGTAGTTCACTAGAAGTAATCCTGAAGCATAATTGCAAAATTTTCATTAGCAAATTGCAACTGTAAACTGAATTGCGTGTCAACATATAGTATTCCCAAGTTTGTACTCACAGGCAGCCAGAAGCATATCATCATGCACGCGGATTGTCCCGGAGATGACCAAGCCAAAACCCAATCCAGGGAATATGTAAGCATTGTTGGCCTGGACACACAGAAGACACAAACCTCAGGTCATAATGTTTAACTTAGATATTAAATTTGAAGCGATTATCATATTTGTCTAACCTGTCCAGGAACAAAAACTTTGCCGTCATATTCCACAGGATCGAATGGACTTCCACTGGAAAATATTGCTCGTCCCTTCAATTTGAAATAAAGAATTGAACATAAGAGATCGATTCAAAAAGTACTTCCTGGCTAGTTCACAAGTATTAACACGAAGAAACATTGATCTCACCTTCGTCCAAGTGTAAGCGTCTTCAGCTGTACACTCAGCTTGTGAAGTTGGATTTGAAAGAGCCATAATTACTGGTTTCTGAATATCATTCATAAAACAGTGGTTTCTCAGTTAAAAATGTAGCTCCTCATTACAAATAAATGGACAATCTCATTACATACACAGGACAACGAGCAGGGGAGATACAACTAACCTCATTGAAGGAAGCCATGGCCTCAATCACTTCCTTTGTAAACGTTTTCCCCACTCCAGATGTTCCAATCAAAGTTGTTGGTTTGATTGACTAGCAAGGTAAATACAGGGAATGAGTGAAACACAAACACTTAGAAAAATAAGCAATTGAGAATAGACCAATCATATTCCACACCTCCACAGCTGTTAAGAGATCCTTTGCAGGTTCATGTTCATGGGCCCATGGCTGCTTGAAGTGTTGAAGTGTATCTTTACGAGAGCTAACAATCAATCCCTGCCAGGAAATCATATACAGTTTAAAGACGAAGACAAATGGAAATATTTAAGTGATTCCCAATCAAAATTACATAGATTGGTAATGCTCTGCTTCAATAGTACCTTTGAATCCACCAGCCATATCTTCTTGCGAGTCTCTTCCACAGGAGCTTTTGTCTAACAAAAATATGAAAAAAATGCACAAGTAGATTAAGAACATCTGAATGGTCATTAGATCTCAAGTATATGCTACTCCAAACCAAAGTTGAATAACTAAAGACCACAAAGACAGTAGGAATTATACCTGTCTTGACAATTCAAGAGCTATAAGCTCAGCTATACCAGTTCCAGCCTGCAAACTCAGAAAAGTTAACTCAAATCAGAAAAAGAGCAGTAGTGGTATACTGTATCTACGGAATTCTTATTTCTTTGGGGAAAAAAAACAATGGATATGAGATGGAAGAGGAATGAAATCTCACTTCCCCAGCACCAAGGAACAAGAAAGTTTGGTCAGCCAGTGAACCACCAGTAAACTTCAGGGCAGACATAACTCCAGCAAGAACAACAGATGCTGTACCCTGAAAAATCAGTAGGTAGTAGCATATTAAAATAATGCAAAGTTTTCTTAACAGATGGTTCACAATTGGGCTACCTCATACCTGTATATCGTCATTGAAGACGAGGTGTGTTTTGCGATACTTTGCAAGTAGTTCGAAAGCATTGTGGTTGGCGAAGTCTTCAAACTGTGGTATTTAATGAAAAAGGAGATAATATCAGGATTGCATAAGGAATCACAAATTCTGGGAATCTTATTCAAAACAGAACCTAACAGCATATTAACCTGTACAAGAACTTTTTCTCCATAGTTCTGCTTTACAGCAGTCATGAACTCATGTAGAAGATCAGAGTATTCCTGAAAAATAGTAAGGAAACATATGAAACTACATAATTTTCTTCTAAATCAAAACTCACACATCTAAACTCAACCAAGGGACACAGGTGAGAATGAAACCTGGCCAGTTGCCCTCTTTTGTTTGAGTCCAATGTAGAATTCATCATTGAGCAGTTTTTCATTATTTGTACCCACATCAATAGTAATGGGCAAACACTACAAGATATGAAAAAGTTATTGTATCAGATGACATCAAAATCAAGGATTTGCATTCCAATTTATGGCCCTAAAGAAAATGGTCAAGTAAAACCATACCGCAGAAGGACGAACTCCTCCAAGTGCAGTGTAAAGAGCTAATTTCCCTACAGGAATACCCATCCCCTGAAACATTTTCAACATCAAGTAAAATGCAGTTCAGGTTCAGTTCAGAATTCTAGAAAGTGGAGTGGAGGGAGACAGCATAATTGAAAAGATCGTCTCTCCATAACAGAGGCTTGTTTTCATCGTCACTATATCTACCTGACAGCCAAGATCCCCAAGTCCCAAAATCCTCTCACCATCCGTAACAACAATAACTTGAATACTCTTTTGAGGCCAGTTTTTCAACACATCAAGAATCTTCCCCCTGCAAGTCAAACAACTCTCAACAATCAATAAAGGAATCGCGAAAAAATCAATAGATCACCGAATTAACTTGCAAGAAAATCAATAGATCACAAAAAGAAGAACGAAGACTCACTTCTCCTTTAAACTGATATATAAACCCTGAGGACGCCTAAAAATGCTTCCATATTTCTGGCAAGCTTCACCAACCGTTGGTGTGTACACGACCGGAAGCAATTCCTCAACATTATCAACCAGAACCTTGTAAAACAACCTCTCATTCCTCTCCTATTAAACAAAAATCAACCAATTCCATCAATTTCAATCCTACAATCCGATATATAATCCAGAATCAAAGTTCAAAAGAGTTCAAAATATGATAACAAATAAGTTAGTTAACCTCAAGTTCCATCATAGCCATGTACTTCTGCAGAGGTAGTTGATACTGGCGGATAGTGTTCATCAGCTTCTTCTCTTGAAGCTGCTGAGAGATGACGACAGGAGGAAGAAGACCACGCAAATAGTGCGCGTCCCTCTCACGCTCCGTGAATGCGAGCCCTTTGTTATGCTGCGGATCCCTCAACAGAGTATATCCACTGTACACATCACAAAAAAACCCAATCGATCATCAATCATCGATTCACCGATCAGCTTATTATTACGGCATTAGAACAAACGCATGAGGAACATGAAGTTAGTGTGATCACCTGGCGACGGAGACCGTCCAGGGAGTGATACACTGGTCCTCGGTGGCTTGATCCTCGCCGTAAACATCTTCAACTCCGCCGCCGACGGTGGAGCTAGGATCGATCGCTCCGTCCTTCGGTTCCTTCAAGGTACTCTCCATTCTTACTGCTACAACCAAATGCACCGTTTGACTTCAAATTTACACAAAAATCAACTCGTTAAACTTTTCTATTTCTTTGGAAATTAAGAAGTTGCGGAAACATGAAGAAAGCAACTGAGAGTTAGTGTTCGTATATATAACACTCAAATATTATGGCACAATTATGATTGATCTGGAGTGCTGTTTGAGTGTGCTACTTAATATTACGGAAAATTTTTGGGTAGATCATGATCTAGATGACGCGTGACTCAAATAGTGCTAGAATACCACTATTTTTGACACTTTTAAATACGTGTCATTATCCTACATTAGATAGATTATAATCTACTCAAATTTTACTCGGAAAATTACTCATATAATATATATAACGGTTCTCCTGCCGCCCATAACAGTCAATGCACTGCTTTTATCCTTTAAGATAATTTCATTTTTAAATTGTTCTGCTGATAAGTAGTAGCAATATTTTAAAAAATTGCAAATAATTCAACCGATAAATACATATTATTTTTTATTTTTATTTTTTAAAATATTTTTTTTATTGATATTAATTTTTTTTGAGTTCTATTTTTAAAAAATGAAGGAATAATTCTCTCGTAATTATTTAAAATGACATCATTGTATACCCACGCTAAGAAATTAATAAATTTAAAGCTCATTATTGTCCTGATTAGAGAAAACATAAAGGTTAGTTAAAATTAAGCAGCATCATGTCGTTATCAATAATCAAATGTAAAATATCTGTGCAGAATGTAGTGGAATATAATATAACCACCTGAATCCATTAGCCGCCTAATAATGCCTCATTTATTTAGAGCTATCATGTTTTCCACTTATATCCATAAGTTTTCTTTTAAATTTTAGATAAAAAAGTAACCTAAATTATTAATAAAAAAATATTTTTTTATCATAAATAGAATTTTAATAAGAAGACTCGCTAAAAAGGGCGCAACGAAGTTAGTTTAAAACTCATATTGACACTCTAAATTCTTATATTCGAATTTTGAAGTAACAATTGTTCTAAAATCTCTAAAGTACCACTTAAATTGAATTTTAAGCTCTATCATAATTAAATATGAATTAGTCTGATTCAAAAATAAATCAGAAACAATACATTATATATATATATAAAGACTCGAACTTAACAATTTTACTCTTTTGTAAAAAATAATACTCAACTCCAACTTTAGTGGGTCAAGATGGGTGTCGCCTTATTTGAATAATGTTGTTGGGAAATAATTCAGGTCGATGATTATTAAAGTTAAGCAGATTCCTCAAGTTGTTATGAATAAAACCTATTATAAAACGTGGAAAAAGAGGCACTAGCACAGTCTTGTTTTGTCCACGTTCGGCGTAGGTGGGGAGACAAGATATTTTCCATGTCCGGACGCTTATTTATAAAATTATTTAAGACTTACTCCCTCCATAATTTTTTAATTGACGCCCGTACTGTAGAACGCATATCGAAAAAATCGGATGACGTACTATTTGACCCCAAAAAATTTCGTACTTTTTTTCTAACGTACGTTAATCCTTAACGTACGTCCGAAAAAAAATTCGAAATTTTTTGAGGTTAAATAGTTTGTCATCCGACCTCCTCGATATGTGTATCTACGGCGTCAATTAATAAAAACTGGAGGAAGTATTTAACGATGAGTAATTTTTGTAACAATGATCTTTTAATTAACCATAAAAAAAATGTTAAATTAAGTCACACTCAAACTAATTAATATGATTTAATAATATCTTAATATCAGTAAATTTCTGATTGATATTGACCGTCCTCTTAATCATGTTGTGTGAAAAGTTATTACTCCCTCCGTCCATAAATAATTGTCGCTTTGACTTTGAACACACATTTTAAGGAGGTCGAATGACTCACTATTTGAGACAATTTTGCCCCGAATTTTTTCTCGGACGTACGTTCGAAAAAAAGTACGGAATTTTTTTGGATCAAATAGTGAGTCATCCGGCGTCCTTAAAATACGCGCCCAAAGTCAAAACGTCCATTAAAAATGGACGGAGGGAGTATAACGTAACGATGTGAAGTGGTTCGTTTTCTAGATCGAAGTTTGTACAGCATTTCCTTGTCGTTTTCCGACAATGATCCTGTCCGATCTCTTTGAATTCCATTTCTTCTTTTATCTTTCTTTAGTAATCTCTCGAGTTTTATAAAAGTTGAACCCGCTATCTATAACTAACAAGTTTGAATAGTTTCATAGAAGTCGTTTTCTCAACCCGTTGGCGCCATTTTCTTACCCCTACTTGGCTGGCTTGCTGACCCACCACCTGTTTTTTTTTTCTTTTTTTTAAAGCCACCTTTAGTTCAATTTGCAACCCATCCTCTTGTGCTATTATGTACTCTACTCATATAAATGATAAAATTATCGCTATTTTTTTTACAATGATCTCACATATATAAAGTTACAGACCCTACTAATGATCAACTCTATCACTTATACGAATAAAATGTAAAATATGATGTCATACCGATTATATAATCAAATATATTTTAAAAAAATAAATCTTTTAGCACATTCGTAGCATACTCCCTCGGTTATAAATTACTTGTCGTTTACTGTTCATGCATGCCTCCCTAGGTGGCCCGGATGACGCACTATTTGACTCCAAAAAATTTCGAATTTTTTCTAGGACATACGTTAAGGATTAACGTACCTTTACAAAAAAGGACGGAATTTTTTGGGGTCAAATAGTATGTCATTCGACCTCCTCGAAAAACGTGCGTGAACAGTGAAACGTCAATTAATTTATAACAGAGGGAGTATGCTTCAATCGTTGTTATTAGTGCACATTCCCTGCACCTTTGGTCAACTGTATAGATTTTACCACGATTTTAGCCAATTTGACCATAATGGCCCCCGAAATTATAAAATCCATGAATCTGCAACAGAACAGAAGGGAGTATTGTGCTCTATGTATTACACACCAGACAGAATTCATTGCAGTTCAAAATATGATACATTACGCAGTACATTCTATGCTGTTACTAGTTAGCCTATATAGTATATATATATACACTTGAGTCCAGTTAAATACACATACATTAAGTTATACAGTACCGCATCTGTTCAAGAAAATAACTCCTTTACCATCGACGGTGAGCACATGATGGGCCGTTCCGAAGTGTTTTCCGACATGTATAGTGCATAAAGGGCTGAGCCTGCAACTTTCCACACAAATTTACACTTTGCCACATCTTGTTTAAGGGAAGCATACTCGTACACGATTTGATATAAAGCCCGAGCCTCGTCGAAGATGTCCTGTCTTTTCCTTTGGCTCACTTCAAATTCAGCTGCTTCGTATAGAATCTACCATTAAAGGTTGCTAGCTAGTAAGTAAACTGGAAAGCATGCCAGACAATTTAATATTGTTGAACAAACAATCTAGAACAACTAACTGTACCTGCTTGTACTTTGCTATAATGTCATCAGCAGCCTCATTCTTTATTGGTTTGCTATGCTGCTTCAAGGCAGCAGTCATATCTTTCCTGTACTCGTCATAGTATCTCTCCCATTTTGCATGGCATGCTTCAGGCACTTTGGTGTTGAAACATGAGAGTTTCTGGACTTCTACGAATATTTTTTCGCAGAAACTCAAATAGATTAATGTAATAAAACAATGAAGAATAAAACTTTACGCCTCAACAACAATCATTAGCTACTATGGTTATTACTCCTTCGGAGCTTCATGAGCTTACCATTTGGTGACCGATCCAATTGTTCGAACTCTTTCACTTTATCATAAATTTTTCCCAAAATCGAAGTAGATTGATAAGACTTCAATTCCGATCTTTCCATGTAATGAGGAAAGAAATCAGGTTTCAAATGCCCTGGGACTTCCATCTGTTTTATGTTGACAACAAAATAATAATCAGTTCAGAAGGGACTCTTGCTGTTGGTCTACATTCATTATCAATGTGATTTTATTTTAGAAGAGCGGGGGCGCAGGTCAGCATGATTTCGTGTACATTTGGGAGCTAGAAAAATATCAAAACTAACCTTTATACCACCTTTCTTTGGTGCATCAAGTGCATCATAGTATATATTAATCAAGCGAGACATATTTTTCTTCATTTCATTCGTCCCCTCAGTTTCTCCCAGTATAAGAAGCCGATCCATCATTGCCTGCCAGCTATCAGCAGCCTCACCAACAGTATAACTGGAAAACAGACAAAAGCAATATGAAAGATGATTATCAGATGCACAACATGAGGAAGCTACAGAATTCACACAAGTGAGCAACCCATCACCTTAAGGACAATACGTGTGATTTAATCAGTTGAAAAAGTCATGCAGCGCATAATTCATGAAAGTGAAGCAACTCAATCCACAAAAGAAAAGTTATTCTACCCTCGAAAGCAATTGTAGTGAAATTAGGCAAATCACATATATACCTTGGCATAAACCTTGTCCTCAAGAAGAGTTTGAAAAGCTCATCGTCCAACTCCTCATCAGAAAATTCACTTGGTGGTTTGCTGGGCACTTTATAGGTTGAAGGTGTCTCTATCCAAGGGTCACTAGGTTTGTACTTTTCCAAGAGCTGCAATGAACAAGAAGTGCTAGTTTTCAAGTATTAGGTTGTTAATGGGACAGGCATTCCTCAATTAAGATCCAAACTTGAAAAGGAAAAATGCTGACCTGCGGATTTCTTGAAACAAAATACATGTCACCGTCAAAGTCGCCGGTGGCAATCTCATCAGCTATGGACCGCGGTCCTTGGCAGGGAAAGAATATTGCATACTTTGAATTTCCAACAAAATCTTTCAGCTCCTTCACATAAGTAGCCTTTAAAACATGTATATCACCAAAATACAAACCAGGATTACGGTACACCAACACATCCCCTGAAATTTGCCCATTATCTCTGGATATGCCATAGAAAAACACACAAATTAAGCAATCTAAATGATAAAATTGGTTAAATAGAAACATTTAATACAAATGCTAAAAGGAAGGAAAAATAGATAAAATGTGATGACACTGTATGCAAACTTCTCAAGCCCATTATAAATATGATGTTAAGGATTTAAAAAACTTCTCAAGCCCCAACTTGAAGAGAATCCAAGCATATTTTTCACTACTTACATTCCACTTTCTATTCGTTGCCAAACAATTTTAAAATTAAAATTAGTTCGTAGACCTCATCAAAGGGAAAGCCAGTATATATACACACACACACCAACTACGTACAGGATTATGCAAACTTCATTACTCTTGAGGAGTCCAGTAGGATCAACTGTCCCCATCAAATAGTACGACTCAGGCACATGTATTCTCCCCCCTCGCAATGCCTTCTTTTCTTCCTTGGCAAGATGGGAAAGACAATACTGCAAACATGACTCCTCAAGGGAAATTCCAGATAAAATCATTCTAGCTGCCATGAAATCATCATCCATTTCCCCACGATTAACTGCGACTGTGTGCAAGGCAAAATAATTTATCAAATCACCTAATAGAAGATGGAAATGTTGCGACATGGGGAAAAAGCATAAAGGATTAATTTAATGAACAAGAAAAATATACTGAGAGAGAACTTGTTGGGTAAAAGATTAGGATTCCCATACAAAGATTTTTGTCAGATAAAAGGAATCAACGAAAGCAAAACCAAAACAATAAGGCACCATCAGGAAAACTACCTCGTAGAGCTGAACGTTTACTTGAGATAGCCTTTTGGGCATCTTGCAATGCATCATCCAAAATGCCCATAAAATACTCATCAGGAACTCCCCCATAGCTAAGCAGTGCAATTAAAGTCTTCGAGAGAAAAGCTTTCTTTGGCTTGTTACTGGGATATGGTAAAAAATGTTACACATGTTTTTTAAAATTTAATAACAGTAAAACTTGATGAAAACAGCCTCTAACTCCCAGCATAGCTTGCTTTGACTTGTCACTGGAAGATGAAGAGTTATGTATTTATTTCTTAAACAGGTCAACTGCTTAACAGGACCCAAAAATCCTACATGCAATTACATTTTATCCATATTTCACAAAAGTGCATATGCTTGTCAGATTTTCCTATAACAGTAAGCATTTTAGACGTTAATTGTAAGCAGAAATCTACACATGGCATGAAAAACTTATATAACATTTGACCGCAGAGAATATGGAATGTAAGAGAAATAAACTAATGACAAATGGCTACCTGGTTCCAACTATCTCAAACGAATTAATTGTCGAAGTGCGTGACCAATTTGGATCTGTATCAACTTTAATCATTGAAGGCCGGACTTGTATAGTTTGAGGAGGAAGCTACAGGACATGGAATACCATTCATGGTTTAAACACACAGCCACATGGAAACCAGCATCATAATAAGGAAACAAAGAAGGCAATCACAAGCACTGTGACAAGTGACATCTTTAACCACTTTGTACTGAAGACTGGTAATTTGAGACTAGAACAAAATTGTGTTTCAATTATGGATAGATTTGGAGCTTCCAGAATAATAACCTAAAAAATTCAGAATAATATCTTGGCAAAAAAACAAGGTTGCACTATCTTTCAACTAATTGCATCAATACACATTGTTAATTCTTGCTCCACCAAACCTCAAATAAATTAGTAATAGTAATTGCTACAAAAGTAAAGAACATATGCCAAAAAAGGATCAAAGACGAAGTTGGTGGTTTTCACATGGCTTCTTTCTAACAGACATCTCCAAAATTTAGACTGCCTCAGTCAAGTTTAGCCCAAGTAGTGTTTCAGGTCTGATCTTTAGGTTTCTTAGTTCTAAACAGAGACCACTTTTAGCTAGAGCCTAAGTGTCCAGGAGCCCAAGAAAGACCACTTATCACTCGATGTTGAAACAAAGGGATACTTCTCAAGGTTTAAAAAGTCAGTCAACTCTAATGATATGAAAAATTCCGAAACATATAGGTCCATTGAACCTTAATGTGGTAGAATAAATGGACCCAATATTGTTTTACTCGATACTAAAAAGAAAATTATACCTTCTTATTGACAAGTAGAGTCCCCTTGACAGCACTACCATTGTTAAAGAGTCTACACTGTATCAACAAAGGCTATAGAAAAGAAAATGTAAAATTAATAGCAAAGTAAATGAACTAAAATACAAAGTAAAAAGTTTAACATCAAAAGGAAGCACTGTTACTCTCAAATATACATACCGGCACCCCACCTCCTGTGTACTTTTCCTTTGATTCATTACCATTATGCAATATCTAGCAGTATCCAAAAGCATTTGTGAGTAAAAAAAAAAGTAGCCTGCACTAGAAACGCAAAAACAGAATATGCAGTAATTATAAATAGTATAAAATTTTTGGAATCAATTCCATGGAAAAGAGGAAAGGCATGGTGTATATGTATGCAAAGAGAATGACCCAACCATCACATCAGTATTCAGTAGGCACAACTAGAACAAATAAGTTAAATACAAATTGGCAAAAAGCTCTCCACAAGTGAGAGAACATTTGCAAGATAGAGTAACTACTCGTAATTCTTACCAAAAAATAACTATTTGCAATTTGCTTTTCTTTATTGGAGATTAAAAGGGGTATGGATTTCCTTTACAGGGTTAGGAAAAGCGTATTTGATTCATAACAAACATGTTAAACAACAGGTAGTTCAGGGAATATAAAGAAGGAGATTATTTTGCTTCAAGCAAACCATCGTGTCTGTTCTTTGAGTTGCTCATTTTTTTCAACTCACGATGGTAATCATGACATGGTTATGGCAAACTATACAGAAAATCAAGTGAAAAAACACAAACCTCAACATTTCCAGCACCGGAGCAGTCTCCCTTGGATACATTTTTTTGGCATTTCAGAGCCAGATCTTCTGATACAAAACCAGTTCCATCTGAGTGTATTCTTTCCTTTCCATTTTCATCGTAGACAATCTTGCCATCCATATCCTGCCATTGGAAGAAAACAGGGTAGGCAAGCATGCAGCCACAGGAGACAACTTCAAGGAAACAAGAGGGGCAAAAAAGGAAATCATACCCGACAAGGAACATCTTTGATCCTCTCAACATTTACACATGAAAGATCAATGTCAGCTTTCTCAGTCTTTGACAAAATGAGGGAGAGTCTGCATTTTCATCAACATATGCTTAAAACTATGACAAAGACAAGCTTAAAGCAAATCATAATTTTTAGGCAGTTAAGTTTGACCAACCTTGAGATATAGCTGGACAAACTAGACAAATTGTCTGCGTGCATGAACATAGATCTAGCTTCACGGACAGTTTTTCCACATAAAATGTATTCTTGATCTGCGATGGATGCTTCAGAATCCATACGGACAAAAAAACACTTCACGGGGGAGGTGGTTGGATCTTTCTTCTTTTCTTCTTTGCCTCCATCTTTGAAAACTGTACCATGAGAAACGGTTACTCTATGGAGAGAACTTTCCAATCCACGAAATGTGATTTACTCTCTTGAATGTACAGCATGCATAGAGAATGGAATCTGCAGAGTCCTAACTAACTTCAACTATTATTGATCGAGCGGAAGGAACAAGAAAACAAATAAGAATAAAGGACTAGGAAACATCCAAAATTCAATCTTCAATTTACTGAGAATAATCAATAGACTTACGGAAAAAACGGTAACGACGCAAAGCAACAGGAATCCCTTCCCGAAGAACCTTCTTGTATTCATCGTAGTAATTACCACCATTGCTGCCTGAGCTTCTCTCTCCATTCACCTCCTCGGAAAATTTTACCATCAAGACATTACTGTCGCCAAGTGCCCTTTGCAAGCAGTTTCTCAGCTTGGTTAAAAAAGGACCCTGGAATAATCTCAATTAATAGGAATCGAAGCTTTGTACATAAATGGAAGTCAATGACTGAGAAGAAATACAAACCTTGAACTTATAGCTCCCATCTGAAAAAACATAACAATGATAGATGTGTGTTCTCTTGGTGTCCCAATCAACATACTGCGAAACACACATACACATAAAAAGGAGAAAAAAAGAGTGAAAAATTACAGCTACAGCTTGTACTCAACAGAGAGACTCTAAATTTAAAGAATCTACCTTAATGCGGTCTTGTTCTGTGATATAACCACATTTACGCCCTACATTGCTCCAAACTACGGACTCAAGTTCAATCATGGTCAAAATTTTCATGTTTTGAATTTGATCGGGTTCCAAAAATCTCTCCAGCCTCTCCCTGCCAACCCCCAAAAACAAAAAATCATCACTAGACTCGTATACACCAAATCACAGCCCAAACAATAAATAAAAAAGCTTAACCACTTACCCTCCCAAGTAACTGAGAATGAGAAATGCCTTCCTAAACTCCAACTCAGCCAACGCCTTCATCTGCGCACTGATAACCGTCCTGTTCCTAGAAGGTGATCCTCCATCTTCCATCCAAATATAACAATGTCAACATCAATGGCATTTTCGCAACTAAATACTTGAAACAGAACAGAAAAATACAGAACAAAACAAAACGAAACTAAAACAGACTCAGTGATCACCTCCAGAAACGGGAGCAGTAGAAGGAGACATAAAGAGACGAGTGGGCGGAGGCGCGTGAGGCGAAACAGGTGCGAATACGGGTGTGGGTGGCGGTGCGGGGCTCCGATTCTGATGTGGAGATGGATGCCCGGAATTAGTGGAGCTGCGGAGGCGTTTGTTAGGTGAGCTTTGTTTGGCCAAGTGGAAGATGAAGCCGTCAAAGGACTTGGAGATTTTGACATTGTCGATAGTGTCGAGGATATTAAGAGCATCTTCTTCAGTCAAGGAAGCTAGTAAGCGCCTTGCTCCGACCTCCAGCGGCGGTTGAGACTGTTCAGTACGGATTTTGTCTATCAACTGTTCGACGGAAGGCGGCAATGGACATTGCTGCTGTGGGTTAGCATCTGCCATGGTTGATTGGTTGGGTATGGATTGATGCAGCTGCTGCTGCTCTACAGCGACTAACTTTGTGAGGAAGTTTTGAGGGAAACGAGAATTTAAATTGCGAAACAATTAACGGGCACAAACTAAAATGAAACGACCTACATATTATATATATACATACACGTGTCTTTTGTTATTTTTAGTTTTAGTAAACCGTATGTTTATTTGTAGATTTATTAGTAGTACTAATTTATTAAATTCCCGCTTTTGTGGTGACGTGGTTTGGATTTCTTTTTCTATTGAAAAGCTTAAGGCGCGGATGTACAGTGAAAAGCTTCATCTTTGTCGTATTGTCCCGTCAACTCAAAGTTGAAAATTGAAGACTATAGTAGGCCCGTTCCTGGAAAATCATGTGATCTAGTTTTAATTTAATTTTTTTTAATTTTCTACTTTGGAAGCTTTTTGAGTCTTGTAGCACAAAAAAAATACTATGAACGTTGTAATTAAAAATTTAAAAGATGATTAAGATGCGTTTCAAATTGCTTAATACGAATAAAATTTGATAATTCTTGTTAAATTAGTTAAAACTGAAATGATTAACTTCAATTGCTTCTCGCTAATCCGAGTATCTCAATGTCTTATTTACTGAGAAATGGCGTAAAAGGTGGCATTTTAATGACTAGACTAATTTATTTATTATTTTACTTATAAATGATAAAACTTCTTTTCTGAGTTTTTTTTTTTTATAAAAAAAGACCGACCATGTTTCCCCAACAAAAGCTGGGAAAAAAGACAGACTAAAGGCGATGCACCATGCAAAAGTATTCAGTCAGTGGAGAAAGGAGAAGGCCAATACTTGCAGGCGAAGTTCTTGCGCTGGTAAGGAAAGTTTTTCAACCGCCCAATGCTGATTGATGACACAAAAAGTCGCATTGACGAGACATTTAACCCACACGATACCAAAAAAAAAAAAGAATTCATATGTGCATAATGATCACCTTCCGAGGCGGCAAAAACTTGAATACAACTATTGTACCCAATTCTCAGTACCACTTCATATGAGAATCGGACACGTAGATAATTTTTTCCACGTCATAATTAACGGTTGCTGCCGTCAATCTCCTTTCTTCGTTCATTCTGAGACCTTCCTTCCTTCTTGCGTAACCCATCTCCTTTCTTCTTTCTTTCTCTTTCCCTTCCTTCTTTCCCAGTCTCTCCCAAACGAAATTCGACTGCAAGCAAATGCGTTTTAGTGGCAACAGCGGCGACAAAATAAATAAATTCGTTCCTCCCCTTTGATACGAATCTGGGCGTGCCTTTACCACCGAATGGACCAATGACTCGAGCGAGGAGCAAGGAGTTGCAAGCGAGGCTTTCTCAGCTTATCTACAAGGAGTTACAATGTGAGACACTTATCGAGGAAGCTGTTTTGCGCGAGAAGAACCCGCGTCTAGTGGGTTGTCTTGTCGTCGAAAGCCAGAGCAAATCTTGAAGAAACAGTGGTTAGCGTCATTGACTCTAAGCTTAGTGTCAACGACTCTAGTGACTGTTTTGAAGGGCTCTCTTAGACAGAGGTTGGCGTCGTTGACGCTAATGACTCTATACCTTAGCGTCAACGATGTCATTAGCGTCAACGACGCTAGTGACTGCAAATTCGGGCCTTCCATTATTTATTTAGCTATTTTCATTAATTAATTAAATTAGTCTGAATTTATTTTAATTAATTAATTATGAGTTCTATTAAGGGAAGGTTTCCCATTGTAAGGATTTAGGGTTTCTCCTTTTTAAAGGAGCCACCTTCTTCATTATTGTTTTTACGTGATTTTGAAAATAAAAATCAGAGAATTCTCTCAATTGTTCCTTACGAACCTTGTCCCTCATTGAGTCCGGATACTCGATTAGGATAGCAAGTAAAACCCGAAAATTCATTCCATTGAGTCGTCGCCCAAGGTTGATATTCACAGGTTGAATATAGGTCGCGGGATCGAATCAAGAACCTCACTTGAAATCGATTAGGTTGGTTGACACAGGTTTTCCTCAGGTCTAAGCTCGTACTTGTTGAGTTTATCTTCCGCATCTGAAATCCAAGCCTAGAACTAGATCGGGAATCACTCGTTACGCATCCTACGCAACTAGGATCGTATCACCCTTCCTTCCTGCGTAACCCGAACACCCAACCCCTAATCATCTCAATCGACCTCTGTTATTAGCTGCCTCCCAAACGAAATTAATTTTGTTTGGTTCGTTTCATAGATCGGAGTAAAATTTTGACCAAATCTCTGCGTTTTCCGATTGGTTGGTTAGTTTTCCTGTTTTCGTTCTCTATTCTTTCAATTAATTTCAGTTTATTTATTTATTTAGTCAATTAATTTCAGTTTATATAAATAAATATGTGTGTAATTTGATTAGTTTGTTGGTAGTATTTTTGTCTGTTTTTTTCTATTTATAATTGTGTCAAATAAGAGAGGTAATATGGATAAAAATTTGGGTTCTAAATGTTTGCTCGACTGGTGTTTGATAAAATGCCCAGCAGAGGTTAGAGGACTTGGAAAAAATACCCAGCAGAGGTTAGAGGACTTGGAAAAAATACCCAGCAGAGGTTAGAGGACTTTGAAAAAGAGAAATAAGAAAGGAAAAGAGAGTGGGTTTTTGATTAATTGTGAGGTTTGGATTTTGAGATTGCAGTGGAAGAAGAAGAGAGGAAGAAAAAGAATGTTGATGACGTGGCGTGACATGGCACGTCAGTATGTTGATGGCGTGGTATGCCACGTGGCGTGCCACGTCAGCGGATAACAGAGAAATGGTGACGCCGTTCGTGGAAGGTGTCAAATGTGTCCTACGTAAGAAGTATAAGTGTCTTTTAAACTGTTTTTTCAGTAGATGTGCCAAATGAGTCAATCAATTCATGTACAAGTGCCTTTTTTGGATTTAAACCTTTTTATAAGCAATTTTTTTATAAACAAAGGTGAGATTCGTACGATGAGTTACATGCGCATTGACGATTGGACAAGCGTTAAACATAAAGAATCATGAATCCCTTGACAGATTAAATTCAAATTGCCACGATTACGTGTATACAAATCCTGTAAAATGTGATTAAGCATCTCCAAACTTTACAAATTTTGCTCGCATTATAAACTTTCAACAAACCCAGAGTTAGAACAGCCGAGTCTTGGTGCTCTCACTGACAATTCTCAAAAATGAAAGAATACCCGCTTTACCAAGGAAAAAAACCTGGTCTACACATCATGGCGCGAGTCCACGACTAACATTTCAATATCCAAATGGCACACCGGATCAGCACATACCGCTGTTTGCTGATGTATGTATTCGCATATGTGCACATCTGAACTTGTTGCTTCAACTAAAAGGCTATTTCGATACTTCAAACCAGTAGAGCCCTCTCAGGAAACAACCATTTCTACAAGATGTGTAAGCAGTAGCTAGCAATAACGTTAGTTTCACTTTCTATACTGTTATGTCATCTGTGGATATTTGCAAGCTGTGCTCGTAGAATATATGAAGACATTAGGTTTTGGTGTGATGTGAAGCAGCTAGCCGATCACGGTAATTTAGGAGTTGCGAGACCCATGGATTCCGCAACCTCTCGAGCAGACAGAGTGTCCGCTTGTTCCTGATATTCAGGAGAACAACTTTTCAGCAATAGACTTATGCATACACAAAAATATAACCAAGGCCGAATGTCTCAGTAGAGCCCTAAAGATTCTTAGAAGACAGAATACATACCTGAAGATGATGCAATAAATACATCAAGAAAAGATGCACGAACACCTGCATTGCATATTATTTCAGAAGGTCATCATATAACTTTAAGTATTTCCACACGACTGCATACATACAATCGGACATTAGAAAACAACAAACACAGGTTCTTACCAGATAGAAAAGCAGGATAATTCTAGCTGTTGGATACCGCCATAAAAATCTGGTGGCTCTCGCAGCCCCTGAATCTAGTATTTTTGCTGCGTTTTGCAACTGCCCACAGAGGTTGAAACAAAAGGTCAAAATAAGAAAGGAAGTGCAAGCTTGTTGTTTAAATAAAAATGGAGGATTACTTGTACGCTTGCCCCCACCATATGACGATGGTACAAAGGTAAAGGCCTGCACAAAGAGTGTCGTTATGATAAACATCAACTAAAACTTAAGTGAAGATTTAACCTACGCAAGCAGAAAGTAGTTATGTATGAACTGAAACCAAATGCACAAGCAAGGATGGGTGTCTAGTGATATCAAAAAATATTTTGGCTCTCATGTTCAATTAGTCAGTTGCTATGAATCTATGATCATCCAGTTGAAAGAAATCAATGTGGCAAAAATGAGGAATGTAATAATTAGAAACAAAAAAGACAACTAACATTCCAATTTGATAGACTTTTAGTCCTTATTAACCAACAAAACTGAATCTTCCCAGCTAAGAGAAGCTAAAATGAAATCCTTAAAACCTGAGTAAAACAGTGCTTCAATGTCCTCAACATATGGCAGGCTGAAATGCTAAACACAAAGAAAACAACATACTCAAGTGCCTTCATTTCAGAGTCTTCCTCCCAAGATGATGATGCACGCCGGGAAACTCTACTTCTTTCTGCCTCCACCTGTTCAATAACGGTCACTTCATATACAAAAAGTATTTGGCTGAAACGAGAAATGAAATAAAGAGTATATATCGCTACTACTGATCAACAAGTATCACAAACAAGATGACAGACCTGTGCCTCTTGAAGACGCTTCAATTCCTTCTCCAACTGGAATTCTGCAGCAGCTTTTTCACTAGCCATGGATTCCAACTGGGTTTGCTTGTAGTACTACACCATAGATAAGAGTAACAGAGACAGAACCCATGTAAGCTACCACATAAAACACACACAATGAAAAGATTAGCATGAATTTATTTACCAATAGATCAGTTAGTTCACGATAGCGTTTCTCTAGCTCCGTATGCTCCTGCACAAGGCATCTATAATTAACAAGGGATGCTTAAGTAAATACACCAAGGATATTACCCATCCATTATGGGAAGGCAAAAGTGCAAAAAATGACACAATATCAAAAGTAGAATCTTTTTCAGAACAGAAAGGAGAAATCAAATCATTTCATTTTAAATACAGCAACGATTATGTCAGTTTTTTGACAATACGTAGATAAACACATATGTAAGTAAATGGAATGTCCAGATCACGCTAGCTACTAGCAGAACATTTGGAAGCAGACACCTACGGAAATTTAGGTGAATTTAAGTACATAGTTGGATAACATGTTAGGAAGATATTATGAGAAAGAACAATAAATGCCTCTGACTTGGCACAAAAAAGAATTACAACAGTGTTAGAAAAACCTAATTAGGTATTATCATCTGATAAAGAAAAGGATATCTACATGCTCTTAAGACCGAATTTTAACTCATATATTTCCAAGTTTAAAGCAATGGAAGTATTATTGTACTTCAAAAGCAGATTGTCCTGTAATTCATGTTCACACGGATAGATTCAAATAAAATGCTGGATGATCACCTGGCGCGAATAGTGCTCAGCATCTCTCTTCATGGCTGCCATTTCAACTCTCATTTTTTGCAATTCAGCCTGCAACCCGCCAGATGGTTAACTCATAGAACAATTATTAAAAAAAAACTTATAATTAGCAGGCAAATCTGCAACATGGATTTTGTTTAAGACAAGATTTTTCATTATAATCTCCATGAGACTGGCACAATCTTGAAAGTTGAAACATTTTAGTTATTAAATGGCATAACATCAGTAAGAGTAAAAAAGGTAATAATGCTCACCTCCAAAGAAGAAAGCTTGCTCTCCGCATCTCTCTGGCCTTGGCGTGCACGTTCCACTTCTTCTTGCCATGCCTGCATGTTACAATTTATAACCTCAGTCAGTGTGATGTGAAACATGACAATTTAATAAAATAACTTCCACTGCTGAGTACAAGACAGAATTTTTTGTCACAAGTTATGAACACAGACCAATAAGAAAATTTAGCTTGTTGAGTTGGGACAGCTCTTACCGTTAACAAAAGATCAATTCAAAACAAAGTGTATAATCATCAAGTAAACTATGCTTAGCATAATTCCTATATGAATTCCTATACAACGGTGAATAAAGTAGCACCTGATGAAAACTTTGTATGAAAGTGACACAATTCAGTTTTTGCCCCATCACTTTGTATGAAAACTTCTATTCATATGATTCTATGTATAGCATTACTCATGTTGAAATTTCCAGTACGTAATAAAGTAGAATTCATTTTATTCACAGAGACATATCCACCGTGCACATTACAGTATATGCCATAAGTAATTCCAATAAATGAGACTAAAACACTTACCTGAATCACTTGAGTTGCCTCTTCTGGGGACTTCTTTTGTCCACGGCGAGCACGAGCT
The DNA here is from genome assembly GCA_963691705.1 of Viola odorata. Taxonomy (NCBI): domain Eukaryota; kingdom Viridiplantae; phylum Streptophyta; class Magnoliopsida; order Malpighiales; family Violaceae; genus Viola; species Viola odorata. Next base: position 5,703,117 of record OY829546.1, read on the forward strand.
TCCATATCTTGCAGCTCTTGATTTAGAGCAGAACATTCAACCTGATGGCATATAAGTTGAAAATTTGCAAAATCAGAAGAGGAACTTTCAGTTGAAACATAAGTAGCATTCTTCCATGTTCCATGTACCTCAAGCAGTGCCACCTTCTGCTCAAGGTCTGCTGCCTTTGCAGTACGCTCATCTGCAATCCTCTGAAATATAACGAATTCCAAAAGTAAATGAAAGGAATAAATTCCCACGGGACATTTGTAATATGAAATTACAAGCCAAGCAACACCCATTTTTTGTTCTTTTTTGTTGGATAAGTAATCCTGCCATGACTATTCTCTTACAGGCAGCATGAAAACACCGAAACAGGCAAAAAATTCATAACACTGAAGTATATTCAACTAAAAACCTAGAATACAGAAGCAAGAATTAGAAACAAATGAGACCCCATATTGGATACCAACTGTGAAAAGAGCAACTTATTGACTAACAGTACATCTTGGGCATTAGCACGCAGCACTACATTACCTGGACCCTAGCAAGGGCTGTGGATGCCTCAATAGCTCTATGTTCCAATTCTACTTCCCTCTCCATTCCTGCCTATTTTAGCAAAGGGAGATTTATCACCATGGAATCAACTACTTTAAACAGGTAAAATTCAAATGAACGAATTTTCTAGGCTTTCTAGGCACGAACCATTTTGGTAGCATTATGAGCTGAACGCTCTTCTTCTGCTCTGCGTTCAACAGAGGCAAGCTCCTCTCGCAAAGCCTGTTAAAGAAGCAAACTTAATAATATCAGGCTCCCAAGATAAGATATCATTTGCTTAGAAATGGTAGAATAAGAAATCACAGGGGGGGAAAATCAAGGAAGAATCAACCAGTTAACCTGCATCATTCTTGTCTCTGTTAGTTCCCTATTTCTCATAATAGCCTCCATGTTTGCCTGTACAATGAAAAAAACACTGCTTTGTCAAAGCATCAAAAGTCGATACTAGAGGATGTTAAACATTTAACTCCTGATTAAATGCATGTGACAGGTTCAAGCTTCTACTTGAAGCACCCCTAAACGGCACCCAGATGAGGATTTTAGGACATGGAGCCAAACTACAGTATACAAAGCATTTGACAGATAATGATAGACAGGAAAGTCTAACGAACCTGTAGTGAAGCAAGGTTTCCTTCAGATAGAGCAGCCTGCTTCTTAAGTGCTTCCATGGAGCTGACAACTGCCTCAATTTCAGAGTTTTTGGCTGCCAAAGCCTCAGCCATATTTGACTCTATCCTTGATACTTCAGTTTTGGAAAGTGACAAATCTTGCTGTAGTTGCTTTATACAATCTTCATATGATTTGCTCAACTCTCTCTGTCAAGGAAGCATCTCAGATGGTAAACAGAACTCCTTTAGCTGCCTCCACAATGTGCATAGAAAGGTATATGAAAAACCAAATTAAACAAAGTTTAGCATTGTATTTCACCTCTGCAATGAGAAGTTCCTCTAGCTGTGCATTTTCAGCTTTGTATTCTTGGAGGCGGGAATGAAGCCCAGCACAAACCTGAATATTCAGCAACAAAAGTCAACAGGGCAGAAGGCACATTGACCTGTAGCTTCCTACTTGAAGGAGGAGGAACAGGATTCAGGTTGTATGGAGGAATAGCTATTTAGTCTGAAATAAACCTCTCAGGAACCATGACTGCCTTAAATAAATACGATTCCAGAAAATAGGGACATAATGCCTATTGATGAACAATCACCAATGCATCAATGAAAATTTATTGGTGAAAAAATGCTTTGAAAAAGATTCCACGACGCATCAGCAATATAATGTGCATCCAAAGGGTCAGAGTAGCACGTATTTCATTTAGGTACAAACTTTTTAGCCAAAAAAATGCTGCAACTTATAACAATATCTATAAATAGTTAGGTGGGACCAATTCTACATGGTGGGTTGCTTAAGAAAATTTAGAGTAACAGCAGAGCATGAGGATATTAAGCCAATGAATTTAATTAGGAGCTTACCCGGGCTAACCTTGCCTCTTTTGATGGACCAGTAGAAATTGCACTCTTAAGCAGCCCTTGAGCCTGTGAACCCACTAAAATAACTAGTCAATAAATTTCAGATATCAGGTAGATGATTAGAAACTACAGGGCACTTCCAATACATCTATCCTAATTACAGTCAATAATTACCTCTTCAAGTTGGTCCAGTATATTTGAAGGAGAAGTTCCAGCCTTAACCGCATGTTGCTTCTTTTGATTGACAAGAACTTCACCCTTAACATCACTAACTTTTGATGGACTCTCACTGTTAACAAGAGAATCAGCAACTCCTGGTTGAGATATCCCGTGTTCAGTCTTTGAAGAAGTATCCTCATCTCTCAACTCAACTTTTGGGGCAGCATCAAGTGGATGATCCTCATCGGCAACCACTATCCCCTCACTGGGTAATGGTGAGGGAGGATGCTCAATGGGAACATCTGTTGTCTTCTCACTGGGAAACTCACCATTAGAAGTTGCAGTGTCTGGACCATTGATAGTAACAGGTACTTCTTCTTGATAAGACTCTGGTTTATCTGCTTCATGTCCTTGTGTCTCTGATGCTGGAACACTAGGGGAATCCTTTTCAGTATCTTGCTTTTCAGTGTTTGTTTGAGTTTCAGACATGTTCGAAGGGCTCTCCTCATTCCCAACTGAAAGAAGAGCTCTACCTTTACTGGACACATGCAATGGAGATGTTTGTGCATCATTTTGTTCCTTCACAGCATTGCTTGGTGTTGGAGATTTGCTTGCAGAAGCCCTGGTTTGAGCCTGAGAACAGCAAAATGGAATTGTTAAAACTCCAATCATCAGAACAGTCAATATAAGTGCATCGTTCAACCCTACTCTGGTAAATTACCTTGGCTTTTGACTTGGTGTGCTTGGGTTGGGACTCTTGTCCATTAGAAGCTTTGCAATGAAACAACAGCAATGAGTGATATATATAACAATTATACAAAGTCATAACTCTCTACAAAAAAAACACGTAGCATTTGAGAAAGTATGCACAACAATGAGGAGTGAATATATATATATATATTTGAGTGTTCATCCAGTGATCCCTAAAGGAAGATGTACAAATGCTCCTTGAAAGAGACAGAAATGCAGTCTTGTCCTGTCTCTAACTCATACAACCAAACATGTCACAAAATTGCCTCATTTCCCGTCCCCTCCACACCATCCCATAACCCTTCACTAAAACTACCAGAGTGAACAATAAATAGTAAAGTAGCAATACCAGGTGGTTGAATATCAGATTGCTCATCTGCAGAGTCACGGGCAACCAGCTTCGCCCTCCGATCCACTACTTCAAACAAATCTGCCCCAAAACAGTAACAGAACTTCAGAAAAATCACCAATTCATAGCAAAAAAACACAACACTATTCTCTAACTAACAATGAAACAAACGCGTATGCAGCTGCACAACACGATCACTCGTCCCCGACATTTTAACAAATAATAGAACCAGCTAAGAGATAATAATGGAAGCCAATAATCACGAGCTTCAAACACAACCGCAATGCACAAAATATACTTCAAAGAGTGACGAGAACTCAAGGATATTGGTGTTATGAGATCCAAACCTTCAGCTGCTTTGAGCCACGACGCCATTGATACGAAACTTGATTGTTTGATGAGCTAGCAAGCCTTAGAGTTGAGCTTCCATGCACAAATTAGTGTCGTAGGTATTTCTTCAGAGAAAGGGAAGCGTTGTTGTAGCTTGATCTCCTCTGAGAGAGATCGTCTGATGGTCTTTTTGGGTTTGGGATTTATTTTTCTGCTAGAATAAAAAAGAAAAAGAAAATGTGCTGATGATGAAGGGAGTAAGGAAGTTAGTTAAGTTAGCAGTGAAACGGAAGAAAGGTGGGCTACGCTTTGGTGCGATCGGGGGACTTTACATCATGAGATGAAGTGGACTGGGCCTAACCAAAGCTACTTAGTTTACTGCGCTGGGCCTGTATTGGGTCCTTGTCCATAAGGAGCTTTTACACAGCTACTAAAAGAGCCCGCTGCTAGATAGGCCTATTGGGCTTGACAGTGATTTGTATTAATATATTTTTTGTACTGAATAATAATTGTATCATTCGTTTTTCCAACATAAATAAAAATATAGATAAGGAGAATTGAACTTGAGATTTTATTTTTCTTATTTTATAAAAAATATCGCTGAACTTTAATCAATAAATTAAATTTTTTAAGTCTCATAATAATTTGGATATGGATATGTGAACATAGTTAAATAAAAGTCATTAATACACGTTTTGTTTACGTGGAAAACTCTATTTAGAACCCAAAATTCAATTAAGTATATCCATTTAGTAATTAAAATGAGTTTCTATTGGACAAAGTGTCCATGAAAGCAAAAATTGCAAAATAATTCATGTTTAATTATTGCGGTATGTTTTATGGTTAATTACTTATGAACACTTTATCTCACACAGTGATTTAATATGATAAAATGTAAAAAATAATTAGCGTTCCTAATCCAGTCACTACTAGTGATGGTTTAAAAAAGAATAGTTTAGTTTCCGCCTCTGAATTTATTTAACCATCAAATTATGAGATGTTAACACGTAAAATGTAAGTTTGTAGGAGATGCATTACTCTCCCTGACAGCGCAATGGTCCTTTTCCAAATTTATATGAATAGCTAAATGATTAAATGAAATAAAGTTAGGTTTTGCACAAGAACAGCAGCTTTTATAATTATGGGGAGGGAAGGATTATTACAGCTTTTGACATGGCTCCACAAGAAGAAGAGCTTTTATGAGAGGGAGGGAAGGATAGGCACAAATCCTGAACCACTTGATTAGTGTGGAAAACAACTCGACATCCAACCCTTCTCTTAGTTCTGCTCTCTCTTTCAAACTTATTGCCCATTAACTAAAAGCGCTCTTGATTTGATGAGGGGCCTTTTCTTTCTTTCTTTCTTTAGTTGCGTGGAATCACTACTTAAATTAATGTCCACCTCCATATAGTATATATTTTGATTTAGCTTTCTTGAATTTAGTCAAAGATCATGTGAAACTCCATTTATATATAATGCATTTCATGCATGTGCCTCCAATTCGAGCTTAATTAAACATCAAACGTAAAAAGAAAAATAATGAGTAATGAAAAGAAAAAAACCAATCAAGATTAATTATGATTCGGTAAATTTAGAATTACTAACAATTTAAACGTTCAAATTATAGACCATGCATTGATCTTTTCGTTTTTTGATCAAAATCTAACTAAAAATTTAGTTTTTCACCGTATATAATTTATCTTATAAAAATAGCATACACTTAATTATATCAGCTTGAGTTATATCTTCTATACAATTTATTTTTAATTTTTATTTAGTTTTCATCTCTATGGTCTATGGATCAAAATCCACGCACATAAACAACAGAATTTTTTGATTTAATTAATGAAAGCAGCATTTTTTATATATATATATATATTTAACCAATAATTAAAAGCCGATTTACCTAATTCAATCCCTCCATTTATTGTATGGATTCTAGATATATACTTCATGTATACAGTACATTGTTATGTTTTTTAATGGAAAATACATCGGCTACTGCTTCTTCTTTTTTGAACGAGAAAATACATGGCTATTGTTAGTTTATGAGGAAAGAGATGCAGTTTTGTAATTAAAGCCCAGCTGCGCAACAACAACAACAACAAGCCGCGGAAGAAAGATCTAATCTAAGTCACTAGTTGGGTCAGGACTCCACAGCTCTCCGGTGGGCCTGTCGGTACCATAATGTTGCCAAATGTATACGGCAAAATTTATTGCACTTTTTTTCTTCTTCTTTATAACAAGAAATAAAAAGTTACTCCTAGCAAAACTTAAATTCCGAACTATCAAATCTATAATGTGTATATAAAAGGAATGTAAAATTTTAATGATGTCATAGTTCTGAAAAATATAAGCAGTTAATATGATTCAAACACCATAAAATGATCACAAGACCTCACGTGGCAAAATGACCCCACATTCACAACAGACTGACGAAGGTACGTACCTAAGTGTATGCTTGTATGTTTATGCATGGATGGTATCCGTTCGTGTATGTAAATTACTAGTACTTAATGTTCTCGATCTGCCAATTAATACGAATACAGATAATTGGATTATGTTCTCTGCCAATGATTGAGGATTGCAAGAACGGGGGAATCTGGACCAAGATTCAGCCATCCTCATACATTTAGACAGTAGTATTATATTATACTAGTATTATACATGTATAATAAGTTGTACTCCATAACACTATGTTTTAATTAAAGTGATTTGTAAGGAAAAAGGTAGTCGAGCTTCTTGTCAACCGTGCATGGCAGGCAAGAATGTCCTCTCATTAATTCTCAACTATATGAACAGTTTTTTACCTATTTATATTTCAAAATTTTGGTACGACTAGTAGATGAAGAAATTTTAAATGGAACGAAATTCCACACTGTCCGACCACACTGAAAGCAACTCCAAAATGAAAAGACAATGTGTAGACAAATCAAAAAGCACCTAAAAGTAGCTAATTACAAATCAAAACTTCCCCAACCCACCAACCTCAACACCTATATAACTTTCAATTTAATTTAATTATATTCCATAATGTAGCTACCCAATCTAAATACATACCATGTAGTTAGTTTTGACACTTTTTTTTACAATTACACTCGCTTATTTCAGGTAACGGTTATGATTATTATTCATCACTTAATTAAAGTAATCAGTCATTTTTCGATTGTTATAATATATCATTTGGGTTATTATAATTACTCCTTGCAACATCAGTTTATGTAATTAACTTACCATTCATTTTCTTTTTTTTTTGCAAAATAACTTTTGTATCATGTAATTTATTTGCTTCCAACATATTTTATCCTTAAATTGTAACATTTTAAAGTGGTGACCAACAATCTTTAACCTAGATTTTTTTTTAAAGTTACTTTCACTCCAATATTTAATTGCACGATTAATAAAATGAAACTATAGAAAGTGACTCATAATAATTCATTGACAAAGACACTGAGGAAGGAAGGAGAGAAAAAGATCTAAGAAAAACAAAATTAATGACGAACCGAAAATTCTTGATTATTGCCGGAAAATTAAAGCTCATGACATAGTTAATTACCATGAAATTTACTAATTTACCACTTTAATTAAAGAAAATCACATGATTCATATAATTATAAACACTCTATTTGATTAGATGGGAAACATTATTATGTACTTTGATATTCATTCGATAGTCATGTGATTTTAATTTTGATTGTATGTATGCATGCAAAACAGGGGATTAATTCTCTAGATCGGGAGGGGGTGTAACCAATGGCTCGATCTGGATACACGTTATCTACCCCACATGCCATGGTAGGGTGAATCAACGGTTGAGATCTTCTGCTGCTTCAAATCCTTATAAAACCTTTTAATAAATTCCTCAGCGGCTTTGTCCACTTGGCTATCTCCGTCATCTTTTAACGGAAACGGGGAGTCCGTTATCCTCAGCTGCCTCACCATAGGGCTCTTCCCAAACCCGGGCAACGCCGTGAGGGGCGAGGCTTCCACACCCGCCGCCGCCTCGTTGTTGAGCATCTCGAGCATTTTATGGACGGCGGAGACGGTGGAGACGTCGCTGTAGAGCTTGCTGGATTTGGCGAGGTGATGGAGGTGGAGCTGGTGGTGGTGGCGCTTGTGGAGGCGGAGGGGGTAGAATGTGCCGCCGGCGGGGCTGTTGCTGCAGCTGAATTCGTATTCGCGGGGGGAGATGAAGGAGAGCGCGGCGTCGCTGGAGCGGCAGCTGAAGGCGGAGGAGAGGTGGTGGTGGTGGTGGTGGAGGAGGAGGTTGGTTATGGCTTTCGTGGCGAGTTTGTTGCCACGTTTGAATAAAAGTTGGAGATCAATCATGAATTTGCTCTTTGATATGCTTTTTCGAATCATGTAAAAGACTGCACGTACCACGTGCCATAGCTTCTTGGCCATTTCTTGCTGTGTGCTTGCTTCTATCTCCATGATATGAGCTTGTAATTTCTTTTTTTATTTTCTTGATTTTTTTTTTTAGGGAGAGAGGAGGGGGAGGAAGAGGGAGAGGGAGGGTAGGTTGGAGAGGAGAGGGTTTTTGGTTGATGAGTGAGGGAGGGAGTTGAGGAGAGGTATTTAAAGGGGAAAAAAAATACTATTTAATTACTTGAAATGAAAATCTAATTTAATTTTTAAGTCAAGCAAAGTATAGCGTGTAAAAAAACTAGAATAAAAAAAGTATTCATTGCCCTCCACCGTATAATACAGCCCGATCCGGCTCCTCTAATTTTTTCTTCAACATGATCAGTCATGTTAGAAAAATTTGAACTGTTCAATAAAATTAGACGGATGAGATTAAAAATTCAAGTCATTAATGAGATGACTCGTCAATAAAATTCAACAAATAGTCAATTCATTAATTATTTAAAATTTTAATCTCATTCGTCTAATTTTATTGAACAATTCAGATTTTTCTAACATGGTCATATTTAAGGAAAAATTAAAGGAGCTCAATCAGTCAATATTGAAACAAAAAGCAACTAAAGAACATATATATAAATATAAATGAACAATAAAGCAGATCTTGTTTGTTTTTTTTATAAATATTAATCGTTTGGATATATACAATGGTAAAGTGTGCCTGTAAGATTAATGGATAATGATGTTGCAAACATTATTTTTAAAATGAAGTTTTGTTATGAAATTACGAATACAAATTATAAAATTAAATATTTAGTTACTACTACTAATTAACCTTAAAATGTCTTTAAATACTTAGCTATAAATGCTAATGAGATTAATACGGATAGGAACATAAGTTTCTTGTCTAAATTGTAGGTTTAATATCAAAACTACTTTTTTTTCTTTTAGATAAGTTGATAGATAAGTTGATAGAAAAATAGTAGTAACTCACACAAGAAGTATAAGCAAAGATTAACATTACTTTAAAAATGGCAACAAACCTATCAACCAACCAAAAATACCGCAAGGAAAAACACTAGAAAATAGTTTTATGCTAAACCAACTTTTTATAAATTGTTTTTTGAAAATAATTAATTTAAATTATAATTATTAAAGCAAAAATACTCGTATATCAATACTTCTTTTAAATACCACGGTAAAATAATATTGAGATAAATTACACTTAATTGGTAGCTTGGTGCACAAAAAATAAGTTAACAACTTCTTATTGTACACCATTACTATTATTATTACTATTAATTGTATCATGAATACAATCCATTGTTATTATTATTATTATGAATGCCTCAATTAGCAACAGGGGGTTCATTACAAAGTCTAAAGTTCAGACATCTCGCGTCTACTTTTTTTCCTTTTCTTACCTTGGTTGACTTGATCTCACGCGCCTCCTCGAAGCAGGGAAGGGAGGAGTAGGGACATTCTTTTTGGTTTTTGAGATAAGTCCAAAAAAAAGCCCCATATGCACTCCTATTTAATAGCTCATTTGACATTTCTAATTTTTTGGTGGTTTAAAAGGCACATGCACTCGAAAGAAACATCACATTTAGTACTCACTTCTCACGCCGTCGCTGCAAATCATTAACTAGCTGATATGACATGCCACGTAAGATGACACGTCATATGTTGATGACGTATCATGTCACATCAGCATATTCATCTCTTTTCTCTTTTCCTTTTTCTTAGTTGGGCCGAAGCCCAACCCCTCTCCTCTTTTATCTCTTTTCTTTCTTTTTTTACTCCCGGACATCCTCTCCTCTCTTCTTCCTCTTTATCCATGACACGTCAGCAACCTATGACGTGCGCGACCGACGTGGCGTGCCACGTAGGACGGATAACGGTGATAGACTAACGGTGTGAGAGGCGAGTACAAAATGTGACGTTTTTTCGAGTACATGTGCCTTTTAAACCACCAAAAAAATAAATATGCTAAATGAGTCATTAAATAGGAGTGCAAGTTCTTTTTTGGACTTATTCCTTGATTTTTCTACACTTACAAGTCTCTTTAACAAGGTTAATTACCAAAACGACCCTCAAATGGAACCAAATTACGTAAGTAAACCCATAATTAGCCTCAATGATTAATAATTTAATAAGGATATTTAGTTGGGTAGATCTCCAATTCAAAATTAGACTTTAACCAAAAGAAATAATCAAAATTAGACTTTTGCCATGCACGGTCGGGAAGTCGTCCTTCCAGTTGTCCGAATTCTTCAATCGGGTAAACTAAAAGTCACATTGTTCATACAACTAATTTGCAATAATATTGGATCCGATCCATATTAAATTAACACTTATATAGGTCGACCCAATTGTAATTTATGTGAGAGCATGGCACATCTCTTATAACCACAACAAAGAAACCAACAAACAAAATTAAGTCTCTTGCTACCTGGTTGGCCGATAATAATGTAATTTTTTTTTAATAGGAAGAATAAATTTTATTAATAGCATGTCATCATGAAAATGGCCGCGGGAGAAGAGAGGAGAATGTACAATATGGCATCCCCTCTACCGGGAGGGATGCACAATCCTTTAATTACATTATGTCTAATCTATCTACTCTGCTATGCTCGCTCAAATCGCTGGTCTTCCCCAGGTCTGATAATAATGTAATTAGTTGGTATAAAAAATGAATTTACTTATAATAAGAATATTTGTATAATTAAAGGACGCGACGGAGTTGATTTAGGATTCATGTTAAGTTTCATGTTCAAACCTTGAAGTAGCAGCTGAAAATCCCCGAGATACCACTAATTAAGTTGGTTTTCGGGCTATAACATAGTGAGATGTATATTAGTCTGTTTAGGAAAGGGATTCGGAATACCAATATACCATGCATATTATATTCACACACAAAAGTGGATGCTGTCTCAATCACTTTAAAAATCTATTTTTTAGAGTTACGATATCATCACACCTCTATCCAGATGCTAAAATATTTGTTCGTACATACACACATTATTTTTTTTACCAACCCACAACAAAATTTAGGGTTACTGTGTTCACCAAATTATTCCTGCCAGTGGTTGGCTTGGTATTGCTTTATTAGAGGTTTTTGATTGTTGGGGTAAATAAATTGTTGCATGCTTTAATTAATTAACACTAGAGTCAGGGGAAGAAAAACTCTTTTAGTAATCAAGTGCTTATATTAGTACTCCTTTTGGTACTTTGTTTTCTTTTTCTTTTTGAAAAACTATAGGTTACTAAACTATAAGAGTTTAAAGTAAGTACCACTAATGAACTAGCTGTGGGTGAGTTTACCTACCTAGGAAACTAATGGCATTGTTTTTTATATGAGCCCTACCTAGTAATGTCATCATATTTGTTTCAATGGTAAGTATCCCTAAATTTATTAAATAAATATTTATTATAATTGTATTAGTTCGGCTTATTAAAAGATACTACTAAAGTATTTTTAATAAATAATTATTTTATATACATAAATTGGACCATTAATTATTTTTTAAAAGAAAAGAGCGTTAAAACTCTCATACTAAATCTTATAAATGTAATTTCGCTAAAATTGATATTATACTCTCAAATAATGATAATTTTTCAATATAATATTATTTTATTCTAAAATTTAAACTTAAAATTTAAATTAAAAATAAATAAATATTTTACTAATTACTACTCAACAGCAACTAATTTTAGTCCCGTTAAATTAATAACTAGAAGGATCCAACCAAATGCAAGTGAGTCCAAAATCGAAATAGTTGAGTAGAAAAGAACATCCCAACTCCCAAGCGAGCGGTTCAATATTTTCTACGCTCCAGCAGTGCAGCCGCGGAGCCTGCGGGGCCAGCTATAAGGTTAGGCTACCCTTGATTTTGACTACACAAGCACGTTATTTTCACGCGCTCCTGTATGGGCGTGACCTTTGTTAGTTCTCCCGTTTGGACGTGCCAGCCTGACAAGTTGGTCAGAAATGAATAAACATCACTCACTCCAGACACGTGGCACCTAATTTCCCGTCCTGGAACAATCTACAGTGCTACACCCGTTCACGCTGGAATACATACATCTTCGCGTAACACGAATCCTGGCCATTCGTTTGGGAAACTTTTATTTTCTTCACACGAAGATTTTTTTCGATATACGAGAGCAGAAGAAGAAAATAATACTAATAACAATAACAAAGTTAACATTTCGAATATAAAAACTTACGATTTTTCAGATATCCTCTCTAACATTTCGATATAAAACTATTTTTATTTGAAAAATGAAACTAAATATTGACATTTTTTTTCTTCTTTAGTGAGAATGTCAGTGTGTAATTTAGTAGCATGTGTGACTCGTGTTAGAACTTTGAAGCAATCCTTTCCTATTACCTTCTTTTTCAGTTAATTATATTGTGAAAATGATAGAAGGAGGCCACCCTGTAATGCCAATTCATGACCACATGAACTAAAACCATAAAAAATTATGGAACATCTCAATTTTGCTTCTAGAACCCTCTTCCGACTAAACCCGGTCTGCCGCGGACAATCTGGATGCATAGATTTAGGGTCAAGTTAAGAATTAATAATTGGTCAGTATCTTAATTTGTTTCTGTTGTTTGAGGAATTGGTCAGATTTCTTTAATTACTTTTTAGGGGCGACTGCCAAAAGCAGTTTTTAAAATGGGCCACCTGCTAAAAGCAATACTACTACTAAAGTTTGTGCATACTGGAACTCCTTTTCCTGTTTGGAATCCTAAGCAACCAATGAGACCGATCGAGCGCCTCCTATAGAAAGGTACTCTAATTGGAGTAATATACATTATTATGTGCTCGTGTTCTGCATGCGTGTCGTAGTACTAGTATAAGTATGTAGTTAAATCTTAATTATATAGTATTTTTTCGATTAATCATCAATTAGTGTATTATATTATGGCTATATGAAGCATGAACAAAACTAATTTGGGGTTGAATGTTAGATTTTTTGGTACGCACTTGGGTAGTTGTAATTTAAACTAACGTTTTCGTTTTCAATTTTATTTCGTTACGGCTGCTATGATTGATTTATCTCGTTTTAATATAAAAATTGAGACGAAAAATTTATCGATCCATATCCCAATTTAAATAATTAAATAATTAACTTGTAGCATGAGAATTGTATTAAGTAATATTTATGGTGGGAAGCAAGCAGAGATATGATTGAAGAAGAATTAGTTTAAATTAGGAGTCCAGCAACTGGTGGGTGTAATTTTCAAAGTTATAATATCAATGGCACCACTTGCGTAAAACCAATTTTCAAAGAAAAAATAAAAAATAAAAAATAAAAAATTCACCCATGTACGCAAACAAACAAGAACCGGCCAATTTCCATAGAAGTTAATTTTCAGAAATATCGGTTCACTTACATTTAAACACATGCTTTGAAGAAAAGAGAACTCCAAAACTTAAAAAAGTTGCTTCACTAGGAAGAAAACGTACGGTCCATTTAAGAAATATATTTGGTGAAATGCATGCAAAAACATCCCTCGAATCATTTTTTTATTGATTTGGTCCTTTATAGAGTTATTCGTTTAATAACAATCTCCTGCACCTAACAAGTATTCAATATTATTAATGGTGCATCTTTTTCATCAATTATAAAGTAAATATTTACAAACGATCTCAACATAAATCGCAATTCAGATCAGAAAATTAACGACCGTAAAAATTTCCGATACTATATCAGAAAGGGAATTGTAAGAAATTATGTTTTTTTTTTCACTCGCTCAATAATCTCAAGGCAGTTTATATATATGGTGGACGAAAAGAAATTGAGTAAGTGATTTCAATTTAAGGACTGGGTTAGATTTTAATTAAATAAAGGGAAGTAGCAGAAAAGTTCTACTGTACGAAAATAACAAAAGCGAGAGATCCCATCAACATCAACAAAGAACACAAGAAATTTCACTCTTTTAATGAATTGTGTTGTGCGCTCACTTTTAGATTTGCTTTATTTCGGACGATATTTGTTTGTTTCGAAAACGCTTTTAATTTGTAGAGCAAATTTAGGATACTCATTCGTGAACATTTCTCAATCGTTGGATGAGAGAATGACACAAGAGAAAGAAAAAAAAACGTATGCATGAATAATTTATCATCTAACGATAGAAAAATATCAACACATTTAATGTCCGGATACTCTTTTCTTCTTTAATCTATCACATTTCATTTACAAGTTACGTGCTTATTTTGGTGAACTTAATTAAATTGCTCCTAAGTCCTCACAAGGGAAAAAATGGAATAGGGGGGATTTAAATATGGGGACTTTGTCGTCAATTAATTTCAAGCACAAGTTGGGTTATTACATTATTGTTTGCGTGACTTTTCGAGTGAGATGCATATATAATTAATGAGGAAAAGCACAAGCATTTTCAAAACAAAAAACAAAAAAAAAACCCACTAATTCCTATCCTCTTCCTCCCACCTGTACCAGCTGCTTCATGATTTTTCATAGCTAGGTGATTAAATTTATAAAAATTAAATAAATTAAGATATTTAAATTGAGGCCTAAAATTATTGGTTGTGGTCCTTCAAACGACATGTAGTTAAAAGCTGTAATATTCGGGTCATTTTCATTGTTCTTCCAACTAGGAAAAAACTTTGTATATGTGTATGGTTAGCTTGCCCACCTCTCTCTCAAATATTATTGTCAAGTCAAACAATTTGTAATTGAATCCCTATTGATAATGAACATGTAATTCATTAATTATTTATTGATGATAAAGTATCGATATGATTTAAGTTCGAGTTCGAGTTCGAGTTCTAGTGATTCTGTCCATAAAACGGATCGCTATTTTCTTGGAAGAAATTGAGAACGACGTATATATGTCCATTATAACTTTTCTAGGTTCAAAGGGTTTGATCTTTATGACATTAATTTAATGGTGGGCGCTGTATTGGCTTAATTGGCTTGCTTGTATGATTAACATCTGGAGTTTCAGCCATGCTTGAATTGCCCAACCTTATCTCCTCTACATGATTGATGAGTAATCATGATTATCTTTCTATGTGCAGTATGCAATTGGTACATGTAAAAAGGAATAAAAAGGATACATAGAGCTAGCTGATCATTTACGATCTCTGTACTTTCTTCAAACAAAAAGAAAAAAGGTTTGATGGTGGAATTAAATTTTAAACAATTATATAGTTGCTTTCATGGTATTTCTGGAGATACAAACTACTCATTTCACTAAACTCATTAGGTGAAGATTAATTATATTTGTACCGGGTCAATCTACTAATTAATATAATGCTTCAAATAATTACTGTATTTATAAAAATTAAACTCGACCTTCTTAATAATTTGAATCAATTAGTCATTTTAATCCATTAGAAGAAGTAAAAATATATAGATAAAAAATATATATATAGACGGATGTAAGATTTGAATTTGAATTCGAGTACTTTTTATACAAATACTTATGGATCTCTAGCCCTGTGTTAATTTTGTGTGTGTGTAAACCCTGTGTTAACTTACGAGTTACGAGATTCAGGACTAGTACAGTAATCCTAATCCAAATGGGAAACTATTACCGTTGACACAGGCCTATGACTATAAGGTTTAGCAAACCCAGCCCGTTTGAAGTAGCTTGGGCCCTTGGTAGGCATTTATGTTTTCTTTTAAACTTGGGCCCCGCTTAACGCAAGGACGCCCGTGTATTTTTAAAACTCGGGCTAACACTCTTGATTAAAAAACCAACAACAGTTTTATCCACTTCAGAATGTGAATCAAATGCGGACAAGAAGATAGCCAGTAATAAATCGAATTAGATCGATAAGAAGAAGAAGAATCCAATTGTATAATTTAGAATAATTCGCACATACCAAATGATCCGGACAGAAAAGAAGAAGAATCCTTTGTGGGCCCAAACCGGCTGAGACGCGCCGGAGTTTTTTTTCGTTTATTAATTTTTTATTCCTCCCTCCGTTTACCAAAACAAACGCGCAATCTAAAATGAGTGCGGGTCAACAACGAGCAGAACCGAACAAATTTTGTTGGGTTTTTTTAATTTTTGGAATGAAAAAACAAAAAAGAGATTAAGTTCAGCAGAATGGGAAGATGGTTGATTATTGAGAGAGCAGCTCTCTTTGCTCTGCTTCTGTTCTGCAGCATCATCTGCTCACTCTCCCCTCTAGCCGAACCCAGAATTACTAACTTCTCACTCATTAAAGGTATTATTAATTTGTTACTCTATAAAACCAGCTAATCTAATTACTACAAATGATGTGCATTCATTTTTTATGAAAAAAAGAGAGTAATTAAATTGATTAATTCATTTTTATTCTGTCTATTTGTGATGGCAGAGAGTCTAGCCGATATGAGTCGTCGGAATCTTGGTATGGAGGTGTTACCTCCGCCGTCCAACGCAAATGTCCCACGACCAGGGGACCCTTCCCATCCCTAACACCGGCGCAGATGTTAATTCATTGATCATCAACGAATTCAAAAGGACCCAATTAGACAAGTTGAATGTATTAATAATTGTCATTAGGTCGGTTGACATTTTCATTTAATTACCGTTTGAAAAATATTTAGGCAAGAAAATGACTCAAGAGTGGAGACTATTTCACATTTTGTTGTAAATGATGTTTCATACTAATTTTGTTCACGTGTATTTATTTTGTTAACGTGTTCTTACTCGACTTTTTGTGTTAATTTGTATCTTTCTTAATTTGGTACTTGTCATATTTTGATTGGTTGTGGTCTTCAGGTCATTTTCATTGTTCTTCTAACTAGGAAAAAGCTTTGTATTTGTGTATAGTTAGCTTGCATACCCCTCCTTTCTCAAATATTAATTATTCTCAAGTCAACGACTTATAATTTTGGCCACTATTTAATAACCAATATATAGTGTATTAATTATTTATTAATGATAAAATATCAATATAATTTAAATTCGAGTTTCACTAATTCCGTCCTGCTCGTTCATCTCTTCGAAGAAATTGAGACCGACGTATGTCCATTATAATTTTTCCAGGTTCAAAGGGTTTTGATTTTTTTGACATTTATTTCACAGTGGCCGCTGTATTGGCTTGTATAAACTTTTATTTATTTATACCGAGGGATATTCAGATAGTTTTCTTTTTTTGATATTTTCACAAACACTAACGCTAATACAGTAATAATTTATTTTACTGATGATTAAAATATTAGTAGGAATTCAAACGCAGATTCAAATCTTTTTTAATGTACGAAATGAAAGTTAGTTACGGCATCGTTATTTTAACAGAAAAAAAGAAGAGAGAAAAGGGGGCTATGTATTTTTTGAGAATAAGGGGCAATGTAGAAAGAGATGGCAAGTCGGATTATTGATATGTTTTTATTCCTTAATAAATTTATACAGTATAAATAAAATTAATCTTAAATCTTAATCAAATAAAATTAAGAATATTTGTAAATCAATCCTCAAAAAATGTAGTAAATTAAAAAAAGAAGTATAGCCGATATTAGTCGTCTGAATTTGATGATGGTGGTGTTACCTCCGCCGTCCAACTCAAATGTCGCACGACCATCGAAAATCGAGACCATCCCACGTTTTTGTTCTAAATGATGTTTCATACTAACTTTGTTCATAGGCTAATCTATTACCTTTTTTTTCTTCTTAGTCTTTCTGGATGTTCGCTTTGTTTCCTTCCGAACGTAAGATCTGTAACCCCGCTCAAAATTACTAATGACTCTTCCTACGTGTTTTCAACTAAAGATTAACAAAATTAGTATCGTGAGAATTTTCGTTAATAACAATAGTAGTGTTAATAAGCACGTAGCTCCTTTGGTTATCTGCTAATGATAAAATACTAACGAGTAACAATGACCGAGGTTGAATTCTAACGGTAATAGCACCATAAATTTTTCAATGATTCTCTCAATCAATTTCATAATATGCTCTCTCTAAATGATGACAAAAGAAGACTTTGGATTCAATCCAACCCCAAACTAATTATATAAAAGCTATACATGCTTTGTAATTGCTTAAGTATGCATACAAAATGGGTGAAGAAGAAGTAGAAAAAAACTGGGAAGGCAAGGTTAGTGCCAAGCTAACAGGGTGCACTACAGAGCAGATACGGCCTCTCGTAGCAGATTTCTTCAGCATCCAAAAATGGCTTCCACATATAGACACATACCAAGGAATTGAAGGCATCTCAGGCCAACCAGGCTGCATTAGATACTGCTCCAAGACCTTAACCTCCTCCTCCTCCTCCACCTCCGCGACCGGCGACGACTCGGGGGAGGAGAAGATCAGTAGCTGGGCATATGAGAAGCTGATAGCCATTGATCATGTTGAGAAGTGTTATAGCTATGAGATTACTGAGAACAATGTTGGGTATAATTCGTTTGTGGCAAAATGGAGGTTGGTACCTTTTCTATTATGTCAAGGCGAAGAAGGATGTGAATTGAATTGGTCATTTGTTGCGAATCCTCTGGTAGGAATGAAACTTGAAGAATTGCTTTCCATGCATGATTCTTTTCTACAAGATATTGCCAAGCAGATGGAAGAAGCTGTCAAGACCACCGAACATTAATAATGCTTACGGTACTTTATCACTGACAGACAATCACTGAGCTCGTCATTGACGCCCAAATTCTTGTTTTGTTTAATCAATGTGATCAGCATCTTTCATTTGATTTTTCCAATCGCTCTCTCCATATAATGCCAAATCAATGCTCATCAATCCACCTGCTACATTGAGTCACTCAAGAAAATCATATAGGTTTTTTATTTGTTTAATTAGTAGTCATAAATAATTCCACCTACTTATAGTTCTTTACTAAAATAACAATAAGTAATGACATAATAATTTCACTGATTCTCTTAACAATTTCGAAATATGTTCCACGGATGAAGACAAAAGAGTTGACATTGTTCAATTCAATTCCATGTATATAAAACTTAGAGATTTGTTTAGTTAATTATAGGCACAAAAATGGGAGATGGAATAGAGAAAAAATGGGAAGGCAAGGTTAGTCCTAAGCTAAGAGGTTGCAGTGTAGGACAGGCATGGCCACTTCTTGAAGACTTCACCACCATTGGAAAGTTGCATCCAAATTTAACATCTCAAAGAATTGAAGGCATCTCAGCCAACCAGGCTGCGTTAGGTGCTGTACCATGTCAGCAACTTCCGGTGCCGACGAGGTATGGTCATACGAGAAGCTAATCGCCATTGACCGAATCGAAAAGTGTTTTAGCTATGAGTTCTTGGAGAACAATGCAGGGTATAATGGCTTCGTGGCGACATGGAAATTGGTCGATTTCCGGGATGAGGAAGGAAAAGGGTGTGAAGTGATTTGGTCATTTGTTGTTAGTCCTGTGGAAGGGCAGACACTTGAAGGAATGGTTGCAGTCATTGATTCTTTTTTCCAGATCATGGAAGAACGTGTCAAGAAAGAGTAGCAACAACAGAAATTAAAGCAAACTTCCAAGAAAGCTCATGTATTTCTTAATTTTCTGATACAATAAAAGATGTTAATTGTGTCAGTCGTCCGCGGCGCTGTAACTTGATATCATTGTTTTGGTATTACATGGAAGAGACAGTGATGGAGAGATTAAACAAAACCTTGATACTGATTTTTAAATCTTTTCCATTCTAGTGTCAGTCGCGCTGGTCCGGTGCGACAACCGGCCGTATGACAGGGGGGATACTGACAGATAGGATGAAAAAATTTAAAATGTAAAAGAGTACGAATTATTATCAAAATAATGCACATCAACCCACCTGCTACTTTTGAAACATTCAACCAATATAGTTTTTTTAATAATTTCAATGATTGTCTTTACAATTTGAAGACAGAAAATGTTAGGACTCCTGTATAAATAAAAAGTTAGAGAAACTATCCTCATTTGCTTAATTATATGCATAAAAATGAGTGATGAGGTAGAGAAAAAATGGGAAGGCAAGGTTAGCACCAAGCTAAGAGGGTGCAGTGTAGAACAGATATGGGGACTTATTGACTTTTTTGGCATCGGAAAGTGGCACCCAAGTTTAACATGTCAAGGAAGTGAAGGCGTCTCAGGCCAACCAGGCTGCATTAGGTACTGTACCATGACATCGAGTTACGGCGCTGACGAGTCGGTGGAGAAGGTGGAAGGATGGGCGTATGAGAAGCTGGTCGCCATTGATCCAATCGAGAAGTGTTTTAGCTATGAGCTGCTGGAGAACAATATAGGGTATCACTCTTACGTTGCGACTTGGAAACTGGTGGATTTCCAGGACGAGGAAGGAGAAGGGTGTGAAGTGATTTGGTCATTTGTTGTTAAACCTGTGGAAGGGCAGACACTTGAAGAAATGGTTTCGTTCCTCGATTCTATGTTGCAGATCATGGCGAAAAGGATGGAAGAAGAAGTCAAGAAAGAGTGACAACAACAAAAACTAAGCAAACTTCAAGAACTTGTGTGGGTTCTTCTCTCTTGTAGCTAATGTACTTCTTTTCTGATCAATAAAAAAAACAGCTTTAGTAGTATTTCTTTCGTTAGGTCTCAAGTTCAAGGTCAGACCTCAAATCCGAGTCCCCTAACTTAGAATTCTTGTCTATCAGAAAAAAATAAGTATTAGGAGACTCATTGAACATAACTTAGTTACAATTGCAACATGACGAGGGCAATTAAAGTTTGGAAACCTGGCTAGCTCATAAGTTTGAGCAAGAGTTCAATGGTCATACATATATATACTGTAGTCTAAAAGAAAAACTATAAATAAGGTACAACCATTTCTCTCTAACATGATTATACAGCTACTGGTACAGGTATGGCAGTTTCTACATTGTAAGCCCCCCCTCGTCACAGGCAAATCATCTGTGAGTATCACCTACAATACCAAAGGTCAGTTCGACCAGACTTGCCAACTGGAAGGGACGCCCCAGACGAATACAGATCGAGAGTGAAACCATTTTGTTCACCGTTGGCCAAGAGCACGAGAGCACAAGCAGGTGAGGCCAAGTTCCGAGCTGGAGAGTTTACTGTGTGTGCTCGTTCTGTGTATTCCGGAAGTGAAAAATCTACAAGTTGTCTTCTATTTCATCTGGTACATGCAGCTTCTCTATGGCAGCCTGGTAAAAACAAAACTTATGAATGAGAAGGGGCATTGAATATAATAAACCATGCTGATAGGTAAGCAATGGAGGGTTCCAGCATGGACAATTCAGTTTCTAATAAGCATGTCAATAAAGAGCATTAGATATGCATCCAGATTAGTTCAATTTTGCAACATAAATAGTTAACAAGTTTAAATGTGGAAATATTTAACGGAAGGTTAAAGCTCGAACCAACAAAATTCCAAAGAAATTGGACAAAGATCATTTTGTGAAGTCTATTATCTGTGCACACTGAAATTTTATCCTACAAAGAAAAAAATGGAATATGAAATCACCTTAATTGTGGCAACATCTGTTGCTGATGGTTTCAAATCCAAAGCGAGACCAAAATGAAACATTGCCTTATCATGCATGTTGCACCTCTTAAAAATCTTGCCCATCAAGGCGTACACACTGCTTTCACGGGGAGCATACTCTTTCAACTCCTCAAGGACTTCTAGAGCTTCATCGAAATTCTCCAAGCTTACAAGTATATTAGCCTTTTGATACATGGGAAGAGGGTTTTTCTTATCAGCTAAAATTGCCCTCTCCATCAACTCCAATGCTTCTTCACTTCTCTGTTAGCAGTAACAAAAAGATGGAAAATCAGACAGCTGGAGAATGTTATTAGTTCTGGTGTGTAAAATACCAGAGTCAATGTAACAAGGGGATCAACCTTCAAGGCGTGCAAAGCCGTCCCAAGATAAGACATTATCACAGAAGAACGTGGGTTTATATGGAAAGCCATTTGGAAGTGATGCTCAGAAAACTCAAACTTCTCTTGCCGAAGATATATCATTCCAAGCCCATACCAGGAATTATAATGTCTGAAATCAATCCGTAGGGCACTCTGATAACTCGTAATTCCATTCTCAAAATCCTCTAATGCTACATACCTGTATGATGAGAGTTTCAATGAGAACATAAATGCACATGAGATATAAACTTATCAAATACAAGAACTTGAGAATAGAAATTCACATAAGACGTGCAATAATCAAATACAGGAACCGATCTAGTTCACCACTGCCCGAAAGTACTCTTTCAGGGTTTTTTTTCTTTCCTCCATCAATGCACCAACACAAACCTTTTAATGAATCTATCACTATGGTAAAGGTGATCTTAGAACTACACCCACACGCTATCCAAAACACCTCAACAGGTGCTCCCTAGACGGAAAGAATCTAATCACTTCAATTTACAGCTTACTAGTTAAATCAAAGAATAACAAAGTAACGTACTCATGACCGCAGAGGGTGTGCGCATATGCAAATCTTGAACTAAGTTGTACAGCTCGCTGAAAATTTTTCAGGGCAGTTTCATGGTCCTTCTGTAAACTGTAGCAGTTTCCCATGGCACACCTGCATGCATATTCAAGAGAGAAGTGTCACCCAAGGGATAGGTAATGGCCCCGTGACAAGAGTCTGATAAAACAACAATAAAGATAACACCACCAGACAAGGATGAAACAGAACCACTAAAGCTCAGTAATGGTTACCAAGATTGAGGAGCTAAGCGATCAGTTGATATAAGTTCTTGAGCCAGGTAACTTAATTTCATATCTTCCTTCAAATGCTGCAAAATGGTACAAATTAAATTTCTATGAAATTAGGAATAAAAGTAGTGCAAGCAAGAAGTGTTGGAACTGCAAGAAAGTTGCTTAAAAACAGCAATTGTGACGAATAAATCTGGAAGGTAAAGACCAAATGTTAGCATTCTTCTACATGGTATGCATAGTTGCATACTGCATACATAACAGAGGATGGGACATAACAAAAGCACAACTAGTGAATTATATTAACATAAACTGTGAAGGGAAAACATCACTCACATAAAGAACGGTGGAATATATATCCATCCCTTCTAAACTGTAAGGTGAAGCTCGACGGGCAAGACTAAAAGCTTGATCAGCTTCTAAATAATCCACTAATTCAAAATATGCTTTTCCAACCTGCATTGGAAATACCAAACGACAAGTCAGATAGCACATGACATACAGAACATGAGAATTTATAGCACAACAATAATTCAGGGGAGAGGTAAATGTGAGAACGGAAGAAGCTTTGACGCATAGAAAAAGGATAAAAAACAAGAAGTGTTCCTATCATCATGAAAAAACATAAAAAACATTGTGGTTAAATGATAGAAAGGGGGGCAACCATTTTATTATTTTTATTATTATTATTATTATTATTTTGGGAGAGAAGGACACAATGAAGTGAGACCAAAGGAAACTGAGCAGAGTAGAAGTAATCTCTTTAATGATCGAAAGCGAAAACAAATTTTATCAAATGAAAATTTTAAATTACTTCTATAATCAAATTGAATGTCAGCAATAGATGAATTTGTAAGACAAGACAACTCTCAACTTCTTGAAATCCTGAATAATTTTCTTTATGCAACAAAGCTTGCATGAACCCACCCCACCCCAAAGTCTCACTAAAATGCAAGAGACAGTTAACAAAGACATACATAGGACAAAGGGCACTAATGCCAACAATTAATGTTACCTGGGTCAGCACCCAGCCTGTACTATAATGTTTGTGAGGCAGTTTCATGAAGGCATCAAGCGCATCCTGTATTGCAAGCATGCACCTCAGACAATTAAAGAGAGTTCAATATATAATAGGAGTGAATTATGGTTGTTTGCTGCTTACCTGGCACCTATACACGCAAGAAAGTCTATAGCCTTCCCCAAGAGTCCTCAAGAGGCTTAATATTTCTGAAGCACCAGTTAAGATTCTTGAGGCACTCATGCATGCCCCACCAATGGGTATGGTTGCACCCTCTTGTTCAACAGATCTAGTATCACTAGAGGGTGATGAACTAGAATTTGATGATGTAATATTTGCACGTGAGTCATCAATAGGCTCATGACGTATCCCTATACACGATCAAAGTTTTCGAAAAAGTGAATCAGTTATCATTGAGACGCTACAAACACACAAGGAAGCAAGCATAGCAGAAAGGCCAAAACAAAAATAATTGCAGCAAAAAACTGGTTGTTTCATCTTTCAACTACAATCCGCTAAACAAATGAAAGAACATTCCTACTTCAGCCACCTCCACACTGAACATAAGTATTAAAATGCATGCATCATCACCTTCATCAAAATTTTCATTGGCCCAAGTTTGACTTTTACGAACCGTCACAGAACGTATTGCCATGGAACTCAGCTTAGAACCTGCTAGATATTTAGAAGAGTTGCTTGTTCCATTCCCCGTTACCAATGTAGCACCAGAATTTGAGTTGGCACCTATCTCTGCAGCAAGTCTTGTACTTCGTCGAGGGCCAGAGTCAGAAAATAATCTTCCAGAAATCTAGAAACAAACGAGGGAAATAACATCAAGAAGACAGACAATTAAAGGTCCACACAAGATGAAATTAGAAATTAAGTTTCATCAGGCAGTTATATATTGTCTAACCACTGACAAGTATCAGATTCATTAAAGCCGCCTAAATAGCTTATTAAGCAAAAGGAAAGGAAAATAATAAACAGATGAAGCAACCACTAAGATTGATCCTGTACTTGTGAAAGGAAACTAACAACCGATATCATGTTACCAAGAAAAGCAAGGCAATGGACAAAGAGATACATGTTCAAATAAGACATTGGTGAAACAAAATAAAAGAAAAGGCTGCATGTGCAAGTAAACCTTTCGTAGTTTCCCTTCATCCACAAACTTTCTCCGAGGAGCTTGAATATTAGAATTCACAATTGACCTTGGAGAGTTATCAGCAACAGTAGGGCTTTGATTTGGACCATTTGGATGCACGTTTCTACACAAAGGTGGAGGGGCAAAACCTGACAACTGCAAATATAGGGGATTCAGGCCAATGGCTAATTTTACAATAAGAAAGATGTAGAATGGTCTCCTAGAGTAAAAAGGATTAACGAATGCTATGACTCTAGTCTACATTATATAAGTGAAAATTCGATAGGTTCTTGCTACTTTCACAACCCTGAGGAGTAAAGCGCTACAGCAGAAAGGAAAGAGAGGGTACATGCAGAGACATGTTAACAAGAGTGATAGATGCAACTGTGCAAGCACATTCTAGAGACGCATGTAAGTACAAATTAGTGTTGTTTAACAGTTCAACTAGGCATGAGTTAGATCTAATAGGGATAACAAAGAGCAGGACTTCCTTCAGGACGAAAGGAATAAGCCATTAACAAATGAAAAATAAATTTGGGAAGAACATGAAACACAAATGATAAGCAGACACATCTGTACTAAGATTTAATTTGAATTATCATGCCTGTGTTGCCATTGGTGAAGGAGTATTATAAAATGGCATGTTTGGTGGGCCACCATTTAGAGGCTGATTGGCAGAACCTCCTAAGGTAGCAGCTCCATGATAATTTCCAGGGACATCTCTTTGGTTATTGCCAAGTGAATTTTTCAACTGCCTTGGACTAGCATCTTCTGAGCCAAAGTGTTTAGCAGAAACTAAATTACGATCCTCATTGGAGAGGTGCAAGTTATGGGAAGCTGATGCATGATTAAGGTACTGCTTTTGAACACTCAGAGCAGCTCCTTCACCAAAAAACGCAGTTGCCTCATCCGCAGCGCCTAAAGTAAAAGCAAGAGATTTTACTTAAAGTGGCACTTATAGAAATAAACATTCACAAATTTGGTATCATGTTACTCCAAATGGCAGCTCGTCGTTGCATATACCTAATACACACAGCTCGTCGTATGCAGCCCAGAGCAAAGGATCTATAGACAAAGCCTGCTTAAAGTGATGAACAGCACTTTTCTTCCTATCAGTATACCTGAAACAAAAACCTCAATAAATCAGAAACTTGTTTAAGAGAATATCATCACTTAATGAAATTGACAAATAGAAATTTGTTGACCAAGTAAGAATGCCAGTTCAGAAATGATGATAGTAAAAGAAGGCCAGAAATATACATGTAATATAAAGAAGAATGACGAGAAAAGGTTGAGTTTGAGTTGTAGTGTTGTACTTTAGAGTGCTTATATAAAAGTTGAAGTTTACATGTAACTCTAGCAGAGTGTGTATCGAGCTAGTGCAGTGATGTTAGAGAGCAACAGATGAGAACCTGTAAATAAGTCCAAGAAGGTAATGCCCAGGTGCACCATTGGGAATCTGAAATGAGAGGAAAAAAAACCAATAATGGATAGTCCTTCCTTATTCTCTGAAGTGCATTAAGAATAATAAGTTTCAGGATGTCAAAACATGTAGAATATAATTAATTTCAAAACATGTTTAAAAATTAAGTAGTTTCCTCTTCTTTTTTACAGATCATACTTGTTTACGACAAAAAAGTTGTGTAATGCCTCAAACAAACCTCTGCACTAGGCTCGTTAGGAGGACATAATGCTGCCTCAGCTTCATTTAGAAGATCCATCTGAAAGCATGATATCGCAAACAGGTAGCGGGATTGAGCCAGCTGTGTTCCTTCAGATAATAATGAACAGACAAAAGCAGAAAGAAACATGAATGAGCAATACTTCCTTACAAGTCAATGTAAACATATGTAGAAAATAGGTCTAAGATAAAAAATATCGAGAGCATGACAAGTTAAGAACTAAACAAAAGCTGGAAAGATGAAGACTTCAGACGCACTACCTTTTAAAATGTGATATGTAGCGTAGGCCTGATTATTTTGCAGATAACATCCAGCTAATAATTGTAAATTTGTCTGCATAACATATACATAGTTATAGACAAGTTAAGCAAAACATCATAGGAAGAAAAGGAAAAAAATAACATTTGTTTTAAGGGATTTGGGAATTTTTAGTCGCACACACCACGTGCCAGATATTGGTAATAACCAAATAAGGGAAATTTCTACTAGGATCCCACATTGTAGAAAGTTACACTGATGTGTACAAGGTTTTACATAACACATCAAAATCATATTTCCAAGTTAAGCACTAAGATTCCACATTCTGACTAAACATGCAACGTTTTGAGTAACAAATATATTTCCAAGTAAAGCACAAAACATCAACCTCTATTTTACACCCGATAAACTCCCGCGAGCTTTTAAAAAATGTTGAATTACAAAAATGAAAATTTAGAGAAGTGTTCCAAGATTTGCCAACACATCATGTTAATGCTTTGTAGCACTCCAACTTGAAATTCATCTAACTCATCTTTGAAAAATTGATGATCTTACCAACAGTAGTACAACCATTAATGTATGCAAGTATCAGCCCCGTGCAATTGACCCATATAACACTAATCTAACAACACAACATGTTATGTCAAACAAAAAACAGAATATTATAAAGAAAATAATAATCCAAGCTGATTCTGCTGCTAAATAGCTTTAAAAGCTCCAAACCTAATCGATCACGACAATCAACCCCTGCCAAATCAATAAAAATCCACCAAAACCCGATCTAATTGATTAACACTTATACGTTACACGACACTCAAACCAAAACTAAACAGAAAAAAGGGCACAACCCACTTTTCAGCAGTTGTATAGGAATCAAAAGAATCCATAAAAAATAAGTTAAGAAAAAATGGGAAAGAAAAGGGAGGACGAGAGGGAAATAGCAAGCGAGTGAAAGTGCGAGTTAGGCACCTCGGTGGGGAACTCGGCGCAGAGGCGTTCGCACAGGAAAATGGCGTTGCGGTGCATGAAATGGCGGAGGCTATGGTTAACGGTGTCGATTAGTATCGGCTCCATGGCCGGAGAGAGCGCGAGCGCGAGAGAGACGGACAGTGTCAGTGAGTGAGGAGGAGTGGGGTTCTGGGTTTTTTTTTCTTTTGGTTTTTGGGGGTTTGGTGTAGAGGTTCAAAATCGAATTGCACGTGTGAGATTTTGTTTCAAATTACGCGGCACGTGCAAGGATTGGGGAAAAGGTTAGAAATAGAATTCTGCTAAACTGCCTTAATTAGGTGGCCATTATTTCCAAAATACCGAATTTCCGATTCTCCAAACGCTTCTTTTATTCGGTTTAGAAAAACTCGGATTTGGAAAATTATCTTAAATAATATTTCCGCGCATTTATCTTAAAATTTTAAATAGCACCCCAACGTTTAATAAATTCCAAATAAACACCTAGTTTTTTTCTTTTTAAATGGATCAAGTCACCTCTAATTTTGAATTAAAATTGTTTCTGAGATGTAGAATTAAGAAAAAAATAATTTCAAATATGACATATATTAGTTTATTTAATAAATGTTATAGTGTACTTACATTCGATAACTAAAAATGAAATGAAAAATGTACCTTTTACGACAACTATATCCGAATGGAGGAAGTATCTCAGGCCCATTTAATATTCCACGTGGCAGTTAATGCTAAAAGTAATACTCCCTCCGTAAATAATTACATGACTTCCTCGCATCCCAATATTCAGTAGGGAACGCATATCGAGGAAGCCGGATGAGGTACTATTTGACCCCAAAAAAATTCGAATTTTTTTGTGAACGTAGGTTAATCCTTAACGTACTTCCCAGAAAAAATTAGGGGTAAAATTGTCTCAAATAGTGAGTCTACCGGCCGTTTTAAGATACGTGCCGAAACAGTAAAAGCAAATGCTAAAACGTCATCTAATTATTTACGGAGGGAGTAATAATTATTATTATTATGTGAAACTTAGATATTAGTAATTGGACCGAAGGAATTGGAAGGCCCAAAATATCGGACAGATAAGTTTGTACAGCCCAAATTTCAAGCCCATTGAACACTTTGTTTCCTCTGCGATCGAGAATCATTAAACAGACAACAAAAAGCACAAATCCCTCCTCCCTCCCTACTTCGATGCCTTCATCATCTTTCATTACAGAAGCAGCTCAAGCCATTTTGTAAATGGAGTCCATTAATCCCGACGCAACCGAGGATCAAACGGTCGAAATCGACACATCAACCACAATCCTAGACCTCACCAGCTTCCAGCTCCACGATCTCGACTCCGTCGAGTTACCGGACAATCTAACGGAGCTAGACTTCACCGCAAATCGCCTATCAAAGCTAGACCCAAGAATTTCCCATCTCTCTAACCTCATAAAGATCTCTCTCCGTCAAAACCTCATTGACGATGCTGCCATCGAACCCATCTCTCATTGGACTGACTTGTCAGCCCTCCAGGTTGGTTTCTTTCTTTCGTCTCTTTTCCTCCATTTATAATTTTGGTAAAAAGGCTTGTTCTTTACTGTTTCTGTTTCGTTACAGGAGCTGGTGTTGAGGGATAACAAGCTGAGGACAATACCTGACGTTAGCATTTTTAAGGAGTTGTTGGTTTTCGATGTTTCTTTCAATGAAATCACTTCCTCACATGGGTTGTCCAGGGCTTCTAGTACGCTGAAAGAACTCTATGTATCCAAAAATGAAGTGACTAAGATTGAGGAGATCGACCACCTTCATGAATTGCAAATCCTTGAACTGGGTTCCAATCGTTTGCGGGTCAGTTAAAGAAATTTAGTACTGCGTGTTATTGTTTTGGAGCCTTGGTTCGACAGTGAAGTGAAAGTAAATGAACTTTTGTTGCAGGTGATGGAGAATATGCAAAACTTGACAAAGTTGCAGGAGCTGTGGTTGGGGAGGAATCGTATCAAAGTGGTCGAGCTATGTGGATTGAAGTGCATCAAGAAGCTTAGCTTGCAAAGCAATCGCTTGACTTCCACAAAAGGATTCGAGGTTTATATTTTAAAATATAAACATTATGAACTCACACAGTGATTTGTCACATAAGCATTGCGTTCTGATTTGTTTTCCCTTCTATTGGCATTGTCTTGATTCCAGGAATGTGTTGCTTTGGAGGAGCTATACTTGAGCCATAATGGTATTGCGAAAATGGAAGGCTTGTCCACTTTGGTTAATCTTCGTGTATTAGATGCATCATCTAACAAGCTAACTTCAGTGGATGATATTCAGAATTTGACCCAGTATGGTGCACTTAGTTTTGTTTACACATTAAGATGTTTGGTTATTATTGATTTCAGTTTTGACTAGAGCTATGCTTGCAGGTTAGAGGATTTATGGCTCAACGACAACCAAATAGGATCACTTGATGGCATGGCTGAGGCTGTTGTTGGCTCAAGACATAAATTAACCACAATCTACTTGGAAAACAATCCATGTGTATGATAATCTACAACTAAGCTATATCTTAGATCGTTTAACTTTCTCACTACTACCTTGCTTACCTTCTGCTTTACTTCTGGTCATACCCAACTTGGGAAAGCATGATATCCAAATGCCCATTGTTGATCTAGATCCAGGGTCTTATCCTTGCTCATTATAATCATAACTGCATATCGTGAATCCTTATGGTGGAGCGTGTCTGTTTTACTCTCTGTTGCTATGATGATTTATGACAGCCAGCTCACAATCACCGTGTTTTTTACGATTGAAATTGTTAGCAGTTTCATTACCATGCAACAATGAAAATGTCTTTGTATTTTCTGTTTTCTTTGTTTGTTTTTTTACTTCAATAGGCAACAAGCAAAAATTTCTTCTAGTTGTTCACTTGCACAGTTCATTGCTAATGAATATTTTTTCTTTTTTCGACATATTAAGAAAGTTATTTGTGAAAAGTGGAAAGTGCTTCCTATTTTCTATGGAGTTGATAACAAGCCCTACCTTTCTTGCAGGCAAAATCTGCCAATTACAAAGTCACCTTACGACAGATTTTTCCAAAGCTTGAGCAAATTGATTCCGATATGTATGCTTAGAAGTGTTCGTAGTCCAATCCCTTATCCACTTGAACGTGTGACGTCAAGCACATCATGTAATAATTCAGTATCATATACATCCTTTTGTTTTTGCACTAACTGACTGAACTTTGATATCAATATGTCTCCTGAATCTGGTTTGCAGGTCAAATTGAATGCAACCCACACTACTTTGCCATAAGTTTTCTAAGGATCAATGTTTGCTTTGGATTTTTCTTCCCGCAGTTTGGACGAAGTTAACTTCTATAAAGATTTCTTTCGTAGTACTTTAGGTCTTTTTTTCTTCCTCTCTCCTGGAAGTGATACCTAGAGTGTGGATCTGAATTTACTTTGGTTTGCTCTATTCTGGAGGGTATAGGAACAATTTCAAACATCTCATTATGTAATGTTATAATATGAGGCCTGCCTTTCCGGCAAATGTTTCGTTTCATCCGCATGATAATCTTCAGCTGGTTTTGCAGTTGCTTTGTTTCATATGTTGTTTGATATTATAGTTCCAATGCCATTCTTTTCATCATAACAATTATAAACATGTGTTATTGTGACGACAAGACCATACATCTAAAACTGTCTTTACCATACAGGGAATGTACTGAGGAAAATCTAACCAAACATAACAAATAATCCGTCGTTCTTGTTTCACTTGATACCAAAATGACGGAAAAGACTCGGACCAAAGACAACAACTTAGGAGGCCTCATCCAAATCAAAATTGGTATTTTTTCCACAAATAACAGTTCTGTATAAAATTCCCATGGAGTTTATTCCAAAAACTAACCTAGCTAGTAGGTGTGTCAAATATATACTCATACTTAGGGATGATAATTCCGCTCGCAGATATGGATATCCGTCCAATACCCGTAATGATGGGTGGATATTATCCACACATTGTGAATATTTTGCAGGTATGGATATATCCGCACCCGCAAAATGCTGATATAAATGTGGGTATGGATAGTGTTTATCCGCTCCAATACCCGCACTAAATACCCGCGATATATGTAATATATTTTAATGTATAATTAATTAAGTGACTGAACACTAGTGTAGGGCGAAGGCAGACAACAACAAAACCACTCACCCTCTCATTCTCTCTCGCAGTCACCATACTGTTCTTTTTTCCTACTTTTTTTAATCTTCACCAACTAGAGAATCGTTTTTCTTTTTCATCACAACACGGTCCGCTGCTCAAAACAGGAACTAAGTGATTGGATCAAGGTGCTCTCAATTTCAAGTGGTAGGAAAGTTGTCTTGTTCCTCGACACCAATTGTATCCAGTCGATTGTCTTGTTATTCTAATTTTTCTGCACATCCGATTAGAAACCGCGCTCCACAACAAGGCACTTTTCTCATGGTTTAGGACCGCATGTCTAGATTATTATCATGACACAAACAAATGATGATTGTAAATAAATTCAAATTATCTTATTAATAAATTAATAAATAGTTCTTTTTTTATTATATTTATGTTAAGTGATTTTTTTTACCATGTAGTTTTTACCGCCATGACTAAATTGGAGAAGATTTTACTTTTCATCAAAAATTAATAGGGATGTTAAATTACAAGCCGGAACTGCTATTTTTTTTATTAAATTGTATTTTCTTATGAATTATTATTTCTTTGTTGGATTATTATGGATTATCATGTTGGATTAGTGTATCGTATTATTGTGTGATATTGTTATTAAATTAGATTGATTTTTTTATATATTAATTTGATTGAAATTTAAAATTCAACCAAATTTGCGGGTATCCGTGAGTAACCCGTGGATAATCCGCGGGTATAATTACTCTTCTTTACCTGCTCCATATGGATGCGGGTGTGGCTATAAATTACCCACAAATTTGCACGTGTGGGTATAGATAATGCTTACCCGTCTCATTGCTATCTCTACTTATGCCCATTTATACACTTATACCCGATTAATTAAATGAGTCACTTTAATTTTTAAACGGATAAAAATAAATATAATACGTGAATTTTATTGGAATTGGGTAGCCAATTAACCATTATCTTTTTCTTTCTCTGTTTGTTTTTTGGGTAATTGAAATTTCGGGTACCTGTATGTTGGGGTTTGACTTTATTTGGCACCTCTACCTTTTTTTGTGTTTAAAAGGTACTCGTATTCAAATCTTTGTTCACATTTGGTACCTGCGGCCGTTTCCGTCAACACTTTTCCGTTATCTAGCCTACGTGGCATGACACGTCATCAATATTGATGACATGGCATGCCACGTCAGCATTAGTTTAATATTACTTTTTTTTAATTTTTAATTTTCTTTCCTTTTCTTTCTTTTTATTTCATTCCCTTTTTTTTTCATTCCTTCCCTTTCTTCTCTGTTTCTTTTCTTTTTCAATTTAGGGCTGCATTAACGCAGCCCTCCTCCCTTCTCCTTCTTTCATTCCTTCCCTTTCTTCTCTGTTTCTTTTCTTTTTCAATTTAGTGCAGCCCTCTTCCTTTTTCTTTTCTTCTTTCTTTTCCTTTTCCTTTTCCTTTTCTTTTTCTTTTTCTTTCTTCTCTTCTGCTCCGTTTTTCTTTCTTTTTTTCTTTTCTTTCCTCCGCAACCCGACCACGCCGACGATGGTTGGCGGAGACGGAGGTTGTGTGGGTGTGTGGCTAGTATTGGTGATGGATTTGTTGTGTGTGAGTTTGTGTGGTGATGGATTTGTGGTTTTGTGTGGGTTCTCAGTGGTTGTGTGGGTTTGTGTGGCTGGTGTTGGTGATGGATTTGTGGTGGGTTTGGGCAGAGGTGGCTATTGGGCGAATTTGGTGTTTGTGTGGCTGCTATTGGTGATGAATTTGTGGCAGTGGCGGAGCGACGGTGCAGTGACAATGGGTTGGTGGTTCGGCAAGGAGATCGGGACAGTGGTTGGCTAGCGGTGTTTGGGCTGAGGTAGGCGGCAGTGGGGTGCGGCGAGGAGGATGGCTTGATTTGAGGAGAGATTGGTTGCTGTTTTGGGAGAGTGGTGTTGATGATGGAGGAGGATGAGTCTTGCGACCAAGAGGGTGATTGAAGATGAGTCTTTTTGTGAGAGCAAGAGGGTGAGGTTCTGTCCTTGAAAATGAATGTGGGTGGTTTGTTTTAAAAGGATGAAGTGCCATTAATTTCTTGACAATTTCTTGACACGAGGTTTATCAATTGATCGATCGATCGATCGCTTTGATGAAGAAGACAAAGGGAAGAACAGAGATTTCGTGTGCAGAGGAGGAAGAAAGAAAAAGAAAGAAGAAAATAAAAAAGGAAGAAAATAAAAGGAAATAAAAAATTTTTAAAAAAAAGAAATATTAAACTAATGCTGACGTGGCATGCCATGTCATCAATATTGGTGACGTGTCATGCCACGTAGGCTAGATAACAGAAAAGTGGTGACGGAAACGGCCGCAGGTACCAAATGTGAACAAAGATTTGAGTACGAGTACCTTTTAAACACAAAAAAAGGTAGAGGTGTCAAATAAAGTCAAACTCCAACGTACAGGTACCCGAAATTTCAATTACCCTTCTTTTTTCTATCTAAATCTTTTTCTCAGTATCACAACCACCTCTCTTCGACCCACCACCGCCACCTCTCTTCTCCGATCACTACCACCAACTCTCTCTCCTCCACCCACCACCCACAACCGTCACCACCGCCATGGCCGCCGTCTCTGGCACCGTAATCCTCCTTGCTCTCCGCCTCTAAAAAGCCCAATTCCCTCTCGTTGACCCAATTATCCCCGGAGGCCTCTCCTCCTCCCGCCCGCCATCTCTCCGCCCTTGCATCTCCTCAGGTACATCAATTATTTATCATCGCAACAAAACTACAGTTTCCAAGAACTTTTTAAAAAAAAAATTATATAATTTTGGCTGATATATGGTTGTTGGGTGTTTTTTTTTCCGAAAAAATTGAAGAGGGGAAGAAGAAAAGTAAGAAGAAGAGTGCCCATTTTGCAAAGGATGTGGTGGATCCAATAGGAGATGGAGAGGACTTCAGAAGGCAGCATGACATCGTCGCCATTGTCAAGAATTCAAGAAAAGTCAAGAAAACTGTTTCCGGTGAAAGAAAATCGTCAAGCAACGGAGGAGGGAAAATGCCTGTAAATAGATTGGCTCTCTACGGAATTCTCAGGGATCGTGTCGTTCACCGATTGGGCTGTTCCTATTAAGTATTCCCTCCGTGTACTATTATTTGTCACTTTACTGTTTATGCACGCGTTTCGAGGAAGCCGAATGACTCACTATTTGACCCCAAAAAATTCGTGCTTTTTTCCGAACGTACACTAATCATCAACGTACGTTCGGGAAAAAGTACGGAACTTTTTGGGTCAAATAGTGAGTCATTCGGCCTCCTCGAAACGCATGCATGAATAGTAGCCAGTGACAAGTAATAGGACACGGAGGGAGTATTAACTACTCCCTCTCTCTCCAATTTTTTTTCTTTTTTGTACATTATTTTTTTCAGATTTTCCTTTTTTTTCTTTTTTCCACCACTTTGTTAGGTAATTTCTTTTTTCTTTTCTTTTTTTTGGTACAAAAGCTTTAATTCTTAAAATTTCCCCAATGTAACAAAATTGGGAATGGCCCCAGAAAAGGCTTTCTAGGGGCAAGATTGTTCCTTGATCAATTAGTTAATTGTAGTTTAGAGTGGATTTTGCTTCTAAATTAGGATTAGAAAAGTTTAGGCTGCGTTTCATAACGGAATTAATTCTGTTTGAAGTTATTTTTATTTTCCAAAATTTTCTATTTAGAGTTATTTCCAAAATTATTTCTGTTTTCTAAAATTCTGTTTCACAACTACAGTACGTTTTCTGTTTTCCAACTTTCATTTTCCAACCTTAGAAAACTTGAAATCGTATTCACCTAACAACTATTTCTTACTTTTTTGAAGAAAAAAAAACTACTACTATTGTTAAATCAATTTTATTTTAATTAAAAAATAATGTTAATGTTATTTTTTGTTAAGATTAATAAACTAAATAGTAGCCCATTTTAAATTTATTAAAGATCAAATATAAGTATGGTAAACATATTCATGTTTAAATTCAAAAGCACAAGCCATTTAGGGATTGTTTAATAAATTAAATTTGTGTAAATAAATATGAGTACTCATTTAAAAAATTATATAGGTAATAAATGGGTATGACTACCTATATCTACCCATACCATTTAAGTCATATCCATCCTAACCCACCTAACCCACCCATTTGGTACCCCTACTAACCAGGAACTTGTTGACCATCATCCAATATGCAAGTCCGGTCTTGAACAAATAAGCAAAGACCTCGGAACTTGAATCGTAAGAAACATGGAACTCATAAACAGAATGAGAATGTTATTCAAGAAAAAATAACTTGCTTCAAATTTCAGGTAATACAGATATATAGTACACAACCGAGCTCAATCCAAGAGCGAGTTCAGGAGTTTTAGGCATCGCACGGGGCAGATAATGGAATACAACATGCAACAGAAAACAGACCGAATATGCTGAGAGCATGTAGAAATAGAAACTCAGTTTGTCTAACGCCCCCTCTCAAATCCAATGCGACTTCTACCAGACCCTCCTCCCCCCTCATGGCCATCTCGCATTGAAGATCCAGCACTGGCCTTCATTCCTCCACTGCTACCAACTTTGTCCAATGCTTTCTTCCCCTTCTTTACTTCGGTCAAGAACTGATCCAATCCGAATGGATCAACTTCCTCTGCCTCCTTCTCAAAGTCCAGGGGCCTGTCACGTGGACCAGCCCTCTCTGAAGTTCCAGTAAAAGACTTGTCTGCTTTAAACCTCTCTGTCTTCATAATCTTGTCTAATTGCTCATCTGCACCTCCATACATATCAGCATCGGCATCTTTCTTTGGCTTGTACAGTGTCGACAGTGTAGGCTGAGCTGTGAAAAGACCTTTGTCATACAAGTTATATTGGTCATCATTGCCAAAACCAGAAGCCATTCCTTTCTCTTGGTTGAATAATCTCTGGTCATACATAACCTCTCCCCCTTTTCCAGCTCCAACAGAAGCCATACCAAGAGCCACCTTCTCACTGATGTCACGATCCCTATCCCTTGTAATCTTACTCTTCTTACCCATCGCAGCATCTTTAGCCTCCAACCTTCTTTCTCTCTCCCTCTCTCTTCGCCGCTCCTCACGGATTTTCTCGCGCTGAATCCGCTCTTCCCTCTCTTCCCTATTCTCCTTAAAATCTTTCTCCCTAGCACCCATATCATAATCTCCTCTCATGTCAACATCACCCTTCTCAGATGGTGCAGGAGCAGAAGATGGGGCTACTACACCAGTTCTCTCATTACGTGCTTTCTGAGCCAATGCCCGCAGTTCTTGCTCCTTTTTCTCCTTCTCCTTCATCATCATCTCTTTTTGAACCTTTGATCTCATAGCAACAGCTTCTCTCGCCTTCTGTTCTGCAACATAGAGTGCTTCCGATAGCTTGGCAAAATTATCATTAATTTGAACATCCTGCAGACCTCTTCCATCAGCTGCTAGACGCTTATCGAGAGGTATTGTGTAACCTTTAGGGTTTTTCCAATTTGAGATACATGGAGGAATTTTCCAGTCCTGCTGATCCTTCACAGTCACAGGTCGTGGTGGCGAGTGCATCACTGGAACAGGTGGTGATCCAGAAGCCTTAGGGACCCTCTTGTGCTTGAACTTTGGTGGCTCGAGTGGGTCCACAGGCATCTCCACCATTCTTATAATCCTTTGTTTTGCACCTGAATTGAAGGCTGCGGACTGCTGTGATGATTCATACTTAATATACTTTGATCCCGTGGACTGTTTCGGCACATTCTTAGGCTGCGCTGCACTCAACCTCGTATTCACAATCTTTTCAAGCGCCGCCTTTGTTTCCTGCATAGTTTCTTCAATTTCTTTTTCCATATCCTCATCCTCATCAGCTTTTTGCTCTTCTTCATTCTTCAAAACCTTAGGAACAATATCCTTATGCTGTGAATAAACGATCTTCTTAGAATTTTCATTCTGCCTCACAATTGCATCATAGGCCACATTCCCATGTGCATCAACTGTCACAGGCAAAATCTTAGAACCGGGCTTCCCGGACCTATCTCTACCCATATCAAGCGGGTACTGGGCCACATGGATCTCGGGGAACGCACCCCCATCCCCAAAGTCCTCAACTTTCCGCGGGACAAAACCCGAACGCTTCAAGTATGGTGGAACGGGATTACGCTTGGCCGCAATGGATCGCTCCTCCTCCTCCTCTGAGGAGCTGAACCTCTGCTTAAACCAAGGATCACTGGTATGATCATAATAGGTCGTAGTAGTAGACTTCGCCGGCGGTAAGATATCCTTTAAGTTGGCCAACATGATGAATAACTTTGAGCTGCAATTTAACAGATCAACAACCTGCAATCGCAAGTAAAACAAAGGGAAAAAAAACCAAACCCCAACCCCAACCCCACAAAAAGAAAACCCGATGAGTGCAAAGAAGAAAGCAATAATATCTGAGAGTAACAAAAATGAAATCAAACAGCTTTCTAAATTTTAGGTTAAGAGTTTAAACTACGATAAAGCAAAACAAACTAATCAAAAACCCTAAATTAGAAAAGGAAAAATATAGCTTAACGAATTACCGATTGATTCGATTCTGGCGAGGAAGAATGACTTTACTTTACTTCCTTCTGAGTTGATTAGGGATTTGAAAGAGCAGAGGTATTCATTTGACGATATCAAGTACTACTTTTTGTTCTGTAGATTTACAAATGGTCGGTGTTAAAAAGATATCCTGAAAGTATTGAGGTTCTTCGCCGGCGGATTGCTATGGGCTGGGCCTAATAAGTTGGTCCTTATATTGGCCCATTGTCGGTTTCTTCTTCTTTTTTAGAAAACCCCTGAGTCGTTTTCTTATTAAAAATAAAAATTAGAAGTAGTTTTTTATTTTATTTTTTAATTGTAATAACACAAACAATCGGTATATCATTTTAAAATAGTTTGATTTATAATAATTTTCTTCTTCTTCTCAAGTTCGCGTGTCACTAAAAGTAAATTATTCATAATTGAAACAATATTACAAAAAATTAGAGGAATTGATTTCTAACTTTTTTTTTCC
The DNA here is from genome assembly GCA_963691705.1 of Viola odorata. NCBI lineage: Eukaryota > Viridiplantae > Streptophyta > Magnoliopsida > Malpighiales > Violaceae > Viola > Viola odorata. The sequence continues at coordinate 5,741,900 of OY829546.1, forward strand.
TAAATAATAATAAAGAACATAATTGTCTCTGTTTTTTTTCCCTCTTTTGTCACCATAGTTTTCATTTCTTTCAATTAGAGAACTTATTTTAATATTTTAATTATGGTGTTCAAAATATATTATTATTTTTATCTACTTTTATTTTTTTTCTATCATATAAATAACAAATATCAAATAAAACTCTTTAAATCTATTTTTTTTTTATAAAAAAAGCTCAAGACATATTAGAGTTTATGAGATGGAGTCTTTGAGTCTCATTGGTCCTTTTTGATGTACACCAATCATGTGATATTTCATCTGTAACGTCTCGAATTTAAATTCAGAATATAAAAATAAATTAATATTGAGAGATTTATATCTTGTTATAAAAGAAATAAAGATCGAAATAATTTATTTTTGGAGACTCGAACACAAACTATGAATTTTCTAAGGAACGCATGCAATAGACCGGAGATATGACAAAAATCTTAAGCAATTTCAAAATATCAACTACTTTGAAGGCCAAGACCAAGAGAAATTAAGGAACCTAAGCAGAGCACATTCACTTGGCCATACAATCTATCGATGGCCCAATCCCAATTCAGCAGGATTATCTAGTAGTAATCGTTCATCGGATCCATCGATAGTCCTTCGATGCATGAAATCGCTTGGAATTCCAAAGATCTGTTCATCACGCCTCTATACAAGTATCAAAATCAGCAAATAGAAGATAAATAAGTGTAAAAATTCCCTATTCTGAGAGAGATTTTAAGCAAGTACCATAATTCGGTAAAAAACTCAAAAAAAACATATGGGTTAAACCGAAATTTGGTTCCTACAGTCTAATTGATTGACTTATTTCAGTCCTCTGTTTTTAAAAAGTAGTATTACATCCTTCTACTGTAGTTTTATTAGACCGAAAAGAGCCCCACTTCTGCTCTTTTGCTGGTGTTCTTGTTGAAAAACATGGAAGGTAATACTCAGATTTTATTAAAATGTTAACAATTAATTAGTCTAGCTCAGTTGGTAGTGCACACGAAACCATGAGATCGTGAGTTTGAGTCCCATTTCATGCAAAAATTGGCATTTTGCGACCCGTTTGGTTTTTGCCTACGTGGCTTGGAAAAAATGGATAACTAAAAAGGATATAATACTAATTAGGGCTGAAATAAGTCAATCAATTAGACTGTAAGGACCAAATTTCGGTTTAACCCAAAACATATCGCAAGAGCCGGTAGAAATAGAAAATCGGTTTGTCTAACGCCCCTTCTTCTCAAATCCAATGCGACTTCTACCAGACCCTTGGCCTGAAGATCCAGCACTGGCTTTCATTCCCCCACTCCTACCAACTTTGTCCAAAGCTTTCTTCCCAGTATTTACTGCAGTCAAGAACTGATCCAACCCGAATGGATCAACTTCCTCTGCCTCCTTCTCCTTCTCAAAGTCGAGAGGCCTGTAGCGTGGACCTGCCCTCTCTGAAGTTCCAGTAAAAGACTTGTCTGCTTTGAACCTCTCTGTCTTCATAATCTTGTCTAATTGCTCATCTCCGCCTCCATACATATCAGCATCGGCATCTTTCTTTGGCTTGTACAACGTCGACAGTGTAGGCTGAGCTGTGAAAAGACCTTTGTCATACAAGTTATATTGGTCATCAGTGCCAAAACCAGAAGCCATTCCTTTCTCTTGGTTGAATAACCTCTGGTCATGCATAACCTCTCCCCCTTTTCCAGCTCCAACAGAAGCCATACCAAGAGCAGCCTTCTCACAGATGTCACGATCCCTATCCCTTGTAATCTTACTCTTCTTAACCGTCGCAGCATCTTTAGCCTCCAACCTTCTTTCTCTCTCCCTCTCTCGTCGTCGCTCCTCACAAATTTTCTCGCGCTGAATCCGCTCTTCCCTATCTTCCCTACTCTCATTGTAATCTTTCTCCCTTGCACCCATATCATAATCTCCTCTCATGTCAACATCACCCTACTCAGATGGTGCAGGAGCAGAAGATGGAGCTACTGCACCAGTTCTCTCATTACGTGCTTTCTGAGCCAATGCCCGCAACAGCTTTCTCCCTTGTAATCTTTCTCCCTTGCTCTTTTTTTTCGTTCTCCTTCATCATCATCTCTTTTTGAACCTTTGATCTCATAGCAACAGCTTCTCTCGCCTTCTATTCTGCAGCATAGAGTGCTTCCGACATCTTGGCAAAATTATCATTAATTTGAACATCCTGCAGACCTCTTCCGCCCGCTGCTAGACGCTTATCGAGAGGTATTGTGTAACCTTTAGGGTTTTTCTAATTTGAGATACATGGAGGAATTTTCCAGTCCTGCTGATCCTTCACAGTCACAGATCGTGGCGGCGAGTGGATCACCGGAACAGGTGGTGATCCAGAAGCCTTGGGAACCCTCTCGTGCTTGAACTTTGGTGGCTCGAGTGGATCCACAGGCATCTCCGCCATTCTTATAATCCTTTGTTTTGCACCTGAATTGAATTCCGCGGACTGCTGTGATGATTCATACTTAATATACTTGGAGCCCGTAGACTGTTTTGGCACATTCTTAGGCTGTGCTGCACTCAATCTCGTATTCACAATCTTTTCGAGCGCAGCCTTTGTTTCGTGCATAGTTTCTTCAATTTCTCTTTCCATATCCTCATCCTCATCAGCCTTTTCCTCTTCATCCTTCAAAACCTTGGGAACAATATCCTTATGCTGTGAATAAACAACCTTCTTAGCATTTTCATTCTGCCTCACAATTGCGTTATAGGCCACATTCCCACGTGCATCAACTGTCACAGGCAAAATCTTAGAACCTGGTTTCCCAGACCTATCTCTACCCATATGAAGTGGGTACTGAGCCACATGAATCCCAGGGAACGCACCCCCATCTCCAAAGTCCTCAACTGCACGGGGAACGAAACCCGCACGCTTCAAGTATGGTTGCACCGGATTACGCTTGGCCACAATGGATCTTTCCTCCTCCTGCTCTGAAGAGCTGAACCGCTGCTTAAACCAAGGATCACTGGAATGATCATAGGAGGTCGTAGTAGTAGACTTCACCGACGGCAAGATATCCTTTATGTTAAATATGCTACTGTAGCTTGTGAATACAAGCTGTCAAGTTGGCAGCAATAGTTGAAGATCACCACCATGCATGCGTGAAAGATCAAGTCCAAGATATACCAAGATATATCATATCTTGGAATGAAGAAAATGAGTCCAGCCTCTACCATCAAAGTCCCTCTCTCCACTGTACAATGTTGAATATTTTACCTCTAGTTTATGTATAAATAGGAGTGCTCCATCTCTTGTAAAATCAAGCAATTCAATACAACACAATTCCTTCTATCTCATATTGCTTCATGGTTTCTAACATGGTAGCGGAGCTAGTCTCCTAAAGCCATTTCGTTAAAATTTTTCGGCGAAATTTCAATTTCGTTCTTCCGCTGCAAACCTCCGAAAAACACCTCAATCATTCTCTAAATTCGACACACACCTCACCATCATCTACATCGCCTTTCGACGGGTTAATCTGGAATTTTTCGCCGCCGTCCACCTCCGCACGCGCCACCACCGGCAGAACCTCTACTCTACTGTAAATCGTATTTTACAGCCCCTTAACGTCCTCTTCCGACTACACGCGCCGCCTTGAAGGACTCCCCACCGGCGTATTCATCGGTCCAGGAAATTTCGTGGCCATCCGAAACCGCACGCGCCCACACCGGCAGAAGCAGTTCCACGCGCCGGTCATCTTCTCCGATCGTCTCCTCAACGTGTTTTGCCACGTGTCTTCTGGTTACCGGTCCACTCATTGCCAGCTGTCACCTTAGGATTTGTCCACGTGTCTTTGTGCTACTGGCCTACTCATTGTCACTGTGTTCCACGTGTCTGTTCTTCACTGGCCCACTTGTCACTCTGTGATTTGTCCACGTGTAATACCACGTGTCACATTCTTACTTGTTCACGTGTCCTTTTGTGATTCGGCCACCTATCTGCTCATGTGTCTCGTCCAGACTTCTGCCACGTGTCACCTTTGACTTTTCTAAGTCTGCCTTCCGAGTTGACTTTGACCTTCCGGTTCAACTCCTTGACCCGTCCGGTTCACCCGCTTTTACTCAGGTTTGTTAGAATCTCAGACCGGTTCCCAAGGTTTTCGAGGGTGCTCTATCCATTTTTGGGGTCCGTTTTGATCAAATCAGCTTTGAATTATTCGGTTCAACTCTCTTCTCAACCGGTTACTTGCCATTCCTTCCGGTTCGTGCCCTTGTACTTGAGCTTCCTTTCACCATGGCTCAAGAGAATGTTACCCAACCTATTTCCACCACTCTTGACGGTTCCAACTACACCTTATGGCTTCAAGACATGCGTAATTTTCTCAAAGGGCGTAAACTTTGGCGTTATGTCACTGGTGACATTAAAGAACCCACCGCGAAAAAGGAAGAAAGTTCTGATTCTTTCCAGTCCAGACTTGAAGAGTGGGACAACAACAATCATAAAATCATTACCTGGGTTGGTAACACCTCCGTTCGCTCCATTCGCCAACAATTTGGTCGTTTCAACACGGCTAAAGAGGTATTTGATTTTCTGGCCACCCGTTATTCTGCTACTAATGTTGCCTCTCGCTTACAATATCTCAATACTTTGCATGATATGCGACAAGAACCTGGTCAATCAATTTCTGATTTTTATTCAGCAATATCTTATCTGTGGGATCAATTAGCTCTATCAGAACCAAAATGGTTATGCCCTGGGGATGCTCAACTCTTTTATGAGTATCGTGATGCGCTACGTCTCTATCAGTTTGTTATGGCAATTCATAGTGATTATGAACATGTCAAGACTAATCTACTCCATCGTGATCCATTACCAACTATGGATAAAGCCGTTACTGAGCTCATTGCCGAAGAAACCTGTCGCACATCCTCTCGCGTCTCTAAACAGTCTGTCCTTGCCACCACATCCACACCACCAAATAAACCACACAACAATTCTGACACTTCCTGTAGGTATTGCAAGAAACCGGGTCACACAATCAACAAGTGTTGGGCATTGCAAAGGAAACGTGAACAAGGCACCAGTCAATCCAGAAATACACCCTCATCGTCTCAACCATTCTCTCGACCATATGCCGCTGTAACTGACAGTGCCGCTCCAACCACTTCACCAGAACCCACACCAAATCTTACTCCCAATGACGTCGAAACAATTGTCGCTCGTGCACTCTCTCATGAACGGAATCAACATACCGTCCTCTCCACCACATCAGGTAATACTTCTTGGTTATTTGATTCTGCTTGTTGCAATCACATGACACCTGACCCATCATATTTCTCCTCCAAGACATTAACGTCTACAACACCGCCAATTCACACTGCCGATGGCTCACTTATGAATATTACCCATATTGGATCTGTTCGCACACCACATCTTGCTATTTCTAACACATATCATGTTCCTAAGTTATCTGTGAACCTCTTATCTGTTGGTCAAATCTGTGATATGGGATTTAATGTTTTGTTCTCACCAAGTGGTGTGACTGTGCAGGACTCTGTAACCAACAAGATAGTTGGGACAGGCACTAAGATAGGACGTCTATTTGAACTGTCATCACTTCATCTTCCTTACAGTTCCTCCACTGTTGCTGCCACCCCATCTAGTGCATCTATTCCTTTAAATATTTGGCACTCTCGCCTCGGTCATGTTTCTAAGAATAAACTTAAACATTTGTCTCATGTTGGTGTTTTGGGAACTGTTCCTAATGTTGATTTCGATTGTCTTTCTTGCCAACTCGGAAAACAACCCGCTCTCTCTTTCAATAAAAATGATAAAATTGCTAATGCTCCCTTTGATTTAGTGCATTCTGATGTTTGGGGACCTTCCCCTATTTCCACCATGGGAGGATCTCGATATTTTGTTACTTTTATTGATGATTTTTCTCGATACACTTGGCTATATTTGATGAAAAATAGATCTGAATTACTTGGTATTTATCGTGAATTTTCTACCATGATTAAAACCCAATTTTTATGTCACATTAAAGTTTTCCGATCTGACAATGCCCTTGAGTACACACAACGTGCTTTTCTTGATATTTTGAAACAGGATGGCACCATTCCTTAATACTCTTGTCCAGGCACCTCACAACAAAATGGCCGAGCAGAACGTAAGCATAGACATATTCTTGACACAGTTCGAACTTTACTCATTGATGCCTCCATCCCTGAACAATTCTGGGGAGAAGCAGCTCTTACAGTTGTTTACACAATCAACAGAGTACCTTCCATTGTTCTTCAGAATCACACACCCTTTGAAAAACTATTTGGTAAACTTCCCTCTTACTCCAATCTCAAAATTTTTGGCTGTGCATGTTTTGTCCTTCTTCAAAAACATGAACACAATAAACTTGAACCCCGATCAAGATTATGTTGTTTTATTGGATATGGTCTTGATCACAAAGGTTACCGCTGTTATGATCCTGTTAGTCGACGCCTTCGGGTATCTCGACATGTGATTTTCTGGGAAAACAAATATTTTTCAAAAATATCTTCATTTCAACTTTCTGTGGATCTTCACAATCAATTTTTTACTAATCCTTCTATTGAGCTTTTTCCAGGAGAGTTGAGTGGAGAGAATGATATCTGTGAGGAAAACAGCTTGCATGAAAACAGAGAGCATGCAGAGGGTGAGCAAAACAATGATATCAGTGAGGAAAACAGCTTGCATGAAAACAGAGAGCATGCAGAGGGTGAGAGAAACAATGATATCAGTGAGGAAAATAACTTGCATGAAAACAGAGAGCATGCAGAGGGTGAGCGAACCAATTTGAGAGTTCAACCACACAGTGAGGTACAAATTCCACCGAGTGATCCTTCCATCCAACCACATAGTGAGGTACAAACCATAAATACTGAAATTGTGCCTTCAACTTCCCGTTACCCCCCTAGAAATCGTGTTCTCCCTACTAAACTTGGTGACTATCATCTTTACTATGCCTTGGCTACCTTACATGAGCCAAATTCTTTTCGTGAGGCATCTTCTAACCCACTTTGGCAGAAAGCAATGAATGAAGAATTAGATGCATTACAGGACAATGACACATGGGACGTTGTTGATCTCCCGGCAAGAAAATCAAAAGTGGGATGCAAATGGATATACAAAATCAAAACCAAATCTGATGGGAGTCTTGAACGCTACAAAGCAAGATTGGTAGCAAAAGGATATACACAAGAATATGGAATAAACTATGAAGAAACATTTGCTCCAGTTGCTCGCATCACCACCGTTCGTACCCTCATTGCAGTTGCAGCTTCTCCTAAATGGTCTCTCTCCCAAATGGATGTCAAAAATGCCTTCCTGAATGGAGATCTTGCAGAAGAAGTCTATATGCAGCCTCCACCCGGTTCAAATATCCCTTCTAACAAAGTATGCAAACTTCGAAAGGCCTTATATGGTCTTAAACAAGCTCCCCGAGCTTGGTTTTCAAAATTCAGCAACGTCATTCAATCTCTTGGCTTCACATCTAGTCCTCATGACTCGTCCTTATTCAAGAAAACGTCCGACCAAGGTACCATCATTCTACTTCTATACGTGGATAACATGATAATCACTGGGGATGATCTCTCTGGCATTCAAACACTTAAAACCTCCCTCAGTCAACAATTTGAGATGAAAGATCTAGGTAAACTGAGTTATTTTCTTGGGATTGAGGTAACAAAATGCACTGATGGTTATTACTTATCTCAAGCAAAATATGCATCTGATCTTTTATCTCGAGCTAGCATTTCCGACAGCAAAATTGCAGATACTCCACTTGAGCTTAACATCAAACTTCGACCGAATGATGGAGAACTCCTCTCTGATTCCACCCTCTACCGTCAACTTGTTGGCAGCCTGATCTACCTCACCGTGACTCGTCCAGATATTTCCTATGCCGTGCATCTTGTCAGTCAATTCATGGCCGCTCCACGTTTCGTCCACTTCGCCGCTGTACTTCGAATTCTACGCTACATCAAAGGCACAATCTTCCATGGTCTTCATTTCTCATCACACTCTCCATTGCAGTTGTATGCTTACTCTGATGCTGATTGGGCAGGAGATCCAACTGACAGACGATCAACTACTGGATACTGTTTCTTCCTTGGTAATTCCCTCATATCCTGGCGCAGTAAGAAACAAACGGTTGTTGCTCGTTCTAGTACTGAAGCTGAATATCGAGCACTTGCAGATACCACATCACAGTTAATTTGGCTACGATGGCTTCTAACTGACATGAGAGTTCCTCAAACTCAAACAACTCCTCTCTATTGTGATAACCAAAGTGCAGTCCAGATAGCTCACAATGATGTCTTCCATGAGCGCACAAAACACATCGAAATAGACTGTCATTTTGTTCGTCATCATCTTCAGCAAGGAATTCTTAAATTACAATCCACCTCCTCCATCGATCAAACAACTGATATCTTCACCAAAAGTTTATCTACTCGGCGTTTTCAAGACCTTCTATTTAAACTCAAGTTGTCATCAAAAATGTCACCTTGAGTTTAAGGGGGGGTGTTAAATATGCTACTGTAGCTTGTGAATACAAGCTGTCAAGTTGGCAGCAATAGTTGAAGATCACCACCATGCATGCGTGAAAGATCAAGTCCAAGATATACCAAGATATATCATATCTTGGAATGAAGAAAATGAGTCCAGCCTCTGCCATCAAAGTCCCTCTCTCCACTGTACAATGTTGAATATTTTACCTCTAGTTTATGTATAAATAGGAGTGCTCCATCTCTTGTAAAATCAAGCAATTCAATACAACACAATTCCTTCTATCTCATATTGCTTCATGGTTTCTAACACTTTAAATTGACAACCATGATAAAACAACTATAACCACCAATTCAACAGATCAAAAACCTACGAATCGGAGGTACAAAAAAAAAAGTAAAAAACCCAAACCCAAGCCCAACCCTGCCCACAAAACAAAAAATGATGAGTGCAGAGAGAGAAGCACTAATCTCTGAGATTGAAAAAATTAAAATCAAGCAGCAGATTTTAACTCTTTTAGGGTAAGGGTTGAACATAAATCAAAGCAAGCAAAGAAAAATCGCTAAACTAGATAGAAAAAAATATAGCTTACCAAACTTGATGCCGGTGAGAGAGAATGACTTTCCTTCCCGCCAATTGATTCCGGTGAGGGGGATGACTTTACTTCCTTTCCGCGAGTTGATTAGGAATTTGAAAAAATAGAGGTGTTCGTTTGGCGATATAAGTACTTTCCCGTTCTGTAGATTTTCAAGGTCGGTGCCCGCGCTTTCTTAGCGAGTTTATAAGCTACTCCCTCCGTTTTTAAATAACTGTCGCGCACGCATACCAATATTGGCCGGATGACTCACTATTTGATCCCAAAAAAATCCGTACTTTTTTTGTGGAAGTACATTAAGGATTAACGTACTTCCACAAAAAAAGTACGAATATTTTTGGGATCAAATAGTGAGTCATCCGGCCAATATTGGTATGCGCACGCGACAGTTATTTGAAAACGGAGGAAGTATAATTTATTTTCTTATTAAAAATTAAAATGTCAAATTTTCTCAAAAATATTTACTATATTAGTTTTTTAGTTTTCTATTGTAAAAACATTTCTTGCCATGAATTAATTATTTTTATTTTTAATGTTACAAACTTACAATACAAATAATCGTGACATTGTCTAAAAATATTTTAATTTTTTTCTCAAATTTTGTTTATTTATTCTGAGTAACACAATCATTAGAATATATATATATATATATATATTAAACTAAAATAGTACGTGAGAAAGAAGCACTCGCACTATCATTAGAAATATATCGATCAGAATAAAAATAATATTATCTGGAATTAGAGGTATTGATTTCTATAATTTTTTTCTAAATAATAATAAAGAATATCTTGTATGTTTTTTTCTTCCTTTAATCACCATAGTTTTCATTTCTTTCAATTAGAGAACCTATACACAGAGAGATGGACCTCTTGTTACAAACCTCCAACTTGAAAATTTAATAAATGAGAAAAAGTAGAGCTTAATGGAGTATAGAATAGCTGTTAATTGATCTGGCTTAAGGCTTAGAGGGGTTCCATAGGATAGGATAGGACCATAACCAATTTTAACCCCAAAAAAACATCTAGCCTATGTATGGGAAGAGGGATCAGAGGGGTAAGGAAGGGGAAGGAAAGGAAATTTTTAAAATTTCCCTTCTATGGGAAAAAAAAATGCAAGGGAATTAAAAGTAAAGCAAGGGAATACAAAGTAAATAAATTGTAAAAATTTCCTTCAGGGCCCACAAAATATTTCCTCCCACATATGGGAGGAAAAGGAAGTAACTAAAGGGAAATAAAAAAATATTCCAATATTATCCTGTCTAGGTTTTCACGTTTTTTTATTCCAGAGTTTTCTTTTCTTCAATAACAGCTGCTTCTTTTTCCATCTCTACTCCATGGTATCCAATCGATTTATGTGTTTCTCCTACTGAAGGTAATCTGTGCAGCTTCATATCCAGGTATTTCCTTCTGTCTTTGGGTCACCTATATTTTTGATCTTGCATTTGTTCTATTTATTCATTCCCATATGATAGACACGCCTTGTGTAACAAAAGATTATATGATCTTCCTGGTCAATCCTGCTGCTGTATCTGATTTTTGATGTCCCATGACTCAAATTTGTTTGTTCCTTGGCTCAATTACATGATCATAGAAGACCTAGACTGTTTTACGTATTTGCAACACATATACTTTTATAGATGGGTTTCCAAAACGAGTACATGTCCAAGTTAGGTGAATTTTATTCATTCGGTTGAAACAAGTATTTCTTTTGAGAGAGATATGAAGAACACCTAATACTTGGATAGGCTGTCCTCCGATGCGAAAAATGAATACTAATTGGAAAATGCTTCTTAGTCCTGTTGATCAGCTAAGAGAATCTTGCGGAAACATTCAGTCATATAAACTGTGAAGAACTGATTATTGTGAGTTGTTGCAATGAAATATTTATCAGTAATTGGCTTTTATTTTATATGAATCTTAGCACTAATTGAATAGTTTACTTCCTGACTTCTTTTGGTAGTTGTTACTTTCTAAAATTCATAAGTTGTTCTACACCTGCACACTTCCATATAGATAGGTCCCTTATATATGATTTTTTGTACATGTTTTGCAATAGACATAATGGCAATACAAGAGAAGGATGTCGGAAAAAGAGACTTAATGCGGTGGACAAAATACGTGGATGAAGTTTTAATTGACGCTCTTGTGTCCGAAGACAGAAATGGTGCAAAAATTGATGGTGTTTTTACTACTCAAGGGCTGAATGATGTAGTTAAAGAAGTTCGTGAAAAAACAAGAGTTCTTGAAGTTGACAAGGAAAATGTGAAAAACCGCATCAAGTATATCAAAAAAAAAATCACACAATTTTATGATATTTTCAAGCATACAAGTGGTTTTTCTTGGAGTCCTATAACCAAAAAGTTTGATGCAGAGCCTGAGGTTTGGGAAAAATTAATCGAGGTAAAAACACGTTTAAATTTTAATATGACATTTTTAGCATAACATTTATAGGAAATTGTTTAATATATTTGCCTCTTCTCATTTTATTCTTTTACAGGCACATCCTCATGCAAAGAAGTTCATGAATGCTGAAATTCTTCACTACGATAAGTTACTTTCGCTTTATGCGAAAGATAGAGCAACAGGTGATTATGCTGAGACTGCGAAGGAGAAAGCAAGTCGTTGGGCAAAAATGAAGGATGGTACTCCGACAATGAACAATAATATTGAAGACATTGATCGTGGAGTTGCTAGCCAAGAATTTTCTCTAAAGAATTTTGATGATTTCGATGTACATGAAAGTGAACCAGTGACTCCAAATCTAACTCCCACTCCACAAGTTAATACAGAAAGTCACTCGGTGACATCTCCAAATAAGCAAAAGCGAAAGCGAAAGACCAGTCGACAGGATTATTCGGAAGTGAGCGTTGCTCTTGAAAGTGTTGCTAAACAACTTGAAAAAGGGAATGAAATTGCAAAAAAAACACGGTTGCATGTTTATTCGGAGGAAGAAGTGTATGAAGAGCTGCTGAGAATTGGAGTTGAGGCTCATGTTCGCTATAAAGCCTATGACTTTCTCACAGAAGAGGCTACAAGGGTAAGGAAATTTTTTGGATGTCCAGTATCAGAGCGCAAGAATTATTTGATGCACCAAATGTTTGGTACATCAGATTGAAGTCATTGCCCAATTCCGTGCTTCGAGTATGTTTCTCAAGTTTTGCTGTCCTTTTTATTCTGTTAGCTGGATTTTAACAGTGGATATTATAGCTCTATGTTATCTTTTGAGACAATTTGTAGATTCTATCTACTAAACATTATTAGAATGAATTCTGCCTAAAGTTTTGTCTTATCTTCATTTTGGATGATTGTTGATGTGTTTCATAAGGTAAAAGAGTATTTTTGGATGATTGTTTCTTATGTGTTTCATAAGGTAAAAATGAAAAATTTAATTAGAATAATCTGAATTGACAATAAGGGTAAAGTGGTAAAAACAATTAAATTTTCTTTCCTTTCTATCCATGTTGCCATACACCAATATTAAAATTTACTTCCTTTTCCCTTGTATATAAAATATGTAGCCATACAACTCTCCGTCCCTTCCCTTTCCCTTATTAAATTTCCCCTCTTTTACTACAAAGTACTAATTTATTTTTAATAGATAATAGTTTAGGGAAAAACCATTTAAGTAACTATCACCTTATCAATCATAACATTCGAGGAGGGTTTTTTTGAAATAAATCAACGAATGGGTAACTGCCACGTTGAAATACACGTAGAATCTGACCAATCGCCCGGTCCACTTAGGCTGTGTTTGGGGTTCAAGGTTGGCCACCAATCCAACCTTTTCCCCACCCAAAATGGTTGTTTGGTGTTTGGTAACACCACTCCAATTTATCAATGCCCAAATGGGCTCGCATCCCACCGCAGGAAAAGCAAGGAAATGCAAGGATTTGGGGCTGGAGCAAATTGCTCCAGCAGGAGGTTGAACCTCCATTTGCCTCTCTCTCTCTCCTTTTTTTCCTTCTTTTAATTTTGTTTTGATTTTTTTACATTATATATTCAACAAAATAAATTAAAAATTATCACAATAAAATCTCTACCTCAAAGATAATTAATTCTAGATCCACTTTTCCTATTTTTATTAATTTTTTAAAAATGGGTTTTATACCTTTTATGGTCATTTTACATCCAAACCATAGTTTTGAAAAACTGTTTACCAAACACCTCAAGTATCTTACAACACTTTTAATTTTTTTTCCCAAAAGTCATTTTCCCACTGAATTTTTTCCCACCTATCATTTTCAGGTTGAACTGGAACGCCAAACAGAGCCTTAAACACGCAGTAACGTCACGCCACGTGTTAAACTGTAAGGCCAAATGTGTCAATCTACTACGCACATACGAGACCCGTTTTCGTAAATTAACTCTAGTTACCTCTCCGCCTGCACTCACTCGCTCGCTCGCTCACTGTCTCAGACTCTCATTTCTTCCAAGTCTCAACTAAAAGTAAAACACCAAGTCCTCGTCTTCAATAAACCCCTCCCGCTACCATTGACGACTCTCCTTCCTTTTATTTCTGAATGTCGGAGCCGGAGAGCAGCAGCGGCAGCTCGAAGGAGTCATCGGAGACGCTGCTCCGGCGAGCGTTCAGCAATGTCTTCTCCTTATTCATTCTCCTTTTGATTGGAGTTCTCGCCTTCTCGATCCGTATCTTCTCAGTTAGTTTCTCAACTTCTCCAGATCCGATCGATAACTTCACTTTCCAGTTTAGAAATATATAAAACAACCGTTACAATTCTCACATTTTGCAGTTTTAAGCTCTTCAAATGCAGCGCTTGTTGTTTGTTTTAGTTTAAGTTTTGTTGCCGAACCAGGAAGGTTGACTGAACTTTTCGCTTTTTGGTTTGCAGGTTATAAAGTATGAGAGTGTCATTCACGAGTTCGATCCTTACTTCAATTACAGAGTCACTCAGGTTCTTTTCAGTTTCTTCTGTTGATGTTCCTCTGCAAATAACTTATAGTTTAATCATCATATGAAATCAAAGAGTGTTATTCACGGTTTGAAGTGCTTTTTTGACTTCAGTTTTTGACGAAGAATGGGATTTATGATTTCTGGAATTGGTTTGATGACCGAACATGGTAAATGCTGCAACCATTATATGAAAACTATGTTGCGTTTTTTCTTGTTTGGACATACAATTGATGTTTCATGTTTTTTGTGTGATGAAGGTATCCCCTTGGCCGTGTGATTGGTGGCACTGTCTACCCAGGGTTGACTTTGACTGCTGGCACACTATGGTGGTGAGAGTTGATGAGGAGTTTTAATGCGTTGGCAGTAATCTTTCTGAATGCATGAATATGTATAATGGATTGTATGGGCTAATTCTTTTGTTATTTTTCTCTGATGTTAGGATATTGAACTCGTTGAATATTCCTCTGTCTGTTGAGACTGTTTGTGTGTTTACTGCGCCGGTGTTCTCAGCATTTGCTTCATGGGCAACTTATCTTTTAACAAAGGTATGTCTCGTGGATTGCTTTCTTATCTATTTGTGTGGACATTGAAGATGTGATTTGCTGATGATACTCAGTCATTCTTTTTACAGGAAGTCAAGGGTGTTGGTGCAGGACTGACTGCAGCGACTCTGTTGGCCATGGTAATTCATATAATGGGTATTTGTAAATCTAGAAGTCTGTTTTATTTTTCCATTATAACTGTATGCTGTTGCCTGAATAGCATCAGTGAAGTATCATTTGTTTGACAAGTCCTGTGGGGATATATTGTACATCATCCCCCATATCTGTTGTTTTGCTTTTCTATCTATGAATATGATTACTGTTGCTTTGTAATTGTACCGCTTTTTTTTCATCGTATGTTGATAAGTGAATGATGGTTGGCAGAAACAAACGACTATGCATTTATTTTAAAATTTAAAGAAAATACTTTAAGATATTCGTATTGCAAATTCAGAGTTATTGTGAAATTTGGGGATGAGACCCCCTTTCCATATGTGTCATGCTTCTACACTCGCGTAAACATCATGTATTCTCCAGTTCTAACAACGCTTCAATCTGCAGTTCACCATTTCCAAATGTTAACTGCTTCTTTTACGTGTTTTTTTCTGATAGGTTCCTTCGTATATATCTCGATCTGTGGCTGGAAGCTATGACAATGAGGCGGTAGCTATATTTGCTCTAATATTCACATTTTATCTCTATATAAAGGTAAGATATTGAAAAGAGAGCAAAACTAGATTATTCTTTTTAAAATTCAGTTTAAGTAATCAGTTTAATGTACTGCTCATCAGTTTTACTTTTAGAGTCTTAGCTTGTGGCACATTGGCTTGGTCATTGATTCTCTAGGTAGTTTACTGTTACCTATGGTTGTTTGTTTATTCAAGTTTGTACTATGTGCAGACATTGAACACTGGATCCCTCTTTTATGCCACCTTAAATGCCCTAGCATACTTCTACATGGTAAGCTTTGGTTTAGTGCACTGGCTTCGTATTAACCCTTAGCATATTTATGTTTATTGTGGTATTTATTTCTCTTTCAGGTTTGCTCCTGGGGAGGATACACCTTCATTATTAATCTTATTCCAATGCATGCGCTTCTGTGTATTGTGACTGGGCGCTATTCTTCTCGACTTTACATTGCATATGCTCCTTTTGTAAGTATCTATTCTTATGTATTTGTCATTTGGTGATTTTTTATCTCACTCAAGCTGGAAGGAATAGCTAAGATTATGGCATGCTAATTGAAGTAAGCTTGCTAACATTTCTAGTCTTTATGAGAAGACTGAAAAAAACTGCATATAGATTTTATGGTGAGGTTAAAAAGTGAGAGAGCTCCTTAGATAGAATTAGAATTATGGCTTGGTATGATGCTGAGGTGTTAGCGAATGTGGAACCTTGTTATTGGCCTCTCCATGCATTTCGGCATTTGTATAATCTTGACAACTGGTTACCCTAATTGATTGTTGTTTCACTTTTCATTTATTCTTCCTATTTTATGTCGGGGTGGGTAGGTTAAATGCTCTTCCTTTGTTTCTGCATATAATTGACTAGGTATGATGAAACAGATGGTAGTTTCACTTCGTTGTATTGGACAACATTTTTCTTTTAGATGTTGGCCACTCGGGTTAACTTTTGGGGGAGTACGAATTTGTTTTCTGTTTTCTTATAGTTCTGGCTGTGTTGTGAGGACTAGTATCCGTGCTATATTCATCAAGTTAGAGGTGTGAGCGAATGTGGAACCTTGTTATTGGCCTCTCCTTGCACTTCGACATTTGTATAATCTTGACAACTGGTTGCCCTAACTGATTGTTGTTTCACTTTTCATTTATTATAGTGGGAGAATGGCATGTTATATTCTTCCTATTTTAGTTCGGGGTGGGTAGGTTAAATGCTCTTCCTTTGTTTCTGCATATAATTGACTAGGTATGATGAAACAGATGGTAGTTTCACTTCGTTGTAGTGGACAACATTTTTCTTTTAGATGTTGGCCACTCAGGTTAACTTTTGGGGGAGTACACATTTGTTTTCTATTTTGTTATAGTTCTGGCTGTGTTGTGAGGACTAGTATCTGTGCTATATTCACCAAGTTATTTAAATACATGTTTCCTTAAATGAACTTTGAGGGCTTGCCGTGCTTATCTGGTTACCCTGGTGCTGCAGGTTGTCTTGGGAACATTGTTAGCAGCTTTGGTACCTGTAGTTGGCTTTAATGCAGTGATGACGTCTGAACATTTTGCTTCATTTTTGGTGAGTCTTTTTTCTAACATTTAACAAGCTTATCTCTCTGGCGGCATAAGTTACAAATTGGCTGGTCATTATGTATACTGTTTTATAAGAATTATTGAAAAAAGGGGAAAATGGCTGTAAACTTCAATATTCCTTGTTTATCATATTGTGCTACCTCTTCAAGTAAATAGACAGACTCATATTTCCCTTTCTCCTGGCTGTAAACTTGATAGATTTGTTCTTAACCAATGCTTATTACTTCCATCAGATTTCTGAAATTCTTTTGGCTGCTTCATCCATATATTACATTATTGCTACTAATTTTACATCCACAGGTTTTCATTATAATCCATGTGGTGGCATTTGTGTACTATATCAAAGGAATTCTCTCCCCAAAGATGTATAAAGTAGCTGTGACGCTCGTTGTTTCTGTTGGCCTGTACGTTTCTCTTATTGTCTCTTTCATTGATGTCATACATTCCAAATTAGACAGTGATTTTGGAAAATATTATTTGATCAATATTTCTTAATATTTATGCTCAAGTTACTACAGAAATTCATGTCCATGCCAATGTATTCTACAGGGCAGTGTGTTGTGCCGTGGTAGCTGTTCTTGTAGCATTGGTGGCTTCCAGCCCAACAAAGGGATGGAGTGGCCGAAGTTTGAGTCTTCTCGATCCGTAAGCATCTCTCATGACCCATTCGTGTCTGTATGTAATCCTTTTGAATCAATGTAGTGTTAGGCAACTAGAATACGTATGCAAAGATATACTCTGTAGGTCTGCACTCTATGACTCTCAAGTTGGCTGTTTCTTGCCTTGGGTTAATGCATAGTCCCACACCTCTCCTTCATTCTTCCTTTGACAAGTCAGGAAACTATGTGGCATGTGTGTTTTATGTTTCCATCATTGCTTCACATTCCTTGCCTAGATATGAAACATTTACTAACACGCCGTTTTGACAGGTTAATTGTGTTTAGTATGATTTATATTTGGTTTTTGTCTGACGTGTTATAACAGGACCTATGCAAGCAAGTACATACCAATAATTGCTAGTGTTAGTGAGCATCAACCCCCAACGTGGCCATCATACTTCATGGATATCAATGTTTTGGCTTTCTTGGTTCCTGCTGGGATTATCGTGAGTTGTGTTTCAAGACAGTTCTACCCTCTCACTTATTACAGCGTTACTTTTTCTGACAATAGGCCTCAACATGGTCTTTGTGTGTCGACAGGCTTGCTTTTCACCTTTGTCTGATGCGAGCTCCTTTGTTGTCCTCTACATTGTGCTCTCTGTATATTTTTCTGGAGTAATGGTAAGAACATTTGGGCAGCTATCTGACTTTAAAGTTTAAACTCCTTCTCTCTGCTGATATAGTTTTGTGTTTGCTCATCTTGTAGGTGCGTCTTATGCTAGTACTTGCTCCAGCAGCTTGCATCATGTCTGGGATTGCCCTTTCTGAAGCCTTTAATGTACTCACACGATCAGTAAAGTTTCAGCTTCCTGGTCAACCAGAACCTTCTCAAGTTGATGTAAGCACGCTTCCCTTCTTCTGTGCACTAAGTCTGGTTAATTCAGTCATTTAGGAAGTTATTCTCTTTGGGGCTAAGTATCTCAATTTTTTAGACCATGAAGTCAGAGGATGCCAATTCAAGTTCTGCTGTCGCACAAAATGATGCAGCAAAGAGTGAAAAAACGGAGGACTCATCTAAGGAACGACCATCAAGAAAGAACAAGAAAAAGGAAAAAGAGATTGTTGAGAAGGCATCCATCAAGTCCAAAATTGAAAAAAGGCTTCTTGTTTTACCTCTGGAGGCTTCTATCATTGCTATTTTCCTACTTGTGTTGCTTGGTGCTTTCTATGTGGTAATTAGCTTCTCATGTCTATGTTATTTCTTATATTGCATAATTTCAATAGCGTAGTCACTGTCTATCCTATCAAAAAGGGCAAAATGAGCCA
This sequence comes from Viola odorata, assembly GCA_963691705.1. Taxonomy (NCBI): domain Eukaryota; kingdom Viridiplantae; phylum Streptophyta; class Magnoliopsida; order Malpighiales; family Violaceae; genus Viola; species Viola odorata. The sequence goes on from OY829546.1 coordinate 5,760,643, forward strand.
TATGGGAGTGTTACAATAACTTCTACTATATTTAATTGTTTGAACGAGCCTGCAACATAGAACAAACTACGATTTAATGGTGATTTCTACTTGTGTGTACTGCTTTTTCATTTTTGTTCTCTGCCAACCCGCTAATGTTATTTCAAGAAAAAAAAATGATCTGGTTTGGCTTGTTAGAGTGCTTTAAGATACTGTTCGGCAGTTAGGAGTTGGATATTTAATACGAAGTTTAGGCTTTCACTCCTGCCTTTAATGTCATGAACATACTTGAACATTTAGCACTAATCAATTTGTGCATACTAGTTATCCTAGGAGGATCTATGAGAAGCGTGTATTTCATTTAAGTGCCTTCTAATGAAGGAGACATTTTGGTATTAAATGATTTTGTCTTTGTAGGTTCATTGTGTATGGGCAGCCGCAGAAGCATATTCAGCACCCTCTATCGTTTTAACATCTCATTCACAAGATGGAGGTTTGCATGTTTTTGATGACTTTAGAGAGGCTTATTCATGGTTAAGCCACAATACTGAGGTGGATGACAAAGTAAGTCCACAATTTAATCCAACTTATTTTATGGTTTCCTTGTAATTTCTTTTCATTGCTTAGAACCGTCTACCTTGACTGAGTAGCAATAAAGTGGTTAATTCTTCCTACAGGTTGCTTCATGGTGGGACTATGGATATCAAACAACAGCTATGGCAAATCGCACAGTTATTGTTGACAATAATACCTGGAATAATACACATATTGCAACTGTTGGTACTGCCATGTCATCTCCTGAGAAGGCAGCCTGGGAGATTTTTAACTCTTTGGATGTGAAATATGTTTTGGTTGTCTTTGGAGGTATGCTCCATTTTGTTACTTTGGTTATAGGTACTGTTTTTAACCATCATATATTCTTCTGATTAATCTATTAATTGGCTAGGTCTCGTTGGCTACCCCAGTGATGATATTAATAAGTTCCTGTGGATGGTTAGAATAGGAGGGGGGGTGTTCCCTCATATCAAAGAAGCCGATTACCTGGTAGGTTCTTATCTATCTGTATACGATGTTACATGCACTGTCTAAGAATATTAAGGTATTATTGATGTCTAACTTTCCTGTGCCATATTTCTGTCTAAAGAGAGATGGCCAGTATCGTATTGATTCGCAGGCAACTCCAACAATGTTAAATTGTCTCATGTACAAGCTTTCTTATTACAGGTCTGATTTCTGCTGTGAACTTGTGCAAATGTCAAGTGTATACTCTTTGACCACTCTAAAATGGTTAATTCATGGTATTATGTTTTTGTTACAGGTTCGTGGACACAGATGGTAAAGGCTTCGATAGAGTCAGGCGGACAGAAATTGGGAAGAAGCATTTCAAACTTACTCATTTTGATGAGGTATTAATCTACCCTTGAGAAAAACATGCATAAGCATAGCTGCCCAATCATTTGGTTGGACCCCCCCTCAACTTCAGAGCTATTGCTTTAGATTACTGTCAAGATGTTCTTGTTCTGATAACCTATGCAAATAGGGTTGGTCTAAAAAAAAAACTGGTTTATATAAGAGTGGGGGTTTCTTACTCAAAAAAGAAGAATGAGTCTTGGCTCTTGTATAGTGTTTTGATGTCATGACTCTGAAAATATAAAATCTTGAAGTGATCAAAACACCATCCAATTGTATATACAAAACGTTCTTATCATAGACTAAGCCATGCTAATAATACTTATTTCATATTTTTTCCTTAACCATTGCTCTTTAAAATCAAGCTGTTGATTATCAAAATGTTGAAAGTTCTTTGAAACTCTTTGGTCTGATGATCAGGTCATAGGCTTTCCTTTTCTGCATGTTGTTTGATTTGAGTTTTCTGTTGTCAAATTTAGGTATTCACAACTCACCACTGGATGGTCCGCATTTTCAAATTGAAACCTCCGAAGAACAGGATTCGCGGGAAGACAAAAAAGTCGAAATCGGTACGTAAGAACGGATGTTTCTGATTGTATTACTTCTGTGATTTAGCCTACTGTATTGTACTGACCTATAATCATATTTGTTTTTTGGCAGAAAGCAAGCTCTACTACCGCCTCAAAACCGGGTGGAAAAGTAAAGAGGAATCCCTGGAACTAGATAAAACTTTCTATAGGTTAGTGGTCTTAGGGTCTGTAATTCATACATGATTGCATGCAAGAGCCTTTTTGAGGAATCTTGCGGCCATACCAGATATCACCAATTAAATCCTACTGCTCGAGAGATTTTGCGATCCTCCCTTTAAGCAATTTTGTATTCTCTTACACTCCAATGGTTTAAACAAACTAATCAATTTTGAATTACTACCTTTTGTTGCGCTGATTCTGTATGGCATGCTCTTAGTCTTGTGAATTGTGATGGTTTACATTTTAGTAGTATTTTACTTCTCATTGTCCTGGTCCTACGCCAAACCAGAAGTTAAAGAAACAGAACACGAGGCAAATAACAACTTCATAGAGATCTGTAGGAATATTTATATGATATACTCTACAAGCTCTATCAAAAGTAAAAACAGCATCTGATTCATCCCCATACACAATTTGTACAGATAAAATGACTCAATGTAGAAACTCACTCAGTCAAACAACACCTCATTGTTATTGCTATAAATATCCTAATCTTAAGCCTATCCCTGCAATCAGTATCCAGGTGGGAAAAGAAAAGTACCAAGTATAAAGTAACACACGGGTCGACTAAATCTCCACCCTTGTCAAGTCGCGTGGATGCTTTTCCATGAGATGTATACATTTCCCATGTTATCATCTATAGGTTCTACAGAAGGCAGTATCAGGTTGTCACGCGAAGATCTCGAAACCCAAAAAACCAAACCAATAAATATACTATACACAATACAAGAGTCACCTTCTATCTAAGCTGTTGATCCAATCTTGATGAAGCATCCGCGCCAAACCAACGTCATGGCCACCGGAGCCTGGAGATGCAATAAATACTGGCAAAGCCACGAGAACCACTTCACGGCAGCTTTCAGGTTCCAGGACCCGTGGCTATTATAGTTTCTTAGGTAAATTGTAAGTCTTTTTAAGGAACTTTGTAGCCGTCTCATCATTCCGATAACACAGAACTCTCAAGATTGTGTTTGGTTCAGAAGGATTCCATTGACCTGAAGTTGGAGGCAGTGGCAGTCTGGATTTAGCAGATGACCCGTAGCTGTCCAGAGTCAGATTCTTAAATTGCTCAATCAAGGTTGCAGAATCTGTGCAAAATAAAGGCAGGACGTCTTTCACTTTTTTAGAGAATTTGTCTATAATGTCTTCTGGCAATCCATCTCCATTGGACCAGAACAGTTCTGCTAGAAACTTGAAATCCTCCTTAATCATTTCGAAGTCTTGAAGAGAAAAGGAGCGAGAAGGGCCACCAGCAAGCAAAACAAACAAGAATCCATCAAATGAAGCTTTCATCACATCAGTGATGGCACGTGTTCTGACCCTGTCGTGCACTGTGGATGAAATAATTTCCAGATGTTGCTCGAGCTCCTGAAGAAAAGGCTCAATTCTAGAGGATGACACTTCTCCAAAATATAGGCCATCCCAAAGAACATGACTAAGATCATGGAACACAATCTTGTATGCTGTTGCCTCGCAGAGTTGTTGGATACCTTCCACACAAGCCGCTCCTGACAGCTCAAACTTCTTTACCACCCAATTAGCAAAATCGCTCGCATGAGCAGACTCAGAATTCCTCAGCTGGATGACTGTCCTCTTCTCCAAAACTTCCAACTGTGTGCGAATGTGATGCAAAGTATTAATACGCACACATAGCTGAGGTATCCCCCATGACTTATCCCCATTCATAGTTCCAACCTGAGATTTCCTCCGTTGAGCTGTGTGTAACTTCTCTTTCCTTTTAAACATCCCAAATTTTGATCCAGTTGTGCATCTAGTCAATGCAGACATAGTAGGAATGAAAGTACTTCGTGTCCCTGCACATCATGAAATTAAAAAAAAATAGTTTGCCTGGGGACTTGTAATATATAAATTAATCTCAAGCTATGCAGGCAATCTCTTCGCATACCACAGCCAGATTTTGTCTTCAGTATGTAATTTTGCAGACATCTATCAAGGCCAGCAACCAACTCTGGAAGCAAGGTTTGGTGCACGGGTATTGGCAACAGGAAGAATGCTTCCATAGTTTCATCTACAGTTCGTAAAACTTCAACAGCAGAAGGCGCAAATCTCTCTTTATTTGCCTTTGGATTCCATACCTGCATTAAGGAGGTGAATGATCAGCTCAGGGAAATTTCTTTTGTAACAAAGTACATCCCACATTAATTGACCGGGAAATAAATATTTGAACTTTTTCAGGTATGTATCATCTCCTTGAATTCTACAGTCTTTCAATAGGGTCCATATCTTCTGTGTATTTTCTAACTAAAGCTTCCGTTCCTTTTTCACATTGATGCAATGATCAACCCATAGTCCAGTCTTTCAGATTACTTTTTGTGCGAATAATAACTTAAATTAAAGATCAGGAGATAAACACACATTGCTCTCATTGAGAAATTTAACAGAAAGTTTCACCACATACCTCTAGTTGAAGATTCCTATCAATCCATTCCTTCATTCTGTCAACTCTAGTCTCAATCCACATCGTCACAAGATTGGAAATTACACCTTCAGCCTCATAAGGAGGCATCTCTTGGATTATTGACTTCCCACCATCCTCGCTGTCCACTGCATCTTCAACGGCAATCTGCACTAGATCTTTCTCTAACTTGTCAGCAGCTCTCAGCACTTGTATAGCATCAGGGGTCAATTCACTAACACCAGAAACATATTGTTTCAGCTCTTTCCCGTAGCAAGAATGAAGAGTGGCCACTGCTACACCTGCGGCAAGAGGGTGCCATCTCTTGAAAATTGGGCTAAATATAGCCTTCTCATTATAAGCAAGTTCACTAATGTCCTGCGCAAGGATGGACAAGCGAGGAATGGGATTCTTCCTGTTGCTATGTACATGCTTGCTCGAGTTAACCTTCTCCATTTTCTGTCTTAAAAAGCCCACAAAGAACCTTGAGTTGAAGTATTTGACAGCAAAATATAGGTTCAAAATTACTATGTAAATGTAAACGCAAAAAGTGTGCTCAATAGATAAATCTACAACTAGACAGATTTGAGAAGGGAGTGGGAGGAAGCCTTTCATGATAATTTATGGATGCTATTTAGTTCTGCCAGAGTGGTAAAGTTCTTTAAGCCTGTGTCACTGAAGTCATGGATAAATGTTTGCAAAATGGACATAGGAACCTAGCAGTCATTGAGCTCACTTAGTCACAAACAGTAGGGGGAATCATGATGGAATGATGAAACTTGCCTGGGTAAAAGCAGTGCGAAGAGATGATCTTATGTATGTGTCAATCCTACGATGAGCAACATCCACCTCTTTCCGTTTCTTCCTATACTCTTGAGAGATATCCTCAACCAGAATTTTGGCAGAAACAACTGCCAAAGAGACAATGCTTTGCATAGATTCCGTATTATCACTATTAAAACTATTATGATAAGACATGAGCCTTTTCTCTGCCCAACCCAAAATTGAAGTTAATGTGGAACTCAAAATCTTGGAATACTCTGAGTCTTTGGTTTCCTTTGCATCCTTTTCAACTTCCAGCAACAGATTATTGGCAGCAAACAACAAGTCATCCTCAACTTGGCCAGTTGCAACATAATGATGAAACAAAACCCACAAAAAGCAGAGATTGTGCAGCATCTGGTTCATTCCAAGGATTGTCCAAGTCTTCTTCATCAGTTCTACAACCTCGTCAACCTCTTCAATAACAATGGATTCATCATTAACATCAAAACAAGCCTCTAACAACATTTGGTAAAGTTTCAGATTCAATGGAAATCCATCAGCCCAATGGCACATTTCTGAAATAGACCCATCCAACGATCTGCAAGCAAGAGACATAACAACATTCCGAAGAACTTGCATTGATTCGTTATTCTTTCCAGTTTCAACAGGCTTCTCCAATGCCCCACGAATGATCTGCTGGAGCCGCCGAGGAGCACTGTCTCTCTTATCCAGTGGCAGATGAGGATGCAAAAGTAGCCCAGCTTCAAGAAGCTTCAAATTCCTCCTCTGCCATGCCTCATATTCTTGAGGATTGGGAAAATCGGACAATTTGAGTTGCTGCAACAGCTCAAGCGGCAGCACAATCATCTCCATACGCCTTCCAAGCTGACATGTGCATAAATAGAATCTCAATACCAACCTAAAGCATCATCTCATATCTAAGTGGGAAAGAAAGACAAAATGATTGATATGAACTTGGAAGCTTAATTTCACGCTCCTATTCACAGAAACTGACAAATTTAAATTCTCTTACAAACAACAAATATAAAAAAAACACGGTTACTATTTTTATTTTTTCCTTCTTTTTCTCTGAAATTTTCAGAGCAACCAAACAGAAAAAAACGATTAATCCGCAGTAACATACCTGACCGGCGGCAATTCTCAACAAAGCTCGTCGGATTCTGGAATCAGTCTGCTCCGATACTCTCATCTGAGCCCTAACCAACTCACCAATCGTCGCCGCCTTCTTGACCCTCCCATGACTCCCCCCCTCGACACCACCACCAATCCTCCTCCCGGAACTCGACCTCATCCCCAGAGCCTTCTTCACCTTACTGGCAGCCGACGACGTCAACGACCGCTGCAAAGACGGCGCCGGAGCAGCAACCGCCACCGCCGCCTTATCCGCCTTCTCTGACTGCGGGATGTAAGTTAACGGCCTACTCCCGGTGCTCCTGCACGCGGCAATCAAGATCTCGTAGGCAGATTCCCGGAGCTCCGAGTCCGACAAGCTCGGGCCCGGGTCACCGAACGGAGACTCCAAATCGTGGATCGGATAAACTGGCATAACAACTGGTGTAGCAGTTGAAGTGACTGTTGCAGTTTCTGCTGGCAACGGCGTTTTGAGGCTATGACTCTGCCGTTTAGCGGTATTATTATTATTATTATTACTACTACTTGAAGATTTATCTCGGAAAATTCGAGACATGGAGTAAAGTAAAAGTAGAAGTAGCAGGAAATGGAATAAAGGTGGTGGTGGTGATAGAGCAAAAGAAGAAAACGATGTTGCGTTTTAATGGAGTCTGGAGATGTGGGGATTTTATTCTTTGATGAAACTTGAAAGGGCGCTTTGCTTGAGTTTAAAGGAAGTTATCGTTATCATGAAGACTGAAGAAATGAAGAAGAAGAATGAGTGTTGATGGTGTTTGTCGTATACGCGTATCAGCATCAGCTCTGGCGCGTGATTTAGTAAATGAAAAAAATTGAATTTTTCTTTTAAATTTTTTTTATAGCATTCTTTTGTGTTGGATAAGCTATTTCTGATGGCTAGGTGGCATTTGGCTAAAGAGCAAGGTAGCGATCCAGCGGAGATAAACTGATAAAGATAGCACTGCTTGCTAACAAACAAACAAACCCAGGCCAAGATGGAAAAGGTCATACACAAGCTTCTACTAAAACCGGTAGAAAAGTCGGGCGGTTTTTGTTGATGCTTTCTTTCCTTACCAAGGGAATGCATAAATATAAAGTCATTAATGGACCACCCATCTTTCAATAGTGTACTACACTGCTTCAAAGCCAGTGTCAATGTCTTCACAAATTTGACTTTTGTTGTAGTTGGTGTAAATATGCATTACTTAGATCACTAACATTATGCCGTTGGGTTGTATTGATGTTTCAGATACTTTATATGTTTGCGATTTTAGTTCGAATTTAACAACGCAAGCATATGCAACTCTAGCAAACAAGTAATTGAAGATTTTAAAGTGTAATTTTCTTTTTCTTTTTTATAAATGAAGTTGAGATTTCACCATAAATAAAACAACCAATGAACTACTAATTTTTTTTGAAGTGTATCTATTCTCTTTTTTTCTCTATTTTTTATTTTTTAAAAAAAAGAAAAAGGAAAAAAGAAAAGAAAAAGAAAAGAAAGAGCATCTAATTCTTAGCTAGCACCAGCCATAAAAAAAGTCACACACACTAATGATTTATTGGTTATTTAATTAACGATAAAAATATTAATAAAAAATTGAATTTATGTTCGAATTATACATCTAGCCGTGAAAAAAAAGAGTCACATTAGCAAGTTTAGTGGCACCTATGGAAGGTGAACTGTCACCAATCACTAATCAATAATCACTAATCACTAATCACTAATCAATAATCACTAATTGATTGGCTTCACCAAATAATCATAAAGTAGGTATGTGAAAGTGGACTAAAATGTGTGTAACATCTTGTCAACGTTATCAACGCTATCTTTACTCCGGCGACAAAGTGTTCATATTGTTCATTGTTGGTTGGGAAAAATAAAAATTGGTCTAAATAATTGGTCAAAAAATTCTGGAAAATGTTATAACTTTTTTTTAATGCTCTAGAACCGACATAATGCTACATGTATAAAAATGTGTCAAAATCTGAATGATATATTTTGAAGCTTCTTAATTACCTATGGTTAGAAGAGAGCGAAATGCTAAAATAAGAATATGATAATAATTAATATTTTTAAAGGGAGAATTGCCCAAAAATTAAGAAAACAGATACATTATACAAATGAAAGAGCCTGATTACTGATTAGGTTGTATTTTTCTCTCTTATTTTTATATATTTTAAAGCAAAATTGGTGGACTATTTTTAATTAATTCGGGTTGGTATATCATAAATGCAGACAAAAAGATTCGCTTTAAAATATAGTTCTAATGATATCATAGAATTTTAAACTTATTAAAACTCTTATCTTACGAATAATAAGAAAAATACTCAGAATTGAATCTTCACCTTTCAGAAATCCCTTAATTTTCTACTGCTAGTCGAACTCAATCGAGGGGATTCGTGTCAAATACCAGTACCAATGACCCTAATGATTTTGTGTAAGTTGAAAACTTACAGCTTGTTAGTTCTTTGATAATAAAATCATAATTATAATTATGATTCTAAAAAGTTGATGGAAGTAAAATCTTGCAGGTACTTACCGATTTGTTCCAGACCATGACTTTTAAGCAGCAGCAGTAGCAAGCTTCTAAAATGGTCAGCTCCTGATTTGCAGTATGCAGCTCCAAGCAAGTGAATTCATGAACTTTTCAGACTTCCACACAGATTTTTGTTGTTGAAGAAGAAGCGGTCGCCGCTCTTTCTTTGCAGGAAGTTATCCAAAAGCTTAGGAGTTATATAGTTGGTGGGGACTTCATTTCATTCACCAGTTGTCATTGCAGGAACACTTCCCCTCAACGAAATGATGGAATCTGGTCGAATCTCTCAAGACGACATGCCTTCCTGTGATATTCGATACAAACTTCATAAACATATGGCAGTCACCACATACGCGAATGTTCTTTATAATCCTAATAGGTGTTGTTACTCCGTAAGGCCTTTTGATCAATCCAAAAGCAAGAGCAAGCTTTTCACTGTGGTAACAGATGGACTCAAATTTCTCCTTCTCTCCTACATCATGTAAGACCAAGCCTGTGTTAGGACTAAATCCAGCTTCCTGTAGTTTCCTTATCAATCTATTGAGTTCTTCATAAATTATTTTCGTATCCGGGTGAGTTCGATCGTCTGCCACAAACTTGTGGACTTGATTGTCAATCTCAATCCAACTGTAGGCAGCAAATTTCCTGATATTCTTCGTTGTCATTACAGATCTGATAGATGCAACATCGTTCCATCTTCCACAAGCAGCATACATGTTGGACAGCATGATGTAAGGCCCGGCATTCAGTGGATCTAAATCAAATAGATGCCTGGCTGCTATCTCCCCATATTTGATGTCACCTTTCGATGCGGAGACAGATAAAACAGTGGACCAAATTAAGGAGTTTGGCTCTAGGGGCATACTGTTAATTAGGTCCATTACTCTGCCCATGCATCCTGACCGCCCAACCAGATTAATCATCAATGCATAATGATCCAAAGCAGGTGTCAATCCATGTAGTTTACTCATGGAATCAAAGTACCTCTTCCCTTCTTCCACCAAACCAGCATGCGCACAAGCAGATAAAACACCTGTAAACGTAACACTATCTGGTCCCATATTCTCTTGCAACATTTTGTCATAAAGAGCCAAGGACTCTAAATCCTGTCCATTTTGAGCATATCCACTAATCATGGCATTCCAGGAAACCACATTCCTAGTTGACATTTTACTAAAAACAGACCAAGCATCCTTTATGACTCCGCATTTACCGTACATATCAACAAGAGCACTAGACACAAGCAAATTGTTATCGAGTCCCATAACTAACGCCTTGCCATGAACGGTCTGGCCATGGGACAAAGAGGCTAACTTGGCACAGCAACTTACCACACTAGAGATGGTATAACTATCTAGTTTGACATTCTCCGATAACATGTCACTAAACATCTTCAACGCCTCATCTTCCTTTCCATTTTGTGCATAGCCCACTATCATAATTGTCCAACACACCTTATCCTTTCCTCTAATCCCACTAAATATCCTACTTGCTTCATCTATACAGCCACTCTGGATATAGGCATTGAGAACATTTGAAACAGTAACTTGATCAGGCTTCAAATTTGAGGCTTGCATTTGATGAAACAACTCAATACATTTCTCAGGTTTCCCGATCGTCAAATACCCAGAAATCATTGAATTCCAGGAGACCACATTCTTATTCACCATTTTATCAAACAACCATCTCGCCTGATCAATCTCACCGCACTTGGCATACAAATCGGTTAAAGCATTCCAAATAAATGCATTGCCTCCTAAATTACCAGTAAGAATCCTCCCATGAATTTGTTTCCCTCTTCTCATATCGCACATCTGCGTACACGCATTTAAAACACTCACATGGGTATATTCTGTAGGTACCAATCCTTCTGTTTGCATTGTAACAAAAGCCTTCAATGCTTTGCTTCCACATCCCTTACCTGCAAAGCCAGAAATCACCGTATTATACGAAATCGAATCACGATAAGGCATGTCATAAAAAACTCTCTTCAAATCCTCAACCGACCCAGATTTATTATACACCAAAAGCAGGGCGTTCCAGGAGAAGATATCTCTGTGGGGCATTTTATCGAACAGGTTTCTTGCGTAAGAAACTTTGCCGGATTTCGCATACAAGTGGAGGAGACGATTATGAAGAAAAGTGTCGGGAGGATGGTAGAGGTGAAGATCCATGTGGGATTCTAATCTCTTGGCTTGATCGACATCGGTGGCCTGAAAGCATTGGAGAGCGAGGCGAGTATAGGAATCGTGTGTCGATTGTCCCTGAGCGTAAAGAGAGTCTATGGCTTGCCGAAGCTTGAGTTTGGTTTTCATTTTCTTCCAAAAGAGGGCCTAGAATTCGAATTTCCTTTTATTTATAAATTTCGATTTCGATTTCGAATTCAAATTTCCTTATATTTATATTTATAGTTATAGGTACTAACTGCTATTTCTTCATCATTTTATATTGTTTTAGCATTGTTATAATTTGGGGATAAATTGTAAATATTCATCAGTTTTATTTATGTTTATGTTGCGGCGAAACATAGGTTGGCCGGTGATGAAACTGGGCATATAATTAAGGTATAATCATCCAAAGTCACTCAATAGTTGCTCCGCTTTCGGATTGATTTATGCACGATGCACCATTAAGAGCTATAATTTGGCTTAATAGTTACGTAACTCTTATAGTTAAGTAACTTAGAAAATATAATAGTTATAAATTGCGGCTGAACTGAGTTGGGAGGAGTAACACAAAACAAGAATGATCATGAAAGTCATGAACTTGACCATCTTTTGTGGGAGTCATAGGTTATACAAAGTCATAGTTGTGAAAATGAGTTGGGTATATTGTTCACCTCTTTTTCAGATTTCAGTCCTGTTTAAGAAAAATAAAGAATTAAAGTAAAAACAAGGACATAAATCGTCCATGGGAGAAGAGGTTGTGGAGTCGCGGCCGTATCATCGTGTATGTTGTTAGCATCATCATCATCATCACTCTAGTCCTTGGTAGTTTTTTCTATGCTGATTCTGCTACTCTCCACTCCCTCATCGCATGTTTTATTTGTGTTGTTGAAACTTGAAACCTAGTCATGTGTAACTTAAATCTTTAAGGTATGTCTTGTTCTTGATGGACTTTGCTTGTGTTTATGGAAGGGGATTAGTTATGGGACTTCACAACGATATGTATGTGTACATTGCTCTCGTTGATCATTACCTAATTGTGTATGATAATTCTCTTTTGTGCATAACATAGTTATAAAAAGCAGGTCGGACTGATCGATCCAATCGAAAAAACCTGAAATCACAAAAAAATATGTTTGATTCGACCTAATGGACCAGAAATGTAAAAAAATTGAATTCGACCGTCAAATTGGCTAGTTTTCATGTGAACTGAGCGAATCGGGTGGTTTACCAAAAATGATGTCATTTTGGTGTAAACGGCGCTATTTTGGTGTATTAGTTTAAAAAAGAAAAAGAAGAAGAACGCACAATATGATAAATATGTTGGCAGAACGCACAATATGATAAATATGTTGGCAAAACGCACCCACAAGTCCCCAACGTTTTAATTTTCATTCAATCAGGTCTCCATTTTCAAAAATCCACCTGGCAGGTCCCCAACGTTTGCTCCGTTAGGCATGGGAGGTCTCTCTAACCGAAACCCTAGCTAACGTCCGTTAAGTACCATTAAAAAACTATTTTTTCCTGAAACGTGGCCCCACGTGTCTGATTTAATATTAAAAAAATGATTTTTAATTTTTGAAAATCAGATTTTTTTTATACTATTTTCTAAACTAATTAATTAAATACTAAATATAATTAACTAATTAATGAACTAACTGCAATTTCAAAGGGGTGATCTGAAAATCAATCCATCCTCTGCCCTTAAATCATCACCTCAAGCCTCTTCCTCACTCTCTCAATACCAAATCTCCTCTGCCAAATTAATCCAAAAACACAACCCCTGCTAAATCCAATTAACCAAATACATTCAATCCCGAATACAAATTAATTCCAATCCTCGGCCTCAATTAATTCCAATTCCAATCCTATTAATTCCAATCCTTCTGCCCAATTAATTCCAATTCCAAATCCTTTCCCAGATTAAAGCCAAATCCATCTTTGCCAAAACCCAAATTCACCTCTCCTCCAGTGCCGCCGCTGCTGCTCACTGCCGTACCTCCAGCACCGCCGCGCCTCACCACCGCAGGCCTTCCTTCACCCAATCAAAAATCCCAAAAAACAAAGTTAAGCTAGGCATTTTAACAAACACCTTGCCCACACCATATTTTATACAACACCTTCATCACCACCGCACCTCCTCAGTCAATACCAAACTCCAGTCGCATCACCACCAACACAAAAATCAATCAGCCAATCGCCGCACCTAGTCCGGCCAACCATCAATCCAACCACCACATCGCCGCCGCACCCGAGACCAAAACACCACATAAAATCCGACCCAAAACAAACTCAATCCTATACACAAAAATCACTTTCTATACACAAAATACCCGTTTTCTACTCACAAGAAATCAAAATCAAAACCAGTCTCGACCACAAAACAACCACCTCGCCCCCTTTTACCCAATCCAAACCAGTAAAGAAAAAGAAAAAAATGAAGAGAGGAAACAGAGAGGAGAGAACTGCGTGCATTGGCTAAAAATTGGAAAAAATAATGAAATAATTAAAAAGAAAGGAGAAGAGCGTGATGTCGTTTGGGTGAGAGAAGAAAGAAAAAAAGAGAGGAAAGAATAAGGAAAGAAAAAGGTTTGGGTGTTCGGGTTTAGGTTTGGTGCAGAGGAAGAAGAAGATGGATTTTGCAATTAATTTGGTGGTAACCGTGGTATATATATTTAGTTAGTTAGTTAGTTAATTAATTAGGTTTTTGTTAGTTAATTAATTAATTAATTAGTTATTTATATTTAGTATTTATTTAGTATATATTTAATTAGTTTAGAAAATAGTAAAAAAAAAATCTGATTTTCAAAAATTAAAAATAATTTTTTTAATATTAAATCTGACACGTGGGGCCCACGTTTTAGGAAAAAATAGTTTTTTAATGGTACTTAACGGACGTTAGCTAGGGTTTCGGTTAGAGGGACCTCTCATGCCTAACAGAGCAAACGTTGGGGACCTGCCAGGCGGATTTTTGAAAATGGGGACCTGATCGAACGAAAATCAAAACATTGGGGACTTGTGGGTGCGTTTTGCCAAATATGTTCTTACTCGACATTTTTTATGCCCTAAATGACTAAAATAAAAACTTGAAGTAATTGGTCGTCGTCACCACTTATCCCGTCACCAATTCAACCTCACTAATTCATTCTCGCAGTCGCTAATTCGTCATTTTTTATTATTATTTCAACTTATTTGAGTTACTTTCACTTCATGGTTTGGGTCATGATCACATAAGCAAACCATGAAGTTACTTATGACACTTGTTATTAATTATTATATACTAAAAAAAATTAACACAAACTTACTAAGTTAGTATTGTTTATTATCAATTAAAAATATGCATAAAGTTGTATATATATTATATTTTTAATAAATTAAACGGTTCAATTCAATTGAACTAGAAAATCAATGACTAATGAGCTGAGCAGTTCAATGTATGAACGGTTTTAAGACATAATCTAAGTAAATCATGAGTTATCTAGTTCGTTGTCCGGTTCAGTTTCAATAATTTTGGTGGATAGTGATAAATTGCTTAATACTACAAGCCAAGCCTCTTGACGTATGATAGGGAAGTAAAAAAGAAATCAGACTACACGAATACCCTTGTTTCATCTGGTGGATCAAATCATACCAGAAAACACAACATAGAAATTGATTTGGATTCGAGGAGCTTATGATACAGATGGCTCTAGCTAGCTACCTACCCAAGTAGTAATATGCTACAATTAATGTTAATGTGTTGTTGACGATAAAAGAATATAAAATGAAGAAGAAACAATAGGTCCGCTTTGGCGCCACTAAAATTAGTACCTATAACTATAAATATAAATATAAGGAAATTTTGAATTCGAAATCGAAATGTATAAATATAAGAAAATTTGAACTCAAATTCAAGCTTCGCCAATTTCATTGTTTTAGCCTTTAGAGAGGGCAATCTCTTTTCATTGGGCTCAGATCGGATTGGGCCTTAGGCAGCAAAGTTAACGAGTTGGGTTATCAATAGGTTATAAGGCCCAATACTTAGCTTTGCCGCTTTGCTGCAACAACCAAGATCAAAGCGCTAATAATAACAAATCACTTTTGTTCTCTCTACTAATTGTACGAGAGTGATTAGTCTTGTTCGAGTTCGAATATCGTTGTAATTTTTAGAAATAACACTTTCTCAACAATGATTTATTTTATTTCTTATATCTAAAATTAGAGCCTATTTGGTATTACTAGAAATAATCGATAGAGTCAATTTATTTAGAATTGAATTAAAACAACTCTTTTGTTTGATATTATCTAGTACCTTTTATGTTAGAGTTCAATTCTAAACAATTAATAAAAGAATTGAACTACAAAAATTAACAAAAAATAAAACTCGCTCGTGATATGACATTAGATGATTTCAATGCAAACATCTAAAAGAATTAAAACCTCATTTTAATCATAATGTAAAATTACTTTTGAAAAATAATTAATTAATAGTATAGTGAAACAAAAAAATTATTTTTATATTATTTTTGCCTCTCACCTCGTAAACTAAAATCTCAAAATTTGATTGAAAGAAACATAATTTGCCTTTTCAACAATGGCTCCACCGCAAGATCACAATCTTATTTTTCAACATCACCAGCCAGACAGACAAACAAACAAAGTGGTCATCTAAATCTTCCACTACTAGCCAGCCATAGAAAAGAGCAAAAAAGAAAAGAGAAGATCCACAGTCACACGCGTGTTGAAAGAGAAACACACGTGCCAAGACGACGAGAGAAATCTCGTCTTTCGTGGCGGCAACTCAGCCTTGTTCCCTGACGAAAACGACACCACCGTCCAACACGTGTTCGGGCCCATCTTTGTCAACGTTCTGATTTTGACCATTGGCAGGGTGATAAACAGATCTAACGGTCCATGTTTCGTATTAGACTTGTTGATCAAAGGTTTCACAAAAATAAAAATGGTATGGGACACACCAATATCCGTCGGCACATTTACATATAGGCTGATATTTTAGGGTCTGGTTCGTATATGTTTGAATTTTGAGGATAGGTTGTGTAATTCTATTCTTATGTTAATCAGATATTTCATGCAATTTAGGTAGGAAAGGATCTTTTTGGGTCCACTGTCCTCCATATGGTAGCAATTAACATGACAATATGGAAAATAAAATAAAATATTCCACGTGAAAACTGACATTTTAGGGGTTTATATCATTTTGGGTTTCCTTTCCTCATGGAAATTATTAGAAAGAGTATTTATGTATGGAGAAACTACTCATGCCTTTTTTTTTTTAGATGTAAAATTTCACTTTTCAGATAGATTGGAGAAAGAGAGGGCCTATTGAAATTCTCATAGTCAAAAGATAAAAGACAACCCGGCATTCGATTATATGTGCAATATCATCTACATATCGATCGACAAGACCCATCAAAGATGATATGGATCACTAGCAATTTCCATTCCAAGATTTATTTTTATTTTTATTGAACATCAAAGATGAAATGGATCATCTACATATTCAATGAGCTTGATCAAAACCATGACCTAAACTGTCTACATCCAATCAATAATATTCTCCTTCAAGAAATTAAACAGGATGGGGGGACATAACTTTGTGGTATTTCATCTTTTGACTCTGCAATTAGACATTGAAAATGACGGTTCAATTAGCCGACGAAGCTAAAAGGTTTTAAAAAGATAGTGAAAAAAAATTCTCTCCACAAAATAATCTCTCCCCCTACGTGACAAAAAAAAGCTATACTTTAATCTGTCTGCTACATTTATATATTCACCATACTAATCAATGCGCTATGCTATTTGTCAAAATTGCATCAAGTGCAAATCATTTTCTCAATTTATTTCGCAAGGACCCAATTATTTTTGTGTTACTATCGAGACAAAAAGTAACCATTGTGTGATTCGTTCATTTAAGAGAAGAAGCAACGTGTAAAATATATCAACCAAAATGCATGAACTGATCTCACATTGTAAGAAAACGTTTAATTAATTTGTGCTTCTTTTTTGGCCACCAAACAATCGTACATTTCTCTTGAGTGTTTATGTATTCTATATACTATAATTTTTTATGGGCCCGGTTGCAATGTTGTAACCTACCATCATCATGATTAATTTTAGATCATGATCATATAATTGTATGGTCTATGATGAAATGGTTTTGGATTTGATCAAATATTTGCTTGAAAAAGAATAAAAACAGGCGTCCAAGGGATTACATTACCGCAACACTAATTAATTTGATTATGATTGATTAGTAGACTTAATTAACATTTTTGGAGGGAATATATATATAAAAAAATTTAACTATGTGAGTGGATCTATACGATCAAACGTTAATGTCCTTAAGAATGATTATGCAATTCCTAGGGTCAGTATTCCAGGGCTAATGACATGGATTTTGTCCTCTGTCGACGTCGGCTAAAAAAAAACTAAAAAAGAAAGAAAAAAGCTAATGTAGTTGTTAGCTATATTTGCACGAATGGTAATCCTAAACCCTACCTACTTATTACATAGTGTCATTAGCTAGCCTAATTGATGTCTTTTAACTTTAGTAACTAAATGTTAATGTACTTGCCGCCATCAATACTATTTTTGATAAATAGAGATATCAATACAAATAACGAGATGAACGAGAAATTGATAAAATTCACAAAGTATATTAGTTGACTAAAACAACATGATGTTATAGAAGTCGAAATCTGCTAGGAAAAGAATAAAAATCCAATGAAGAAGTGATCAAGAATGTAGAGAAGTTAAAGCTAGTCAAACAACATAGTTGATCGATGAGTCGGTCGCCGGCAAAACAAGCGATTATTGACTTTTATAAAAAGGTTGCATATCGACAGCCGCAAGCTTTGAAATTGGAACTCTGGTAAGATCAAACTGATTAATCAAAAATCAATTAAGAAAATAGGAATCAAAATGCTCTTAATTTCCGAGTTGTGAGTTGTGACCTCTGACCAGAAGAGAAAAAAAAGGACCACATGACCTCAGGTAAAAGTAGCTGGTAACACTTCTTAAACTGTACTACAAATCTAGTACTTTTCCCCGACCGCTGACTGTATACAACTACACAAGTACTACGGTTCTCCGAAAGTGACGTGGCTTGCCGACAGGCACTGCTCATTGCCTTATTGGTCCGTGTTCGGTTCCACCTCACAGCTCGTGCTTCGCTGGATGTACTCGCTTCCTCCGCCGTGGCCGGCTAGGCCGGCCCCTCTCCAGCTTCCTGGCTCCTACTGTGCTACGTACACCACTGATCAGTCACGTGTCTCCTCACGTGCATTCCGACCCTCCTCTTTTTTCCTATTTTTACTTTTCTTAATATATATATATATAAAACACAAGAACATGTGAACGGCACATTATTAAAGAATCAAATCTTGCGAATCGAACCTTACCTTAAATTTTTGCGTACTGATGTCTGTTCCTACTGATTAAATTGATGGAGTTCCTAGCTAGTTTCATGAAAAAAATTAGCAGATAGTACTATTTAATTAATTATGTTCGTATTGGGTTAATTTTTTTTATTGTAAATTTTATTTTGCAAATTAAAGAGTTAAATTATTAAGGGTAAAATGTTTGCACTAGTAAATTACTCCATTTGCAACACGTTGGGCATATTATTTGTGTTGAATTAATTACTTATATCCGCAATTAATTTGGACTAATTCTATTCTGAAAGTGTTAACTCATCCAACCCATGAAAATTAATTATTACTACATGAAATAAACGAGCCAATTAGTGTTGAACCATTCCTCCATCGCACTAGTTAATCTATTTAATTTTTTTTAACGGGTGAGTGTGAGATTCAAATCTCTAATGGTATTTTTGTAACTTTAAAAATAAACTAATGATTTATATATCCATTAACAATCTATCTACTTTTATCGGATGTCCCATCTAATTTTAATACCGTAATTATACTATAACTTTTTATTAATAATTAGGAATTAGTATGACCGTAAAACACACTTTAATACCATAATGATTGAGGAAATGAAGTTGGAAAATGACACGTTTTTTGGGGTTTCTTATTGGCGCACGAAGAATTTCCTGTTTAGGTAAACAGACGAGTGATGGAAATCATACAAACGTGTAATTTTTCTTTCAACTTTCCATTTTGATAAATTTTTTTAGGACATTATATGTTCCTGAATTTTAACTTACGTGTCACATTATGAATCCCACACATCGTTAATTTATTTATTTTATGAGTTTTCAAATACTACTTGTTTCAACTTTCATAATCATTATCTGTGTTCCACGTTGCACCGTTTCTCTCATGAATCATGATCCCGTCTTATTGTCAATGCGACATTGAGACCTATCTAATTTTAAATTTTTTTGGGGTGAAATTAAAGGCTGGCTTTATATCAAGAAATGCAAGAATGCAACATGGTGATAAAAAGTTGGTGCTCATCGCGAAAGGGGCGATAGCAACCGCAGTCGAAAAGATGGCGACAACCATAAGTAGAAAAAGGAAAGCGGCTTTATATATCCTTTTATAATCATTTCCCAAACATATATCAAGTCAAGTCGAGAGAAAATGAAATAAATGTTAATTTCAGCTTGTCTGTCTCAGGGAGTTTGCATTCATAGTGTGCACACGTGTAATAACTAATAAGTGACTGATCGGGATATGAATATTTTCTACACACTATCAACTTTTTTTTATAGAAAAAATAATAAAATTGTGAATATTTTTAAATGATCGGGCACAATTCAAAAATTCAAAAATGCAATTTCATTAAAAAGAAACAAAAAATGACAAAAGTTAATTAGTGTTACCTGTTCCAAATTGACTCACAACTGACCTCTACGTTTATCTATTTGTTGGAAGTGTCTCATGATAACTTCGTTCGCCAAAGCAGTAGATATGTCCTTTTCAATATAAACGACCAAACTGTCATTCAACCAATCATCATTCATTTGATTTTGAAGTCGACTCTTGACAATTTTCATTCCAAAAAATGCTCGTTCGACACTGGCAGTTGCAACCGGCAAAATCAAAGCTAAAGTATAGAGTTTATAAACCAATGGGTATGACAAGTCTCTTCTACTTTCAACCACCAACCGAGTAACGTCTCCAAGCCCCTTTACATTCACAAGATCAACATATGAACGCATATCAATAATGAAAGTCTCGAATTGATTTGAGAGTAAAATAATGAAAGTCTCATGTCGTCCAACTGTCAAAAGTCACCGTCGGTTTGAAAGAGAGAGAGAAGTGAGGGAAAATAATGGGTTGCTGCGTTAAGTTTTTTTGGGAAAAACATATGTTTTTATATGAGGGGAAGTCATTGTAAGTACTAAATAACCCTAAACATAGACAAGGCACGTACCATGTCTGTTCCTACACTGGTACCGCCCCTGATCAGGCAATCTCATTCAACCTATAATCTCATTTCCGTCCGATTATAAAATTATGTTTATACCTTTTTATCAAACAAGTCGTTATAGTTTTCAAAAATATTTGCTCAACCCTTATTGAAAGCTGCAATTAAATCTATAATTTTTTGACACATACATTTTTACCTTTCTAATTGTCAACAAACTTCAAATGGTAAAAAATTATAAAATTTGAGGAAAGAAGTAACAAATATTTTTGAGCCTACAATAAATAAAAAACATATATTTTTTTTACTTTTTTATATTTCTTCAAGTTTATATTTTTTTTATTTTCATGAAATGGATCATGCCACATTTGTTGCATTTTTCCCAATATTTTTATATAATTTGTTTTTGCAAATTGTTATCATTTTTTAATAGAAAGACTAAAATGAAAACTTTAAACACTAGTTTCTATACCCAACAAATAATGATCTTCTAATAATATAATACTCGGATCATTATTTGGATTAAGGCCGTCAACGACGACGACGTACTAACTTAGTCTTTTAGATGAGGTGATAATTAACAGTACTAGCTAATTGGTTAGTTAGTGAAGTGATATATTGGATAGCTACACATTAATTAGACAGCATTAGCTAATAATATTATTAATTGATTTTGATTAGACATGATGGAATGGAACACCACCAGCCCAACGATTCGTTGGATACTTGGTTCCAACAGAAAAAATACCCCTCTGAAATTTTTAATTCTCATATAACAGTCATTAAAGTTTTATTCTTTTTACTTTAATCCTTCATATTTGCTATATAAATAACATTTTCAGGCTCGGTCACTTGTTGTTATCGAGTTTCCATATTTATAAATTAGAAAGTACTAATTAAGATAGAGAGGAAAAAGAAATGTGTGGTGTGCAGTGTGCGATACTAATTTTGAGTGTTAATTTATTGGTTCTTGGTGATGGGTGTCCTGATATGCGTGGCTAAAAACAGAGCACAAGTTTGTACTCATGAAGGGTAGGGAACAAGACTAATGGTGTATGCGTATGTTCTTGTGAAAAATTAAAAACCTAAGGGGAAGACGTAGATGGTACTCTCGCTAAGTTAGGAATATCTCATCCGATTCCAACTGGATCCGATTAGAATGTTGTGTACGTTAGACATCTAACCAAACATACTATTCACTAGAATAGGGAGGGAGATAGATGAGGGATACGATAGTACTCAATTGATTTCTTGAATGTTGTTTTCCAACAAGAATTGAAGTCTCCAATTAAAGAATCTCAACCAACATGGATTCGAAAGCTGTGTATCAAAACATTTAACCAAACAGATGGAAGCCTATGGGGTGTTGTTAGCCACAATTCAAGATTGATGTCTACTTCTCTTCCATTAAAAAGCCCTTAATTTTCTCCCACTCGTTTTTATATGAATCCTCCAATCAAATCTAGTTTTTTTCTCAACCGATCTCTACATATGAATTTATATAGCTAAAATATACTTTTTGATCTTTCTAAGCATCCTTTCCAGTGTTACTTCTTGTTAAATCTTTTTTCTCAAACAAATAATCCTTAAAACAAATAAAACATGAATTCATGCAGGATGACATTGAAGTTTCTTCTAATAAAAATAAACTACTTAGTGAGTTGTCATTTTTTATTGTGGTCTCTATTACCGACATGTGTTCCTTTCATAGATTACCAAACTGACTGATCATTAGAGTCAAACCATTATTTTTTTACTTATACTAGTCGATCGAAGAACAAGAACTACTTAGTACTTAGTATTTAACTGTTTTCATAGTATTTAACTGTTTTCAACTTACATATAGATCTTCAATAATTACTAATGCAAGCAACCGAGGCACGTGACAAGGAATCCCATTAATTAGTTCTCTTCTGTTGATGATGTGAAATACAAGGTTGACTCTTACTGGAAATTAATAATTAATTAATTAATTAACCACCTTAAAATAACTTATGCGTTTCTAACCAATTACTCTTAATGATTTTATTAACTATAGTCAATCAACACTAATTTTGATTTCCCGATACGTTAGAAGTGATGAAAACGACATTTTTTTTCTAAAAATAAGAAAAAAGGGTCAAAAATAAAAATAAAATCCTCCTACTATATACACACTAATAAAATATGAAATCTAGTTATCTTCTGGAGTAGCAGCTGTTTCGTAATTAATATGAGAATATAAAAAAATAACAACAATAATTAATTTGAGGCTGCCGAGAAACTTCTTCATAAATTCACTAGTCTGTAGTGGGCCGGTGAGTGTGGAGTAGGCCCGTATCCCTTTGTCCACAACTGAAAAAGGAAACAGAAACAGAAACAGTCCACTAATTAGAAATTAAGAAGACTGGTCGGTGAGATTAGTAATAGAAAAATAGAATTCTTGAATTTACGTTTCTGGATTATACTTATTACTATTTTTAAATGAAACTCTTTTTTTCCCTCAGTTTTATCTTTTGTTTATAGTTGTAGTATAAAAATGAAAAAAAAAAGTTTAAATCCGCCATAAATACTACTTCTTGACACTTCATTTTGAAACTATGAATCGAATTATTCTAAACAACCTGAACCAGCTAGACTGTTCATAGTGTCATTAATTTTAAGTTGACAAATCGGAAGAAACAACAGATTACAACTTGAGAAATGTGTAAAACAAGGTGCACGAGTGCTAATTAAGCTGTGATTAACAACTACTAATGGTCAACTTTGTAAGAGTCACGCTAGTGTGATTGCGAAAAGCTTATAGTACTAATTTAGATTCTTTTTTATACATCAACTCCATATTCATATCTTTTTTCAGCCCGATTGATTTAAATTTTACTATGGAAAACACCCATCCCATTAAATTTTTATTCGAGTCTAATTGGATTGAAATATTAGTGGTACCGTAAGATTTTAAAGCACTTGCATCAGGTTGGAACCTGAAATCTAACCAACTATACTGCCTTGTTTTAGTACCAACCTTTTTAATTTAGCAATGCTAGTTGTAGTTAGTAGTTACATTAATTAGAGGTTTTTCAATTAGGCCGTACATTAAAGTTAAATTGCTCGCACAAAAAATAACTTAAATTTATAATCCTAGATTTGAAGGTCTCCTAATTGGCAACCACATAAAAATACTTAGTATATAGTTTTGCATTAGTTAAATATCTCAACAAATGTAGGGAATATAATAATAATTAATAAGCGAAGAAATGGGTCCTTCGTTTTTCTTTGCTCTCACATCTTACAGCTTGCAATGCAATGGGTCGCAAAGGTTTGACTTGCGTTGTGCCGTATGGAAATATTACTAGCTTATCATTCTTTCTTTAAAACATTAGTAAATTCACATTTTCCGAACAAAGTGATATTTCCGAGCAACTAGGCATGCCTCAATTATGTGAATATGTAAGGTGAAAGAAGTAAAAGCTCACGAAACACAACAGATCACGATTAAAAAACGAGGCGTGAATCGTCAAGATTTACAAATTCATATTTTTACATTCTATATGACTTTGAAGGTATTTAAACCTCATTCCAGATTTTATCTTTATTATTAATTCCCCATTCTTTGAGGCGTATGATATTCACTTTGTTTCCATATGGAACAAGGATAAAAAAGTTGTAACTCAACTATATTTATTGCCATCCCTAAAAGAAAAGATGTCATCATTAAAAAGGTTGAATGGAGGACTGGGAATCTTTTAATGGGCAATTCTATTGATAACAGGTATGAAAAAAGTGGTCTATAGTTATTAGGAGTCTTAATTAAATTTAATTAATTAATTAATGGTGGGAAACATGGACAATTATTATGATAGCATTGCATACACAAGTACAACTTATTGCTTTAAGTCTGCGTACGTAGTGATTGATAATACAAAAGTAAATCCTAACGACCCAATTAAAGAACACAATTATTTAGAAGCTTAGAGAAAACTTATAATTATAATCGATCAATATGAAATTAATGAAGGATAACAAAGAACGTAACGTTAAAATTGTAATTTTTAGAAATAACGATATAATCTTTAAAAAATACAGGAGCTGAAATTGAAAAAAATAGAGACAAGGGCACAATGACCCCTAGGAATGGTGGTTGGAAAGCAATTGTCACTGAAATATGCCCATCCAAGAAAATAATAGAAAAAAACAACCTATTGATTGGAAATAATTATACATATTAGATATGATAATGTATATTTTAATTTATTTTAATTTTAATTAAGATCAATTAAATAATAAAAGAATTTACAAATTGCCCAATTGGAAGGAACAAAGGATGGTGTGAGTGAGACAATTGTGATGTGTTATCTCCTCTCTCATTTACACAAACATGGTCACTTCCTCTCTGCATTATCAGACAATTTCCTACCATATTAAATTAGGAAGTAAAGGCTCTAGCATTTGTAGGAATTAGGATCTCTTCCTAAACAGCAGAAAAAAAACGCCTATAAAAACCACCTACATGCCCTACATGCCTACAATTTGCTTCCTATAGTTGCACATAAATCACCATTTACCAAAAACCTATGCATCTTTGCATTAATTAATTACTAATTAATTAATTAATTAGTTAATAAAGGAGATAATGATTGGGTGCAAGTTTTAAAATAATTTTTGGAAATATAAAAGATGTAAAAAATGATTAAGGAAGCACCTAAAAAATTTAACTCAATGTCAAAACTGAGTATAAATAAAATTAAAATGACAGATATTTTTAAACAATATTTGTACTATGAACTCATAGGGGGGGGGGGGGGGGGGAATGCAAAACAAATATCAAAATCCTCCAACTTTGAAAAAGAAAAGAAAATTAAGGGAGTTTTTGGTTACACAAAACACAAAATGTTTAAGTATAATTAAGTATCTAATAATGTTGCCACAAACAAGGTTCAAAAAAAGCACTGTTACTACTACTAATCACACTTTGATGATCTTGCATTATTATTGACAAGTGATCATCACCACTCCTACAATAATCCTCGTACCACCAGGAAGCAGCGGCAGCTCCGTCGCTGTTGTTGAACAGCCACGTGTCGCCGAACAAGAACTCGTCCCGCATCATCAACTCGGCCGATTCCTCGAACCCGCTCGCTTCCAAACTCGGCAACTCAACTATCTCGCTCAGCTCCTCTCCAGCTGGGGTTGTCGCCACGTTCCACATCGATGACGTCACCTCCGCAGTAGACGACGACGACGCTTGCGTCACCGTTGACGAAGATGACGCGTTATTATTCTCAATACTCTTATTATTATTACTGTCATCCTTGTCGTCGATATTGCTGCTTACGTCGTCGCTTTTGCTGCTAATACTGTCGAACTGGTCCATTGCGGCTGCTTTGACAGCGGCGGCTTGGACGTCGCGCGGGGAGTTGGAGGCGGGTTTGGGCAATGACCCGGAGAGTTCGGGGAAGTTGAGGATGGCGGAGCTGCCTTTAATGCTCAACGCCGCCACGTCATGTGCGCGAGCCGCCATTTCCGGGGTGGAGAAAGTGCCTAACCAGATCCGGCTCTTCTTTCTTGGTTCTCGGATCTCGGATACCCATTTCCCCCAAGTCCGCATTCGGACCCCTCTGTACACCGGATGCTTGCTTCCGCTGCCGCTGTTGTTCTCCGGCCTGGCCCTCTTGGGTTTCCCGGTCGGGTTAAAATCAGGGTCGGGTTTGGTGACCGGGTCAGGCGAAGATGGAGAGGAAGGAGAGGACGAGTTGACGCTTAAGGACGACTCAGCCTCCGAGTTAACGCTACTCATGTTGGTGATTGGTGAGTGGAGAGTGATGGAGTGGAGTTTAATTAATGAATTGATTTAATTAGTTGGGTTGGAGAATTTAAGAAGAGGAGAGAGAGAGGTGGAGAGAGAGAAAGGGGGAGATGAGAGAGAGGAGGAGGGGTTTTGGTGTGGTTATATAGAGGGGGAGGAGGGGATGGAGTGTGGGGTTTTAGTGAGGGAGAGGGAGGGAAAAGGAAAGAGAGGAAAAAGGGGGAAATTAAAAAGACGGATGGAAAAGACATGAGCTTATAAGGAAAGCTTAGCAAGGAGGCAGGCGAATTTGACGTTTTACTTTTCTTCTTTTTGTTTTTATCTTGCTATTAGAAGTGGTAGAAATTTAGGTGACTAAATTATCGTAAAATATCACAAGTTATATTTAATTTTTCATATCATTTAGTATTATTTTAGGTGCTTTTAAAAATAATTTAAAATAATTTTTAATACAATTTTATTCAATCATCTTTTAATATGAATTTAATTAAAAATATTAATTAATTAAAATAATTGGAACATTAGGATTAATTACTATAATTAATTATAAATAAACATCAATTATGAAGTATTTTTAGCACAAATTTTAGGTTATTTAATGATTGAATCTACATATTAATTATCAAAATTACGAGAATAGATATGTCTAAAATAACATTTTAATTATTTGATTATTTTTTGCGGCTGACAAGTAAATATGGAAGAAAGTATTTTCATAATATAAATGGTAGTTATTATATTATATGGATCGGATTAGTCACATTTAGATACGTATATTTGATTAAACACAGTATTAATTATACTACAGAGAGCAAAATTGTCATTAATTGTTTGAAAATAATAATGTGTAAAAAGAACAAAATGACTAGAAATGAGGAGCATACATGCAAATATTACTAATTGACACATAAGGTAGGGTAGAGAGATAGGTGTCTAGTACTTGCGTGTGAAAGGAGGAGGGGAGGGAAGGGAAGTTGTGATCTATGACTTGGAATATGCACAGGAGTCGCCGTAGGATGAGATTGAGATAATGAATGAGTATGTACGTGTTAACAATTTGGTGTTACACACTTACACTACTCTCTCACAACTTACAAATTCATTACACACAGCTGGCCGTGGCACACCACTGTACCTCCGGTCGAACCGAGTAATTATATAATAGTACACGCGTTCTATTTTAGACACAATTAATTGAATCATACTCTAGTAATTAGAGTCCGTTTTGATTTTTTCCCCCACAGTTGGGTAATTCAATTAGGCGTGTTAAATACACTAGCATGCATTGTTTTTTTTTCTCCATCTCTTGGTT
The DNA here is from genome assembly GCA_963691705.1 of Viola odorata. Classification (NCBI taxonomy): domain Eukaryota; kingdom Viridiplantae; phylum Streptophyta; class Magnoliopsida; order Malpighiales; family Violaceae; genus Viola; species Viola odorata. The sequence continues at coordinate 5,788,246 of OY829546.1, forward strand.
GGGCTCCACTGTAGTTAATTTCTTCTTTCACTTATGCATTCTTCTTAATTACAGTATAATTTATAAAACACCTTGGGTGGCAATTAATTCGAGCCATTACCCATAATACATTATTTTATTTTGAATCATCAATATATAAATTATATATCATTAATGAGTTTGTATTATACTGATATTTTCTATCAATATAAAAAGTGCAAATTTTATGCTCGATTATTTTTGTTTACATTTTTATCTTTAATAAGTATAATTTAACTTCTAAAAAGTTACATTTGCAATAGGAAAAACTTACGAACTTGTGTTAATTTTACAAGTTAATATATTTGATGTTTTTTTCCTCTTAATTAAATTTCTAAGCACATTGTAAAATCAGCCGACTTCGAGAGTCAACCACATAGTGTCTTTCTTTTTAAATGGTTTTATTGAGTTTCATTTGGCTTACTAATTACTACTCCCCCGAATTTTAATAAATGTATTTTTAATTATAATCACACAGATTAAGGTAATTATTGATTTCGGTTATAAATACACTCCGCTAATTATCTTTCTTTATTGTATTAATTATTTCACTTTAAATTGACCAATAAAAAATTAACGTACTTTAAATTGATTGGGTTAAACTTTGTAATTTATGCAAAATATAAAAATTATAATTAAAAAATACCGACCAACCTCCTACAAATTATAAATATTACAAATATATTTTTGGTCAAAATAGATAACTATAAAAAATGGGATGAGGAGGGAGTAGTAAAGTTTAACTTTAACCAAATATTAACTTGCCTACATTAGTTTTTAGGCCCAAAGGGCTGCTGCATTAGTACCACAATTATTACCCTCCATTGTTGGTGCTTTGCTTTCAATATTTTCATTATCATCTCTCTCAAAACTCAAAAGTACCAAGTATAATTAGAAATAGGGTTTTGATACTAAAATTAAGCCTAAAACCCATGAAAAACTAGGATAGATCGTAGCATTAATAAATGAAAGCTAATTAACATGTACTAGTAGTTGTCAATTATAGGATCCGAATTGATAAAAGCCACCCGATCGATCCAACCTGATTCATGCTACCCTACAAATAATGACAGTAAACCCACTACATATCCTTACGTCGGGCTACAGATCCTAATGACACTCATTATTTTAACCAAGGGAAGGGATACAAAATATGGATAATTCCCTTAATTTTCAGATCTCTCATCTTAAAAGGAAATAAATATTAATATTTAAGAGTAAAAACAAAAGTTGAAGTTTATGAAAAGCTATTGAACATGCTATGAAACAAAACAAATTATTCATCGTCTACCTGTTTCTGTATATATAAATTAAAATTGATGAGCTCATTTCTCACAACTTTTAGAACTCTAACCCACCGAAACTATTTAGTTTTTTTTCTTCATCTGGTAGCGGATCCTTTTTAGTAGTATTAAACAACTACGTTTTTAATACTCGAACTCTAAACATTGATTAAGCTAAAAAAATTCTTTGCCAACTCATCTGCGATCATTGGGTCCAAAAGTATTAGTTTGTGGGGGAAAAAAACATACGTTACAACTTAATTAAAAAATTAAATATTTTTCGTCCTTAATTAATAAAATATGCTTTGGTTTATTCATATGAAAAACTCCAATGAGTCAATCTTTTCTATTGTTATTCGTATTTATGAATCAACCAGTGTAAATAAAATTAGTTATGATCTGATTTGAAATACGATTGGTCAGTTTTACATTTGATAAGTTGTGTATTTAACAATTTATTATCCACAAAAATAAAAATACAGGACTTGTTTGTGGAAAATAAAAGGGACTCTATAATATGCATCACATTTAAAAATTTGAACAACACACCTTTTTGGTTTGCATCACGTCATTGATTTCTTTTGGGCTCAATCGATTAAGCACAGACAAGGTTACTTCGCATATCAATCAACGGCCTCTTTCCTTTTTCTTTCACAAGTAAAAGGAGGTCCCCTTCCATTTGTCACGCCCCGCGCGAACAGAAGTCGAACGAACTAGAGAGAATCGGAAACTTCTAGAGGAGTCTAGTAGGGTGCCGTACAGGTTAATCGTTGGGTAAAATATTCATCTTTTGACACATTGATCTTGACATTTGCATTTGTATTCTATACGACCATTTTCTTTTTTTCTTTTCTATTTTTGACGAATGATAAAAATTATTAGTTTACATGTTTAGAATAAAATCGGGTCCAAAATTGTATTAATTATGAACTTGTACCTTTATTTGGTACGTATTGTCAATTCATAATACTGTGATTAATGCCACAGAAAAAGAAAGAATTAAGGTGTAGCTTAAGAATTATATATTCATCACTAACATAGTAACTTGCATGGTTTGGTCATTTTCTAGGATTTTTAATTTAATTACACTACCTGTCTCACCTTAATTGGGATATATATACTTTGGTATTTATAAAAATATAAATAAAAAATGGATAAGAATATTTACATTACCGTGAATCATATAATATAATTTATAAGAATGGAGTGTAAGGTAGACATATATAATTTCTAAAAACAATACTAATTTCCCAAACCAAACTTGTCTAAACAATAAACATAATAATCACAATTAATAATTTAAGGTACAACGTAACGTAAGGTTGTAGTTCATTCTGGTTGGTTGAAATAATTTTAAATTTTTAGTGAGACTCGATGTATATATTAGTACTTGAGAATAGGATAATATTAATTGTATGTGAAACAGGTGTAAGTTTTAATTTTGCCTATTTTCTTCTGGGTCTAATTTTGCGTCCACGACATGTGTCTGGTTGTATTTCAAAATCAAAATCGTCCATTCGAATGATATATTAAACGATCTTTAGTTTTTATTTATAATAGAGTCTTATGTATTCCTATTTTGAGAATAAGTCTATGTAGTATGTACTTCTTAAAAGTTTGCCATTGTTTTTTTAAAGTAGTATAAAAAAACTTGATAGAAAGTTCTATTTGAATATAAATTATATATTTCAAGTCGGGTAAATTAAGAATGAAGTCAATAGAATTTGAACGAAGTTAATCTTACTTGAAAATAATTTTAGTTAAGAAGACACCCAGAGGAAAAAAAAAACTAAGGATGAGGTCAAAGTTTGAGCTCCACCATTTCACAAGAGTTTTTTCATATAGTATTTCTTTTACGTTTTTTTTATAGGCGGGTGTGAGATTTGAGTATGGGTTTAAGATTTTACCGTAATTTTTGCTAGTGGTCAAGCAACTAATGAGTTACATGGTCATTGAATTTTTACAATTTTTTGGCACATATAATATAAAATAGCCTATAAAATATAATTGATGTACGTCTTAAACTCGAGATTTAGTCTCTCTATTTTCTAAGAAGAACCGCAAACAAACTTCTATATATATTTTATAAAGAAAAATGTTTGGGATACAAACTATTTTATAAACAAAGTTGTATTAACTGATGTGTCAAGATATGATTAAGGTTTATCCCTTCCTAATTACGTTATATTATTACTTTTATTTAAATAAGTAATTAATAAGTAAACGTGAAGATGACAAGTGTATTTTTTGTATAAAAGTATGTAAAAGTGTTTGTATCTCTAGCACTACTCATTCTTAAATCACATCAATTAATTATAGGAAAATGCTTGGGATACAAACTATTTTGTGTGTCAAGATATGATTGGGGTTTATCTCTTCTAATTAGGTTATATTATTATTTTTATTTAAATAAATAACTAATAAGTGAATGTAAAAATAACACGTGTATTTTTTGTATAAAAATTTATAAAAATGTTTGTATCTTTAGCACTACTGTTAATTATATATATCTATTTTATAAATAGTAATTTCAAAATTAAAAAAAATTAAATTTCTTGTTGTTAGACCAAATTTAGAGACTCAACAATTAAGTATATTTTACTTTTTTTTTTAAGTTGGACGACGGTTCATTATTGCGAGCCAATATTTTTGGTGTCATTAAAGAAGTGCAGGCATATTATTATATGGTATTTCTTATTTTTATTAGCATTTTTTGATCATATAGTATGGAGTACATTTTAAGAGAGATACATATGCAAAGTGTTTTATTATTCTGGTCCATATTCACATGCCACCATGTGTTCTCCCATACTCTAAAAGTGTTGTTGAGTTGAGTCCCCTCATGCATTTTTGTTACATAAATAAAATAAAATATTTGTCCGTATTTAATTTTCAATCTTAATCCAAATTATTGTTTTTTCCCCTGTTACCTAGGTTCTTGCTACCACATGCCAAGGCAGCAAGGACCATTTTTGTTGATATATATATCATGGGCTATGATATTTAAGAAGGTTCCTCTACCTGCACGTTTCTTTTCTGTCATTTCTGGGCAGCATCAATTCCATTTGTATGGACTGGTGTGGAATTACTTCCTTCCATTTCTTTAATTTTCACTTCTCGAGGAATTCAATTAGATTGGGGAGTACCACTCCAATCCATTAACACTTTCTACGTAGTTTTTATTTTAAGTTCTGATCGAGTAGTAAAAAATTTGTTTCGCCCATCATCTAGTATTTTGATTTGAATTTGGAGAATGAAAACAAAATGTACGTTGAGAGAGTCATTTTGTTTAAAATTATGACCATATTCGAACGAGATTATTCTCCTAGAAAGATAGAGAGAATATCCGAAAAGATCGAACATATTTTTTATTATCATTTCCCTTTTTTGTGTATATGGACAGATCTTCATTTTGGAAAGCATTTGTTCATAAGTGCAGTCTGTCTCTGTTAACCTGCATTGGTGTGTTTTTGGTCCTAATGCATTTGATGCAAGACATTTGTGTGGTTAGCACTTAGCTCCTTTCAAGGCAGATTTTTTTATTTTTTTATTTTTTATATTATTATTTAACATCTCTTTCGAAGGCAGCATAGTTAATGGGCTGGGGTCATTTGGGCCTACTAAGGACTTAATGGGCTTTAACAACAGTTGTGGGCCCATAAGTACCCATAAATGCAATGATGGTTGATAGTTACCTGTTCTCTCTGTAGTACTGTACTCTCTTGCCTCAACCACACAACAAGAAGCTATTGAGTGACTCCTTCTGTACGATGAAATACCAGGCTGTAATAATTTAATTTCTTTTGTTTTCTACTGAAATTCTGCAATTTTCCTGGAAAAAGAAAGAAAGAGGGGTACTTGTTTTTAGCAGGCAGAGACAAATCCAAAGATGGTTTCATTGCAAAGTGGACACATTGCCATTTTTCAAACTTTTTGTTAGAAAACTTTGGCTAGGACAGGGACCATGTTATTGCTGAAGAAATAAAAGCTCACCGATCTCTCAACACGAAAACGGAATGATAATTTCTGTTCTGAGCGTACACCCTCACAGTCTTCCAAGAAACGCCATTCGATTAAAAAGTTCATCCCTTACAAAACTTTCGTTCACATAAAACTATGATGTCCTAGTTTCTTTCGATCATGGGAAGTTATGGAAGTTCGCAGCAAGTATGCCATTTTAGGACATGAAAAAAGACAGTTGAAGGTTTTCTAATGCAGACATATATGCTAAATAAGAGCAGTACAGATACACATTACATCTGCGGTTTCGTGTGAAAAAACTGAAAATCTTTGACTAATTAGCTACTAAGATTCACTTTTGTCATTGGGTGTTTAGAAACAACATCTATGGTGATTATCATCTGTTTCTTGCTTACTGTCCCCAAGCTCCACAATCATGGTGAAAAGAGCCTCGCACATTTCGCAAGAATCAGGTTCGATAGGGTCCTTCTTGCGTGTAGAGTAAACCATCCAGGCATGGTCAAACTTCCTGTCTAGCCTGACAGCAACTGAACCAGGAACTTCAGCATCACGACGTGTCACTAACCCGTCACTTTTCTCACCATATCTAAGCTGCAAGTGAAGCGCACAGATAGCCATCGCAGCAGATATCGGGATTGCTACAGGCACTTGACGTCCTGCTTGAACAACGTCGTCATATTCCCTGTTTCCAAATTGTGGAATAGGAAGCCACGGAAGTTCTGCTTGAGCTATGTGGGTCAGTGTAGCGAGTACCCCTGGCGCCACGCTTGCTTCAGAATGGAAGGATATGAGAGGAATTCGCTCTGGAATCTTGTTGTGCTTGAGGATAAATTCCTTCCTCTTATCATATGTGAGATCCTCCAAAGCGCGTATGTCACCCTAGAATACAACTATCATCATTCATGGATCAATGAGAAAAGGAGAGGTTTGCCACATAAACACTCTAGCAGAGGATAGGGAAGCAGAATTCAACAAAAACCAGAAAGGAAGAATTATCGATAAAAGTATAGATATGAATTTTGGGGCAATAAGTCTTTACATAGAGAAAAGGACTACCTTAATTAGCTTGCAGATCAAAAGTTCCATAATCCTCCGAGTTTCCTTGTCAGCAATTTGACCTTCACGAAGAATGTCCGAGGCTATGGGAGTGCCACCATAAGGGCTTTGCACCAATGCCAGTCCCGCTACTTTGTCTTTCAATTCACACCCGTAGATCGATAATGCAGCAGCAGCATCAACCCCACCCTTGCTATGCCCAAGTAGCATCACTTGCTTTCCCGAACCCCAGTAAAGCTCCTCGATGTATTGCTTCAGCTCCCATGCATTATGCTCCACCGACGCCTTCATACAGGAAGATACACAACAACTAGAAGTGATAGATGATAATTTGAACGGTACAGAAAAGATTTCATTGATAAAGAACGAACAAGCTTCTTCAGTAATCATTTTGGGCGAACTCGAAGCAGTCAATCAATTACCTCACTGTGGATTTTTGCAATGTGGCAAGCTAGACCCATTTTAGAGAAGAATTTTTTGGTTCCCACAAAGTATAAGGGACCATGATTACTGAAAAGGCCTGAAAAAAGGTGAACACCGACAAAGTTATATTCAACGCTGATTGGCGACCAAACAGAACAAAATCCACACTTTGACCAAGATGGTGAATGAACCTTCTCATACCTGGAATCAATAGATAAACAAATGAATTAGGAAGCATGTGTTCTCCATCCCTGCATAACAAATCAAAATTAAGTGATAAGATTTAAGTTATATGAACCAGTAAATAGCAGTAAAAGATTGAAGTTTGCAAGTCGAGATGATGATAACTAGTATAAAGTTAGAAAGGTTAATCTGATCAGTAGCCACCTGAACCACAAATTTTATTGGCTAGTGGATAACAAAGGCAACAAGAACTACCTCTGTAGAAGTTTTTTCTAACCTCACAAATGAAATGAAAAGCAGTTATGAATTTTACAGTTTTCCAACTCGGTATCCGCTATCAAACACTAATAATGCCATATTTTTTCAATCCACAAACTATTTGAAAGGTTGGCCGATTCTTCTGACCACAATTATATTACTCAATACCTTATTTTACGAAGCAGCTCTAAGAATCTATCTGTACCATCCTCAACAGGAGCCATTCCAGGTGTGCTTTGCAACCATCCAATATCATCAGAAGAACCGTGCAAAGTTTTATGTACTCGAGAAGCAATGCTGCAAAGGTCAAATCAGCACAAATGTGATAATTAGAGCAGATGGGAGATATCTAAATTTGATGTGAACGGATTACGTAATTTCTACAAAGAAACCCTCAAAAGACTACTTCCACAGCAAAGGAACCCGTCGATTCATGAAGTTACAGTCAATTCATTTACCTATGAACTTGAACATGGACACTTGCGATGTAATAGCATAATTGTCTCCACAAGCCAAATGCCAAACTCCAAGCAATTCGAAAACAAGTTACTGGAAACATCAACCTACATGTGCTCAAAGAAAATACGTGACCTATGTGAGCTAACATGAATAATAACAAGAAAAAATGCATAACAGAAAGATGAAGAGGAGCAGATTTTTAACAAACAGGAAAAATGCATGACAAAAGGGTATTGAAGATATCCAAGTACTCAGCAGCAAAAATCGGCAGATTTATAGTAACAAATTTTGTGTCATATTACGCTCTGCATTACAGAAATCATATGGGCTAAGAGCACAGTTCAAGTTCACAAACTTCCTAAGAACAACAGTGAAAAGGAGCAGATTTTTTAACAAGAAAAGCAATAAAAATAAGCAGAACACAATGAAAAAACAAACAAGTCGCTAAATCCACTCAATGGACATAAGAAATCAAATTTGGTAAAGGTTAAATGTATGAGGTCATCACAGGAATTCAGAGTGATACTAGACTAAAGCCATAACAATGAATTATAGCTGCATTGATCAATTCTTTTACAGCAAAGAATCATGAAGAAATTAATGAAAAAGATCAATACCCCTTAGTAATCAAGGAGATGCCTCGACAATTGCAACGACTTTGTATTACTTCATATGTATTTACAAGTAATGTTTCGTAGATGTCCAATGCTTTTCTTCTCTGGATTCCAGGGCTAGACTCATCGAAAGAATATGTAGAAGAAGATGAGCCACTTCCCTCATTAGATTTATGTAAGTGTCTTGAAGATTTTGAATGGGGTTCAGAGGACAGGGCAGCAAAGTTTTCTCCATATTCATTGAGTTCTTCATATACAAGATCCTCTATAAGAAACAAATGCATCACATGTTACCATTGTATTCCTAAACTACCAGTTGAAAGTGAACTGTCGTGAGCAGAAAAGCGAGGAACTCACCAATGAAATGGAGTAGCTGACAACTTACATAAGTAGTCAATGCCAACAGATGGATGAAAATACTGTCCAATGATGTCCAGAATCCAAATGAATTGACAACGATCGTTGTACTCAAAGCATCCCAATAGGCCTGGTAAGAGGGCCAACATTAGACCTGGCAAAATGAGTTTTTTCATATAAAACCAGACTAACTACAGCCTAGATGTCAGCAATGGGAAACTGAAAACACAGGTCCTCATCTATGGTAAAGTTCCATTACCACACTACCAGCCATGAGTATCTGAACTAAAAGTTATAGTTGATCTCAAGTCTCAACACATGTGGTATGTGGTAATCTCATGTCTTTCTAAAGCATAACAACTGCTTGATGCATGCGTAGTGTGGTGTGGATACAAACACTAGACAGAAAGATACAAGAGGTTAAGGCATTAAGCATAAAAAAAATGCATCAAACAAGATTTTATCCAAGAATAGAAACAAGCATGGATGCTGCTTTAGTACTCACAGTTAAAGCGAAATCAGGTATTTCTTCACCAATACAAAAATCTCCCATTGGCTACTCCTACCCTGGATATAACAAAAACATGGAAATCAGGTAGAGAACAAGAAACAGCTTAAGACCAACGGTAAGCACCCTAAAGATAAGTGAACAGTCAAGCAATAGCAGGTATGGGAAAGGAAACCCAATATCCAGGGGTAAAAGTATTCATTATCTGATGCATAAGAACTTTAAGCCAAGCAATTTAAAATGCTTTTTCAGATGAGAATGTAAGAGTCTGATCTGCAGCAATCTCATCTTCAACAAAGACATATCTAGCAACCTTTCTGGGACCATACAGTAAATATGATAAATTTTCACACCCAGCACATCATTCAATAATTAGAGGCACTCAGATTCAAGCGCGCTGTAATGCCCTTCAAATTCAAACTTTAAAATCAGAACCGCACATAACTCAAGATTCTGAAATTAAAGGCAACATTGAAATGTGGAAAACTCTGCTCCGGTAAAATGAAAAATTAGCAGAACTAATCCATCATTAGCAATAATTAAACCATATACAAAAGAAAAGCACAAATGAAATTGGTGATACAATATGTAAGTCTAAAGAAAACAAAATCTATGGATGAATTAACCAGAGATTCAAAAGAGAAACTGGTGTACAGACAAAATAGGCAGAGAGTGACGTACAACAATGAAGCAGCAAAATGGAGGCCCAACAATCAAGGAGAGAACAAATTCTGCAAACCCAGATGGCACCTTAGAAGTTAGAATCTTAGAACCTTAGAACCATCTGACTATATAGAAAGAAAAAGAAGTATTATGGGAATGCACCCATTCCCCAAAAGAGGTTTGAACTTAAAACAAAGAGTAAAAAATGAGACAAAAGAGAAGGAAGAAATAATTAAAAAATGCAAAAGCAAAAGAAAAATAATAAACTAATATGTTGGGAAATGGTAGCAGACCGACTGTGAGAGCAAAGTTAGGGACTTGGGCAATGGAGCAATGGAGCAATAGATGAGCATTATCCAAAATCTGCCGTGGCCCACCACCTAAAGCTGTCAACTTTAACAAAGATATGCCATAGAAATTATAGAATAGACCCAAACAACAATCTGGGATGCAAAAAAATCTCAGATTTGAAGCAGTGAAATTGGGTGGTGAGAGCGCAGACAAGTTGTGGGGGGCTTTTACAGGTGTAATGATTGTGTTGAATGTTTAAGCACTAAGCAAGAATTTCCTTTGAATAGTATACATGACTACTGGTTTTTGTGGATAATCTGAGGAGGACTTGTCTGTTCTGTTTCCGAGAGAAAGAGACACGTGGCGATCTTGGTCCAATCTCTTAGGTGGGCGTGTACAAAAGCGACTGAATCCTTGTGAAGAAAACGACAATCAATTCCCACGCTGTAGTGTCTTTTACGTTTTGCTACAAGAAGCATAAATGAGAAATGAAATCTGATCCTATGACAACTTTATTTTGTTTCCCAATTGACTGATTCTTCACCTTTCACTGACTAGAATTCGCGTTGATAGTTCAAAACATTTAAGCTTTAAGTAAGGAATATTTCCTAAACTTTATATTTAATCGCTGATGAGTTACTGTAATTAAAATAATTTTTCGCCGAAAAGGAGGCAGTCTCCGGTCTTAAATGGGTAGGGAGAACATTCCAAGATAACGGGAAAAAATAATAAAGAAACTAAGTAACTTGCCTCAGGCCAATGCCAAAGTCACAGCTTGTAGAGAAAAGAAACAAGTCGTGCAAGTTTAGGCAAGTCTGCTTCCATACCAAGATATGTTAGCGTTTATAATTCAACAAAGAGAGAAGATGGTGCAACAACTTTATATAAACACTTGATGATTGTTACAAAGATGGTACAACAAAATTCACACGACTGCCGGAATAGGGAAAGATGACACCCGGAGAAACCGAAAAATTACACAACAGTCTTTACATGGTCAAACTCACGCTTTCTACAGCTTGACAGGAAAATAAGGGGTTATGATGATATCTTGACAAACAGCTAACTAGCTCTATGCTATGAGCTCCATTTCTGGGTCAGCAGCTTAACTTACCTTATTAGCTTGCTCATTATCTAGGTTTTATCTGATAAACTCTGTTATGCCAAATTGAATGAAGAGTCATGTGAAAGAGATCATACTTCACTGGGTTTCCATGCCAGAGAAAATGCCGTTGAATCTTCTTGACCCCCAATTGCAGATCGAGATACTTCTGTTTTGGAATTGAAAGTAATACTTCTCTGAGGTTGGGGATGTCTTTCTCGGCGAGAATTACTGAGAATGCACTCCAATCAAGGATCTCAAAAAACGGTGGAATGAAGTTATCTGATATAATTACAGGGACGCACTCATAAAAGATGGATTCCACCACACGAGGGCTGTTGACCTCGTAACCTCTAGGGCAGATACAGTACTTGCTGCGCTTCATGTGGTGGATGTAATTCATTTTGCTAGCAACCCCAGGAGGCATTGGACCAAAGATCTTCATATCGTCGTATTTGTCTTTCCAATGATCTAACAAGATCGGACGCAGATAGCCATGCATACTACCAGCGTAAAATGCAAGAATGTTCCTACGAGAAGGTGGCTGTCCTCCAAGATCTCTGAGAGGATTTCTGGCTGATCGGACATATGTTTCAGGAAGAGAAACATCTCTCCCAATTTTGAACCCTGCAGTCACATCCGCATTGCAGAGGGCTTTGATGCAATTTTCCATATGGTGCCTTGTTTCATAAGGAGCCTGCAATAATTTCATGCCATCATAGCATGCACACAGTCAGCGACAGATAGAAAAACTTCCATAAATCTGTATGCAAGGCAGTCTTACAGAACAAAATGTGTTTATTCCTACATCTACATGCAAGACCCAGCAAGATGACACGAGCAAGTTGGAGCCAAGAAATGAATTCAAAAGTTCGCCTAAAATAAGTTAGCCAAGGAATGCATTACAAGAAATGACTGAATAGACAACCAATTATGAAGAATCCATGATAATCACAGCCTATATTCAATAGTAAACCCCTAAAAATAACTTAACCTAGTAATGCATTACAAAAGTATTCAAAGTAAAGCAAGAGAATGAATGACTGAATGGAGAACCTACCCAGTCATGGCAGGCAACAAGAAAATGATCTGCCCCATCAGTTCTGTTCCAGAAAGGATATTTAGATGCAATTTTTTCTGAGTATTCCTTCAAGAATTGGCGGAGATTTGTCCTATCATGAGAGTTACGGACATAGACGTGGTACTCTAGCATCCGTGAACTGAATGGCATATAAAACAAGTGAGCCTTTTTGGGGTCCTTCACAAGAAAACGCTTACTTCGTTGCATCAGTTTCATGAACCATCCCTCTGAGGCATAAAGTCCTTTCAATATTGGTACATGAAAGACGGGCTTCTTTCCGTCCTTATACATGTAGACTTTTAGGGTGCGTTCCATAAGTTCATAACTCCTGAAATGCAAAAAAGTGGATGCTTGAGATTACAGGCTGTAGATGGGTGTATCACCATTTGAACTTCATTATCAGACAGATAGGCACCAAACAGAAACAGAAAGTATCATGAGAACTTCAGTCCAAGGTCTACAACATCAGACAATCAACACATGGGCTTTTTAGATGAAGCAATCAACTATACTTTGCTGTAACAAGTTTTTCACATAGCACACTTGTTCAGGTCTTAAAACAAAGAGTCTCTAACTAACACAGTGCGCAGATTCCTTCATCCTCGTTGTTGGGGAGCTCTTGGAGAAAAAACCATGTCTGATAGCTATATACAAGATAGCAAATACCAAGCTATGGCTTTTTGGAGAAGGAATAAGACAGCAATATCTTACACGGTCAGTACTGTGAAACTCATGCAAAATCATTTTAGTTTTGGTTATTAAAGATTGACGGAAAACCATAGCAGCAACTGCTTCCGCTCAAAGCATTTATTTTGCAATACCTTGCTAAGTGAATTATGTATTCAGGTATCTCCAATTCCAGAGTTGCTTCAGAATATTGGGACATTATACTGGCAAAGATATTGGACTAGCAAGAGTAAAGACCAAAGTGCAGTTGATTCAATTTGCCTTTAAAGTTAAAACTTATACACACAGTTTTCCATATACATGTTGCTTGTGGTACCCTCAACGACCCAAATTGATTCTACACAGTAATCCTTAGCTACAATTGGTACTTCTGATTTTATCACATTTTATTTAATGTTTTTCCAAATTTCTACTTCAGGTTTTGTTCTGCACTAGAGCTAAGGGAAATAAACAAGGGTGCAACCACAGTTTGTCTCAAGCAAACCACAGCAGCAAAGTAGCTATTGACACCATGGGCAAGCAGTTGACAGTAAACCATCACTTAAATTATACATACCTCTTAAACTTGGAAACATTTCGGAAGAGAGGAGCATAAAGATCTTGATCATTCACCACAACTGGGGCATTTTCAATCTGTGTCTTGGCAGCCAAAATCTCTTGGTCACGTACAGAGGCCCATCTTGGTCTCTACAAGCATATAAGAAAACATGGTTTGACTTATCTTGCTTTAAATATATCCCTCAAAGAATTTTTTTGCCATTTACACAAGTTATGTACCATTGCGCGAGAAGAGCGGTGGCGTCGCAATAGTATGTTGTTCATCTCGTCTATCGATGTTATTGATTTTGGTGGCATGTCAAATTTCATCTTTTTCTTTCTAGGTTTACTCATCAAAGAAGAATCCATCTTCGAAGTAGCAAGATCACTTTTTGGGATATCAGAACCAACAAAGGAACTCTGAATTGCTTTTGAATAGGTGATGATGGTTGGAGAAGGCACCAGCTCAGGTTCCAGTGGGAGGGGTTTAAGGGCCAACTCTTTATTTTCCACATTTCCAACTTCTTGAATATTTCCTGTCAAAATTCCGCTGTTTGATTTCGCATCCTTCTCAAAATCGAGGTCATGTTTGGTTTGACTCACCAATTTCAAGACGGAATCACTTTCTTGAGTATCAACAACAGTCTCTGTTGCAAAAGTCTCCTTTCCATCTGCTACATCCTCAGCGGAGAAAGTGTCATCTACATTTCGATCCACTTCAAGTTCAATAAAATTGTCCAGGTCTTCTTCCTCCGATGAAACACCACTCTCTTCATTTCTAGCATTTAGTTCTGGTCCACCATCATGACCAATCTTTCCACCGCCACTCAAATCATCCGCATCACTCACCACCCTCCCAATCATGGAATTATTACTCAAACTTGAGGTATCAACAGTAAGAGGATTGCGAACCATCACAGACTTAGCTGAAGATTGTATGAACAGGAGGCTGCTTTCATCATACATGGTCTCACTGCTATTGGGCAGCAAAGACCTAAGAGCAGTTCCATACGGAAGCAATAGGGATTGAAACATTATGTGAGTTATAGCCACCACCCCCACCACCAGAAGCCATCTTCGATTTATCGTATGACACACTTTAAGAAGACTAGAGTAGAACTCCATACTGGAAAAATCTCACCCACCACCCAGATAACACAAAAATCACTCACTCATACATTGAAGAGAACTTCAACTTCCTTCTTCAACACTGCATTGAATTAAAATTACAACAGTTAACTAAAACTCCCAGACTTTTAACAGCACCACCCAATAAAAAACTAAGAATAATAGACAAACATCCCATTGCAAGATCAAAAGGCAAAAATCCGCACGCAACGAACAAAAAGAGAGAAACTTTAACCCAGTTACATCATAAGCAGAGAGAATGATCAAGAAAAAGAAAAGAAGGAAACAATTTCATATGAGTAGAGATAGTAATCATCTACACTAATCCCAAAAGAAGCAAGAAGTCAAACAGCATCACTTATCATGAACGGAGTAGTATGAGCTCATTATTAAATAAAATAAACATATATGAATACTCAGATGGGAATAAAGGTGTTATATGTACAAAAGGCTTCATCTTTGCTAAGGTGCAGAAAGAAGGAGGTGAGAAATGAAAGAAAACCTAACCTTTGAAGAAACTTGTCGGCGAGCAGTGTTGAGCATTCAAGTTGAGCTTCAAAGTTCAAAGTAAACTCCTCAGTTGCTGCGGTTACGACTTACGACTCTCTGCTCCGCTAGTTGAGCTATAATTATTGCATATTTTGAGGTGGTTTTTTTTTTTTTCTTTTGGGGAACAAAGAAAGAGAATCTTAAACCAACAAAATTTAACATTATTTCTTCTTAAGGATTCTTTTATTGTTCGAACTTAAAGTACGAGCAGAGGTTACTGTAGCAATAATAGTTTTGGGTGTTTTGAGTGTTTTGACTTTTGAGACAGTTCAGTGTCTCCCAGCAGTCCACAGTAAATTGCTGAGATAAACATGATTTTTTTTAATCATATGGAGATAAACAATTGATAACAAATAATATTTGATCTTAACAAAAGAATAAAAGAATAAGAAATTCTGAATTTTGATCCCTGTAAAAGATCTTTACATTCCTGCTCCACCAAGGAAATTCCCATAAAAATTAAACTTAGGCTAGATAACAATAAAAGAACTTGCCCAGGTAATGAGTAATGGCATCAGTGTTTAGTGCTCCTCTTCTATAAATAAAATAAAATAAAAATTGCTGTCAGATGATAATTGCATCCATATTCCATACTTTACCAAAAGTTAGGGTTGGCATTTCTTTATTTAATAAAAACAAATACATTATGTAAGCTACTTTGGCCATGCTTAATGATAAACCAAAATTATTGGCAATCCAGGGACCCAAAAAAAAAAATAATAATACAAGAGTATAGTTCTGTTCAAAATAATAATATAATAATACAACACTTACCAAATATGAACAGAAAAAAAAAGAGCATACTGTGGAGAAAAAAGAAGCTTCATCTGAACTGCAGGTGATACTATGCATGGTGAAAAGAACCAGATGAGCCGCAAGAATTCGCGCTAGTTGTGACCGGTGAGGGATTAAGGTGTAATGTTGTTGCAGTGGTGATGAGATCACAGGCAACGCTGACTAAACAGTACCAGCTCGCAAGAATTTCAGGAGATGAGCCAAGACAGTGAAGTGAAGGCATTCAATTTTCACCATAGATTCCTTCCTGGCATGATCCGCTCGCAAAGGCAAATTTAACATCAAGATTCCACAGAGGAAGTTTGGCAACTACCAGATGTAGTCAGCGACAAAACAGAATTGCCTATCACCACATTTTACTTGTCGGGGTGACCCGGATCATCTCGTGTTGCCCTGTTATCTTCCAGAATTCAGATTTTCCAGAATCATGAACCGGAGAGTTTATACTTTTATAACAGCTTCATTTGGTTTTCATCTGAAAAACTCTGTTGCGCCAAACTGAGTGAAGGATCATATGGAACAGGTCAAACTTAACAGGCTTTTTGTGCCAAAGGAAATGCTGCTGCACCATTCTAACACTTGACTGCATCGAGAGGTACTTTTTTTCTGGGATAGAGAGCAGAATGTTTCTCAAATTTGGGACATCTTTCTCTTGTACAATTACAGAAAATGACTCCCAGTTCAGAACCTCAAAAAAAGGAGGCACGTAATTATCTGATATTATGACAGGCACACACTCGTAGAAAATGGCCTCAACCACTCGAGGTGTGTAAGCTTCATACCCCCTGGGGCATATGCAGTATTTGCTGCTCTTCATGTACTCACGGTAGATTTGTTTGCCATCAACGTCACGAGGCATAGGACCAAAGATTTTCATGTCTGGTTCTTTATTCTCCCAGTACTTCAGCAGGATAGGTCGGAGATTACCATGAATTCCTCCAGCAAAGAAAGCCAGTATAGATCTTTCTGAAGGAGGTTTCCCTCCAACATCTCTTAGGGGGTTCTCTGCGGAGCGTATGTATGTAGCTGGCAGAGTAGTATCCTTGCCTATTTTGAAGCCTTTACCAAAATCGGCATTGCAAAGTACTCTGATGCATTTGCTCATATGGTTCCTTGTGAGTTGGGAGGCCTGAAATTCCATAAGCAATCAAATGAGGTTACACACAGATATATCAAAGGCCGCATTGCCATGGAATTCATTATGGTTTTTTGTTATCACATAAACCATAATGAAGGGACTTTTAAAATCTCATTAGCTCCATATTACCAAAAAATATATATATTAGATAAGCTGGTTTATAGCATGCGGATTAATTTCGACTAATGCTGGCCCATTCAGGCCATGAACAAAAGACATACAATAGCAAACCTCCAAGCAATTGTAAAACTGCCTAATTAAAAGTAGATTATGCATGAAATTCGGAAAGCATACCCAGTCATGACAGCCAACAACAAAATGATCTGCCCCTCCAGTTCTGTTCCAGAAACTATATCTTTGGGCAATTAAATTCACATAGTTCTTCAAATATTCTTCAAGGCTCTTCTTACCCTGAGAACTTTTATCAAATAGTTCAGTCCTTAACATATATGTACTGACCGGTAAGTAGAACAGATGTGCTTTTCTGGGGTCCCTCACTACAAACTTTCTGTTTCCCTCCATGAGTTTCATAAACCATCCTTCTGAGGCATATATTCCTCGCATCTTTGACTGATGGAATATGGGCTTTTCTCCTTCCTTATAGATGTACACTTTGAGAATGCGTTCCATCAACTCATAACTCCTGAAACAGCATATAAATTTCTTCAGCTCGTTTAATGAAGCTAATAACTATTACACGTTAGTTTACGGTTGAACGTAAATTTCATTCTGAAAGTTCCAGTCGCTGTGATGGTAGGCATGCATAGTAATGCACCATCATTATAGAATAGTTACTACATCATCTTGACTAACAATTCACAATGGTGTAATAATTTGACAATATGCAGAAAGATAAAGGCGTTACTGAAATAGAAATACACAGTAACATAGAAATGCACTTCAACATTGCAAACAGTTCACCATAAATGTAGCACATCTACTAGGCGTATTAAACATAAATAAAGGCAACTAGATCTTAAAAAGTCTGCATACATTGAACACAAACCACTTTAAAGGGGTTATACCTTTTAAATGTGGATATGTTTCGAAAAGCAGTAGCAAGGAGTCCAGGGATGTCCCTTATTACATGAGCATTCTCTATCGCCAACTTTGCAGACAGAAGTTCACGGTCACGAGCAGAAGACCTCCGCGGCTTCTATGACCAACAAAAAGAATGAGTTGAAGTAACATCAAACCAACCTGTCATTCACTGTGCTAGCACATTACAGAAGATCAAACTCTTACCAGATGATAAGCAGAAAGCAGATTCTGAAGCAGAACTGAATTCATCTGAGATATCGACGTTGGCTGCTTCTCCAAACTCTTCAAGCTGGAAAGACCAAATGTTGTTGAATTTTCGCTGGAGGTGACGGTCGCAGTATGCATTAACTCAGTATTCTTGGGCTGTGTTTCCAAAGTTTGTGCAACATTCTCCACTGAGGGTACGTTGGTATGGGAGTACAGGTCCAACCTTGTAGAGTTTTTATATAAGGTTTTCACCGTCTCTGATGAAATTCCAGACACTATATCTGGTGCAATGCCATTTTGTTGAAGTCCTCCGAATGCTGAACCAATATTTGCCTCCATCCTGTCGATTTTTTCGACAAGCTCTAGGTGCCCATGCCCATTCCCTCCTGCTTTTGCGTGAGTAGAACTGTCGCTGATATTCGTACTTGTTACATACGCCAATACTATTTTTTTACCCAAATTCAACTTCAACTTGGAATCACCGGTTTCAACATCTTCAAATGCCACATTATAATCTGTATCCCCACCTTCCATGTCATGTTCAACCTCACCTCCTTCTACATTGTTAGGAAAATTATCTTTAGCTGCCACATCAACTCCAATGATTTTGCTTGGCCTAGAATTGTTTTCAACGGTGGCATTACTCAACACCGAAACTACCAAACCATTATCCGCAGGAGAAAACGAAAGCATTCGTCCTTTAAGAAGTTCAGAAGTCCAGGAAACAGTAATGACAATAATTGCCACACTTATGATCATCCTCATTCTCCGCGTCCTAACTTGACATAACCTCCGAAATAGTGCACCCATATCCATAACATCACAAAATACTCCAAGCAACATCAACAATCACTCACCAATCTGAATCTTGGCAACTACAAACCCACTGAAGAGCCTGTCCCATTAATTGGAAAACAGAAAATAAACCCATGAATAAGCAAACACTTCACTTTTCTTGAAATCCAGTTTTTTGCAAGATGATCATTCATACACAAAGGAAATTCAATAAAAATCAGAACCCAGTTGCTACAATATAACCAATGAAAATTCTGCATAACACAATACATCAACTTTTTTTTTTTTTTTTTTCTGGCCAAAACAGCTAACATGATCGAAAAGAACCAATCTTTATAAGAAACTAAAAAAAGGGAATGGAAGGAAAGTACAGTACCTGTCTTGGATCTCCATCTTCCAGCTTAGAACCATTTTCTCAAGCTCCTCGCTCACTGTCGGTCAGTGTTGACCCTTCTTTGATCTTTTCATTGCTAAAACTTAAAAGGAACAAAAAACTGAGGAAAAAAAAAGCGATGTTCAATAGACCTTATTGTTCCGCGATATTACACAAAACCCACTTCACCATCACAATAAAAAACGATGCGTTTCGTTCTCCGTTCCTAGAAAGAAAAGGAAAGGGGAAGGAGAAAAATAAATAAATAAATAATTATCTTTTTGCTCTTACAGTGAACTGATGAGTGATGGCGGCTAAACATTAATGTCTCTCATGGCTCTGAAATTATTTCCAATCCCTATTCCATTTCCTGTCTCCTCTCCTAATCCGAACCCGATTCCGAATCCGAACCCGTTCGAGGTCCGGTTCGCAAGATGGAACAACGCCAACGCCGAGAAATTCAACGAGCGCCGACGCTCCCAGCAAGAAATCGAAGACGACCTCCGCCGTCTCCGCCGGTTCAATTCCATCACCAAAATCACTCATAATTACAACCCTGCCACTCCCACCAAAATCTCCGAAACCCACCCTTTCAAGTCGGTCGGCACACCTTCTTCTCCTTCCCGCTCTTCCATTCCGGGCAGAAAATCCAAGTACTCCAAGCCCGAGTCCCACCCAGCGTTCCGCCCCAGGAGCAGAATTACCAAATTGCCTCCGCCGCCTTCATCACAAGAGCCTCCAGTTGATAGGAATGCCACAATCAATCTAAGCGACGATGGGTTGTCATACATTGTGGACGGCGCGCCGTTCGAGTTCAAGTACAGCTACACGGAGACCCCGAAGGTGAAGCCGCTGAAGTTGCGTGAGGCGCCTTTCTCGCCGTTTGGTCCCACGACGATGCCTCGGCCGTGGACTGGGAGGGCGCCGTCGCAGCCGACCAAGAAGAAGTTGAAGGAGTTTGATTCATTTCAGCTGCCTCCTCCGCATAAGAAAGGGGTTAAGCCGGTTCAGTCTCCAGGCCCATTTCGACCAGGCTCGGGTCCTAGGTATGTGTATAGTAGAGAGGAAATATTAGGGGAGCCATTGACCGAGGAGGAAATTCAAGAAATGGTCAATTCGAGCTTGAGGTCCGACCGCCAATTGAACATGGGTATGTGTGTGTTTTTCAATTAAGGATGGAGTTGAAGAGAGTGTAGCTAGCTCTGGTTTTTGTTCTTGCCAAAGATTTGATTATTGCTGCTTTGTTCTTGCCAAAGATTTGATTATTGCTGCTTTGTTCTTGGTAGGTAGAGATGGCTTGACACATAACATGTTAGATAACATACATGCTCATTGGAAACGACGAAGGGTGTGCAAGATCAAATGCAAAGGAGTGTGCACTGTTGATATGGATAATGTGTACCAGCAATTAGAGGTCTGGCTTTGGTTTCTATTTCAATCGAGCTATGATTGTTCTTTATTACGTGAGTGTTCTTTACGATTTGTGTTTGTTCCAGGAAAAAACAGGAGGGAAGATTATCTACAAAAAGGGAGGGGTGTTATACCTTTTCCGAGGAAGGAATTATAACTATAGAACTCGCCCCCGCTTTCCTCTTATGTTGTGGAAACCTATTACGCCTTTGTATCCAAGATTGGTTGAACGAGTTCCAAAAGGGTTGACACTGGAAGAAGCATCAGAAATGCGCACGAAGGGGCGGATGCTGATTCCAATATGCAAACTAGGTAGCCTCCTTAGCTCTATTATGTCGGTATAGAAGATTGAAGTATAAAACTTTGACAAATACTCCCTCTAAGTGATTTAATAAGATTTGGTGTTTTATATCTATTGCAGGGAAAAATGGTGTATACTCTGATCTACCGAGACAAGTCAGAGAGGCATTTGAAGAGTGTGAATTGGTCCGAATAAATTGTCAAGGAGTAAAAGGAAGTGACTACCGGAAAATTGGTGCTAAACTGAGGGTCTGAAAATCTATATCATTGATTATTTTTCAAAACAATTTGATGAATTAAGATAAATTTTATTAAGCTCCAAAAAATTGGACCATCACTTATTGTTGCTCTTATTTCACAATTTATAAATAGAAGAATCACCTTTATTCTTTGTTCAGAGAAAAATAATCACCTTTATTCTTGCAGGATGTTGTCCCGTGTGTGCTGATCTCCTTTGAACGCGAGCACATACTTATGTGGAGGGGTAGGGATTGGAAGTCCATGTTCACAAAACCGAATGATTGTGAGGAAGCTAAGGGATCCAGTGTCGATATTGCAGCTTTCACTGTACCACAGGTAGCTAACCAAGAAATTGTAATGCCTCCAGTTGAAGCTGTGAAGCATGATTTTGTATCAACTTGTACTACACCACCCGTTGCTTACCAAGATAATGAAATCCCCTCAGTTGAAGATGTGAGTCATAGTACAGTATCAACTTCAATTGCACCATCTATAATAGCTCACCAGGATGATGACATGCCCTCGGTCGAAGATGTTAATACACAAGATGTTGACACATCCATTCCTAGGTCTGAAGGGAAAGGTGAAGATCTATCAACAGTTGAAAGAGCCGAGACCTGTGAATCCATGGATGCTAATTCAATCACAGCCAATATCTATCAAAGTAGGTCAGAATTGGATAATACAGATTGTTCTTCTGGTACTGCATCCGAAGTTATGAACAATACTATGAATGGAAGTGAAGCAATATCGAATGACACAAGCTACAGTAATGAAATGCTGACAGCCACATTAGTAGGATCTGATCCAGTGCTAGGAAGCGTTGTGAGCAAGGAAATGCTTGAAGATTTTTCGGAAATGTCTCGTGATTTCAATGAACCAGCTACGTTGAGTGTGGCTTGTACTGAGGGGGTTTTGC
Source organism: Viola odorata (assembly GCA_963691705.1). Classification (NCBI taxonomy): domain Eukaryota; kingdom Viridiplantae; phylum Streptophyta; class Magnoliopsida; order Malpighiales; family Violaceae; genus Viola; species Viola odorata. The sequence continues at coordinate 5,810,642 of OY829546.1, forward strand.
TATTGCTGAAACAGGCTGTTGAAAATGGGAGTGCAATTGTGTTAGATGATGCGGCTTTGGACGCTGACATTATATATCAAAGGGCAGTTTCCTTTGCCAAGTCTGCCCCTCCCGATCCTGTATATAAGCGTCGGCACAAACCGGAAGTGGTTCAAGAAGATGAGAAGAAGCAAGAAAGTGAGGATTTGGCAGTTGTTGAAGATGTTGCTCAAGTTAACAAAGTCGTTGCTGTTTCAAAGAATAGCAGAAGTAACCTGAAGACTTACAAGGTTCGTGGAGCAAAGGAACTGAATGAATTGTATGTAGATCCACCCCCTAAGGGAACTCTTGGAATCGATGAGCTAGCTAAATTATTAGCATGATACTTTAATTTCAGAATCATATATTTTATTAATCTTTTATAAAATGTGTTGATTAAATAACTTAAATTTTGTTTTAAATTGTTTGCTACTTTTTTTCAAAACCTTTTCTGATTTTTCTCATAAAAACTTTTTTTCACGCTACCACTAATTGCTGTCCTAATATTAATAGAAAACGTTGTTATGTTGGATTTTTTACATGACATGAACCTTAACGAACCAAAAAAACATAACATTGAGGATTTTATTGAACTTAAGAATACGTTAGGATCTAATCGAACTTTTTGTAAAATATTGGAGACCTTGGAGTGTATTTTCCCCTTTCCGATTTGAAGGAAAAATCTAACTAAGCAGCAGAGCTTGAACTTCCATCTCCAACAATTTTCTTCCAGAACCAGTGTTTCTGCCAGAGAAGGTAAATTTCCTCTATTGGGACTTGTTTGGTTTCCGGCAGGAAGAAGTAGACGAAGAGACTCATGAGGAGCACCAAACAGCCAAACAGCAAGAAAATTCCATATCTAAGATGGCAAAGTGATAGCAGAAAAATCTGGGCGATGAGAGCTGTGAAGATCATGTTGACACAGACCACCACACTCTGAGCAGCAGACCGGATCTCCAACGGGAAAAGCTCGCTCGGTACGAGCCACCCAAGAGGCCCCCATGATCTTCCATAAGCCAGCACAAACAGACAAATGGCAAACACAAGAAAGATGCCAATCCCCTTTGAGATTTCTTCACCATTACCAAACTTCAAGGCCAAAGTTATGGCCACAGCTACCTGCAAATTCCAACAAACCACATCAGTAGGTTGAATTTCAAGAATAAACACAGAAGTCGTCGGGAAAATTCCTATTAGTTTGAGCGATCCATCTGGTGTTTTCACCATGAACTGCACGGAAAATAGTAGAAAATCCTGAAAAATGCAACTCACCATGACTAGAACCATTTCAACTCCAGCTTCTAAAAAGAGAGCTCTTCTGCCAAATTTGTCGACCACACCCATCGAGATTAGGGCACCAACGACAAGTGCTCCATTGGTGATCACAGAAGAAATAAGCGATACATCATTGCTGAAACCTACAGTCTGAAAAATGACAGGGGCATAGAACAGAATGGAGTTCATCCCAGTCAGCTGTTGGCAAGCAGGGATGACCAATGCACCTATCACGAACTGAGGGCGATATTTCCTTGACAGAAGATTCCCAAAGGGGTTCTTGACCGCCTTCGCTTCATTACTCGCGTAGACAAGATCTTCATACTCAGCTTCGATTCGGTTTGTGCCTCTAACTTTCTCCAACACTTTTCTTGCTTCTTCTAATCTCCCTTGTTCAACAAGACTGTTAGGTGTCTCGGGTAGGAAAATGCCTCCAACAAACATTACAATAGCAGGAACTACAGCCAATCCGAGCGACAATCTCCATCCCCATGGATGAAGTTGTTCTGTCCCAAAATTTATGAAGTTTGCTACTAAAATCCCTACGCAGGTTGTCAGCTGAAACAGCTGGTTAACCGCCCCTCGGATTTTCGCTGGTGACATTTCTGAAAGATACAACGGAACAGCCTGCATCATTCGAAAAAGATCACAAACAGAAAAATGTGGTTAAAGTTTTGATTGGTTTGATGATTGTTTTTTATCGAATGTAAGCTTACTTGGTTGCCAAATCCGATGCCTATACCAAGAAAGCATCTTCCTATGATGAGCATTGCAATGTTCTTGGCGAAAGCGTTGAATAACGCTCCAATAAAGAAGCTGACTGATCCTACAAGGATGCTACCTTTCCGGCCTTTCTTTCTGCTAATGTAGGATGCTCCGAATGTAGAGAGAAGGGCCGCAAAGTACAGTGAAGAAGTGAAGAGAGTTAGGATCTGATCATCGTACTTACAGTAATCTGTCTCGTTCAGTTTCTTGTATTTTCTTGCATGCACAGCTGGGAAAAATTCTATCAAGAAATCATCCATGGAAGTGACTCCTCCTGCAGGAAAACCAGCACAGGAATTAATTCTGCAGATAGTAGCAGAAAGATTTCAACTACAAACTAGCCTAAAGATTAGATTGTTCTAACTTCGCGGCCAAGAACTTACCCGAAAAGACCAAGAAAACTCACCTGAAACACCAAGATCATACCCGAAAAGCGACCCGCCCATTGCACCAACAATGACAGCAAAAATGAAGTGACCAGTGATCTTATACTCATAAAGATGATCCCTTTTCAGGTTTCCATCACCAGTAAGTGTTCCTCCTGCCATTTTTTTCTAATTACAATTATCTCCTTGACCTTTGATCAATGAGGTACAACACTAAGATGTTACAAGATCAAAACTCTCATTCCATATTTTTTCAAAACCCAAAAAAACTTGAATATATATTTCTACAATGAAAAGAATCTCTTAGGATGTCTGCAGCGTTGAGCTCCACCACAACTCACAACCATGTCCCTGGTCTTTCTGCTACATGTAATAAAGATTTCTTGACCACTGGAAATGCTAAAAATAGGAAATTTTCTTTAGGACACCGGATCGCCATTTGTAGATGGTTTAATGATCTGCTTACTTGGATCTGATAAGACACAACTCTGTTTTTTCTATAATTAGTTGTAATAAACTTATCCTATAAAAAACTTGTCAAAAATAAAAGAACAGAAAAAGAAAAGGAAAACAAAATCTTTGAATACTCATCAGCTCATTAATAACTTAATTATTTTCTTCTATCCAAGAACATTCGAGTCACACCTTTTAACAAGAATTAGAGATTTATTTATTTATTTATATTTATATGGGATTTAGAGGTTTTTTTTCTCTTCTAACATTATAAATTAGTAGAATTTAATTAATTTTTACTAATTGTTAATTAAGATGGGAAAACAATGAAATAAGCATGGCTGTAGAGGCTTTAACACGAATCCACCATGAAACACCTGCTAAACCCTAATCATAGTACTTTTATTTGATTATTATTATTTGGGTAAGCATATAATTTTTTGTATTAATAACTTTAAAACCAATTTTAGCGATTTATAAATTACAAAAATAATAACGTATAAAGCATCACAATTTTTGAGTTTCTTACCTCCTCTTTCTTTTTTGTTTTCTCGGGTGTTCTCTAAACTGAAATTAGTCTCGTTCAAGCACTTTCGTGACTTGCTCTATTGGCAAGATTCGTACTCAAAATCTTAGTTAAGAGTGGACAAATTATTGGTTTACTTTCTTAATTTTCTTCTTCCTTTTCTTTTGTTTATTAATTATTAATTTCTATTTTAATTAAGGTCCTATATTAATTTATTTTTGTTACAAGACGTTTAAAATCTAAAAATTCATTCCTTACAGCTCGAACATCTGACTACTTACCAATTGAATTACAGTTTGCAAATTATTAATTTCTAATTGAAAATGCTAATTAGTTGGTTTTTGAAAAAGCTGTATTTATTATTATTATTATTATTTAAAAAGTAGCGTTAAAGACAGTTATTTTAAACAACTGTCTCTCTATCAATACTCTCCATGTAATTAGTGTATAATAAAAAAATTAAAAATTAAAAATAAATAATTATAGAATTCACATATGTGATCAATCACATAGAAAGTATTGATTATCATTATTTATCATTATTTATCATTATTTATCATTTAGAGTGATCACTACTCTTATTTAAAATTAAATAAAAAATAGTTGACTCAATTGATATTATTCGACGGTATTAATTAATTACTATTACTGTACTAACACGTAACTAACCTATCATAAATGAAATTGAACTCTTCTTTTAATACTCCTATAAAAAATCTCTCTGCAATTTGTTACTATATTAGAAATCTGTCATTAAGCTTTTTGTCAAAAAAAAATTTGAAAAGAAGAATCATTAGAGGCTAGACATTACCCCTAATCCTACTCCTCCACATTAATCGCTGAGAAGCCAAAAACCCAAACCCAAAACCCTCTCTTCTTCTTCTTCAACAAAATCACTCACCTTTCGACGATTATGATCTCGGATCACCCGCTTACCGCTACTACCACAGCGGTGAAATTGTTCCGCCTACAAATTGGTATCTCTGCTGCTGTTGCGCAGCCTTCCACAGAGGAGAACTACGTTACCGGTGGGTACTCCTCCTACCCAGATGATTTCAAGCAAGACGCAGCTCTGGCGCTGGCAATTTGTTCCCTAAAGCACACAACTTTGGACGAGAAAACCATTGTTGAATTGGCAAGATTGAAGCAGCAATTCTCAATTCGCAGCAGCGGAGGCGGTGGCGATGGCGGCATTACAAAACCCCCATTATCATCACCTTCTTCACAATCACGCCGCAGGCCAAGGTCATCAAGGATTCGAGCCGAGAAAGTCCTGAAATTACCCAAAGTCCAGCCATCGCAAACTATCTTGGACCAGGTGAGATCTTACGTTCTTCCAACCCAAATGCCGGCGATTCCTGGGCTGACCGGAGAGATGATCGGTCGACGGAGCAAGCCGTTCGTGAAGCAGCTGACGATGAGTGATTTGAAGGATGATCAGAGCAAATTGAGCCTGAGCAAGGAGGATGTGAAGGAGTGTATCTCGCCAATGCTGAAAAAAACAGAGAACCCAATGTCTGAGTCTGGAGTTGATGTCACAATCTATGATCTTTCTGGGAAATCGTTCAAGATGGCGTACAAGATTTGGGCGGAAGGAAAGACTCCTGTCTTGACAAGTGGGTGGAAGGATTTCTACAAGCACCATGGATTGCAGAAGCTTCAAGATTTTGTGACTGTGTGGAACTTTAGGAGGGCTGATACAGGGAAGCTCTGTTTCTTGTTGACTTGGAGGAGACTGCCTTGCTGTGTTAATGTGCCCATTGGGAGAAAATTCCTTAGGGGTTAGTAGTAATTAATTAGCAGTTGATTTCGGTTAACTGCTGACATGTCTGGTTTGATTGGTGCTCTGTTTCTTTTAGCTATTAAACCTATTAGAATTTCCTCCGAATTTTTATAGTTGCCTTTTTAACTATAGTCAGACAGACTAAAGTAATCAGATTTCTATTATAAATACAATCCATTAATTATCTCTCGTTTTAAGTTGATTGGGTTAAACTTTATAACTTATGAAAAAGATAAAAACTATAATTAAAAAATATCAACTAACCTATTAGAAATTATAAATATGACAATTAATTACAAATAAATTTTTTTTTTGCCAAAATAAACAATAATAAAAATTTAGAGGGAGTAATCATTTTCAGTTTCAAATTTTGAGTATGTAATTTCGCTAAATATTTTGAGAAAAGGCTTTATCGTCAATAGTTAATATAATGACCGAATACCAAATATTCTAAATAAAAAAAATAAGTTAATCATTTTTCTATATAAGGGTGACTAATTAATAATTACACTTCCACCGGACTTCTTTCCCTTATTTGTATTATTAACTTGAATGGCAAGTTTAAGACGTACTATTTGGGTAATTAGTATTATTATTATAATTTTATGTTCGCTCAATAAGAATGTAATTCTTTGATTGTTCGATATTATGGTAAAGTATCAACAACGATTTAGGTTCAAATTCGATGAAGTATTTTTTACTATTTCTTATTATTACTTTAAAAAAAAATGGACTCAATTGGTATTATCCCGCTCCAAATTAATTAATGTTACAGTCTATTATAAATAGAACTGAACTCCTCCTACAAGTTCTCTTTCATTTAAGTTTAGCAGAGAAAATCTCTCTGCAATGTTTGCCATATATTAAGAATCATTTACGCATTAAGCTAAGAGTAGCTATCCCTCCACGCAACTCTCCCATTAAGAAAACCAAAAACCCAAGAACTGTTTTTTTTCCCAACAACTTTAGTCCACCATGGTCATGATCCAAGACAACCACCACAAGCCGCCTACCACCGGGGCGGTGAAATTGTTCGGCCAAGAAATTGGCTCTGTAGTTGCCCAGCCTTCCACGACGGTACAGAACGACGTCGTCCACAGGTACTCTAATGGTTTAAAACAAGATGGAGCTTTAGCTATGGTAATTTGTTGCCTGAAGCACACACCTTTAGACAAGAAAACCAGTATTGAACTTGAAAGAATGAAGCGACTCTCAATCCGTGGCGGAGAAATTACAAAACCCTCAAGATCAAGGACCGGATTATCAATTCCATCCTTAAGAATCGAACCCCAAGAAGTACTCAATTTGCAGGTGGAGGTCTTGGATCAGTTGAGGTCTAATTATGTTCTTCCAATCCAAATGCCGGCGATTCCCGGGCTGACTGAATCAATGATTGGTGATCGAAGCAGACCGTTCGTGAAGCAGCTGACGCTGAGCGATGTTAGAGATAACCAGAGCAGACTGTCGATGAACAAGGCTGACGTGGAGGAGTGTATTTTCCCAATGTTGGATCGAGAAACAGAGGACCCTCTTTCTGGAATTGATGTCGTAACTTACGATCTGTTTGGGAATGGATTCAAGATGATTTTCAAGATTTGGGGGAGCGGAAAGATTCATGTCTTGACCGCCGGGTGGAAAGATTTCTACCGCAAGCATCATTTGGAGAAGCTTCAAGATTTTGTCACTGTTTGGGTGTTTAGAAGAGCTGATACAGGGCAGCTCTGTTTCTTGCTCACTTGGAGGAGAATTCCTGGTGTTGGTGTTCAAATTAAGAGGAAATTGCTTAGGGGTGATTAATCTCGTAGTTTTTTGGGTCTTTTTCGAGAACAAACAGGAAAAGGACTAATTTTGTTAGACTAAGCTAGTTTAATTATAAATATCTACTAGTTGATTTCAGTTATTTGTTGACAGGTTTGGTGATTAGGGTTTAAAGGGTGGTAATAATTAAGTTTAGGGGACAAAACCCTAAGTTAATTAGTTACCTGAAATTGAGAAGTTATTTATGAATATTGATTTGATTTGATTCTTCCTGGCAATTTCTAATTTTTTTTCGTTGCTTATCAAAAAAATAATCTTTTTTGTTTTTATGCATTATTTTTATTGATATTATTGGTATTATCTATACCTAGAATATACTGATTGCTTCTCCTAACGATCTGCTAATCATTTTAGATTTTTACTACACTGTGATGATCCGTACCGGTACGGCAGTACATTGTGATGATCCGTACGGAGTAGCTATTCCATTCGTACGGACGCGGTACCGAAAATCATTTTCAATATTGAAATCTTAATTAATATTTAGTGTAATATTTTTATATGTACGGGAAAATAGCATGATTAGATAATTATCATTTTACTGAGAAAGTTACAAATTAGCAATTTGTATGGTAGGCTTAGTAAAAAACTGTAAAAGACTTTCTAAAATTCAAATTTTAGAAATGAAGCTAATCATAATGGGAGGAGAGTTATCCACAATCAAAGGTTCATTAATATCCGAGTGAGATTTGTCTCCCATTTATATCTTTATACGGGGTAGAAAGAATATATGAGAAGACTGAAAAGAAAAAAAATAGCGTTTAAATCTGAGTTTACTATGAACTTTTTCGTTCTTCAATAGATAAATTATAAAAAGTACCCAAAAAAGGAATTGTCTGAACCAAAAGTAATATTTCACCAACGAGACCACTCAGATCAACTACATATATTGATATATTGATAATAATAGAGTTATGATTTATTATTATCACACTTTAATTAATGATAGACGAAAATTTTAAAATTTTATTTTCATTACTTTGACTTGGTGAATGGAATTTTAAAATTTTAAACATTTTGTGAAGGAATAGGGGTTGGCAATTTTAATTTCGTCTCGTGATCTGTTCTGTTAGTATCGATTCCAACAAAAATGAGTCCAAAATTTTAAACCAATTTTATATATTGTACCGTCCTGTTTCGGTCTCGCGTATTCGTGATCCATTGAGATAATCCATTTTATTCATATTTCACTCAACTCTTTGTTAAAAAATTCTCATATTTTTTATTATTTTCTAAATGTTATCATTATAAATTACTTTGGATTGATGTTATTGATTGACTTGAATTGTGGTTTGAATTGAATTGAACTGTGGTTTGAAAAATGGAATTGTTTCTGCAAGTTTGATAATTTCGAGTAATATTTCGACCCAAAATAAATTTCAAAAAAACACAATCGGGTTCAGTCTTGAACCCATCAAAATTCATGAATCGAGAACGAAACTAATTTTCTAATCTCAATTAGTCTTGTGTTCCGAACCGTAGATCCGTGGTATCATTTTGCCACCCCTGCAAAGGAGTAGGCATTGGGTAGAACCAAAGGTGTCAACGTCAAAAATTAAGAAAGCAAAAAAAAGAAGGCGAAGTTGGACGAGGAAAAACCCAGGGGTAGTTGTATTTTAACCGTGTACCATTAATAAAAAATAAAGTTTTCTCTTAAAATAAAAATAATTTTTTTTAGTTCTCCTAAGCTATTTTTTCCCCAAAAGCTCATGTGATTGATGTGAAATTTAAAACGATAAAAATAGATAATATATTATGTAATCATCAACTTAACGGTAAAAATGAAATTGAAAAAAGAGATCACCAAAGCTCAATTGCACTTCCCATAAGATAGAGAGGATGCGATATTGAGTTTGAATCTTTTTATTTACTAATTTTCTAAATTCTCAAAAAAGGTTTATTTTTTATTAATAATTAGGAGAAGAAAATATCCTCTGTCCTTTAATGTTTGACTCTTACTATTTGTGCACGCATATCGAAGAGGCCGGATGACGTACTATTTGACCTCAAAAATTTTCGAATTTTTTTCCGGACGTACGTTAAAAAAAAAGTACGAAATTTTTTGAGGTCAAATAGTGCGTCATTTAGCTTCCTCGATATGCGTACATGAACAGTAAACGTCAACATTTAAAGGACGGAGTGAGTATTAAAAAACCTCAAGAGTATTTATTTTAACATAAATTTAAACATAGGTAATAAAACACACCAACTCAGTATTATCTTATGATGAAAATGTAAAGTCAAATGTGCAAAGCGACGAAGGAGATCGGCAAAATTCGGCATGAGAATCACATGTACAATCAACAATGCAAGACGAGCTTAAAAAAATTAAACAAAAATCAAAGAAAAGAAGAAAAAGAAAAGTGAGGTGTAGTCGTAGTTTTTGAGCATTTCTCACATTTCTCCCATTTTTATTTTGTATCCACAATTCTCACCCACCCCACCCACCCATTTCTCTCTTTTCCTCCATCCACCAACAACACTCTATAATACTTCTTCGGCTTTTAAGCTCAGGTATTTCTTCTTCTCTTCCGCTTGTGCGTTTACAGAGTTACTTTTTCTGTTTTTCTGATTTGAGTGTGTACGAATTTGTTGAAGATTTGCTTATTTTATACCTGGGTTTTTTTCAGTTTGCTTGGCTTTGAGGTTGATTTGGGTGTTGATATGCCTGCTTAAGTTTAATGAGTACTCGTTATTTCCTTGCTTTTTTGCGCTAGCATTCATGATCTGGTGATGATGAGATCTGGGTTTTCTAGATTACTCGGTGACCATATAAATACAAGGATGATGCATGAGAAATAAATTTCTGGGTCTTTTATGTTTTCATTATTGTTCATCATTGTAGCTTTAGCCTCTGCTAGGACTTTAGTAGTATGTTGATGCCATCTGTTTTTACCGGTTTCATGACTTCTGGGAATTTGTCCCTGAAATTGTGACTCTTCCTGGTCGTTGTTACTCTCAGTCAATAAGTATGTAGTTATGTAATTTGAGCCTTAGATCTAAAGCTGTTTGTCGGATGCCTTTGAAAGTGGATTGTAGGCATGTTGCATTTTCTGAGAGGAAATTCCTGTACATTTCTTTTGATCTCTGGATTTACAGATGTGGTTAAGTGTTTGATTGTTGTTATAAATGACATACTTGTAATTTTCATGCATCTGTTGACTAGTCTGAATGAATAGTTTCTTCCTTAGCTGTTCACAACACCTGGAATGCGTTATCTTTGAGTTTTTACTTTCTCTACAAATCCTCTGTTGATTATCTTGCCCTAAATGTACTTTTAATGATCTAGTGACAACTGTGTAGACAGTCATTCATTGATAAATTGCATTTATTTTGGGTATTAGAGTTTCTTAACTCAAAACCTTTGTTCACTTTTATGTTTCATCTTGTTTATGTTATAACTTTGAAATCATCTTTATATATTCCTTTTGTTTGTTTTATTTTCGTTTCCTTTAGTTCAACTTCAGTGCAAGGCATTTGAGATGATTACCTCATTGCTCATGGATGACATGTGAAAGAGTCATCGCGAGGCGTGGGATTGAAACAGTTTTACTCTCCTCAAGTTTGACATCTTTGGTTTGTTAAAATGGAGGATGACAATGGACTTGAGCTAAGCTTGGGTCTAGGTTTTGGTGGATCATCGGCCAAATCTAAAGGCAAAAATAGTAGCTCGTTAGATACTAGGGCAGAAGACAGTGATAGAAGCAACAAATTGGTAGATGATTTTAGAAACTTTCTTAATGGTAATCCCATTAAGCCGGATTCTGGTTCTGCGTCGCAGAGAAGTGATACAGTGAAACCTTCCGAGAACTTATTCACTGACCTTTCCAAGGCCAATGCTGATGTAGATGCTTCCGTAAACGTAAACAATATGGGGCTTTGGGTTTCAAACAGTAGCAGCAGATCTGCTGAAATTGAAGAAGAGAAAAGGTTGGAGACAGGCAGTAAACGAAAAATGTCATTTCAAGAGATGAATATTCAGAAAAAGCATGCCAGTGATGTTCATCATGCTGATTCGCATGACAAGAAAACATCACACATTTCCATAAATACAGATGATGGCTCAACTGCTGAAAATGAAGATGTAGCAGAGTCTGAAGTAGAAGGTTCAACCTCAAGGTTGGTCTCTCAGTATGAGGATGGCTCCAGACTGTTTGTTGGAGTTGGTGGTCCTTCTGAGGTCCCAAAGGATTCTGATTTGAATGTTGCTAGCATACATGCACAAAAGAAGCCTAATGGTCCATCAGAAAATGAACTTAAGCATGGTAATGTAAATTATGGAGTTCCATTCTCAGTCCAACCAGTGAACATCATGAATGTGCCGTATGGGTTTCCTGCAAAGGACTCTATTGCTTCACCCTCTGTAGGGCAGTCGCTAACGGGAATGAGGAAGCTGATTCCTACTTCGAATGGTGAGCAGCAAAAAGGGACCGAAGCTGTGAACCCTAGTAGCCTGCCAGCAATGTTTGGTTATTCTTCAATCCAGCTTCCAACATTGGATAAAGATAGTTCATGGGGCTCAGTATCTCATCATCAACAGTTCCACCCTTCTTTTGTTGGGAGAGGTCCATCAAACGCAGACAAGCATAGTGATGGTTTGAAGATTTCTGAAGGTTTTTTTTCTTCAACTAATTTCCTTTTATTATGCATGAAGAAGACAGTGCCTTAATTCTTATAGTATTGCGGCAGAAAATAATGTTTTTGCCCCCTTGTCATCTTCTTCAGCACACAGTCTCTTACCTTCTTCTTTTTTGGTACACAGTCTCTTACCTTCTTCTTTTTTGATACACAGTCTCGTACCTTCATTGTGTATAGCCAGTAGGTAGACTTCATAGTTAATGCTTTGTTCAACTGTCCTAGGAAGCCAGATTTCTAGTTGAATTGAACTGTTCAATAAGACATATGCCTCATTTTCTGTCAAAAGTTAAAGATGGCTCTTATATTTTATCATGTCAATATTTCATTGTTGGATATTCCGCTGGTAGATGGACTCTTAACATGAGATTGTGTCTCTTAGTATGCAGTTAGGATCTGAGTCACTGTTTTTTTTCCCTCTTTTATTGTGCTTACTTGTCAAGTGAGTTTCTTTCCTTCAACTCTTTCATTTTCATGTAACAGCTGCCCAAGTAGTTGGCCGGAATTCATCTGAAGCTGTACACTATGATGGGAGAACATCAGAGAGGACTAAAGAGGATGGCAAACAGCAAATCACAGAAGAAGGCTCCTCTTCTCAGACTGAAGGTGGTGATGCAAAGGGTAGCAGTGTGAACGTCAGGGCGAGAGATGTACATGAGAGACCAACAGCAGAAGTTTTGCCTTCTGAGTTCTCAGCCATCAAGCCAGGCATTGGTACAGTTGTGAAATTTGGTGGTTGTGGGTCTTATCCTAATTTACCTTGGGTTTCTACCACGGCTCCTGGTCCAAATGGTAAAACAATATCCGGTGTTACTTACAGATACAGTGCAAACCAAATCAAGATAGTTTGTGCTTGCCATGGTACCCACATGTCACCGGAGGAGTTTGTTAGGCATGCCAGGGAAGAGAATGCTAACCCAGAAACGGGCAGTGCTAGTGGTTTGGCAACATTCCAAAGTACCAATCCTGCTGCTTCTACTCAGAGCTGAAGGTTGTAACATCTTTTCAGCAGACCACTAAATGTTGACATAGTCAAGTAAGCTCCGGTATGACCTTGTAAACCTTTAGTGAAAGTTTCTCATTGCTCAGTTATTATTATTTTATTTACCTGGCTTTGTCAGCTCTCTTTGCTGATGCAATCAAATATTTGTGGTGTATGTAATAACGTTCCATCCATTTTCCATGTTTGATAGTAATGTTGAATCATTATCATCACCTACCATTTTTCTCGTGTGGAAGTAGGGGCGATAAGCCCTTGTCATCATGCCATCATGGTAGTAATGAGGCTTCTACCTTTTTGTTTGTTGCACTTTGTTTCCGTCTTTCCATGGATCTCTGTGATATATAACAGTTTGCCAGGAGGGAGTGTTTGGCGGTGGGCTATTGGCCAAGAACAAAAGGTGGAAGCTGAAAATTGAAAATCCCTTTCCTTTGCAATCTCTCCCATAATTCTCATGAAATCATAACAGACACTCGTTGACTTTAACGTACTTCTCTTTATTTTTTGGGTCTTTTAAAACACGTTTTTATACGTGTTTCATCCTTTTTGTTAGTTTTTGGAACGCATTGCGTGTTTTGTGTGCACAAGATAAAATTAAAATGTTTAGGATGTTGATGTCATCTTATCTTATCTTATCTTCGGTTTTCAAGTTCAGTTTTTTCTTCGAGTAAAACTTGGGTAGATCATGATGTAGGTAGATCATGATCTACTCAAATTTTTTCCCTTCCCCTTGTAGAATATCCTCATAACAGGGGCATTTTTTAACGTCCAGTGTCAGCAGTTTGACACAAATACTATTTAATAAGAGGTCATCAGCCCAATAAGAGGCTGCTTATTTGAACCATTTGTATAAAGAAATTATCTGTTATGAGTATTTTACTCCGTCGGATCAAACTGATGCGAATATTGGTTATTATGATCTTAAAAAAGAGCTTTTTTTGTGTTTTTCACCATGATACGTATGACAAGGACCAAACTTTGGTATTAGTCACATGATGGATTAGTTTGTAATGCTTGTGACTTTGTGTCGTTGACCTTGAGGAGATTTTCCCATAAAATTACATGTGCAATCCTTGAAAGTTTGAAACAACTGCCCGTTTTTTTTGTGTGTGTGTGTGTGTAGAGACATGACTTGCTTGATTTTGCAAAACGTGAACAATGATCCCTCTTTTCTCCTTTTTGGCTTTATTTTACCTTTTTCTACCTTAAGACAAGATTTGCTTAGCTACCATCTATCATATCTTTCTCAATGATCCTTTTTATTTTCATTTTTCATTTTTATATTATATGATCTTGACATATCTCAACATTAATGAGGTCACCACCACAACTGAGTAGTAATTAGATGCATGAATAATATTAGTAATCAGATTGAAATCTCTAGTGTCAACCACCACCAGAATACTATTTGAGCTAATAAAGGAAATTATATTTTATGGTTTTTTTTTCTCCAGAAAATGCATGTGTTCTCAAGGAAGGTATCTCAACCATTAGAAATATTTTTTCCCATCATCTTCTTGACCTTATCCATGTTTTCTTAACTTTGAACATTGAGTTGTTTACTCGCACACTTGTCAACTTGATCATGAGCTTGTAGGTCAGGGATGTTTTATGCAAAATAATTAGGTCCTGGACTCCTAATTTACAATTTCTACGTTTATGCAATTAAATAACATAGAAGGGCAGGCGGCAGGGGAGAGATCCAAATTTATTTATTTTATTGTTTTTGGTTGTATTCAGCTGGGTAAGAAGCATGCCTGGCTGATTGCCTATGCAGTGAGATCACATGTTTACCTGCAGTGCTTAGATTCATTCATCTCCTTCAACTTGACAATTTTATTTTATTTTGTTATGCAACTAATGCTGACTTAATTCTATAATTGTGGTATTATATATATATATTCTCTTTCAGTTAAAAAATTTAATGCACAAAACATGCCTGGGCATGAATGTTAAACACGTAATTACCCATATTCTTACATCTGATAAAAAAAATCTACAATTTCTTGTGCCAGAACTGAGGTTAAGTTTCCACTCAAAGCTAGAATTGAAAATTTGAAAAAAACAGAAAACAGTTGTAAGAGTGGTTGCATGAAACCCTATTTTAATGATAAACTTCTTATTTGATTTTAATAATACTGTATTGCATAAGAAAATGACAACCAACTCAGCACCCAGATTTGTCTACAATTGTAAGCCTGCCTGCCCACCTTGTCATCACTTCTAAATTCAAGGATTAAAAATTTAATATGGTTTTCTGCAGTTAGGACACTATAGAACTGCCAACCAGAAAAACAACAGATACGAGAAACCAGAGATAGATACCCTTTTAATTACTTGCTGCTGACTACTTCTCTGTGCAAATCCTTTTAAGAAACAGGTTTTCTTGGCATTTTTTCTAGGAGAGGATGCTTGCTGAAAAAAATTGAGCAGTTTTGTGCAAGTTTTTAGGGTTGACTTTCCTCATGAAGCAACTTATAATTTTTCTTGTGTTGCTTCTTCTTTTTCATCTCTTTTATGTTGAAGCTCAATCCACTTTAGCAGAGCAGAACGGAACTATACAGGATCCTAGTTCCAATTTCCAACCAAGCCTTGCAGTTGTGATTGGAATTCTATGCATCATGTTCTCACTCACTTTTATTCTGCTCATCTATGCAAAGTTCTGCCACAGGGAATCTGCTCAAACTGCTCTTGAGAATCAAAATGCAGTGATTCGATCCGTGTCGAGGAGATTCTCTGGAATAGACAAAACTGTGATAGAATCACTTCCTTTCTTCAGATTCTCCGCACTTAAGGGATCGAAAGAAGGCCTTGAATGTGTAGTCTGCCTTTCGAAGTTCGAGGACATTGAAATCCTCCGGTTGCTGCCTAAATGCAAACATGCCTTTCATATCAACTGTGTAGACCAATGGCTTGAAAGACATTCAAGCTGCCCTCTTTGTCGATGCAGAGTCAGTGCAGATGATCCTGAAATCTTCACTTACTCGAATAGTATGCGGTACTTGAGGATTCCATCTGAGCTGCAAGATCAGGACGACTCGAACATAGAACTTTTTGTTCAAAGGGAGGAAAACCATCCACTACGAGGGTCTTCAAGATTTAGTGTTGGAAGCAGCTTTCGAAAACTCGGAAAGGCCAACATTAAGGAAGAAGAAACATTAATCCAAGAAGAAATCCGCGGTGAAGATGGTGGTGATGATCAAAAACTTTTCAGCAAGTTCAATCACCAGATCATTTTGTCTGATGTTGTGTTCAAGAACAGATGGAGCTGTGCGAGCTCTTCAGACTTGATGTTCTTGAATTCTGAATTGCTCAGTGACTCGTCGAGCAATAGATTCTCCTCTTTGGAGATGGATAACAACAAGCAATTCACCACCACCACAACAACAACAACAAGGAGTGTAGGAGATGATCAGATTATGAAGATTAGGGAGGAAATGGAGATAAAACGATTGTTTGAAAGCAAAGTTAGTAGTACAATTAACAATACTACTTCTGCATCGAATTCGATTCCTGGTACTTCTACTTCAAGAGTTATGAGTCCAAATGATAGAAGATCGGTATCTGAGATTACAGTTTTTTCAAGATTTAGAAATTTTAGCAGGATCAAGAACACAAGTGGAGAATCTTCTTCAAGTGGAAGCAACATGAGGGAGGAAAGATTGAGGCAGCTTTGGTTGCCAATTGCCAGAAGAACAGCTCAATGGTTTGCTAACAGAGAAAAAAGGTCTCAACAGACAGCTGATCACAGCTCAAGACAGACATTACATGTATAAAAGAAAGAAAAACGATTAATCTGTCTCCAATTTTGTGTCTTTTCTTTATTTCTTTCAATTTTTCATTCACAACACAAAAGTTTTACATGATTGGAGTTCTTGCACTTTCCTTTGATCTGCAGATAAAGTTGGTAACAGATGTGTAGCTTGTAGGTAGTATAATTAGTAGTGGAATTAAAAAATTCAATACACCACATTTCTTTTTTTATGGATTGTATGATAGCTAATCTTTGCTCATGACACAATTATGTGAAGTTTTTGTTTTTGTGATCTTTTTGTCTTGATTTGTTTTTCCATTCTTTGGGTGAGCTTTTCGGCTTTGTCTGGTGCTTTAGCCCCAAAAACATCATGTCCATGACGGTAGTCAATGCTTTGATGTCCATAGCATCAAAGCCCATCTTTTGTCCTAAAGATTCGATTTTTGTATTTTAGGGTTCTAATTATGAGATCGATCTGGATTCTTTTAAGTTGCAGTATTTTATGAATAAATCACTAGATTTTGAGAGTGACATTATACAAAATTTTCATACCATGTGGCAAAACCCGAAAGACTAAACCAGTTAATGACACTTCTTGAAAAAATTAATTATACCTTAAAAATTGTTTAATTTTGTCATCAACTTTACCTAATTTTCTTTTAGCACTTTAACCCTTAATGTTTCAGCCATTATCCAATTTGGAGTCCATGCTCCTAACTCATGTTGTTAATATTCTCCGGGTGTCATTTTATATGCAATCCTGTCATTATCGCTGCCTCTTATTATCCATGTTATTAATTAACTAGGTAGTACTTGACTACTTGTAATAAAATAGCACCATCACGTACGACTATGGTATCGTAAATCAACCGGTAAGAAATCAGAAGTCTCAAATTCAAGCATTGAATATATAATTATGTTAAAATTTATGAGAAAGAGTTTTACAGTCCTTCGGAATTTTGCCCGACACGAAACAGAAATATCAACATCTAATGTAATCAAACGATTGGATGGTTTTTACTTTTAAAAAAACACACACACGCATCAACGTAAGGGCTGAGCTAACTAATAGGAACAAAAATTATCACCGCCAAGGTAAGAGCTGAGCTGCTGCTATCTTGTATTCTTGTCATAACTCGTACGTATGCATTTCTTTTTCTTTTTCTTTCTTTCTTTAAGAGAAATAATAAAATAACAATTCGAGGTGTTTTCCGTTCAATTTAACTAATTTTAATCCATAATTTTATATACACTTTTATTAAGCTGCTTGATTCCTTAGAGTTAACTTATCATCGAACTGCTTAAATTTTAGGTCAATAGCTTAACGATTCAACTAATTTAGTCAAATTTAATTGTTGGTTTATTAGATAAAAAAATACAATTTTTTTACCTAAAAAATTTTAAAAATGCAAAACAATTCAATTTAACTGACTAGTTCATCCTGTTCAATTGTTTTTTTCCCCATTCCAACCAAACATAGTGTTGCAAAATGTCATATAAAATTTATAATGAAAATTCACAACATTTATAATAGTTTATAGAGTTTTTTTTAATATAATTTAACCTAAAATTTAACATCAGTTTTATTGCAATTTGATTTTTGCTCAAACTTGAGAAATAATACTGTACTAGTTCATTGCTATTTTAATTATCCTAGATTCACACCATACACAATGTAATGAAAGTTTACAACATGAGATAATCTTCAACCTTAATTTTATTCCAAAGTGTGAGATTTTTTTCCCTTCCTCAAAATTACTCTATATATATAAATATATATATTCACCCTACTCACCCTACTGAATATCCGCTATTCTTGAATCAAACCAATTAAGATTTTGAATGACGGTAAAATTATTCTCGTAAAATTCTAATACTACTATGTAGTGTATTTACTTAAAGTTTGAATCTGATACTTTTTTTATTAAGCTAGAAAGACCTCATACGGATTGATCCAGGTGGCTTGTGGGTTACTCAACCTTGAGAGAGGATCTCCACAAAAGTTGAAAAATCTTTCGAAGCATTACCTTCTGCTCCAGCTGCCTTGAAAACAGTCTCTTTAAGCACACCAACCAACAGTTTCTCTCATCTTCTTCCCTTCTTCACCATCAAGAACAGCTTTCAATTTCTCCATCATTGCATTCTTGGTAATCATCCCACCTTCAACTCTCACACCAATCCCCCACACATCCTCCACCATCCTAGCATTCATGGGATGATCTGCCCCTAACGGCCTACAAATCAAGGGCACCCCACAAAGAATACTCTCGCTAACAGAGTTATACCCACCATGAGTTACATGTACACCAACAGAAGAATGCCCTAAAACATGAGTTTGAGGCACCCATGGCAGGATTTTCCCCCTTTCTTTAGTCCTTTCAAGAAACCCATCTAGCAAACATTTTTTTATATGGTCCTTAAGTGACCAAAGAAATGGGACACCACTGGATTCTAGTGATTCGGTTAATGCCAGCAATTCTTGCTGAGGCAGAGCCATGAAAGTTGTGCCGAAACTTATGTATGCAACAGAGTTGGTTTCTTGGGTGTCAAGCCATGGTAAGCAGCCTGTGGTGTCTGAAATTGAGATTGGTTGTGGTGGAAGAGGTACTGATGGTAATGCTACAAAACCCACGTAGAGTAAGTTCTTGAATTTGGATTAAGATCTTGTGTGAGAGGAGGAGGCGTTAATTCTTCGTAAGAAGTCACTAGCACAGCTGCTTGATGTAATGTCAAGCCTAGTTTTTCCATCATAGATAAAAAATAAACAGACATATCCGGACCGCCAGGAATATGATTCCTCACCGGAATCACTCCTGACGGAAGATCAGAAATTCGCATTGAAGCCATCCCTGGAAGAACATCAAGAGTTTGGTCTGCATTAGAAACAGAGGAGGATATTTCTTGTTGAATGATTTGGGTATGGAGATGAGCAGAGAGGGAGTAACACCCAGATGCCCAAAACGACAGCCATGGAAGATTAAAGCTCTGCGCTAAATTCCCAACTGCGAAAGAGAAGAACGCGTCGGTGACCAAGCAAGTGATCTTTCTCCCTGTCTCTGCCACCGCAACTTCCATCCCTTGTTTGAAATTTTCAGGGACCGAGCTGATGAAAAAAGCATCTTCCTTGAATGGATTCTTCGCTAAATCAAACCCTTCTGGTACTCCATCATCAACACTGTAGGCCTTAATGTTGGATGGAGGATTCGCATTTTGTGGCGCAGAGAGTAAGGATTTGTTGGATTTTTCAGTACCGGAAAAGGAGAACAGAATCGCAGGGGATTTCTCCGCTGCTTTGCGCACCAAGTTGAAGATAACAGACGGGTAGCTGGCGAATGGGAATGAGATACCTACTTCCATGGTACTCTGTACTACTTCAGACTTTTTGGCAAGAGAGGTTAAGAAGAAACTTTGCAGGATGGATGCTGTGCTTGAACAAAAGGCTCACTTAGATATTTATGTATAAAAAAGAGAATCGCCAATCCCAGTCCACTGATCCACTGTGTATGCGATTCCATACGAGTTCCTGTCAGCACTTTATCGCCAGCAGACAATCAATCAGCGATATGTTTAAAGACACCTACCCCTACGAATGAGGCAAGGGCAGAGCGTACTAGAACTAGAAGAAGATAACCGAAACTAAGTGAGTAAAGTACTCTATATTCAACAACTCAAAGATGATTCTACAAATCATGGGTTGAGGCCTTTATAAACAGTCAAACTTACCACCATTCTAAACCAATAGAATTACAAGTCATTAAACTACTCTCACTTACACTAATGACCAAACTACTATAACTAGCATTTTGTACAGTCGTTTCAGCTACCAGCTGACACACCTCGTACTTGGACCATAAGTGATAGGAGGGAACACAAACCAGCCAACATGAGACAACATGAGACAACATAAATATTTCAACACAATCAAAACAGAAACTACAATTAATTAATACGTTCATCAATAGAAAACAAATTGAGTCGATTTAGCACTCTCATCCCTCAATCAAAGAAGTTGCTGGTTCAATTCTTGAGTAGAGAGAAATTACATATTTGGAGCACTTTCCGTACTTTTTAATGAGCTAATCTAGTACGAATACGATTAATTCTAACTCTATAGACTTAGTTCAGACCTAAAAATAATAATAATAAGAACGTAATTGTATACTTTTAAATAATTTTATTAGAAGATTTTTTTCCCTTATAAATAAACAACAACAGAAAAGCATATGATAATGCTTTTTCATAGTCTTCGACTTGATATATAGTCACTTATAACATGCCCATATGTTAATAAAAGTATCGCGGCGGAGCACACTTATTCCTTTGTGATTATCGTGACCAGAGTCTTGAGATCTTTGGCAGCACTACCATCAGGTCCAGTTGCCGTCACCAAAACCTCTTTCAAGACATTCAAAGATTCTCTCATCCTCTTCCCTTCTTGAAGATCAAAAACAGTTTCCAAGTTCTTCACAATCCCATCCTTAATGATCACACCGCCTTCGACAATAGTCCCGATCCTTAACTCTTCCTCCACCATCTTCGCATTCGCATAATTATCTGTCCAGGATGGCCTGCCTATCATCAGCACCCCACACAGGATACTCTCGCAAACCTTATTGTACCCACAATGAGTCACGTGCACCCCGACGGATGGGTGCGCCAGCACTTGAATTTGCGGCGCCCACGATACCACTTCCCCCCTGCATTCTTGTCCTGTCGAGAAACCCATCAGGTAAAACCTGAATCAGGTCATTCTTCAGAACCCAAAGAAATTGAACACCACTTGTTTCAATCCCTTCAGCTAATGCTGACAGCTCACTGTCAGGAAGCCTGACAACGGTACCAAAGCTGACGTATGCAACAGATGCTGTTTTTTGAGTAACCAACCATTGTGTGCAGCCTGTCTTGTCCTCATCCGATGAGATTGGCAGCGGTGGAAGGGAAATGGTAGGTGACAGAGTTAGGCAGCCTGCGAATAGTAGATTCTGAAACTTGGATTTAAAACCTGATGCGAGGAGAGAAGGATTGATTTCCTGATAGGAATTCACCACAACAGCCGTAGCTTTCGGAAGCATTGATCCGATGTTTCAAACTCGAGATTTAAGCATCTGCAATGTTTCAGGATTTTTATGCGCGCTCTCTCCAAAAACATGTGGCCAATCCTTGCTCGTCATTATTGATGCAGTGAGACAGGAAACACGGCGCGATTCCCTAAAATGAGATCCAGGGGACATCCAATTCAAAACCATCTTGCCAACGCAGTAAGAGAACAATGCATCTGTTACCAGGCAGCTGATTTTTCTGCCACTATCTGCCACCGAAACATCCAGGCCTCACTTGAAGTTTTCAGGAATCGTATCTACAAACATGTCATACTCCTCTTCGACAGACGAAAACCTATGACCTTCAGGCACCACATCCGACAGATGAAAGGATTTAAATTTAGATGGGATGCTGACGTTTTCTGCTGAAAACAAAGCGCGGTTTGATTTCTCAGTGTTGAAGAAAGAAAATTGAACTTCAGGGGCTGCTCTGGCTAGTTTACAGACCAGGTTGAAGAGAGCTACCGGGTGGCTGGTGAAAGGGAAAGCGAAAGCAGCCACGTGCCATTCCTGCCTTGTTTTTGTCTCTGCCATAACAGTGTTGGTTATTTTACTCGATAATTCTGCTCTACTTTTTTAGACACTGTTATTTGATGGCAAGCTATGCATATTTATGCTGGTACAATATATAGCTAGTAACTAAGGGGAGGGGATCAAGTGCAAGAACATTTGGTAGAAGAGCTACTGGACAGGAATCTCCTGAAGAAAGGTTAGCTCGACCTAACTAGAAGTTCCACGACCGAACAATAACCAGGTGCGTTTTGGTTGTTAAATAAGAAAGAGAGGAAGTGAACTGTCTAGGAAGAAGAGGAATGTATTTTTTCTCTCCACACAAATGATAAAAACAAAAACTTCCAACATTCCTTTTTGTTAGTGGATATTTTAGTAGACAATTTTTTTTAAAAAATACTCATTTATTAATAATTTTATCAGCAGCAAATAACTTGTAGGATAAGAAAATGAAGTATATCTGTTTATCTTCTCATCATAGCCACTTGGGCCTATGGTGAGAAGAGCTAGATTTTCACATCTAGAACAAAGGAAAATCTTGCTCGTATACAACATATATATACACACATTTACAAGCTGGGAAGATAAATTATCAGTAAATTTATTGACTGACCTTTTCCATTGAATTGGTTAGCGCAACTACCAGTTCGATATAATATGCCGCGGTTGTAATGTATTCAGAAAAAGAAAGTAGTTATAGGATTCTGAGAAGTTCAGACCTGCAAGCTCACTCTTCATTCTGGGCTCTAAGTCAGTCTTGCTGGGGAGAAGAGAACTCCCTCCAAAATAAAAGAATGGAAATGGAGACACGACACCCTTCAATCCTCTTCCTACCAATCATCAAGCCATTCAGGAGAACTAAGATCTTCCTCATCTCGATATGGGGAACCAACCAAAACAGCGCAGTCCTCGGAGAGACTTTCCGAATGTTGAGTTACACGAGCGGTTATGTCATGAGGAACTGGAATGCTTCCATCCCTGATACCTTTCCAGTCAAAGCCATCAAACCACGGATGACTTTTGATGGAATCAACACCTAGGCTTCCGAGTCTTGTATTTTCATCAACATCAAGTAACTGAGGAGGTTATATACATGAGTAAGAATCTGAAGTCGAACATTTCAATGAATAGAATAAAATGACTACACTAGACGGCTAAAACAGTTACAAGACCTTGGTGATGACATCAACGGCTTGGGGACTAAAAGTTTGAGGAATAGTCAGTTGTCCTTTCGCAACCTTTGCATAAGTATCAAGCTCATTCTCTCTCCATGACCCAAATGGCTTTTCTCCTTGTAGCATGAAATAGATCAACACTCCCAATGCCCACCTGAGTGAGTAGCAAAAGTGTAAGAGCAGCATTCATTTAACCACAACTTTTGCAATAACAAAGGACGAAATAGATTCAGTTTTCAAGGAACCTGAATCCTATAGTTATAAGCTCATTATAAGGTTGGATAATGGTGCACTCTACATCTACTTGAAATTAACTCTAGGGACTCTGTAATTTTCCTGTTACTGCTAATATTCACATATAGCAAAAGAAGTAGGAAGAATGGGCTTATTCATTAACATATTTGTTTGGAATCTAAATAAAGATTAGAGCACCTAACCAATTTGAGAATGCTTTTTTATTATTATTTTATTCTTGAATGTGATGGATACCAGTCAGCGGGGAAGCCATGCCCTTTTCCCTGGACTATCTCTGGGGCTAAAAAGTCTGCCATTCCACAAATTGTAAATGTCCTGTCATCAGACAACTTCTTCCCAAATCTGAAGTCCACCAGCTACAACACAGCAGAACAAACAAAAATAACCAATGAGCAACAAGAAGATGGAATGGAAAGGCATTCTTCTAATCCAAATGACCCCATCTCCTAATCTACGAGGCACCATACCATGTAAAACATATACCGACCTGTATATGTCCCGTTCGGTCCACCATCAACACATCAGGGGACACACCTCTGTAGAGAATACCATTCTGAAATCAAATGAAAAGGGAATAGAGAATAAAGAACTGTAATAGTCACTTCAGCATGCAAACTCTGGAATTCAATTGGTCAAAGAAGGAAATCTCTAGACGACAGACCTTGTGCAGATCCTCTAAAGAAATAATGACAGATGCAGCACAAAACCGTGCAGATGGCTCGTCAAGTGCAGTATGAAGTATTGAAGCCAAAGGACAGGCAAGGCATGCATTTAGCAATATACCAGCATGTGTTCTATCTATGCAAGTGCATAGAACCTGCGGCACAAAAGCTGAAGGGCTCGCACTCTTAATGAGATTCTTCTCTTTCAAAACTTGTTCCTCCTTTCCTAGCGTCTCCACCTTCTGCTTCGAAAATCTTTTCAAACTGAACAATTTTTCTGATAGCCAGTTGAGATTCGATAATCAGTACCTTATAACTAGTCAGATTCACAAGAAAAAAATATTTTGTAACCATCCCATTTCATCCAGAGGTCCCCTCATCCAGGATTCATCAGCTCCTTTCCAGGAAAGAGTAATTAATCATAGTGGTTCCTAAATATAGTGTATCCTCATGCTTATTTTGAGACTTGCTTCCTAAGCAAGAAAAAAAACAGCTAGAAAATAGTGCAGTATAAGAACCACAAAAGTACAGGGAGAACAACCTGAGTCTCTCAGAAGTACAAGCCCAATCTCACTATAGTCAGCAGAATATAAGGACTTCCTCCACTCCTGCCCACAAAATATCAGAAAATGATGATGAAATTTGCTTCTTTTTTTTCAGCAAAAGAATCAGACAAAATTTCAGTAAATAGTACAGGACATATATTACCAAATCAGAGAGGCAAACTTTTAAAGGAGTTGAAATGCTGGTTCTTTCAGCAGATTCCTTTGCAAGGTCTGAGGAAGAGCCCTTTAACCTAAATGATGTCAACTAACAATATCAAGGATTTAATCTAATGGAACACAAATTAAATCCAAATCCTCAACTTTCAGTCATTCACCATATAATTGAGGGTCAAATGTAAAATATCTATGAAAGCACTTCTACTTCTGATTATAACATACTTTTCATCAACCTGTGAAAGCTTTGCTAAAGGGCCAACAACTGAATCAAATTTCTCCTTGGTTAAGAAGGAACACATGCAATCACCTACAGCAACCGCACTCAGTGGACCAACATTTTCACCGAGAAGAGTCCATTCACCAAAATAATTTCCCTCAGTCTTCTCCAACGAGAGCCAATTGTCACTGTGAAAATTATCATCCTCATCTAGATTATCTAACTTCAAACTTCCAACATTCGAGCTACTACTTAATAAGCCTGCTTCAAAAGTAATTCTCACTTTTCCCTTCAGGATGATACACAATCCAGGGGATCCTTCGTTCTGAAAACATGAGGAAGAAATATGTTAACAATTAAACCAGAATCGAGGAAACACATTTTTGGAAGCAAGCAAGTTTACCTCATCAACTATCCTTTGACCATCCGAGAAGGAAATTTCACAAAGAGAATCAGCAATGTGACTCAGTTGCAAGATCGTCAATCTGGAAAGAAGATCTACGGAACGAAGTAACTTCAGGGAAGATAAATTTGAAAATTCAGACATAAGAATTCCACGAAAATCCTCTCTTTTTAACGCCCATAGCGTCCCACTAGTCACAGCACGAACAGATGCCTGTAGTGGCTTGTTATACCTACATCAAATTCAGCCAAATGTCAATTCAAGAATATAATGGCATGATCCCGAATCCCAGTTTGAGATGAATCAAATCGTATTGACATATCATTACAATATGATGACAAAAAACATGTATGTAAAGGATTTAAGATAAAAGATTGCAAGGTACTTCTCATCAACTTGTGAAAAATAAATCATTTTGGCATCTAATAGCAGTTCTTTGAAACCTGTTCAGTTTCAACTCCAACTTCTAAGAAGGAACACAAATTTTAATCTTCCGGAAGCAACTATAGTTCTTTCCCTATAACAAAAGCATAAAGCATAAAAGC
The DNA here is from genome assembly GCA_963691705.1 of Viola odorata. NCBI lineage: Eukaryota > Viridiplantae > Streptophyta > Magnoliopsida > Malpighiales > Violaceae > Viola > Viola odorata. The sequence continues at coordinate 5,836,643 of OY829546.1, forward strand.
TATGGAAATGGAACCCACATCAATGCCAATTCACCAAAAGATGAGACCTTCTCTGCGGTGTAGTGCTGCAAAACCCTAGGCACTTCCCCATTTTTCTCTTCCTGCCAACAAACAACCATGTTGTGGCCCTCATAAAAGAATATAAAAGTTGGCAGATTAATCAAGCAACAGAAGCACAGACCTGTGTTGCGAAAACCTCAAATTCTCCACTGCCAACTACATAGAAACAATCACCTTCACCACCCTGCCAATTACAATCATCATTAAAGTTGGAGTTGAGATAAACTGAATCCAGATTGACACATACAATGAATGAACTACTATACTCTTGCCTATAATAATTTTGGTTATATCCTGCATTATGAGCTCACTACTCAACAGCACTAACCAGGAGAGACAGGTGGCAGGAAAGGCTGAGAGCTCTATTTCAAGTATCCAAATTTATTGCAGAGTCATGTGATGATCTAATGAAAAGAATACAACTGCCTTCCTTTATGTCACTTTCCTTCCATTAGATTGCATCTAGTATGTTAAATCAGATGAGCCCCTAATGCTGTCCAGACATAACCGACAGTGGTTCTCATATTCTTGCATAGTAGTTGCTCGCATTTGAAGAGCATAAACTACTAAATTATTGAGTCATATAAAAACCACAACTAAAGTAGACCCCTAAAAGATAAAATTTCAAATTAGGGAAACAAGCTAACCTGTTTAACCACAACTTCTCCAGGATGAACTTCAACTCTTTGCATGCAGTCCAACAAAACATGACATTGAGTATCAGTAAGCTTTCTGAAGAGGAAATGATCCCGCAATGCCCTCTCAATATGTGCCTTTAGCAATATAAACACAACAACTTAGTACGTTAATATTACAATTTTCGATTACGTACTTGCCAAGTAAAATTCATCCCAGTTTTCTTTAATGTGAATCTATGCCCAAAGCAAAAGTATAAAATATGTGAGCATTTACTTCTTCTTCCCAAGTTTTCCTGTGAGCTGGTGAAGGAGGAACCCACAGTTGCCCATTCTCTAGTGAGCTCTCAATGGCACGAAGACGTGCCCGTGATAACTCCTGCCTCACACGGTGGTTCATAGAGTTTAAGCTGAGGGTTGAAGGAGATTCTGATCCTGTCACCTCTACAAAATGAGGAGTAGAAGGTTGTAAGGATGCACCTTGACTGGTTGATTGACTAATAGAACCCTGACAAAAGAAAAGGGAGGATACAAAATGAACAAGTGAGTAAAAAAGGACCATGCATAGAAATAATTTCCATAAGAATAACTTGACTATAGTAACAGGTCCACTCACACCAGTTAAATCATTAATATGCACAACTATTACAGTGATATCATCAGTACGAGTTTCGTATTGTAACCAAAGTCGATACGATTCAGCCACAATTGCTGCACAAGCATCACGTGGATCTTTATATTTTGCAACCTGGAAATGAGAAAATAAATTTGTAAAATTTAGTTTAATAAAGAATGAAAAACAGAGAAAAAAATCATACAACTACATACGATAATGGAGAGGGTGAAATATACCACACTTATCAACTAGGCAAAACATTCTGGAACTTATGAACAAGTATCAATGCAACTACATACATATTTTTGTCGCTACTGTCCAATATCTTAGGCTGACACGATATATGCAACTATATTATGTCCTTCAATGCCTCAAATAAATCAATAACAGAATATCAGTTCAAATATTTAGAGATGCTTGATGGAGTCTCTTAGATGCAATTTTTTACACAAATTCAGTCATTCTATCGAAATGTAAATATTTTGATGTTACTTGCATAAAAAATTTAACCAAGCAAAAGTTGAATTCAAAAGCTGAAGCACAATATACTTCTCGTTATGTTCAACAGCGTGATCTGGGTCAAATATGAATCACATAATACATGGCTGTTGGTGGATCACGTTTATGTTTTCCTACTTATTAACTACTTAACAAAATCAACACGTGTCCTCATGCATGGTTTACACACTCCCTGTCCGCGATACATGTTTGTGTGTACGTCTGCATGTATATAGGGTGTATAGTATTAAGGGCTTTATGTGGATTACAGCAGCAATCTATCTATTTCCTATTTCATTTCTATTTGGTATCCACTTCCAGTTTCTTAGGCTACAGTAATTAGCCACCAAAGTTAAAATGAAAATACTAAACAATGGGAAGTCAACTTCACATAAATCAAATGCTAGATTTTGCACAAATCATTTTACAAGAAACAATTTTAGCCCTTCTCTCATGCATGCAATAAAATTTCAAATTAAAATTAGCCATTTGCAGTATATACTTTTCCATTAAAGGCAGGGGAATAAATGCCAAACTACTAAGACAGAATCATCTATCACTAGTTAGTACTTACATCATTGAATGTGTATTACTCTTACTTTGTTAAAAAAAAGTGTATTACTAGACTTCATTAACAACATTTAACACGACCTACGCCATAATTCAAGAATCACAAACAAGTAATAACAAAATCCACATTCAGCTCAATCATCATGGCTCCAAAAGAGAAGAGATTGATAACTTACCATGTCAACCACAGTTTGGCTAGATAAGAACTCAAAAACCCCATCACTAGCAATAACAAAGAATGGATGCTGCCGCGCAAGCTCCACCACAACAATCTCTGGATTCGGCACAACCCCAATAGTCTCCGCAATGGAGTCCCCAATACTCCTTGTAAACGCTGTCCCTGGATACATTCCATTTGGTAACCAAAGTCTGGGCGGATCCCCATCATCCGCTTCCTCTGTCCCCCAGCATTGCACATCAGGATTCTTCAACCCTTCAATCTGATCCAATGTCATTACTCTGGCTCCGCACATCTTCACTCTCTCACACTCATCACTCCTAAACGGCGTTTGGTCAACGGACAAATCAACAGCAACTAGTTCCTTCCCTCTCCTCTCTGCTAAAACCGCCCTTGAATCCCCAGAATTAGCAGCGTAAACTGTTCTGCCTCTAACCAAAACCGTTATCGCAGTGGTGCCACTCATGCTATCATCCACATTATCCGCGTGCAGCTGCGAATTCGTCACCACAAACGCGGAATGACACGCCTCCACCGCATCCATATGGAACCTCCCATTGCGCAACAGATTCTCACACAACTTCCTCTTCACGAACTGCGAGCACTGCGCACCGAACTCTCCGTGACCGTCAAACACACCAAAGAAATGGTCATCAGGACTCGAGCCAAACGGCGTGTGGATACAAAAACTATCCTGATTCGCCTTATCCAACGCGTCAGGATAGTAACCTCGCTGCGAAAGGTACGAGTATTTCAACTCATAGTTCGCCGATGGAACCTTAACGGTTCTAGATCCATCAGGAGGGAGGAACTGAGAAGAAACGCGCGACAGCCGATTAATGCCTAGTTGCTCCGGGTCACGAGTGACCCCGGGTTGGTTGAACTGGTCGTGGACCTCGGAACCCGAGGAAGAAGAAGCAGGAGAGTAGAGAGGAAGACTATAATCCACCGCTGATGTCGCGGTCGTTGTTGTTGTTGCCACCGCCGCTCCGGCGTTGCTGTTCGCCACCGCCTTCGGAGACTGGTGCTTGACCCTACCATCTCTCGGCACGCAGGCCTCGCCGATGCAGGCTCGAGAGTAGACGCAACCCATATGTGTCAGTGAGAGCAGCAGCTCATTTCTGAAGTTCTTCTCTTTTTGAAGAATTTATAGATATTTATTATTTATGGAAAATGGCTGATCTAAAACAGTTACAAGAGAGAAAAACGGAGGAAAAGTAGTAATTAATCAGTAGGGAGTAATAAATGAGAGAATGAGGTGTATTCTAGTGAGGACTGAGGAGGCGGGGGCGGGGTGGTGCGTAATGCGCACTGCGGAAGGAGATGGGGGTTAGTGGTGAGCGCGTGTGACAGAACCGCTCCTTTTGGAGCGTGGGGCACGGGAGTTGTGACCTTGTGTAGATTAGGATTTGTTTAGAGTGTTTGGAGTGGAAAGGTAGCAGTGGAGGGTCAGGGGATTTTCAGCTTTTTCGTATTTCGGTTTGTGAGCAAGTCCCACGCGCTTCAAATTTAACTGTAAAAGGACGGATGTGTTAACGCTATATACAGTAATAATAATAACGCTTGTATATTAGTAAAAAATAAACATTCAATCAACTTAAATAGATTTAAAATTTTATTTACCAAATTAAATTGTCTAGCAAAATCAAAAATCAAAAATCAAAACTCTTATCTAGAACACGTTATATACATTTTGCAAACCATGAGAATCAAATTTGAGAGCTATTTTTTTTTTAATATTTTTTTTATAGGTTGTAAGTTAGAGAGTCTATTTGAAATCTAATTTCTTCTTGTTTTGCGGAACCGTCACTCGTTAGTTAGTTCTTATTTGTCTAATTATTTCTTGTTTGGGTTTTATCTATAGTAAGCATATTTATATATACAAATAAGAATTTTAACTGATGGATAATATTTTAATTTAAAAAAAAAAATAGAACTATAATATTATCAAACTTTTGTCTAGTGACTAAAATATTCAATCAGTCGTTCAACCCTACTCAAATTTTAGCTCAAAAATTAAGGTAAAAGTGTGATTTTTTTTAAAGCAAAGTAGATGATTATGAAAAGGTTAAGTTTGTTAAAATATAGGCTAAGAATGAGCAAATCATTAACTTGGCAGCACCAAATTTGGTAGTGCCTAGTTGGTGGATACTGCGGCTTATATTGAGCAATCATTTTAGCTTTTGCCTTCTTTTTATCAAGTGCGGGCCGTCTTCAATTCAATGTATCAATGTATGGTATGACCAGCTCCAGCCCAGCAGCACCGAGCCCGCAAAGGGATTGAAAGCGCCACCCACGTTCACTCCTTGTCACTTGACTTTTTAGTTAGTGGCCCTTTTCTAATTCTATTGTTTTATTTATTTATCTTTATATATTAGTTTTCGTATTCGGTAACGATTTAAATTCAAATTTTATATGTATATATATAAAAAGAATTTTGAATTTACTTTGACCCTCTAAAGAAGTTGTTTTTTATTAGAGATATTGAATCATGTTTATTCATTGTCCAAGAGGATTTCATATACAATTTGATTTGTCCAAGCTAACTTATACTTTTAATATCTTCAAAAGGGTTCGAATGGGATATGATAATTAATTTTTTTAGAAACTAAAATAAGATATATTTTTTATAGGTAAAGATTAAATTCAAATTCGAATCTTTATTAGTACTTTACCATCAGTTGACAACTAATGAGTTACATATTCATTAAAAAAATACAATAAATTACATAACAAATTTAAATAATAGTAAAAAACATTATATAATGTTTAAAATTTTTGGGACAAGTATAACGAATTAAAAAAATATAGAACTTTAAAAGTTAATATGAAAAAATTCACGGCCCTTAAATTTGGAGAAGGTTTCATCCAATTTCCAAATGATTTTGTGTCAGATTGGTCTAAAATTAAATTATTTGTGATAAATAATTATATTTAAATTGAGTTACCGACTTTAATTTAATATACATAAATCTTTTGGTGATAAAAAAGGCCCTTCATGGGCGGTTGATATAATTTAAGTTTTAAGATTATAAAAGAAGAAGAGAAAATGGATAAATTTTGGCGCGTTTGCTAACTTTTCAGGTATTTTATTATATTTGGCGCGTGCGTTTGTTATTTGAAAAATCATGACGTTGTGAGGCGGTGAGAGAAACATGTCATGCCAAGCGCAAAACTTTAAAAGTCAGCCAAGGCTCTCTGGCCAATGAGGGATTTATTATTTGGTTGGCGGTGTGTGCTTTTAATATTTTCTTTATTCATAATTTGTACTCCTTCTAATTTTTATTAACTCACGCTTTGACTTGAATACGTAATTACGTATATTAAAGAGGTCGGATGACTCACTATTTGACTAAAAAAACCGAAAAAAAATTCGGGAGAAAATTGTCTCAAATAGTAAGTCATCCAGCCTCCTTAATATGCGTGCCCAAGTCAAAACGTCAGTTAATAAAAGTTACATAGAGTAAGTCTTAAATAGATTTAACCAGAAAAAGATAGAAAATGCCACGATTAGTAGTGTTTTTAAAATTTAAAAATTTGGAGAGTCAAATATAATTCAATAATATATATATTTTAAAGATTATAAGAATTGATGACGGGGATTGAAAAATGATGATTCTTTTTAATATGATTTGTTTAACCGTCCACTTAAGTTTAATAAAACATAATATTTGTGGTTTAGATAAAATAAAAAAAATTAATTAATATGATTAGATATTTCCAAAAACTGTTCAACTAAATTGGTGGGGGATTACGAGGCTTGACCGGAAAAAAATGATTAGAAATTTAGAATCAATTATGGAAGCCTTTGTGCTTCTTATCATGACAAAGCAGTTTTCTTATCAATCATGTATAGCCAAATAAATAAATTAATGAATAAATAAAAGTCTGGTCAAATAAATACATAAAACATTTAATATATGTTTTAGAATTTTCTACTTGAATCCATCAAATAATGTATATATGTATTATTTTTGAAGATTGAACTGAATCTAACTGAAAATACACAGCACTGACACTCGCATTCTATATCACGTGCATGCTTCAAAAAAGTACCACTTCAACCACATGGTCATGTAACGAATTCTCCCTATATCTCCAATTATTGTGTTTGCTTGTCAATTCCAGACCGAAGGAGTAGTTCCAATTCATTCTACACGAATCCCTTTGTTTGGCATTGTTTTGGAGTTCAGTTTCTGGATGGAGCAATGCTGAATAGTGAATATAGTTGAAAAGCATGCGTCCCTGCACAAGAAACATGTCCATGACAGTTTAGACTTTGGTCACTTTCTCTCCTGTACCATTTCTTTTTTGAAAGAAAAAATATCCTTGTTTTGTTTTCTTGTGGTTTGTTCTTGTTTTTCAAGGAACTTATCCACGTGAACTATAAAGTTCTGCGTCACGGGATCTTGTGAAACAAAAAGTCTTTCAATTCCAGAAATCACAAGATTGATTTTACAAATGAACCAACTTATCTGTTACCAAAATGAAATGAAATAAAATTGAGAATTATTTTGGCTTAAATTGTGTCTCCAATTCGAGTTACAGCTGCGTGAAACTTCAAGAAAGAGCTTTGCTGCTCTTCTAGAGAGTCATGAATAATCTGCACCCACTGTGCTGATTGAATACCAGATGGTTTTGACAAAAAATAAAATAAAGTCGTATATCATCTGGGCCTGGCCCAACACATACTTTGATTTAAAGAAAAGCCCAAAAGAAAGCACTACAACAATAGGCCTGGGATAAAGTTGAACAGTAAAATAGCGCAATAAACAAGCACTGCTACTGGCTACGGCCCATTGTGATCGCGGACATGTCGTACTGGTACAAGTACAACCAGGCCAGCGCGGCGCTCGATTCCCGAAACATACAAAAAAGATGAAAATACCTGGCTGTCGACTGTGCTGTCTGTCTGTCTTTGCTTCATTCCATAGCTTAAGCACAAATGCATCAATTTTTTTTCTCTATCTCATTCTCATCTCCTAATATTCTCATCATGATGATGTAAAAATAAAGCAAAAGTGTGTTTGAACCAATGAAGTAATTTGTTTCAAGAACAATTTTATCATTTATTTTACTCTTACTTGTATCTTTGAATTAATTACTGGCAAAATAAAAACTCAACAACCACTAACATTGGTAAAGTTATAGAGTTGCAACAAGTTTCTTTATCAACTTTACACAAATTTTTTTATCATTAATTTTAATTTTAATTGAGTATTTAAGAGATTGATGTTTTAGTTTATGATATTAAAGGTCGTATAAGGCAGTTGGATAATACTAGTTAACTCTGCTGCTGACTGGTTGGCTAAAGCAATTAGATCAGATTTTTGCCCTCAGGATTAAATCGTTCATCCTCCTGACCCTCTTGCTTCTATTTTGTCGAGAGATTTTTTTGTACCTTCTAGTTTTGTTGAATGAAGCTGTTCATTGTTATTCGATTAAAAGTATAATTCAACGATTTTTGAAAATTAACTATATATCTTTAATTAAATACGTAAAAATATAATTATTTACGAGAAATACTACTGATCTACTCTTAAATTTAAGTTATGGTATTTTAGTGAAAATACTTTGAATCTTTTTTCTTTAACAAAATGCTTAAGAATTAATAGAAATTTAACTACAGTATAAATTCATAAATAAACTAATTTGAAATATGAGCCACAAGATAGATGGTACTCTCTCCTGTCATAATTAATTATTGTTTACTATTTGGGCACGCATATTAAGAAAATCGGATGACTCACTATTTGACAAAAAAAATGTAACGTACATTCGAGAAAAAATTCGGGGTAAAATTATCTCAAATAGTAAATCATCCGATTTTTTAACATGCGTGCCTAAATAGTGAAAGACAATTAAAAAAATTAGGAGGGAGTATTTCTAAATATAGTATACTTTATTTATTCTCGAATCTCGAGAATCTTCCTTGCCTACTGTGAATATCATCGCAGGAATTTTCAACAAAAACATAATTCAATGCCAAAAAATTTCCGTTTATATAAAAAAAATAAAAAAATAAAAAATTCAGCCAAGCCGGTAACCGTTAAGGAAAAGAAAAGAACAGTAAAAAAGAGAGGAGAGAGACTAAAAGAGGGATTATTCCTAGTAAAGAGCAGAGGTGATTCTGGTGTGAAGCCAAGCCATAAGCCAAACCCATCTCTCTCTCCCTCTCCACAGTCACAAACTTATCACTACCACTCCGTCTCTATGTGCGCTCACAAACAGAAGAAGCATCATCGGCCATAGATAAATCGATTGATTGTTGGTTATCAAAAATATTGTTTAATAAATGGTGAGGATAATCCCTATGGCGTCCTCCATTCGACCCTCCCTCACCTCCTTCCGCTTCTGCAACACCACCACTCGCTTCCCCGTCCCCGTCTCCTCCTTCTCTCCTCCTCGCCGATTCGCTCATCTTGCCACTGGTAATTTTCTTCTTCTTCTTAACCGTCACCTGTTCGCGCCATGGAAAATCTCTTTTGGATGCTTTGACTATCATCGGTTTCGTTTGTTTGCGTCATGTGCATTTCAGTAGTGTCATTTCCAGAATCTTGATTATTCAGTTGGATTTAGTGTGCTTCGTGTGTGAGTTCTATGCGGTGAGCTAAAGGTGCGCTTTGTTTGCTCTTGAGTGATGTAGGAATGATGTGGTGTGTTCTGCAGGTGTTCCGCAGTTGCAGTGCTTTGGCTTGACAGTTTCTAAAGTTTGGAGAAGAGAGGGTAGGAATATTGGCGTCGTCACTGCAGCTGGAAATATGGCTCAGGCAAGTACAGCTGCTACGCCAGAGACTCTTTTAGAGTGGGTAAAGAGTGACAAGCGGAGAATGTTACATGTTGTTTACCGCGTTGGGGATTTGGACAGGACGATCAAGTAAGATCTGTGTTAAACTTGAATAACTAGAACCACTACTTGTTGTAAGCTTTCTATATTGATGTTGATATGAGACTTGTTTTGAGTATTGTGATTGTAAAGTCGTCTTTCCTTATAAACAATAACATTGATGATGATATGTAACTTGTGGTTGAACACTGGTCTGTCTGCTGGCTCCAGATTTTACACGGAGTGCTTGGGAATGAAGTTGTTGCGGAAACGTGACATACCTGAGGAAAGATATACGAATGCCTTTCTTGGTTATGGGCCAGAAGATTCTCATTTTGTCATAGAACTCACATACAGTAAGTTTGTTCAGTTTTCTTGAACTTTTATTGATATCTGAAAGAGGAAACTTTTGGTGTGCCTAAGAGTGCTGTAGTGCACTATTAACTCAGTAAATAATGTCTCTGAACCATGGAGTAAAGTCATTAATATTTATTTTTAATCGTTCTAATGGTGCCAGATTATGGAATTGACAAATACGACATTGGAAGCGCATTTGGACATTTTGGCATTGCAGTAGAGGATGTAAGCTTGAATGTGTTCTCTTTTTTTTCCCTCTCTTTTGATAATTTGTTTATCTGGGAGTGGTTATCTAGATATAGTCATATTTTTCCTTTTTTTTCCTTCTTTAATTACAGTAATCCAGTCTCTTGGTTATGTATGCTATGCAGTTTGCTGCATTTTTTTGGTTCTCAGTGAACATGAAGTCGGTTTCATTAGTGTACTCCTTTCATTAGGTTGCCAAAACTGTGGAACTCATAAAGGCTAAGGGTGGCAAAGTAACCAGAGAACCTGGACCTGTCAAAGGTGGCAACACAGTGATTGCATTTATTGAAGATCCTGATGGTTATAAATTTGAACTTTTGGAAAGGGGGCCTACACCTGAACCCCTTTGTCAGGTGATGCTTCGTGTTGGAGATCTTGATCGTTCGATAAAGTTTTATGAGAAGGTGAGGCTTCTACTGTATTTGATATTATACCCACTGCTCTCTCACCTGCTAGCATAGCTCAGTATGTCCTGTAAAATAGTTCTAAATAGCATTTTTTTCATTTAGGCTTTTGGGATGGAGCTTCTACGGAAGCGGGATAATCCAGAGTACAAGGTAAGTTAGCCACTTTTGCCAAATTTATGTGTTATGTCGAAGTCCCGTAATGAATGAGTTTATCACAACAATGTATACCTGATTGGTCTGCATGTTTTATTTGGCACTTCCCACACTTGAATTAAGGTTCTTCCTTGCCTCTCTTTCAATTGGCTTGAATCCTTTCCGGAGTGAAACTAATCTTGTGGAAATCGTATTGAATATTTGATGATATATTCCTTGTGTTGCTAAAAACCTGATCGTTGTTTACTAACCACACATTGTCTAACCAAATGTGACTCTCTCTTGATATGTTCCTCAAAATATCTGATTCGGATTATTCCGTCAATGAATAAATTATCTTGATTGTCAAGAGAGAATATACTCAGCCTGTACTAGCACAGGTGATTTTGGACCATTCTCCGGAACAATCAACTATCAACTCTTTTGAGTGTCGTTTCAAGTAGCTAATCTTATTATGCTTTTGAGTTAGTTAATACACTTCATGCGAGAGGAAAGAATGGGCAAAGAACCACCAGTTCCCCCAAACACCAAGGTGCCAAATGGAACACTTTGCTTAATTAACACAAGGATTAAAGCGTGAGAGAAGAAAGGAACCTTGCCTTTCTTACATGAGAGAAGAAAGGAACCTTGCCTTTCTTATGTCCCTACATGAAAGTGGGAAATAAAATAGAACATGTTTTGATGTGAGAGCCCCCCCAAGAGGCAATAAAATTCCTTTTGTAGCTTTCCTGAACCTTCGCCGGCTGTTATTTGATGTTTATCTTCCTTAGCCCCAACTCTATTTTTAACTATGGAGTCTAATTGTGTTAAATAGATCTCCTGATCACTGTCATTAGTCCTGTTTTTGCTAACATAAACTTCTTTATTTTTTTTCCAGTGATGGAAAAGATGATATATGTACCCAAATTTTGTGCAAATGAAGAGAATGTCATCAAATTCTTTTTCTTCATGAGTCATGACTAATTATGCGTGTCTAAGTATTTTTATGAGAGTGCTGAAAGGCATTGAAATGAATAAAATTCATTAGTGCGTTTACTGGTTTGGAACCATAAAGTTCTTAACTAGCATGCTCAACTTGTTACCTTTCAAGTTTCAGCACTTTAAGGTTACACTTTCTAACCTGAAATTTAATCCTCTCTAATGAGAGACCAATTTTTAGTTAGGGGACCTGAGTGGAGACAGACTGAGAAGAATCTGGCTTTTCAGAGAAGGAACTTACTGCTATTGGGAAAGCACCATGCAGTTCTATTTTGAAAGCATTATTTGTATGTTCTGCTTCGTGCCATTCATGACCAAATTGTCATTATATCCAGGCCTTTTAATTTGTCTTTGGTTTAAATATGTGCAGTCTTGCACTTGAACCGAAGGGTCGACCCTTTAAATGCCTTTGGTCTGGTTATTTGTGAACTGATATGTTCTCGTGTCTATTGCTCTTAGTATACAATTGCCATGATGGGTTACGGTCCTGAAGATAAAAATGTTGTGCTGGAGTTGACGTACAACTACGGGGTCAATGAATATGACAAAGGAAATGCTTATGCTCAGGTAGGAACATGTTTACTTCCCTTGCTTCTAATTGCTTGTTGTCACAAATACTTGGGAAAAACAGGGGATTGATTTTTTCATAGAAGTTAATTCCTTAGATGGAACAACTTGAAACTGATTTATTTCGTTACAACAGATTGCAATTGGCACAGATGATGTCTATAAAACGGCAGAGGCTATTAAACTGTTTGGTGGAAAGATTACCCGGGAACCTGGTCCATTACCTGGTATCAACACCAAAATTACTGCATGCTTGGATCCTGATGGTTGGAAAGCGGTATGCTTCCGAAGATTTCATTCCTTTATGCTATAATTGAATGTGGATTGCATCGCTTGACTTTAGGGGGTTATTCTTGTGACAATCTTCGATACAACAAATGAAAGTGTTGATGGTAAATGGTTTTGTCACAACTTTTAGTAACAGTATATAAGCACCTGGAACTGTTGGAGCAAGTGATATAACCAACACATGAACATACATGAGTCAGTCACTTAGATATGCAAACTACTCTTTTGTGAGTTAGTTGGCCAGTTAGGACATGACTGCTTGAACGAGATTGAAATGGAAGTCATGGGATTAGATACTTGAACCTGTGCCTTGAGAGGCATTGTTGGAACTAAAGATATGACTAATGTGGTAACTTAGTAGTTAGTACCTATAGAGTTTGCTATCTGGGTTGACTGGTTGAAGACTTGCGCCTTAAAACTTGTGCATTTTGACAACTGTGCAATCCACTGTCCAAATGATCTACGCTAGTCAATTTGGTTGTTTAATTTGGAGATGTTCAGCATCACGGTTCATTCGGTTTTGAAGTTTCACTTTTTCTTACTGCAGGTTTTTGTAGATAACATTGACTTCCTCAAGGAATTAGAATGAGTCGACTATCGCAGTTCTAGAACCACACCCTCGATGCCAGATGATTATCATGAAACTTTTACTAGCGAGAAGGATCTCAACTGTAGATAAAATCTGTGGCCTGGCTCAGAATGGCAGTAGCAATAAATCTTTTGGCAGTAGCATTTGCAGGGAGTTAGGGCCATTAGTTTATCTTTACGCATATTTTTTTCTTTCGATAAAAGAATGGAAGAAAATGTACACAAAAGACTCGTGCTTGAAGTTCCGTAAGCTTAGCACAGCATAGCAACACAACACCTACGATTATCTATCGTAATAGCCAATAAGGCATTTCTGCTATAGTTCTGAAAATTTGGTGGAAGTTTTCTCACAAAAGGATGTGTTGTTTTGGTAATTCTCGTAAAAACCCTTGTCAACGCATTAAAACTTTTCATTTTTGTTTAAAATTCCTCACCATTCGGTCGTGTTTGGTTCAGTATTTTCCTCTTCTTTTTGACCTTTTTAGATTAATTCGATTCGGTTGGTTTTGATTTTGGTGTTTTTATTCTTCTTAAGTTTTTAATGATAAAAATACGGTGTTTATTATTAAATTATTTATATTATTAATATTCGACTATAAGTGTTGTTATGTTGAGTTAATTTTAGTTCTTGCTCTTTTTTTATCGAATTGTGATCACTAGTTCAAATCATACATTAAAATTAATAATTCACCAGTATATTTTATTTTACAAAAAAAGGAAATTCAGCCTATACAAATTTAATAATAATTTTTTGTGGTCTGTTTAAATTTAATAGTTAAATAAACACTGTATTGTATGTATCCGAAATTCTTGACTGTCTTCACGATACGGGCGCTGGGCGATACCGTGCACACGCGCTAAGCTTCTTCCTCTCCAACTAAAACAGCAGAGCAACTCGCTGCTTAGCGCATAAAGTAAACCCTAGACCTCGCTGCCCCCTGCGGACAATTTACGACAATGGCACACGATAGCAAAAGTAAGGTTGAGGAAAAGATGAAGAAGAAGAAGAAGCAGCAGGAGCAACCCAAAAATCCAGAAGTAGAAAAGAAGAAAAACCCAACAGAGGAGGGGAAGAAGAAGAATAAGCAATGCAAGTATCCAGAAAAGATGAAGGAGAAGATGGAGAAGAAAAAGCAACCCAATAATCCAGTAGAAGCCGAAAAGACCAAAAGCACAACAGAAGAGGGGAAGAAGAAGAAGCAGCAGCGGCAGCCCAAGAATCTAGAAGTCGAAAAGAATGAAAACTCAACAGAGGGGGTGAAGGAAAAGATGAAGAGGAAGAGGCAACCGGATGATCTAGAAGAAGTCGGAAATGAAAAGGACACGACAGAGGAGGTGAAGAAGAAAGAGAAGGATAAGAAGAGGAAGAAGCAACCCGACAGTTCAGAAGGAGTTGAAAAGAACAAAAACACAACAGAGGAGGAAAAGAAGAAGAAAAAGAAGAAGAAGCAACCCAAAAATCCAGAAGAAGTCGCAGAACAGCAGCAGCAACAAGAAGAAATTAAGACCAAAATTAAGGATAATAATTGCGAAAGCCATAGCCAAGTTAAGACAGAACAAAAACAAACTGTCAACAACAACAACAAAAGGAAACTCAAAGAGGTTTTCCCCCACGGGAACTACCGAAGCTACTATGGTTATCGTGTAAGTTTAATCTTCTTTCCCTTTGTTTATGTTCATTATGCTGCATTGATTGAATTGGGGTGTTTATGGGGTTGTTGGTTTATGTGTTAGATTGGTCAAGGCTCGGAGGAAGACCCGAGACTGAAGGCTTTCAAGAGAGAGTGGTTTGAAGGGAAGGATTGTCTCGATATTGGTTGCAATAGTGGCATTGTCACCATCCAAATTGGTATACATTTTACCCTTGTTTCTCTATGAGTTAGAGAATTGAGATGAAGAATTGACTGTTCTGGTTTTATAGCTAGTGTTTAATGGACCTTTTCAATCTTTGTTTTACAGCAAAGAAATTTTGCTGCCGAACCATGCTTGGCATTGACATTGACCCTGGTGAGTGTTTATTGGATTATACTCATCTGTTTTGTGTTGAAAATGTTGCCCTCTCCTGTTAGTTTTAATTAAAAATGATGTTGTAGATAGCTTCACTTTCTTTGTATATGCAAAGGCGAGAAATGTTTGGTTCTGAAATTGCATAGCCCAGCAGGTGTATTTACTACTCCAAGTGATTGTTTTCAGCATGGTTTTGCAATACGACTTTCAATGTCATGATGATGACTATATCTGCCTCCTTAGTAGGAATATTTGTCTTGTATATATTGTTTAGTTTTTTCAAAGCTCAAACCCTTGTATCATCATCATAGAGATAATTAAGCCTAATTTCGGGTGCCCATGTTTCTGGAGTTTAGTTACTTGACTTATATTGCTCTCATTTGGAAGATCTTATTGCTAAACTTTATTGGCCTTTGATCCTCCAGAACGAATATCGGATGCCCGTTGGAACTTGAAAAGAATTATGAGAGCAGAATGTACAGGGAATCCTAGCACAAAGGCTGCAAGATTAGTGGCCACTGAGAATGTAAATGGTTCAGAACACAGTGCTTCATTGTCACTTGAGAGAAAGAAAAATGCTAGGGATGGCTCACCTTC
Source organism: Viola odorata (assembly GCA_963691705.1). Lineage (NCBI taxonomy): Eukaryota > Viridiplantae > Streptophyta > Magnoliopsida > Malpighiales > Violaceae > Viola > Viola odorata. Next base: position 5,852,214 of record OY829546.1, read on the forward strand.
CGAGGACAGAGATCTGTTTGACATAGTTTCTTTCCGACAAGAAAATTTTGTTGAAAGCCAACGTCCAACAGGGAAGCATTATGATACAATTCTTTGGTAAGTTTCACTTCCCTTTGTGCCTACACCAAATGAACATGTAATTTTTTCTCTTGCATCTTCATTTCTGATCTCTGTAAAGGGGCTAACAGTCAAAGAATTATTGTGATTAACAATTTATCAGTACTCCTAAAAGTGCGCTAACTAAATTCAAAGAAATGGAGAAAGTTTCTCACTTTACTCTTCCTTTCTACTCTTCACTTTGCCCCTCTCAATTCCTGAGCAGTTTAGCTTAATGTGGATATGATCTCAACTTCTGATTTCATAGTGATTTTGTTTTTGACCCTTGTGATTGAGCTGCATAACATGCTTGTCCCTTGAATTGCAGTTTGAGCGTGACAAAATGGGTGCATCTGAATTGTGGGGATGATGGCTTGATTACTTTATTTTCAAAAATATGGGAACTTCTCCATCCGGTAATTTTCGTATCAGTTATCTCATGCTAAATCTGTCTGCTCAGCAAGGTCTTTTCTATTCCCTTATCATACAAAATAATCCCCAAGTGTTATCAAGTGCAGGGTGGCATTCTTGTGTTGGAACCTCAACCTTGGAAGTCATATGAGAAGAATCGTCGAGTATCTGAGGTATAAGTTCTATTTAATTCCCCTATTGTAACTGTTGCATGTATGCATTTCTCTTTTGTTTATTTCCTATGATTTTCTGGAAGATACAAAGCTGTTGTTCGGAAAGGAGAAAAATGGTTTTTACCTTTACTCATGACTACATGTACACTTCTCTAGAAATAAAAGCACCTTTTCCCTCCAATTCTTGGATTGTCTTAGCAGTTTGTTAATCCTAATTTAATCCTGCAACGGCATTTACCAACAAATGATTTTCCACTTTTGCAGACAACGGCAAAGAATTTTCCAAGTATCACGTTGTATCCAGAGAGTTTTCAGGAAATACTTCTTGATAAGGTATGATGTGTTACCCCTTGTTTTCCCCTGTAAATAGTGACACTGAGTATATATTTGGGATTTCAAAATATACAAATAACAGGACCATAGACCTTTTGTGGGATCTTGTGCTTCAATCATCGGCTTAGATCTTCAGTTAACTGACGTTTCAAATATTTGCAGATTGGATTTAGAGGGGTAGAGGATATCACTTCAGGCTTGTCAGGCACCAAAGCTGGTTTTGATAGGCCAATTTTCGCGTTCCGCAAATGACAAAGCCAGGAAAGCTGCACTGCATTTTAAAGATGGATTCAGTGGCGTTCGGCTTTATTTGTGGTAAATTTTGGTAGCCTGGTCAGTTCTTGATCACTTACCGCACACAGCCGTTAAATCAATACAGTACAGATAAATCTTAATTTTTGCTATTCTGATCAATGGTGTGTGCGCAATGCGCCATTTACCGGATTGGTTGTAAGAAGAAAAGTCCTAGACTCCTAGGATTGGAGACATGATTCGGTTGTAAATATACTGATAAGTATTCTATTTCAGCTATTTTCGATATTTAGGTTATAATTTTCTGCCATTTGTCGCTAATCAGGATAACATTATTATCGCGAGAATTGTTGTAGGACTACCAATTCCATTCATTACAACAATGTTTTATAGCCTTGCTCTGGCTTGTTGGCTATATAGATGAACCTGTCTAGGTTTTATGATTGGATTTAGGACTGCCCTCCACTCTCTATTGCAATTAGGAGACTCAACTCGCTCCCTTCATGACAGGAAACACTGCTTTAAAATCCATTAATTAAAAAAATATTATAACACCACATTATTAATCCGGTAACCACAACTCAAGTCCAGAGTTCACATCACAAGTTGCTCCTTTCTATTTTTCCAAATTCTTTTTATTTTGGGTGATAAAAAAAAATGGTAGTAATAGAAAATAGCGAATAGAGATGACAAGAATGGTTAAAATGGGAAGTACAGACTGGACGATTGAAAATATAATCTCGCATTCAGAAACATTGAAAAAAGAATATCACAAACTAACTAATATCACTCATTCCTATTTCCAACTTGCCTTATTCCATAAATTAGTCTTTTCGGAAGAAAAAAAATTGTCATGCCAGTTTTCGGCCCGCTTTTTTGTTGAGAATAACACCATGTATTTTTAATTAGCAACACTTGTGTACATATTTCCTGCCTTACCCATTCATTCGCATCACAACCACGAACAATGTTTTTTATATTTAGTTTTGATCAAGAACCCAGGAGCAATGAATATTGAATAGTATAGAAAAGCATTTTGATTGGGGGTAATGATGACCTACCTTTACAGGCTGCGGCCAGTGTGGCAAAGGTTACCTACCCCAACATGTTCTTATGATTATTTTCTATGGTCATTTCTCCAGAACAATACCTTAGTCTTCCTCCGATTCTCGTCGTTCTTCTGCGTACTACTCTCTTTTTATTCTTTCAAGTGGTAATCTCTCTTCATTGAAGAGACAGACAATCAAGTGCCAGCTAGCTTGTAATTAGGATTCTTACAGAATCCTTTACACACAAACATCTACCTGTGTCAGCCGGTAAAAGGCCGAGTTCTTCAAACAAACTAAACCACCATAACACCACTTCTAAATACAGCAATCGAGTATCCAAGGTCTCGAGTTAACAATCAAGGCAGGCAACATCATTTGCCTCGTTTCATCTGCACAAACCAATACTTGACACCATTTCACTTCTTCAAGTCACGGAATCCAACCTGTGCATGATTACTGAAACACCCACGAGTACCACCACACCAGCATGCATTAACTTCCACACAAATACTCACGCAAATCACCCAATGCAGTGCAATGTGGTTACTTACGGTAACAGAACACAGTATGACTATGTTTCGCCATGTACTCTTTCACATACTGTGAATCCAGCTCAGGTACTGATTCCTATATCTTAAGTCCCTATGTTGGATCGTAGCAAACACTTCTATTTCATAAGAGCGTGGCCAGTCTCAAACTTTCTTATCCCAAATATATAGAGAAAAAAACAACTTAGCTGTGTGACCCTGCTGTGGTACCCTGCAAGGTAGACCCACAAAAGACTAGCAACAATGTCAGTATAATTTTAACACCTTGCCCTTTGGTCAGCAGATAGCCAGCAACTCCAAACATTTGATTTACAGTCTCCAAACCTGATCCTGCATGATAGTTACCTGTTACATTCACTCCTTCAGTCAATGCTGTTAGAGAAAAAGAACCCTGCAAGTTTAAAAGTATGAACTGGCAACAAAGAGGAAATTTCAGATTGTCAACAAAATGAACATCAAGATGCTAAAATATCTTTTAACTTTCCTAAAAGGTGACCAAAAATTGTTTCCAGCAAAATGAAATTCAATCTTTAAACCTTACGGGTTGAAAATTCTGAAACATGAATATCAAGCTACACAAAAAATCTTCAAAGATCTCTGACATTCTTTCAGAGTGACGTGCATTGAAAGTAGACATCTAGGCATCATTGTCTAATAAAGTAGAAGTAGGAAAAAAAAGCATTGAGCATTAGAGAAAAAAAAAGGAGACAAAACTGCAATATGAAAATATTATACCTAAATAAGGAGGGGTAGAAAAGCTACTAAACAACAAACATTTAAAATCTCAAGAACTATCTACAAGGATCTTAGTGAAATAGGCGGAAACAAAGGGATGAATGAAAGTCATATGATCAAAACACGTAGAGCATGCATACCACAAACATGGATTGTGCCGTCTACTGCTAAAAAACTTGTGTAGTTATGCAGAACACCTTACATGAAAAACTATCATCCTTTTTAGATGAAATCTCATCTCAGAAACATAGATGAGAGTATTTACTGATCTGCTTAGATGTGTTGTGCGGCTTGTGCCCACTATCATTTCTGTGTTAATAGCAAATAATGCAACTAGCGATAAACCCAACAGAAAAAAACTACCAAAATATCTACAAGTTTCCTATATACAGACAAGTCTTATGTGGTGATTAAGGTGACGATCCTCATAGGCATTGAAAGGCTCAAACCAAATGATACCAAAGGAAGAGATCAGGACACCACAACCATTAATGAAGCAAACACTTTTGAAAAGATGCAGTCTACAATCATATGGTAAAAGTGACAATATCATCTGAAGATAAAAATGTGACGACGGAGGAGAAAAGCTTCACAATTTAAGTATCATTACACAGAACCATAAATACAGTTCTCCTATGAGTCACTTGTGACATCTATGTACAAAACAGGAACCAAGCTTTAGGTTGTTAGTATTTTAACAACCAAATGTGTTCGTAGTCACCTTAAGAAAAAACAATGTCCGCTGGTTTCATAGAGGAACAAAGCACACCGGAGCCTGTAGAAGCATCTCTGCAAACTCCACAACCATTCGCTGAGATGAGCAGTACATCACTCATCAAATATTTTGCCACTCCAGCAGATGTATCATGAGAATCTTCTCCAATCCATAGCTAAAAATGTAACAGCATATCAGCACTCTCACCAACAGGCATCCAACTAATGCACACGACTGACGTGTAGACAAGAAAAATTACCATCATAATCACTTTGCAGAATGAATTCGTTGCAATGATGAAATCCAGCTATTTGAAGGGCCAATCTTGCTACCATGTCCCTGACCAGGATTAGCAGCTTCCGAGGGTAAAACAGGTTTTGGGGCATGTCTCTTTGATGTTCCGGCAAGTTGAAATGAAGACGACGGGTTGTGTTCGCTCACAACCTACCAAAAAAGAAGAATGTAAGGCTTCATGATTTTGCAAATGAACACAGGAATGAGCAACATCAGGCATTAGATAATTCTAAATTTGGGATAAATTGACAACACACCAAATTAAAAGTAAGGATTATCATCAAATAGTAAAGTTTTCATGGAGCCAACATGTTGTTTGCTTACTCTTACATAAAGGGGTACAAACTTACATTCTTGTCAACATGAATATCAGAACTTAAACTCTTGCCCATGCCCGTAGCTGGTTTGAATTGCATGCGTACGGAGGCACCATTAGGCATGATATCAGATGGTTGAGTAGCATTATGGCTTCCTGCCAATAGGAATGAGTCTTAACATTGCATCACATTGCATCTAAACAAGAATGAAGTCATTCGTAAACACAAATATCTCGCTGCCGTTTGTAGCAAGAATTATTTCCACTAAAAATCCATGCATGTATCTGTTAAAATCGCTTCCATCTTTGGAATTCTCATTGAAATTGAATGTTCTATTGAAATACATGTAAAAGCATCTCTCACGAATGAGAGATTCTTTTGTTTAACAGCACGTTTTTCCCTAAAAAAAGCTATTGTAGGAGGTGGTTAAAACCCCATCACATCACAAAACCAATTCTCTAATTGACATAATGTTGTTGAGGCACATTTAGACCTATAGCAAGCGTGCTAAACAACTGTTGCAACTTTCATGCATTCCATCATTTTAAAATCATTTCATCAAAACTAACAAAAAACAAAAAAAAAATTACCAGAACTGAGCTACAGGTCACAATCACCCTTCTCGTCTCACATAAATACAAAAGAATGTGCTACTTTTCATTTGCAATCATCTTATTAACAGATTGTGCCCTGATTTGCAGGATATGTTGATTAATAAAATAAGTTCAAATTAACGCATGTGTTGTGACCTACAGTAGCGTGAATAATTTTGAAAGGAAAAAACAATGTACTTAAAAAGAAGTTTGAGGCGGCAGTTAAAACTTACAATTAGAAAACAAAGAGGTATTTAAACCTCAACCCCACCCAGACTCGACTTAGTTATGGTACCATGGGCAGGAATAATATCACACATGATCCATGAAAAGGCAAATAGAGAAAGCTAGTTGAACTAAATTGAAAGTCAAAATGATGCCTCGGCAGTCAACTTGCTAAATATCTTCAGAAAACCTATAGTCTAATGAAAAAAAAAATTACAAGATTCAGTAACCATGATGCACAGAGTGTATCAGCAGGATCTAACCTTGATGATTCTCCACGACTTTCTGCACTGCATGACTGCTACTTGCCCCAGGCATTGGCTGAAACATGTAAATTACCAGTCTTACAGGCATGATAACGTTCCAATTCACTTGAATAAAATTATTAACAAGGCAGCTTAAGTGGTTAAGAAATTACATGCTGTAAATCTGCATTTTTGTGGCAACGATAAAAAAGAACACATTTGAAGAGTATATATAAAAAAAGAAGAGAGGTGGCTCAAATACTAACAGATGATCGTTGTTGAGGTCTATACTTCTGCTGCGCCTGCTGGTACTTTATGATTGTCCAATCAAATACGTAATCAAATTCATATCCTGAAACGAAGCCAGAAGGAAAAAATGCATCAAAAACATAGAATATTTGCATTTGTCTAACTAATGAAGTGTAACTGCCAGGTTCAGTCGAAAACGTTTGAGCATCCAAACAATGGCATGTGTTTGACCTCGAAAGTAACCACTACACACAAAATCACTGAAGCTAAAGTTTCATTCAAGTGTCCCCTCCAAGGAAGCCACTATGAGGCTTATCATTACTTAATATTAAGTGATTAAGTGAGTAATTTCCTGCATACTATCTAGATTCATCCTACAATACCTTCACGAGAAAATAAATCACGAAATAGGCGTTTCAAGAATCCATAGTCAGGTCGTTGATCAAATGTCAGTGAGTGACAATAATGTAGATATGAAGCAAACTCGACTGGATGATTCTTGCACAGAACCTGAAATTACAAATATATTATGAAATCAAATGCCTACAACTTAACTTTTCAACGCATGACAAAATAGTAGATACACACCTCAATCGGAGTTGATAATTTCTTTTCACATATTTTGTCATATTTCTGTTTCTTTGTGGCAGCTTTTAAGCCCTGCCATGGAAGGCTAAGCACAGGTATAGATGGGTTAGTTAAACATACAACACTGCCACACACTCAAATGATAACTTAAGACAACATAAGTCAGAGACAAAAATATAACTGCCAAGGTAATATTAGCTTCAGCAAAAAAAAGCTGAAAGAGATCTACCTTCCTCTCAGAAAGTATAACAGGACATAGCCAAGTGACTCCAAATCATCCCGGCGGCTTTGTTCTACAACAGAGAAGCCAACTGACGTGAGATAAATACTCATGATAACTAAATGGCTAAAATATGCATGATCATGTCAAACTTGCTTACCAATTCCTAGATGAGTATTGCAACTAGCATAACGTGCAGTTCCTGTTAAATTTTTGTTCTCTCTGTGCATGAAGAGTGATTATTAGTAGTAATACGATAATGATTACCGAGGTCAAAAGCTGAACACCATATATAATAAGAACTAATAAATGCTTGAGCCCACAAAATATCCCAGAAAAGCTCAGTTAAGGGACGCATAACAAGAATTCAAAAGAAATTGAACTAGAAGATTACCTGTAAGGAATATGGCGATTAGTTGTTGCATCTCGGTAACGTTTTGCAAGTCCAAAGTCAATTATGTAAACCTGTGCACACAATAAGAGCATGAAGGTGTTATTAAGGCAATGCAAAAAAAAAAAAAAAAAAACTAAATTCATTGGCCAAGAAAGAAGAATTCACCTGATTTGCTTTTCGTCCAAGACCCATAAGGAAGTTATCAGGCTTTATGTCTCTATGCAGAAAGCCTCTAGAATGCACGTATTCTATTCTTGAAATCTGTTCAAGGAGGAGGGAGGAGGGGGTGGGAATTAAGATACTTCAAATTAAATTCCATGCTTATCGTTTGATGATCAACCATTCACAAAAATGAAATAGCACTTACCATTTGATCTGCCAGCATTAGCACTGTCTTCAAGGACAACTTCCTCCCACAATACACGAATAAGTCCTCAAGACTTGGTCCAAGCAAATCGAGCACTAGGACATTGTCATCACCATCCACCCCCGACCATTTAATATATGGAATGCCACCTACAAAATTCACCAAACCAAACAACTCACTCCTTAAATTACAAACAAACCTCAACACGAACAAGGAGAAAAATAACATAAACTAAACGCACTTCCTCCTTGAAGAATATGGTATAACTTCGCCTCGTACAGTAGCTGCGGATGCTTAGTCTGATTGTTCTCCTGCAAAATATTAAGATAATTAAAACAAAGAAATCGAGTAGCAAACTTAATTCCAAGCTACAGTAACAGAAAAGTCAAACACCCATAAAAATCATGATCTAACACTTCAGGAACACTTACAATCTTAACAGCCACGATCTCGAACGTATCCATATGAGTAGCTGCAACCAAAAAACAAACCAAAACCAAAACATAATCAGAACAGCAAGCTCACATCACATGAGAAATTCAAGGCATGTGTGTGTAAACAAGCAGTAGATGACCGACCGAGATGGATTTCGCCGAAGGATCCGCTGCCGATCTTCCGACCGAGCTTGAACTTGCCACCGATTATCCGTTCCATGCGTCTGGAATACGATGATTAAATGCAAATCGACGGACGGGATCGTATGAAAGAGAGTGAGGAAAAGGAGCTTTGAGTATCGTTGAAAATAGAGAGAAGATTAGGGGCGTTTAGGGAATTTGGGAGGACCGGAAGGACAGATGAGGAGAGAGAAAGAGACGGCGAAAGACGACGTGTATGGATCGAGAGATTGGAAGCAGAGAAGGGGTGCGTAGGTTAGCGAAGGTGGATTTGTTGTCTTGTTGAGGATAAAGAGGGAACTTCAAAGGGTACTTTTGGGATTTTGATTTACGTAATATGACACCATTGACGTCTTTGACTTTGACTGTTTTCTTTTAAAATTAAATAAATAAATAAAATACTTTATTTTTTAAGGATTTATTAGTGTTACCTTTTTAGGTAAATGTGGTTTTTTGATTTGGTACGTAAATTAGAATTCCAGGGCTTAACTTTCTCCTGGATTATTTAGCAACTAAATCTATTGACAAAAAAAAGGAGAGAAAAATTATTTTAGGAGAAGTTGGTGTCCAATGGGTCTTTTTATTTGATATGGGCTTTTGTCTCTTCCTTTCTTTGAGTAACTAATCGGTTACTTCCAAAAAAGCCAGCAGTCAACACATTTACCGCATTCGTCGTGGCCCGCACCAGCTACGCTCCGATGGCCAGAGACGTGGACAAGATGGTGGCGGTCGGCCTAGTTTGGGGCGCCACCAACGCCTTAATCCGCCGTGGAGCGCTCCTCTGGGACCGCCACAACCGCCGTCAATCCATCAAATCCTCCTCTCCTGCTAACAAACTCATCTCTTCATTTAAATCTGTCCTCAACCTCCTCCTTTTCTGGCAATACTCCCTCCCCTTCCTCATCAATCTCTCCGCCTCCGCTACTTTCTTCGCTCTCCTCAGCGACGCGCCCATCTCTCTCGCTGTCCCCGTCACCAATGCGACGACGTTCGCCGCCACTGCTGTGTTCGGGATGCTTTTCGGTGAAAAGACCCAAATCGGGCCTGCTTTGCTCGGCACAGGTTTTATCGTCATGGGCGTTTGGTTTTGTATCACTTGAATTTAGCTGGTTTGTTCAATTTCTCTTTCTTTTGGGTTTGTTGTTTTTTCTTTATCTCTAACTTATTTGGTTGCCCATTTCTAGTGAGTAGTGAATTTTGTTGCTTATTTTGGAAAATGTTTACATTTTACAATCTATGCATTGGAATTTTGTTGCAGAAGATTTTTTCATTCATACACTGATTCAGATGCTGCTAATAGATCACTATAATTGACAGAATGAAATTTGACAAAATTCATATAGAGAAATGTGAAGGAAAAAAACAGAATCAATACAATTGAAACATGAGGGAATTGAAGGAAAAACCAATACAAAAAATTATTTTGAAGTTGTATGCTGGAAGTATATATAAGAAATAAGGTTTTAGATTCTTCGAATGTTCGGTCTCGAGTACGAAGCTCATCAGGTTAGCTTCATCTTAGTACTGTGGTAGAGAACATTCAGGCGGCATCTGTCCGTGGAACCTCAGAGTGTCTTTGCAGTAATCATAGATCATGTGGTTATCTCTTACCCACTTCATCTGCCCCTGCTTGGCGGAGCTTAACTGGCTGTATGCAGGGGATGACCACCAGTTGGCAGGAGTTTTGGCACCGCATTGGCTGATGCTGGATGGTCCGAACCACTTGCAAGCCCTTGCCCTGAAGTTGCGGTATCTTGCAATGAAGGGTGCGCCTCTCCAATCAGTCTTAACCCTTCCTCCTTGAGTTGCCCAGTCATCAGCATTCCACAAGCTGGAGTAAGCCCTCATGCCTTGTTTATTTGGGTAAGCAATCCCACGGTTCTCGTAGTTACGAAATACACGAATTGGAAGACTATCCACATACCACCTGAAATTTGCGGTGAGGTATATGAGAAATCGTGGATGTTTTGCTTTTGATCTGCTAAATTAAGCTAGGACGGGGTTTGGTTGTGAAACTTTTGTAACTACTTTTAGGACCATGATAATCCAGTGAGGATGAGCCCTTAATCAAATATTCATGTCTACTGATCTTTCTTAGTTGCATTGCGCAGTATTAACAAGTGAATAAAGTATGATGTTATAGCAGAATGGAAGGCATGTTGGCAGTCTGTTTACTTACACAATTTCGGTAGGGTTCCAATGTATGGTGTAGTTGTGGTAACCAGTAGTTGGGTCAAACCAAGCTTTGAACTGCTGCTCCCTGGTTCCATTTCCTTGTGTGTAGACATTTGTGTGGATGGTGTATGGTTGTCCTGACACATTCCCCAAGAACTCAAAATCTATTTCGTCATGCCTGTCTCCGGTAGAGGATAACTGCAAGAATTCAGAATAGAGGTTCAGCACCGGAATAATTTTTGTTTTCCATATTCTACTTCCCTCCCATTGGAACTTCGTATGGCCTGAACAGATGGGAGGAGATGATGTTTTACAATACTCATATGTTGGTCAAAGTTCTGCTCTTACATAATATGTAGTGACTGTTCCAGCCGAGTTCCCCGGTACCAACTTGATTAACATCTCAATGCTTCCAAATAAGAATGTACCCTTCGTTTTAATACCGGAGCCTGAAGTCAAAATACATTTTTTGTCAGCAATCAACATCGCGCAGTTTGGTTAAAGGTAAGCAGAGAATTGTTACCTGATGTTTTATCCAATGTAAGCTGAAGATCATCACCATTGCCGTAAATGAAAGAATGATGCCCACCCCAGTAGAAATACACACTGTTGGAGAACTTGGCCTCAACTGAATTCGGATCGATTGCTAAAGTAATCGCAAAGACAAACAGCGCCAGCAACAAAGTTCGTGAACTAGCCATCTCAACCACAAATTTTCAGATCTTCTAGTTTTCTACCAGAACTTGAAGTTGAGATGTGGATGCTTTTCTCCACATCCAGGACTGCCTTTATATAGAATTGTACATTGTAAATGTAAACAGCCACTATACCAGGTAAGGTCCATTTTTTTTAGAAAAAAATATTTTTTGTTCCAAAACATGACTGTCATGTATTTGACATTCTTACAGAAAACATTGATGAGGAGAAGAATGTTGGTATGTTTTCAAACAAGATATAATATAATAATGCCTAGGTAGGTAGGTGGAGTTGAGGGCATTAAGTTGTGTCTCCACACACAAGATCACAACCAACCTGTGACAATTTCACTTAGGAAAATGTCATAAAGATTACATAAAATATGCTTATACTTTAGAGTTCTACAGGTGTTTGACAAAATGTCAAATAGAAGAGAACGCGGTTGGAGTTGGCAATGAGGCAAAAGTCGTGCATCAGACTAATCTGTGGTGGAAGAGAAGAAATAGAAGAGCTGGCCAGTTTTGTGATATGGACACCCACACCTATTGGTAACTGGTAATCTTCAAATTCTAGTTTTAGGCATTTTATTAGTTGTTTGTGTAAATGGTTTGCATTTTACCGATCAACCCAGTGGGAACAAGAATAAAAATTCATAGTTGCTATTTAAACTTGATTTAATCTGCACAATTTATTTTACTATTATGGCTTTAATCCGTGAAATACAGTTGATTCAAAACTAGATGCGAAGGCAATTAACCAGCCATATACTATATAGTAAACGTGTAATAGGAAAAAAATATAAAAATCATGAGCTTCACTTGATTTGCACCCAAGTAGCATCGCTGGGCACTCCTTGATAGACAACAAACATCATGTAGTAGCCAGGAGGAGCAATGCGGCTGCTTGGTGGCGCGTTGAAGTCGATGGTATGGATGCCGCCTGCTGTCGTCTGCACCTTGTCCAATCCCAAGTCTAAAAGTCTTTGGTTCATTTGAATTCCATGAGTGGTGAATGCCGGGGCGTACATGGTGATCCTGATGCTTTTGAGGTTGACCATGTTTGCATTTAGCTTGATCTGAACCGTGTGTTTACCGTTATAAACGAGGACTTGGGGCGCTGTCTCGGGAACAATCGCTGGTTTGATGTTAGCCAGGGCAGCGTTTAGGTAAGGAGGGGAGAATTTCTCTACTCGTAGTTCAGTTGGGTACATTGAATTGTAGACGTATCCATTGTTGGTGTTGCTCCCAGCGACCAAGATCTTTCCATCTGGCAATAGGACTGATGTAGAGTGGTACATTCTTGGGATGGTGGTTGGTGCTAGCTCTCTAAATCTTTCACCTTTCTTGGCTTTGGTTGCGTACAGAACAGGTTTCAGGTTTTCTACTCTGGCGAAATTCCATCCTGAGACCCCTCTTTGAGCTCCATTGAGTATCAGGACATCCCCGGTTGGAAGAATGACCGAGTCACCCATAGTGCGGGGACTTGGCATCATTTCCCTCTTCCAGACAGGCTTTGGATCGGTAATCCTGATCCTACCGCAATCTTGGAGTGCGGTGTAGAAGACATTTTGTTCAGCTTGAGCGAAGGCATCATCATGAGCCGAGCCACCACAAACCAAGACCTCAGCAGGGATGACCTCTTTGTTAACAGAGTGGAGCTTAATTGGGAGGAGGACAGACATTCCGGTGGCAGGATAGCTGCGATGACCGCCTGGTAGGACAGGGAACTCTTTGATGACCTGATTGGTGACTGGACTCAACAGGACGGAACGTTGGTTGGCAAAGATGAAGAGGTTGCCATCTGTAGAAAGGTGGACAAATGGGTACAAGTTGTTCTCAGCTCCTACTCCCGGGTCGGTGGTTTGCTTCAGGAAATCAAAGTAGTAGGCTTTAGCATTGGATTTTCCTTCTGCTGGGATGTACTCGTAGCTGAAAGATGCGCGCCCACCGACCACAATGTAGCTACCATCGGGAAGTTCTGCTTGTGTAGAATACCTATTACAATGCCAAGAATCCAAAAGGAATGGTCAAACAACTGCAAAATTCATCCTTGTTCCTGTAAAATTACGGAACAGAAAGTACCATCTGGGTTCGGCGAGAGCTGTTGGGTATTCTCTCCAACCGCACCCTCTGCATGTTTCAAGGTATCTCGCGGTATTGGCACCTCCTGCATAACCACCAGTGCTTACTATATTTCCATCAATGGTAAGACCTCCGGACGAGCACCATGTATCGGTGTGAATCTGTTATCAAATTTGTTCAAAAAGTTACCAAAAAAAGAAAGAAAAAGAAACATTCCTGATGTATATTACAACCAAAACCTACCTCTTTTGTTGTCAGCTTTCCTGTTCTGATGTCATATAAAACAGAATGAGCAAAACAACTTCTTTCTCCTGTTTTCTTATTAAGCAATCTGCAATAGCCTCTAGGATATTTGATGTTCGATATCTTCCAAATCGTGGAATCAAACATCAAAACCTTATTAACTTTAGGAATCAAGAGTGCATGCATAGCCGACACCCCAGAATTCTGCGAATGCAGCTCCCAAACTCCAAGGTATTTGCTCTGATCAGGAGCATTTACATCTGCTTTCTGATCATCTAAAGAGGGTGAAGAAGACAAGTCGTCTTTCGACAGAGGAATTGTTCCAAAATCATTCGGAATGGGTTTTTCCTTGTAGTCTTCTGGATTTCCGTAAGGGTTTCCGAACTTTTCTTGAGGACCTAATACTGCCTGCTCCTTCTTCGTGTTCTCGAAAGGATCGGATTGCTCTTTTGCACAGCTGGAAACGAACAGGAGGGACAGAATGCATAGAGCATTCAACATAACTTTTGATTTCCACATTTCGAAAACAAACAATCGAAATGTGGTTTTCTGTAACTAAAGAATTTTCCTTTTCTTCCTCCTCTGCGTTTTTCTGGTTTGTTCCTTCTTCAGGTTTTTTATAGGTTCAGGAATTTGTTGAAGGGTAGGACAAAAATAGAGTTTGCTAATATTGTTTTCTATCCTAACCACACAAAAATCCTGAAAATAGATCGCTAAACTACGTTAGGAATTCAAGAACCTGGCACAACATTTGCGGTAATGCCATTAATGTTTTACAAGGCTTGTCTAAATTTAACCATACTAAAGAAAGAAGAACCAGAAAATGAAGTCAAACAAATGATTATTTGTCATTTCATGAAACCCCATTGAGGTGTTTATTTTTATTTTAAGAGCATCCGATAATTTATGCATTATATTGGGTGTCAACTAATTTAGACTTGAGCTGGATAAGATACCGAAGAACGATAAAGCTCTTCCAGGCCAACCACGTAAGATTTTTGTTAGTTACTGTTTAGTTCCATATTAGCAACTTCACAAAGGTATAAAAAGTTTATTGTATAGAAAAATTATAAGACGGGCAAAAGATATTTACGGCCCCAGATTAGTCATAAATTTCTAAATTCATTATCTAACTATCGCGATTTTCAAATACATCCTCCAATTAGTTATTAATTATTTCTGTCAGTCGCATCCATCCCCAAACTATCCTTTATTACCTAAAATTATTACCAACGTCAGAGTTAGTGCCTAATACAATTAACTTATCCATTAATTACAGTTAAAAAAAACTATTTTTAGTCAAAAAAATAAAAAAATAAACTAAAAAAATGTTATATATGATGTCATAAACCACAATATGTACAATAAGGTGAGAATTGTAATTTTTTAGTGTGTCATATATGATGTCATAAATTCATCATTTTTTTAATAAAAAAAATTATATTATTAATTATTATTACAATAACAGTGCTTGAACCTTTGATCTTATCTTAGGTCATAGAGACGACACGCACTAACTAGTTGAACTAGAATTTCCTGTATTGTCATAAATTCATTATATACCATATATTTTGTGACAATCATATAAATTATGTAGTAAGATTTTCTCATTTATATAAAAAAAATGATTGTTGAGTATCCTGTGAGGTCGTGTCCTTTCTCAACTCTATATTTAATTGTCAATTTACGTACTCTAGAATTATCACTTACAGTTGGACAATTATGACTCCGCTACCATATTAAATTTAGATAGGTTAAGGTTGAGCTACTCCAAAAGAATTAAGCCTTGTGTAAGGTTATCTTCCTTCAACCTTGGATTTTATTATCAGTTGGAATTTCTTTCCGACTTTATACTCGTCAAAAAGATGATGGCATGATGCAATCCATACTTGTACCGAAAAGTGATTCTATCTTTTTGTAATTTAATTCCCAAATCTCTAACCTTGTACTAATTAGTAATTAGCAGGAGGTTAGAGATAACTACACTTTTTTGTTTAAATCTGTTAATCTAATTTATAAGCCACATTTTAATTAATTTAGCAGATTAACCCGTTGTATGCAGCAGAACTATAAGGTCAAGTATAGAACAAGAAATGAACATGTATATTTATTCTCTTGAAAAAGTTTAACAAACAAGTTACATACTTGCAGAAATGGAAAATTAATCAAGAACAACAACAGCAAACATGTAACTAGATTTTTTTTTGGAGATCCTTTGGAAATTCATCAGAGAAATGAACCCATCATCATCGTTAGCTTCTTCACTTGATCTGCACCCAGGTAGCAACACTAGGCACACCTTGATACACAACATAGAGCATGTAGTAGCCAGGAGGAGCGATGCGACCGCTCGGTGGTGCCAAGAAATCAACGTTATAGATACCATTAACATTGCTCTCCACACCTGCCAATCCCAAGTCAAGAAGCCTTTGATTCATGGAAATTCCATGGGTGGTAAATGCAGGTTGATACATTGTCACTTTCACATCTGTGACGGCGATTTCTCCCACGTTCAGCTTGATTTGGACTGTGTAATTCTCGTCGTAGGTCAGGAATTCTGGCGCGGTCTTGGCAATGATTTCTGGCCTGAATTTGTTCAATGCAGCGTTTAGGTAAGGAGGGGAGAATTTCTCCACGCGCAATTCGGTTGGGAACATTGCATTGTAGATGTATCCGTTGTTAGTGTTGCTTCCTGCTACCAAGATTTTACCATCTGGCAAGAGCGTGGAAGTTGAATGGTACATTCTTGGAATGGTGGTTGCTGCTAGCTCTCTAAATCTTTGACCTTCCTTGCCGTTGGTTGCGTACAGAACAGGCTTGAAGTTTGGATCTCTGGCGAAATTCCATCCTGACACCCCTTTTTCAGCTCCGTTGAGCATCAGGACATCCCCAGTTGGAAGAATGACCGCGTCACCCATAATGCGGGGACTTGGCATCATTTCCCTCTTCCAGACAGCGTTTGGATCGGTAATCCTGATCCTGCCACAATCTTGGAGCGCGGTGTAGAAGATGTCTTTGTTAGCTTCAGTGTAGGCATCTTTGTTACCTGAGCCACCACAAACCAAGACCTCAGCAGGGATGACCTCTTTGTTAACAGAGTCGAGCTTAATTGGGAGGAGAACAGACATTCCGGTGGCAGGATAGCTGCGATGACCGCCAGGAAGGACAGGGAACTCTTTGATGACCTGATTGGTGATTGGACTCAACAGGACGGAACGTTGATTGGCGAAGATGAAGACGTTTCCATCTGTAGAAAGATGGACAAATGGGTACAAGTTGTTCTCGTCTTTGTCGGTTGTTTGCTTCAGGAAATCAAAGTAGTAGGCTTTAGGATTGGATTGTCCTTCAGCCGGGATGTACTCATAGCTGTAAGATGCGCGCCCACCGACCACAATGTAGCTACCATCAGGCAATGCTGCTTGTGTAGAATACCTATACAATGCCAAGAACAGAACTTTTAACAATGTTTCTTCCAAAAATCAAAGACAGACATCAAAATTTTGAAAATCTACCATCTTTTTTCGGCGAGAGCTGTTGGGTATTCTCTCCAGGGGCAGTTTTTGCATGCATCAATATATCTGGCAGTGTTGGCTCCTCCTTCAAAACCACCGGTGCTTACAATGTTTCCATCAACTGTAAGACCTCCGGACGAGCACCAGGTATCGGTGTTAAGCTTCATTCGATCAACAAATCATCAATTAGTAAAGAAACAAAGAGAAAATCCATTCCTGATAGATGCAAACATAACAATTATAGATTCTTCACTTACCAGTTTTGGAGTTAGCTTTCCTGTGTTGATATCATACAAAACAGAATGAGCAAAGCAATCCCTATTTCCTTCTGCGTTCACTTTGCACTGTCCCTTAGGCAATTGGACCTGTGATATCTGCCAAATTGTTGAATCAAACATCAACACCTTGTTGATCTTAGGAATCAACTGCGCGTGCATCGAAGAAACTCCTGAGCTCTTGGAAACAAGCTCCCAATCTCCATTGTATCCGGTCTGATCGACCTGAGCAGCAGGCTCAGCAGCTTTCTTTAGTTTCTTCTTTGATTTCTTCTTGACAGGTTCATCCCAGCTCTGCATTTCTTCCTGAGTGATCGGAAGAGTACCGAAATCATTGAGGATGGGCTTCTCCTTGTAATCTAAAGGATCACCAAAAGGGTTTCCAAACAGCTCATGAGGTTCTGAAGGATGCTCCTCATTCCATTCTTCAAAAGGGTTGATGAAATGACCGAGGCTGGAAACGAACAAGAGAGGGAGAATGCATAGAGATTTCGACATAATTAGCTTCGTCATTTCTCGACGAAGCCAAACAGAAGAAAGATGAAGATTTTTCTATGAAATGTATGATTAAATCTTCCACCTTTTGTGGAAGATTAGGTTATATTTCTCCCTGCCTTTTCAGGTTTGATGATTACAGGTTTTTATAGTGGTATGAGTTACTACTAATATAAGGGTAAGAACTGTTATAGGATTTGTTCCTCATTTGATGGAGAACCTCAGGAAATTATCAGGATGTGTCATTGTAAGAACAAATGCTGATCATTTGCTGTTAGTCTGTTTTCCTTAATTATGAGAGTTAAACCTTAATTAGACTGGACGAGACTATTAGACATAACGAATTAAAGTATTAAACTCGCGTTTATAGTAATTAGAAAAACTTCTACTAATATTAGTATTAACCGTGCTTGTGAGTCATCCCTTTAGGATCATGCCGTCCTTTAACGGAAATAATTTCTTGCTCAGAAAAGATGAAGAGAACATTCGAGGAGGAAAACAAAGTAAAGTGTTTCTTTCTATTTATTTATCAGGTAGTAAGAACCGAGCCGAGCCGAGCCAACAGTTGGGTTGGATCTTAATTCACTTGGTCCAATAAGACAGAAGCAGCCCAACAAGCCCAATAGTTATAAACTAAAGTATTATACTCTCACAGTCTTTTCATCGAACACCTTGCAGCCAATTATGGTGAAAGTGAAAGAACGTCCCTTATCCTTTATTTTTTCCTTTTAGTTTTTAGAATTGTCAAACTAACAACAATCTTAACCATGTGATTCATGCCGGAAACGTATCTGATGGCTCCTACATGATTTATCAGGGGGGGGGGGAGTCTTTGATTAATAATAATAAATAATGTGTTTTTTTCTATTTTCCTAGGGGCAGACAAAGCTGATTGGTCCGAATGGATTGGCTCTCCACTTGGCCAATGAGGTAACAGTACTGCTCTAGTTTATGGCGGGTGATCCTGTTACAGCTTAACAGTGCCACTCCTTAAGCAATTAGTTTACCATTAACTAACAAATTCACTTTAAAGTCTCACCACTCTCACCAAATAAAATGCACCCTTAATCAAATTCTGTCACATTAGTTAGTATAATCTTTTTTTATAATTTGTTAATATATAATGCATTTTCCTAATTAACATGGATTAAAGATGTGCATTTTAGATTCCGGTATTCTATATCTAATATTATGGCTTCGTAAGAGGGATTGCAACTTTATCGAATTAATTTTCTTTCCTATTATGTGATTATGGCTTGAAATTGACTTATAATCTCTTAAAATTTACTTGACAAGTCGGGTATAATTTTATATTTTCTAAAAACATACATCTTGTATGTTATCTCTCTGTTATATATTAATAAAATTATCAAAAATTTCAGATACTATATATATATTGGGAGAGACGCCTTTTTAAAATTTGATAATATTGAAATAAAATTAATTTTCTACTTGAAAGAACAGAGAGAAGAATATAGAAGAGCGGAAAGAGCTCACTTGTTAGATCAATTAGATGAAGAGCTTAATGATGAAGAAATCAAGAAGAAATTAGAAGAAATCTGTGTTAAATTCTTGAACAATTGTTGAACAAGAAGAGAGAAAAACTACTCCATTGTCAATGTAGCAAAAGTACAATTCCTCTCATTACATAAACTTCCAATCCAAATTACTGAAAGTTCATACACCCTTGCTCATCATCTTCATCACTACCATTCTTTAAAAAAAAATGAAAAAAATCTCCATCACTACCCTATACTGTGTGTGCAATTTCTGTGAATTTAAAAGTTTGACTCAAAATTAAATCTAGAAGCATTAGAACCCCACTTTCTTTTTCCTTTGATTAAATTGACAGTCTAAGCTCCAAATCCACTTCCTCATTGTCGCTTGATCGGGAGTTTGGACTGGTTGACCCCATTGAGCGACTACGATGATGATGATGACTGCCCCCAATTTGCTGTGAGCCCTATTATATATGATCCAAAAAGAGAAGAAAAATTAAAATTAAAATTAACATAAGAAAATATGATACTTAGTTTCAAATCGAAATGAATGTGCGAGGATTGGGAAGAATTTTTTTACCTCAACTTGGGAAAGGGGTCTAGTAGGCTGTCCAAAATGCTGAGCTTCAAAGTAACTATTCCCATGGTTCCAACTGGTGAAAAGAAACATGTATATATAATTAAGTAATTGAGTTATTATTGGATCGAAAATGAGATTAAATTGTAGAAAATAAAATTCTAATAAAATCTTATATTACACAATTAATCATCAATGAGTTTGTAACTCAACAACGTATCTTATTTCAAAATAGAAAGAATCAGATCTCCAAATCGAGTCTTCCTGCTTATATTCCTATAAATCTATGACAAAATAAAAATAAAAATTAAGCTCTAATAAAGTGTACCTTGGAACTGTGGATTGCTGGGAATCACCATGTCTACCTGGCCCCATCTGTTCATTATAATTGATGATCATAGGTAAAATGTTAGATACCAATTGCAACATTAATCCAATCTTTTTGAACAAACAACATTAATTGAAAGTATTTAATTAGAATTCTCTTATTGTAAAACTATATCATGAGTATCTATCTACTAATTATAATGCAGAAAGGTGTGAAAATGGAATCATGTGATAAGAAATGAAGCTTTCCTAGGTTAATTAGTGTGAATGGGATATTTCTTCATCGAGAGGATTTTTCTTTTCTTTTCTACTTATGTTTTTTCCTTTATTTGGGTTTTCTATGTTTGCTTAGCAATTAATTTCAAAGACTTATCCAAAACCAGAAAGGCAAAAAAAAAAAAAAAAAAAAAAAAAAACCAAATGAGCATGTGGGGGTTGGAAAAGAATCCAAATATTGAAATCCAAAGAAATCCCTTGACAAGATTTTATTTTAAAAGAAAACAAATGTATGGTTAATTACGAGGATTGATTGATTGCTAAAAATCTCACACTAGATCAAAACATATGCAAAAATCTTGTTTTTCTCCACATGTGTATTCACATCATCATTTCATAACAAATCAACAGGTGACATGAAAAGTATGATGTCATTGGGTGCAGCTGACCATCAACTTGGACTAAAATGGAAAAAACAAACAAATAAACATACCGATAAGATTATACACAAATAGATCGAACTTGTAGCTCAGTGATAATTTTTGCGGCTAAGAAAAATATATTTAAGACTGATAGAATCTTGATTGATTAAAAAGTAGACTTACCATGATGTTGGGGTGGAATCCATAGGAAGATGGTGAGGAGGAAGGATAGGTAAATGATGGGGAGGATGCCATTATTGGTGAATAAGCTGATTGCACTCTCATACCCATATCATCCTGCATCTGCATGACCACATACATCACCAAAACTAACACATTTATCAAGAAATCAAGAAACCCTATTCATATTTTTTCAAGAAAATCAAGAAACTTGACCTAAAAAAAAGTATACCTGCTGGGATGGGAAAGTAGGAGGGTAATTAGGAGGAGGGAAAGCACAACCCATCTGGCCATGTAATCTGATCTTCTCCAATTGAGCAACACCAAGTCCTCGTTGCGGCTGCTTCGGCTTCTCCGATGAACTGCTGCTCTTTTTGTTCTTTCTTGATGATGAAGAAGATGACCCACCACCACCACCAGAACTGTTTGGCTGATTCCCATAATAGCTGCTCTCCATCTCTCCTTCTTCAACTTTTTTTTTTCTCCTCCAAACAAGCCCTTAAGAAAATAAGAAGTGATGCTTGAGGAATGAGAGATCTCCTCCAAATTCCACACCCTTTTAAAGCTGTGTTTGCTTGCTTTGCCTCTGATTATTGCATCGCTGGAATCAGATTTTGTACAGATTTATATAGATAATTTATATACTTAGATTTTATGCCTTTTTTTTTTAATTTTCCTCACCTCCTTTTCTCCCCCCTTCAAAAACTACAATATAAGTGAAATTATTTTTAGGAGATTTTATACTATATATATAATTTTATTTTATTTTAGTTATGAAGTCTAACTTAATATTATATTTCGTAAGCTATGAGTCATGATTATGAAAGCGATTCTTTGATTGAATATGCGCTCTTAAAAATTCAAGACTAGTGGACTCATGAACTAATCAATTCACGCGCTATGCATAGAGCGTCTTGTGCCATTTTCGAATTATTTTTGAAGTAAACATTTGCACACTATAGTGTTAAACCCACTTTTTTCTTGGTTCTCAAATTTACTAAAATAAATTACTACTATGGAATGTTTGAATTTTTTTAGATAACATGAGATCTCTAATTTAAGATAAAGATAATCGTAGATCGTAACGCGGGTTTACAGTATACTTATAAATATTCAAATATTTATAAATTACATACTAAGAATGAGCATTAAGCAAAATTTGAAATTCTTATTAGATCGCAACGCCGGTTTGTTTATAGTAAATTTATAAATTATATACCAACCCTGCTGGGTCGCTTCTAGATATTTTTTTGTCGTCACCTTATTAAAAAAAGACAATAATTAAGCAATTATTTAGATTCTCAGCTTTAAAAATTGTTGAAAAAATTACTCTTGTAAAATGAGATTTTTTTATAATTTTTTTTAGTTGACAACTGTCCTATTTAAACTAGGAAACATGGATATTGTAAAATCTGGTCCATTAATTACCATACCAAAATAAAATAAAATAAAAGGGTTAGGTAGCCACGCGCTTAAAAGGAAAGTGGGCAAGCCGTTTTAATTTTCTAATTACACATGGTAATGATCTTTTAAATGTGTGGTCCCGCTTTACGTTGACGGAGCTGTAAAAATTCTATAAGCAGCTCATTAAAAAAGGGAAAAAATCATAAAAATATTGAAACGTTAAAATAAATAACATTATAAAGTTTAGACCAAATCATATTAAAAAAAGATTATAGATTCTAGAAATCTTTTGTTTTTGCAGCTAATTAGGGATTGTCCTGTATCGAACTCATAGGAATTCTAACCAAGCAAGAATCAATCTTGAAATTCTATTTTTTTTTCTTTCTAAAATTACCCTTATTAATGCTAAATATTTGCTTCTCACTCAAATAGATTAACAACCATAAAAACAAGAAATGTTTCTTTAAAATGTTCGATCCTCAAATTTAAGAAGTTTTTAATGGAAACAAATTAGAGATATCATTTGGACAAGAAAAAAAAAGGAGAAATATCTTTAAAAAATATTTTTTTTATTTTTGACAAAAGAAGATATCGAGATCCATACTCGAGATCTTGTGCAGTACCACTGAACTACAAATCTATTGTTTTTTATTTTATTTTAAATAAATATATATATATATATATAAAAAAAATTGAAACACAGATTTTTCATGCTATTAATTAGGGAGGAAACAAAATCTAATTGAGTTGTTTCACGCATGATTCGTGGGTCATATGTTTGCTATTAGTTGTTGTTGTGCGGTGGAAAGTGAGAATGAGGACTCCTCCAATTTGCTCATATGCAATTACCCCACCCATCCCATCCCAAGTTTTGAAGTATATATAAAACCAATTAATTGAAAATACACTATTATTATTATAATAATTATTGGTGTTAAGACTTAAGAATGATCACGATAGGTTTCTAATTATATAATTAATACTATACATTACTACTCTCCAAAATAAATGACTTTTTAAGTATTTGTACTCGGATTAAGAAAATAATTGGTTTATAAAAAACGAGAGATTTTTTTACCTTTGTATCCCTACCATCCAAGTCTATTTTCAACCCTAGAATGACAGGAGCAACACCATCTTTTCCACCCTAGGATACCGAGAACGTCATTTATTTCGGGACTACTTTTGGATTCCAGAACGTCATTTATTTTGCACCGGAAAGAATATTTGACAATAACCAATCCTATTTGTGTTCGGTCAATCTATTTAAAGGTAAAGTATTTTTATACATATTAATACACAAATTAAAGGGCATCGAATTAGGCACACAAACCGCATGTTAATATACTATATATATTTTATAGTATTAGATTTAGAAAATATACAATTCATCTCCAATCTTGTTTTTATATTTCATGTACTAATCTATTTTAACTAGTGTTTCGGAGAATTTTTAATTTCAGGGGACACATAAATCTTGTCAAATTAGGGTGGGACATATAAGCAACGCAATGAATTGGAGAGCTAAGTCAAGCCTTTATAGATTTGGTCTTCTCATTAAATTAGATTTTTGACTTCGGATTCTACACAAAATTTCAGAATTAAATTTCTTATATTTTAGCAAATGTTTATGTATATTTAAATAAGCTCGTTTTTGTAATTTTTTCTTCTTTTAATATATAAAAATTAACTCTTTACGGTCTGAGTTTTTGATATTTAAATCGACTTTTGAAGAGATTTTCTGACCCAGTTCAACCCTACAGTAATAACTGATCCATTTAATTACTGAATTAATTTAATGGTAAGAGGTATTTTTTTTCCCGTGAGTATCTTCTTCGCTCTTTCGGGCGGGATCCTGATCTCATTCAGTATAATTGTTTTAATTTTTCGTACTCGTATACGAGACTTGAGTTAAAAAGTCAGCAGTTCAATTAAATTCATTTGTAGCAAAACTCCAAAATTTACACACCAAATTTGTGTAAAAAAACGAAAGAATTAACCTCGTCGTCACATTTTATATATAAAAGATGATGACTACCAATTGCAAGATCGAAAATGTACTGGCGGCTCTCATCATGATTATAAGTTGTTGTTTTGTTAACACATATAAAATTAGTAGGTAGTTATGAGCATGATTAGTTTTTATAACAATAAAATGTGATGATGTGATCAGTGTGGAAGTCACCATAGACACAAAGACACGTCATCTGTGTTTTTATGTCAAGAGTGATGATGTATGGTACGCTCTTTCTTCATCATAATGCATCACACATCATTCAGTTCAAAACAGAACAAAACACTATAACCATATTAGTTTCAGGGTTTATTTTTTTTTATAAAAAAAAACATTGGAATGAATTTTTGAAATTAGGAAACAAATATCACATATTTTTCTTCTTCGTAAGAGCCCAATTTTTTTTGGATCGGTCGAAAAGCATATAACAAAAAAAATGATCAAATCATAGAATAAACATAATTTTTTATTTGACTGAAATTTAACGAGCATGTAACATTCCGGTTAAAAATGAATAAATTAAACGTGGTGAAAAACTTATGATCAAGGCTTGATTTTGAGATCCGGATTATTCAAAATTCAGTGTTGGGCAAATTCCATCAAAAGAATGACACATTTTCTTTTTAGTGTATAGTTTGCTAGGTTGCTCGAACTTTGAACGCAAGATCGATGTGTGGGGTAAACTTTCTTTTATGAATACGATAAAAACGTTTCACAACACAAAATGCAATTGTACACGCATTAGTTCATCATTAAATCACAAAACACGTACATTAAATTAAGATTTTGTTCCAATATTCTGAAAGATCAGTAATTGTAGGAGGTTAGGACAAGCGTGGTCTTACATATAAGGTGGGACAAATGTTATCATTATCCTTTGCGGAAACTCGGATCCCTTATCTTTTTTAAATTTGAAAAATTAATGTTAGAACGACCGTATAATCTTAGTTCCACAAATCTAGCAAATTGTGGATTTATGATGATGATTGATGTAATGTAGTACGTGGGATCTCATGTCATCGTGTCCAATTAATGGGCATGGCCGCCTTGGATCCATACAATACCCTTAAAAATATTTTTATTCGATATTTACGTATCTAACGTACGTAATTAATTATATATGCTGAAATAACTTGAAACTCAGCTCGTTGAGACTATAAAACACTTTTTTTTTATAAATTAATTATATTATTAATTATCATTAAAATATACTAAAAATCGAATTTATACACTAACAATTTGAGTAAAACTTCAGTAGAACGAATGCACCGGTGCATTCGTTATACTGAAGTTTTTTCCCTATCCAACTATACAACAATTTCATATAAACCACTTTAGAAATATTGTAGTGATGTAGATGGGGAAATAATGAGTAATGAAAAAGAATAAAAAAGAAAAGAATTAATGAAGACAAAGCTTAGTGGAGATAGATATACGTAGATGTTGCAGAGAATATGATATCTACTGTAGATTTTGGGCACATGCAAAGGTACAAGAGGGTGCATTAATTACTCAATTACATATGATTTGGCAAAAATAAAATAAAATAAATAATTAAAATTAATCAATATTTAAACAGGACAAATCCCACCCTCCTCTCCCTCAATCTCATTTAATATGCGATGCTCTTGTTGATATGCCATTTTCTTGTTTGTACACGAGGACTCCCACCTAACCCTCCTGTGCTTAATCAAGCTTTTTTCTTTGCATGTAATTAAGGTTTTTTCTTTTTTTTTTAATCTGTTTCCTCGCTCATAATTATCAGAATCGGACCGGATCAGTCAATCGAACCGATTAAACTGCGATCCAAACAAAAATTCGATTCGATTCAGCTATCTGATCGGATATGCATGCGAATCGAAAAAGGCATGTGATGAAAGTTTTTGTTTGGGCGTAGAATCACAAGTATCTCAAAGTCTACAATTAATGTGCTTTGAAATATAACGACTACAAGTTCATCAATAATATTTTATTTAAGAAATGAGACTGGCGAACTATTTATACACTCTAATATATAGTTTATTTTCAAAAAATGATACATGTATTAAGAAAGACGTATGATCCGTGTAATTGTTCTCTCTCACACAGTAATCAACATAAAAAAATAGTAAAATCCAAGATGTGCATGTGCAAATGCCTATATTATATTGGTCGAAGTACTGCTCTAGCTAGCTAGCTAATAACTTAGGTGTTTGCGAATGGTTTAGGTAAGTGATCACCAAAGACTCCAACAATCCATAAACAAGTATGAATGATTGAGTTGGATGAATCTTTATAGATACCAACATCTCTCTACAAACCAATATATATTCCATACCTCTGCCAAAAACATAATACGTAGCCATGAATCCTTATGCTTAATGCCCAGATTATATAGAAGATTTTCTTGTACTATAATATTCCAGCAAAACGTCCCAGTTAAATGTATTTGGTTATACTCATTCTTTATATTTATTCTAGAAATAGTGTGACCCGGGTCGCACAACTTTTTTGTATGCATACAATTTATATAATAATGTATATAGATTAACAATTTAATTTTTTTAAGTGACTAATTTAATAAGAGAAATAATCTATAAATTAATTACTACGTACTTTTTTAGTCACTTCATAATTAGTTATTTATTTTTTTAGCGTGGAGGTTCAAAGAGCCATTATATAAATTTAAAACCTCCAATGATTAAATATAATATTTTTAGAATAAATATGACACTTAAGGGACTTTAATAGAAGAATTTAAAAGTCTTAGGTCTATATATCCCTAAGTTCCATTCAAGGAAAACAAATTAAACATTCCCACAAAGACAAAAATTAAAAGTAAATAAATCGTTACGCTGCTACGAGCTAAAATACAAGAATTAACAAAAAAAAACCACAACTATATATTTTTATTTTATTAACATTATTTAATAAACTGGTCACTACATTAAATATCAACTATTTCGAACTCAAACCGGCCAGGACCCTGAAAAATAATAAAACTCTCCTTGCCAATAATGTTAACTTCAGACCTAAAGAAATACTAACCGTTAATTTAGAGTCAACCATGATGGTGAATGGCATGGAGGTTCGACACGTGGCTCAGTAACTGGAGAAGATGGACCCTACAAATGACTTGTAAATGCTGTGATATGGTCTTGAATTTGATCGATTGTCTGATCCTGCGCGTACCTTTTGCAAATTGCACAACCTGTGCTAGCAAAACCAACATCCCTAGTGCTCGCATGATCTTTTCTTAATCGTTGGATAATAATATATAGTTTCTCATGTTATTGTTTAATATTATTGCTTAATCATCATCCCTAATTGTGATTAACTTAATCTTCATCACTCCAAAACCCTAATAATGTATTTTATTTCATTTGCTAATGATCAATTATACAATATCTATCGTACTCTATATGTATATTATACTAATTAATTGGTTGATTTGAGGTACTAGCTACTGGCCAAACATTTATCTAATTAATCTTATGTTACACAATATATATAAGTTGTCTGATGATCTGTCTTCCAGATTTATGCATTCTGATGATGAAGATTCTTCCGAATTATCCTTTGAGATTTGTTCTAGTACTTGGAAATTATTCTTCCAAATTGTCCCAAATATATGTATGCATCCACCAATATTCTCTACTAGTAGTACTCTTGTGGTTGTTTTTCCAACCATTCTTTGTCGACGTTGCTTTCAATCTCTACAATATAAGCAAACCCTATCAATTAGTGCATGCATTCAAAATATGTAAGCTGCTACCCGATCAAAGACTTAGTTGTTATGATCAGGACAAGACCGAACATAGAATTGCTTGAAGTATAACATTTGGAGAAATAAAATTCTACGAGTATCTTTTAATGGGAATGATACTGTCTGTTTTGACTCCAAACTCGCACGAAATATTCAAGATTTTACCTGAGGAGTAGGCATCACTGTTGAACCACGTTAAAAAAATATATTATTTATTTTCCGTCATTTTATTTATCTGTTTACGACGTAAATTGAGTTTAATTATAAAGAAATGAGATAGATGAATATGATGGGATAAAAAGCATTATTTAAAAAAGTGAAGAATGAGCTCATCATCAGCATTTGGATCACACTATAAGTTGCTTACAAAATAATATAAATTGAAGTTTCGTTTCATCATCAAGTTTAATAGTCAAACTATACATCCTGTAAAGCAGCCAACTCTTATGGGCTGATTGAAAAGATGATATATATTCCCAATGAAATCTATCTACTATATAATTAAATTAATTATTCACTTCCATGTGGGAGGGGGAGGTGGGCGACCAATTGTGCCAGATGTCATTTTAACTAATTAACGGCAACTCCACCAAGTGGATATCCCACATTTAATACCTCCAGCCCAAAATGATTGAGAAAGCCCAAAATGGGATAGTAAAGAAGAAAGAAAGAAGTCCAGATCCATCAACACAAAGTGCGCACGACAAAAGGCCCATGAAATGATGGGCTTGAAAGAACATTCGGCCCAGTTCATCTCGGCCTCTAAAAATTAATTTAAGTAAGAACGTGGTGGAGGTATGGATGGAACCAGGAAAAACAAAAACGAGAAATGGAGATGAAAAACATAATCTCCTCTCCTTTCCTTAGATAAGGATTTAAAGCCCCACCTTTCATTTCCCTCCCCCCCTTCTCTGACAATGAATTCTCTCCATCACTACACTATCACCTAGCTTTCTTCACCTACAAACTTGAAAATTACTGAGCTTCCCTTCTTTACATGACACTTGATTCTTCTTGAGAACTTTTAAGGTACACTTCCGTTCCTCACTCGATTTTCAGCTAATGGGTTCATTGTTTTTTATGCTACTCTGCCTGTTTTTGAGACTTAGCAGTATTACTTAGTTGTTTCCTGATGTGGGTTTTCGTAATTCCCTGCTAGTTTGTTGTTTTGTTGCATGGTTTTGCTTGTTGGGTGTCTGCTTATTGGGGGTGGCTATTGGTTTTGCTTCAATTCTCGTAGTGTTTGGTGAAATTGGGTATTATATGTGTTTTGACTTTGAGAGTGAGGCAGTTTGTTGGTGGAATTTTGTGGAAATGAATTTTGGGACTAATATGCAATAGAAAAGAACTGTTTCGTAGTGATTGTTTCGTTTCGATTAGGAGGTTTGCAGTTGTGGCGGATACTGTAGTTGTTTCGGAGTTCACGTTTGTGTGCATAATTATGGTTGAAGATAGTCATCATTCATCATGAGGTTATATCACATGAAGTCAGTCAATTTGCTGAAATTTATTGCTTAAACATTTGTAGTAGTCTGCAGAAAATGAGCAGGAGTGCAAGACTTAGGCATCATAGACGCAATAGTTTGACTCGATATTTAGGAAATTTAGGATTGTTGGAGAAAACAGTGTGAAGTTGCAGCTTTCTTTCTTTTCTCTACATATTCAACCGATCTCTAAGGTTCGGAGTTCAAGAGAGATAAGTGGATAAGTCATCATTTATCTCCCTCTCGCTCGTGACTTCATTGTTATTGTTTCCTAGACCACTACCAGGATGTTTTTTTCCTTTCCTTTTTCTAGTGTTGAGTAGTTTTCTTTGTAAAGCATTAACTAATTGTAAAACCAGTGAGATGTTCCAATTTAAGAACACTTAGACCAGATGTGTGGAAGGAAGTGTGACTACTGTTCTTTTGTGTACTGTTTCATTTTAATAGAAAGTTAATCTTGCAGTGCATTTTTCTACTTTTGAGCAGGTGAAGATTGGAGTTAAACACTTAGTTTAGGTGCAGACTGAACTACACAACTTAAGTGAACATGACCCCTGTCATTCCATGTTCGACAAGTAGTACTTATCTCATCCCTGGAACTGCATTTACAATAAAGAAGCATAACCATCTCAAAAACGGCAGTTTGTCAAGAAAATCCACAAGACATACATTATCCTTACAACGACTCGTACTGCCACTTCCCTCTTCTGTCACAGTATTGCCGCAGTACAGAAGTAACCATGCTTTGCTTCGTAGATCTTTACAACATGTAGTATCAGCGACGGGGACTGATGTAGCAGTAGAGGAAGCAGATTCACCTGTAGCAAATGAAGATTCTGGTGGAGCTTCAGTAACTTCTGCAGATGAAGGTGAAACAATTGAAAAATCCGCTATTATATCAGAAGCCTCTCCTGCTCCAGGTCAATCGAAGCGTTCAAGACCCACTAGGAAAAGTGAGATGCCTCCTGTAAAGGATGAGGATTTGGTTCCTGGTGCAACATTTACTGGGAAAGTAAGATCAATCCAGCCATTTGGTGCTTTTGTTGATTTTGGAGCCTTCACAGATGGCCTTGTACATGTTTCTAGGATGAGTGAAAGTTATGTTAAGGATGTTGGGGAAATAGTATCGGTTGGACAAGAAGTGAAGGTGAGGTTAATTGAGGGAAATACTGAAACGGGGCGCATCTCGCTTACTATGCGTGAAAGTGATGATATCAATAAGTTGCAGCAGCGGAAAGATTCTACTACCACAGAAACTGGTGATAAGCCAAGGCCTGCCAGAAGAAATACTTCAAAGCCCGGTCAGAGAAGAGAAGAAAGTAAAAGCTCAAAATTCGCTAGGGGGCAGGACCTAGAGGGCACAGTTAAGAATTTGACTAGGGCTGGTGCTTTTATATCTCTCCCAGAGGGTGAAGAAGGATTCCTTCCCACAGCAGAAGAAGCTGATGATGGAATTGGAACCATGATGGGGGGATCATCACTGAGTGTAGGCCAGGAAGTCAGCGTTCGGGTGTTGCGTATCGGGAGAGGACAGGTTACTTTGACAATGAAGAAGGAAGAAGGTGGCAAGTTGGACATGGAGTTGAACCAAGGAGTTGTCCATTCTGCAACAAACGCCTTTGTGTTTGCTTTCCGTGAGAACAAGGACATTGCTGCATTTTTGGATGAGAGGGAAAAAGTGGTAAAAGCAGTGGAAGAACCTGTGAAGCCAGAACCTTCTGTAGAAATAGAACAAAGTGAAGCCACCTCTGATCCTGTTGAAGTACAGGACCAACTGGTAAGCAGTGATGATGTATCAGTCACTGTTCCTCCTACAGTAGCTGATACGGTAGAAGGTGAAGAAACCTCAAAGGAGCTGGCTGTGGAAGCCACTGTTGCCAGTGATGTTAAGGAGGCAGAAAGTGTGGAATCCATATCACCAAGTTTGGATGGTTCAGCACAAACCATAGAGAAAGGAGAGGAAAGCTCTGCGATTTTGGAGTCTCCAGAAAGTCTGGTTGATGAAAAAGTTATAGAGAGTAAAGCCGCCGATGCCATTGCTAATGATGAAGTACAAATAGAGACTCCAAGTGCAGAGAGTGAAATTTCTTCCAATGCACCAACTCAAGAAGATGGCGTGGGAGCTATCCCCGAGGAAAATGGAAGTATCCAAGGCTCAGGTATGCAGCAGGATGTTCCTTCTCCCTAAAATTAGAACTATTATGGGTAACATAGAGATCCAGAGAGAGTGAAGTTTTCCATGAGGCTTCTTAGATATCCACAGAGGTCCCTAGAATTAGTCTGGTATTGACATGTAAAGTCCCTAATATGCTTGGGATAGTGGCTCCATTTGATTATTTAGCTTTGTCCGTTGTCTTTGGTACCTCCATTCAAATATTATTTAATTTTATTATTATCAGTATTTCCTAAATCTTTAGAGACGGTGGTTATGAAAATTCTAAATTTTCTAGTGCACTTACTTGTCACGCTCTTTTCCTTTTTTATATGCAAGTCAATGATCTTGTTTGTTACTCATTTTTCAATCCACCCATGCACCTCAAGACCATAATTCACTGGTGTTTTTTTTCTCCAAAAAAAGGAAGAAAAAAAATCCATGATAGAATTTTGGATTGCTAGAATGTCTGTGTATTTTCAATGTTGCTTCTACATTTCCTTTTTTCTCTACCTTTCATTTTCCTTAGAATTCATTCTGTTGACAGTTGGGGTGGAAAGTATAGAAAATTCTGATCCATCTGGAGGTGCAGTTGATACACAAGACCCGTCATCTGAAAGCCAGGCTGTTGAAGTAGTTGCGACGAAAGGTTTCTACCTCTTTTCTGTATTCATCATTTTTTGTTGTTGCGTGTGCTAATGAATACAGATTCCAGTATGTCTTAGTGATGTCCTTTTATTAAAAGTTGTAGATTCCACTTTCTACCTGTTCACTCTCTTTTTTTTGAAAAAAAATGGCTTGCAGCAACTATTTCCCCAGCCCTGGTGAAGAAGCTGCGTGAAGAAACAGGAGCTGGAATGATGGATTGCAAGAAAGCTCTTTCAGAGACCGGAGGTGATATCAATAAAGCTCAGGAGTTCCTCCGAAAGAAAGGATTAGCAAGTGCAGATAAGAAAGCTAGCAGAGCCACTGCCGAAGGAAGAATTGGTTCTTACATTCATGATAGCAGGATTGGGGTCCTGATAGAGGTGAACTGCGAGACAGATTTTGTCTCCAGGGGTGATATTTTCAAGGAGTTGGTCGATGATCTAGCCATGCAGGTGGCTGCTTGCCCTCAAGTACAATATCTCGCCATTGAAGATGTTCCTGAAGAGATCGTGAACAAGGAAAAAGAGATTGAGATGCAGAAGGAAGATCTATTGTCAAAACCAGAGCAGTTCAGATCAAAGATTGTGGAAGGGCGGATCAGGAAAAGGCTTGAGGAACTAGCATTGCTTGAGCAGCCCTATATAAAGAATGATAAGGTGGTGGTAAAGGACTTGGTGAAGCAGACAATCGCAACTATTGGTGAGAATATGAAAGTGAAGAGGTTTGTTCGCTACAATCTTGGTGAAGGCTTGGAGAAGAAAAGCCAGGATTTTGCTGCTGAGGTTGCTGCTCAAACTGCAGCGAAGACCAAACCAGCACCAGCAACAGAGCAGCCTGCTGCAGCAGAAGCCAAGGAAACCACTCCTCAGTAAGTAGCTTTTCTCTAGAAGTATTTCTTGGAACTGTAAATTTGTAGAAGTAAATATGTTCTTTTTCGTTTTATTTTCTTCATATATTAGCATATACATTTCGAATCTTCAATTTTTTTACATTTGCATTACACTATTTTTGCAGGCCACCGGCAGTAGCAGTCTCTGCTGCTCTGGTTAAGCAACTGAGGGAAGAAACTGGAGCTGGGATGATGGACTGCAAAAAGGCCCTTTCAGAAACTGGTGGGGATCTTGAGAAGGCGCAGGAATATCTTAGAAAGAAGGGTCTTTCAACTGCTGACAAGAAATCCAGCCGGCTTGCAGCTGATGGCAGAATTGGTTCCTATATCCACGACGCCCGCATTGGGGTAATGATTGAAGTCAACAGTGAAACCGACTTCGTAGGAAGAAGTGAAAAGTTCAAGGAATTGGTTGATGATCTAGCAATGCAAGTTGCTGCCTGCCCACAAGTGCAGTATGTATCCATTGAGGACATCCCCGAAAGCACACGAAACAAGGAAAAAGAGATGGAAATGCAGAGAGAGGACCTCTTGTCGAAACCAGAGAACATACGAGAAAAGATCGTCGAGGGAAGGGTGTCAAAGAGGCTCGGCGAGCTTGTTCTTCTTGAGCAACCCTACATCAAGGATGACAGCCTCTTGGTGAAAGATCTGGTGAAGCAGACCGTTGCTGCTCTTGGTGAGAACTTAAAAGTGCGAAGGTTTGTTCGGTTTACTCTCGGAGAACCCACCGACGCATAAAACAGAAAGGTTAAGCAGAGAATACTGAAGCAAATCAAGAAAACCAACCTCGGCATTGCTACAACTAATTTTTGATGAGAGAATAGACTGATTCTTTTCCTTTTTTATTAATGCAAGTTATATACTTTTTTCATGTAGTTGTAGTATCACCAAACTCTTGCCGTAATGCATCTTTTCATTTCTAAACCAGAAGTACTATACTATAATACATTTTAAATTACCAAATCAAAATAATAAATTATTATGATAATAATTCAGATTTTTTAAAAAAAAAAAAAGAAGAGAGACTGAAAAGTGAAAAGTATGGGAATTTTCACTTTATAATTTCGTATCCAAAACAAATGTACAAGAATTACAAGTATGCATCTGAATAGGAAATGGTCCATGTAAGATATCACTCCAAGTTTGATGGTAAATAACAAGCCTAAAATTCTCTTCCAGCAGA
Organism: Viola odorata; assembly: GCA_963691705.1. Taxonomy (NCBI): domain Eukaryota; kingdom Viridiplantae; phylum Streptophyta; class Magnoliopsida; order Malpighiales; family Violaceae; genus Viola; species Viola odorata. Next base: position 5,886,852 of record OY829546.1, read on the forward strand.
CTTGGCCAGAACGTAAGTGGAAAAATGAGTTTCAATTTTCCCGCGCCTTTCTCCGGTACGATTTGCTGTATATATCCATCATCTAAAATGACATTTCATGCACAAACTTGATGCAGAGCATTAAGTAGTAGCCTTTCCATGATTACTTTTGGGGGCAAACCGCCAGAGGTCTACTGCAATATCCACCTCTTTTTTCTTGTGAAATTTATATAGTCGCGGCACATCAAATCAAAGCTGAACAAATCAAGAAAAAGAACAGACCAAAAGAGAGTAAGAAAGCAAGCTTTGCTGATTGGAGTAACAAGATTGTCACTTTGCTGGACAACTAAAGTAACTCTAGTTTCACAAGGGACGGTCGACCAGCAAAAGCAAAAGCAATAAAAAGCCAACTTTACCAACCTCACACAAAACCTCAAAACCTCGACGCTGCTTGCCCCAAGGTCCCGCACCGCTGCCCTTTTTATATTCTGAAAGAAAGGAGAAAAACGCAATCCATTATGGTTGTCTCGATAATGTCCTAATTAAAATTCAACGGGCTAATATGCCACCAGATCAGGTATATAGGTTAGTCCATGAAATGATCGGTACTGTTAAAATCCCAAGCCACGCATGATCCAACTAACTGAATTATATTGGTGCTAAAAAGACCAGGCAATTTAGCAGTGACGGATAGGAACCAACTGCCTGCTAGAAAACAACAAAAGAAGACCACTTACATCTCTTGTTGAGGTCTTTTGTAATGAATAAACTGCGTGAGAAGCAATCTAGCAAAAGCAACAATGCACAAACCATAGCCCGTCAGAGGACATACCATGTACAAAGAAATAAAAATGAACTACAGTAATAATAATAAAGTTAAACATGGAAGACAGAACAAACACTTACTTTTAAAGCAGCAGAAAGAAAGTCCATATCAGCACCCTTATTCCGGGTCCCAAATGGAGGGTTCATCACAACAGTGTCCACAAGATTTCCTACGCAAAAGTTAATCCTTAGATGGAGATATGACTTCAGAGTGAGAAGTAAATCCAAAAAAAACCAAATTGACACTGAACATGCAAGACTTAAAAGTATCCAGTTATTTTACTACCTCTCCATACAAAGTTCTTAATGTGGCTTAAGAAAATTAATGTCCAACTGCAGGTTCAAGCAAGGAAAGGATGAATCAGTTAAGCATGAGATCCACCATTCTGCTAAAGACTTCATATGAGTGCATCCCAAACTCTTATTTTTCTTGACAGAACACACAATCTGTGGGACAGCAATCAAAAAAGAAAAAACAGAAAGTACCCCGAGATCCTCTGCATTTACTGATGCTAATTCAAGAGATTGCGGATCCACATCAATGCCAATTACCTGCCTGTTCCAAAGTTAAAAACAACAGTAAGAGGAGCATCATAACTTCATAAGTACCAGTCCACAAACGTAAACCAAACAAATAAGAAAAATTATAAACAAACTCGGCATAGAAGTTCATAGCAAGTCTGCGCCCACAAGGGAAGCTGCAATACCCAGTGTGCCACACCCACAACCAAAATCGGCCACAACCTTATCACTCACATCCCCAAATGAATTTTCTGCCTGTTCATCATAAATCACCAAATGGATTACACATTCGACAAAAGAATGAAAAGTATACTTAAACAAAACATCATTTTCATGCTTCGTTTAAAAGAATAGCTCCTATCTTGGAAGCTACTAAACAAGTATAGTTTAGGCGCTTTTTACGCAGACCCATTAGTTCATTTGATACAAGCAAGCATATTTAAGCCATAACAAGAACAATGGTGGTGCATACTACACAAGCACTGGATAGATAAGTGAATTAGGAAGATGATTACCGTATAGAGCATGCGGGAAGCAATATGAGGTCCAGTTGGATACTGTTCCAGCTCGTACTGCGCTTAAAATAAACACATTCTAATTAGCAAACTATACATTTCATTCATCACTGAGTACTCAGTAACTGTTAGAGAGAGAAAAGAGACACCTTTGGGTTGGTGAACTGCTGAAGGTCACCTAACAAGCTTTCTAGTCGCTTCAGCTTCATATCTTCGATTTGATTTCTTTAATTTACTACTCCCTCCGTTTTTTTTACTTCACGTTTTAGTCTAAAAATTGATGTTTGTTAATAATTAATGTTTTCGTTGTTCATGACGTTTTCATTTTTTTAATATTATTTTTGACATAAATAATATTGAAAAGACTGGTTTTTTTTTTAATATTATTTTCTGACATGAATAATATTGTTTTTTTTTTAAAAATAATATTAAATACTGACTCGGTCCCACTTTAAAGTTATTTTTTTAACTTTTTAATTTTGTTTCTGATAAGATAAAAGCTGATTTTTTTATACTGACCCGTTTTTTCTTAAAATGTGTGAATAGTGGGCTCGCATCAATTAAAAAAAACGAAAGGAGTATTTCTTTTTTCCCAGCAAAGAAAAAAAAAACCCTTTCGCCAAACGAAAGGAAAAGAAAATTCAAAGTGAAAGACTAGTTGGTTCTCGTCGTAGCAACCCTAATCCGATTCTGAGAAGAATCCGCGAGCAGGATATTCTGGTTCTGGGAAGAATCCCCTGGCCCATTTTGGTGTCTATTAATCTATTGGGCCGGCCTATTTCCTTTCTCCTTTTTCCCCTTACGTTTTTCTTGGTATTCTCTATGGAATCTCGTTCCACTAGTCATTTGAACCACACAAAAAAACTAATCCCGTTCGAGTATAGTCGAACTGTAACTTTAGGGAAAAACAATCCTCTTCCTTTTCAGTTTTTAATTAGTTTTCTTGAATAATGGAAGTTCTCTTCTAATTAAACATTAGGAGCTGTTAAATCATGCTACTTTTAAGAAGTTCTAGGAGCTGTTAAATCATGCTACCTTATGTATTTAGGTTATGTATTTAGATCAGTAAAATTGATTAGTATGAACAATTATAATTAGGTACTGATAATTATGTTACAACTGATGTGCTAAATCTGCTACCAACACCAAGTTCAGAACAACCTTAGTTTTGGTCCAAAAGCTTACCCTTGTGTTTCAGAAAGTGCACTGCTGTGCAGCATTCTGGCAACCGGATGCATGGCTAAGGAATAATCACTTGAAACACTACAAGCTCACAACAAATATCCAAGCAAAAGTAAAATCTCGAAACAGCCATGATTACAGTAAAATGCTTCAGATGGGGAAATGTCTCAGGACAATACTAGTGTTTCTGTAAATTCCGAACAATGACTCTTAATACAGGTGTCAAATACAGATTGCATTAAATGGAGGTCGCGAAAAACTAAATCCAGAACAATACATTTGTCTGATGTCCTAGAGCAAACTCCAGCTTCTACTACTTGTGTTTGATGTGAGCATAGGTAATAACATGGACTATGAATAAATTTAAACAACATATCGATAAGTGACATATCGCCCAGCAGTCTCACTCGGCCTGATGATCTTCACGACTTGTCCACGCTTCAGCCCATAATATCTTGCAATAGGATCAGTAATCTGAATACGAGGCAACTGAGTCCACCCAAAACAAGAGCAGAAATAGAATGTCAGAAACTGGTGACACAGCATCATGGGAGCAACTAAGAGCATATCAACAAAGTTGTAAAGCTACTCCGATAGTTAACAGCATCAGAGATGCATGGTGGAGCTAAAAAAGGCTTGAGGACTGAAAAAGACTAAACCACCCGATTCTTTAGTATGAACCAACTTAGGTAAAGTCACACTTAGGTAAGCCAAAAAGTTCATCGGTCAGTAAACTACAGTAGTCATGCCACAATTCTTCAATAAACATAGCATCTCATGTGGTTGCAAACGAACCAATCATTCCTTTGTAGAATTCTGCCAAAGAAATACTTTGTATGACGGTGTGAGAAGAACAATACTCAACTTCACGTACACCTAAGCATTATCTCACGGGCATTATTAGACTAGTTTAACTTATACTAACTAATAGTGTTAACATCACTGTAATCTGACCTGGGTTTCTTTAACAGTGTATCTCTCCAGCAAAGTCTTCTTCTCCTCATTGGTAAGCACCTGATGCTCAGGCACAAGAACATGCTCTTTAATGTTCACTAACAGCTCCGTCTCCTGCATCAACAACACAGATAGATGAAAGACATGAAAAACTCTCTCCTCTACCATAAATTCACCCATTTATAGCAAACCACCATTCACATCATCAAAAAATAAACTACCTGGAAGACCTCCAAGTGGAACTTCCCAGATAGCTCACTGATACTCGATCGGGCAAAGGGAGTCAATGGCTGCTGAACCACCAAAATAGCTCTGAACACATTCTCCGCTTTCATCCTAGTCGCGAAAGTCTTCACCGTCTTCACCCCAACCTTCGGCTCATCTGGAAAGAACACATAAATCTAGCCACACCCAAGAAACAAAGAAATTAATTAAACTTAAATCAAGGAAAGAGGGAAACCCAAAACACGCACATATTCATATACATAATCAACAAACCTGATCGGAGGAATCGTTGCGCCTGAACCTGCTCATGACAAGGTCTTCCCGCTTCATGTTTTCGCCATACTTGTACTTGAACTGATTAAACGTCTGTGTAATTTCTTCAGGACCCACTACGTAATCGCGGTCCCTAAGCATTTGCATAACCGTCGTTCGGACTCTGAATAACCTCTTCTGCTCATCGTCGGAAAGAGTCATTCTTTCTTCTTCCTAGGTTTTCCTTCTCTACTCGGCAAGAACTTCTGGACGAAAAGAAAAAAGATTGCTTTTAAAGCCCTAAGCCAGAAGCGTTAACTACGTAGATACGTATTTTGGGCCGTCGACTTTCAGTTTGTTTGAATAGGTAGAGTTGTGGGCCTTGTGGCCCGTATTCTTTTCTTTTATTTGTTCACATCTCACATTTTTATTCTCACCATGTCTTTATTTAGGAGTTTAGTACTCCCTCCGGTCCGAAATAAACGTCGTTTTGCTACTGAGCACGTGGATTAAGGCAATGATTGGTGGGAAGAAAACGAGGCATTTTTTTGACCATACTACCCCCAACCTCCCTTGCTATTTACAACTAATGGTTGGCTCAATTCTGAGAGTTGCTGGCTTGAAACCGGCTGGGTTGATGCATATTGATGGCTTGAAACCGGCTGGGTTGATGCAAGTTGATGGCTTGGGGAGATGGAAGACGGAGACTCGGCTTGGCTAGGTCACGGGCTTGGCCTAGCAGATTTGAGCATCAATGCAATTCCATATATAGTTGCTTCTACTTTTACATTTCCAAACGAGTTTTTATTTGATGAATAATCATAATAGGCCATTAAGTATAGATTATGCACTTAAAATTTTACTTTATTTACTTTATAAAATTTTACTTTATTTATTTTATAAAAAATTCGGATCAAACCCGAAATAATTTATTTATTTCTCATGTTCTTTTTAAGTTTTTATTTATTGATAATATAGTATTTTTTCTATTTTTATTTCGTATCATTTTTTTTATTCTATTTTATTTCACATTTTGGTATTTTCTGTTCGAATTTTTATCAATTTTGAGTAAAATTTCTCGTCCCGATTAGCTCGAATCGAATAAATAAATAGGAAACTCTAATTTACCATTGTGCCATTATTAATTAATTTGGTACAAGTTACTGTTCACCTTCTTCCACCTCTGCCTCGTTCACCTTCTTCCTCCTCTCCTCCACACAAACTCAACCAAATCATCCTACCACCACTCCTCTGGCTCAATTAAATCCAATTTCAAGTCCCCTCCCAAATTAATTCCAATTCCAATTCCAATTCCAACCCCCTACAATCAATTAAATTCATCCAAATCACCATAAAAAATCACCCCAACTGCACTAGATCCACCCAAACCAAACAGGCACCTAAACCAAAAATGAAAAAGAAAGGAGAAAATGAAAATTGAAAAGGTTCCGTTCCCCCCCAAATTTTCTAGATTCAAACACAGAAAGAGGGAATCGAGGAAGGCAGTCGAAGCCGAAGCCGAAGTCGAAGCCGTCGTCGTCACCAGCGCAGGCAGGCAGGGGCACCCTCGTCTTCTCCAGCCTTCGGGATCGCAGAACGACATTTATTTCGGGCCAAGCTTCCTGTGCTAAAACGCTCTTTGTAACGAGGCAGAGGGAGTAATTTACTACCTTAACAATATTTAAATCTTATAAAATATTTTAAATAAACGTAACGTTTAGCATATATTTACATTTCTGGTTTGCAATCAACCTATTTTGTAATAAAATAACAATCAATTAATTAATAATAAATCTTGAATATTTCAAAATTAAAAAGAAAACATAAATAAATAAATTGTAAAGAGTTATAACATTTTACATATTTTTTAATCTTTTCATGTCTCTTTTTTAAGAAAGATAAATCTTCCCAAAAACAATTAAATAAAATATTCGCAATCTTCTCTCATGGATGAATATCTCCCAAGACACTTTTGTGGAATTAAAAAGAAAAATAATAACCAAAGAAACGAATTCTGTTTTTTTATACTAATTTAACCAAAGAAAACATTCACTCAAAAGTCAAAACTGGAGTTGATGATCAGGTAAGTAGCTAGATTCTCCATTTACCAAAACAAACAAATAATTTACACAAACTTGTGTGGGTTTGATCATCCAGAAATCAGATTACAAGAGATAGCAGGAGAGGACAAACCATTAAATGCTACTACTTTTCAAGCTTACTACGATCATGTTCTTCTAAGAACAAATCTTGGTACATTCTCAAACATAAGCGAATAAGAAACATTAGGCCCCGATTTTCAGACCCGTTAGAAGCTTTCAACTAGCTGATCCGCGAGCTCCATCATTAATTTGCTGTGAGCAAAGACATTTCGATTGAGGTGGAAGTAACAAAAGCCGTACTAGTTGCGATTCTTGCACTTCTCCATGGCTCTTGGTGCTGAAACATTGATAGTTAGGTTCTCAACCGGAAAGAACAGAAGGAGAATGGATTCTCTAATTCTAAATGAAAGGAAATAATCTCAGCCTTCAAACGCAAACGATCTAAAAACTACATGCAATGCTAATTCCGAATATTAACACACATTCGCTGCTTAACAATAGTGCGTATGGCCACATCTACAGAGTGATTTCCCAGCATAAAAAAATTGGTATGGTATGGTATGGTTTCATTACGTTAGAATATCTCTGGTGATTAGAGTGAAACTAAAACAATACCTAGGCCAATCGCATCAGTACTCTTCATGATCCTCAGCCTCTTGCAAGATTCAGTGAACATCCTGCAACAACATGGACTCTATTAAAAGTAGGAAGAATCATCCCTGATATATTCATTTAAGCAATAGTGAAGGAATTATCGATAAATCAATAATAGAAACAGAAAGAGAAGCAATGTAGCAGCAGAATGGCAATCAAGGGCCCTTCTTTCCCAGCGAATTCGACTGGCAATCTGATCATTAGCCATTTCATCAGAATACCGATATTAATGCTAAAACTGAAGGGCATTGTAGAATACTTTTTGGAACAAAATTTTACAAAAATGAAGATAAATGGCTGTTCAATTCATGAATAGAGAATTAGTAAAAACTGTAGACAGAATTTTTTTGCTAATATGTAATGGGATCGCATGGATTCTGTTCCAGCAAGATAGAAAAGATTAGCTTTCTCAAGTGAAAAAAAAAAAACTGCAGGCTAACTGTCTTGATATGATGAAGTTGATAAATTTGTAACACTAAATGGATTATACATCCTGTAAAATTGATGACTCGAGAAGCTTTCTCTTATTGGATGCCAATTCGTGGCATCGCACTACATAGAAATCAGGTAAGCTTTTGACAGTAACTGAATTCATCCGAACCAAGACACTAGTAGCGATTTTGCAAGGTGACAGCAACAGTTGAGAGTTAGAAATCATGCTTACTTCCACGGAACATCACCAACGAGCATCCAGTCACCATCTTTGTCTTCATAGGTAAGTACATACTCGGAACCATGCAGGAGATCCATTAAGCAACTCTCAGTCAAGCCATCTCGACCAGGAATTCCATGAGAACCGCATTGACCTGAACCAGCCATGAGAGTTAGCATCTTCCAGTAAGAGAAAGTTCACATGTACTTTTTCATTGGATAATTATGCTGTTAATATATTTTCTTCAGCTAACTAAGATCCAGAGAAACCATTTCCATCCTCCAAGTTGCTGAATAAAGAGTGTTTACCAATAGTAAAGCAGCTAAACATCTTTTCCAGCGCCGAAGAGAGTTCGGAATAGCTGCCATAGTTTCTGAGATCAGCTTTCCTCAGATAGGGAGCGCCATCCAAACACACTTTGACATACAAACACCCCGATCCTAACTTAGCTTCTGCATCGTCATCATTTCTCGCGGTATGAGAAGCCATTGTATTCTTACGGAAGGAACGAATTGGTGGCCATCCCACAACTTGTGCTCTGTTATGAAAAAAAAATGCAAGAAAATTACGCTGCAATCTCAAAATAAGGATGGAGCCAAGCTAATTTGCTTTGTTTAATAATTAATAAATCTCAAAATCTGGTTTTCTTATGTTATCTGTATTCTTGAAAGAGCAATGATATTTAGGCAGAAAAAATGGGCAGAAAAAATGAGCAGATGGCAATTCTGTAAATAAAATGATCGTTTTATTTACAAAACTACCACCACATATTTACGAAACTGCCATCACATATTTACAGAATTGCCATCTGCCCATTTTTTCTGCCCATTTTTCCTTCCAAAATATCATTTCTCTTCTTGAAAACAACATATAAGAAAGTAAGATATGGAAGCACAGCTAAGGAACAATATACACAAATCATAAGCACAAACCAAAGGAAAAAAACTTATAAAAACAGAACACTCTTCTAAAAGCTAAAGAATATAGCAATAGCAGATGAAAATTCTTTCTTTTTTCCTTTGGTGGGAAAGGCTCTTAGAAATTCCTCCAATTCAGAAATCAGCAAAGAAAAGTTCTACACTCCACAACTGAAATTACAGAAGCATTCCAAGACATGAAAAGCAAACAAAACAAATCCTGCTTTTTTATTAAAGAAAAATCAAGAAAAGAAGAGTGTGACATTACTTAGAAGCAGGAGCACCAGCAGCAGCAGCAATTTGACCTTTCTTCTCTGCCACCACTGCCTTAGGTGACTGTGGCAATCCATCCTTCCGACCCGGACCCGAATCCGACCCATTAATCACTTTACCACCATTATTAGCTCCTCTTGGGGAGAAATCCGGATGGTGGTCGGATCCAGCATTACCAGAAAACACCCAATTGCCACCAGAACCACCTTGAATTGCAACAGAGAAGCCTCTCTTAGCACCTGAAGACACAAAGCCATTGTTTTTGTTGCTGTTGAGTCCGATACTGAGCTGAGTTGGGCCCTCGTTACAGTCTCGCTCGGGCGACTCGGACCCGGGTAACCCGAGCCTCAACTCAGTAGCTTTCATGTTGAGTCCAACATTTGTTGGAACAGTTTTTTTAGAATTATCAGAGGTTTTCTTGGAAGTAACCTCTGATGAAAAACCTATGTAATCAAAGGGTGTAGACATGAAAAGAAGAACAGAATCAAGAAGAGAGGAGGGTTTTGGGTTTTGGGGTTTGAAATTTATGGTCGAGAATTAACAAAAGAGGTGAAAAAATGGTTGCCAAGAGCAAGAGCAAGAAAAGAGAAGAACAAAAGGTTGGTTCTTTTTGAGGGGTTATGTTTTGTTTTGTTGGTTACTACTCTGTGTACCTTTCGTCCACTTCACTTGTATATAATCCTTTAACTGTAATAAATAAAATAAATAAAAAGAAAAAGAAATTAGTATAATGGAAAATTGGATGATAGTAAATTGACAGTTCGATTTTTGGGCTGCATTTTTTAACCATTTTCTTAAAAGTGCTCTCCAACGTCTAATCTTATTATTGAAATAAAATAAATAAAAAAGCCTAATCTTATTGTTCGAAAATAATATTAATAATAAAAATTATTTACTTGTAACAAAATATTAGTAAAATCTCGAATTTAAAATTATCTTTTTTTATGTAAAAAATAAAATCTTAAAATGAATTATAAAGATTCAAGGTTTTATATTAATTTGTCAAATAATACATAGTTCCTAAGTCATTGGTTATCCACAGGAAGTAAAATATTATGCTACTAATATGAGCTCGGTTTGAATCTCTTGTTTTTTTACAACTCCACAACATTCGTAATTAAAGATTAATTGTATTTTTTAATCTCATTTCAATATGATGTGGTTTCGAATGGAGTGACTTGAATCTAAAACCTTCAAATATGATGTGGTCTCGAACTTCAAACCTGAATAAATAGCAGATAAACTCTTACGGAACATAAATAATTTGAGTCCTTTAATTTGGGGATTTGTTTTATTCTTCAGTTTAATAATAACCACTCTAATTAAGATTTTCTTGGTTCATTAATGAAAGTTCTTCCTCTAATCACTCTTTTGTGCTGTGCACAACGAAACAGGCCGACATGTCACAGAAAGTTATCCGGCAAGCTTTCCTCTCTCTTTTTCTGAAACTCATTTCACTCACTGCAGTTACAGTTGTACAACAAACAAAGCAAGCAAGCATGTAATAAAACCTCAAAGTGCGCTGATGATGCTAACGTGTGCGGTGTAAAAGCTGACGTGTACGACAGATGCTAAGATGCGCAGGGGATCATGGAAATGGAATCCCAGAAAATGATGGAACAATGTATAATTTTGCTAAAAACGTCTCGGATTTTGAAACGTTTGGAGATACACAACGAAAGAAAATCTCTGCATGAAAATGCTTATAACAACAAACTCTATAATGTTTTTTTCTTTTTAGAGATTCTTTGGACCTTTTGTTGTATGGTTGCTGGTAGTGGTACTATGTTATTATTTTTAAAGAAACGCCGATTTGATATTTCTTCATTAAAATCTCGAAATTAACTGGTGAGTTTTTCTAATCGTTAGAATGCTGATTAAATTTTTTGGAGAATATATATAGTGTTATAGACAGTGAGGGGACTTGTTAAAGAAAGATGACACAAGACACTTTTAAATAATTTAAATCTGCATTGATCAATCAAGGGTTTTTTTTTGGGGGGGTGTGATTGAATTTTGTTTTATTATGTGGGGATGAAAGGGAACTGACCCTGCGTAGTGTAATATTTGTTTTTTGTACGTTTTATGTTGTGTTGTTGTTTGGGTTCGGTCGTTCTGATTTCTGAACACAAAAAATAAATTGTTACTTAGGTTTTCCCGTAAAATGTGCTACCTAGCTAGGGTTCTTCGTTGGGATATGTAATCAATGCCACAAGTTGGGTCCTAAATAATTGATGTCTCAATTTACCCAAAATCCAACCAGTAAAACTTCATTTTCAGAAATAACGTAAAAGTACTTTATTTTTAGTTTATCTATATTGCGATGTTGAACTAAATCGATAAGAAACAGACTCAAATTCGAAATCTCGCGCTCACGAGTAAAAGAAAAGTAATGTTTGATAAATGGATTGATAGTATATGGATGATAATAGCGTCAAGAAATTAAAGTTTTGCACGGTTTTAAAGAAGTCCACTGGAATTGATGGGTTGTTGGGGGACAAAATGGAGCTATCCATGCTGTGGAGTGGACTGCAAGCATTTCAAAACAAAACCCATGGTCTATTTTTCTTCTTTTTTTCACTTCTTCCCCTTTCTTTCTTTATAATTAATAATTTAGTCTATTTGGTGATTGAATGATGGTGGGTCTCGGACCAAAGGCAGAAAGTGCGTTTAGGATAGCAATTTTGAAAGTGGACTAAATAGGCAAATACATTATTGATTTATAGAAACATGTGTGTTGGACTTGCAAGTGCTATTTATTTGCTTTCTTATTTATTAATTTACTAGTTTTTTTTATCTAATTTTTTTTTGTGTGGTTCATATGAGAAGTATTTTCTCTCTTTTTTTTTAATAAAAAAAGTTTGGAATTGTTAAGAATTTTTTTATTTCATATCGATTTAGTTTTGATCTAAGTCGGCACACGTCTTGTGTTGCTGATTAAAAAAATGATTAATTTATTACTACTTTTCTTGTATTAATATTTAGTTGATAGTTACTACTTCCTCTAATTTTTATTAATTGACGCGTATTGTTCATGTACGCATCTCAAGGAGGTTGGATATTTGACTCCAAAAAATTTCGTATTTTTTTCCTAACGTACGTTAATCCTTAACGTATGTCCGATAAAAAATTCGAGGTAAAATTGTCTCAAATAATGAATCATCCGACTTCTTTAATATGTATGTAAATAGCGAAAATGTCAGTTAATAAAAATTAGAGTGACTACCGGTACTAAATTGGACCATGTCAAAGTCGGGACATAAGTATATAATTATTATTTATTAAACATGGAAAGATGTATTGTGGCTGGGGAGTAGGTCCCACAAATAATGGAGTGGAATATTGCATTTGTGCCCGATTATCCTGACAAAGGGTTTCAAATTGTCAATTTTTAAACAATTCTTTTGTTTACTAGTCGAACATAATTAATTAATGGACGTTTAGAATCTAAAATTTTATCCATAAATAATAAATATTTTAATTCAATCAATGTATTTTTTATCTCATTTATAAGTAAAGTGATGGGTTAGAATTTTAATAAAAAAATTTAAAAAAATTGTGAGCAACGTAAAATTTTAAAAGTGGGTCAAAATGGCTGTCATTGATAACACTTTTTTAGAATTTATTTATTTTCTTAAAATTTATACCTCTTTCCAAACGTTAATTAATTATAGACGGAGGAAATATTCGATAACCAAGCAAACATATATGTATATATATAAAGAAAAGCCATCATATATATAAAAATAACTCATCAACGTTCAAGTAACATGACAATTACACAGTAGATACTGAATACGGATAAAATTCAAATTTAAAAATATAGTGATTTGTCATTTTACACTTTACCGTCTTCCGGTACTTCACCTTCCAAACTTGGTAAAGGAAGTCTATCTTGATCATCAAATGATGAACAGTGGAAAGAAAAAAGAAAAAAAGGGAATCTCCAGAACGGCCCACAAAAGAAAAGATGGGCCCATATTGCCCAAAATTCTTGCCTCTTTGTGGACAGGACCCACAAAAGTCAAGTTATCGAGCAGTGTTTCAAAGAAAAGAGTATGTGTGTAGTGTGGTCACCCCACTTTCCCTTCATTTCAGACTCTTTTCTTCCTTCCTTCCCTTCTCATTTCCTTGCATTAATGCAATATTTGGCCGACCTCAACTACCATTTTTTTTTCTCCGTCTCTCCAAATATCATTTTTCAGCCTCGACACTCTAATATCTGAATAAATTCTCGTTAGTTTGATTATAAATATAAAGAAATTACTTATTGAAAACATTTAATCTCTTACGGGAAGAGTATCGTGTGATTTTTAACATCTCCTACTTGATAGTGTCGTTTTTTTGGTGGGACCTATGTGCTCTGCACTTTAGTTACAGTGATCCCTCGTGGCTAACAAGATAATGTGATAACCTAGTAGTTGCTTTTTAATCCTCCCCACTAAAAAATCAGGATTCCGATCCTTTTTCCCCTTTGCAAAAATAAATACTCACTCAAGCATCAAGCATAATAGTAGTTGAATTTCTCACTGTAATGGTTGTCACACTCAAAGCCGAGTAGGAAGTTAAAGAGAAAAACCTTCCTTCTTTCGTGCCATGGCAGCTAAGCCAAATTGCAGAGCAAAATGAGAGCACCAACTAAGTTCTGCTTATCATCGTCTTCTCAATGGCCAATTTAGCAACAAATTACGTACGAATAATTCAAATAAAAAGTTTTTCACAGACTTTCTACCCTATTCAAAAAGCAGAATAATAAGAAATGGAACTCAGCAAATCAGTCAATTTAGTCTCATCCCATTAGCAGTGACGATCGATTAAGAACCTCTTAAGAGGTCAACAAATAAAAAAAGAGAGGTCTCATTCTATTGAAAATAATAACAGTTGTTTTTTTGTTCATAAATGGAAATGCAGACAAGGGAACTCGAACCCGAGACCTTGACATCCCTACAAACTACCGATGAGATACAAGCTCATTGGTGAACAATAGCACAGCTGCACATCAAACATACATGATCAAACAGAGGAAAAATCATGGACCGTCACAATAGTGCCAAACAATTTCTTCTGAACTACTTAGAAGATGGTCCTGGTTCAAAATCAAAATCAAAACCAAAGGGTAAAAAACAGCACAAGTGTACCTGTATGAATGTATATAAGGAGAGTAATAATAGACCTTGGAGGTTGACAGTATGGATAAATGATGTAGCTAGCCACTCTCATTATGTTTCTATCAGAAGTCCATACCTTCAAAACATGATGAATATTAAATGGTCAAACCTATTTAAATCTCATCCTTAAGTACGTAAACTATAAAAAGGAAAGATGGGGGCCAAGGTACTCAAAATGTGCAGGCAAGCATAGGTTACAACTATGACAATTGCACAAATCCTAGCAAAAAATTGGAGTTAGTACACTTACACTTGTTAAATGTTGCACCTATTAAAGCACCACCTTAGGTGGGTAGCTCTTGGCACATTAAAACCTTGTTAACACAAAATCTTGTCAATGTCATCAATCAGTCAAAACCTAAACAAATTAATTGGTTATTGTAATCTTAAGCAAGACTAGTAGAAGATTAATGCAAGGTGAGAAAAATAGATTCCAGTACAGTAGTTACTTGCTCATAAATCCACAAAATATGTAGAATCAACAATATAATTACATAATATCATTAGTTTCAGAAAGCATTAAAAACTCAAAAAGTGATTCAGTAAAAGGAAACTAAAAGGTCATAGGATAGGAACAAATCTTCTTCTAAAGTATGCACCGCTCAAGTAGTAATGGAGTTTTTTTCTTCTTTTATTTTTTGAAAGGAAGTAGTCATGGAGATTTGATATGCGGTTTCTTGGAAATCATCTGACGCATATACCCCGTACATGATAATATTTGAACACTTCAATCGCTTCCAACCAAAATCTTTCCATCAATAAATGTCCATGATAAGCAAGAAAACAAGTTGTCACAGTATTTTTCAAAGAAACTTTTAATGATCAACTTTTTTTGTTTTTAGCCAGCAAGGCATTTCTTTGTTGATGGAATGAGTTATTCTAAACCTTAAACGAACCAGAAAATTTTATAATTTAAGGCCAAGGCCTTCAGTAAGAGCTTCTGCATTAAGCTAGCTGGGTTGTGCTACCTATTGTCCTCTCTAAGAAATGAGCATAAATGCTCCCCATTCAGAGACTTGTCACATGTTCAGATTGAATGGCTCTTATTACCTATTCCGAAAACTGTGGGTCTCTGAAATTTTGAGAATGACAATGGCGCAAGCATGTTATACTCAAGGCCAGTAGTTAGTGGTTATCGAACAAAAACCTACAGGTTTTACTGTACTCCCACTTGCTTCTACAGTTCTACTTATGATGGGTCCATATACAAGTGTGAATTATTGCAGGAAAGGGGCCTGAACCTCACCTTATGGATCAGCTATCAGATAACAAATGGTGGATGATAAAAGTTCGCAAGTCCCATCCATCCCGAACAGCAAAAGATGGTTGAGCTCTAGGCTCTGAAACTTATAAGCATCACTATATAGTAGATCAATCCATGGTGAAAATACTGCATAAATGCCAAAGAGGAAGTTAATTAATAGTGTTTTACAAAATGGTGTAAGACTTATTCAAGATGTGGTCTTTTGTTGGATAAGATATTTAATGGTTGAGAGATCACATCTGATAACAAATATGCCACACAGATTTCATTTATGACTTCTCCAAGAGCTTCCAAACAGAAGAATCACATGTGTGGGGGGTTCAACTACAACTCTAAACCTATGCACATCCCATACGAGCACAAACTTTTCCAAATGGACATTTAGTACAAGATACTGTCATTTTCCTTTTTCATGTCTGCATTCTCTGTTTTAAGGCAGAAGTACATAAAGGATCTTGCAGGAAATTAACTCTTTGCAGACAAGTGAAGGTAAATAAAGACTGAAAATGAATGGAGCACTAGAAAGTGGATGACAATCAAAGTGTCACTTCACCCTTTCTGAAGAGCCCACCATTATCACCACCACCAAGGATAACAAAAAAGACTGATAAAATTTCTGCATAATATAGGGCACTGAGGCACATCAAGTAGAGCAGTGACAGGGTAAAATATGAAGGACCTTAAAGACACAAATACGCAAATATCATCTACACATAAGTATAATGGTAACACATCGAAAAGAAAAAAGAACATCAACCTGTATCAACATGGTTAGACCTAGCCCAATGGCTTATGGATACATGTGGTTCAGACCTGGAAAAAAAAAGAATGTCACAATGGGTAGTAATATGTCATGACAAGCACTACACCGTCACTCATGAACCAAAGAAAAACGCAAAAAACATTGGAGGTATTGTGATTTTGACCTCCTATAGTTTTCTTCACTTGGAATATGGAAGAGATACTTTATGCATGAAATATCATTGTCAACAAAGCAAAACCATGTATTTCATTTTTTAATTTGTTCAGTTAACCAAACCGGTGTGCGTTTTAGGTGCAAATCACAGCAGAGGACATCTGTAGTGCTTTCCCAAAACAGAAAGCCTCCTCCCATACCAGCTGAATCACTGATTTGGCGATCTCTTTAGTGGAGGTTATAGTTGGAATCTGCAGCGTGCAATAATTAACATGAAGATGTGACAAAAAGTACCCCGCAAAGAATGGTAGAAAGATCAATCCACTCATGATAACATCCATGGCAGTCTTACATATAATTGAGGACATGAGCCACCACCAATCACTTCTAAGATGGCCGCTTTAATCAAGTAAATAGGTATCGACAGACATTGTGGAATTTGACTTTGGAGACATCTTATCAGCCTAAAAGAAAATGTTATCAAAAACTATCTGAGCAAGAAATATTTATGTTTTAGAAGAAAATGGATCACACAAACATTGAACTGGGAAGAATTCCATCATCACAACCCAGAAGAGAATAAAATCAGATTATAAAAATTTGGGTAAGAACTAAAAAATAATATTGAAATAAGATAGGCCACAAAAAATACAAGGATATACTGACTTGAAACCACTACTTCCTCTCATGCAAAAGCATAACTTTCCAGAACTGACACCAGTGAGAAAAGGGTCCAAAGAGAACGAAAATAACCAAAAAGCTCACTTCTCAGTACAATAGATGCGACAGAAACATAGTCGTGCGGATGAAAACTCAATGATTGAGGCACAATCTAAGATGCGGTGCAGTAACTATTTCCTAACTCCAGCCGGATTAAAACCATTTGCATGAAACAATAAGGGAAAAATACAAACGATAAATCCAAATTTTAGCACGAAAACTACACAAATTCATGTTTTATCATCCTAATTCATGCTTAAGCATTCCCATAGAAATGAACGACGAGGAAATCTATGGCTAATGTAGGGCAGGAAGTGAGAGACTGACAAAAATGGGTGGCAAACAAATCAAAGCCATCGTCTGATTCTTCTCCGTCTTTTCGAATTCGAGTTCCAGATTGAAAGAAATGGCGAAAGTTGCTATGGCAGGCTTCCAGCTCTTTTACAGGCCGAGTGTTCCGCGGAAAATAAGTGGGCTGGGCTTTCTTCAATATGAGCTGAACTTACTTTCAATTAACACCCGAAGAAATTAAAACTCTCGCTCTTGTTTTCCTTAAATAAATTAATTATTGTTATTTTTTAATCCTGTCAAATTCAGATAAAAAAAAATTCTTTCAAAATTGGGTTCTAGAAGTATTTTTGCTTTAATGATGGGATATAAACCGCACCATTTTTATTTATTTTTCCTTTGTAGTTTGTAGACTTCTAGTTGCTGCAAAATACACATGAATGTTCCCTGCTCAAGATTCCCCATGACAATTTATTGTCTATTTCAAGAAAGTAGAACAAAACGAGTATGGATTTTTTTTCCTTTTTTAAGAACAACATGTTAAAAATACAATAGAGTATAATGAAAACGCAGTAGAACAGAAATTTCTCATCTTCTCGACTTATTGCTTTTCATCTAGAAACAGAAGAAACAATCTTCCTTCCCCTTCAACTTCCAGTCATCGTTCTGTCGCAATTTTCAGTAGATCCTCCCGAGTTGTTAGTTTTTCTCTGGGTTTGTTCCTTGTACTCCCGACCCTTATCTCTTCAGCATCGATCTTCTCCCACGCGTTGAATGGTACAACTCTAACATTTCTACTCTCAAGTAACTGCAAAAGTCCCTCCCTGCCCGGCTTTGACGAGCTCGAGGAAGTGGGTATTGCTCCCTGTTCAAGGTCTTGAGATATGCTTGCAACCTATCATGTACCAAACTCAATCATACGACTCCTGAGTATGCAGGTTTTCTATCACATTATCGTTTAGTGTATGGGAACTGAGACAACTTACAGTTTCTTCAGCACAATAAAGATTCGTAGCTATAATCCCAGTAGGTCCTCGCTTCAGCCACCCACATACGTACAAACCCTGCTCAAGCAGTCTAGTGTCTCTAGAAGTATCGGCAAGAACTCGACCTCCTATATTTGGAACTACACCTGTAACGGAAACAATGCAATAGACACGAGCATTTTAAGTCATCGCATGAGGTAAACTCTGGCACCCACAGGGTGGCAAAAGTCTTAATGTGCACGGATATTTCCACGCTCATAAAATTTCCAGATATAAAGTAACTGATGAAAGAATAGGAGAACCCTCCCGGTAAAAGACAGCAAGGGTTACCAATGGAGGAAAAAGCTTTATAATGGGTGGACATATGTGTTCAAAATTAAATGTAGGGACATCCATTGTAGTTCTTATTTTATAAAATATTCAGTGGCACAGTCAAAAAAGTGACGTGAAGGAAAAATGAAGCCAATTTGAAGAAAGTTTATGCAAACATTCAGTTATAAAGCTATCACATCGATGTAACATTTGAAGCCATGAGTAGGGACAAGATGTGGAAAGTATAATGCGATAGCACTCTTACAGTACCTTTCTGATGATCAAAGGTTAAACCGTCAACTGGTACTGATTTGTACCCAATGCTTTTTAGGACCAACCTGTAAACAAAAACAAAAAAGAAGTCATCGCACCTATTAGTAAATCATTCCAGTCAGCTCACAATATAAATTTCAATTTACACAATGCTAATTTGGTCCAATAAGCCCACCAATAAAGAGGACTTTTTTTCCGACCTGGCCAATATGGAGAAGTTTATGACTTGTATTATTCATTTTTACCCCCTTATTATTACAGCACAGATGGAGTGCAAAGAAGCAATAATGCAAAGGTGAAGAAATGGGGAAGAAAACAACATTCTAAAGAGTGCGGCTCCTTATCAGGGTACAGTAGAAGTAGTCAAAGCTTGATATCCCATAAATCTTACCCACATTCAAGGTCCTCAAATTGTCCAGTACCAACTGCAATCTGTTTCTCTGACCCAGTACCTATAAAAGTCAGCCAAATGAGTGATGCCACGCAACCATAAATTTGATATGGAATCAAATAATCTATGTTCTAAGGGACTACTATGAAGGTAACCAGCCAAAATTTTGCATTAAAATATACGGTTTGTTTTCCTGGAATCATTATTCTGATGATCATGAATATGAAAGGTATGGTCCGCGCTAATACCCAGCTTCTTACGATTAAAAGCAATGAGAAGCTGAAGGAAGAGCCAACAAACTTTTGCAGATAAAAAACATACCTTCTAGTACAGTTTTCTCAAAGTGCACACCAGCAACATGGTCCCTTCTCTGACCTGAATTCAGAAACCGATCAGGTTTCCTGAAGAAGACAAAGTGAACTTCACGTTGGCCTGAACAGGATTGAGTAGGTCCTGAGGTGGCTGCTTTAGAGAGCAATTCATGAACTCTTCTCTGGATTCGGTTGTTTTTAAGCACTTCATTTGCCAAAGTAGAGCATCAAAGACGCAGAAAACGTCAATAGAAAGACTAGATGCTTAACAACAACATAAACTTAAGCCTAAGAAAAAAGAACCTGCAATTAATTAACATGGTGCCTGGGAACTCAAGTTGAAATGTGTAGCCTACTATGTTAGTATTATTGATCAAATATATATAGTGCCTAAGAAAACAAGAACTATTCTCCTTATTACTAGAAAGTAGGTTGATACAGTAAATGAATAAAGTAGAGATCCTTTTACTGTTCACAACTCGAGGCTCACAACTTTGTACCACACCAAAGTTGCTAAAGCCACCTCTCAACCCCAAAACTTGTTCATCTTTATTGTTAATTCAAGCCAAAGATAAAGAAGAAGGAATCTTGACTGCAAGGAGGAGCAGATACATCAACAGGTAGAGCCATACCTCATCTTCTGGGCTTTTAACTAAATCAACTTCAGTGATGCAAATACGCAAATCTTTAATACCTGCAATATTATTACATCAATAGTGATAGCCCAAAAGCAATAAGTTGCAAAACCAGAAACGTACGACTAAATATAGCACTAGAAAATGATGTTCCAGATAACAAGCAGCAATCAATGCATATGACACCAGTAGCTAAACCACACAAATGAGACATGGAGGTCAATACTTCCTAAATTTAAATGCCTGCAAAGAAATTGATTAAAAAATTAAAAAAAAAACTAACAACACACATGCTTGTTCAAATAAACTTCAAGGTTGACCAATGGTTTTCTAATTCATAACCAAGGATAAGAATCAACACGGTGGTGCATATTAATAATAAAAGATGCTGTTCAATAAACAATTTACCAGCCCGTAAATTTAAAAAGTTCAGTGCATCGCACATTAGTAGCCCATTATGAAGCAGGTGGACATCACAAATTTAATGTCAAAAATCATTTGTGCAGCATGTGACAAATGCATGAAAAAAGCTTATTGATGAGTGCAATGGAAATAAATAAATCACGAATTACCATTCTTTAAAAAAAAAATTGAATTACCAAGAACTTCGCGGAGCTCTTTGGCAGTACAAGCTGCTTGGGCTGGCCCACGCCTTCCAACTAAATACACTCTCCTGTAATAAACCAATATCACTACATAAAAGCTCACAAAAATAGTAATGATTCTATATGGTCACTATTAAATGCTAGAAGAAAAACCTTATAGAGCTTTGCTCCAGAGCTTCCAAAGCGTGGTTTGCAATATCAGTTGTTGCTAATACTGCTGTGGATTGTAGAAGGATACGAGCAACATCAAGAGCTACATTACCCTGAAAAAAGAACATAATTGATTCAGAGCATCACAACCACCCACAATCATGCAGCTGGTGTTGTTTAATGAACACTGGTTACTGCTACATATAATGTGAAAAGGAAGAGTTCACAATATTCCTAATCATCACTTGGCACGGCAGTCTGAAGTGCTGAAATGAAAATTGCATAGACATCTCACGTTAAATGAATAACTTTGCATAGTCCATGAACTAAAAGATAATCTTTCATTAATCAATATTATTCCAACTTCATAATCTTAAAACTAACCTTCAAATCGGCATAAGATAAGATGTATTTTCTTCCTCAAAAAAAAAAAATCTCTCAAAGTTCCTATCACATTTTTTTATCAGGATAAAAGAAACTCATCTCTTCTCCGTCTCTCCCTAGAATGGAGATAGTAAAAACCTTAAAAGCCATTCTAAATCTACGCTGTTATCAAAATTATTCTAATAATAATGGTTTGATTCATTATATTTCCACTTATAATAATTCTCTACTCAGTTTAATTCGAAAACTGTCTCATCCATCACATATTTATTGCAAAGCTTATTTTCACAATAACTTCCCACCTATCAAGTGTCTAAACAACAGTGCATGCCCTTTTTTTTCTTCAATCTTCATATATTCAAGAAATGTGATGAGGACTGCAACTAAAATATCATCAATCTGATCATTCCCATGAAGTAAGAACTCATTGTAGTACGACATCACAACATTATATATTCAACAAATGCGATGAGAACTGCAACAAAAATATCACCAATCTGATCATTGAAAAACTAAAAGTAAACACGCCTGCCCCAGAATAACAGCTGTATCAGTGCTCCTCAAATCAGGATTCAGGTTTTTTCCATCGGGGTGCCCGTTATACCACCAAACAAATTCCCTAGCTGAGTGTATCCCCAACAAATCCTGCAATAACCCAAATGTGAGGAACATAGACAACTCCAACAACTACTATTCTCAACCTGAGCATCACATCATGAAACCATTTATTCATTAAAAAACCAGAGAATATGTACACAAGGAAAAAATATAGTTTGAGCAATGCCCACTTTTATTCATCTTACTTCGCCTGGAATATCAAGAGTTCTGTCACTTTCAGCCCCATAAGCAAGCACAACCTGCTCAGCAGCACTTACAAGTTAGCTTCATAAGAAGACTAACCAATACTAACGAGAATTATAACGCAACTTAAACACGAAAACTAACCACATCGTAGAGCTGACGAAGCTCTTTCAGAGAAACAGATGATCCAAGAGCCACATTCCCAAAGAATTCGCAACGTTCGTTTTGTGCGACCCTCGAAAATTGATTTATCACAATCTGTTTTGGAAAGCATTCTGATAATCTAAGCTCAATTAAGATAATATCATACGCATAACAACAGAACAGAATTGTAAAATACAGTCAAACTTCTCACTTTTGTCTCCGGATGATCAGGTGCGACACCAGATCGAACTAAGCCGAATGGAGTGGGAAGTCGATCAATGATATCAACTTCTGCATCTTTATGGGTTTTCAGCATCTGAGGAAAAAGGAAATGATCAGAGGAAAAAAAGGGAAGAAAATGAAAACAAAACAGGTGCGCTTGGCGTGATAGTACTTTTTCAGCAGTGTAGAACCCAGCTGGTCCGCTGCCAACTACACAGGCGCGAATAGGATTGGAAGAGAGAGTCGATAAGCTTCTGCATAACCATCTCCTTGTTTGGAACATCGCCATCTTCTTGGAAAAAATCGGAAAATCGAAGGTTTAAGTGGGGGTTTAGTTTACGGGGTAGGGCCAGTTTGTAAGGTTCACTTTCCCGTTCGGGACGATGAAGGAACCTCCAAACCAAATATGGGCTTTAAATGGGCTGATAAATTAGTGGGCCGAGTACTTAGTTTTAAAGCCCTTTAACAAAAAAAAACGTGTACAACAAATATGGTTTGAACGTGTTTTTTTTCTCTGGATAGGCGACGTGTTTGTTTTGTTTGTTTTTGTTTTTTCTTTTCTTTTTCAAAAACATCTAAGTAACTAAATTAAAAAGTAAGTGTAAGACTCGAAAGTTTGGGTCAACTTAGCTAGTAAAACAATTGATAAAGGCATAATTGCTTGAAGCTCAACAGTAGTCTTTAAAAATTAGTTTAGCGGAGGAATTAAAATCAGTTCTTCGATTGTCACGTTTTAAATCCTCAGTTTGTTCTTTGATACAACTGATAGAAAATTGCTGCTCGAGGAGAAGTGGCGATGACGTTAAAGGAATCATTTGTTGCTTAAAACTAATATTGTATTTTGATCAACAACAACAAAGTTGACTATTGTTTATAATTTCTCTTGTTTATTACTATAGGAAGAACATAGTTTACAATGGACAGTAGCAGTCCATTTGGATATTCATAAGTTTTCCACCATTGAATAAAATAGGTCAACTCTAAGTCTTATTTGCATCTTTATTATTATTATTTTTCCTCTAAAAGAATAATGCAGTTGATTTAAATTATTAAATCATTTCATACCCATTAATAAAAAAACTCCTAACGAAAAAAGCTTTAATTTTACTAATCTGGAACAAAACTCTTAAAAAATTATTCATCGGATTCGAATTTGAGTTAAAGAAATGGAAAGAAAAAAAATAACCGAAAAAATTATCATTTTTAAAACCTAATAGTATTTGAATGAGTTTAATTATCGTTGAGAGAACAACCCGGGTGAAAAGAAGAAGAGGAAGAAAGCAACACGAATGGAATGCAAAAAACACACATGAAAGTATGGCCCAAAGGCATGGGAAAACAAATGTGGGTCGGGTCAAATTTGTTATGGGTTAAGTTGATTGATATACGTCACATATGATGTAAGGATGACGTATTAATTCTGCTACTGAATTAGTTTCAAAAATTAATTATTTTTAATTGAAAAAAAAGAGAGGTGGAGAAATTATTACCGAGATGGACCCAGTTTGAAAATAGGCGTAAATAAAAACAAAAAACAACTTAACAAAACGAAGAGAGAGAGGAGGCGCTCGCCAGGCCGGTGGCTAAAGACGGTTTTTTTTCCGGTTTTTTTTATATAGGTAGGGGCGGAGGCAAAACAAGTGACAGGGTGGGGCCTTAAAGGTGGGCCCACGATCGCACTAGTCTTGGCAGGACAGTCCAAAGACTTTAACGTCACTTTCATCCCAGCAAAGCAAAGCCCACAGTGAAAATAAAAAAGAGTTTCTGTTTCGTATACTCCTTACCCTACCCAGTACCGACGCCTAGGCCCATAAACGAGCTAAAAAGAATTGTCTTTTATTAAAAACATAATTATTATTTTTTCATTATTTTTTATTTATACTATGCTTTTTTATTTAATGAATAAAAGTGTCAAATAATGACGCAAATCATTAAAATATAATATAATTTACCTACTAGATTAATATAAATAAATAAAATAAATCAAAAGATTATTCATGACTTAGAGAAGCATAACTTAAGATTAATAACTTCTCCAACCTTCATAAATAAGTTAAATAGTCTCTGGTTATTACTTATTGAAAAAAAATGAATGATACAACAACAATCATGATCTAGAATACTAATAACAAGAAAATGCCTTTGACAAAGAGATTTTGATAGGTTGAGCTTACTTTCTAATCGAGAAAAATATATTGGAAAAAAATAGTATGAGATAGTATCAAATAATATCATCAATAGATTTATCTTAAATGATTTTTTTTAATAATGAAATAAATATTAAATAATGAGCCTTATACACTCGTAGTTATTGCTTACACTGCAAAATTTAAAAATTATGGTAAGAAAAAGCTTCATCGCGCTTGATATCGATTTTTCTTGCCTTAAATAGCTGAGGAATCACTTTTCCTCGCTCTTGACTAGGACAAGGAAAAACTCTTCACCTTTGGTAATTTAAAGAAGTCCCGCACGAGGATTATTAGTATCAAAGGCGAGGAATTTTTCACCCTAGTTCAACCCCCTTGGCAGAGGAATGTTGACCGTTTCCTCGCCCTTGATCATCAAAGGGATAAGAGATTTTATCATCAAATAATCGTTAAGAATTACAGTTAGTAGTGAAGATTATCGAAAATTTGGTGGGAGGGAGCCATGACCCCTCCAAAAATTTCAATTCTTCCATAATATATATATATATATTATAAAAGTTTTAATATTTAGTTAAATTAATTTTAAAATCCAATACTTGGTTATTTGTTCTTCATTTATTTTTATACTAAATAAGTTGTCTCTTTTGTTCTTTTTTCCTATGGGGGGACTATAAAATAAAAGTCTCAATAAAACCAGGACCTCTAATTGGTTTTCATGTATTCTCTTTTTTCTCGACCTGTGAGTTGACTTGATGAGTTGACCCGAAGACCCGTCAGTTTGCAAGCCAGCACGTCAGTAGGAAAATTGATTTTTTAAGTAATTAAAATATCATCCAATATTTTAAATTCTCATTTATATATACAAAACAAACCCATCTTTTTAGGTTTTCTAAACTTATGTTACTCCTATCTTTTTCTTTTCTTTTTTCTTTCTTTTATATATATATATACCAAAAGTATTTCTTAACATGTTTGATGAAAATAATTTGTAATCCCTCCGTCGTACAAAAATGACTCCCTAATATATTTTGTAAATATTAAAAAAAATACTAATTCTAGAAAATAATTTAATAATTTTTTTCTATTAATTATCATTTCAAATAAATCAATAAACATAAAACATTAGGTATTGTTAATTGTAATTTTCTCTTGAAAATACATATATAAGCTTATCAAAAGAAAAAAACATACGATATTTTATGTGAGAACTTAAATATATTGGTGAGTCATTTGTTGTGTGACGGAGAAAATGTAAGATTCTTTTTTTTTCGCGGTAAGTATGAGGATGTCCTTTTTGTCTCTGAAATATTACGGTGAAACTTAGATAAGGTTAAATTTTAATTTCTTACGGTATTAAGTTTGTTTATATTATAAATAAATCTTGAAAAAAAATAAAAAACGGATATTCTCAGTCTTTGCTTACTTTCCCCTTTACACGTGTTGCACATGTGGGTGGCTGAACTATTTCAGAGAATTTGACTCGTCGTTTAGTAATTTGGACGGAAGCTGGCCATAAAGTTCTGTTTTAATATCGGCCCGCCAGTCACGTGACGTTACATGTGCGAAGATAGACAGCAGTAGCGCCACGTACCTCACGCACGTGTTGCCGAGATCTTACTATAGTAAAATAAACTGTAAATTCTACTGTAAAAACTTTACTCTTTGAAACATAATCAATAGTATTAAACTTTATAATTTAAATTTAATGGACGATAATATTTTCGTTAAAGAAATCATAAAATTGGATTATTTTCTCCATAAATTAAGAGAAGAAGACAAAAATAAAACAAATGATTTGTTTAAAGAAAGCATCTATGAAGATTAAAGAGGCATGGGGATCGGTAATTAAGAGTATTTTAAGTTGGAGAAAGTAGGGAAAGAGAAAAATTCGTTTATTTTTTCCATCTCGAGAATGATTGATGGTGTTTAATTATTGCTCTACTAGGATACGGGCTGGGGTAGTTTGCTTATCTGCCAAGCATGTTGCTTTGTTAATTAATTTCAATACTTTAATAATTTTTAATAAGTAGATGAGATTTGAATTTAAATATTAAAATAACTAATAAACTATATATATTAAATTCTAATTAATTATTTTTTTTATTTTTCTTTCTCCCAATTCTAATGGACAGAGAAGATAGTGTATGCTTGTTGTCTCTATTCAGTAAAAATAAACACTAAATGTTCTTCTGTTAAAAAGAACGCATGCGATAGTTAGTTGATGATGTAGAAGAAATAGAAAACTTTTGAGAAATTACAAAACTTCCAAATATTGTTTTTAACTTTGTTTTCACATTTTTTTAAATTATTTTTATCAACCTTTCCATTTTTAGAAATATTTCACATTTCATAATTTTTTTTCCACTTTTTGGGTTTTTTCTTCTTCTATTTTTTTGAGGAAGTTTGTATCTAACTTTTATTATTATTTTTTACATATTTTTAACTATTTTATTTTAATCATGTTAGTATTGAAAAATATAATTCATTAAAAAATATATCCTTCTCGTCATTACCATTATATTTTTTTTAACGAAGGGACATCAAATGTTTATTTCGGCTAAATAAAAAAGCATCAGATATCTTGTAAGTGGTAAAAGCTTAAATAGGAACTCAAACTCAAATTTAAATTTTATATCCGCTTATAAAAAAGAGAGTAAAAAATACTCTAAGTGTATATGTCGGCAGAATATAAAATATATACATCAGCACAAATTTGAACCACACATATATAATACTACCAAATTCACATATCAAACCCAAATTAATTAATTAATTAATTAAGCCTACAAAATAAGGACAGGTAGGGTTAGGGTTTGGGGGGCACAAGTCATAAAATAAGGCATTTTTGGGATCATAAAAAGAGTTATGGATTAGTTAATTAGGAACTAGTATAGCGTGTGATGAGGAATCCAATGATCAAAGCATGAACAAGGTGAAACAAAAACCACACACCCTTTGATGAGTAATATTCGACTTCAAGGAAACGACATGCCAAGTCCCAAAAAAATTCGTCGATTGTATAAAACTTGAAATGCTTTAGAAATTAATCAAAGAATTTATACTTATACAGAGCATCGATAGTATTTGATTGAGATATTGAAAAATAGCTGCTACATGGTCATGCCCATTCAACATTTTGTCCGTGTCATTCTAAGATTTTGTCGACGAACGACGTATTCATTAACCTCATTTGTTTATTATTTTTATAAGCGAATTTAAAATTTTATTAGAATTTTGCTAGACATTTAGGTAGCGTTTGGTTGGCGGAATTAAGGAGGAAAGTGACTCGGGAATCTGAGATTCCGAGTTTTATTGCGTTTGGTTGCAACAAGGAATCACTCTCCCCAGGAATCTAACTTTCCTTGACCGCCTTGACTTTCCCAAAAATGGGGGAAAGTGATTCCTTGGCTAGGGGGTGGGGAGAGTGATTCCCCCCTACAGGGAAAATTACCTTTTTTTGTTAAATGACATATTTGTGCAAAATTATTTATAAAAAATAACCTAATAAAGCGTGTTCTTCCTTCTCTGTTTTCTAAAACTTCACCAAACTATATTAATTACATCAAAATTATAATAATTACATCAAAATTATAATAATTACATCAAAATTATAATAATCACATAATAATCACATAAAAATTACATAGTAATGATGTAAATAATAATAGGTAGAAGAAAATACGGTTAGGAACGAGAACAAATTATCCAAAAATTCCCGATCCTAAACTTGTCTATTGTTGCAGTTATATTTTTTTGCATTGCTAGAACAATGTGTCATATTTTGTTATAACAAGGACTCTAATACGAAGGTTATGTCATTTGTCATTTCTTTAACCTGCAAAAAAACCATAGTTATAAAGCAAACTCATTTGATATTTTGATTGTTGAAAGATAGACAATTAAATAGGAGAAAGTCTAACGTATTTAGAGGAAATTGTGTAGCACAATATATATAGAAAAGAATAATTATACACCTAACAAGATAACAAAAGACACCTAACAAGATAACAAAGACACAAATATAGAAAAGGATAAAGTAGTTATTTTTCTTACTTTCCTTGAGGATTCCCAAGTACAAAACAAACACAATAATGTTACTTTCCCGAGAATTTTAAATCTCAACAAAACACAAAAAACTAACATTTCCCTCAATTACTCTCCCGGATATCATTCTCCCAGGAGAGTGATTCCAAGGGAAAAAGTAGCATTCCGTGAACTAAACACTACCTTATTGGACTACAGGTTGATAGGAAAACGCACACGCCACACTTAATTTCCATTATTACCTACGTGTTTATTAGAATGAAAGATTGCTGGGAATGAGAGAGGGAATATAAGCACAAAGAATGGAGACAAAGGAAGGTGTTTGTCTCTAGTTGTTCGAGAGCCGAGGAAAATAAAAAGATAATCAATCAAACGGATTGTAATAATTAAATAGGATGAGGGTTAGAAAAAGACATGGCAGTACGGAAATATTCATTCTGTTCTCTCCTTTAATATAAAGATTAAGAAAGAGATTAACAATGTTTTGTTTATATAGTGGTAGCCATGGAGAAATGCGGTTCGGGATTTATGGGATTTCTTGTTTGTTTCTAGTGTTGAAATGCGGTTCCAGAGAATGAATGTATGTCGTCGTGTGACGACTGGGAATAAAACCATAAATTATAGGCAGGGAATAATTAAAATAAACATATGCGTATTTCATACTCCCTCTATCTATAAATAACTATATTTCTGACACAGTAATTTTTAGTAAAGTAAACACTAAAAAGTCAAATAAAATGTACAGTAACTTTTCGTAGAAAATCGTCACTTAATAATTGTGAACGGAGGGAGTATTTGTTTTCATAACAAAGCAAGATTAAAATAAACATATACGTATATCTTATTCTCCACTTTAAATCTGAAAATTTCCATTTTTCACTTCGCTATGAAATATAAATCGGCAATTTCCATCTCGTACGTAGAACATACACTTATTATTATTTTGTTTTTGTTTTTTGGGTTTTTTCTCGTTTGAAATTAATTTTATTTGAGCATTGCCAGATTTTTAAAATGGGACAATTATTCTAATATGATCTGATTTATTTTCAAAATTTTAATTAAAAATAAATATATTCCTTACCGCTTTTGGCTACACTTTCTTTTTATTTATTTATACAATAATAGTATATTAACTATGCATTCTATTTTACCTGTCGTTTTACCAACCGATAAAGCTAGGATATTGTAAAAAGAGAAAATGAAAGGAAGGTCTATTTCATAGGGAAGTGGTAATCATTCCTCGGAAGACCTTAGGTTAGGGATCTCTAAGCCCGAGAATTTGACCTCTTGAAAAGTGTACTATGTCGGCCCAACTTCCCTCACGAGTCCATTAATTAATCACCCTCACATTTACCACATTTTTAGCGGCTTAAGCCGAAATGGCCAACCCATAAAATGAATGTATGTGCTTGAAAAGAGAATCGAGTCGTGTGCTGCAATTCTATTAATTTGAGGGGAAAGCATGACTCATGTATACATAGAAAAAACATACATCAATAACATTTGATTTGTCAATTTTTCTCATAAAAAGAAAAAAAGCAGTGTACGTAATTCTAAGAAAAGGATTTTTATTTTTTATGTATTTGTTTCTTGTAAGTTTACATCATACTATATATCTTTCTTTCGAGATGTATAATTTAAAGAGTGTTTTATATATGTTTGTCAATTAATTACCATATGTTTGCTCATCGTAAGTATACTTAACACTGGATTTACCTTGTGCAAACATATAAATAGGTTTGAAAAAAAAACAGTACACCCAAAGTCATTTTAGTGAAACCTCTCTTTTTTGTTTTAAAAAAAATTCAATTTCCCGGACTTTACAAATTAATTAACGGGAATTTCCTAACATCCACCTTTTCTGTCCACTTTGATATAAAGTAAAAGCAGCGGAAAAGCAAGAAAGAAAAGAAAAACACAAAGGAAAGCAAAGAAAGATAGAGAGAGACTAAAGAAAAAAGAAAAAGAAAAAGAAAATATAAAAGATAGAAAAAAACAAAGACAAACAATTCTCTAATTAAATTTTCCTCCATATTTAAATTCTCTCATCAGCACAAAAGCTGGGTTTCCTCTTCCTCTACTTCTCTCATTCTTCTTCTTCTTCTTCAAAACTTTGGACAAAGAAACTAGCTACTCAAGTGAAAAATATACAGTAGCAGAAAAAAAGTGTAAAAAGAGATCACCGTCATCATCATCAACAACAACAACTTGGCTTCTTCTTCTTCTTCGTCTTTTGGCTATAGCTTGAGGAGGAGGAAGGAGGAGGAAGATGAATAGGGGTGTTTTGCAGAGCTCGCCGGTGCAGCAAATGATGGCCGGAAACCCTAATTGGTGGATCATCAATAACAACATGAGGCCACCACTAAGTACAAGTAGCACTCTTCATCATCAACAACAACAACAATTCTTCTCTCCTAATTACCTCCCTTCTTCTACTAATCATCTTTTCCCATATTCTCCTTTCATCTGTACCCTTCCCCCTCCTCCATCCTCTACTTGCAATTCTTCTTCTTCGCCTTCTTCTTTCGCTTCTAACTGGCATCAAGATCATCAACAACAGCTTCCTCCAGAGTCCTGGAGCCAACTCCTCATGTAAATCCCCTATACCCTTTCTTTTACCCAATTTTTTTTAAAAGTTATTAATTTGTTCATATAGTTGTAAATAAAGAAGAAGAGGAATAGTTATGTCTGGCTCTTGTCTGGAGTATTCGGCATATATGACAATCAGATGTCAAGTGATCTTGAAAAAAGAAAAAAAAAAGTTTAACTACATGTGTGTGTGCTCTTTAATTCATGATCCTGAAGATTTTCTTGAAATTAATTTGGTTTGGTTTTGATAATTGATTAGGGGTGGATTGGTGGGATGTGAGGAGCAAGTGTTGAATCATCATCATCAACAACAAGTAGTATCAAGTGGTATGAATGTTCAATCTATTGATGATGTGGATGATGATCATCATGTGAAGCAAGAGAACTCATCAAGCTACGTGTATGAGCATGCAACAAATGATCATCATCATCATCTTCAAGATTTCCAGCAGCCAAAACCAACATCAACGACGACCAGCAGCTGGCCTCCTCATCAAATCATGATGCCCATAACTTCATCCCCTAACTCCTCCTCTCTCACAAGTTTCAGCACTAATACCACTTCTAGTAACATGTTGGAGTTTTCCACCACCAAGGGAGATCATCTAACTGGGAGGCATCCACCACCGGATCGATCTTCTGAGGTGAGTAAAATCCGGATCGTACTCGAAATCACAAATTTTGTTATAAATTTCCTAATCCATATATTAGTCTAGGGTTTCAAGATTGATTAGTCTCTCCCCTATGTAGCAAGAAAAATGATGTTAATAATTCAAAATAATTTGAAGACATTAATCTTGTAGCTAATGGTCAATCATTATTGTTTTGTAATTTTTGATTTTTATGGGTGCGCAGTGTAACAGCAGTGGAACTGGTGGTGGGGCAGTGAAGAAAGCTAGGGTTCAACCTTCTTCAACCACCCAGACAACTTTTAAGGTAATGAAATGTGCACATCTCAAAATATAGAATCATTTTAATGTATCAAAAATGTCACAAACAGGTCACATATTCACAAACACACCCAAACATTTTTAGGGGTGGCAATCCTTTGTCTTTCCTCATTGTCCATTTCTTCATCCATACTTATTCTTTTAATTCTAATTCTCTTGCCTCCTCCAATTCTATCCTCCATTCTCATTTAATTTCATCCACATAATTAAAATCTCACGACTCTTCTTTTTCCATAACTTAAAATCTAGCTACAGATTTCTTTTCTCACCCCGAACATGAATCTAGCTCGTCGTCACCTGTTTCCTGAAATTAATTAGTATTTTTTGTTTTGTTTGATTAATTAAGCAGGTGAGGAAGGAGAAGTTAGGTGATAGAATCACAGCCCTCCATCAGCTGGTTTCTCCATTTGGAAAGGTAATTAATAAAGAAAGCTTCTCCTTAATTAGTAATTAATTACCTACTAATTGCTATAGACCTTCATGAAGTTAATAAAAGTTGCAAGGATTTAGCAACAAAAGATTTTCTTTTTCCTCTAATAAAAGTTGTCCTTTTTTTACTTTATTTTTAATTTTAAAGGACCATAGAGTTTTTTTCCCCCTTTTTTCAGTCCTTAAAGATATAAAGAAGACAAAGAAAATATGAGTTTGGATTTTTGTGGTGTGGTATAATTTTCGTCTTTTTGCAGACTGACACAGCCTCAGTCTTGTTAGAAGCTATAGGATACATCAGATTCCTTCAGAGCCAGATTGAGGTACATGTTTCTTCCTTCCTTTGCCCTTTACCCATCTTTTGCAAACAACCATGCCATTTCACCACCACTCACGAGTCATGCCTCACTGCAAAACTTATCCTTTTATCACATCCACTCACCGATTAGTTGTTCCACAATCCCTGCCGTGCCGTTTCTGAAAGCTTGTCGTGTTTTCTAATTTAATCGCTCGTTTTTACCTGTTTATCTGTCTTTAATAATGTTTTGATTTATTTGTAGATAAGTTAAATCGATTAGTATTTATTTTGAATGTTTTATTCTAGTTTTTTCAAAATTATATATATATAGGTATGCTGTTATGTCTTTCACTACTTACCCTGTCCCCCTTGAATTCAGGCACTTAGCTTACCGTATTTGGGCAGTGGATCGCCAAACATGGGGCAACAAAAATCTGTAAGTGTGAGGAATTGAATTTCCATATGTATACAAAGTTCCAATATTTCTCAATTTCCAAAGCAAAGAGAACATTCTCTGTTTTTCGTTTTTCTTTTTCTTTTTTCATTTTGGCATTTTGCATGTGGATTAGAATAATTTATTACTTACCGGGTTTTAGGTCAACTAGTTAATGTATATTTTTTTTATAGCGAAGGTTATGAATTCGATTTCTAATTTTTTAATAATAATTAATAATATAATAATTATTTTTTTAAAAAAGTGAATAATTTATTGATTATTTAGCATCAATAGATTAGTGATTTTTTTGGGGGTGGGTTCAAGGGGAAAGGACTATTTTATTTCCTGAGGACCCTGGTTAGGTATATATATGCTTTATTGGATCCATTATTACTCTTCTTTAAATTTGAATTCTTCTTTTTTTCAAAAAAAAAAAACTAAAGCTATTCCTTAGGCCTAGGTAGTTTACCATGACTTTTTCATTTAATAAATAAAGATGATTGACATGTCGTTCTTTTGTTTTAGGACATTTTTGAAGAGCCAAAGAAGGACTTGAAGAGCAGAGGGTTGTGTTTGGTTCCGGTCTCATGCACACTTCAAGTTGGGAGTGACAATGGGGCAGACTACTGGGCTCCTGCTATCGGCGGGGGTTTCCAATAGATCGATCAATCGGTGGCGGGTTTTTCCAGGTTTGAGTGGCGCGTGAAGGTCACACACTAGAGCTTCTATAAAATGATATAACATCATGAGCAGTCACTCTGCTAAAAAAATATTCAAGGCTGATTGCTCATGATGCTATATAATTCTCCTGGCTGTATGTGTGTAACCTACCTACACTAGCTTCAACTAGGGATTTAATTATGTCTTTTAAAAAAAATCTCTAATTTTATGGTTTTATAAAACCTATCTATGTTATTCTCCTTGATTAACTAATCAATGTAGTTAATTAATGAGTATTAGTAATTTATTAAGAGGTTTCAGCTTAATTTATCAATGATGTAGTATCTTTTATCCCCATTCAAAACCTCTTATTTACCTGTCAATATAATAGTATTTGACGCAAAATAAAGAAGATTATGTGCAAATTCGACTCCCTTTATTTACAATTTATATGGAAAAAAACTCTGGTATAGTTTATATCCGGTTGAAAATTTGTTTAATTATATATAACATTTACTTTGTTTCATTAAAAAAAAGAAAATGTCTATCCAGCAGTATATATTTTTTCAGTTCATAAAAGAGAGAGAGAGAGAGCATCTTGGATTTGGGCTTAGGAAGCAACCGAACGCGGAACGAAGGCGCTGAAGAGATTGAATTATGGGCTTTTACTGAGTGGGCTGCGCTAAAGCAGTATGGGCTTTTTGTTGGAAGCATATATGCTTGTAGGCTTCCTCACATGGGGTTATTTGCAGGATGTCTAGAATTTGACTTCTAACATATTGTAGGTGTGTTTTACTAAGTTTCCGAATGCCGTAAGTATCTTTTACTCATCCGACTCATGAGCTTCAACTACCTCGAATAGCAACATCTTTGAAATTTTACAAGAATAGCTTGTGTGCTGCCCTTAGATTGAATATTTTCAGGTATAAATCATACGTATCCCGAGTCGAGCGCACAAAAGTTAAAGACTTATCATTATCGTAATTGATTAGCTAACGTACTACTCCCTCCGTTCTACTTTAATTGACTTTTTAGAATAGTAGAAAAACGTAAGCCGTTGATTTACGGACTTATTTTATTCCTCATTGT
This sequence comes from Viola odorata, assembly GCA_963691705.1. Taxonomy (NCBI): domain Eukaryota; kingdom Viridiplantae; phylum Streptophyta; class Magnoliopsida; order Malpighiales; family Violaceae; genus Viola; species Viola odorata. The sequence continues at coordinate 5,922,116 of OY829546.1, forward strand.
TTCATTTTTTTTTATAATTTCCACTGAAATTATCACACCATCATTAAATTGGATTGATTCAAAAAAAAATTATCATTTGCACAAAATATATGCTTCGAAAAAGATAAAATGACAAATACCCCAAATAGTAACAATCCGCAGAAAAATGACAGGTAAAGTGGAACGGAGGGAGTATTAAATTACTAATATGATGTAAAAAATCGAAATAGTATCAATTTTTTAGTTTGATGATAAGAGTGTCGAACTATTCATATCAATAATATGTTAATTTAAAAATGGTATTGAGATAGAAAATCGCAAGTTGAGATGGGATATGAGATTCTCCATGTTGGTCCAAATCCAATTTACATATCAACAAAACTTTATTGTACCATCCAAAAAAAGTTATGAAAATACGAAAGTGTCTATATATACTATATAGTGTCACATCCCAAAAGGGTTTTTTTATTTTTTTATTTTTTTGAGATGTGTTGCGTGTAAAAGAAAAATAGAAATAAAAAATCAAGAAATTAAATTTTGATGTGGAAATTGCAAAATTTAAGTGACAAATGGAAGGAGCAAAATGCATATTTACGCGGAGAGGAAGACACAATGTAGAGGGGAAACACGGTCAAGCAAGTATCAGTGCCGCCGGCTAGGCGGCAAAAGAAGGGCTGTTACTTTTGCTATCTTGCTATCAGTTAAGTTAATAATAAGCACCTTGTCGCCGAAATTCCACTTCCTCCACTCCATTCAAAAGAGGGGGGAAAATCCCCAAACTGAACATTGCCATTGTCCACCGTCTCCGCCGCCGCCGTCATGGCGACAGCCACGACCACAACCGCAGATGAAATCCTCCACCACACAACCACCTTCCTGTCCGAAATCATCTCAGAATCCGACCTCCGCAACCACCTCCATTCCACACTTCGCCGCAAGACCCCATCTTCCAACCAAACCGCCTTTCTCAAATCCCTCACCTTAGCTTCAAAAACTCTTGAAAACGCCATCGCCGCCCCCAATTCCGCCACCCAATCTTCCTCCCTCCGCCTCGCCGAGAAGCTCCTCCTCTCCCACCCCGAAACCCCATTCTCCTCTTTCCTCCTCTCCATCATCTACACCCTCGCCAATCAACCCACTAAAGCCGCAATTACCCTCCTAAGCATCTTCAATCAAGACCCATCTCTCGCCCGGTCCGAAATCGCGCCGGTTATCTTCGAGGAGCTGTTCTTAATCCATCTTTTGCCGGTTCTCGAATGGTTTAACGAGCAGAGAACAAAGATCTTGTCTTTTTCGTCAACGGGTATGACTTTGGACTATGACGATGTTTATGACAATTCAATGTCCGACATGTCGGTGGTTCTTCCCACCAATAAATTGCTGTCCAAGATGAGCGGAGGGCAAGCTTTGGAGTTGAAGGAGTTGGAAAGCAGCTATGAGGAGGTTGTTGATGAGAATTGCAGGGTTTTTGCTGAGTATTTTAAGGTAGTTTTGGAAGAAAATGACGGGAATGGATTGATGATGATCACACCACCATCTGTTATCTTGAAATTAGTTGATAAATTTGATGGCAGGGAACATGAGGAGATCAAAATGGAAGAAATGGGAATGGAGATTGGACGGTATAATGTAATGCTGCACTTTTTCTTTTATTTATGTTTCTTTTTTGGGTCAAATTCAATTTTTCTTGTTTAATTTGTTGATTTTTTCTCTTACACTTTTAATCTTTGAAAATATAATGTTTTTTATATAAAAAAAATCAAAGACCAAGCTTAGATTATGCAGTTTTCTTCAAAGTTTTGATTTTAGTCTTGTTATTCTTCCTTAGTACACATTTACAACTGTTTTCACCGAAAAGGTTGAATTATAATATTGTTTGTCAACTCCCGAGTACGATGATACTCGAACAAAATTAGTCTTTTATTAAAAAAAAATAGAGAGGTCACCAGGTAAGTCCGAAAAACATCTCTTGTCAAGTTTTTTGTTTTGTTTTGTTTTTATAGCTCAATGAAAGGAAAATGACAGGTTACCAGTATCTCTACTATAAAAAAATTATTTCTGAGTTGATCCGCCTATAACTCCTTTTGGATTATTTATCTGTGTGGTCCGTTTAATTTCTTGGATTTTAGTACCAAAAAGAGATATTTATTGCCTTTGATTGCATCCAGCTTTTGTTTCTCGATTATTTTAAACATTGAAAATCAACTTATTCCATTGATTAGGGTTTTTGTATAAATTAACAGTAATTAAAAAGTTAAGAATGAGAACCAAGTTGATGATTATGCTCTTGGTAGGCCATCTTCGTAATTATCTGCATAATTATATCAACAAAACACAGATGAAAAGCTTTTCAGTTCAAATCTATTTTGTGGTTTCTTTCTGCATCAGTTGAATTCTGTGAGGTATTCAAGTTCAAATCCTCATTGACTTATGATTCCTAATTCCTATAAGTTTTCTAAAACTTCTGTATCAGTATATCCTTTTCTTTACCTTTTATGTGTCATTGAAGTGACAATAGTACCATGATTTTTTTTACCTTTTTTTTCCTGTGGAACATGTGCGTGAGCAAGTCAACCACTGGTGTTTGTTTGACCATGGCAAGTAGTAATGGTGTTCGTTTATTCAAAGGTGGTCTTCTAACTTTATGTCCAACTGTTTTGCAGCCAATATGGGCTGCTGGAGAAGGATCCTTTGAATTTTATAGCTTTAGTGGCAGCAGAAGAAGCAAATCAAAATCACCGGTGTCTGAGAAAAACATAAAGAACTCCAACAGATTGATGACATCATCACCTACTTCGGTCTCTGGTTCGGAACTCGATTACTCTATGGAAGACAACTTGGTGAATTCTTTTTCAGATTCAGAAGCCGAGATTGAGGTATTCGTTACGAACAAGATTTACAAGTTATCAACTCTGGACTGATTTACCTATGCAGTCATCGTAGTTATAAGTTTATAACTATATATTCTGTCCTTGTCTTGTAGGAAAAGAACAGAAAAAAGGCTTTGTCTAAGCATATACTAGGTCAAATGCAAAAACAAAAGCAGCCTATTATTGCAGATGATTCCGTTCGGTATGATATATTTTAAAACTACTCATCGCCATTTCATTGTTCTCTGCAGCTTTTCTTATTCTTGGATTCTTTCTGTCATCAGTAGTAGCTCCCCAGATCGCCCAATGGCAGGCGCAGACACCCCCCCTGGTGGTGGAAAACATACACCTCCGAAAGACTTTGTATGTCCGATAACAAGCCACATTTTTGAGGATCCAGTGACTCTCGAGACAGGACAGACTTATGAACGCAAAGCAATCCAAGAATGGTTCGACAGAGGGAACTCAACATGCCCAATTACGCGCCAGAAGTTGCATATCATTCAGTTGCCTAAAACGAACTACGTACTCAAAAGGCTTATTGCTAGCTGGAAAGAGCAGAACCCAGGTACAATCTCAAACAAACTAGAAGTTACTCAGCAGAACACTGAGCCGTGCTTTGCGTTGACAACTATGGCTTCGAGTGCTTCTCCTAATAGTGTCATTAGCCAAGCCACTATTGAAGGCACAATTAGTGAGCTACGACTTGTAATTACCAATCTTTGTATGTCAGAAATTTTGAAAGAGTCTGAGATGGCTGTCCTTCGAATAGAACGATTTTGGAAGGAGGCAGATATGGAACATGATATTCTAAGTATGCTCTCAAAACCACCTGTTATCAATGGATTTGTGGAGATCCTTTTCAATTCTGTTGACTTGCAGGTGTTGAAAGCAACAGTTTTTCTACTGTCTGAGTTGGGGTCAAGAGACAAAGGTGTGATCCATGTACTTACACGAGTCGATTCTGATGTGGAATGCATCGTAGCTCTGTTCAAGAAGGGTTTACTGGAGGCTGTTGTGTTGATTTATCTGTTAAGACCCTCTACCATGAGCCTACTAGAGATGGACATGGTGGAATCTCTTCTTACAGTTATTAAGAAGAAAGAGGAGGATATGCTTAGGATGTGTTTTAAGCCAAAAACTGCTTCTGTGCTTTTACTGGGACAGATCCTGGGTACCAGTGAAGCAAGTATTGTTTCTTCAATTGCCAACGCCCTTGTGTCAACAAAAGTGATCGAAAGTATTGTTGGATGCTTAGAAGCTCAGCAGCCAGAGGAGAGGATCGCAGCCATTGGGATTTTGTCTAGATGCATGCAGGAAGATGGGAAATGCAGAAACACTATTGCTGAAAAAGCACAGTTAGCCCCAGTGTTAGAGAGCTTCACTAGCGTAAATGATGGCGAGCGGTTCGTAATAGTTCAATTTCTCTCTGAATTAGTCAAATTAAACAGGTAATTTTGTCTGAGGTTGAGTACCGTATGTGCATAAGTTTTTGATATATGGCAGCAAGAGTAGTTTTAATCATTTGCTTTCTGTAGGAGGACATTCAACGAACAAGTTCTCCATATTATAAAGGATGAAGGTGCTTTTAGCACAATGCACATGCTTCTTACTTATCTACAAACAGTTCAAGAAGATCAATGTCCTGTTGTTGCTGGTCTGTTGCTCCAACTTGATCTTCTGGTATGAACCTGTTTCCTTTCCTAGCAGCTGTTGAACCTAATGAAAGTTTGCTGGAATAGAGTTGTGATTGCTGCTTGCTCTAAATTGCTTATAGTTATTTAGTGCACGTTTATTTAGGGGTTAAGTCAGCTACACTAGTTAATGAGCTAATGACCACTGTATTGTTTTAAGGCTGAGCCAAGAAAGATGAGTATATACCGTGAAGAGGCAATAGAAACTCTCATTTCATGTCTCAGAAATTCTGAGTCTCCTGGTGCACAAATAGCTGCTGCAAAGACAATTGCTTCATTGCAGGGGAGATTCACCACCTCTGGGAAGTCCCTTACTCGAGCTTTTCTTCTGAAACGTGCCGGAATGGACAAAAGTTACAGGAATCTTATGCGAATGGATCAGCTTGGCAATTTGTCTGGAGAAGTTGAAGAAACACAGGTCAGCTTCTATGACACCACTGAGAAATAATTCTTAATTTATTACCATCATTTCCTGCATTGTGGTTGCGTTATTATGGTAGTGTATGACACTAAATCTTCAGTATTCTTAACTTTTGAAAACAATTTTCTGCTTCCACTGGCATTGGCAGGAAGAAGAAACGGCAGCTGAAGTTTGGGAACGAAAAATGGCGTTTGCTCTAGTAAGCCATGAGTTTGGTCTGCTCTTTGAGATTTTAGCAGAAGGCTTAAAGAGCAGATATGCAGACTTATGCGCAGCGTGCTTTATATCAGCAACATGGCTTATAAATATGCTAAGTGTTCTCCCAGATACAGGGATTCGGCAAGCAGCCCGTCACTGCTTGCTCAAGCGCTTAATTTCAATATTCAAGTCTGCAAAGGACATTGAAGACAAAGTCCTTTCACTGCTTGCTCTAAACAGCTTCTTAAAGGATCCTGGTAGGTAGTCATCTCTGAAACAAGACAGCATGGCTTAATACTTTTAGGTTCGATTCACCTCCATGAGTCATGTTGTCCCGCGTATAGCATCTGGGCAACATTAATTTATGTGATGCCAAAATGGTCTTTATATTCATGCATCTACTATTTATTGTCATTATTTGCATGTTTATATAGGATGGGGATGGTGGATGGTATGGGTGGGTGGGTGGGTGCATATGTTATTTATGTGTAGCTTTGAGTGTGTAACGTATTAGTTGTTGTTCTTGATTCGCTATCGAAGCCTAAACATGATGAACATTGTGGATTTCAGATGGGCTGCGTGATCTCACTTCCTACATGAAGGATATTAAGAAAGATCTTAGAGAGCTTAGAAAATCATCTTCCTTGGCGTTTGACGTTCTAAAAGTTCTGTCTGAGGGGCAAGACTCCAGTGCGGTAAGTTTGTAATTCCAGAAGCTCATAGCAGCTTCATGAAACCTGTTTTACTTGTTTGCCACTATCTATTTACATTTCCACCAATAACATAAGATTTATTGTTCTTTCCAACAGGAATTGTGGAATCATAAAGAGTTAGTTCAAGTAGATTGCAGCGAGAACGGGGAAGTGCTTTCAATTGCTTGCTTCAAGGACAAAATATTTTCTGGCCATTCAGATGGAACTATAAAGGTATATCTGTTCAACAGGTTCATTATTTTTATTAGAATACTTGTATCGGGGAAGTACGGGAACTTTCCGACGTAGTTTTACACTGTGGATGTAATTTCAGAACTGAAGAAATTGAGTTTTTGTGACATTTTCTCTTTCAACTTCTGAAGGTCTGGACAGGAAAAGGCAGTATTCTGCATCCCATCCAAGAGGTTAGAGAACATACCAAGGCTGTCACTAGCTTGGCTGTTTTGCAATCAGGCGAGAAACTATACAGCGGTTCACTTGATAAAACTGCTAGAGTATGCTCTATAACTCTATTCTTTTCGCTAATTGCTCAATATAACTCTCTTAATTCAGACAGCAGTTAATAGAGTTTGATAACCACTTGTTAGTTACATTCGCTGAAAACAGGTCTGGTCCATCGGCAGTGAAACAGTACAATGTGTACAAGTACACGACATGAAGGACCAGGTTCATAATCTAGCGGTCGCCAATAGCATGGCGTGCTTCATTCCACAAGGAGCTGGTGTAAAGGTATGCATTAATTTAACAGTACACTAGAATAGAATCAGCTTTTTGCAACTACGGGTACTAAAGAAACTCCGTATCTGTCAGGCTCATTCATGGAACAGTGGATCGAAATTGTACAATTCATCTAAATATGTGAAGTGTTTATCGCTAGTACAAGGAAAACTATACTGTGGATGCAGCGATAGTAGTGTTCAGGTATATATCCTGTTTTCTTCAGCAACATTTACTATGTTACTACCTGCACTGATCACTGTCGTGAACCTGGACTTATTTTCTTTCTGTTTGGGCTCAGGAAATCGATTTGGCAACCGGAACGCTTGCTACCATTCAAATTGGATCAAGAAAGTTGTTAGGGAAAACGCATTCTATATACGCGATGGAGGTGCGCAATGGCCTGATTTATTCCGCATGCTCAACCTTAGACGGGACAGTTGTGAAGGTATATCTCACAAAAGTATGTTTTTTTTTTGCCTTTGAGTAACATTTTCTTTTACTGACTTTTTTTGTATGGAAAAAGATTTGGAATGCTGCAAACTATGGCCAGGTTGGGTCGTTGCCGATTACGCTGGAAGTACGAGCCATAGCAGTGAGCCCAGATCTCATATATCTTGGATGCAAGGGAGGAACTGTGGAGATTTGGGATGGGAAAAAGTATAACAAGATTGAAACTCTACAAACTGGTAGAGGTGGTAAAGTCATTAGCATGGCCCTTGATCATAATGAAGAAGTGCTAGTGGTTGGAACTGCAGATGGCATGATTCAGGTAAAACATTTTTCAATCCCGGTGTGAATAGAATTAGTCCTAACCACGTAACCCGGTGAATTTTAAGAACAGTTATGATACAAACCTTAAAATGTTCTTTAAAACTTGAATTTATGGCAAGAACAGGAATCATAACAACATTAGTCACTGTTTTTTTCTTTTTTGCAGGCATGGGGTTTGAGCTAGAAATGAAGGAGGATATGCTGTAAATTTTCCACAATTTTTTGTTTATGTAGCTTGATGATTTTTTTTTCTGTGCTGCTCGAATAATATATAGCCTTCTTTTAAATGTTCATAGGTCATACCCTGTCCGAGGCTTGTACAAAAAGAAGCATCAATATATCTATTTTTTCCCACTCTTATAATGATCTTCTTTTGATATTTGGTTAACATTTTTCAGCCTTTTCGTTTTCGCATAAAAACAAAAAATTATGAGACTCGAATTTAAGATTTAATTTCTTTTTTCTCACTTATTATTTTAATTTTTTCCCCATTAAAATTACAAAGCATGCAATACTGAAATTGTAGAATGCCACTGAGGCAATTAACCCCTCTAATGTATAAGAAAAAATAATTCAAGCATAAAATTAATTTAGTAAAAGTAATGTTTATTTTATTTTATTTTAAAATATTTTTAAAAATTAGACAATACGCAATCTACTTTTGGTAAAAAATAAATATCAAAATTCGCTGCATCGCCCGGGTATTCAATCAGTTATCAAATATTATGCACATTCAATGAAATTATTATTATTTCAAAATCCACTCTAGTTTTTTTTTTTGTTGTTGTGGCGTGAGATTCTTTCTTGTATGGGTATATTTTGCAAATATTCCTTTTGTATATATTATAGTGGATTTTGATTGGCATGTCCGCAAATTGGCTCGTGCCACAATATTGTCTGCTCGGATTAGCGGAGGGGTTTAATGCGATTGGGCAGATCGAGTTTTATTATTCTCAGTTTCCTAAGACTATGTCGAGTATCGGAGTGGCACTTTTGTCGCTTGGATTTGCCGTCGGGAATGTGGTGGGGAGTCTTATAGTGACGATCTTGCAACGCGTCAAGAAAAATGGTGAGGGAGTAAGTTGGGTGGCTAATAACTTGAATAAGGGTCGTTATGATTATTATTATTGGTTGCTTTCAATTTTGAGTGTGGTGAATTTCTTGTACTATTTGGTGTGTAGTTGGCAATTTGGAAGTTGTGAGGATAAAAATATATGGGATGAAGGAGAGGAAGAGGGAGAAATGAGTACATCCATGATACCTCCAATTGTTCATAGTTAGGGGTGTTTATCGAAATTTCGGTTTCAGTTAACCGAAATTTTGAAACAAAAATTTTGCTTGTTCGGTTTCGAAATTTCGGAATCAAAAAATTCGGTTTCAAAAATTCCGAAACCGAACTTTATTACGAAACGGATCCAAAGTTGGTAAGTAAAATTTTGGTTAACTGAAATTTTGAAATTTTGCTTACGGGTTTTTTTTAAAAAAAAAATCCACGACTTTAGTCTCTCTCTCCCTCTTCTTGCTCTCGCTCGTCACTGACTAACTGTCGTCAACGACGACGCTGCTCCACCCACCGCCACCACCTCCTCCTCCTCTTTCTCCACCACCCACCGCCACCACCTCCTCCTCCTCTCTCTACCACCCACCGCCTCCTCCACGGATCCACCATCACCATCATTAAAGTAAGTTTTCGAAACTAATTTTAATCTTTTCTATTAATCTCAATCTTTTCTAATAAACCCTAATTTTGAAATTTGGAGATTTGTATTCGTTGAATTTAAACCGATGAATTGTTTGTATTAGTTTTTAAATGATGTTTGCAGTAGTGGATTTGGATAATTAATTTGTTCATGTTATTTGGATAAGCAACTGTTAATTAATTTGCTATTGCTTGCTTATACTGTTTATACTGTTTTGTTTGTTTGTGTTAGAAATCAGTAGCATTCTATGCTTCTTGGTTTCCTGCATAATTTTAATGGAATTTTGATGTATAAATTGGCAGGTTTTGTGACTTTGGCGCAATTGGTTCTTATGAACATTTAAAATATACTGCTGACATACTTCTGATAATCACTCTATAAGGATTGCCTTGCTTCTTATGAAAATTGAAAAAATAACAATTAGGAATATATTACTGTAGACACAAGATGTGTGGTAATCAAATTTCATAAATTGTTACAAGTTCAACGGTACCAACAATGACAAATAGTGTTGGTTAGGATAAAGTAAAAATTATGTGCTATTCCAAAAGTTTGATATTTTGAAATTTTTTACAAGTATTTACATTTTTAAATATGAAAATTTATCAAATTAACACATGGATGTAATGTGTTCTCAATTTAAAAGTTCTTAAGTTCATTTCTCTTCTAAAATATGGCAAGAACTTTTTCACAATTGTGTGACCAAATGACCAAAATGAGGCAGTCTCTATTTGATGATGTTTGTGAATTGTCTTCTCTTTTATTTTAGTCCACTCTTTCATTTTATATCGAAAATTCTTCTAATAATTAATAGTTGTATATTAATAATTGTAGGGGTTCTATTAGAAGAGGAATTTGTTAAAATTGAAGCTCTTAGTAATGTTGATAACGAAGATGCTGGTAAGGAGATGGTTGAGAGTCTTATGAGTCAATCAAGCTCATCCATAACTTTCATTGAAAACAGTCTGTAAGTATCTCTAGTATAAAAAAATAAAAAAATTCAATTTTTATTTTTTATTTTTTATTAGAAAATATAAAAATATTGCCTTATGAATAATCATCTGTACGTGTTTTTTACAGAAATAAAGAACCAATTGATGGAGAAACAATAGGTTATATGTTTAAACAACTAAAAGAGGCTATCTTAAGGTATGATAACTATAATAAAGAAGCAAATATAAGATTTAGTTGTTAGTCTAATTATCATTAATTTATTGTTTGTAGAATATTCGGGTGCTTGCAAATTGAGGGATGAGCTATTTCAAATGGAAGAATATTATCAGCTAAATCTGTGGGAAAGGTGATACTAATTTAGTTTAATTATTTGATAATTATTTAATAATATTAATATTACATTTTTAACGTTACAGTTTCAAGGCCAGCTTTCAAGTCTTGAAGGCAAAAAATGCTAGTTTCAAAACTTCAATGCAGCCTTATTTGGAGGTATGTAGTCCTTTTTACAATTGAATTTATTTTTTTTAATTTTTCTTTTATTTGTGTTGAATTTTTCAGTTGTTGAACCAACACAACCATGGAAGAGCTCTCAATGGTTTCCCCGATGATCATTAAGTTGCCTTACAAATTTCATAATTTAGATTAATTTTTGTTTGCTCTCAATAAATATCTTTATACTATCAAGAATTTCAATTTCAATAGGTACCAAAATATCTTGGTTTCTTATTGGAGACTTTAATGAAACTTTTTTAACCCAAATTTGCCCTTCTTCTCCTCACGCTGCCCTTCTTCTTTTTCTCCTGTATTGATTAATTGCTGCTTTTGATTTGTTGGATTGCTGCTATCCATTTAATTGTTGGCTTAATTTTTGGTTTAATTTGGATTGGCGATTCTGAGTTGATTAATTGCTGTTTGTGGTTTGATTGGATTGCGTTTGGTGTGATTGTTGTTCGATTTCGGGTTGTAGACTGTCGTCAGTCGAAATCTGGTATAGCATTTTAGTTTACCACTGCCGGTAGCGGCCGCGTGTGCCGGCATTTTAGTTTACCCTTGATTTCTATTTGTATTTTTCGGCTGTTTGATTGGTCAATTGATTGTTGTTTCTGGGTCGGTTTTGGCTGGGTTGGTAATCGTCTGTCTTCGTTTGGTTGGCTCTACCCTTGGTCGCCGGCAGTAACGCCGGTGGTCAAAGGAAGAAGACGAAGTTGGAAGGAGGGAGTCGGGCTTGGTTGATGGCCAGACCGGTGTCGTTTTGGTCATGGGCTGGGACTGTTCCTGGCCCAATCTGTTAGGCTTGGCTGGGCTCATTTGGTTATTCACTTCCATGTGTTTATGCCCATTTGGTTATTCACTTCCACTCTCTCTAGCCCAGCCCAGAGGCCCATTGATGTACACCGTCGGTGACGACTGGGTTTGGTTTGTCCCTCCCCGCGGTTCTGTTTTCTTCGAGGCGTGGGCTCATGACAAGACTTTCATGGTCGGAGATACATTAGGTAAATAAAGCCAACCATTTCTAATTTCTAACGAATATTTATACAAAACAAAAGATCGATTGATACAAATTGTTCAGCACTCTTATCGAACTAATTAGTTTGATTCTTGTGAATTGAGTAATTATCGATGGGAGTATTTAACCTACCATTTTTTGTTGTTGCAGTTTTCAACTTTGAGAATGGAACGCAAGACGTAGCAGAGGTGACCAGAGACAGCTTTTTGTCCTGCAACACTACTACCACCATTTACGTTTTGTCTACAAGCCCTGCGAAGGTTTTACTCAACACCACTGGCAGTCATTTTTTCACCACAACAGATCGGCGCCGATGTGCCCTGGGTTTCCGGCTAGCCATTAATGTGATTGCCAACACTTCACCCACCCCATCTTCTAGTCCGTAAGCCGAGCCGCCGTCTTGAAGCAGCAATAACAGCGGCAGTCTTTCTACAGAAGCCGTAAGCCCCGCTGCGCCAAACCCAGCTCCATCTAGCTCCGCCCCATCTTCTTGGAATGTTGCTGGATTATATTCCATTACTCTTTTGTCCTTTGTCATTTTAGTAGCTTACTCTTCTTCTTCTTCTTCTTTCTTTTCTTATTTTTTTCGCTAATTAAAACATTTTAATGTGGATGATCATCATTTTTCTTCCATTTTCTATGTAGACGATATTTTACGTTTTATAGCAGACTCGTTTTAATGTTTGTTAATGAAGATGGTAAAAGTTGTATTGCAATTATTATTTATGGTTTTATTCCTCCAACTAAAGATGTAGCTTAATTTCCAAAAAGAATTTTATTATTTATTCTAGCCAAGTTTCTAACCATACTTTCATTCCTTAATCCTTAATTATGTCTCACCCTCTCACTTCTTCTCGGATTCTCCACTCTTCGGTTAGCAGATGCTGCTTGAGTGACTCGGTTGACGAGTCGGTAATTGCTCCACAGGTAGGACAACGCCAATTGCCCTTCAAGAAAGAAAGGAATTGTATTTTCAAAATAAAATTATAAGAATTGAATTAGTGTTACCGGTCCTGGATCACCAGAGCCACGACCGAGATAACTTGCCATGTCTCCTGTTCCTCCAGAATTCGCCATGGTGAATGCTCAGTTTTCTCTCTCCCTTTTTTTCTCCAACAATTATATGATGTTTGGTAATTTCATTTTCATGAACAGCAAAAGCATGAAATATGATGACTTTAGAGTGGTGGTGTTAGGTGGTAAATATTAATACTAACGTGGCAATTGTTGTCAATTTGCTGGTGGTGTTCCGAGTATTGGCTGAGATAAATTGAACAAATTAAAATTTCAGATTTACTGATTTAGTAATACAAGAGACTTAAGAATTTTTGGACGGGTACATAACTGAAGCTCAAATAAAAACAAGAACAAGATCACCACAATGGCATTATTCAATTACATGCCCTTTGTTTTGTTTATCCTCACAGATGCTTAGATACTAACATAACTAAATTATCAATGGGGCCGTCGGGCGATCGGTTTCTACTCCATTGGATGCTTGAACACATCATCTATTCTAGAAAAAAAAGATAGCAAGCAGAAATCCAAAATGCCAGGCTAATAACATGAATAGATGATGCTGGTAATGTAGTATCCAAGAATTCAATATGATGTTGTTATTGATCAAAGGCCAGCAGATAGTAGAATAGATGATATGTAAGTGCAGTATTAATCAAAGGCCAGCAGATACTAAACCATGAAGTGTAACAATGCCTATCAAGAAATTCTGATCATTGATGACGGGCAAGTACTGTACAGGAGATGGGGGAGATTCCATCTTCTCCATAGCTTCCACCGCCATTGCCTCTGGACTGATTGTCCTTGGATTCTTGAACCAAACCAACAACCAAGAAAGCTTACAAAAACTTCATGTCACAAATTCAAGTCCATAAAATTAAGTCAACATATATGTTTCAACACACGTATATACAAGATTTGAGAAGATATTACGCTTTGTGACATCCTCATTAGAGAAGAAAGCAGAGGCAATTGCCATAAAAACAAAGCTTGATGAGGATTCTATTCGCATACCTGATGACCCCGACTCCCCAGCAGCCACTGAAACCATTCCAGTGAAGACAATAGAACCTGAGCAAAAGCGTCCAATCCGCTCCTCTGCTGCGTATGAGATTGCAGCTTCAGCTGCATCTTATGTCCAATCACATGCAAAGGGCCTTGTCTCTCGTGGCACTGAGCTGCAACATAAGGATGATTCTACCGATTCATGCATAAAGGAAGAGGGAGAGGGTTCATATCGACAGCATAAATCGGAAGTGGCTCCTCATGTTGCTGCGACAACAATGACAGCAATGGTTGCGGCGGGAGAGACAGAAAAACAAGAGGCTGCAAGAGATCTCCAGTCACTTCACTCTTCACCTAGTGAATGGTTCATCTGTGATGATTTGAGCACGTACACACGGTTCTTTGTGATTCAGGTAATTCTTTCCTTCACAGTTCATGTCATGCATAAAATAATAGTAGCTCTTCTAGCCTGTAACATGTAATGAGCAAAAATAGTCCAAATAGGGTTAACATCTTAGGCATTAGCATACCTTTTTTTTTTTTGAAAGAAAAAACCTCTGTCGAAGAAGCTCAGCATGTCGGATGTTTTCCAAATGCAGGGATCTGACTCCCTGGCGCCTTGGCAGGCGAACCTTCTTTTCGAACCGACTAAATTTGAGGTATGTTTTGACTGACTCAAAACACTCACAACTCTAAATGAGATTTCTGAAGTTATTTAATCATTCTGTTGTTACAGGGTACAGACGTGCTTGTTCACAGAGGAATTTATGAAGCAGCAAAGGGTATATATGAGCAATTTATGCCATAAATAATTGAGCATTTGAACACACATGGAGAACGCGCAAAGCTTCAATTTACTGGTCATTCTCTAGGAGGTAGTCTGTCACTTTTAATCAACTTGATGCTGCTGACCAAGAAGGTTGTCAAACCCTCGACTCTTCGCCCAGTGATCACTTTTGGTTCACCATTCGTGTTCTGCGGAGGCCATAAGATTCTGAACGATTTGGGGTTAGACAGCCATGTACAGTCTGTTGTGATGCACAGAGATATCGTCCCAAGAGCCTTCTCCTGCAACTATCCTAACCATGTTGCAGCACTCCTCAAGCGTTTAAATAGCTCCTTTCAGTCACATCCTTGTCTACTTAAGAACGTAAGTCTCTTGAACAACTCTAACTTCACATCCTCACTGAGTTACGCAAATGCATTGTTTAACTTCTCCTCTCTTCATGCAGAAAATGTTGTACTCTCCAATCGGTAAAATTTTCATCCTACAGCCAGATGAGAAGTCATCTCCTCCCCACCCCCTACTTCCTACGGGGAGCGCGCTCTATACTTTAGAGGAAGCTCAGTACGGGTTCAAAAACAGTGCCCTGAAGGCATTTCTCAACAATCCCCACCCACTGGATACTCTTAGTGATCCCACAGCCTATGGTTCAGATGGTACAATCTTACGAGACCATGATTCAAGCAACTATCTAAAGGCAGTGAATGGAGTCCTCAGGCAAAACACAAAGATCATTTCTCGAAAAGTAAAATGTGAAAGGAACGCATTGTGGCCATTGCTCAACTCACCATCACCACACTTGTGGAACCATGAAACTGCTCTGGATAGAAGTGTGATAGTTACCAGAAAGGTAATGACCGGTGTGTGAAGACATCTTTAAGTGTATCCAATGTCTGCATAGATAAATACAATTCAAGCTAGAAATCTTTTCTTCTTTTCTCCTTCTGATTGTATATGATTGCTAATGTATATCCCATGGAACTCTCAACTCTGTAACATGTTGGTGCCACTTGACTCGATACCGACTGACCCATACATATAAAATCACCTGGCTTTTGCAGCTAAGAAGCTGCAGATTTCTGCAGGTCTCTTCTTCCCGTATGCAGATTTCTGCAGGTCTCTTCTTCCCGTATGCAGATTTCTGCAGGTCTCTTCTTCCCGTTATTTCATACAGAAAAACAGTCTCAACGTTTTCAATTCTAAGCTTCTTAACAAACTTGTGTGCGAAAATATAAGGCATATAATCAGGTGATCACAATAAGCATGGTGATATAACGGGAAGAAGAGACCTGTTCTCAATTCTAATAGAGAACAAGAATAGCAGAGCAAAATGTTCCCTTTTTTTACTGCTTCACTGGTACAAAATGCATCTAATATAGGAGCTGAATTAGATTGAATTTTCTAACAAAAAAAAAGTACAAAGAGTTATAGAAACTCACTAGAGATTCTATTCATATTGCTAGAGCAACAGGTTTAGAGGAGACCTCCTCTTACAAGGAAAAGGGAGAGCAGTATTAGCAAAGACAATTGAATCTATCACTTTTTACCTCCTTCAGCCATTCTCTTTTTTATTTCATGAGCAGCGTTGAAAATTCCAAAAGTAGGTTCATTGCAGACAAAGCATTTCTTGTTCTTGTCATGGTGCCGAAAATAAGATAAAAAACAATTTCAAAATCACATAAGATAATCAGCAATCTCCAGTAAATGAAAGCATCTAAACATGCAATGGTTTTCATGAAAGGAAGAAAGAAGTTTTACCTTCAACGCGCAATGCTCACAGAAATAATGCTTGCACTTGGTCATAACTGGATCAACAAAAGGCTCCCTACAGATGAAACAAGCGAACGGCAATTCATCATCACCATCTCTCTGGCCTGCACCAGTTTCACCATCTTCATCCTCCATCAACCCCATAGCCAAATTCCTCTTCCTCACCTTCTCAGCTTCCTCATACTCCCTCTCCATCTGCCACCCAGATTTATAATCACCTCTATCGTGCATAAACTTACACGAATCGCCATAACCACAATACCCAGTTTCCTTGTAATCCTTACAAATATCCGGTTGGTAATCCCACCTCGCCGAAACCCTAATGTGGGCAGACGCCCTAAGCGGCCCATGTGATCCTCCAGCTTTCTCACTCGCAATCGTCTGCTCCCTCCTAAACCCTGCCTTATGATCAGTATACCCATGAATCCCTTTATACAACTTCTTATCATCACCACCAGAAGCAGTCACCTTCTTCCCCTTCAACGCATCGTCAGCTAACCTAAGAGCTCTTTCTCGAATTGCCCGAGAATCTCTCGAGAAGTCCGTCTCAGTTTCTAGCGTCGCCGTCGCCTTACTGTCATTCTGAACTTGTACTTTCTTTGAAGACTCAAATTGAAAAATTGTCCGCTCCTTAGGTTCTTCGTTGGAAGACTCTGTCTTGTTGGTAGACCCAGTTGAGAAATACAGCTTGTCATTGGATTTTGGTGCTTTCTTCTTGCTCTGCAGTACAGAGGGTTCTGTTCCTCCATCCTCGTCGGAATCAGCCGCCACCGTCCTCTTCCTAATGTTCTTGTTCTTCGTCGGCTTTCGGAAAAAATTACACACTGCGAAAACACAAATCACCCATTCGAGTTATCACATAAAGAAGTTTTGAGCTGTGTTTTCTTATAAAATAGAAGATAAATGGAACATACCTTGCTCGGGCTGTTGAGCTTCGCCGGAATCTGACATGCGTGGGAGAGAGCTCGACACTTTTTTTTGTAGAAGATGGAAAAAATAACTGAAATTACGAGGATCGTTCCCTTTGTTTCCTCCAGAAACAGAGAGGGTTGGGCCGTGTTTACCTGGGAGAATTTTCAGTTTTCTAATTTTCCGGAAAACGTGTTTACTTGGGTCAGTTTTCATTTTCTGTTAGAAAACGAAAATTCTTCGTTGGAAAATCGATGAACAAATTTGGAGAACGAAAAAAAATCGTTCTCCAATTTTCCAACCCATTTACAAAAGATTGGAAAACTCGGTTTTCCATTAGAAAACTCGGTTCTTCACTTTAATGATACTTTTTTAATACCATTTTGCCCCTGTGCCATTTCTCACCTTCATTTCTCACCTTCTTCCTCATTTCTCTTCAAACCCTAGAACGCCTCTTCTCACATTAGCCGCTCCCTCAGACGCGGGCAATCAATCCACCGCAACCCAAGCAAGGCCAGAAGAACAACGAATCACCATCTCCTTCGTCATTTCTCTGTCCAATCTTGTTCATAGGTTCGTTTGTTTCTTCTTTAGATAACTGTTATGTCTCGTTCAAATGGGTTTGTTTGTTTCTTTGCTTTTTCCCCTCTTCCCATAAAGATGTTGCCTTCTGTGGATTCCTTTGTTTGGCTGTTAGCTGTTTCCTTTAGCATTTGTTGTTGGATCATTTTCTTAGTTTCATTTTAGAATTCAATATATACAAGGAATTGAATTTGCAACTTCTGTTTTTGCCTTTCCATGATTTTTTTGTTTTGATACGGATCACATGAATCATGCTGTTTCTTTCTTTTTCTGGAAGAATAAACTTTACTTTTACATGGATTGATTGTTTAAGCCTAAAGTTGAGGTTTTGGAGCTGTTTTGATGGAGGTTTTGGAGCCGATTGGTGGCTATTTTTTATGGAGGTTTTGGAGCTGTTTTTGGGTCAGTTTGGGTGCAGATTCTGGGGTGATTTTGGGGCTGATTTTGGGTCAGTTTGGGTGCAAATTTTTGGGTGCTTTTGGGGCTGATTTTGGGACTGAAATTGCTAGTATTTGAGGTATACAATTCCTGGTTTTTGGTGCAGCAATTGCTACTTATTTAGGGCTGAAATTGCTGGTTTATTTGGTTGTGTAATTGCTAGAATTTGATGTCTATAATTGCTGTTTTTTGGTGTTGCAATTGCTAGTTACTTAGGGCTGAAATTGCATGTTTATTTGGGTCTATAATTGCTAGTATTTGTAACTCTTAACAAGGATGACTTGGCTGATTTTGTAATGATGTAAAAGGGCTTGCCACCCAGCAACTTGAAGTTTGGGTTGAATATGGACACTCAAACTGATATTGCAGATTGTTTAGACTTTAGAGCCTCATGTTTTTTTCTGAAATCTTTGTTCTTCAATGTTATTTATGCCTTTATGCTGCCATCCTTCTCTCCATTCAAATGCATAACTTGCCTTTATGTTTTCTGCAGGTCTGTAACAAGTGCTAGTGAAGCAGCAAAGGCAGGAATCCCGCTAGATCAATACGAAGAAACTTCTCAAGTGTGCAAAAACTCTAACCACCTATTGAAGTCTTCTTTTGGGATATTGATAATTGTAGTTCTAAACATATTTGATTCCCATACCTTTTTATTATTTTCCTCAATGAAGGACTATAGCTTTTAGAAAATTTCAAATTAAGTACACTGTTTGGGATTTTAGATGTGGCCAAAAGTTTTGAAACTTGATTCTGGTGGTTATTTACAAGCGAGATTAATTTGTAACTTGATTTTTGAAGTGAAAATGGAATGAAAATTCTCATGAGAATTAGTTGCACTGGTGTTAGAGATGTTATTAGAACTTCTCACTGATGTGAATAATTCTGACTAGTATATTAGCTAATATATCACGTGGATGCATTATTCACTTGTACAAGTTTCTATTGTTGCCTTTCGAACATAATTAATAAATTTATTTGTTCATTTACCAAATGTGAATTTCCTGTTTCTTATACAATTCGATGGGCTATGTATTCAAATCCTCATCAATCCTTTGCCCCTTATTTATTTGCGCTAGCTCAAATTTAGTTAGTCGAGACCGTTGTATTATTACGCTAATTAATTTGGTTGTTCATAAAATTGTTAGAATTAAAATTAATCCACTTGCATGAAAATAATTTAGATTAATAATCCACGGTCATTAATTTAATCCGAATATTGATTAATAACTTCTTTTAATAAATTCACACAAACTTATTAATTAATTTGTAATCGACCTTTCTTGAACGAATTAGGTTTAGTAATAACTCAACTTTTATTTTTATTAAAATGCATGAAATAAAATAGGATTAGTAATTAAAAACATCACTCTTTAATTTAATTGCATGATCACTTTATTAATTGGTAAACTCTTGGATCTTTAATAAATCCAACGAATCAATGCGAATAAAATCAATCCAAAAAATATTTAATGCATTATTTATGCTTATATTGATGAATGTTTTTTTTAAGGGAATTATATTGATGAATGTTGGAACAAAAATATTTTTTCAGTTTTCCACATCAGGAAAATAGTGCGAAGTAAACAGGTTTTTCAGTTTTTCAGTTTTCCACATCAGGAAAATAGTGCGAAGTAAACAGGTTTTCCAGTTTCCACATCAGGAAAATAGCGGGAGGTAAACGCATTTTCCAGTTTTATGTTGGAAAATAAAATTCTCTAATTTCAGAAAATCGGCAGGTTTTCTAACAGAAAATTCCCCCAAGTAAACGGGCCCTTGATGTTTATGTTTCTAAATTTGTTAGTAATTGGGCTAAATAAGGGCCCATTCCATGATTGAGCATGAGTCTGGGCCCGGCCTATGAGTAGAAATTCCATTTTTCCTTTTTCTGTTTTTAATACATAACTAATTTGAAATTGCACTTATTTATTATTTTTAATACCTAATCTTGTATTTCCTTCTATATCTCTTTCTTTTATGTGTACACACACCGGCATTTTGATTGTGGATTAGCTGTTAAGTTTATTTAAAAAGTAAAGCAATCACTATGCAGTCTCAATTTAGTAGATTTAATCAATAATGATTTAACTCATAAGTCATTTATATGAATACGACGTAAGATGTTCTAGACAAATACGTCAATCTACGTGTAACTTGGTTGCTTCAGCCAACATTATTTCCTAATGCAGCAGAATGATGAGTAACAGAAAAGAAAAGAATGAGTTGTATATTTTGTAGTATCATTTATGGTAACAACTTTTAAATTTAAGGAAAATAGATCGTAAGTAAAATCCATATAAAAATAGGATATTATAATTGGCTAAAATGATCACCAGAATGGGTTAAAAGGATATTAAGAATCACATTACAATAATATCAATAAACCATCTTCGTTTCGTGTAATCCAAAGTAAACATATGCAGGACAAAAGATGCCGCCATTGTTCAAAACAGTCCTTTTATTCTCATTCACTAATATATATTTCCAACATCATTTCATCAAATTCCAGAAAAATGAAAGGCAAAGAAATTATTATGTGGAGTGGTTATAATAATAAATATGAAAAGCAAAAAACCCAACAAATCTCAACCAAGAACAAGAAGGGCGGCCTTAGGACACTCCCTTTCATCATAGGTACGTACCATTTCTTTTCTACGATACAAACTCAAGATTTTGCCCTCGCTGCTCACCGGTACACATATATCTAATTGAATTAAGAGCTTAATTAATTGATTATATTCATCAATTTTTTTTAATTTTTTTTTTGTATTAATTATTTTCGCAGCAAATGAGACATTTGAGAAAGTTGCTGCATTTGGGCTTCTTCCAAATATGATCTTCTATCTACGAAATGAGTACAACTTGAGCTTAGCCACCGGAGCTAACATTCTTTTTCTATGGAATGCCATCTCCAATTTCTTGCCCATCATCGGAGCTTTCCTTTCCGATTCTTTCTTGGGCCGGTTTCGGGTCATCATCCTCGGAACAATCTTCAGCCTTCTTGTAAGAAATTACTACATTAATTTCGCCGAAAAAATCAAGATCTTACGTTTAATTAATTACTATTAATTAATCTAGTAACTTTTCATACAACCTTCGCGAAAATATGACTGTGGTTCGGACTAATATATATAATTTTAGTAATTTCCTTTTACCGTCAGGAATTTAATTATAGTTCAGATTTATTAATCTAACGATTGATTTTTATTTATTTTTACTTTTGTTACAGGGAATGATTGTGTTATGGCTAACAGCATTTTTTCGCAAAGTAAGGCCACCTCAGTGCGATATTGATATCAATGGATTAATGCAAAATTGTGTAGAGCCCACTAAAGGACAGCTCGCCCTTCTCTTCACCGCATTTGCCCTAATGTCCATCGGTGCCGGCGGGATCCGACCGTGCTCCTTAGCTTTCGGAGCGGAGCAATTCTACAACCCGAATAACCCGAACAACGCAAGAGTCTTGCAAACCTTTTTCAACTGGTACTACGCATCGGTTGGGGTCTCAATTATGGTTGCGGTCCTGGGCATAGTTGCAATCCAAGACGCGGCGGGTTGGGTTATCGGGTTCGGAGTTCCGGTCGGGTTAATGTTCTTGTCAATTGTTATGTTTCTTTTGGGTTCTCCTCTCTATGTTAAAGTTAAGGCAGATAAGAGCTTGTTTACTAGCTTTGCGCAAGTGATAGCAGTGGCTTGGAAGAAAAGAAGTGTCGCCTTGCCTCCCGTCGTTGATTCCGCCACGTGGCATCATCTAAAGGGTTCAAAGCTAATGGTGCCAACTGAAAAACTTAGGTATGATCGTAAAAAGACAGTTTTCTCGTTAAGTAAGAAGTCGTTAGTTCAATTCTTATATATAAAGTAAAATTACTTACCGAAAGTTAACATTTTCTAATTGACAGGTCTGATTTAAATAAAATTGGATGTGATACTTGTAGTTTAGATATAAACAAATTAAATTAAAATTGTGTTATGTTTGCAATAGTTAATAACAACTTATACTCAATTTTGATCTGTTCTCTTGTAATTTTGCCTCCGATCAGATTTCTCAACAAAGCTTGTCTAATCATAAACCGTGACGAAGACTTGGACATTGATGGTGCCGCTATAGATCCATGGAGTCTTTGCACAATTAGGCAAGTGGAAGAGCTAAAAGCATTGATCAAAGTCCTTCCACTTTGGTCCACCGGAATTATGATCGGAACCATCCTAAGCAACCACTCTTTTCCAGCCGCCCAAGCCAATACCCTCGACCGACATTTCTTAGGCAAGGTCCATATCCCAGCAGCCTCTTACGGCATTTTTGCTATCGTCACTCTCACCATTTGGGTCGCACTTTACGACCGAGTCATTGTGCGGTTGCTATCGAAATTAATGAACAGCCCTAGAGGACTTAGCCATAAGCAACGGATGGGAATTGGGTTGGTAATTTCTTGCTTAAGCACTGTCGTGGCGGGTCTAGTAGAGCATAAGCGAAGAGGCGTCGCGATTCGACAAGGATTCGCGGACATGCCTAGAGCTGTGATTGGCATGTCCGCAAATTGGCTCGTGCCACAATATTGTCTGCTCGGATTAGCGGAGGGGTTTAATGCGATTGGGCAGATCGAGTTTTATTATTCTCAGTTTCCTAAGACTATGTCTAGTATCGGAGTGGCACTTTTATCGCTTGGATTTGCCGTCGGGAATGTGGTGGGGAGTCTTATAGTGACGATCTTGCAACGCGTCAAGAAAAATGGTGAGGGAGTGAGTTGGGTGGCTGATAACTTGAATAAGGGTCACTATGATTATTATTATTGGTTGCTTTCAATTTTGAGTGTGGTGAATTTCTTGTACTATTTGGTGTGTAGTTGGCAATTTGGAAGTTGTGAGGATAAAAATATATGGGATGAAGGAGATGAAGAGGGAGAAATGAGTACATCCATGGCATCTCCAATTGTTCATGGTAGTGCTTGATTTGTTGTTATAGTTTTTCAATGAATATGCTCTTTTTTTCTTTTTTGGTAAAATATTGAGGGGACAAAAATAGGATAATATTTTAAAAATTGTACGCCTTATAATTTATCGGGTTTTAATAAAAGAGTTAAATTTGGAGGAGAAGTAATCGATAAAGAATTATGCTCCTAACATGAAGAATTGAATATGCAATTCGTAAAAATATTATATATACACAATTAATGAGAAAATTATAAAAATGACTCATAAATTACAATGTTACTTCTGCTATAAACACATAGTTTTTTCCGATAAAAAACACATAGTTGATGGATTTTTCCAATGACAATTATTAGCATTTATTCCAATGACAATTAAAACACATAGTTGACTATTTTAATTGGCACAATCCAATCATCTGTTTAGTGGGCCTCAAGGTCCTCGACCTATTTTCGGCCCTGCATCATTAACTCAATGGGTCCATTCATCTACGCTGGGCCTCACCACTTTTAAACCATGATTGTAATTTGAATGTTGGTTACTATTACCACCCGAGCCGCTTTCAGGTAGGATGTGAATCAGTCTGTTGGGAAGGCATCATATTATTTATATATATATATAATTAATTAATTAATTAATTAATTAATTAATCAATCCAACTTGACTTCTTGAATAGTTGACTACTTGATAAAATCATTTTGTTATTAAAAGAAGTATCTTTTTAATTAATTTCCTTCTTTTAAATTTTTTTGACTAAAACCTAAAAAGAAAAGAGTATATTTTGAATCCTTCTATTGTTGCGGCGCAAATATTTGTCTAATCAAGTTGATATTCTTCGATGCATCTAAACGTGTCGGTTTCCTTGATTTTTTCATTCCATGATCGAACGTACATATACCCAAAAATATTAACGCCTAAAGCCTAACCTAAGCCCAAAATAACACAATAAACATAAGGGCCCAATATTTAAATAATACACATTATACACATATTAACAATCCTAACACCTGTCCTCAAGTTGGAGCATGGAGATCACGAATGCTCAACTTACAAAGAAGGTATAAAAATTTCTGCTTGCCCAATGCCTTAGTAAAAATGTCTGCAAGTTGCTCATCCGCGGACACATAATTAGTTGCAATAATCTCTTTCGTGATTGCATTACGGACATAATGACAATCAACCTCAATGTGCTTTGTACGCGCATGAAAAATTAGATTTTGGGCAATGTGAAGAGCCGACTTACTATCACAAAAAATATTCATAGCATGTAGATATTCTACACCAAGACTCTGAAGAAGTGCCTTTAACCATTTCAATTCACATGTAATCGACGCCATCGAACGATATTCAGCTTCTGCAGAGGATCTGGAAACAGTGTGTTGCTTCTTGGTTTTCCAGGAAACAGGAAAACAACCCAAAAAAACCAGCCAACTAGTAAGAGAACACCGAGTCAAAGAACAACTAGGCCAATCAGAGTCACACCAACCTGTCAAAGACAGATCGCATTCTGATGACAACAAAATGCCCTGACCTGGACACCCTTCTAAGTACCTTACAACACGCAATGCAACATCCCAATGCTCTTGTCGCGGCTCATGCATAAATTGAGCAAGAATATGAATGAAGTACGCAAATCCGGTCGAGTAAAAGAGAGGTAAATGAGCCGACCAACTAGGCGACGAAACTGTTCCGGGTCGTCGAGAACAATACCATTTGCAAGAGCTAAAGTATGATTTTAATCCATCGAAAAACCAGACGGTTTTGAACCAAGTAAGCGATAATGTCAAGTGTGTATTTACGCTGGCACAGAAAAATTCCTTCCGGGCTACGAGCAACTTCAATACCCAAGAAATATTTCAAGTACCCCAAATCCTTCATGTGAAACACATTCACTCAAATACATCTTAAAATCAGAGATAGCGGAAGAGGCGTTACCAGAAATTATCAAATCGTCGACATAAACAAGAACATCAAAGTGGACCTTGTCTTGCCGGAGAGTAAATAAAAAGTAATCTGAATAAGACTGAAAGAAACCATATTTCTTCAAAGAAGCCGCTAACTTAGCAAACCAACATCTCGGGACCTGTTGCTACCCGAATTTTGACTTACGTCGCAACTTTTTTCGTTTCATTGCACGTCACATTAATAGCACGTTTACGTCAAATTTCAATCGATTTTTGGTCCTAGGCTAATTTGTTTAATATTTCGCATCATTTCAAATCTTTTTAGTTTTTCGTAGTTTCGACTGTCTTAAACGCGAACTTCTTTCGATCCCGAGTAAGTTTCCCTGGACCGAGGGTCGAACGTGCTATTTCTTTGTTTGATAATTACGTGCTAATTTTCTCTTTCACACCACCGCGTTTAGTTTCGTTCAATTTTTGTCGTAAGGACATTTATTTTGCGCGAGAACATTTTGACACTTCCGAAAGAGAAAATAAATACGTTAAATCAACTTTCGCATTTCTTCACTGTATATTAGTTTTCTTGCCTTATTTTTCTACACATAGTTGTACCATCGGTTCGGGTTTATTTTCATTTTCGAGCGATTTCACTCGTACCAAAATATCCCGTTCGAACCAATTAAATAAATATCTCCCAAACTTGCTCATCACCCATCCACATACCTAAACTTGCTCATCACCCAAACCCCAAACTTGGCCTCCACGACAGATAGGAATACACGAACCGTGACCATCTTAGCAACTAAAGTAAATGTTTCGTTATAATTAATGTCTTCAACCTGATGGTTACCAAAGATGACCACGCAAGCCTTGAGTGGCTTAATTGTGCCATCGGCATGATATTTGATATTTGTCGGGCGGTAACTCCTCCAATTGGAATGGTTAGTGGTTGATGAAGCTAAAAATTAAAACAATTAAAAGGACAGTCATGGAGTGATAGGATTGGGAAATTGAAAAGGCAAAAAGGAAGCACCTGACCTGACCTGGGTGCCCTTTGGGGTTTAGGTTCTGGCCCAGGAAACTGGGTTTCAGAACCAAAAAGCCCATTTTATTATTTGGTAAACTGCTTTTGAAGTTTTGAGGCAGAGCTTCTTGAGAAGCTAGAGCTCAAAATCAAGCTTTTGGAGAAGCTCCAAATTGGAGCTCTCTCTCTCCTACAATAAAATCTCCATCTCAAGATAAGTAATTATAGATCCATTTTTCCTATTTTTATTAATTTTTAAAAAATGGGTTTTATACCATTTAATTACTTTTTTTCAATTATTTATTTCAATATATATATAAAGATATTAAAAAAAAATTATAATACTTGAAATAAATTATATCCTTTATGGTCATTTTACACCCAAACCATAGTTTTGAAAAGTTGTTTTACCAAACAACTCAGGTATCTCACAACACTTTTAAAAAATATTTACCAAACAGCATACTACTTTTCCCCAAAGTGATTTTCACACAGCACTTTTGCACAAGCTCTTCCCCAACTAGAACCGGAACGCCAAACAGAGCCCTAGAGGTACAAGAATGCAAAAATGGCTGGAATAAGAAGACATCGATAATCGCAACCCATTCTTCTCATCCCTCTTTAAACTTCAGAGAGCAAGCGACGAGTGCAGAAGAACGAAGATCAATCGACCGTATGCTGCTCTGCAAAAATGGTGGAAGCATATGCGTAGAGAAGAAAGCCGGCTGCCTCCTTCCTTCTAATCTACACTGGCAGTCAAGCTCAGGCCTGACCAGCTAAAATACGCCGGTCTTCTCTCATTCCTTCCTTCTCCTAAGGGAATTTTACATTTACTTCCTTTTAATTACCTGAAATTTCATAGAACAAAATTACTTTGAAGTTTGAACTCCGAATAAAATTATTACCATGATCTCGACATTGACTCTTCAAAACGAAAGAAATAATATTAAGACAATTATTTCTCATTTTGAAATTTAATAATATTTGAATAAAATTTATTTTCTATGAGAAAATCTATAAATAAAAACTACCCTATAAAGAGTACTTCATTGGATCTTTTTTATTTGTCATTTTAGACCCAATTCATCGGTCTAAAATACATATCATTTTATATTAAAAAACTATTGTTTTCTCCAAAATTTGCTTTGCTTTTTGTTTTTTTCTGTCAAATCAAGAATTTACTATATAGTATATTAAAATCACAAAATATATTAAAAACAGCCCTCAATTATTATTTTAAATATTATGCCAATAATTTTAAATAACAAGTAAATTTTTTTGGTGAAATAAAAACTCACCGAGTCTCTTTTAATGAAATGGTTCATTTTGGGTTTGAGCCAGCACAATTTTCACAAAAGATCTTATTTCATTAAGAAGATCAACTCCTCCTATATTTAGTTTTTATTTTATTTATTTTTTTATGTGAAATTTTTAGTTCACCAAAAAAAGAAAGAAAGAGAGTTCTATTTATTGTAAGAGAATGATTGAAAGTACATAGTGTCCAACTTTGAGTTTTTTATCAAAATATGGTGTTTAAAAATCTTTATTCTCAAAATAGGGTAGTTTTAAACTTAATTATTAAAATAGGGTAGTTTGTGCCACGTAGGATTCATATTAATATTATACTAATACATGTCATCAATTTCTTTTAAATTTACTAATTAATTAATTATTTACCTGAAACCAAATGTTTAAAAGCCTCTGCTCCTTCTTGCTCTCTGTGAACTATCCGTCCTTGTAGCCACTGATGGTCGCCCCGCCAGGAACCCTTTCCAGGTCGTTGGCCGAGCCTATTGTGACCCTTGTCGTGCTGGCTTCTAGTCCTCAAAAACCACTTTCATCGCTGGTGCGAAGATGAAGATTAAATGCACGGAGAGGAAGAGCCAAAAACTTGTCTACAACTAGGAAGACCCAGAAACTTATCCAAAATTCCAACCCATTGGAGAAAATTTACAAAGAAGATTATGAAGGGATAAATCGGATATTGTTGCATTTTCTATAAATTAACCAACTTTAGAAATCCAAATAAACACAATGAACAGCTTGCTGCAACCAAATAGAAATAATGGCAGCTAAGAACAATGAACAGCTTGCTGCATTCCACTCTTGTTTACGCCACAACTTTCTAATTTATATTTCCACTCTCCGGTTGTCCTCGTTGCTTTTCCCGCAATAAAAACTCTACTGCATCTAAAATACACAGATCAATGGACAATGAATAGATGGAGCGAAAGGTAAAGTGGTTTATTACAAAATGGCATCAACTGCTGAAAAAAATTAACAAGAAAATAACTGGCTAATGCAATAGTATATTAAACTCTCTTAACAATATGATTTAGTCAAAGTAGAAGACACTTAATCAGTACAAGAAACCTTGGAATTATACTCAAAGAACAAATAGTGCTATAATATAGTTAAAATAACTGCATATACAAAGAACATTGCCACTGTAACTTGGAACTCATTATGTTCTTCTGCAGTAAGATAATCCCTCGGCTGGCCAATTGAAATCTATATTTTTGCTTTGTGGTTGTCTCGTGATGGATAGGAGTTTCTCATTTTTAGACGGAGAGTTAATAATCAATTAGAACAATAGTTAGAGAAAGAAAATCATGAAAAAGCAAAAAGAAGATGCAGTTAACGTGGAGGCGGAGAAGACAAACATATTTAGGGTTTATTTATTCATTAAATTATTTTTTAATAATTAATAAGTGACGTGGAGATGACATGGACAAAATAACCATTAGTTAGTAATTATGTTTAAAAGTACTAGACAATGGGAAATAAGTTTATAAAATACAATTTTTTGGGAAAAAATTCTCCAACTTTCGGTATCAATCCAACGTCTGGTATCAACGCCGGTCTTCTAATTCAGAAAAAAATGAATTCACACCAAAAAGAAGTTATTTTCTTCTCTGTATAAAAAAACAGTAAAAAGAAAGGAGCGTTGACCGTTTCCAACACGTGGCGCAAAAACATTGCACCACTTCATAAGAATCCGTCATTCTTGTAATTTATTTAGCGGAACTCAATTTTTTATTAAATGGACGTTATAATCCCAAACTACCTATTTATATACACACTCGGCGTTCGCTAAGCGACCAGACGAGAGAAGGTCCTACCCACGTAACAACAGTACTCCCCTAACCCACCGTCCGATCAAACCGTAGCGATCCACGCCGTTCATCTCCTATGGCTCCGATTAAATCTGGTGACTCCTTGCCGGATGGAAACCTCGCCTACTTCGACGAGCAGGATCAGCTCCAGCAGGTGTCGGTACACTCCCTCGCCGCTGGCAAAAAGGTTATCCTCTTTGGCGTTCCCGGCGCCTTCACTCCCACTTGCAGGTAAATTCCGTTACTGTTCATCAGAGGTTCCGGTTTGTCGAGATGGTCCAAGTTTTTTTTGGCTGTGATTTACTGTCGGTTTTGATTATGTTAAGGAGCGGTGCTTGTTTTGCAGCTTGAAGCATGTGCCAGGATTTATTGAGAGAGCAGAAGAGTTCAAATCCAAGGGTGTTGATGAACTTCTTTGCATTAGCGGTACACTGCCTTTCCTTTGATTTCGATTTGTTTTAGTGTTCCTTTACTTCATTTTGGTATATGTTTTTAGTGGTTTATGTTGTTACTATTAGAAAATTGATAGAAAAATGGAAAAAATCTCGTATATGCTTGTTCTATAAGGAGAAAACTGTTCGATTGGTTTAGATTTTGAATTGATTTGGCTTCAGTGGACTGAAGTACTGTAATATGTTTGATGTACATTGAGGATCGATTTGGAGTCCTGTTACTAAATATCATTCTCCTTAAACTACTTAAAGTGTTTCTAACCTAGGTGAGTTCATCTGATTATAGTTTGTTCGTTTGGATTGTTGAGAATAATTAACACAATTGATTTGATGTAATTACGAGCAGTGGGGTGCTTATGCGAAGTGAGGTTTTGAAATGATGAATAAAACTTCACATCGATTCCTTTCTAGTATGTGTGTGTGCCTCTTTTCTTATGTTTTTTTATTTTAGTATTTTAATTTGAGTTTTGTTGAGATGTTCATGATCCATTTAGATGGTAATTAGGAATGATTGGAAAACTAACAAATGTGAGTGGTTTGCGCGATGATGCCTAATTTTGTTGCTTTGGATCTCATGTGCAGTTAATGACCCCTTCGTGATGAAGGCATGGGCTAAAACTTTCCCCGAGAACAAGCACGTCAAGTTCTTGGCTGATGGTTCTGCAAGTTACACCCATGCTCTTGGGCTCGAGCTTGATTTGAAAGACAAGGGTCTCGGAACTCGATCCAGGAGGTTTGCTCTCTTGATTGACAACCTCAAGGTGGTAGTTGCAAATCTCGAGGAAGGTGGAGAATTTACTGTTTCCAGTGCTGATGAAATCCTCAAGGCTCTTTAGGTCTTCAGAGTAGCCAGTCTATCTAAGTGTGTGCCGCCGTGCACTCTTGTGCATTTTGCTTTTCTCCTTGTGATGCTCGTTACTGCATTTTGATCTTTGTTTGGTTTGGAATACTAAGAAATGAAGGTGGAAATAAAGGAGGCGTCTGTAGCTTAAGTTGTGCTTGTTTGTTGCAGTGAAACATATCTTTGTTTGGTTTGGAATACTAAGAAATGAAAGGTGGAAATAAAGGAGGCGTCTGTAGCTTAAGTTGTGCTTGTTTGTTGCAGTGAAACATACTTGTATGTTGTTTCTTATCAATGCCAACAGGCTGGATTGATAACTACAAAATGAGACTTGCAGTTTTAAACTTACTATTTTTACTCCCACGTAAATAGACTTGTCTGCTCTGAGATTAGTCTTTTGTGAAAAAAGGTCACAGATGGTACTCAAGGGGACGAAGATGCTTGTATGAGCCATCAGTGAAATACCACTCTGGAAGAGCTAGAATTCGAACCTCGGGTCAGGACCTACGGGCCAAGAGATAGTCTCAGGTAGACAGTTTCTATGGGACGTAGGCCTCCCAAAAAGTAACGAAGGGGTGCAAAGGTTTCCTCGGGCCGGACGGAGATTGGCCCTCGAGTGCAAAGGCAGAAGGGAGCTGACTGCAAGACCCACCCGTCGAGCAGGGAGTGGAGATCCACGCTGTAAGTTTTGACATATCCCTGGTCTGCCAAGTGATTTGATGATTACTTGCCTCTAATTCATCTTTATCTTTCTATTGCCCACTCTATAACTTATCTTAAAAGAGAAATTATATATTCAATCTTTTGACAATTACTAAAAAAAAAAAAACTTACCACAACAAATTCATAATAAAAATTAAAGAATTTTAATAATTCAGACAAAAAGAAATGTTTTATTAATAAAAGCACTTAAATTCATCCGGCTATAAAATATATTATTATTATTATTATTATTATTATTATTATTATCATTATTCTATTTTTGACGCGGATTAATCACGTTATACCTTTTTTTCCCGCATAGGTCTCTTTTATTTACTTTTTTTTTTATAACAGGTCTCCTTTGTCCCTCAAATTACAATTAATTTAATCATGGTCGTTGGACTACACCATAGCCATGAAGGATTTGTTTGGGAACGGCGTCGGATTTGAAGTACGGCTCGCACGTACAAGTGAAAGTGAAAAGATAACAGAGGCATCGGCAGGTCGGATCGCTGCACGTGCCGTAGCAATCATCTTCAGTGCTGCAAATGCGCCCTTCGTCGTCTGCTGTTGTCTTTGCAATTGATCCTAATCAAATCAATATATATATTTAACCACATCTAATTACATTTGAAAATAATTAAACAAATATCTTTTTCTACACCAAGTTTTTTTATGTTTACAAAAATTAATCTCACTCAAAATACATTATTACAATTAATCTAATCATGGTTGGACCGCACCATCAACGGTATCGTTTAACCCATGACGGACTTGTTGAGAAACGGTGTCGGATTTGAATTCCGGCTCGCATTGACAAGTGAAAGTGAAAAGATAACAAATGCAATCGCAGGTAGGATCGATGCACGCGCCATAGCAATCATCTATAGTGCTGCAAATGCGCCCGTCAGATGCTGCTCTTCTTGCAATTGATCCTAATTAAAATCAATATTAATAGTTAACACCATAATTTATATTTACATAATTAATTAATTGTTATTGGAAAAAAAATAGAAAAAAGGATCCAGGCACTTACCAGATACTCCCTCCGTTCTTTTATATTGGACGTGAGGGAGTGAATCACGCGGTTTTAGGCGAGTGACAGAGGCGTCAGTACCGGTCGGCCACGTGTCAGCACGTCAATGGCTGCTTCTTCCTTTCTCCTCTCTCTTCTTTCTTTCTTTTCTTTTTTTCTTTCTTTCTCCTTCTGTCCGAAAATACTCCCTCTGTAATCCTTTTCGGTTCTCACCTCCGCCATAGAAAGGAGCGCAAGGTCGAGACGAGCAGAACGCAGGTCGTGGTGTTCGGATTGGAGGCCAGACGCGCCGGCCAATGCAGCTGAAGCTGCCGCAGCTCCGGCCACCCGCCGCCACGGCCCGGCGCGTCCGGCCTCCGATCAGGACGCCACCACCTGCGTTCTGCTCGTCTCGTCATTTCCGGCACGAATATATGGTCACCTTCGTGATAATGTCGTCCAAACGTGTTTTATTGTCCGTTTAAAATCGGAGAAGGAAAGATAAAAGGGCCAACTTTTTCTGACACGTCTGCTGCCATGTCTACTGCCAAATTTCAAATTTCGTCCTTCAACTTTTTCGTTTCCATTTTTTGCCTTGTATGACGCGTAGCTCGGCATGAAAACGACGGGTCGTTTAAGGGCATTTTTATCAGAACACCAACAAAGTGGACTGAAATGACAAACGCGTCAATTAAAAAAGACCAACATTTTTGGGCTAAAACGACTAGTATAAAAGAACGGAGGGAGTACTATCAAGAAGATTGCAATTAGAAGCAGTAAATAAAGTTTAGAATTAATTAATTGTTATTATAGACGAAATTCTTGAGTTCAAACTTCTAAAAACTATTGAGATTTGGGCCAAGTTGGGAGTGGGAAATGGATGGTCGGAAGCAAAGAATCCGTAGGTGATGATTGATGATTAATGGACTACCCTTCGTCGTTCTCCTCCCTACACGTGGCTAATTAGGGGAACGTATTTATTAATCATCCAACGGTCACATTTCAACTGCTCCCCTCTGCAAGAATTGAATTCCACAAACAAACGATTTCCAAGTTGGAATGCTCGTCCTGTTTTATCCGATTGGAATAACATGCAAACAAACGTCTATAATAAAAGAAATCCTTTTTCTGTGTTTTTCTCGTTGTTGTTTTGTTTCATTCTATTTTTTAAACTATATACCTAGTTATTTCTTTTTATAAAAGGTACAGTAGTGATTAAAAAACAATTTCCATTTTCTACCAAGTTTATAATTTTGCGTTTAAAAATATATTTTTACATTGAATTTATATTTCAACAACTAAAACCGAACAAACAAAAAATTATTTTTACGACATTTATATCTAAACATTGGGTATTTTTGTAATACTTTCCGTCACCTAAACACAATTTTAATGTTGTAAAGAGGGTTTTGCCAAAAATGTTTAGCAGAACTTCACAAGGAAAAAGGTAATTAGGATTTTAGTGGGAAGAGAGATTTTTTGAGCATCCATTTAATTTTACCACATGGGTCATTTAATTTTCTAAAAATTGGATTCATAATGGATATAACCATCATCAAGGGGTCGATTCAATAGACTCGTTGAATAGTTTGAAGAAAATTTGGGGAGATAGATCAAATTAATCGTAAAAAAAACAGAAAAAAACAAAAATAAATATATAAACAGGTCGATTACTCAGACAAATTACTACATGTAACCCATAAATTATTTTCACAATGTAAATATTGAGTTCAATTCACGATAAAAAGAAAAATGAAACAACCTCTCTTGTTGGAGTATAAATATATATACAAAATAAACTTAAATTAACCTCAAACTCAAATCTTTCTTTTAAGTACATTAACCTCAATTATTGAACCAGTCAAAAAGAACACCTGCATTGGCTTCATTGTAAAATGAAAATGTAGGAGTTATGTCATTTATTACATGAAGCTCAGCAATAAACAATAAACAATAAACAAAAACAACAAAAGGAGGCTTGTATGGTTGGAAACCAACAACAAATCTATGGAATGGAGCCGTATAGGTGCCCGTTTAGAGCGGGACCCATCTGTTTTTCTGCATTTCAAAAAAATTTCTGTTGGATTTGAAATTTGTCGACTGAGGCGATGGATAAAGTGCAATCCTTCCTCCTCTCCCTTTGACTACAGAAACAACAACTCCCTCTTCTTCTCTCTCACGCACCCCTAACTATTTTCCTCCATTTTTATTTTATTTTTCTCCAACCAATACTTCAACTTATCTACTACTCCACTAAGTACTGTACTCTTTGTTCCTTCCTCTCTACTCTTTTAAAGTTTTTTTTAACTTCTTCTGTTCATCTTTTTCCTCATCTAAGCATCATCTCCTCTCTGTTTTTCCTCTGCCTCAACCTTTCTAGACAGTTTTAATACACACCTCTCCCTTTCCTGCATCTAAAGGAGGAATCTTTTTGAAAGATGAGTGCTTCCAAGTTCATTAAATGTGTTACAGTTGGAGATGGAGCTGTTGGGAAAACCTGCATGCTCATTTGTTACACTAGTAACAAGTTCCCCACTGTAAGTCTTTCTTGCACACCATCTTTTTGTTTTTATTCCCAAAAGATTGTGAATTTATTGCATTTTTCCCTTATGGGTTTTTTCACAACTTCAAAATGGGTCCCAAAAAATACAAATTCCTTACATTCTTCTTGTTTGTGTTCTGTTATCAGGATTATATCCCTACAGTTTTCGACAATTTCAGTGCTAATGTGGCTGTGGATGGCAGTATTGTGAATTTGGGTCTTTGGGACACTGCAGGTAACTTCAATTTCTTCTTCCATCATTTTGATTGGGATTAGCATTTGTGACTAATTAGTAATCACATTCAACTTTTTTTTATTGCTCTGTGCTAAATTAGGTCAAGAGGATTATAGCAGATTGAGGCCATTGAGTTACAGAGGTGCAGATATATTTGTGTTGGCTTTTTCATTAATTAGCAGGGCCAGCTATGAAAATGTTCTTAAGAAGGTACAGACTTCAATGTTACTATTGTCTTTTCCATTACTTTCAGTTTCCTTTACCACTTTTTCTCTTTTATCCCCTTTCACTTTCCTTTTAAGTATGGCTGTTTCTTGATCATATTTGGAAAAAGGTGTATCACTCACTCTCCTTAATTTCAAAATCAAGATACTTTGTTTAGCCACTTTGCACTTTCACCTGACATAAATGAAAACTGGGTCATCTTCATCAAGAAAAAAGATAGCTTTTTGTTGTTGAATTTATTACACTAAAATGTTCATGCACAATTAACTGAAATTTTGGATTTAATTTACTTTTTTACAGTGGATGCCTGAACTACGCCGGTTCGCACCGAATGTTCCAATTGTTCTTGTTGGAACAAAATTAGGTAAGCACTGGCAAGTTAGAATGTTACTAGCTTATGGATGTTTCTATCTGGACAGGCATTGGTTTACTAAGTTATGTTCTTTCATCCGCGACAGATCTTCGTGATGACAGAGGATATATGACTGATCATATGAATTCTAATTTCATAACATCTGCTCAGGTATTTCTTGCTCAAATTATGGTCAGGACATCTTTTGCTTGTAATGATTTGAAGTAAGTAGCTAAAATTCAGTTTGTAATGCGTAGGGAGAAGAAATGAGGAAACAGATTGGAGCAGCTGCATATATCGAGTGCAGCTCCAAGACTCAGCAGGTAGACTACTCTGACTGGTCATTTGAGTATCCGAACATTCTTCGAGGAACTTCTTTTCTTCCGCTTGTCATTGAGATTTGATAAATCATAAGAATAACAGTTTTATGTTTTGTTGCTTAGAATGTCAAAGCTGTATTTGATACTGCAATCAAGGTTGTCCTTCAACCTCCAAGGAGGAAGGAGATGACAAGGAAGAAAAGGCGCCGGAGTTCTGGTTGCGCTATTGCGTTAGTACTTTCATCCCCACATCTTGCATTTGATATATACTTGTTTGTTGCCATTACACACTATAGCAGAACTAGCTTAGAATCTTATCAATGGCTTTTCGTTTGAGTGGGTTCCTGGAAAAAGTTCAATAAAGTAATATGATTCCTATTCCATAACTTGTGTCCTACAAAAACATTGAGTTCTAGCTTATGGTTGCAAGTTTTTGGTAAACCAGCGACGATCAACATAGATAATGTTGCTTTCAGATTTGGTAAACCTCAAACATAACTCTCTGCTACTTCTTACTTGCACTTCTATTGCTTCCAGGAGTTTCGTGTGTGGAGGTTGTGCTGCTTAAGGAAAAGTGACAAGCACGGCATCTTTTGGCAACAAGGACTGTTGTTTTGCAATCAATCGACTTTTCGGTGTTCGTCTGCTGCTGATTCCCGACAGTCCATGACTATATATTTAAGATCCTATATTTTGTGTGTATCGTAGCCTCTGTAACCAAGTTCGTAATTAGTTGTTTGTTTTCAACTGGTTAGGAGAAGAAGCAGCATGGAGGGAATTGTTCATTCTCTCCTACTCATGCACTATTAGTTTGAAGTAATATAAAGTGATTTCCAGTTTATGATGTTTTGGTATACTGATGGATGGTAAAAAGTTGGCAATGTTGGTATTCTGGTTCTCATGTCCATGCAAAATCACAATAGAAAACCATGTCAGACATTGTAGTTTCAATCCAACTTAGGGAAACAAATCATGACATGGAAGATTAAATTTTAAGCAACTGATATTACTTTTGAAACATTTGATGATAACTTTAGGTTAGGATAAAATGGTACTTCACCCAAGCTTATGCCTGGTGTGCTAGAGTAGCCTTGCTGCCACGATCCACCGGGAGGCAATAGATGTGCACCAAATTATTGTATGATACAATCGATAGGTAGTTAATGTGTTCGATACTTTCTCACTTCATAAGTAAGAGGTTGTTCCTCTCGACAACAAAAAAAGAAAGATAAGAAGTTGTTGATTCGATACTTGGAACAATTCTCTCCTTTCTTAGTGGGCCTAACTTCGTGCAAATAAGATTAATTCTGGTCTAATAGTCGATCGTAAATAAACCGACCAGACATAACCGTAAATAAACCGACCAGACACAACCTTAAAGTCGGGCCATAATGTGTACCCATAAATTTGTCTTCTTGAGGGGATGCATTAATGAAGAAGTAGGAGAGGTTAGATATGGGTAATAAATGGCATAAAAAACAACATTATCTCCTGCAATGACATCTTCTCCTCTGCCAGTCTAAAATGAAGCAGTAGACCCAGAACAACAACAGTGACTGCAATGAAACGGTATTACTCCCTCCGACTTTTTTTATCCATCGTTTGAGTTTGAATCACGCGGATTAAGATTGTACAGTGTCGTCTGATGTGGCTCAATTTTCTGTCATTTTCTGGAGTATCATTTAATATAGAGAACAAAAAAGCAGCTGGATTTTTGCACGTTACTCTTCTTGTCTTTGGTTAAAATTTTGAATAAAATTTGAGCAACTACGGCTTGTAAATTTAATAAATGTAGTTTACTTTTTGAAAAATTATACTAAATAATATGAAAGATTTATAATTGCGTAAAAGATAAATTTAGCATGATGCAAGTCAGTATATTTGATATTTTATTTTCTTAATTTGATTATTATATCCATTTTATATTAGTATCAATAATTAAAAATTATGTAAAATTTATAATTTATACAAAATGTAACTCTTTCATATTGTTTAATATAATTTTTTTTTCAAATAAATTATGTTGAAATAAGTTGACTAAAAAAATCAACTAAACATACGTTGGGTCTAACATGAGCAGATGATTAGCCCATGTTACCTTACCATATCATTTGCTTCGAAGGCCCACAACCACATGGTTTCTACTTTCTACTATTTCTAGTTTCTACTTCTACGGATGTACTCCTTGCGGTCCGAAATATATGACGTTTTAGCATTTATTTTTATTGTTTCGGAACGTATCTTAAGACGGCCGGAACAGTCACTATTTGAGACAATTTTGCGTAGGTTCAAAAAAAAGTACGAAATTTTTTGAGGTCAAATAGTGCCTCATCCGGCTTCCTCGATATGCGTTCCCTACTGAATATTGGGATGCGAGGAAGTCATACATTTCGGATTAGAGGGAGTACCAAGATCATTTTTTAGTTTTTTCGTAAACTTTAAGCTAACAATAGTAAGTTTATTTTATTTTACTTTCGGAGTGTACGTGACGGAGAGACTTTTTTGACTGTTTTCTTCATTTTTATACTCGAATTTAATATTTAACTGAAATGTGAATATTTTTTTAAGAGTCAACTACAACCGGTGATTAGTGACTGTTGATGTTGCAAACCAAGAGCCAGGATGTTATTAAATGTATTAGATTTGTTCAATAAAAATAAATTTTCCATAAAAATGAGAAAAAAGTCTAGAGCCTCTAGTTTCTTTTTAATTTTTATTATTTAACCAAAAAAAAAAACTTCTCTCTCTCCACCTCACAGGAAGGATATATCCGTCATTGCATACTTCAATCCTCTTCATCACTAATTCAACGAACCGGAGAGGAGAGAACCACCACAGGTCCACAGCAGCAAGCAACAAACTGTGATCCAAGAAAAGAAAAGAAAAAGCGCGACGCCACGAAGAGAAATGGACCCACCTCCGTCCAAGAGCTGGAGCATCCACACCCGAGCCGAGATCATCGCCAAGTACCAAATCCAAGAGCGGGTCGGCTCCGGCGCATATTCCGACGTCTACAAAGCCCGTCGCCTCTCCGACAACCTCACCGTGGCCCTCAAAGAGGTCCACGACTACCAGGCCGCGTTCCGAGAAATCGAGGCGCTGCAGCTCCTGCAGAACTGCCCAAACGTCGTCGTTTTGCATGAGTACTTCTGGCGCGAGGATGAGGATGCGGTCCTGGTGCTGGAGTACTTAAGGACGGATTTGGCAGCGGTTATAAGCCAAGGGAAGAAGAGTAGGGACCGTGGTGGTGGTGGGATTAACGTCGGAGAAGTGAAGAGATGGATGGTGCAGATGTTAAGCGGACTGGACGCTTGTCATCGGAATACGATCGTGCATCGGGATTTGAAACCGGGGAATTTGTTGATCTCGGACGATGGGGTGCTCAAGATAGCTGATTTTGGTCAGGTAATCCATTGTTGAATTATAATGTTTTATTCTTATATAAATTGTGATGTTAATTTCTGTGCATAAAAGCTCTATAGCATATGAATGATCTGTATTCCCTGCTCTTGGTTACATATATTATCTGAATTTGAATACATAATGATTAAATGTTGCATAAATGGTTGGGTTCGCATGACATTTACTTGTTGAATGCTGCATCTCTGAACTTTGAAGACTCCTAAAGTGTACAAGTAACCAAAAAAGAGGTGGCATTTGAAAGGGGATAAGTTTTTCAGCTGTGGGTTTAGAGATCGAATTTTCTTAGTTTGCGAGCATAATTGGTTTGACCTCGATTTTTTGGCTATTTAATTGTGGGATTTCTATTTGTGCTCAGCTTAACTTGTTAGTATGGTGGATGCGAACTTGAGAATAATGAACCCTTGAATATTAGGATGTATTTTTCTTGTGTTGCACGTTTGTTGTTGATAACTGATGATTGCAAAATTAGTGCACTACGTGGTAATGTTATGGTATTTATGTTGATTGTATTCTCAGGCGAGGAAACTTATGGCGCCTGGATTTGTAGTGGATGGGGATGAGAATACCCAGCCGCTTGAACACAACATCCCTTTGTATCAGCACCATGCTGTTCCACCAGGTGAAGCTGTTCCTGAGAAGGACAACTTTTCCCAAGAAGAATCGTTTAGGGTGCATAAGAGTCAGAAAACCCATGATTCCTTTGATGAATTTGACAAGGAAACAACGAGTATGCGGGATTGTGATACATCATGTTTTGCAACGGGAAGTGACGTGGGGGATGATGTTTTAGGGACTTCTTGCGCTTACGAGGCTGGGGATGATGAACAGGGTCTGCTCACTTCATGTGTTGGGACTCGCTGGTTCAGAGCCCCTGAGCTACTCTATGGATCCACGAATTATGGGCTCGAGGTTGATCTGTGGTCGTTGGGATGCATTTTTGCTGAGCTTTTAACCTTTGAGCCCCTTTTCCCAGGTACCTCTGATGTAGATCAACTCGGCAGAATCATAAATGTTTTGGGAAACCTGACAGAGGAAGTGTGGCCAGGCTGTGTAAAACTTCCTGATTATGGAATAATTTCTTTTAGTAAGGTGGAGAATCCCACCGGTGTAGAAGGCTGCCTTCCTAGTCGCTCTCCCGATGAGATTGCTCTTGTCAAGAAATTAATTTGTTACGACCCAGAAAGCAGAGCTACAGCAATGGAACTACTTCACGATGAATACTTCAGCAAAGAGCCACGCCCAGTTCCCCTCTCCGAGCTTCGGGTACCAGAAATGAATAGTGGGCAAGATGAGGGTTCTCCTTGGTACAACCACAATGGTGGGGGCTCGGATTCTGATTTGGATGAGTTTGGTCCTACGGATGTCACAACAACTAGTTCTGGTTATAGCATACGATTTTCTTGAGCTCAACTAGAGGAGCTCTCTCGCTTTTGAGGCACAATAAACTGTGAAATTATTTCTTTTTTCTCTCTTGGAAAGACGATTGGATTGAAAATTGGTGTCATAAATCATACAAATTGATCACCTCCTGCATTTATGTTTTGTATTCGAAGTACGGAAAATATTTCTTGCTTTACAAGACCATGGAAGAGATGATTTTTGTTCCTATTCTTTGGTAGCTTGAAAAGAGTAACTGCTGTAGAATTGTCTGATTATGCAAGGGGAAAGGGGCTTAATGTGTGTTTTGGTCCTGCATTTGCAAACTTTTCAAACGATACCTCGCATCTTTAATTTCACACTTGATAAACAAATGACCATAGTTTTCAATTTTCAATTTTCAGTTGAATTAAATACTCTAATTTCATGTGGTCAAAATTACAAAATAAGGTCAACTTCATCCGTTAAAAGAAGTTAATTGAGATCAATGTATCGAACTAAAGATGCAATTTGAGATTTAAAAAATATAGTATTATTTGAAAAAATTCATTAAATGTAGAGGCCAAAATTTCTATGGAGCCTTAGATCTTAAAGAGAATAGCGAAAAAAGCTCACAAGTTAAAGTATAATGCTGGACTAAGGGGTTTTGGGCCGCACCCAAGGCCGCACCCAAGACTAAGCCCAGGCCTATATTCCTTACATGATTACGATGAAATTTGGGGGAAAGTTTGTGGTTAAAAAAGAGAAAAGCAAAACCCTAGTAGCAGGCAAGATTTGAGTATAAATAAACAGAACAAAAGAAAAAGGGGATTGCTGAGTGCTTAGCGTCGAGATTGCTGTTTGCCATTGCTGTTTGTGACCAAGTTCAGTCGAGATGGGAGTGTACACCTTCGTTTGCAGGAGCTCCGGCGGCGCATGGAGCGGAAAGCAGATCTCCGGTGATCTAGAAGCTTCTGCTCCAGACACCTACGACCTCGAGAGAGAACTCGTTAAGACCGCTACCTCCGTTGACTCTGCCGGCGGCGTGCAGTCCTCTTTCTCCCTTATCACCCCTACATCCGGCGTCTTCCTGGTTCGTTGGAGGTTTTATCTTTCTTTTCTTTCTTTTTAGTTCTCTGAAAGGAGTCCAATTCGTTTACTCATGGTCTGTATTGTGTGGGTTATAGGTGATCGTTGGTGGCGGCGGCGGCGGAGGAGGCATCGTTGGTGGTGGAGCAGCTCCTGCAGCTGGCGGCGCGGCTCCTGCAGCGGAAGCAC
This sequence comes from Viola odorata, assembly GCA_963691705.1. NCBI lineage: Eukaryota > Viridiplantae > Streptophyta > Magnoliopsida > Malpighiales > Violaceae > Viola > Viola odorata. The sequence continues at coordinate 5,963,856 of OY829546.1, forward strand.
CTGCTGAGGAGAAGAAGGAAGAGAAAGAGGAGAGTGATGATGACATGGGATTCTCCCTCTTTGATTAGGTTTGAGCTGGTGTGATTTGAGTTTAGAAATTGAATGAGGGTTTTAATTGTTTTTGAAATTGAAAGACTCGATGTTAATCAATAGTAGTAAGCCTAGTTTCTGACAATGCTTATATTTTCAAGTAATGTTTACTCGTTTTGGAATGCTATTTTGTGTATTGATCTTTTATCTTTTGTTGTTGCAATGTTATTAATTGTCCTGGTTTTCTGTTAATATTTTTCATCCTGTGTTTGGTGCGCAGTCTTCACTTGAATTCTACTATCCATTTTGTTTGTTTCTGTTCTTGTGAGGATTTATGTCTAGTTTCTATTGTAGTTTCTGCAATCTCATCATGTTATCGTGAAGTTCTGAAGATGAATGGGCATTTCTCCTGATGTTATTGATTCTAGGTTTTTCTTTTTGCTGGAAATATAACCTTGAAATCAAGGTTTCTCATATCTGCTAAGGAATCTGTTACGTATGCCATGAAGGGAGAACCTCTTTTTCCAGGTTTTCTTTACCATAGATTGCAGCGGTTGCTACTGATCGCTTAGTTTTTTTACAATATCAATAGGCTATCTACAATGCTTTTATCTCCACGTACGAGAGGAACTTTAGGTCTAGGTTTCTTTCAATCACAATCAAATTATCAATGCTTGTAGGTTTGTTCAATATCTCACAGAATTTCTTCTCCAATTAGTATTTACTTATTTTTTAGTCATTATTTCACCATCCATTTTAATTTATATTACAATGTTTTTTTTATAGTATTTGAAGTTGAAGCGGTAAGTTATGCAACTTCAAGAAGTTTTGCAAGGTGTAAACTCAATGGACAAGGATACTTGTAAAAGTAAATAATTAAATTTTAAGCTAAGACGCATCGACAATAATTTATTACTCTTCCGTCAACTCCAAAATATAATTCCCAACAGCTGATGAGATAAAATGAGTTCATAATTAATTAAAATCTTGAAAATCCGTCCTTGTGTTTTTTCTACAGCAACAAGAATTATGACGGCCTAGTTACCCACGACTTCAATCAAAGTAGGCTCATAGTCGCTAGGAGCCTCAAATCCATGTAGATTCATCACAGTTGCAGCCACATTGGCCAGCCCGCCATTAGGAACATCCTTGCGGAACCTGACCCCTGGTGCTAATCCAGGACCTCCAATCGCGATAGGAACCTACACAGAAAGGAATGATTAGATCAACGAATCTGAAGAGGGGCCAATGTTACGGTTCATGCATATTGACTTACAGGCTCAAGTGTGTGAGAAGTGAGAATCTGAACTTTGCCATCCTTATCCAGAGCAGGTTTCCCAGACTTGTCCCTCTTAGCCATGTCCTCAGCATTGCCGTGATCTGCAGTTACAACATATATTCCACCAACTTTCTGTATCGCATCAATGATTATCTGCAATGGGAAACATCCCGAGTAAGTAAAACGCAGCAATATTATAGTAACCTCCTGCAGTTTCCCCATTCTCCGGATACATGATCGAGAGTTGTACCTTGACAGCCTCATCAGCAGCTTTGCAAGCCACAACTGTAGCCTCAACGTCTCCTGTATGTCCCACCATGTCACCATTCGGAAGGTTAACACGAACCTGGTGGAATTTCCCGCTCAGAATAGCGTCCCTTGCCTTCTCGGCAATCTCCAAAGCTTTCATCTTAGGTTTGACATTAAATGAGATTCCAACGTCACTGGGGATTTCCACATATTCCTCCATTTGAGGATTGAAATAACCAGATCGATTTCCATTCCAGAAGAAAGTGACATGCCCAAATTTCACTGTCTCACTGCTCAATGGGTGAAACAGGAAAAATAAATTTGTTAGACAGAACCAAAAGATGAGCTACAAGGCTGAAACAGATGCGCTCACGAGAACCAGAGCACTAGATGTCAACAGCTGCCCAGTGTAGTTGTCATCTCAACAACAGTTTAGATAGCAAAGACCATCAACAAGCACAAAAGATAAAACAGCATGGGTAAGAATGGAGGAAAACTTGTTTAAAGCAAATGAGGTCCTTGTGAGGAGTCGTAAAAGAGAGATTTTGTTAGTGCGAACTGACCTGCAAGCAAAGGTACGGACTCCGTTGTGCACTAAATATTCACCATAAGTTCTTTCTATCACAGGAGGAGAAACAAGGTAATGGGATGGAAGTTGTAGTTCACCATCATACTGAAGCATCCCTGCATAACGGATTTTAGGGAATCGAACTCGATCAAATTTGTCGAATTTCTCATATTCAAGTGCCTTAGCAAGCATGACCATACGATCTGCACGGAAATTGAATGTGACAACAGCATCACCATCCTTAATTGGACCTACAGGCTTCCCACTCTCATCAACAATGACAAAAGGAGGCAAAAACTGGTCATTAACATTGGGCCCTTCCCTCAATTTCTTGACAGCTTCAACAGCATTCTTAAACTTGTGTGGTGCTTCCCCAAGAACTTGGGCATCCCATCCTCGCTTCACAACACTCCAGTCATTCTGCCGGAAGATATATAGGATAGGAGAGGTTACAGATACAAGAACAAAACATCACTATACCCATACTCTTAAAATACCAGTTGAACAATGAGGAGGCCGAAGTATAATACCTCATAACGATCCATTGTAACATACATACGACCTCCACCTGATGCAATCTGCGCATCGATACCTTTCCCACGTAATGTTGCTAGCTCCTTCTCAAGAGTTTCGACAAAGCCAACACTCGAACCATCCAATACATCGCGGCCATCGGTGAGGACATGAACACGAACTCTTTTAACACCACGTTCACTAGAACCCTTCAGCAACAACTGCACAACAGACAAAAACAGAAACAAAAATGAAACACTGAACAGTGAACTAGGCGAATTAAGGCCTTTACAACAGGACCAAAGCAGTAGTTTGTAAACTTACCACCAATTGGTCCAGCCTAGAGTGAACTCCACCATCACTCAATAACCCGATGAGATGCAACGTGCCATTCGCAAAACATTCTTTGATGTACTTAAAGCCCTCTCCATCATAGATACTTCCATTAGCCAGAGCAATGTCAACAAGCTTGGCTCTGCACGGAGGAACAAATCAATTTTTTGACAAGAAAAAAAAACTTTCACATACACCAAAAAATGAATAGTTCTATCTATCACTAATTGAAAACTTTTGACAGGACGAGTGATGATGCATGCTCCTTGACAATATCGTTCAACATCTCCTTTACTACTTGAGCACTTGACCAATCGCATGACCTCGGTCAGATAATCAGAATAATCGATTCAGAACACAGGAAATAGAAATAATAATCGTAATCATAAAACAAAAGTAGATATACATACCCTTGGGCATAAATGCGGCCGGCGCCAAGAGCATTATGGCCGACTTCGCTATTGCCCATGTCATCATCAGAAGGAAGACCCACAGCTTTGCCATGCGCTTTAATCAACCTCCATTTATCCGGTGCACCCTATCATCGGTCCAATTAATGAACTCAATTAGTAATTAATTACCGATCAAAATTACTACTACTATTACTAAATTAATGGAAAAATGACAATTGATTAATTAATTAGCAATAATAATAATCCAAACCTTTTTGAAGGAGTCCATGGTGGGAGTATCGGCGGTATGGATGCAGTTATACGGGTCGGGTTTAGCCTCGCCCCACCCATCCAAAACAATCATCGCTATCGTCTTCCCTTTTGGAAACTTTGGATGATCCGGCAACTTCCATTGCGTTGTCTTCTCTCCTGCCATTTCTTCTTCTATCACTCTCTCTAGTTAGTCTCTACTCCTCAGTTCATCAAGTAACGCTCTTGTGATTTATAATCTGTGTGGTCGTGATGGGCAAGCAACACGTGTAGGTTGCGTGCTGGATGGGATTGGTCCGGGGAAAGAAAAAAAAAAGTTTATGAATTTTCTAGAATTCAGGTAAAATATTATTTATAATTTTAATTAAAATTTTGTTTCGAGAGCTTTAATAACAGCACTCACGAAGTTTAAGCAACTGTCTTTACCATTCCCACCAACCTTGATGGATGCCATGGAACCAGTTCATACTTTTAAGGATCTTTTTTTTTTTTTTTTTGTTACTATATATATATTTCTCACCCTCTTTTCTGTTTGTTATTTGTGTTATTTTTCTTCTGGAAAAAAAGAAGAAATATTTGAAAGATCCTAACCTAGTTAAGACTAAATTTGTACTAATCGGTTCGAGTGGCACGTATTGCTACATACGTAAAACATCGAACTAGTGACTTTTTATTTAAGTATGTCAAATCATCCAATATTGATTAGGTACTGTTAATTATGTGAGCATTTGCAGTTAAAGTCTGTTACTTACCATACCAGTTAGTGATTCAAAAAATTTCATCTTTCAACCTTAGCCCACTAAAATGATGTAACAGCATAGCTGATCTTAGAATGCCATTGACCTTTTCGTAAGAACACCATTATTACCGTATAGATGGTTAGGCATTTATGATTTTCAGGAGTACATGTATAAATGGGAGCATAAGGTTTCTACTCATCATCATAGGACTCCTACACAAACACTTGCCTCATTAACATTTGACTCGTCTCTAAAACAAAGTCATCTTTCTTCTAATTTCCGGCCTCCCTGTATACGAGTTGTTCTTCAGTGTGTCTGGATAGGCACTTAAAGCTACTGAATATAGTTTCTCGTTAACAGCTGTCGAGTTTTGAATATTCTGTTGAAACTTGCAACCTACCTCAGCTGAAACATTACAACTTGCAGCTTCACAACTAGCGTAAAACCTCTCTTCTTGCTGTAACTAGCAGAGAAAGCTCTATTCTTGTGAGAGAAGCGCTATTTCAATCTCTTGAAGCGATTTTCCCTTGGTTTCCATGACATTTCTCTTCACAAAAGCCACTGCCGTCAAGCAGAAAGTGGCAAAGATTGTATACAAGAGCTGGGGACCAAGTTGCTCCAGCAAACGCAAGAATAGCAGCCCAACAAAGAAATTTATCACCTGAGGAATGAATTCAGGTTATTCATGCAACAACGGTGGGGAAGAAAACCCCAAATGACATTCCAGTTCAATAATCACTTGTAAACAACTGCTCAATATTCGTAACGACATAATTTACATATCTCGCAATCTGAAACGGTAATGCGTTAAAAAGGAACGGCTGCTGGGAAAGAAAAAGCAGAAGAAAGTTACCCAGTGGACTGACATACAGAACGCCATTGCCGTTGCCCTGATCCGACCTGGAAAAATTTCTGGTAGAAGAAGACCAGGAACTGGACCAGCGCCTAAAGCAAACGTAAAGACAAACCTGGAAAGAAAAACTTCTTGGTCATGGTTAATCCAGAAAGCTACATTTTAATATTTTCCATCAGCTTACAGAGCTAGCTAGATTAGAGATGGTCAATAGTGGCTCAGAAAGAAGGGCCTTTTCTTTCAAATTCCTTCTTGATTACAGGATCCAACTCAGTCTCACTGCTACAAGTTGAATTTCAAACCTCAAACTCCATCAAAGAAAGCATAACTTAAAGAAGTTGGCAAGTAGTTAGGGCAGATGGTGACTTTTTTGTCATCATAATCTGCATCACTTGAACTTATTTTCATTAACATCATCACTTAAAATGAGAAATAAGAATGCACTTGAATCCATTCCTACTAATGAAATGAATAAATAAATAAAGATGGAACTAAATGATAATCATCACGCAGCAGCATAGGGATTTTAAGGGATTCTATTTCAATAAATAGGATGGCTTTGATGGAAATGAATTGAATCCACACCTAATCAGGACGCAGGAAGCCTATATTAAATAAATCACACAGGGTAGCAACATAAAAATTAATTATATGCAGGATAATCATATTGTTATTTCATCTTGATCTTTTAGGAGTATTTAGATAAGTGCTCACATCAGCATGCCGCCAACAGATAGGTAGAAAGCCCCGGAGCTGATCATGTAAGGACTAGCAGCAGCAACTTGAATGCCCATGGATGCTGCCTGCAGTTAGAAAATGCATCATATAAAGGTCAAGTTTCTGAGCTGCGAAAGGAACCAAAAGACACTATTCATTCTGAGAAATTATTTATGGTTAATCCTACAAATGAAGTCGATATTACAATTGCAAGAGTAAGTACTCCCCCACGAAGGTTTTTATGATCAGGACGAACCATAGGCTCGTAAATCACTAAGACAAAGAAACTAAGAAATGTAATGGAACCAAATCAATCGCTGTAAACCAAGTAACAGGTGATAAAAGTGACTGTATTAGGAATCACTATCCTGGTTAGGGAAAGAGAAATTGAATACTGTCACCAACAAACCTCAATTAATTATGAAAAATTAAGAGATTGATACCAGTTGCTTCCTATAATCTGCTTTTTCCTAATAGCATTGGTAGAGGAAAAGTCTGCCTATCTGCTCCTTTCCCTAGGCGTATATGGAAAACATATTGGATAGCAAGAATGTACTTTGAAGTGTGGTTTTCAGTTACAGTCACCTAAATCTGAGTTTGAACTAAACTTACATTTTTCCCATGCCATCTAGCTTCATTTTCCTTATGAAAAACCACTTACACTAGTAAACTTTCCAAGAAAATTCTATGCAATAAAAAACTTACCATTCCAAGGAAGCTCCACAGAAGCAGAACCTTCCTTCCCAGTCTATCCATCAAAACCATTGCAATAACAGATCCTGAAGCAATTGGAATCACAAAGTCAGGAGAACATCGAGATAATCAGATCAAGTATGCCAGCTAGGAGAGAATAAAGTTGCACCTGACAAATTTGATATCCCGACGAAGACATTTGCTAGGTTTGAGGGCACTCCCGCACTCTTAAATACAGTGGAAGAGAAATAAAACACAGCATTTATACCAGATAGCTGTTGTAAAGCAAATAGGGTTGACCCGATAAAAACAACTGCAAAAGGAACATGTGAATACAAAGCTTAAAGAAGAAAACAGAAAGAGATAAGAACGATGAAAACAGAAATAATAGAAGCACGACTACTAGATTATCAAAAGGCGATAATAACCAGCCTCACTGGAGTATATCATATAACAACAATAGATCTACCTCTAGAGTAACGACCACAAAGCAGCTCTGACAACTTCACTGTATCTGCTTCGTCCCCTCTATCAAATTTGGATAGCTCTTGCATTGCAAATTTGACGTGTGCACTACCCAATAGCTTCTCAAACTCAGCTTCAGCTTCAGCGGTTCTTCCTTGCTGTATCAGACCAATAAGAAACTGTGGGTATGGGTCTCTGCTTTTGCACAATAAGAGCTTAATTTTGGTCGGGAAGCAAACCTTATAAAGCCAATGTGGACTCTCTGCAGAAAATGCCATGGCAATAGCAAGGAATCCAGCAGGAATGGTAGATACCCAGAAACATATTCGCCACCTAACAAAAATACGATATGCATTTAGAATCACAGGCATGGAGGACTTCAAATTTTAATGCACAATCTTACCATCCAGCAATTTTTCGCACAGGGATTCCAATAAAAAGAGCTGCAAGAAGTCCAAAACAAGTTGCAATCTGGATAAAGCTTCCATAGGTTCCCCTCACAAAAGCAGGAGAAACCTGCCCAAACCAAAGGGTTAATCTCAATAGAAAAAGAAGCACCTCCCAAACATGCAAAGTAGAACAACTCCAGGTGTAGTGAAACATGCGAATAACAATGTGCATACCTCTGTCACATAAAGAGATGCAATGGGAGGACCAACACCCATTCCAGTCCCAACTAATAACCTTCCTATGAGCATACCAGCTAAAGTTTTTGTCGTCGCACTGGAGAATGAAAATCCCAATAAATTATTACAATGATCTAAAGACACTATAACTGAAACAGTTCACTAAAGATTTTTTTCTAGCATTTGAAAAAACAGTCCAGCACAGGAAATTATGTTCGATTCAGCACTTAGTTCATGTATGTCACTCTGAGATTTTCCTTTGCATAGGATTTATGTTTTGTTGGCAAGTACCGTCTTTCTTCTATCTTCCATTTTCTGGGTGGGGAGGGGGATGGGGTGTGTGGTTTTGCTTGTCCATTGTTCTGTAATGCACTGATGGCAGCCCACATCCTCCCTTCAGTGCCTCTCCACCCCCAACCAACTCTCCCGCTATGTCCAAAGTGTGGGTGATTGACTATTAAATAGGATGGCTGGCCCTCAGACCTTGTGCATGTGCTAACTTTATTTTTGCTTTTTCCAGAAAAATTATCAACAATGCATATATAACATTGAAAGAATCGATCATATAATCCAGAAGTTTATCACCAATCTAAAGAAGCTGTTAGGGACTGACACATAAAAAGGTTTGAATTGAGCAAGCCTAGGCCACACTTTGTAATCAATAACTCAGGTGACCACTGCTTTCTCGATGTTAATATCTTATATTTTATATCTCATATTCTGTTAAGAACCTACTGTTAAATACAAAGTCAATCAAGAAATTGATACAAGTGCAAAGGAAATTAAAAAATAAAGTGCACAGCTAATATTCATGGTCTTAAGCTTCAGGAATGCTACCTCAGACAGGCACCAACAATCATGGGCAATGCACACAACTGAAAAGTTCTGCGGCGCCCAATCGCATCAGCAATCCAACCACTGAATAAGGATCCAATGAAGGCCCCGCCTAGACATGTACTAACCACCAGGCCTATGTTTCGTGTTATATGTTAGCAGGAAAGCTATGCTATCCATAACAAAAGGTTAACAGAAGTGTGTCCAGAATGTCACCTTCAGCCAATGTATTCCCACTGAACCCAAGATCCATGGAGATGCTTTCAAGTGGTTCATTCACCACACTGTACAAAAATTAAAAGCCAAACCATTATCATCAGTATTAAATAACAATCTTAAGGACACACAAGAAGGAAAGCTGCAAAAGGATAAATTTGGGAAAGCGCAGAGACCCGAGATGGTAGCCATATAAGAACGATATTATGGTTGCAACCAGTACATGTGGAAGCGAAAGCCTCCATGAAGGATTTGTAGGCTCTGGATCTGGACTGTCTTGTAAAAGAGCTAAAAAAATGCAAAAATTAAGTCCGCGAATCATCTAAAAAGATATACAGAATTTTTCTTGTATTTCAAATGACTTAATAAAGAGGTGATTCAAAAAAGCAGTAACTAATAAATCAACAATAACCTAACTAAGCACTAATTGTGATATTTTGTTATGGATTCAAGTTTGTTCAACACTCCAACTCAGAAAAGCCCAAACCAGCAAATAATTTGTATAAAGCATCTTTCAGAACCAAATTTGTAACTATACCTCATTCATAATAATGTTGTCCATAGATTCAATTCCATACCATGGCAGTCAAGAGCCATAGATAACAACCAATGAGATACTAACTGTAGGTTTACCTGAATTATCCTCCAGCTCCAAGTCAGCTATCGATGTGTGGTCTCTAAAAGACATTCTCTTATACATAGAGTACGCTTCACCTTGACGTGCCCACATGCTAAAAACTGAGCCAGCCTGCATTTAGTCCAACAAGTCACCAAACTTGTAAAGTCTCAACTAATCTTGTCAAAATAGTCACTGACATCAAGTTTAATTTCCTGGTAGTATATTTCAATCGCCACAGCCATGGTTCTGACCATCCTCTTCTAGTAACCAAATTAACAGCATTTCAAAGAAAAAAAACTTCAAAAAACAGCTTATCCCATGTCTTCTAAGCTATGTTATTCCCACAAAAGCTACCCTCCCAGTTCACCACGATCAGAAACTAAAGCAGTATCTGGTTACTTAAACACAAACTCAATCCTTACTCATCTCAACTCAACCCCATCAAACAAACACAAATTTGCAGCAAATGAGCTAACCGAATGGCAGAACACCCTAAAATTGAACAAGCCAACATCATCTACTAAATTATTCGCCAAAAGCGACATAAACACCAACTGGCAAAAGTTGTTACATCAAAACCATCAATCATTTAAGAGCAAATTGACAGGAGCGAAATGATCTCAACCATTTTAATCACAAATGCACCGCCAAGCTAACTAACTATTCTGTATCCTCATTCGACACGGCATACCTCTGTTCACCTGTTGTACCAATTATCATTCCCTACACGATCTCTAAACAAAATCCAGATCAACATTCAACATCCAACAATTAACAAAACCGATCATCATGAATACACATGCAGGACGCATAAAAAGCTCGCTACCTTGATCGTTACTGCTGTGCTCCGATCAACCAAGCTGTTGCCGACAGGTTACGGAAAGCAAACTAAGCTTCAAGAGAGTAACTGGAACGAGAACCTGCTATCGTGCGCCGAGCGAGAGGGATGTAAAATGCTTGGAAACGAAACAATAAACACCACGACTATTGCTTCTTTTTACTACAGAGGACTGAACTTTATAACCACCAGCAACAGTAACAACCAAGCAAACAAACAAAAGTTAATTTTCTTGATTACTTGTTAATCACTTGATTAATTGATTAGTTAATCTCAGTGTGTTATTTATGATGCTTTCCTCTGGCGTAATATCAGGTGTTTTTGGCTTTTGCGCAAGCTGGCCAAATCAAAGCGTTACAAGTTTCATGGATAGTGGTTGAGTTTGGTAATATGTGCCATGAAAGGACGGGTGATTTAGTCATTTCAAAGAAATTTTTTAGGTTCTCTTCTGTCCTTAAATTTGGCGGTTGATACAGGGACGCGTGGCGCGGCGAACTATACGAAATGTAAATACTACTCCCTCCAGTTTTTATTAATTGACGTTCGTACTGAAGATACGTATATCGAGAAGGTCGGATGACGTACTATTTGACCTCAAAAAATTCTAAATTTTTTCTCGGACATACGTTAGAAAAAAAGTACGAAATTTTTTGGGGTCAAATAGTGCGTCATCCGGCCTCCTCAATATGCGTATCTACAGTATAGGCGTCAATTAAAAGATTGTGGAGGGAGTACTAACTAGTTCGAGGAATTGCTTTAAAGGATAATTCCGTAAAACTTCACCTCACGGGTTTACACCTCTCGAGATGGGGAACGAGACGAGACCAGGTGCCACTGTGCCAGCCTGCCAGGTGGTCGTTGGTTTAATTGATTTTTTGCTTTTCTTTTTATATTACTCCTCCATTTAATTAAGGAGAAATTACGATATAGGACTGATGAATGTCATGTAACATTGCCGCGTGTCCTTTATGTCGAGTACGACGTATCAATGTTGACGCCTCGACGAGAATATGAGAGCCGACGGTGCGCTCAATATTTCTTGTTTTTTCAGGAAATTACGTGCCTTTTTCATGTGGAGAATCTTCAAATTAGCCCTCCAATTTGTATACCATCTTCAAATTCACCCATGTCTTGAAAATGTATCAATTGGGTTAGAATATAATTTTTTTTATATTATAGTAGTTGAACTTTGATGGGAGTGGACGATTGTTGTGTGATATTTCTTGTTTTTCTAGGAAACTTCTGACTTATATTATTGGAAAATATTCAAAAATTAGCCCTTTGATTTATATATCATTTCCAATTTTACCCTTAAATGTTAAAAATTAATCTCAATAAGCCCTTAATTACAAAATCGTCTCGATTAACTCCAAGTGTACGATGACAATTTAGATGAACAGATATTGAAGACTTGTGTGTTTTCTGATGTGGCAGACCACAAGTAAGCAAAATGGTAGGCACGTGTTTATATGTATATATTATTTGGTAAAAGTTGTTTTCTATATATGTTCATCCAAACAATCCTAAAGCACTTAAGATTAATTGAGATAATCATGCAAATTGAGGAGCTTAATTGAGATGCTTGAAAAATAATGGTGAATTTGCGAATTATATACTCCCTCCCGTTTTTATTAACTGACGCCTGCACTGTAGATACGCATATCGAAGAGGTCGGATGACGTACTACTTAACCTCAAAAAATTCCGACTTTTTTTTCGGACGTACGTTCAAAAAAAAGTACAGAATTTTTTAGGGTCAAATAGTGCGTCATCCGACCTTCTCAATATGCGTATCTATAATACGGGCGTCAATTAAAAGATTGTGGAGGGAGTATTACCTAGTTCTTTATAGTTTTTTTTTTTGGTCAGAAATTCTTTATAGTTATTGAATAAATATATTACGTTGTTTTTAACAAAACACCGTATCAATCCGAATATTCAAATCTCTCAAAAATAAAAATAAAAAAAAAATTCTGGAATCTGAATATCCAAAAGGACCAAAAACCCTCCACTTCTCTGAACATAATTTCAATTTAACCACCCAAAAAAAAGAGGAGGAAAAATCCGCATCAAGTTTACTAGGGTTGGTGTCGTGCTCCCTCCCTATAATCGGAAGCTTAGTTTTCAGACACAAAACGCACCTAATCATTACTCACAAAAAGAGGGAAAAAAGAAGGGAGAAAGAGGGAAAATATGGGGTCCAGAGACAAGGACCAAACGACACAGCATCACCAGCCTCTTCTCAGCAGTCTCGTTGTGCGGCCATCCGTCAGCGACGCCGGAGATGCCGGCGGAGGCGGAGGAGGTGGTGGACGAACCGGTGGTGGCGAGTACGAGCCGGGTGAGGTCCGCCGGGATCCTCCACCATATTCTCGCTCAGATCGTTTCTCCGATGATCCTGGTGAGTTTCTCTCTATTTCCCCCCTCCTGTTTTACTTATTGTCGTTGGGATCTGTTTTACTTTTAAGCTACGCATGATGTCTTGTGTGTATGTGCTAGTTCGTGTTTATTTATTCTGTAAGGTTATGTTTGATGTTTTTTCAAGCTATGGGAAATGAAGGGAATGCATAGACAGTATTTTGAAAGCAATTCAGGTGGGGTGTATAACTTGTACTAACAGGATGGGATACTGCGTTTATAGAGTGAGATCCAAATTATGTTAGCTGCAAAGTTGTAATGAATAGAAAGAGAAAAAGTTGAAACCCGGGACTATGAATCTTTGATGTTTAATGGATATGTTGCATGAGTATTGAGTCAGTGTTGTTGGAGCTTTAGGGGATTGTATATCTATGCATTTATTTCCGTGTTAAAACTAAATTTTGGAAAGGATAAGAATCTGTAGTGTGCATGCATTGAACAAGAAACATGAGATCTTATGTATGCAATGCAAGTATTTGTTGTCAATACTTGCAAAGATGCAGTTCTGATTATGCTTGTAGAATTTCCATGGGATGCTCACCATGGGTCTAGAAGAGCAAATGGTTATGATTAAAAATATTGTATTTTCTCTTTCTTGTTGGCATGTTGTTTATTTGCTCATATGTTTCCTAGTTGCCATAGAACTGTAACATCTGCACCAAACCAATCTTTTTGGATATTTTGAATTTCTATCTCTGCACCAAATCATTCTCTTAATCATATTAACTGGCCATGAGGGCCATTTACTGTGGCTGATGAGTTCATTCTAGTTAGAGCGAGTAGGTTGTCTATCCTTTCTCTATTTATCATTCACGTTGGTATGTGGATGTACTACCAGTTATGAGTGTCGAATTGCAAATAAATTTTGCTGCTGTGTGTTACAGCTTTGAATGTTGCCTGCAAGAACTTGGGTCTTGAGGAAGGCATGTTGGTGTGAGTGCTGTGTATTGGATCATGGTCCGAGGGGATTTGTGTTTATTTGTTGTTGTTAAGGTTGTGTTTCTGGGAAATGCCTCATCTCATTACTTTAAGTGGTGTAGGAAATTTTGGAATGCTTGTATCACTACCCAAAGCCATTGCTATCTTTATGGGTTGGAAATTTGGGGGAATTCAAAACTATTTCCATGAGTCTTGAATCGGGATATTGCAATTAATGCATCAGGTTCAATCACATATGTGGTCTTTCTTATGAAAAATACGCAGGCATTTGAGTGGGGACTGCTTTGAGGGGTTACAGAAATGGCAAGGCTAAGAATTTTAGATGAACAAAAGATAGAACTGTGACTGCTTTGAGCTTTGAGAAGAATTGAAAGAAGAAGAATATCAAAGCTAAAACGGAATCAGTCAATCCCACATTAAATGGAAAACAAAACTTATGAGAGTGTCATACCACGTAGTATACCGATCTACCAGAACCTGCATCTGAGCAACCACCCAAATTAAGTTGCGTTTGGATATCTTTGGGTTTGAGCCCAGCACTCTTACAATGATTGAGAGCCGCGTTAAAAATTATGAAGTAGATAACTAATATTTTTCACATGATTTTTCTCAAAGGAAAATGCTTTGGTACATACTTGTAAATGATTCATTAGCGTCCCTATAGATGTCGTATGATCAGCACTAATCTCATACTAAGTATTTTCCTTTGAGAAAAATCATGTGAAAAATATTAGTTATCTCCTTCATAATTTTTAACGGTCCTATTTACCTTTTGGTGTAGGAAACAGCTCTCAATCATTGTAAGATTGCTGGGCTACTTGGGTGCAACCAGAGATGTCCAAATGCAACTTAATTTGGGTGGTTGCTCGGATGCATGTTCTGGTAGATCGGTATCCTACGTGGTAAGCTATGACACTCTCATAAGCTTTGTTTTCCATTTAACGTGGGATTGACTGATTCCGTTTTAGCTTTGATATTCTTCATCTTTCAATTCTTCTCAAAGCTCAAAGCAGTCCCAGTTCTATCTTTTGTTCATCTGAAATTCTTAGTCTTGCTTTCAGTACCAAAGCAAGCTCAAAGTGTTGATGTTACACCTTACAAGGAGTTTTCTTTTAGGGGTTATAGAAATGGCAAGGCCACATGATTTCAGTGGTATTGGATTAGCCACCATTTTTAAGTAGTTGTAATATTGGGTTTAGGTCATAAGCAACAGTGAAGATGGTCTGGTGCTTGTTGCAGACTCCTTTGTTGAAGCTGGCAATCTGTCATGGAATATAATGCTTGCTGGTGGAAATTTGGTACCATAGCTTCTGGTTTTTGCTGATTTTTTAGAGCTCTTGGAAAAGCCCAGTATTGAACTGATTGTTCGCTGATAAATTCTTGCTGCCTTTTGGATTTGTTTAATTTTTGGGTTGGTATTAGCCATGAGAATCAGTTTCTTGACTAGGTTTTTTCATTTCAATTTTGTTTTTTTTGGATGGTAATTTTGGGCTGAATTGATTGATCCTATGGTCGGTATTGTGGAATTCTACTTTCTGGGATGTTTGGGATAACACTGGAATGATTGAAGACCTCTGTCCTTAGTTATTTTTCTAGCTTCTGTTAAATTATATAGGCTTATGGTATTAATTTTTGGTAGCTCTATTCAGGAAAAGTGATGCATCTTTAAGATATTGGATCATGGTTTTCATCGGTTTCAGATTCATTAGTCCTCATTGGTTTTAAGTTGTGGACCAGTGGCAGTTGGAAAAAGTACAAACCACTACTCTTGGGATCGGGAGGCCGTTTTGTCTTCCACCCACCATGATGTTTTCAGTAATTGTGTTATTTTGGGTTGTCTGGCTTTTTTAACTACATGTTGGGATGGGTTGCAAGAATAATTGGACAAATTGGTAGCTGGATAATTTCAAAGTATTGGCTACTGCGACTTTTTGGGGATTTGCTCTTCAAGTGCATTGCTTTTTAGGCTTTGTGCACTGGTTTGAAGATGTGTTCTGGCTGACATTATTGGTACAGGCTTGTACGCATCAATCCCTTTTTTGATCTGCATGTGGCAAATAACAAGCTTAAGCTCCTGATCCATCAGTTTGGGGTTTGTAGTTCAGTAATTATTTTAAATTATACTTTAAGCATTTAATGCTTGATGGAAAATGGACATGACGCAGTAAGGTAGGGTACTGAATTTTCTGTTCTTGTGCGTGGTATGTTTATGTATCTGGTTTTAATTATGCACTCCTCCAGTGGTATCACTTGAAGGTGGGCCATCAGTAAGGTTGCAACAAGCGCAGTTAGTGTGAAAACCTTCCAATAGTAGCTTCTTTTTGTACCACCGCCTCTAATGAGGAGATACCTTGATTGAATATCAGTGTTGCAATTTCGTTGAATTGGTCATTTCGCAGTTTCTGCATCACAAACTTCAGCTAGCATTGCTAAGTTGCTCTAACAGAATTTCCACCTGGGTTTCATGGGTTGCTCATCTATGGACTTCACTGGTTTTTTCCAGGGTATAGAGTTCATGCAGGTTCTGGTTCCCCTGTACGGCGTAGGGATGCTGATCACCGGTACAGTTCTGATTTTGATCATTCACGGCCTCCAACTAGAAGTCATGAGTTTAGTAATGGGAGGGATTCTAATAGGTTTCGTGATTCTTCACTGCCTCATGCTCGAGGAAGGGCTAGTGGTAGACCCCTGGGTAGTAGAGGTTTCAATGGACCTGGATTTGGTGCAGGATCTTTCAGAGGGGAAGGTATGAGTAGGAATAATCCAAATGTACGTCCAAGGGAAGGAGACTGGTACTGTTCTGATGCATTGTAAGTTCAAATTTCTCTTTTGATATTGAATAGTTTCTCCTCCTCAAAACTTCCTTCCATGGCCATAAAAAATATGTTTGAATGCCCGCTTGCATATCTTGCGATACTTGTTTAGGTCATTGAGTTTGATTATTGTCAAGACTTAGAAGTTGATTAGAAGTGATAATAAAGGTTTTGGCTCTAATGTTTGTGTTTTTGGTATTGTGGTGCCTTTAAATTCATCTATTTGTATCATCATTCTAGGTGTGGGAACCTGAACTTTGGTAGGAGGGAGTACTGTAACAACTGCAAAAGGCCTCGTCCTCGCCATGGACCTGGAGGAAGTCCTCGGAGGGCTTATCCTGGCCCTCCACCTCCACATGCTCCTCCCAGGCGCTTCCCTGGTCCTCCATTGGATCTTTCCCCTGGTAGAACCATGAACGGCTACAGATCACCTCCTCGTGCTTGGCCCCGGGATGGCCCCAGAGATTTTGTGCCTGCTGTTCCTCCACCTCCTCGGCATGATGGCAGGTTTTCTGATCATGGCATGAGAAGAGACCGGTCTGAGTATCCAGAAGATGACTACAGGGCAAGGAACAAATTCGATAGGCCAATGCCAATGGACTGGGGTCATAGAGATCGTGGGCGGGTCCGAGCACCCTCTCCACCTCCATTTGTCCCACCACCACTTCCTCCTCAACGTGGTCGTTGGGGACGTGATCTGAGAGAGAGAAGCAGATCTCCAGTCAGAGGTGGTACCCCTCCACCAAGAGACAACCGTCGAGACATGTACATGGAACGGGGACGAGATGATCGGCGTGGCATGGGACGAGATCACAGGCACTTTTTTCCCTAGCTGTGTAAATTTATTGTATTCTGCTGCTTCCTGTCGACTAGCCGCTCGTGTTCTGAAGAAAATACTTCTGAAGCTTTTTTGAGTGACAAAAGAATGCATTAGTTTGTGTTTTTTGATTAAAAAAATAAATAGTGTGGTTACTTTAGGGTTAATTGTGAGCACTAATACTCCCTCCATTTTTTTTTATTTGACGCCCGTACTGTAGATACGCATATCGAGGAGGTCGGATGATGCACTATTTGACCCCAAAAAAATCCGAATTTTTTTGTGAACGTACATTAATCCTGTATGTATGTTCACAAAAAAAATTGGATTTTTTTGGAGTCAAATAGTGCGTCATCCGGCTTCCTCGATATGCGGATGAACAGTAACGGCGTCAAATAAAAAAAAATGGAGGGAGTATCTTGTTAATATAGCTCCCTAATTTTGCTGCTAGTAGCATTCAAATCTGTCTTTTCATTGAAAAGTAATACTAAATAAAATAATAATAAAAATAAATTGTGCCAAAATAAATAAATCGTAGAGAATTGTTCTAACTTAATTAGAAGTTTTATATTCGAGCTTTGAGTTGTAACTGTGTTAAGACTTGTAAGAGAGTTTTACTCATTTTGGATTCTTTTCTGATTCAAGTTCGGAGTAATGAGCACCTACTAAATATGGTGACCGAATTAATAAAAAAATCAATTAGTATTTTTTTTTAAGACAATAATTTGTTATTAGTTTTTAAAGAATTTGTCATGGAATGAAACATGGTTATTTTTTTTACTTTCTAGTTTCTCCTATGTATCTCGCTCACTCCTCCTACGAGTCAACAACCTCTGTTCTTTAGCGCCAATTTTATTTTATTTTATTTTCATTTTTGACCTTTTTTTTGAGTAATCCCGTCCTTCGCACATACTCCAACCGGTGCACCTCCATCCAATATAAAAGATGCCACGTGTTATGGAACCCTCCAACTGAAACGTGGCATTAAATATACGAAAATTTCTAGTCACACCCTTACGTGGAAAAGATTAAAAGTTAATTAAATCAGACGGCCGATCACCAACCTTATTATTTTTCTATGAATTTCCACCGTTTGATCCCAGTCGAGAGCGCGAACCGTAGGATTACAAGCCGAACGATAAATCCAACCATTGAAAATCGAGGAAAATTGAATTTCAAAATCTCTTAGAGAGAGGGAGGAAAGACATACCACCACCACCATAGCTGCAGCAGCAAAAACCCAGACAGCAGCGATTTTTTCCCCCACTCCCCTTCATCTACATCTTTCTCTCCTGCGGCGCGTTTTCTCTCCCTGCGCCCGCAGTTTGTCTCTCTACTTTTTTCTTTTCTGTGCGATCGTGTAACGAATTTGGAGGAAAAGGGAAAACGAGAGAATCGAAGTCGTATTGTTTTTCGGGCTGAGCTGATTGCTTGGTGTTTTGGAGAGAATCGGCGGTGGTTTTAGATCTGTGAGGTGGGGAATTGAGTTGGTATTTTTAAAATTAGTGGGGATTTTGGAGGTGGGATTTGTTTTTTGGTGGGGGGTTTGGGGGATTTGTTTTTGAAAATTAGATGGGGGAAGGAGAGGGAAGCGAATTCCCTCCAAAAAAGACGGTGCATTCAGAGACGGATATGCCGGCGAAGAAGTTAGCTAGGCAGCTCGATTTCACGCAGGGTGCGCCAGTCGTGCTGCCCGACCATCCTCAATCGCAGAAACCTCCGGTGCTGCCCGCGGCCGCCACTGTGCAGACACAACAACTACCGCCACCACAGCAGCTGCAACCGCAGGTGCTGGGGATTGTTCCGCCGCCGTCTCAGGCACAATTTCAGCACCATCATCCAGCAATCAGGTTCGAATTCGTAATGTTTGAAATTCTGGGTTATTTGGGGCATTCGTGTAATTTCGGTCTGTTCTTTTTGGTTTGAAAGGTTTGATTTTTGGAATGAACAGTTTCCTTTTCTACTTTATTTTTTAATTTTTTAATTTTTCAGTTATTTGGTGCTGAATTTGAATCAGATATTTGTTTCTATTTTTGTAAGCCCGTATGTGTTTTAAATTATTTCTAAATGGATAGGTCTGGTGATTTCCCAGTTCGTTCTACTTTGATTCTAGCTCATTGAATTATAAATTGAAGATTTTTTGTAATTGATCAATTGGTAATTGTTTTCCTTTTGATTCTGAGTCACTTATAAGAGAACCAAGTCTTGTAGATGTGATTTTTTGTGTTCCCTGTGCTGATTTTTTCTTTTCATCTCAGTCGATAGTTAAGTTTGTTTGAAATCAAAGTGTGCTGATCGTCTAGCATTTCATCATAATATTATTTTCATTCTATTACTTTGCCAGGCTGATATTGTTTGACACCTTAAGTTGGGTGAGAGACTATGTTATATCCACAGGTTTTTAAACTTTTATGGCCTGTCATTTTTACTAAAACTGGTATCTGCCCTGTTCAGAAAACCAGAATCGCCAAAGTCCAAGTCCAGAACTTCAGGTGAATTGAAAGATGGTACTACTCCAAAGAAGCAAAAACAGTGTAACTGTAAACATTCACGATGCTTGAAGTTGTAAGTTGCGATGAGTTTACAAATATGATGGTATTTCGCTGTGCTTTAGAATTTAAGAGTTACAATCTTTTCTAGTGAAGTTTGGTGCTGAAATTGAGTTATAAATGTTTAAAGAGAAGGCTTTTGATGCCAATTGTCATATAGTTTTACTTGTATACTACAACATGGAAGATTTTTTCTGCACCAAGTGTCTCTCTTCCCACTTCTTATATAGCTAGGCACTTACATGTCAGTTGTGACTGTATATGTCCAACCAGACAACTCATCAGAGAACTTAGCAAAAGTATGCACTTTACTTCCTTTTGTAAGATTTTTGTTCTCTTTAGGCACAGCCAATCTACTGGAACAAGTACTTTCTTATTTATGTACGATTGCTCCTTCTTCTTTTCTATGTATACATGTATGTTTATTGACTTCTGTGGTAGCTTGCACACTTGTTTTGTCTAGAAGGGCATTTTAAACATGAGGCCTGCTTTTGTCTTTCATACAATAGCTATATTGTTTCTTTGTGTTTATTTCATGTCTGCTATGACTTTCTTGATTGTCTCAGTCTTATATCAGTTCTCTCTCATTGCTGAATGATACAATACTTTAACTAATACATGGCTGTTTTCAATTCATTCTTACCAGGTATTGTGAGTGCTTTGCCTCTGGAACATATTGTGATGGTTGCAACTGTGTAAATTGTTGTAACAACGTTGAAAATGAACCTGCCAGGCGAGAAGCCGTTGAATCAACCTTAGAGCGTAATCCAAATGCATTTAGGCCAAAAATTGCGAGCAGCCCACATGGAGTACGTGATAGTCGAGTATGTAGACTTTCCTTATCTGGCAAATTTCTCGAGCAAATGTTTTCTAAATTAATTAGCAAAATCCTGAATATCATCGCATTTCTTGTGGCTTGAAATAAGAGTACTCTTATAGGGTTTTGTCTGGTTTTGTTGAGTTTCTCTGCATATGAATTGGTTTCGCATAATTGCAGGAGGAGATTGGGGAAGGCCTAGTGTTAGCAAAGCACAACAAGGGATGCCACTGCAAAAAATCTGGGTGCCTAAAAAAGTACTGCGAATGTTTCCAAGCAAACATCCTCTGCTCTGAAAATTGCAAATGCATGGACTGTAAGAATTTTGAAGGAAGTGAAGAGAGGCAGGCTCTCTTTCATGGTGACCCTTCCAATAACTTGGCATATATTCAACAAGCTGCAAATGCTGCAATTACTGGAGCCATAGGATCCTCAGGGTATGCATCTCCCCCAGTAACAAAAAGGAGAAAAGCTCAGGAGCTTTTATTTGGGATGCCAGCGGCAAAGGACCCATCCTTGAACAGGCTTGGGAATTTTCATCCGGTATATTTCCTCTTGGAACTTTTATTATTCCTTCTGAACGTATGATCAAAATGTATCTGAGCTAAGGTATTTAAGTTAAGCTAGCAGAAAGAAAAGAAGAACAAGGTAGACTTTGATGCTATTCAGTTCTTCACTGTGATCTTCCTATGCTTTAGCTGTACGATGATGTTGCAATATTGCAACTTGTTATTCCTGCATGATAGTGGTTCCTGTGATATATCACTGAATTTATGATGTTTGGAGATTTGTTTCCCAACAAGACAGTCTTAGTAACGGTATGATTTTTGTGTTCATCAGACAAGCCACATCAGGCCTTCAGCTCCTTCTTCTTCCTTCTCTTGTAACCCTGTTGCTCGTGCTGGTACCACAACAACAATAGGTCCTTCAAAATTCACCTATAGGTACAAAGACCATCTTATGAAATGTTATCAGCTAACTTATCTGCTAAACTAACCTTAGCGCTGTTGCAGGTCTCTCTTGGCAGATATCATTCAACCTCATGACTTAAAAGAACTCTGCTCTGTTTTGGTGGTTTTTTCAGAAGAAGCTGCTAGGACACTTGCAGGTATGATGTTGATATGCGTACTCAACAGTTTTAGTGACTAGTTCAGAGTATGCCAGATCAAGTTGCATACTTTTCTTCCCTCATCTGCATCCTTGTGTCTGCATGCATTTATACAGCTTCCTACCATATGATCTTTCCTTTTGTTGGACCAGCATGACACAATTTTTCTGTTGATGTTTTCAACTATTTATTAAATCTCAGATTATAATTATCCAACTAACTATTTGTTCTGGTGGTATAGTGTAGTGCAGGTTATGTTTACCCTCTGTATATAATACGTAGATTCTTGTGCCTGATCGTAAATGTTGCCTACTTAATTATTCAGGGTAATAGTTGGTAAAATAGGGGCCCTAAGAGGTGCTTTTAGAATTTCCAGAGGGCCGTCATTTCTCTATGAGCATCATGCTGGTTATGATTGATTATTTTTGTGAGATGGTCAAGTGGTGAGTAGGGGTGAGGGGCAGGTTAATGTTGTTTCACCATTAAGTATATTATGTGAAAGAAACAAGTCAGCTTCACTCTTATTTCTGTTTAACTCACTAAAATTTCGATCTGGTTGCATGGATCCATCTCCTCCATTCATGAACTAAATTGCCCAAGGACTTTAATTGCATCTTGGCCACCATGGATGTGTTGTTTTTGCTGGGGGCTGAGGTGGCGTTTCATGTTGCTTCTGGACTTATTTTTTTTTCTCATT
Source organism: Viola odorata (assembly GCA_963691705.1). NCBI lineage: Eukaryota > Viridiplantae > Streptophyta > Magnoliopsida > Malpighiales > Violaceae > Viola > Viola odorata. Next base: position 5,986,248 of record OY829546.1, read on the forward strand.
TGAGAAGTAAGTGAGCTTCTTATTTGTTTTTATTTAGCTCAACTAAGCTTAACTTCGAACCAGTCAGGGTCAGCTCCACTGATCTGTCTCCATCCTCCATCATGGAATAGATAGTCCAAGAGTCAAAGTGACATCTTCACATTTGTTTTTATTTTGTAATTTTTTATGGTTAGTACTCATGGTAAAAATGTGCATGTTGTAAGACATGATATGTTGTCATATGCTGCTGGGGATGCCTTTTATGCAGTTCATCATTTTGCTTGCGGTAAAAAACTGGAAGTGAAAAAAGTTTGTGAATTGAACTGGGGTTCAAAAAGTTTGCCCGTTTTCTTATATAGTGGGTTTGCCTTCCAATTCTTTGTGCATTCAGAGCAAAGAAGCGCAACAGAAAAGCGGTTAGAAGACAGAACAGAAACTTCCCTTGCTTCATCAAGTCAGGAAAGATTGCGAAGCCAGAAGGAATCAGATGCTGATAAAGTTGTTGCTGATGATTGTTCAAGTGAAAACCAGGGTGATAAAGTTGTTCCTGATGAATCCAGCTCAGACGGTGCTGATGCACCAAAAGGAAGGCCAATGTCTCCTGGGACTTTGGCATTGATGTGCGATGAGCAGGATACCATGTTCATGACTGCTGCTTCCCCAAATGGTTTATTGAACCAGGGCTGCAGCACAACTTCACAACTACCACATGGACAAGGAATGACGGAGGCATATGCAGAGCAAGAAAGGGTTATTTTGACAAAGTTTAGAGATTGTCTGAATAGGCTCATCACATTTGGAGAAATAAAAGGCAGGTTTCTATCACATCTTTCTAGAACTTTTACACCGTAAAAAATTGCAGAACAAAAGATTTGCATTTTGTTGCTGATAAAGTCACCTTTAAGATCGCTGCAATCTTGAATAGCAAGTCATGGCAAGATAAATCCTAAGAACTAAGTTGTCCTTTTGCCGTCTTAAACGATTCTTTCCTGAAAATCAACCTTGGTCTTAATTGTTGTTGTGTGTCAAAGTGGTCAACAGCTTGAGTCTGAATGTTAGATGCTTAGATCCGTTAATTATTGAAATCAGAATACATTAATGGATGTTCGGGAGCTTTTCCTCTTAGTTGTTGATGGAAAAATAACTCCTCTGTCAATAAGAAATTGTGCACAAGCTTACATCCTGCCAGCTATAGTTGACATACCCCTCATATTTTGCTTTCCAGTCAAGTGCATTTATTTTGAACTCTGTAGAGAGATGGTATATCATGACTGCTCATTTATGTTATTACGTACCTGCATCTGTTACTTGCATCAAGCATTGTAATTTATATTGCCTTCTGTTGGAACAGAAACAAAATGTTCATCATTCGCCAGAACTGAAGTGGGGCATCAGAGAGATCATCTCAGTAATGGTATGGCTAACGCCAGAACGGAGTCAGGGAATCGCCAACATGCACAGTTTAGCAATGGCGTTGCGAAAGCTGTTGTTCCACCAATAACAAAGACAGCTCAGACAGTTACTTCTATGGTTGCTGCCTCTACTAGTGATCTTTCAAAAGTTGCAGCCCTCCCACAAAATGGGAAAACAAACTGAAGTCTTGAGAACATGTAAAGAGATTTTCGCTCCAAAGAGTGCTCCAAGTTTACGCTAGCTACCACAGAGTTACTGTATAATCACACAGATTCCCAGCTCTGATTCATCCCCGATCGATAAGATGGCGAGGTGATGTCGTGCCTCATTGTCGACACTGACTAGGATCTGATTTATATTTTCACGCCGTTAATATATTTACAGAGAAGTCTTCCTACTTCAACCATAATTGAAGTCCAAGTGGTGCAAATTGCAGAGCCGTACAATTGCAGGGGGATCATTTATATTTTCACATTCCATCCCCATTCCATGATAGACTGTATCTTTAGACAGTAGGAGTTTTTCTTCTTTTCCTATCTACTCCCTCTGTCTTTTAATAACTGTCGTTTTTTTTATGTTCATAATACTCATCATTTTATCGATTTTGAGATATATATTTTGTGCGAATGATAATTTTTTTTATGCATCAACCCAATTTGATGATAGTGTGGAATAAAATTAGAAAAAAAAATGAAATAATGTGGAATAAAATAAGATCAAAAGATGATTGTTTTTACTTTTTTACCATTTTAAAATTTCTGTTATTAAAAAACATAAGGAGTATATTGTTAGAAACAAAGAGCATATTTAATGATTTTTCATGGAATATGAAGCTTTTGCCTTTGATAAATTTCAAATATGTTCATAGAAAACATAAGTAAACCTTATCTAAAAATATAATACGATTAAATTTTGACAATAGGACTTTTGACTTTTGAGTAGTCACTGTATTCTTCCATGCTGCCTGCAGATGTAAGACCTAGAGCCAGATATTTAGCCCTGACCCTACCTGATTATTATAAAAAATCTGAAATTTACATGACATTCATCAAAATATTCTATTTCGAAAATTACACTGTAAAAATAAAGAGTATTGATTTAGATAAAAAAAAAAACCCTTAAAACAAGAAAACTGATAAACTACAACATATATAGGTAAAAAGCTCTTTTTACCTAAACTCCCACTAATCTTGTATGTCTTGCAGGTGTCAACAGTATTAATAAAAATTTAAATTTATATTCAAATCTCACCTTCATATATATCCTCTAAACTGAAGATAATCTTATTCGAGAATTCTAACGGTATTACTCTCTCTGAGTATTTTTAGTTATCATTTTTAAAGTAAATAAAATGGGCGAATTAGTTGTCAATTTTTAAGAAAAAAACGTCGCAATTTAGTTGACGGTTTTTTTTTTAAAAATAACAGCCACTTTTTGGAAAAATAAATAATACAATTTAGCTGGCAGCAAATTAACAACTGACTTGTTTTCTAAAAAAACTGAAAAAATGACAATTAAAATAATTGCTTATTACTTAGCCGAAATAATTTCGACTTTTTTTAATGTTACGGATAGTTGAATGACTCGGGATTGATGGAATGAGCTCCTCTAATTTTCTCCTGAACATGACCAATCATGTTAGAAAAATCTGAACCGTTCAATAAAATTGGATGGATGAGATTAAAAATTTAAATAATTAATGAGTTGACCACTTATTGAATTTTATTGACTGGTCAACTCATTAATGACTTGAATTTTTAATCTCATCCGTCCAATTTTATTGAACGGTTCAAATTCTTCTAACATTACTGGTCATGTTTAAGGAAAAATTAGAGGAGCCGGATCCGGGATTGAGGACGAATCTTTGACGAATACGGCTATGGGCCCGCCCGCCCCGAGCTACTCCGAGTCACCTTTGGACTTTAATGTTAAGGCGTGCTAGTGACAAATGCGCAAAGCAAAGTAGCAAACAGCTCAACTGCCCCGATCCGGCGAGTTACCTTTTTGACAATCTCTTTTTTTTTTTCCGAGTCATCACCGTCATCTTGTCTGCTCCTCCAACAGAGTATATAATCAATATTATACGTCCAAATTAGAGAGAGAAAATAAAAGAGACTTAGAAGAACAGTTGCAATTGTTGATAGAGAGTACTGTTTTAATGGCGGATCTTATCTTCTCCAAGACACTTCACCAAACCCATATCAGAAATGCTCTGCCTGTTCCAAGTCGAGCTCTGTATTTTGGGTTTCGAAATGCTAAGAATGAAAAATTGATGGAGTTTGAAGCTTTTGATGTCGATGGGGTTGCTTGGAGGTTTTCTTTATCCATACGCAAGTCCGGGCCATACCCGAAACCGGTTCTTGTTCAGTCTTGTTGGCTTCCATTCTTGAAGGAGAAAGGTCTGCGTGAGAATGATCAGGTCTCGTTCTTTATGGAGCAAGATGAAGAATCCAAAGCGACGCGATATCTTGTTAGAGTTAAGAGAAGAACGATGACCTTGTTTGGTCAGGATATATGGGTTGATCTTGAGAAGCTGCAATCTTCTGGGTCACATTCCAAGGATTAAGACCCATATCTTGTTTTTCTTTTTACTTTCTTTCTTTCTAATGTATACATTAGCTGCTCTGTTTTGATTCTGTGTTGCTATGAAATTGTACTGATCTGATGTCTCTGTCAATTGAAATTTGTGTTTATCGTCACTTGTTTTTCTATCAAGACACTCCAGTAGAGATCTAACGAACGGAAAGGGCTGATTGATTGAGTGGAGCCACACCAGAATCATCCAGATGTAAGCTGACTCTGTTGCTCAATTTTAGGTCCATTGCAAAGGATCCGTGTGTTAGCAATGGAATTCCAGGGCCAGGCTAGCAAAAACCCACAAGGCCGGTCTTGTTAACTTTGAATCATTAAAGGGGTACGGGCTGGTCGGTGGATGAGCGGAGGTGCGCGGAAGTAGTATATAATTTCTCGACTATTAGGCCAGCCTGCTCACTGGCTACCCGTTAGGAAATACAGGTTAGGGGTATGGGGATGAAGCCTTCACAGCTTCACAGGCCACGGCGCAGTACGCCAGTTTATTTCGGGGCCAAAAGTAGGGTTTTTGTATAATTGATTTTTTGCTGAGTTGTACTATATTTCTGATTTTCATTTTAATGAAATATTGTTCTGTTTTGTACGTGGATGTAAACGTGACTGAAATTTTATCTTTAATTGTGTTTTATATCTAGTGTGATAAATTGACAAATTAAATGGTTATAGTGTTTTGCATGCTGCATTCGCTGACCGCTAACCACTACTAGAGTTTGACTGCAGACGTGTAGTTTCCTTGAAATGTGGTTTACTCAGGCCCATTTTAAATTCCTTTTAGATCACGACTGCATTTTTCCTTAGTAGATTGGACAAAAGTACCTCATGACCATTAAGCCATTCCTGCCATAATGGTTAAGAGACGAAGCAAAATGGTATTTGTACAAAGAAATGAAAATTGCCCAACTATAATTGAAATGGACTTTAAGGTTTATAATTGCTAGGTAAAACAAAGAGAAAAAAAAAACTACTGAAAACAAAAAGCCTATCATTATTGTTTCGCTATCTGCAATGTCTAGTTGTAGACACCACACTGATAACGTTTGATGGCTCAATATTATTCACAACTACGACCGAAACGAAGCATATGAAGCTCTTGAGCATCTGTTCATGGCTTTTCGCTGACAGAACTACATAACTAATCGACATAACAGGAAAATAAACGACTTCCATCTGAAAATTTGGCAGAATGCTAACATGGTTAAACCAATTACAACCTATTTAGTGGGTGTTTGGTATTCTGGTTTGGTACCAGAAAGTTGGTTTACCAAATAAAATGCAGGTTTATACGCTACCAGCTCCAGTGGTTTCAGCCTAAACACGCGAAAGAGTTTCAATTTAAATGAAACTTTCAACACCCAAAAATACCCCTGGGTATATATTTCAATGCACAGATATTTTCTTCTTCTTCCTCAAGTTTTTCCAAGAATTCTCTCTCTTCAAACCAGACCTCTCACCTCAAAATCTAATTTCCTTTTGGAAAATCACTCAAATCTTCTCCGAATCCTCTCAAAATTTGACCAAACATTACCTACATCCATTCAAACAAAACCCAACAATTTATTTCGAAATCCATCCGTAAAATCACTCAGAAATCAAAAATCCTCAATTTCGAAACCCTAACCCCCAATTTCGATTTTTTACCCTATAATCCTTCTTCTTCCAGCCTCACGACGACGCCGGCCCTTATACAGAGAGAGAGAGAGAGGTGTCTGAGTTCCAAAGTGAATACCCAGAAACTTGATCTAATGTTTTTTCCTTCTTCTTTGTTTTCTGAATTTATCTTTTATTTGTTTTCATTCCAAGATCTGAAGGTTTTTTACCCTGGGAAAACATTAATGTTAATAGTTATTATTGTTGTATGAGAAATTTAATGTTAGGTGTCCATTTGCTTTTTCATTAACCTTGTAGAAATTTATATTTAATAATTTGTTTGAAATGATCTTTTGCTGCCGATTTGATGCTTATTTATGTTGTTGGATTAGTACTTATATAGCTGTCCAATTTAGGGTCATTTTTCTGTCGAATTAATGCTCGTTTTACTGCCGATTTGTTGCTTGAACTGATGCTTAATTCCTTGTTGAAATGCTGCCCATTTTTTCTGTTGAATTGTTCAACTACAATGCTTAATCGTTGCTCATTTTAGTTACTGCTATATGAGTGTTATGTTAGAATTTTCAGGAGTGTTATGAGTTCATATGATATTGGCTCAATTTTTGTATGAGGTAAATGTTAGCCCAAATGGTATTTTAAACCTATTTTGATGCAAACAGTGGCTAACCGTAATCACGCTAAGGGCTAACCGTAATCACGCTAAGGGCTATTTCATTAGCGTGATTACGGTAAGGTCTTACCGTTATCACGTTACCGTAATCACGTTAGCTTACCGTGATCACGTTAACACCTTAGCATGAATCACGTTAGCTACTGAAAAGAATTTGGCGATTTTAAGAATCCTTAGCGTGATTACGGTTAGCCCTTAGCGTGATTACGGTTAGCCACTGTTTTGATTTCTATATGCAAGCTCAAGATATAATTTTCAAGGCTCGTTTTTGTTGATTTATTTTCAGTTGAGAAAAATAGGATTTTATTGATATGTTGTTATATAGGTCCTTAAAAATAAATTAGTATTTTCTAAACACATTACTACCTTACACCTACTTCCATCTATCACACTTATCATTACTACCTTACACCTACTAATATGTACATAAACACATTTCAAACTCCGGCCAAGCTTCTCTTCTTAATATTTACCCCAAAGTGAAGCTCTCCTTCTCAATCAAACTCCGACCACTGAGTGGCTGATGTCATATTTTACTTTACTCTCTTTGACCTTTGTGGGGTTATTGCATAAGTCTCTTTCTGAAGCATTTCCCATTTGCAATAAAAATAAAACAGCAGTTTGTTATCTTCCCTTTTCCTACTGCCCTTAGGAGATAAAACAGTTTGTTATGTTGTGGATTGAACTGTTTAGGTGCTTAAGTGCAAGAAGTAAAGGAAAGAAAGTAAAAGAAATTTAAAGCAACTTAGGACTGCTCTTTCTTTGGAATTTGTCTCTCTGTTTGTGTTGAAAACCTCTGAGCTGTATTTTTAATTGAGGAAGAGGATAAAGTGGCTAGAGGAGGACTCGATAAGATGACCCTTATTGAGGTTTGCTCTAATTCTTTCCAAATTTTCACACAATGAAGCACTTGGAGCTGTATTTTTAATTGGAAAACTTGACTGTTTACAGGTTGGCCCAAGATTTTGTTTGAATCCTATTAAGCTATTTAGTGGCAACTTTGGAGGCCCGACTTTGTACGAAAATCCTTTCTATTAGGGTTGGCAATTTCCGCCAGCGGATATGGATATCCGCCGGATACCCGCAATTGCGGGTGGATATTACCCGCAGTTTGTGGGTATTTTGCGGGTATGGATTTACCCGCACCCGCAAAGTGCGGGTATGGATACGGGTATGGATAGTGCTTACCCGCACTAAATACCCGCAAAATGCGGGTATGGATACCCGCAATAATACCCGCATATATATATATATATATATATATCATTAAATTTGTAAATTTTAGTAAATCTCTTGGTCAAACACAAACTAGTTTGTAGGAAATATGAAACTTTTACGAGAAACTAGTATGTATCATTCGGCAAATTCTTACAAACTACCCATGCCTATGCCCTGCACTTTCTCCATCATTCCCACCACAACTATACTATTACTATACTAATTAGGTTCGGTACGATTCCTAGAAATTTTTATGAAACTAAAATCTTGACAAATTCCTAAAACTTTTTATGAAACTAGAATTCCTAACAAATTTTACGAGCTTGACAATTTTTTATTCATTAGGCACGTGGAAGAATTTGTGTTATGAAACTGAACGATTGTCAATCTATTACTTGAAAATTTAAATTTTAAAAAATTTGCGGGTATTCGTGGGTATTCGCGGGTATAATTTGTCTTCTCTTACCCGCTCCGCGCGGGTGCGGGTGCGGGTATGGATAGTGCCATACCCGCTCCATTGCCAACCCTACTTTCTATGTGTCACCAAACCAGGTCAGTGCATTTCTTTACTACGCAATTTTAACTTGACAATATTTGTTTAGAACAAGTTAAGTAGTAAAGTGGTGTACTCATTTTTATGTTTTGTTGTGAATGATTCCATTAGTTATCAGCATTTTTGTGCTGAACATAGTTTTATCCTCTTCCTTTCTGAGCTAGAATTATTTTTGGGTTCTACATGATGGAATGTGCTTCTTGTTTTGGTACTTCCAGATTCGGTCACTTGAAAAAGACAGAAGGCTAGTAAGTATGCAAAGAAGGTCAAGGCGAAGACCAAGAGGAAGATGCACGAGCTATCGAATCCATTGGAGCTTGATGAATTTCCAGATATGTGGAAGGAGTGAATGGAGTCATTGTTGTTGTGTTATGTTTCCTGCTTTGTAAAGTTAGTTGCAATCATGTTGTATACTCCAGTTACAGTATGAAATAGCCGCATTTGGTGTTCTGGGTAACCATTTATTTTAATAAAGTTGATATTTATGTAGCAGGATATTGATTTGATTTTGAATTATGAGAAGATTCAGAACCTTTCTTCAATTTATGTAACTGTAAAACCAAGTCATCCTTCCTTAGCCAAATGATACTTATGAGTTGAGTTTGTGACATTTGGATTGTTGGGTTTCCATGTTAAGCATCGCTCCTAAACAGAAGAACTTCCTTTCACTATAAAATTGCCTTCAAGCTTTTTTTTCCTTGTTAGAATTTTTTTTTGGCGTGAAGCATATGGTAATAAATTTTAATGGGGTTTTATATGAAATGATATTAATCATGTAGCAAGTTATGTGTGTAAATAAGTTTTTAACGGTATTAATAGATTTATTTTAATGAAATTTTATATGCAAATGATGTTAATCATATAGCAAATAACTCAAATTTTTAATGGTACTAATAAATTTATATTTATTTATGATTAAAAAAAGTTTAATTTATTTATGATATTAGATAAATATTAGGTGGTAGATGTTAGATTATAAATAAATTGATTAAAAACATATATAAAGATACTAAAAAAATTAATTTTAGCACTTGAAATGAATTTATGCCCTTTATGGTCATTTAACATTCCAACCATAGTTTTAAAACAGTTTTTACCAAACACCAAAAACAACTTCTGATTTTCCCACAAAACTTTTAACAAACATTTCTGCAAAAGTCAGTTTCGCGAAGCCAAACTTATTCTACGCCTTTTGATGGAATGACACCAAGTGTAAGCTTTTCTCTACATGCGTGACCTTGACCCAGGGGGTGATGAAGCAGGCGCGCTCTGTAGGGGGAAAAAATGATAAGCATTGATTACATAAATTTCATTCGTAGGAATTTTCACCAAACGAGAGAAAGTAGCACATGAAATTAAAACCATAAACCCCAAATCACAAAAGGGAATAGCTCTTACCAACAACATGCCTTTCGTTGCCCTTTCTTCCAAATACCTTGATGGTTTGAAGAAGTCACCATATGCTTGAGACCATTTCTTCAAACTATCATATATATGTTTAGGCCCAACTAAGTCAGCCCAAAAGACGATGCCACCACTGCAATGAAAGACAGATTTACTGTGAGATATCTATGACAAGTTAACCAAGGTTGGCTGGTTCTTAACTCCTACTAGATCCTATTGGAAAACAAATTTTCATAATCTAATATCATATTCATCAGTGTTAAGAAATACACTTGCTAGTCACTAGTGATTGTTGGTGCCCCTACTAAGAGAATCATACTCTTGCTCAAAAATGCACACAACGGGTTTAACTGCAAGACTGCAATGGTTAGCATTGTACAAGCATGCACTAGCACAAGAGACCAAGAGTACAACTTGTAGCTACAGTCTCTGAAATAGATTTGCATGCCAAAGAGGTTGAGAACAATCACACACACCGCCAACAGATAACATGTAGGTTACAAAAGCTGATCGAGGAGTATTATAGTATTGTAGAAAGAACTCACCGATAAGATGGGAAACTCATCCCAAGAACAGATGCAATGTCAAGGTCTGCAGCTCGGACGACAACCCCTTCATCCAAAACACGGCACGACTCATTCACCACCGGAAAGAGGATCATCTCCACAATCTCTTGGTCAGTGACATTTATAGGCTGCCAAAAAATTTCAGCCAATTTACACAAGGAAGTCTTCTACTGAAGCTTCTGAAAATTAACTGCAATTGCCCCTACAAAGAGTGCAATAACATGCTGATAAAGTGGCTATTTTTTCAGTGCAAGGCAATGTACCTTCCCATTTGGTTTAATATTTGCCATTCGTCTGGATTCCTCAATAAGAGGTAGCACTGACGGATCAGGTTTTGGTTTGCTTCCTTTTTCATATATGTAGTATCCTCTTCCATTGCTTTTACCTGCACAGTAAAAGGGGCATGTGAATCAAGAATAACAAAGGACGAAAGAAAGCATTAGCCCAAAGCAAAAATAAAAATAAAAACTCATATTACCACTGCGTCCACTTTTTATTAGAAGTTGAACTAATGGGGACTCAAATGTCCGATCAGGAAATGCTCTTGCAAATTCTTCGGACACAGCAACTGCAACCCCATATCCAGCTAAATCCTGAAGCCTGCAAGGTAACCACACGGGCAAAACATTTAGCACGATGAGGAAGGCATTGACTGCAAACACAAATTGAGATACTGGTATGATTTGCAAAGGGGATGGGTTATATACACATCTTCAATACAGCAAATTTATAGACTCACCTGACTAGAAAATTAATTCATTATAAAAACAATAAATACAAGAACACAAATCTAAGGCCAATAAGCCGATATGCTTTAGAGATTGACCAGAAGCTGCCATAAGAAATAAATTTCCTATTCCAATAATATTTGGTTGTAATGGATATTTCCCACCATAAAGAGTTATTCCTAGCTTTTAGCACATATCAAGTGGATTTCCAAAGTGGCGAGCATATGATTAGCATTATGTATATATGCACACAATTCGCAAAAAGCATAACAATAACATAAAGGGGAGAAAACATTACTGGAAAGGTCCCATGGGGAGGCCAAAACTGCTAATCAGCCTGTCAATTCTGAACACATCCACACCTAAATTGACCAAAATATGCGCACTTTGTGTGTAGGGGAAGAAAGCTCGATTGACTGCAAAGCCAGTGCAGTTACCCACTACAACAGGAACTTTCTTTATGGATTTCCCAACTGTCATGAGATCAAGAATGGCTTGAGCGGAGGTCTTGTCCGTCCGTACGATCTCCAAAAGAGGCATTATATGAGCAGGACTGTCCATAAAAGAGCAAAGTGAAAGGAGTATACAGAGGCAATTTGAGTATAAGAAATACTTCATGATCTCGTTGACAACGAAGGTTACAGTAACTCTAATTACATATTACTAATCAAAATTATACCATCTTGCAATTTAAAATCATCGTGGCATGTGTAGTTTTTTGTAATACTATTGAAAAATTAAGGAAAACCATGAATCCTTTAACACATGCATGCATATCTACATATTATTTCCATTTAAAACACACAGGATGTATATGGTATAATACATAGGCATAAAATATGTCTATTTAAATTCTAGTATATCAGAAAAATAAAAGAATTTTACATCACTTCTCTGGATACTTAGATCAACCATCCAGAGTCAAGTAGGAAAGAGAAGATATGAATCCAACCTGAAGAAGTGTGCACCTATGATGCGATCCTGAGACCTTGTTTTCTCTCCAATTAAATTGAGGTCAATAGTAGATGTATTAGAGGCCAAAATACAATGAGGAGGACAGAGCTTCTCAAGTTCACTAAAAATCTTTTGTTTCAGAGGAACACTTTCAATGACTGCCTGTAAATTTAAATAACTGTCAAACAAACAATAAAACAGACCATAAATCATGCTATTCGTCCCAGGACATAAAAATAATAAGTTTTGTGACGGGCTATGAATAACCCATAAGGCATGACATTTGTGAAATGATAAATTAAGCACCAGCCCATTTCACTAGCAAGACCCAAAAAATTACCACGATTCCATGACTGCATAGTGAATTCATAATTAGGGCAAGCCTACCTCTATGACCATATCCACATCTTTGAATTCTTCATAGTCCAATACACCCTTAAGCATTGAGAGAGCTTTATCTGCCTTGCCCTGTGTCAACTTTCCTCTTGTTACTAAGTTTCGAATATTTCCTGTCAGGTGAAACAACCATTAATGAGTTTCTTCAACAAGGACAAGCAATGGTCTACAACATTTCCTGAAATATTCAACCACACTCCACAAAAGCTCCTTGGTTATGGATTCCAGGCCTCATTAATATTACCAAGAATTTTTTTGTAGAGGCCTCACGTGCAATGCAAAAACATCCTTTGTAGGAAAGAAAGGTGGGATGAGGAGGATGGGGTGGGGAGAACACACAGTTAAATTTTTTTAGTTCTATAATCAATTTATTTCCTCTTGATACTAATAGTCCCAGTTGGCAAATATGAACATGGGCCTTTGCTGCCAGATTTGTATAGTAATAACATGCAATGACTCCTTGCTTAGCTACTGTTACAACAGCAAAATATACCCCAGATAGTTCATTCTAAGATCCCGAAAAAAACTTCCACACAGTTGTACTTTCATACACAGGATGATAATTATATTTAACTAACTCAAGCAAATGAATTAATGTCGTATTGGCCTCACTATAAAACCAAAAAGGAAAAGTCATTCCCAACTAGAGGCATAATTGGCCTTAACCAGTAATTTTATCGATATCGGTCAGTTATTACCTTCTATCGTTTTAATTCCTTTCCGAAGGTACTCAGAGTTGATTTCTTTAAGGACAACAAATATATTGCTTGTTATAAGAGCAGTAGTTATGCCAGAACCCATTAGACCTCCACCAATAACAGCAACTTTCTTAATAGGCCTTGGCTTGAGCCCAATATCGGTGACATGTGGTACCTGTCCGAGTTAAAAAATTTACAAGATTGGAGGCAGAACAGAAGCAATGAAAAAAATAAGATGGTAACTGCTACAGAAAGAGTAATTACAATCTACAGAAGGAAGTGTTAAGCATACGGAAAGAAATCACAGAAATCTTCATACAAACACTTCATGTCGCGCAAGCAGCACTTATGAGCATAGCATCTTTACTTGTGTGATTTACAAGTATGCATAGCATCACTTATTAGCAAAATGTATTTTGAAGGCTATACATCGAAAATTTTACTGTAAAGTTCTAAATGATATGGTAGTGGTGAATTGGCAAGCAATCTGAAAAGCAACAATCCTAAGGGTAGACTATTTCACCAGTTTGTTATATGCTTATTTCCAGTGTTTTATTGGTCAGAAGAGCAACTGGAAATACAAACCCATTCCGTGGTTCCTTGGTATAAAGTAGCAAATAGGAACACCAAGCTACAGTCTATCAAACACTACACACTGGCGAAGTAGATTACAAAGACCCAAACCGTGTTTCAATTTTCAAACAATCCAAGCCACAAGATTATACAATTTCAGGATTATCAGGTACGATATCCAAGAACCAAGATGATAATTCATGCCGTACCTTTGATGTTCTTCGTTGGGCAAAGAACACATGTACAAGACCTTTTGAGGTTTCTGACAAGACTAACTCCTTGAATACTTTTGCCTCCTGCCAAAAAAACCCGCACGGCCGCACCCATTAGCTTCAACATGAACAAGACTCGCTCCATATATGAATGCTCTCAAACCATGTATGGTTCTGCATGACGTACAGAACCAGAAATACCTTAAGAACTCCACTATATCCTCCATGAACAACGCCTTCCTCTATTACATCAAGGCATGCCTGATGCTGAGGCATATTTGGAGCAGTCTTCTTGGCTTGTTGCCTTGCTGCTTTCAACACCTCACGAGCTTCAGAGAGGGAACCAAGTTTGTCTGTTCTGTGTAGAGAACGCAGCCATGGTTTGCGCCTGGCTGCAATGTCTAAAGCCCACTGCCGAGATACTTTCAACAGGTCTTGAGGAGACACAACAGCATCAATAAGACCTAGTTTTCCCCCTTCTTCAGACATGATTGACTTGGATAACTGCAAGGATGGTAAAATGCATTATATCAAATAAGAACTGATGAAAATGGGCCTGCCAAGCCCTTGCAAGCTGCATCATTGTCATGAAACTGAAGCTCAGATGGTAAAGTATAAGGGCTAAAACAAGGCCTGACAAACAAAGTAGACGCGAGAAAGTTGCATGATTTAACGGTTGTCAATCAGTTCAGCTTTGAGTCTCGCCGCTGACCGTTTGAAAAAACTTACTCTGCAATTCCACTTTAGTCCACGTCTTAATTAACTACATTTTCACACTCAAGAACTCCAGGGGTTTTTTTTTTAAAAAGAAAAGAAAAAGAAAACTCAATTGAGATTGTAATTCAATCTAGTATTTTAAGATTAACTTCGACTTAATTTTCATGAAGGCAGAAACTGCACCACCACCATTTTGACAAGTGGCATCTAAAGGTTCAGACCACTTTTTCTTTATATCTTAACCCCCATAGCAAGATTCAATTGACAATCTATTTGTAAATCTAATAGAAGGAGGGGTTACCAGCATAATTTCTATGGCCTTTGGCAGCCCGATAAGCCTTGGAAGACATTGTGTACCTTAAAGCAAAGCTTATAAGTTAGTACAGTGAAAAACAAAAAGATTTCAAAACTCAAAAGCATGGACCTGGACACAAGTCTGTACACAAATTTGTTTGACAAAGGAAAAAGATGTTGTACCTCCAAACCCAGGCACCAATCCAAGTGTCAACTCTGGCATCCCAAGTTGAGCCCTTGGTGCTGCAATACGTGCGTGACATCCCTACACAACCCTAACTAGATGAACAATTGAGCACAAAGTAAAATGATGAACCACTTACATAACGGGAAACACAAACCATTGCCAGTTCTAAGCCACCCCCAAGTGCCAATCCTTCCACAGCAGCAACAACTGGCTTCTTGCAATCTATCATTACAAAATATTCATAACTACATTAAATAATTTAAAGGAAATCAAGAGACCATAAGAACACAAGTTCTCAAGATTGAATTAGTTAACCACCTTCAATGGTGTTGACCAGCAAGTCAACAGATACATCAGGTATAAGAGAAACATCACCTGCCAAAAAAATAGCACAACACAACATAGACATCAGAAAGTTAGAGCAGGAATTTAGCTTCTAAATTACCATACCAATAAGCTTCACACGATAGCATCCCCTATTTCATAATGAACCAAAACGTACCGGTCTCATGAACTTTCGTGAAAAAATTGATGTCAAAACCACCCGAGAACCTTCCTCCCTTGCCTTCAAAAGCAGCGTAAAATCAAACAAAATTAACACAAACTTGCTCACTTTTAGAACAATCAAAACTAAGTAACACCTCATAACAACCCTAAGGAAACAGCAGACGATCAAACAGAGAGAAGCAAAATTACGTACCAGTTAAAACGATAGCTTGAACGTCGTTTCTTGATGTAGCTTCGTCGAACTTCTGTTTCAATCCAGCAAGAACTGCGAAATAACCGAAACAAAAACACTTAAATCTCATGAGCAGTTAAAAAGAAGCGAGCAGCGAGATCTTCCGAAACGTGTTAGATGATGCTTACTTGGAATAGCTAAGGCGTTGACGGGAGGATTGGAGATGGTGATAACCGCGACGCCGTCGTTTCCGACCTCCATAGTGGCGTGAGGCTTCGCCATGCTTTTCTGGGAGCTGAAGGAACAAACTTCAAAATTTCTTTAGGAAGATCAGAAGGTTGAAAGACGATAAGTACAAAAGTGATGATGGAGTGAACTTAAAAATTTCCACAAATTGCTATTAATATTGAAGTTTGAAGCTTTTGATGGGTTTCGAAATGCTAAGAATGTAAAATTGATGGAGTTTGAAGCTTTTGATGTCGATGGGGTTGCTTGGAGGTTTTCTTTATCCATGCGCAAGTCCGGGCCATACCCGAAACCGGTTCTTGTTCAGTCTTGTTGGCTTCCAGGTCTCGTTCTTTATGGAGCAAGATGAAGAATCTAAAGCGACGCGATATCTTGTTAGAGTTAAGAGAAGAACGATGACCTTGTTTGGTCAGGATATATGGGTTGATCTTGAGAAGCTGCAATCTTCTGGATCGCATTCCAAGAAGGATTAAGACCCATATCTTCTGGATCGCATTCCAAGGATTAAGACCCATATCTTGTTTTTCTTTTTACTTTCTTTCTTTCTAATGTATACATTAGCTGCTCTGTTTTGATTCTGTGTTGCTATGAAATTGTACTGATCTGATGTCTCTGTAAATTGAAATTTGTGTTTATTGTCACTTGTTTTTCTATCAAGACACTCCAGTAGAGATCTGACGAACGGAAAGGGCTGATTGATTGAGTGGAGCCACACCAGAATCATCCAGATGTAAGCTGACTCTGTTGCTCAATTTTAGGTCCATTGCAAAGGATCCGTGTGTTAGCAATGGAATTCCAGGGCCAGGCTAGCAAAAACCCACAAGGCCGGTCTTGTTAACTTTGAATCATTAAAGGGGTACGGGCTGGCCGGTGGGTGAGCGGAGGTGTTCTCGACTTTTAGGCCAGCCTGCTCACTGGCTACCCGTTAGGAAATACAGGTTAGGGGTATGGGGATGAAGCCTTCACAGGTGGGGCCAAAAGTAGGTTTTTTGTATAATTGATTTTTTGCTGAGTTGTACTATATTTCTGATTTTCATTTTACTGAAATATTGTTCTGTTTTGTACGTGGATGTAAACGTGACTGAAATTTTATCTTTAATTGCGTGTTTTATATCTAGTGTGATAGATTGACAAATTAAATGGTTATATAGTGTTTTGCATACTGCATTCGCTGACCGCTAACCACTACTAGAGTTTGACTGCAGACGTGTAGTTTCCTTGAAATATGGTTTACTCAGGCCCATTTTAAATTCCTTTTAGATCACGACTGCATTTTTCCTCAGTAGATTGGACAAAAGTACCTCATGACCATTAAGCCATTCCTGCCATAATGGTTAAGTCCCCGTTTGGGGTTCTGGTTCTACTTAGGAAAGTCATTTCCCAAGTAGAAATCAACCAAGGATGGTGTTTGGCTCCCTCCTTTTCAACCAGAGCTTTTTAAAAGCTCTAATCGCTTTGCCTTCATTTACTCCAAAATCAGAAAGGAGCCAATCGCTTCAGTGGGTGGAAATGCATTTTGGCAAAACACGAGAAGGAGTTTTCAAACAGTAGATTTTAATGAATTTTTGTTAAATCCATATTTACCCCTCATCTCCTCACACTACAAGACTTCTTCTTCTTCTCCATCGCGAAAAGTTCTCCTTCTCTTATGGTTTTGATGGATGAGGCGATTGTGATGGTGGTGATGTTGTGGAGGTGCGGCGGTGGTGGGTGGCTGTGGTGAATCGGAGATTGAGGGAGATGTGAGGAAATTGGGATTGAAATTGGATTGGATTAATTGGGTTATGGGGGAGGAGAGGCAGAGGAAGGAAGAAGGTGAATAGTGACTTGTACCAAATTAATTATAATGGCACAATGGTAAATTAGAGTTATTTATTTATCTATTTGGTTGGAGCTAATCGGGACGAGAAATCTTGCTCAAAACTGATAAAATTCGAACGAAAAATACCGAAATGTGAAATAAAATAGAATAAATGTAAAGTAGATGGAAATGTAAAATATAATTTCTTTTAGTTTTTTTTGTTATTTAGCAATTTTAACTAATATTTACAAAATGCAAGGTCAAGTTACTCTTTTCAACAATTAATAATGAAACATTAATATTTTTAACCTATTATAAATTACCGTAAATTAATCACACTAAATTATTTTATTAGTTTGGATAAATTATTAATGAAAATAAATATTATTAAAAGTAGAAAATAAATTACATAAACTTTAACTTTAAATTGATTAAAAGTGTATAACTCAAACATGTACTTTAGAAATAACGATTTATGGCACCACGGGATTCCTAACTCAAAAATGTTGTTGGAACAAAATTGTAGCATAATTTTTTATTATAAATAAAATGTTAATTATTTGCTTACAGAAATATATTGATTAAAAATATCTATATAGAGTTTGCAAAATTTTTAATATAATGCTTTAAACGGTATTAATAACTTATATTTGTTATGATATTAATAAGTTTAATTTATTTATGATATTAGATAAATATTAGGTGGTAGATGTTAGATTATAAATAAATTGATTAAAAACATATATAAAGATACTAAAAAAATTAATTCTAACACTTAAAATGAATTATGCCCTTTATGGTCATTTTACATTCCAACCATAGTTTTAAAGCAGTTTTTACCAAACACCAAAAAAAACTTCTAGTTTCCTCACAGAACTTTTAACAAATATTTACCAAACAGCTTACTCATTTTCCAGCAAATCATTTTCAAACAGAACTTCTTCCCACATAACTTTTTCAGCTAGAACCGGAACGCCAAACAGACCCTAAGAGACGAAGCAATATGGTATTTGTACAAAGAAATGAAAATTGCCCAACTATAATTGAACTGGACTTTAAGGTTTATAATTGCTGAGGTACAACAAAGACAAAAAAAAAACTACTGAAAACAAAAAGCCTATCATTATTGTTTCGCTATCTGCAATGTCTAGTTGTAGACACCACACCACACTGATAACGTTTGATGGCTCAAAATATTATTCACAACTACGACCGAAACGAAGCATATGAAGCTCTTGAGCATCTGTTCATGGCTTGTCGCTGACAGAACTAAATAACTAATTGACATAACAGGAAAATAAACGACTTCCATCTGAAAATTTGGCAGAATGCTAACATGGTTAAACCAATTACAACCTATATAAGCAATTCGCGAAGCCAAACTTATTCTACGCCTTTTGATGGAATGACACCAAGTGTAAGCTTTTCTCTACATGCGTGACCTTGACCCAGGGGATGATGAAGCAGGCGCACTCTGAGGGGGAAAAAAATGATAAGCATTGATTACATAAATTTCATTCATAGGAATTTTCACCAAACGAGAGAAAGTAGCACATGAAATTAAAACCATAAACCCCAAATCACAAAAGGGAATAGCTCTTACCAACAACATGCCTTTCGTTGCCCTTTCTTCCAAATACCTTGATGGTTTGAAGAAGTCACCATATGCTTGAGACCATTTCTTCAAACTATCATATATATGTTTAGGCCCAACTAAGTCAGCCCAAAAGACGATGCCACCACTGCAATGAAAGACAGATTTACTGTGAGATATCTATGACAAGTTAACCAAGGTTGGCTGGTTCTTAACTCCTACTAGATCCTATTGGAAAACAAATTTTCATAATCTAATATTATATTCATCAGTGTTAAGAAATACACTTGCTAGTCACTAGTGATTGTTGGTGCCCCTACTAAGAGAATCATACTCTTGCTCAAAAATGCACACAACGGGTTTAACTGCAAGACTGCAATGGTTAGCATTGTACAAGCATGCACTAGCACAAGAGACCAAGAGTACAACTTGCAGCTACAGTCTCTGAAATAGATTTGCATGCCAAAGAGGTTGAGAACAATCACACACACCGCCAACAGATAACATGTAGGTTACAAAAGCTGATCGAGGAGTATTATAGTATTGTAGAAAGAACTCACCGATAAGATGGGAAACTCATCCCAAGAACAGATGCAATGTCAAGGTCTGCAGCTCGGACGACAACCCCTTCATCCAAAACATGGCACGACTCATTCACCACCGGAAAGAGGATCATCTCCACAATCTCTTGGTCAGTGACATTTATAGGCTGCCAAAAAATTTCAGCCAATTTACACAAGGAAGTCTTCTACTGAAGCTTCTGAAAATTAACTGCAATTGCCCCTACAAAGAGTGCAATAGCATGCAGATAAAGTGACTATTTTTTCAGTGCAAGGCAATGTACCTTCCCATTTGGTTTAATATTTGCCATTCTTCTGGATTCCTCAATAAGAGGTAGCACTGACGGATCAGGTTTTGGTTTGCTTCCTTTTTCATATATGTAGTATCCTCTTCCATTGTTTTTACCTGCAAAGTAAAAGGGGCATGTGAATCAAGAATAACAAAGGACGAAAGAAAGCATTAGCCCAAAGCAAAAATAAAAATAAAAACTCATATTACCACTGCGTCCACTTTTTATTAGAAGTTGAACTAATGGGGACTTAAATGTCCGATCAGGAAATGCTTTTGCAAATTCTTTGGACACAGCAACAGCAACCCCATATCCAGCTAAATCCTGAAGCCTGCAAGGTAACCACACGGGCAAAACATTTAGCACGATGAGGAAGGCATTGACTGCAAACACAAATTGAGATACTACCATGATTTGCAAAGGGGATGGGTCATATACACATCTTCAATACAGCAAATTTATAGACTCACCTAACTAGAAAATTAATTCATTATAAAAACAATAAATACAAGAACACAAATCTAAGGCCAATAAGCCGATATGCTTTAGAGATTGACCAGAAGCTGCCATAAGAAATAAATTTCCTATTCCAATAATATTTGGTTGTAATGGATATTTCCCACCATAAAAAGTTATTCCTAGCTTTTAGCGCATATCAAGTGGATTTCCAAAGTGGCGAGCATATGATTAGCATTATGTATATATGCACACAATTCGCAAAAAGCATAACAATAACATAAAGGGGAGAAAACATTACTGGAAAGGTCCCATGGGGAGGCCAAAACTGCTAATCAGCCTGTCAATTCTGAACACATCCACACCTAAATTGACCAAAATATGCGCACTTTGTGTGTAGGGGAAGAAAGCTCGATTGACTGCAAAGCCAGTGCAGTTACCCACTACAACAGGAACTTTCTTTATGGATTTCCCAACTGTCATGAGATCAAGAATGGCTTGAGCGGAGGTCTTGTCCGTCCGTACGATCTCCAAAAGAGGCATTATATGAGCAGGACTGTCCATAAAAGAGCAAAGTGAAAGGAGTATCCAGAGGCAATTTGAGTATAAGAAATACATCATGATCTCATTGACACCGAAGGTTACAGTAACTCTAATTAACATATTACTAATCAAAATTATACCATCTTGAAATTTAAAACCATCGTGGCATGTGTAGTTTTTTGTAATACTATTGAAAAATTAAGGAAAACCATGAATCCTTGAACACATGCATGCATATCTACATATTATTTCCATTTAAAACACACAGGATGTATATGGTATAATACATAGGCATAAAATATGTCTATTTAAATTCTAGTATATCAGAAAAATAAAAGAATTTTACATCACTTCTCAGATACTTAGATCAACCATCCAGAGTCAAGTAGGAAAGAGAAGATATGAATCCAACCTGAAGAAGTGTGCACCTATGATGCGATCCTGAGACCTTGTTTTCTCTCCAATTAAATTGAGGTCAATAGTAGATGTATTGGAGGCCAAAATACAATGAGGAGGACAGAGCTTCTCAAGTTCACTAAAAATCTTTTGTTTCAGAGGAACACTTTCAATGACTGCCTGTAAATTTAAATAACTGTGTCAAACAAACAATAAAACAGACCATAAATCATGCTATTCGTCCCAGGACATAAAAATAATAAGTTTTGTGACGGGCTATGAATAACCCATAAGGCATGACATTTGTGAAATGATAAATTAAGCACCAGCCCATTTCACTAGCAAGACCCAAAAAATTACCACGATTCCATGACTGCATAGTGAATTCATAATTAGGGCAAGCCTACCTCTATGACCATATCCACATCTTTGAATTCTTCATAGTCCAATACACCCTTAAGCATTGAGAGAGCTTTATCTGCCTTGCCCTGTGTCAACTTTCCTCTTGTTACTAAGTTTCGAATATTTCCTGTCAGGTGAAACAACCATTAATGAGTTTCTTCAACAAGGACAAGCAATGGTCTACAACATTTCCTGAAATATTCAACCACACTCCACAAAAGCTCCTTGGTTATGGATTCCAGGCCTCATCAATATTACCAAGAAAAAATTTGTAGAGGCCTCAAGTGCAATGCAAAAGCATCCTTTGTAAGAAAGAAAGGTGGGAGGAGGAGGATGGGGTGGGGAGAGCACACAGTTAAATTTTTTTAGTTCTATAATCAATTTATTTCCTCTTGATACTAATAGTCCCAGTTGGCAAATATGAACATGGGCCTTTGCTGCCAGATTTTTATAGTAATAACATGCAATGACTCCTTGCTTAGCTACTGTTACAACAGCAAAATATACCCCAGATAGTTCATTCTAAGATCCGGAAAAAAACTTCCACGCACAGTTGTGCTTTCATACACAGGATGATAATTATATTTAACTAACTCAAGCAAATGAATTAATGTCGTATTGGCCTCACTATAAAACCAAAAAAGAAAAGTCATTCCCAACTAGAGGCATAATTGGCCTTAACCAGTAATTTTATCGATATCGGTCAGTTATTACCTTCTATCGTTTTAATTCCTTTCCGAAGGTACTCAGAGTCGATTTCTTTAAGGACAACAAATATATTGCTTGTTATAAGAGCAGTAGTTATGCCAGAACCCATTAGACCTCCACCAATAACAGCAACTTTCTTCATAGGCCTTGGCTTGAGCCCAATATCGGTGACATGTGGTACCTGTCCGAGTTAAAAAAATTACAAGATTGGAGGCAGAACAGAAGCAATAAAAAAAATAAGATGGTAACTGCTACAGAAAGAGTAATTACAATCTACAGAGGGAAGTGCTAAACATACGGAAAAAAATCACACAAATCTTCATACAAACACTTCATGTCACGCAAGCAGCACTTATGTGTTGGAGAAATAAAGACCCACCCGAGCCTCTCTTAATGGAATGATACTGTCCGCTTTGGGCCTGAGCCCGCACGGTTTTCACAAAAGGCCTCATTCCATTAAGAAGTTTCACTCCTCTTATATTTAGTCTTTATTTCTCTTTTCTTTTCGATGTGGGACTTTTAGTTCGCACACCCCAACATATGAGCATAGCATCTTTACTTGTGTGATTTACAAGCATGCATAGCATCACTTATTAGCAAAATGTATTTTGAAGGCTATACATAGATAATTTTACTGTAAAGTTCTAAATGATACGGTAGTGGTGAATTGGCAAGCAATCTGAAAAGCAACAATCCTCAGGGTAGACTATTTCACCGGTTTGTTATATGCTTATTTCCAGTGTTTTATTGGTCAGAAGTGCAACTGGAAATACAAACCCATTCCGTGGTTCCTTGGTATAAAGTAGTAAATAGGAACACCAAGCTACAGTCTATCAAACACTACACACTGGCGAAGTAGATTACAAAGACCCAAACCGTGTTTCAATTTTCCAACAATCCAAGCTACAAGATTATACAATTTCAGGATTATCAGGTAGGAAATCCAAAAACCAAGATGATAATTCATGCCGTACCTTTGATGTTCCTCGTTGGGCAAAGAACACATGTACAAGACCTTTTGAAGTTTCTGACAAGACTAACTCCTTGAATACTTTTGCCTCCTGCCAAAAAAAACCGCACGGCCGCACCCATTAGCTTCAACATGAACAAGTCTCACTCCATATATGAATGCTCTCAAACCATGTATGGTTCTGCATGACGTACAGAACCAGAAATACCTTAAGAACTCCACTATATCCTCCATGAACAACGCCTTCCTCTATTACATCAAGGCATGCCTGATGCTGAGGCATATTTGGAGCAGTCTTCTTGGCTTGTTGCCTTGCTGCTTTCAACACCTCACGAGCTTCAGAGAGGGAACCAAGTTTGTCTGTTCTGTGTAGAGAACGCAACCATGGTTTGCGCCTGGCTGCAATGTCTAAAGCCCACTGCCGAGATACTTTCAACAGGTCTTGAGGAGACACAACAGCATCAATAAGACCTAGTTTTCCCCCTTCTTCAGACATGATCGACTTGGATAACTGCCAGGATGGTAAAATGCATTATATCAAATAAGAACTGATGAAAATGGGCCTGCCAAGCCCTTGCAAGCTGCATCATTGTCATGAAACTGAAGCTCAGATGGTAAAGTATAAGGGCTAAAACAAGGCCTTAGAAACATTAAAGAATACATACAGTTTCACACAAACAAAGTAGACGCGAGAAAGTTGCATGATTTAACGGTTGTCAATCAGTTCAGCTTTGAGTCTCGCCGCTGACCGTTTGAAAAAACTTACCTCTGCAATTCCACTTTAGTTCACGTCTTAATTAACTACATTTTCACACTCAAGAACTCCAGGTTTTTTTTTTAAAAAAGAAAAAAAAAAAAAAAAACTCAATTGAGATTGTAATTCAATCTAGTATTTTAAGATTAACTTCGACTTAATTTTCATGAAGGCAGAAACTGCACCACCACCATTTTGACAAGTGGCATCTAAAGGTTCAGACCACTTTTTCTTTATATCTTAACCCCCATAGCAAGATTCAATTGACAATCTATTTGTAAATCTAATAGAAGGAGGGGTTACCAGCATAATTTCTATGGCCTTTGGCAGCCCGATAAGCCTTGGAAGACGTTGTGTACCTTAAAGCAAAGCTTATAAGTTAGTACAGTGAAAAACAAAAAGATTTCAAAACTCAAAAGCATGGACCTGGACACAAGTCTGTACACAAATTTGTTTGACGAAGGAAAAAGATGTTGTACCTCCAAACCCAGGCATCACTCCAAGTGTCAACTCTGGCAACCCAAGTTGAGCCCTTGGTGCTGCAATACGTGCGTGGCATCCCTACACAACCCTAACTAGATGAACAATTGAGCAAAAAGTAAAATGATGAACCACTTACATAACGGGAAACACAAACCATTGCCAGTTCTAAGCCACCCCCAAGTGCCAATCCTTCCACAGCAGCAACAACTGGCTTCTTGCAATCTATCATTACAAAATATTCATAACTACATTAAATAATTTAAAGGAAATCAAGAGACCATAAGAACACCATAAGAACACAAGTTCTCAAGATTGAATTAGTTAACCACCTTCAATGGTGTTGACCACCAAGTCAACAGATACATCAGGCATAAGAGAAACATCACCTGCCAAAAAAATTGCACAACACAACATAGACATGAGAAAGTTAGAGCAGGAATTTAACTTCTAAATTACCATACCAATAAGCTTCACACGATAGCATCCCCTATTTCATAATGAACCAAAACGTACTGGTCTCATGAACTTTCTTGAAAACATTGATGTCAAAACCACCCGAGAACCTTCCTCCCTTGCCTTCAAAAGCAGCGTAAAATCAAACAAAATTAACACAAACTTGCTCACTTTTAGAACAATCAAAACTAAGTAACACCTCATAACAACCCTAAGGAAACAGCAGACGATCAAACAGAGAGAAGCAAAATTACGTACCAGTTAAAACGATAGCTTGAACGTCGTTTCTTGATGTAGCTTCGTCGAACTTCTGTTTCAATCCAGCAATAACTGCGAAATAACCGAAACAAAAACACTAAATCTCATGAACAGTTAAAAAGAAGCGAGCAGCGAGATCTTCCGAAACGTGTTAGACGATGCTTACTTGGAATAGCTAAGGCGTTGACGGGAGGATTGGAGATGGTGATGACCGCGACGCCGTCGTTTCCGACCTCCATAGTGACGTGAGGCTTCGCCATGCTTTTCTGGGAGCTGAAGGAACAAACTTCAAAATTTCTTTAGGAAGATCAGAAGGTTGAAAGACGATAAGTACAAAAGTGATGATGGAGTGAACTTAAAAATTTCCACAAATTGCTATTAATATTATCACGAGTATCCAATCCATATTTTTATTTCCTACTTTTATAGAAATGCGCGACACTATCCAACAAGAGTTTAGCATACGACTGATTAATGAGTCATGCCATTAGGCGCCATTCTTTTTCTTTTCTCATTACCTCTCTAAACTAATCTAATCTGAAAATTTTCGATATATTTTTACTATTTGATTGTAATTAATATTGATGTAACCATTTTAATAATTTTCCTTCTAAATGATTAATTATCGGCTAATAATAAAGTAGAAATTCAGCTCGAGCCAGAAATTAAAACTTAAATTTAAATTGATTCCATGTTTATTAAATGTCTCGATTCATGTAATGTTTTTTTCAAGATTTCATTCGTGTGCCGATGCTTGGTACTCGTTCATGTGATAGTATTTTTTTAGTAATCAAATTGTTTTTTATTTGTAGAGATGGGATTTTCGTTAACATTTGAAGAGTATTTTTTTAATAAATCGGATATTATGTTCCTCTTTTTTTCATAAGTAGATTGTAGATAAATATCACATGTATTTTATGTTAAGAAAATGGATAGGTACGGTACTTTAATGAGTGGGTACGGTAATAGAATGATTTAAATGAATATGGGTAAAAATATGATTTAAATGAGTACGGTTAAAAATAGATAGCATACCCATATAATTTTTTAAATAATTTTTTTCCTTTCTCCCCTGCCTAGCAATACCTCCATTAAAACCTTAAGAACCAGCCATGGCCGCCCCCCACCTCTCAATCATCACCATCATCCACTCAAACACCCCTCGTCCTCCTTCCAGCGTCCACCCACAAATACAATTGGCTACTACCACCCATTCAAAACATACCCACGAGGACCACCGCCACCCATTTAAACTTCAGCTCATCTCTTTCATTGCAACCCTTATACAAAGCGAATGAGGATTTTTTGGAAGAGATTGACGGATAATTTTGTTGAGAATAAATTTCTAAAATTTTTAATAACTATTACAGATTTAGATCTGAAAAGCTGTAATTTATTAGATTTCCTTTTAGACTCATTTTTCCCCTCTACTCCAATGGATTTTTTGTTTTAATGCTCATAGATTTTCTGCAAATGGTTGCTGTAGAATGGTGAAGGAGTCAGTGTAGGAAAATGATGGACATATGGTGACAGCGATTCTGAGGGCGAATGGTGAAGGGTCGAGGGAGATGGGCCTGTGGTCGTAGTCTTTGGTGGTGATGGCAGCGGTGGTGATGACAGGGGTATATATTTGTCACCCCTAAGTGGCTGTTTGGAGTTTGGGGTTGGGTACCCAACTCAACATTTGCCAACCCAAAATGAAATTTTGGTGTTTGTTAAACACCATTCCTGAAATGAAAAAGTGGGTTTTTGGGTGGGGAAATGAGAAAAGTAGGGGGTGAGGGAATGGAGCAAAATGCTCCATTCCGGAAATGAAACTCCATTTGGCCTTCTCTCTCCTTTTTTTTTTCTTTTTCATTTCATTTTAATTTTTTTACGTTATATAACCAACAAAATAAATTAAAAACTACCCCAATAAAATCTCTATTTCAAGATAAGTAATTCTAGATCCATTTTTCCTATTTTTATTAATTTTTTGAAAATGGGTTTAAGTTGCCAATGTGATTCACGCTAGGCACTTTTTCCTTGGCGTGATCACGCCAAGCTCTTAGCGTGATCACGCCAAGGATTTTTCTCTCCTCCAACAAAATTGTAAAAAATCTAAAAAAAATGTAAAAATTCACGAAAAAATGTAATTAACCTAAAAATCAAGAAACATTGTAAAAAATTCCAAGAATTCACAAAAAAATTGATTTAATTATGGACAGAAGGGGTTTTTTGCCCGAAAACAATAGTCTAGGGGGGTGAATTTCAAAAAATGAAGTTCAGGGGAGGTTTTTGATTTTCGACGATAGTTCAGGGGTGGTAAAAACTATTTCCCCTATATAAAATCGTGATTTCCTTCTTCTTCTTCACTTTTTTCAGAAATTTCTCTCTCCTCCAACCTGACCCTTTCATCTCCAAAATCGATTTTCTTCTTCGAATCTCCCCCAAATCTTCTCCGAATCCTCTCAAATTTTGACCACACCTTCCCTACATCCATTCCAACAAAACCCATCAATTTATTTCGACATCCATCCGTAAAATCACTCTCAATTTATTTCGGCACAATGTTTTATTTATGGTATATAGATCAATTTTATTAGATGTTAGATTATAAATAAATTGATTAAAAATATATATAAAAATAAAAAAATAAAAAAAATTCAAACACTTAAAATGAATTATGCCCTTTATGGTCATTTTACATCCAAATCATAGTTTTGGAAAACTGGACTACCAAACAGCACCCTCCATTTCCCAGATATCGTTTTCCCACTGAATTTTTACAATTTTACCAAACAGCACCCTCCATTTCCCAGATGTTGTTTTCCCACTGAATATTTCCTCACTGACCATTTCCCCACTAAACTGGACTGCCAAACAGAGCCTAAATAATACTTGTAACCTTTAATGTACTGAACTTTTTTCAACGTGGATTTTGCCACTTCAATTGTTTTTAGTACACTAAGTGGCTGTTTGGGAGTCTGAGTGCCTGTTTGGCATTAAGGGTTGGGTACCCAACCCAATTTTTTTCAACCAAGAAGTTGGTGAAAGTGTTTGGCATTGTATCAGCTCAACTTTTAAGGTGAGAAGTTGGCTTTTGCAAACGAAGGAAATGGGCTGTTTTTTGAGTTTTGATCACTGGAGGAAATTGGACCAGTGAAAAAAAGTCAGGTCGTTTAAGGACACGGGAAGGAGGAGGGATATTTTTGTGGACAAAAATATCCTCCCAATTTCTGTTGATTTACTCCTAAACCTGGTATAAAAAACAAAAACTACCCTAATCTCCATCTTCTGCCTCCTCCAACAATCTCCTCTCTCAAAGAAACCCTCGCCGTTCTCACCTCACTCTCCTCTGTTCCACCAGTAAATCAACAGTACCTACTACTCTAGTCACTTCGAGATCTAGAGAAAACGCGCGGCGGCAATGGGTTTTATAGAGGCGGAGGAGCGGAGGCAAGTGGAGGTGGAAGAGTTCAAGCGGATGGTGCTGCAGGTGGTTGCGACCTGCGGTGGCGGGAAGGATGAGGACGAGTTCAGAGGATTACGCGTTGCCCCTGCAGGATTGATGGACGACGGCGGCGATGGCGGAGAGAAGGTTGTTTGCGTCACCAGCGGCGTCTCCTTCTTAGGCCTCGCCATCATCAACCGCCTCCTCTCTCGCGGCTACTCCATCCGGATTATGGTGGACAATGAAGGTACAGCTTGTTTAATTTTCTGATTTTCTCCTCTTTTTTCTTTCCTGTTTGCAAATTTGTTGTTGCGAATTGGAAGTGCATTATTTGTTGTTGCGAATTGGAAGTGGATTTTTTGTGTAAGGAAATTAATGGATTGCCTTGAGTTAATTTGTTGTTGTGGTTGATTTCCATGGCTACGCATATCATGTGTTTGTAAAAATGCCAAAATGAGTGTTTAGGAAATGGAAATTCCTTTAGCAATAGGGATCACAAGTATATATTTTATACCATGCATCATATGGTGCTAGTGTTAGTTGTCCTGTAGTTATCACAGAACTCTTGGAATTAATGCTTGGTTTGATTAATTTGTGGTTTAATTTTTGCTTGGAATTGCAAAATTAAAAGAGTTAAGGTGCAAAATTAAAATGTTGTTCATTGGTCAACAACAGCAAAATTAAAAGAGTTAAGGTGCTAAGTGTTAGGTTTCTCTTCAATTGGCTGGAAGCGAACTTCTCATTTCTTTGCTCTTGCAATTTATAGGTGGACAATATTAGCAAAGCTCTGCATAAATGTGGATACCAAATGCGTGGATTCGAGACCATGTATAATGGGCACACAGGCCGACGACTTTCAGCCATGATATTCCTTGGGCCTACGTATTATCAAAGGCTGAAGCATATGGTTGATGACAAGATCCATTCTCGCGGAATGGGACCTGTACAGATCCTCACTAGGCAGCCTGCTGAAGGGCGATCACGTGATGGTGGTCTCCGTTTTGGTGAAATGGAACGAGATTGTATGATAGCACATGGTGCTGCAAATTTTCTCAAAGAGAGATTGTTTGATCAAAGTGATGCATACAGGGTTCATGTCTGTGAGCGCTGCGGCTTGATAGCTATAGCAAATTTGAAGAAGAATTCCTTTGAGTGCAGAGGTTGCAAGAACAAAACTGACATTGTTCAGGTGATGGTCTATGTTTCTCGGTTGTGCACTTGTATTTTTACTGACCGGTGTAGCTGTATTGTTGCAATTGAGCTGCTAATTTATTCCTCTTGTACATGCAGGTGCACATTCCTTATGCTTGTAAGCTCCTCTTCCAAGAGCTGCACATGTACATGGCTTGGAATTTGGCTGCTGGCTTGGCCGCCGATAGTCCTCAAACTACAGGTGAACATTCTCGCCAGTGGCTATTACCTGGCCATGAACGATCGGGTGGGAACAGCAGCGATCAAACTCATCCTCACAACACTGTTTCTAGGACACAAGAACTTACTCCTCCTGCAATTGCATAACTATAAAGAAGATGGGGGAATTGGAGGAGTGGAGTACTGTTTTGTTTTGTGGTTTGAGTCAACTGTTTTGCAAGTTGAGGCACTTGAAAATTACATGTGCAGCAAGAAACATTGTAAAGTTCACATTTTGTTCATTTCATTGTAGATGTTACTCTTTTACAATTTCATGTAGCAGAGCATTATACCCCTCATTCGTTGCGATTGAATTTTCATAATCTTCATAAGTTGAGATTACGAGCTCAAAACCTCTTCCGTGTTAGGAAAAGAATAGTTCTTAAGAATGGCCGAACATCGTAAAAGATTGCGTTAATCAAAAGATGGTTTCATAGTCATAATTTCTACTATTATAGAAAAAAACGAATATTGAAAATTAAAAATATTTATATAGAGTTTTCAATTTTTTTAATATAATGCTTTAAACCATGGTATTAATAAGTTTAATTTATTTATGATATTAGATAAATATTAAATTACAAATAAATTGATTAAAAACATATAAAGTTACTAAAAATATTAATTCTAACACTTGAAATGAATTATACCCTTTATGGTCATTTTACATTCCAACCATAGTTTTAAAACAGTTTTTACCAAACACCAAAAACAACTTCTGGGTTTCCCCACGGAACTTTTAACAAACATTTACCAAACAACAAACTCTGTTCTGAAAAAGTCAGCTTCTGACTTTTTTTCACTGAACTTTTTTCCACTGAACTTTTTTCCACCGAACCGGAACGCCAAACAGGCCCTGAGTTGGGTACCCAACCCAACATTCCCGGAATGAAATGACAAGACCATTCCGAAAATGAAAAAGTGCATTTTTGGGTGGCCAAACGAAAAAAACTGGGGTTTACGGAATGGAGCATTTTGTTCCATTCGGAAAATGGAACTCCATTTGGCCTTCTCTCTCTCCTTTTTTTTACTTTTTCATTTCATTTTAATTTTTTTACGTTATATAACCAACAAAATAAATTAAAAACTACCACAATAAAATCTCTATTTCAAGATAAGTAATTCTAGATTCATTTTTTCTATTTTTATTAATTTTTTGAAAATGGATTTTATACTCCAATGTGATTCACGCTAGGTACTTTTTCCTTGGCGTGATCACACCAAGGATTTTTCAAAACGGCCAAATAACTCCAGTAGGTAGTGTGATTCACGCTAAAAGCTTAGCGTGAGTCATGCTACGCATTTTTTTCTTGGCGTGATCATGCTAAGACCTTCGCGTGATCACGCTAAGGCTGTTTATATAAAAGGGGAAATAGTTTTTACCACCCCTGAACTATCGTCGAAAATAAAAAACCTCCCCTGAACTTTATTTTTTGAAATTCGCCCCCTTGGACTATTATTTTTGGGCGAAAAGCCCCTTCAATGCACATTTTTACAAATTTAAAAAATTTGTAAAAAATCTAAAGAAAATGTAAAAATTCACAAAAAAATGTAATTAAACTAAAAATCAAGAAACATTGTATAAAATTCCAAGAATTCACAAAAAAATTGATTTAATTATGGACAGAAGGGGCTTTTTGCCCGAAAACAATAGTCCAGGGGGGTGAATTTCAAAAAATGAAGTTCAGGGAAGGTTTTTGATTTTCGACGATAGTTCAGGGGTGGTAAAAACTATTTCCCCTATATAAAATCACGATTTCCTTCTTCTTCTTCACTTTTTCCAGAAAATTCTCTCTCCTCCAGCCCGACCCCTTCACCTCCAAAATCGATTTTCTTCTTCGAATCTCCCCCAAATCTTCTCCGAATCCTCTCAAATTTTGACCACACCTTCCCTATATCCATTCCAACAAAACCCATCAATTTATTTTGACATCCATCCATAAAATCACTCTCAAATCGAAAATCACTCTCAATTTATTTCGGCACAATATCTTATTTATGGTATATAGATCAATTTTATTAGATGTTAGATTATAAATAAATTGATTAAAAATATATATAAAGATAAAAAAACAAAAAAAATTAAAACACTTAAAATGAATTATGCCCTTTATGGTCATTTTACATCCAAATTATAGTTTTGGAAAACTAGACTACCAAACAGCACCCTCCGTTTCCCAGATATCGTTTTCCCACTGAATTTTTACAATTTTACCAAACAGCACCCTCCATTTCCCAGATGTTGTGTTCCCACATAACATTTCCTCACGGACCATTTCCCCACTAAACTGGACTGCCAAACAGAGCCTAAAACAGTAACTGGATTTCTGCGGTAGGTTGGATGTATCTGAATAATGCCAAAAAAAATAATTCCTGTAAAACATATTTGCTATTTTTTTATAAATAAATTAGAAGGAAAACTATAGAAGAAAAAGAAAGTAATTATATTCCAATTTGTTTCAAGAAATGAGAAGAAAAAAAAACAAATCTTTTGCTAATTAACCAAACAGGGACTAAACCTTCTCGAGACTTTTGTCAAGCAGTCACGGAACAGAAACACTGCTCGGAATTACCTTACGAGAATTGATATTTTGGCAGAAAAAAGGGCAGAAAAAATAGTCAGATGGCAATTCTGTAAATAAAATAATCGTTTTATTTACAAAATTGCCATCACATATTTACGAAACTGCCATCACATATTTACAGAATTGACATCTGCCTATTTTTTCTGCCCATTTTTTCTGCCAAAATATCATTTCTCATTACGAAAACCCCAACAATGGCATCGACGAAGTTGGTCTCCAGGTTATCTTCCCGGTTAAATCCCTCCATTTTCAAGCTCAACAAGACCTCATTAGCTCCTCAGGTCGCCTCACTTAAACCCCCTAGCTCCCCTACCCAGCTCTCTCTCTCCGCTCGACCCGTCTCTCGCTCATCAAGGTATTGTTGCCGACGACCCAATATCTAGTCATTTGTTCAAATTGCCTCATTTTGCGCGCACATAAATCGAGCCCTCTCTCTTTGTTGTTTGGGATAGGTTACCGGTGCAGTTGGGATCCATGTTGCCGTTGCACAGTGCGATAGCCTCGGCGAGGTTGATATCGAGCTTGTCTAGTGTCTCTGATAGCTGGGCTGTAGTTCCTCAAGGTATGTGTGTGTGTTGATCCTTTTATTTGTTGTTGGGGTTTGTTGTGGCAGGTTAATGTATGCGGTGGATGCCGGTGATAATGTCTGGTGGGAAGGGTGAATGCAGTGACTGAAATTTATGCACACCACCTGTTTGTGTTTTGGTCTGAAAGAAAAATAAGGCGCTCTTGTGGTTCTTAGATAAAGGGTATATATCGATTTTAGCTTTGACTGTAGTTACCTCAATCATGAAGGATATTAAGTAAATGCACGTGTGAATCTCAAAATATTGTTGCTCTCAGTTGAAACATCTACACAAATAGCTTAGTTCAGGTAGAATTCCGCATTCATTACAACTTGCACATAAACTAATTACTCTGTCAATTTCATGTAGTTAAATGAACCAAATGCATGTGCTTAATGGCTAGACCATTCGAAGAAGAGAAATGTGCTCAAAAAGCATGTTTGGTCGATAACTTGGTATAATTTTAGTTTGTTTTGGTTGTTGGGCATTCTCTGATTTAAAAATTCTCTGCGATTGATTCATTTTGTTGGTTTCAATAATATTGGCTCCAATTGCATGTGAAAGGAAGGGTAACTGGCTGTAAAGTAGTTGTTTCTGTTCCGAAGTATTGCTTCATGCAAATAGTGGAGCCAGTTATGTGTATCAACCTTTTATATTTGTAGAGTATATATTTGGTTATGGTGAAAATATGCACTCAAAAGTAGAATGTCACTCTCTGTTGCTTAAACTGTGTGGATAAAAGTACGTAAATGGAAACAGAGATAAATGTACAGATGTATAAAATGGAAATTAGAATATGAATGCTATAACTTCACCAACTGTACTCTGTGGCATGAACTATCAGTTTCAAATATGCATTCTGATCAGCATCTGACATTGTTACAATTTTTATGTGATTTCAAGCATCTCACGCCCATCATCGTCTACATTGCAGGTGTTTCAATGCCTTTATGACAGTCTCCTATACCAACTTTTACTGATGAAGGTGGGAAAGAATGTAGGGTTCATGTTGTTACAGTTTTAAAAGTTTAAGATATTGGAAAGGATATTGGCTGTGAATGGCGAGTTCATCTTCATCAGTTTCCCGTTAACCTACTCGTTGCTTCTTTTTCTGAATTTATAAATCCAGAGTGCTGGATTAGTTTTTCGTAAATCATATGACGAATTGTCAACCTCGTTTGCTAGTTGCACACGATAGTTGATTCAGGTTCTCTTAATTTTATTTCTGGCTGTTGAGTGATTAGCTTCCACTGCACCACCCAACCCCTCCCCCTCCAGTACATCCTCTGCTGGACTAAGGGAGATCGGTTGAATGTCAGTTTAAAGAATTGATTTTTCTGAAGAGAACGCCACTGAAGCTTTATTTAAACTTCCTGTTTTGGAAAATCTCAGAGTCTTTTGAACTTGCATATACAAAGGCGCAAAATGAAGATTCTTAGTCCGTTACTTATTTGAAGGTAAGTATGATTTCATAAAACAGCAACCTGAGAAAGAACCCAAATGAGAAAAGTTAGGTACTACTAGTCTACGTTAAGCTCAAAGCTAATAAGGGAACTGTCCACTTTTAACTCATGTCTTGCGCTCAATTCTGATGATAGAGAAAATCATGTTATACCCGACTGTGCTTGAATGAGAGTGGTCTTCATCCACAGGATATCTCTAAACAAGCGCATTGAGCCCCCTTGATCCAAGACGACATGCCCCATGCAAGTAAACGACGAGTCACGTTCAGTTTGAGTGGCACTTCTGTAATTTGGGCTTTATCCGCCTATAATACCAGAGTATCCGTATCACCCTGTTGTATGAGAAAAGAGCGGTCTTTAAGGCCACACATGGCCTCCTTCACCTTCAACACTAGTCATCATCACCATCACCCTTCAATCACCAATCCTTGTAAGTACATGCTATCGTCTCTTAACGCTCTCAAATTCCTCTGTTTATCTCATTTTCATGTCTGCTCACCTCCTCAGCACACACCTAATTGTTTTGCTGCAAGAACTCATACTACTACTACTCACATGCATGCGAAATTACCCACCAAACAAAATCAAAGTCCATTTACAAAAGATGTGAATTTAAGAAGTAGGAAAGAGAATGGTTCTGGGTTGTCTTCTTTAAGGACTAAGGATAAGAGGGTGGAGAGAGAAACTGTGAAAAACATTGGTGGTTTAGTCGCGGAGGAAACGACAGAAAAGAGGGTTACAAGGGGTAGAGATGCAAGGAGGGGTGTTGGTTTTAGGGAGAGAAAAGGGGTGGGGTCTAAATTTGGGGACGAAAAGGCAGTGTCTTTGGAAATGTTAGAGAGGGAAGTCAGGAAAGGTGGTGGGGTGAAACAGGGGAAAATAAGAGAAGGGCCTAGGAAGAAAAAAGCTGATTTGCCAGAAGTTCAGTTGCGAATTGGGTTGGATATGTGCTCGAAAAGAGGGGATGTGATGGGGGCTATTCAACTGTATGATTTTGCTCTAAGGGAAGGAATCCGGTTGGAGAAGTACCACTATGCTGTGGTTTTGTATCTTTGCTCCTCTGCTGCTGTGGGTGTTGTTCAACCAGCTAAGAGTGGGAGTTCAAATCGAACTTTGACTGTGAAAGATGTAGATAGTGAGGTTTCTGATGTGGGTTCTCTGGACTCAAGTGAATTAAGACTCAGGAGTGGTGGGAAATTTGGAAACATTGATAAGTTGGAGTTAAATTCTAACAGTAGATTTGATGATATGTATAGTATCTCGAATGGAAAGGAGCAATTTCCCCAGTTGAATGAGTTATCTATTTCAAACCTTCATTGTTCAGATGGAGCAGAGCTAGTTACAAAGGATAATAATGTTGCTAACCTTGGAAATCAGGAAATTCATGTGAGTGAGGATGTCAAGAAGTATGCAATTAAGAGGGGATTTGAGATCTATGAGAAGATGTGTATGGAAAAAATCCCAATGAATGAAGCCACATTGACTTCTGTGGCTAGGATGGCAATGTCAATGGGTAATGGTGATCTGGCGTTTGATATGGTGAAGCAAATGAAGTCGATCGGGATTAGTCCTAGATTGCGGTCTTATGGCCCTGCTTTATCTGCCTTTTGCAATTGTGGAGATGTTGATAGAGCATTTGATGTAGAAAAACACATGTTGGAGCATGGTGTCTATCCAGGAAAGTCGGAACTGGAGGCACTCTTGAGAGTAAGTGTAGAAGCTAGTAAAGGGGACAAGGTTTACTATTTGTTGCATAAACTAAGAGAAAGTGTAAGGCAAGTCTCATCATCTACTGCAACTGTAATTGTGAGATGGTTTCAGAGTAAGGCAGCTTCAAGAGTGGGAAAAAAGAAATGGGATCCGAGGTTAATAAAAGAAGCCGTACAAAGTGGAGGTGGAGGTTGGCATGGCCAGGGTTGGTTGGGGAAGGGAAAATGGACCATTTTGCATACTTCTATTGGTCCTGATGGGTTTTGTAAATGTTGTGGGGAGAAATTGAGCACAATCGACCTTGATCCCATAGAAACCGAAAATTTTGCTAACTCAGTTGCTTCGATTGCTGTAAAGCGGGAAAAAGACTCAACTTTTCAAAAATTTCAAGTATGAAATACCCCTGAAGTATTGTTTATAGTATTTTGACTAGAGGACTTTCATAATTCGTTTTCTTCTCTAACTTGTAGAAATGGCTTGATTACTATGGACCATTTGAAGCTGTGCTAGATGGAGCTAATGTTGGTATTTTTAGCCAGACAAGATTCAGCCCAGCCAAGGTATGCTGTATAGTCACTATGGTGGATATGATGATTCAAAAAACCATCAGATAAGTCTTCCTATCACTTTAATTTACTTACATTTGTGGCTTTTATAGATCAATGCGGTTGTTAATGGCATACGCCAGAAGCTTCCATCAAAAAAGTGGCCTCTCATTGTTTTGCATAACAAGCGTATCACTGGGCCGAAGATGGATAGACCAGTTAATAAAGCATTTGTTGAAAAGTGGAAAAGAGCCGATGCACTTTATGCAACGCCTACTGGATCAAATGATGATTGGTGAGAGTCATTTACTCAATGAGAAAATATCTATGCATTTGCAATCACATGCTTTCATGAACTTTCCACATTGAAACAATCTAACTCTTGCTTTAGCACATATATTATTGTGGCTAATAATAGTAATTGGCCGTGCTTCAGGTACTGGTTATATGCAGCCATAAAGTTCAAGAGTTTGCTTGTGACTAATGATGAGATGAGAGACCATAAGTTTCAGCTTCTAGGAAATGACTTCTTCCCCAAATGGAAAGAAAGGCATCAAGTGAGTAAAGCTCATTAGGACTCCAAACTTTCACGTTTCAAATAGCCATCTCTGTGTAAATGCTAAGCCTGCTATAATCTCTGTTTCCAGTCTTGAATTTTGCTTTTCAATGAAGACGAAAACTTTTTTTGTCATGGTAATTGGTTTTATTTTTGCTTCTTGCAACCAACAGTACTTTTCTGTTTATTTTTTCACAATGCTTAATCTCTATTGTTCCTTAACAATGTATCATTAATTTCCTAATGGAAGGTGCGTTTCACTTTTACTGAGGGTGGTCCAGTTTTTCACATGCCTCCTTCATGCTCTGTTGTAATTCAGGTGAGAACAATCCTTTTCTGTTTTGTGTTCTTAGTTTCAAGAAACATAAATTCCTTTCATGCTTCATTACCTGTTTGATATAAGCAACCAAAGACCGAGAAGCAGTGTGCACTTGTTTTGCTTACAAATGATTGTTATCAGTAGCTTACAACTTAGAGGTGTATATACACAATTGACGAAGCTTATAACAGGAATCAGAGAAGGGTCACTGGCATATTCCAATTGAGCTCAACCATGGTCTTGAAGCAGAAAGAGAATGGTTATGCATTACACGTGCTAACTTAGATGTTGAACAACAAGAGACTGATTTCATCCATCCAGAAGGTATTACTACTTCAATTCTTTAATGATTCATAGTTGAATATCGGATTTGCAACATCAAGTTTTCTCTATATTGACCCACATGAACCAGAGCTTAGGAAAATATGTGAAAGAAGCGTGTTTATTGGAGGCCAATTATTTATACTAAAGTTTAAATTATTTAAGGTCATGCCATTAGACTCCGTAGTCCATACGAAGTACAAACATGAGGCCTATTCTTTTCTGTTGCGGAGAAAAGATGTGACAGAAGTGCGTTTGTCAGTGGAAGTCTTTTCTTTCCCATCGAAACATGGTTGGCTAAAGATGATGTATCTAGTATACAAAATGATTTTACTCATCTTAGTTCTTACATTACCCTTACAAAATAGAAACATCAATTGCAACTCTCTTTCAATTTTCCTTACGTTCTATATAACTTGTGGTTTCTTTTCACTTGTATTCAATGTATTGCTGTAGAATTGGAACCTGTTGAGCATGGCAACGAGAAAGCTAGAATCCATGAAAATAGACAACACTCAAATAAAGAAGCCTACAACAATCTCAAAAGTATTCTGGCGGAATCTATGTTTCCAGATCATGAAAGCACAGTCCTATCAGCAATTGAGGCGGCAGAGATTTCTGGCGACTGCACTATTGACTTCCAGATATAAAGTTAACAGATCTCTCATTCAGACCATGATGGACACCTGAAAATTAAAGTTCAAGTTAATTGGACGTGTGGCACTGCACCGGCAATTCTTCTTTGTCAGTTGCTGGGGGGAATTCAAGCTCTTTCCGATCAAAGGCTGACTATTTAGTCATAGGTCTTCTTGATATTACCAAATTTCTTGAAGGACCCTTTAGAAGCAGTAGCTAGCTTGTGAAAATTTTGCTACCATTTTTCAGTCGAAACATGGTAAGGAGAGCTGATTGATATTTTGACGAGCAAATGCCTAGAGTAGAATGTTAGATGCTTGCTCATTGTATTCCATGGCCCCAAATCATATTGCCATTAACATTCTTTGGATGGAATAAGTCAATTATAATTTGAATTTATCACTTTTGGCCATTTCTGGCATGCACAGAGCAATCCATATGCTAAATGCTAAATGTATGTAATTTTAGCTTGTCCTTATAGCTGACAATAGGAAAAAGCAGAGCCCATGCTTTTGTGTGCTGATTAAGCCATAGAAAGGGACTTTTCCATGCATTTCATTGAATGAGTTTTCTGCTAATATGGCTAACTTTTTTGTTTAAATTTCATAAATCTAATAATAATCAAGAAAAAAGCAATAGTGATAAAAGAGTGTATCCTTGAAATGAATGGATGTGATGTGCCTGTCAGTTAGGATCTGCACTTTTTTTTTCTTTCCAAAAAACTGTAAAAAGAATCAAAACATAAGATCACGGGATCACGGGGCTACTCTATGCTCTTCTTTTTGTCATTTTCTGCATCTTTTGTGCATGCTTCATCTGGTTTAAAGAATCTCTTTCATGGAAATGTCACGAGCTGTCCTGTTACCTACCCATACCCCATCTCCATCTTTCCATCATTTGTTTAAAAACAGAAGAGGATAAGGAGGGGAAAAGAAAAAAAGAAAAAAAGAAAAAAAGAAAAAAAGAAAAAAAGAGATGAAGATTTCTGAATCATCTTCCTGTCAAATTTCTGAGAATGATCAATCCGACGAACTTACTCGCTTCGACAAGTCTCTTCAGGTTCTTATCATTTCCCTTCTCTTCTACTACATCTTTCCTATACTTTCTTTAAATCATTTATCTGACATGGGTTTCTTTTGTTTTCTTGCATTTTCAGGAACTTAAAGACTTGAGCTCTCAGCTCCATTCTGCAGCAGATTACTGCAAAACCACATTCTTGAATGCGAACGAAAAGAAAATGTCTCCTTCTATTCATTCTTCATTTACAAGAGAAATGGGTCAGTACAACACTTGTAATTTTCATAATTTCTTATGCAGTGTTGTGGAGAACACAAAAGAGTACTTATGCAGGGCTGTGGTTGCTGTCGTTGATCATTTCGGATGCGTCTCAGCGAATCTAAACAGAACCATTAATTCGAAGACGAATGCGTTTTCCGCTGCTGAAGTTAGAATTGATTGCCTTAAACAAGTGAGTATTATTACTACTAATCCTGCGGACTTTTCTGCTGTTGGAACATTCTGATAAAAATATGCAAAACCCTCAACTTTGGTGGTTTTATTCTTTGTAGAGGCTTCTTTCATGCGAACAATATTCTCAGAAGGTTGCTCTAACAAGAGTAAGGTGGAGAGCAAACCTGCCTAATCATCACCGCCGCTACTTATCAACACGTAATTAGTCCTAATCCAAACCTACCATTTCTGTTCTGTTAGTTGAAATAATGTTCTACTCATGATAAGGCATTGTTTTGTTGTCTTTGTGCAGAAATCACTTGTGTTGTGCAACCAAATGAGGCTATGAGAAGGTCTGAATAGGACCATGCTTAACACTTAAACCCTAGTTTACCAAGGAAAGCATCCGTTTCAAGGAAAATAAACAAGAATGTTTTGAACTCTATGTAGGGATTCTGATAAGCCGGCTCCCTGGTCGAGAACTTCAGATTACAAGCATGGATTTGAGGCAGAGGACTTGCCACTTTTCTTGTACACAAGCACTAAAAAATCATCTTCAACTAAAAGTGCAACTTCTGATCAAACTTCCATTGAAAAGTCAGACGCCAATTCACCTTTAGGTAACACATACATTTCTTTTTAAGCTTCTGAAACAGATAAACATTGAAATCTGTTTTTTTAATCTAAGTTTTGATTTCTTTTGTTCTTATGAACAGCATTGCCTGTTCGCGACGGGCTGTCGATACTGTCAAAACATCCGAATCCTACATTTCACTTCCAGGTAAGGAGCTAGTACTACTACTAAGATGTGTGCATGTTGTTTAGTATTGACATAGCAATAATTTGTTGTTGATTGTTGTTGTTGGTGCAGCAAATTAGTCAGAAGAACGGGCGCAGCACGATATTAAGAAGCTCTAAGCATGGTAATGACATCTTTTCGCTCATTCGTCGGGCGAAAAGGACAACCTGAAGGAAGAAGATTAGGGGAATTCATGTAACATTGTTTCTCTGATTAGGTTTTGTTGGGGGGACTGTGAAATGTAAATGCTTCTGTCTGTCGTTAATGATGTTTATGTTTGTAGTTCTGTAATTAGGCATATGATAAATTAAATTGCTTATGAACATCAAGCACTTTACTAGGTGTAACAAAATTAGTATAACAATAGATTGACATAAAAAATTTGATATCAGTACATTTTCCCAAAAGATCATGAACCCGCAGCCTAACTCATAAAAAAAATACACACTAATCAGTTGTGTTATAACTTCGGTCATAATTCAACATTATAAAATATAAACTACCAAAATTAAACAACAAAAGGGTGACTTGCTTGTCAAAAATTATTTTCCTTTTGCAAAAATGGAGAAAGAATAGTTCATGTCAGGCCAAACCCAAATAGTTTAAAAATTATAAAATATTAGTATTATGTAAACTATATGCAAAAAAAATAATTTAAAATTGTAAGAACCCAAATACATATATGAAAAGGTAAAATCCACGTGTACTAAAATAACCCTTAAAATATTTAAAATTTAATTAGAAAGTATAAAAATAGAAAAAAAATTGGGCTGAATATTTTTTTTGAAAATAGTTAAAGATAATAAAAATATCTAAAACTATTTTTTCCAAATATTTTCAGTAATAACAAAACAAAAGAAAATAGTGAAAATTTTAAAACAATCGTCGTTTAAAATTTTTAAATTTGAAAAAAAGAGAGAGTAAAACCATAAAAATAATTCTTTGGGCCGCATCTTTGTAAGTCCATTTTGCTGGGCCTATTTAAGTTTCTGTGCTCATTGTAACATTTGGGCTTATCAATGGATTCTATTCTGATAAAAAAAATAAGAGAGAACGAAAGGAAAACTGAGTTATCAATCCCTCAGCTCTCTAACGAACTAGCGGTCGAGCCCTTGTCACCGCCACCACCCTTTATCTCACGCCGCCGTCTTTTCCTCATCCTCTGTTTCTACTTATCTCGTTACTTTTCACTCAGTCCAACGCCATTTGTTGACAATCGCTGCCACCGACCCACCGCTCCTCTCAGTCGCAGTCCGCCGTTCATTTCCACCTCAGTCCTTAGTCTTAGGTATGTGCATTTTAGATTGTTTTCAGGGTTTTTTTAGTGGATGCATGTTAGCTGTGGCAAGTAATTCAATTGATTTCTCAAATATGCAAAGTTAAATCGATGTTTCATCTTCAGTTTATAGTTTCTAATGCATCTGCTGCCGACTGCATATCATACGACATTACACTAAGCAAATGATGATATTAGTCTTAAGAGCTTATAATTTTACAGTTTTTGCCATTTTAAAAAGAAGAGTTCTCTTAACTTCTAGGCAAGCTAAGTTTGAATAAAAGTTTGCAGATATGTTTCAGCTCTTGTTTGCTTACTTTCTTTTTAAGTTTTGTTGTTAAATCACTATTTTATAACACAACTACATCATGCCTCTTTTTTTGGAGTTCATTTACTTGCTTACTAAATCATGTATGCTATGTCCTGAATTTCTTTGCTTATACTGTTATTGTGCAGAAGTCTGAGTCAATCATGTTTATGACGAGATTTCTTGGGCGGACTCTTTTGGCTGCTGCTAAGACTGAATCGTCAGCTGCTAGTGCTGCTGCTGCTGCTACAGCTACATCTGCACGTAACCCCCTCGAGGAATTCTTTGAGGCAGATAGGAAAGTAGATGAGGAAAATAAACCTGTTGTTTATGGTACACATCTCTTTTTCTTTGTTCTTTTTCAACTTCAGCTATTCATTTGGTGCCGCTTTCTTTGTGTTACACTTCGCGTTAACAAATTTGTCGCTTGGTTTGCATGGGTAATTTCACAAGAGGGTATAGTTTAACCCATGACACCAAACTTTTTCGAAAAGAACAGAAAAAAAAAATTAGAGAAAAGAAGATTAAAATATTAAAGTGGAGATTTATAATTTTTTATGGTGTAAATGAATATGAATGCATAATGCTCCATTCTTTTAAGCTATGATGGCACTGATCCATCTTACTTAAACCCTCAACTGAAAGTAGATTCGTCTATGCATGTAAATATGCTTGTTTATAGCATGCATGCTTTAGCTAGGCGATCATTAACTTGTTGACTTTTTTCCACGCTAGAGATAACCAGGAATAATGTGTGTTTCTTT
Source organism: Viola odorata (assembly GCA_963691705.1). Taxonomy (NCBI): domain Eukaryota; kingdom Viridiplantae; phylum Streptophyta; class Magnoliopsida; order Malpighiales; family Violaceae; genus Viola; species Viola odorata. The sequence goes on from OY829546.1 coordinate 6,029,742, forward strand.
ATGATTGTGCTAAATAGTCACTTTCTTATTTAATTCTGCTACCACCAGGTCGCAGTTGGAAAGCTTCTGAATTACGCCTGAAATCTTGGGATGATCTTCAGAAGTTATGGTATGTTCTCTTGAAAGAGAAAAACATGCTAATGACTCAACGACAAATGCTTAATTCCCAAAATTTACGATTTCCCAATCCAGAGCGCCTACCCAAGGTAAACCTTAATTTTCTCAGGCTTGTAGTTCTGTAATATGTTATCATTGCTATTCTCAGGACGATAAACCTCTTATGTTCCAGCTCTTGTTAATAAGTTGGATGAGCCAATATTCTTCTCATGTTTACTGGAAACATGCATGCTTTCTTTGGAAAGTCTTTCATTAGATGCTATTCATAAGAAACTTCAGGCTGACAGTACCTAAATCCTATGAATTTCTGCTGATATCTTTGATGAAAGAGTATCCTATCTAGTTACTTTGCAATGTTTATCATTTCAGCTATTGATTACTCTTAATTGTTGTTGCCTCTTCATTATGTTGTTTTCATGTGAAATGAAGTGCGAAAATTTGAATAACTTTTTGATATTTAGTTGAACTCTATTGTGATCATTGGACAGTAGGCCGATGTAAAATGTTATCAGAAAGGATTTCCAGGAACAGTGGGTTACTCAGAGTTTAGGATGCCTATGTCGCCATGTGAATGTACTGCATCTTTCTGTACTCTTTACTATCTCTGATCTTTGACAATTGCCTCCAAAATACAGGTGAGGAAGTCAATGTGTCGTATCAAGCATGTACTAACCGAGAGAGCAATTGAGGACCCAGATCCCAGGAGGTCTGCTGAGATGAAGAGGATGGTTAATGCTTTATGATGATCCGATTCGCGTCTCTGTTTCCCAATGGGACTTGCTTGTTTCATTTTTACTTTGCCAAAGTGGCCGTCTGGTAATGAGCTTCTAGAAATCTTTTATATGATCGATCGGAAATTGCAGTAGGAGGTATTAGCTTACCAATGCATAATAATTATGTTAGTGGCTCTCTGGAACATTTGTATGGTGAATTTTCTTGTGTTCAAGCATGGATACTGAACTCCTATTTCTGTCTGAAATATGCATGTAAAGGGTTGAGTGGTGGGTTAGCAATGGAAAAGATTAATTTCTTGATACAGAGGCATTAATGGTGAGCTAAATTCGAAACCTTTTTTTTTTTTTTCTTTCTCCCGTTTTCCACTTCAATCCATGAATCCATCCACCAACGTTTCTAAGATGAAAGAGTCAAGTTCCTGAGATGAGCTGAAAACTGGAGTAAGAAGGCCCACGACCAGGCCCAACCCAAATAGTTCTGGGCCGCTGTGGAAAATAAAAAACAAATCACGAGGGAAAAATAAACTGCACAAACTTTCATTGCCTTTTTGGTTACTTTGCAGTTTGCAGTTGAGTTGGTGATACGGCTGTGTTTTCGTAAGCGTGGTTTCACACACTTTTTTCTTGACCAACGCTCCAAGCAAAGCAAACAACGTGCACAAACAAATGGCGCCCATGGGCAACTGAACTGACCAGTCGCTCGGTCTCCTTATAACCAAACCGCTCAGTTGAAAAACCTCATTCGTCTTCTACACATTCACCATTTCACTTTCATCTCAACATCAGCAAAGCATGGCTTCCACCAATGATTCCGTCTTCGCCGCCATCGTTCGCGCTCCTGAAGATCCCATCCTCGGCGTCAGTGATCCTTTCCTTCTCTCCCTTCCACTCTTCACATGCACAATCAGTTGATGCCTTGAAAATTTTATCATTCTTTGTTTCAATTTGAGTGTTCATCGAGATCATCAGGTGCTCTTAGCAGACTTTGATGATCTGAGGATTTATCGGAATAAAAAAACGACAAGCTTGATTGATGCTTATAGGATCGAACTTTAGCCAGTTTGTTTATTTGTTAGTTAGTTCAATTTTTCGATTTTCTATATTTTAATTTTTTTCTCTCTTTCTCTTATGTCGATTTTGAAATAAAAACAAACAGGTCACTGTTGCTTACAACAAGGATACTAGCCCTAGTAAGTTAAATCTAGGCGTTGGCGCTTACCGTACTGAGGTATTCTTCTGGTTTTTCTCCGTTCTTAATTTTTTTTTCTTGAACCAATTTGAGAACTATGATGGAAAATTGGGAAATTGATTGTGTAACAGGAAGGGAAGCCTCTTGTGTTAAATGTTGTTAGGAAAGCAGAACAGAAGCTTGTGAATGACCCGTAAGCTACTGGAACCTTCAATTCGCATCTCTGATTCTTATTCAGTATTCATGACATGAGCATTGTGTATTTCAGTTCTCGGGTGAAAGAGTATCTTCCTATAGTTGGACTGGCAGATTTTAATAAATTGAGCGCCAAGCTCATTTTTGGTGCTGATAGGTAATTCATAGTTCCAATTCAGTCTAAAAATGAATGTATGATGTAATGATTCAACTCGTGTATAATGTGTAAATTTATGATTTATTTTTTTGCTTGTTTTCCAATAGCCCGGCTATACAAGAGAATAGAGTGACTACTGTCCAGTGCTTATCTGGTACTGGTTCTTTGAGGGTTGGTGGTGAGTTTCTTGCTAAGCATTACCACCAGGTGAGGACAACTGGTTTTATTTTTGTTTGTTTTTGTTGGGGATGAAAGTGTTTGAAGTCACATTTTGATTGAATTTTGTACATTGTTTGGCAGCTTACGATATATATTCCAAGCCCAACGTGGGGAAATCATACCAAAATCTTTGCTCTTTCTGGGTTGTCTGTGAAGACCTACCGTTACTATGATCCATCTACCCGTGGCCTCGACTTCAAAGGTACGACTCCTTTGCCCATGCCATCTCTTTGTGCCCTTGTTTTTAGTTGGTATTTTTGGCTTTGCAACCCCTAACAAATTGAATGTGCCAATGATGTACTGAACATGTCGTTAGAAACTTAGAACCTTGATAATTTCCAGGCTCTTATTGTGTTCTAGAATTCAGCTTGGTCGTGTAATTTTTTCGTGCTAGTTAAATGAATTTAATGCCTATTTGGGGTGTTTGAAATTTTGTTATTTGAGATTTGGTGGATGATTTTTTTGCTGTGTGCTGTGTGCTGTATGCAGGCTTGCTTGAGGATCTTGGAGCTGCTCCATCAGGAGCCATTGTACTTCTTCATGCTTGTGCTCATAACCCTACTGGTGTTGACCCAACCCTTGAGGAGTGGGAGCAGATTAGACAGTTGATTAGATCAAAGGGGTTGTTACCTTTCTTTGACAGTGCTTACCAGGTAAGAGAACATAGTGGATGCATTTGAGGACGAAGTAGTTTGGGATGGTAAAGGATAACTGCATAAACATCATCCTGACATCAAATTTTACAAGTTTTTATTGTGTGCTTACCAGAAAACTTTCATAAATTGGCTCTCCAGGGTTTCGCTAGTGGTAGCCTAGATGCAGATGCACAGCCCATTCGCTTGTTCGTTGCAGATGGGGGAGAGTGTTTTGCTGCCCAGAGTTACGCAAAAAACATGGGACTTTATGGGGAACGTGTTGGTGCTCTCAGTATTGTAAGCCACTAAGCTTCAAAACTTTTTCACTTATTGTATATGCTAGTTATTATCAAATGTTTGAAGATTGCCAGTGAATGGACTGAGGTACCTTATAACACAACAAAATTCATCTCAATTTCTAGAAGTTGCATATAAAGTATAGAATTATAAATTTCCTTGTATGCTTAAGTTCTAGAATCAATGCAATATGCCCTGATGTAAGGGAGGAGAATGATTCTTTTCTAACTTCTAGCAAAGCAATGCAGACATGCCAACCTTAGAAGTGATAGAATTCAAAAACTAAAAGAGAGGACAATTAAGACCAGAGGAGGGAGGGAACAATATTTAGGCCTCAAAATTTGGTTTTAGACTGATATGCATCACGAAGATGTGTAACCCAGTGGTGCCAAGGGGGTTGGTGTTTGAGGCTCGGGGCTCCAAGCTTCCAGAAGTATTGGAGTATGGGGATAGTAAGGGTACTGGCTCTGCATGCTAAACAACTTTAAAAAGGACCAATCTGCATTTTGTCTGGCAGCCATTAGTCTCATCTCCCTGTGGAATGTATGAATAACATTTATGTATATTTCATTTTTATAGGTCTGCAAAACAGCTGATGTGGCAAGCAGGGTCGAGAGCCAATTGAAGCTTGTGATTCGTCCAATGTATTCTAGTCCACCTATTCATGGTGCATCTATCGTGGCTACTATTCTTAAAGACAGGTATTCACTTTTTTGAAGTAAGCAGGAGTTGCTGCAACCCTGTGACGGCCAACTTATATTAAATGTTGAAAGATGATTGAGGTGCATTTAGAAGTTAGAACTGTTTAATTTCTGTTATATAATGATGGAGAATTAGAAGAGCTTCTATTAGCTAGTGAAATGTTTAATTACTCAAGTATCGGTTCTGAATTTAGTGAGAAGACTTCCATGCCACAAAAGAGTATCTACTGTTGTAAACATAAGCCAAATTATTAAGAATTTTGAACATGTATGCATGTACATTAATTATTTGTGTGTTGGACCTTCATTACTGATAGTTGCAATGAAAAATTGCCTTGGTTGGTGAAGTAATTTGACTTGTTTATAAGATCAACCTCCAATTTTTGCTGAACCGTCTGTATTTCCTTTCCAGAGATCTGTATAATGAATGGACTATTGAGCTTAAAGCAATGGCTGACCGGATCATTAGCATGCGCAAGGAACTATTTGATGCATTATCTGCTAAAGGTTCCTCCCTTATTTGATTTGATAGTTTCATATTTGACAAATTTGCAGTTTTTATGTTATTAGCTCCGACGTAAGGTCTTTCCTGTCTAAACGAACTATATTTTGGTTTACATGGATGCTACTAATGCTCTTTTTTGTGCTTAGTCACTGAATGCTCACTCTTGTTTTTGCCAGGCACTCCTGGTGACTGGAGTCACATCATCAAGCAGATTGGAATGTTTACTTTCACTGGTTTGAACACGGAGCAAGTTGCCTTCATGACCAAAGAGTATCACATATACATGACATATGATGGGTAATACAATCCGTTCATCAAAAGAAATTCATTATAAGCTTTTCAATTTACTTTTCCTTTAAAACAAAAAGAGAGTGCCATACTGTGTTTTCCCATACAACACACATTTAAGTAGCAGTGACTTTATTCTTTAGGATCATAAGAAGTTTATTATTGTTGAATTTTCCATCCTCTTGAATTTTATTACATAATACAAGATGAGATACGAGTATTGGTAAACGTATTTGTCCATGGTGAAGAAATGTATCCACTGCATTTGCTTTTCAAAATCTTTAGGCTATATGATATTTCTATCTCCTGGTTTATAAGCTCATATTCTTGGGTTCCATTTACTAAAAAAAATCTTAGGTTCCGTATATTTTCTGGTGTGTGTGATTGTACTCTGATCCTTGAATGTCTGCCATCATCAAGGCTGTTAACTTTTTCTTTTTTGCTTGTGTTTCCGCAGAAGGATAAGTATGGCAGGTCTTAGTTCGAGGACAGTCCCTCACCTCACGGAGGCTATACATGCTGCTGTTACCCGTGCTGGTTAAGCTCAATAGATATTATAGACTTGTGAAGTAAGAACTTTTGGTAATAAGCCCCCTTTGTACTTTTTTTTCTCAACTTTCACAAGAGAATGCAATATTGCATTCAAAGGCATGACGAGAATTACAATTATAGTTTGAGGCGGCTCTGGCTTGTTTTTGAGGTCGTGTGTATGACTTGAACTCTTGCTGAGAATTAGTGTATGCTTTTAATGGAATCGAAAAACATGCAACAATGCCTTTCTGTCGAAAGTGCTAATTAGAAAAACCTTTTTTTTGTGGGACTCTCATAAATTCATCTAAACCATGATTCTCGTTTTCACTTCCCAGGAACCTGAAACTTTTTCATCTCAAATTTGACAGATTCGATGCATTTTACAGTCATTTTTAAACAAAATTCAGTATCAAACTGGTATCGCGAGCAAGTTAAATAGTAATTGTTGCTGATCAAACTGAAGCCAGACGGATAAGGAAAGCTCTTTGTTTTTTTGTTTTTTTCTATATTTACCAAACCCATTTGTTACATAATCTGAGTCTTTCCTGTTATGTATGTAAACAAAGGACCAACCCATTCGAATTACGAACTATACATCTACAAATTTCCAGAACAAACTTCTACCTGGGCCTCTATATCTACAAATCAAGCTCTCTATCTACAACTTCGCCTCTCTTTTTTCATCTCTCATGTTTCTTTTTTTCTTCTGTTCATCTCTCTAAGGTTACAGAAAATGTCGAGATGTAGGACTTCTTAATCCACTCAAGTTCTCAAGTTTCTCTAGGTAGGAAACTTTCTTTGAAGGTGTGACAGATTTGGCCATGAACATGTCATTTTCTGCTTTATTACTACTATTGTATCTCTCCAAGTTTTCTACTGAGTTATTTTTCTTCAAATTGGTGTCTCCGTGCTCCACCATCCATCCTATGAAATCTGAGGGTGTAATTGATGTCTGGATTCAAATTGTGCGTTTCTTCTTCCGCCTTCTCATCGGATTCTGACTTCGGTCTTACAAGCGAATCCGCGTACAGAACATCCTCGATCCTAGACTGAGTGGTGAATGCCAAGCTTTCTATGATTCTTGAATAGCTTTCAAGAATAGCTTGCCCTACATCCTGCAGAACAATACTTTTATCAAGAATAGTTAAAGCATCTACAGCTCACTTGAATAGAATTGCAATCATGGTCCTTACCTTGTTGTACTGAATCTTGCTTATATCTAGTGATGACTGTGCGATTCCAGGGAATCGCTGCTTGAGGAGGAGCAAGACTTTTTCTGCTCTCTCTTCGAATAGTTCTCTCTTCTCTAAGCTAACAGCAGAACCCCAGGTAGATTTCCCATCCTTCTGGTTCATCTTCCTCTGCCAAATTACGGTAGACGCCTCGATCTTGTTCTTGAGGTCCACGACTTTGTGTTCAGTTGACAGGTCCATGGCTGACAGGAATTGCTCAGGATCAAAGTATTCTTCTGTTATGCTCTTGTAGATCGAATCGCCAAGGCTCGCTCTTCCATTCTACCGAAAAAAGAGAAGAGAACGAAAGTTAAATCAAAGCCTTTTCTAATGTTAATCAAGCCAAATGTTCATTCTTATTATACCTTGGGCAGCGTTTCAATGTAGTTATCAGGAATTTCCATTCCTGATATCACTTGAGCATTTTTTGCCATTGCTGCTTTAAGTACTTGGTTCACAGAATCTTTCTGAAATTGTAGCCATCTTCGCGTTACATTCGATAAACCTTCTGCAGGAACCTTGACTGTGGGAATCCACCACTTGTCTTCATTTCTGGTTGGTGCACCTTGCTCTGTATCGCCTTCACTTCTCGACACATACCAGAACTCGGTTTGGTTCGCAAAGTGATCTAGCACGCCCTGTTGGTTGCGGTTTGGTGAGAAAACAGTATGATCACCTCCTCCGACAAGAGAAAAATTAAGAGTTTACTTACAATGAGGATGGCATCGAGCTTGCGAAGAGCAGGAATGTTCACGAGCAGATCGCTTCTTTGCCGGGTCACCATGATCTGTCAAATCAGGACAGGAGACAAACTGTTAAGGTGCAATCATTTTGTATTATCTTTCGATTGCAATTTAAGTTTATCAGAACTTTTCTTACCTCCATGCTTATTCCATTGTTGGATTGTTGTGAAGGAACAAACTCAACTATATGATCTGTTACTGATAAAAGCCAGTCAATTTCTTTCCTCCATCTTGACTTCCTCTCTGGTGGCATTGGCTCTAATTTCTTTTGTTCTCCAAAAACAGATGCTACATTTTTGCTATATGAATCAATTAGTGCTTAAAAACTAGAATCACCATCTTCTTCTTTTTTAAATGACAGACAACAGAATTCAAATTTCATACCAGCAAGATTTGTGATTGCATTTGACAAAGCCAGAGCTGAAGAAACACCTTTTCCTCCACCTGACATGTCTTCACCTAAAAGCAACTTAGAAAACTTCTCCTTCATCAACTCCATGCCTGTCAGGATAAAAAACCCAGAGAAGCAGAAATGTTTCTTTCAGGAACCATTCTATTATTCATCACCAATCCAACAATGGACATAAAATTTGCAGATTCTTTTTTAACCTGAAGTTTGCTCGTCTCTAGAGCTCTTAGGAGGAGCACCATCAGGACGAGGGATAGGATTCCTTTCGCGATTAAACGAGCTTCCGGTACACTGACTATCCATATTCTTAGAACTGTTGCATCTTGATTGTGCTAGTTTATCATCAGTACAATACCCTTCATCATTTCCATTATCAAGTACTAAACTATGTCGACCTGGGACATCGAAAATTTCCCGCACGTTGAATGATCTCGATTTCTTAATGCTTTCGTTGTGTTCCAATGCTCGTACCATATTATAAACCAAACTCAATCAAACCCAGCTTCTTCTTCTTCTTCTATATTTTTGAACTTTCTTTGTTTACTGATGTGATCTTTTTTCGTGAAATTCCTGTCGAGTATAGGATTCTCTGTTGTTTTTTGCTGCAAGAAAGAACGTGGGTTGAATGTTTGATAAAAAGGGGAGAATGGGTCGGTTTGCAAAACTTGTAAACAAGTAATAAAACAAACGGGTTCTTGTGTTAGTTTGAAGAATGGATGGCTGAGAGGTCAAAGCTGGCCGAAAAAATACAACAAACAAAACAAAAAGAACCCATTTTGGGTTTTTCTCTGCTGCTAATTAACTTATTGTTACAGACGGGAAAAATGTTTATCTTAACAGTCCATATATGGTCAGGATTGGTTTTGCGGTTGATATGGGCAGATAATAAACATATTCTTTTACTATTTTTGTACATCAAAACATTTAATATTATGACGACGCAACACCAATCTTCACTCCAGCCAATTGGTAGATATTATCAATTCTTAAGCTTTTAGAACACTTTATAAATCTCTTTAATTTAAGAGGATTGCCACTTATTTTATGTAATTTTGGTGTTTTATATTCATTTTCAGTAATTCTTTTTATGTTATTAATCTTTCACATTTAGTACTTAGTAGGTAATATATCACTCCATATCTACAAGCATCAAAACGTTAACGTTTAATAGTACAATAACAATTAATCACATTTTCTAAAGTGCATTGATGACTTACGCATGAAGAAATTTTCCTATTTTATTTATCTTTCACATTTATTGTTTAATAATCTCTCTTAAAATAACATACACTGACAATACGATTATTTACAAACATCAAAACATTTGATAATACAATTAACAGTATAAAAAGGGAAGAGTGCAACACCGACCTCCGCTCTGGCCAATTGGTTAGCATTCATGGTACTCGCTTTAGTAAATCAATACCAGAAAAAATGAAATAACTTAGATAGTAGATACATGATACATCTCCAAAAATCACATTGTTCTGAACACAAAGTTTTAACTTTCTACAACTTTAAAAGGAATTTCTTTTTTGTGTTGAAACTTGTAAGGTATAGAATAGAACCACGTGAATACAAAGCACATTTTATTAGTTTTAATCACTTCATAATTCATTGATCAATTAACAAAACACAACACTCCAGCCCAGTCCACGTTAGGCGGGTTTCTTTTGGGCCTGCCTCAAAATGGGCTGCCTTTCTCTTCAAACCCCTTTCGATCCATTCCAAAACCAACTTCTTATACCTTGAGTCCAGGAACTCTACCCGCCAAAAATAATCTTAATTTATATTTATCCATTGATTAACTGAAGATAAGATACTTTAATATTGTTTTTTTTTTGTTTTTTTAGGTAAGCCGAGATGAAATTTCTAACTGATATCTTTACGATCAGCGAGACAGCTAATAAATTATATACATCTCTGCGGTCTATTCTTTAATTAAGAAAACAATAATACATGTATTACCCCCAAAACTTAAAAATAAATTAATACATGTAGTTGAATGATTGCAATTGAATAATTCAATCTTTCAACATTTTTGTGACAGAAATTTCAGTATTTACCCAAACAGTAAACCCAATATTCACGTCGGTTTCTTCCCCCGGCTAACGTGGGAATGGAAACCAAGTCTTCAATCAATGAGTTCAGCTGTTGTCTCATTGCATACTCTTTTTTATTAAAATAATTTCTTTTGACATGAAGCCTGGATTTTACAATCTCGTATAAATCACGTATATTTCTAAATTTATTAAATTATAACTATATATATTTATATGGAAAGTGTTCATATTAACTAATTTTTACACACATAAATCGAATCTGCGACCTAGTAATATGAGTCACACCAAATTGGCTGAAAGCCGTACTGTCGATTTCAGTCCATTGATTGCTCAACATATATTCACCGGCATGCGATATGATACCATGTGATCATATTATTATTTTGGTTTGCAAACACAAATGTCATTTTTGTAATAATTTAATATTGATAAGATTAAGACCAGTCATATATCATATATACGAGTCTATCATATTAGCTATTAAAACATTTGTATGTTTAACATTAATTATTTTATATCTAGGTGGGATCAATAGTCTCTCTTTTTTAAATGTAAGTATGCCTTTTAGTGTCATCCGTGTTTTATTTGACTCGAATTGATATTTAATATAGTAAATGAATACGAATAATTAAGTACATGATACTTCCTCTGGTCTCCAATAAATGTTTTCCTCACATCCCAATATTCAGTAGGAAACGCATATCGAGGAGGCCGGATGAGGCACTATTTGACCCCAAAAAATTTCGTAATTTTTTTTAACGTACTTCCGAGAAAAAAGTAGGGACAAAATTGTCTCAAATAGTAACTATTCCGGCCGTCTTAAGATACGTTCCGAAACAGTAAAAGTAAATGTTAAAACGACATATTTTGGAGACCGGAGGGAGTAGTTTTTTTTTTTAAATTTTTTTCCTGCGTTAAGAATTTCAAAATTCAAAACTGCCTTCTGTCTACAGAAATACTATTTATGTTAACTGGAGAAAGAAAAAAAGTGGTGTAAAATTAATTACATTTATGGGTGGCGCCAAAAAGTGATACATGACTGCAAGAATGTTGTGACTGCATTCATTTTTTTAATTACAGTGTGATTAATTATTGGCCGAATTCCAAGGACTAACTGCAGATGAGTGTACTTGAGGTATAAATGCAAGATTAATTAACCATAGGTTACGGTTAATCCAAAATTGTAGTAGTAGTGATTAATTTTTACCACAACAGTTATAATCGATTGATTCTAAGCTATGAAGCACAAACACTGACACTGACACTGAATACGACACAACATTGATACTGCGACACAAGAAAATGAAAAATTATAAAACTCCGATACAACATATATATATATATATATATATATTATAAAATCATTATTTACAACAATAATTAAAAAAAAGCAACTAAGTATAATTCAATTAAAATATCAATTTCAAAATTGGTTAGAGCTATAACAAAAAAATCACGACGTGTCGTGTAAGTGTTGGTGTTGGAAATAAGTCTGACATGAACACGGTGTAAAAAATGAAGTGTCCATAGTACATTTTTTAGCTACGGACTTTAAACCAAAAGAACAAGTCATAAATTTATGGATCAAATTGTCCGATTCTCATTGAATTTTGCTTTTTGCCGGTTATTATAAGTTTTGATCATCGGTATTCAAGATTTTGAAATTCGAATTCTTTAATTATGCAATTTTTTTCTCCATTTATAAGTGTAATTATTTACGAGACTGGCCCGGGCAGGTTCAACTTTGGTACTGGTAGGTGTAGGCCATAAGTATTAGTAATTTATATCCACATAGTTAAAAAAAACAAGAAACAATAATTCCTCCGTTTTCAAAACGTAGTACAAATCTTCCCGTTTTTGTAACGACATTCATATATACACAACTTGGGGTTTAAATTGAATGAATCAGGCCATTTTCAACGACTTCTTTCGCTCTATTTCTACACTATTTAATTTCACTTGTCAACACACTATACTATTATTAATAGTATTAGTAAAAATTGAAGTGTTGAACCATTCGTATCAATCCGTCCATTTTGATCTTCACCAACCTCACACGGCGCGTTACTATAAACTGTGGCCCGAACATTAAAAACATGAAATAAAAAAAAGGAAAAAAAAGGGGATAAAACATTTTAATAATTCTTAATTCAGCTATCGAGTTCAAGTATAAAAAATGAGGTTTATATTCATCATAGTTTCTTTTTCGGAAGGGATTGAGAGAATAGTTGAGTATATAAAAGAAGAAAAAACAACTCATAATTGAATTAAAAAATTCAAAGAAATATTTGTGTATTTAATTCTTAAATATTCCTCTTTTTAACCAAATAAAAAATAAAAAATCTTTCCTTCAGGGAATTTAGGCTAGGGATCTTCACCAGCCCCACCTGGCGCGTTACTATAAACGTGGACTTGACATTAATTTTTTTTAAAATAAAGCAAATAAAACTATAAAAGTGTTTTTTTTTTAAACGAAAAAAAAAAGGAAAAAGGAAAAAGGAAAAAGGAAAAAGAAAAAAGAAAAGAACAAAAAGGCTCCACCTCCGCCATGATTCATGAGAGTAACGAGAGTGAAAGTAGTTCCCATCAAAGTTCGCAGAGGAGAAAAAAACAGTATTGCTCTCTGCCATTTTTAGTTTTTTCTATTCTATTTAATTCAAGGATCGCTCATCTCAAATCTCAATGGCTTCTTGTTTTCCCCACCGAATCTCTGTAGTGCGCGTACGACAAGAAAATCAAGAGACCCAATTGCTACAGTATACTCAAACATAAGTACCCCACAATAATTTCTCAATGATCTTCTTGTCCCATCTCTAGCCTAGGCCAATACTTAAACAAATCAAAATTATACCAAACCTTCAAATCCATTAACTTTCTCAATTTGTTTGCTTCTGTAATGACAACAACCCAACTGATCACTCACTCCAGATTGATTCCCAACACTCAAATTCACCGACTACTACATTCCTCCCTCCCTTTCTGCTGGATCTGAGCTGAGCCATTGTTTTGTTTCTTGGAGGTTGATTTAATTGCCTTTTCTGCTTTCTGCATGCAGTTTTTTCTTTTCTTTTTTCATCTGGGTCCATGTGTTTCACCTTCTTCTGTCGTTTCTGGTTTGGTTTTCGTGTTGATGGTGATGAATGCTGAGATGGGTCATGTCCAGAATTCAGGTATACACGTCACTCTGTTTTTTTTGCCTCTCTGTTTTCCTTTCCCCTGTTTTCATCTGTTTGTTTTTCAGCTACATGTGTCTGTTTCTCTGTGTAATCTCTATTCTGCCTGCAAATTTAATACTACTAATTGTCTTGTATTAAATACATCTTCTTGACGTTTTAGTTCATGCTTGATTACCGGGAGCTCAAAGGTCCCATTTTTAAAAATAAAATCGTACTAATACTTATCCTGTTGAACATTTCAAGATAATGATTTTTTTTTTGTTTGCTTGTTTTACATGTTTAGTGATTGATCTTGACATCAACTGATAATTATTTATTCCAATTTGTGTTTAAGCTGACACGGAGCCGATTATGGTTGCAGGCAATTGCTGAAAAGCTTGATTAGAATATATAAATATAATACACATAATTATGTAAGTATTATATGAACATTTTAGCTGAGACTCTTGTAGTATTTGTTCTTTTGGTCTTGGAGTACTTACAATATTAGCAGCTGACTTTGTCTATTCCATTTTTTTTTGTTTTTGTTTCATAGAATATGTACAGATCATTTGTTATGTGTGATGATCCGAAAGGAGTTGTAGAATGTGGGACAATTAGAAAATCCAAGATCAGTTCCCAGAAAATGGAGCATCCAATTGTTTGTCGAAAGGCGCAGAAGAGCTCTAATAAGACAGGCTTAACAGAGAAGGCTGAGAAAGAGGAGGAAATGGTCTCTAAAAGGACCAGTACAGGCGAAAAGTATCTTAACGCATCTTCATTTCAGCTCCTTGAGGTTTCTAAAGGAGCTGAGAAGCTGAACCAGGTGATCGACTCGTGGTCCAAAGGGATCGTTGAGGAGCGAGGGTCTAAAGATATCGCGAGAGATTTGTTGAAAGGAGCGATTGATCTGCAGGAGTCTCTAGTCATGCTCGGAAAGCTTCAAGAAGCCTCGGAGTATATGGCACAGTTGAAGAAAAAGAAAAAGCAGAAGCAGAAGCAGAAACAGAAGCAGGAGCAGGAGCAGGAGCAGGAGCAGGAAATGGGGAGAAGAATTGATGATGTGGAGATTCGGAAGACGTATTCACATCGATTGACAATCCAACAGCCGCGGCTTTCTGCTGATGGGTATTCAAGGGATTGCATTGATGAGCTTAAGAAAGCTATTCGGGACGGTTTTGCTAGGCAAAATGTAGTTCAAAACACTGCCATCCATGAGAAGATTTACTATGATAGAAGAAGAAAAGAGTCAGCTCTAGATGTCCCTTCCACTAGCTCAAGCCAATCGTCAGCAGTTCAGTCCTACAGCAGTCACTATACTGATGCATCTGTGCTAGAAACAGCTCCTATTCGAGATGGTTTTGCTAGGCAAAATTTAGTTCACAACACTGCCATCCACGAGAAGATTCACTTTGATAGAAGAAAAAAAGACTCAGCTCTAGATGTCCCCTCCACAAGCTCAAGCCAATGGTCAGCAGTTCAGTCCTACAGTAATCACTACACTGATGCATCTGTACTAGAAACAGCTCCACGGAAGAGCGAAAAAGGTGTAAATTTGGTGGCCAGGCTGATGGGTCTTGAGGAAATGGCTTTGAAACCATTACGACAAGCTCAGCAGAAGCAGTTGGATGTGGAGAAAAAGTTGAGTCAGAGGAGACCTTTCTCTGATATTGAAATGCCAAAGTTAAGGAAGCCTCAGCCCATAGTGCAGAAGGTAGATCCCGAGAAGAGGACAATGAAAGAGATTCTTGAAACCTTGCAATTTAAAGGGCTCTTAAAAAGTCATTCTGTCCATGACCTTAAGTTCATTTCCCATCATTATGGCGACTCTCGTCCCAATGAGATGTTGCGTGATGATGTTCCACCAATTGTTCTCATAAAACCGTATGGTTCATGCATGAAGTCAGAAGAGGTCCCTGCGACATTGGTTTGGGAATCAGAAGCCTCAAAGACAAAAATGATGCCCAGAAAGATGAAAGTGGAAGAAGGGCTGGCTCCTAGATTAATCAAGTCCAAAGGAAATACTTCCTATGCCAGAAAAATGCACTTCCAAACAGAGGACAAAGAGACTCCAATCAAGAGGCTGAGCCAGTACGAAGGAGCTAAGGATCGAAGAAAGGTAGCTTCGACACCTGTAGAGAAAGAAATTAATGTAGTTGTCCAGGAACAAGAATTGCACAGAAAGGTTGAAGCAGAAGAAGCTTCAATAAAGAGGTGTAGCCAGGACGAACGAATCAACAAAAAATATAGAAAGGTGAAAGTAGAAAATGCTCTGATGAAGAGGTGCAGCCAGCAGGATGGAACTAAGGACAACAAAGAGGAAGCTGCAAGAACAGAAGAGGGAGAATCTAAGACGAAACGAAAAGGTTCTTCTAAGACCAAAGCTGCTGGTCCTTTACCTCAACAACAGGAAAAAGAGTTGAAAGTAGATAAGGTTCAGAAGGCAGTGTCTACGAGCAGGAAAGCTGTCAATATGGAGGTTGTGAAGCCTAGAAATGTGTCGATATCTCAAGATCAAGCCAAGGAGACCTCTGCAAGGCTGAGAAAGCCCGGGGATGTGTCAGTCATTACAAAGAGTTCAATTCCTCGACAGCACGGTATCACCCCAAAAATCCCTGTGAAACAAACAACAAAATCTATAATTCATACTTCAGCAAAACTGAAGAAGAAGGAAAAGCCAGTTTACGAGCCTGAGATAGCTAAACTAATTGTGAGTTTCTGTTAAAATTAACATACATTTTTAGATTTATGGTAATTTTGCTTCCCTGGATTAATTTTTGGCTGTTCTTGTTCTATAGACCGAGAGTTTTGTATGTGAAGATGATGGCAAGATAGATGGGGCGTGCATTGATGATTCTGTTTTGAAGGGAACCACAATTACAATTGCAGAAATACTATCAGAAAAGGAGGAAGCAAACACTCCCCAATATGAGTTTGAAGGTAAACTCCAGGTCACTATGCTGCAAATATATGATCGTGCAGCTTTGCCTCCCCGGTTTCAATGCTCTTATAACTTTTTTGTTTTCCCATTTTGCCGTGTAGAGCACTCCAGTGATAGCAATACTCCTCCTTGCAATGTTATATTGTGTACTTCTGAATATGAAAAGGATAGAGTACCTCCTGAAGAAGTTGATGTCCGTATGGTTCATATTACGGATGCCACAATTTCTGCTGAAGTTGATGATCTTATTGGTCAGATCACAGATGTCGCAGTATCTACCGAAGAAGTTGATGATCTTACGGGTCACATTACCAATGCCACAGTATCTAATGAAGAAGTAGAAGCGGATGACCTTATGGGCAACATTACAGATGCTACAGTTTCTAATGAAGAAGTAGAAGTTGATGTTATTGGTCACATTACGTATGCCACAGTATCTAATGAAGACTTTGATGATGATATCATTCAAATCGGCATAGACTGTGCAAGCTTCAAAACTGGAACTGATTTGAAAACTTTGCTTTTGAGCAGTCCGTCTTTTCTTACTCACGCGGAGGAGATTTTCCATCTCAATACCACTTGTCCCAACATCTTATCAACATCCGGCACCGATGAGACAATCACGTCCGAAATGAAAGTCTGTTTGGATTACGCAAACGAATACATTGCACGAAGAAGCCTTCCTGATTCTCAAACAAGGTATCCACTTTTACCAACCTGCGTGGTAAACTCGAGGATTTCTCTCTCTATAGAACAGGTGGTAGAGGAAGTTTGTAACGGGGTCGAGACTCTTAAGAGCTACTACGAACATCGTACCTATAACCTTCCTAGTGATAGTTTGTCTGCAATACTAGAAAGAGACATCATGTGCAGCGGAGTTGCGAGTGGAACGTGGGATTTGGATTGGAGATGTGGATTTTCCATGGAGGAAGCTGAGCAAGCTGTGAGCGATATCGAGAAGTTAATCACGAGCGAGTTGATTGAAGAGGTATTTACATAATTCAGCTTTTAACAGTTTATCCTGTACAGGTTTGAAGTGTAGGAATTGTTAGGTTCCTGTAAATAAGGATTATGGTTAACTTGTCTACGGCCTTGTTAGCTGTTCTACAGCCATATTAACATACACTCTGATTTGCCGCTAGCTGCACTGGTCAGAATCCTTTATTTTCTGACCAAAAGATGTCGGCAGAATCGGCGGGTGTATATAATTTACAGAAGACAAGTTTAACTAATGTTATTTGTCAATTTCTTGAATCTTGATTCTGATTTCCTGCTCATATGCAGAACTTTAGAATCTAACACCATCTTAATGTTTTTTCCTGAAAAGTGAAATGTTTACACATCAAACCTTAAATGCATGATTGTTATAGATCCTTCCAATGTCATTTTCTTGAACAAACATTTGTCTTGTGCAAAAAGTGGAGCTGGGATCAATTTTGTGGCTCTAGCTTCACTAGTTGCAAGTTGCACTTAGCGCTTTGTTGTCACAACTTTTTGACTTTTGGAAATTGGAATACATGAAAATTAAAGCTGACCAAAATTTTATTATGAAATATAACAACTGGGGAAATGATTGAGGAAATAAGAACATATCCAATAGACTGCCATAGCTATACATGGACTGAATTCTACCTAGCTATAAGCTTCATGCTTGTATATATATGTAAGGAGGGTGCCCATGTCTTAGATTCGCGTACGCGAATGGAGAAAATCATGATAAACTGATAAGTCACCCTCATGTCGGAGAGATAGATGAGACCCATTTATAAACTAATTTATAAGGAGAATCTATCATGATGCAGCTGCCTTGAAGATGAGGAAATTGAGAGATTCGAGTGCAAAATAGATGAAAGTCCCTTTTGTATGAGTGAAGAAACAACCAAAATTTGAACCCACAATACATTGCCACCCACCACCATACACCTTGTCAAATTCCTGTAATCAATCATTAATAGTTAATTACAACCATAATTAGTCCCACCAATAATCATAAATTCTATCAGCGGCGCAACGAAGCTAGCACTCCAAAGGTTTTATGCCCGAGCATCGAAGAAAATACACAACATAAATAAAAATGAAATAATTAGTACCTTCTTGATGTGGGCGGCTATGGAGATGCAATCAAGAACGTCATAGGAATCAAGAGCTTGAGAAGCACAAGACATGGCATGGACCTTCATCTTCTCTGCCATATCTGTTTCCTTCACCCTACCTTTCCCTTCCAACATTTTTTTCTTTCTTTTGATTTTTAATATCTACTCCAATTTCTCCGAATGAACAAAGATATTTATGACACAAATATATATATAAGTAGGATTAGTATAACACGTATACCACAAAGTTTGACGAGAGACTTCTCTATTATATATATGCAAACAAAATAAAATTTTGTTTTGTTGCTTGCTTTGGAGAAGTTTGAGATGGGCACGTAGCCCCCTCTCCTCGTCCCTTTTTTACATGTTCTTGTCCCGTTTTGCCTATTAACTTTAAAAAGAAGAACAAACCTATTAAGGCCCAATCATGGTCAAAAGTGATGGGCTTGGACATTCAAGTCTTTGTAACTATTCCATGCTTAAAAGTCTTAATATGAACTCTACTTTCGGCTGTGGTCAAGTGCATTTCGGTGGCCTGTGTCGATTGGGCGGTTTAACTGTTTGTTCGCTTTTGGGGTCACATGATATGGGCTCTACAGATTGAACTTTTCGTGAGGAAAACTTTGGATCTAGTCCACAAAGGATCGGGGATTAGGCCCATTGATTTGGGTCTTAGGTTTTAGCAACAACTTGATTGAACCTCTTGGAGATGTAGAAATTTACAGAAGTCTTGATCCGGAATAGAATACGGACACGCTGGCATCCAATCATCCAAGACAGCTCATCAAACCGGCCCTCTTCACAACAAAGGCCAAAACAAAACCCAACAAAAATACTGATTAATCCTTAATCACTTTGGTTAATCCGCCCCCTAACCTAACACTTTAATCACATTTTACATTCCCTTCCGTCTTACTTCCAACTTCGTCTCAAATTAACCGATTTTTTTAATATTTCATACATTTTAATATTGACGGTTATTTTTTCTATTTTATTTTAATTTATCTATTTTATTATACAAATCATTTATTCTCCATAATAAGGTTTAAATTATTAAGTAAAACAAAAATCACTTAAAAAACGTAGCGTCATTTAATCTGAGATCGATGGGCTATTAATTAAAAAATCTCACGCATTTATCTAAAAATATAAAAAAAAACAACCCATCCCTACGAAGCAAAACAGCTTCTCCGTCATTTGTTTTAATTTTAAATTTTAATTATTGTTGCTGTTTTATTTTAGCATTATTACTTTATTTATTTTTGATAAGCTACTTTATTGTCATTATCAGCAGACACTGAGATACATCAGATATAGTGTTCTCGATTTGAAGCTAGGGGTTTTGTGTGAAAAAATTCCCCCTTTTCGGTGTTTCTGAGGAATAACGGTGTTGTAATTGGGGGCGGTGGAGTGATGGGCGATGACAAATCGGCGATCGTGATGGTCGGTAGAGACCTTGAGAGAGATCGAGAGCTCCTCATTCCTGTTGCTGATACTCCACATGGTGATGCTGAATCCAAACCCTCCTCGTCTTCTTCCTCTTCGTCGAATCACTCCGGACGCGAGGTCAGCACAAGCTTTTCCCCCTGTAACCTTCCTCATTGTTTTATGGGTTTCAGTGTTGCTAATTCTGGTGTTGACTTTTGCTTAGAGAATTAGCTTAGTTTAAACTTAGATTTGATTAAATTGGGGAGTGTGTTTTTTTTTGCTGCGGTTGCGCAGTTCGTATATTTGAATGTCTTTGCTTTATTATCTCACTGACATTTGCTGTGTTCAATTTTACTCGTGTAGACTTTTTACAAAGTTGTTCGGAGCTGGGCATCGAAAAAATTCATGACAGGATGGTACAGAATTCTTTCCTCTAATCTTGTTAATTCTCTTCAGTTTATGTACATTTGCTACATCATTGCACAATTGTTTTCGTAAATAAAAATGTACCTGCTTATGTATGTTCAGGAGGGGTCTTAATTGTTGCTTCTTATGCCTCCTTTAGAAAGATTGGCTTGTGAGTGCTTTGAGTTCTATGCATTCTATCATTCATACCATCCTAGTAAATTCCAATTTGAGTTTTGTTGCTCCATTATTTTTATTGTAGTGTGTATATAGGCTCATCATGCATCTTTGTTTTGTTTACTGGCATGTATGTAACAGTCACTTGGATTTCAGTTTTCACTAAGAAAAAGTATCAGAAATAATTTGTTTGATTTCAGTTGAACCTAGAAGCTTTATGATTTTGAATATTGTAGCTTATATGATCAGATTATGTTTCTTGTGATTTTTCTTGAGTAATGCACCACCTTGAGAGCATTTTTTAAATTAGAAAACTGATATTCGATTGTGCAATCTTGCTTTTTGCATGGTAGAATATGTCTAACTCCTGTCTCTTTTGCAGTGTCATCCTGTTTCCAATTGTTGTTACTTTCTACATAACGTGGTGGTTTATTCACTTTGTGGATGGTTTTTTCTCTCCAATTTATGCTCAACTTGGTATTAATATCTTTGGTATGTATGCTGATAATCCTCTGCCACAAGCCCTTCCTCTCTATTGTTAAAGGCATAGGAATAAATCAATCATTCTTACTGATGGTTGGCTTACTTTGACATCATGGTCAGGCCTTGGATTTGTGACTTCCATAACCTTCATTTTCTTGGTTGGGGTATTTATGTCATCTTGGTTGGGAGCTTCTGTCCTTGGCCTTGGGGAGTGGTTCATCAAACGGATGCCATTTGTTCGCCATATTTACAGTGCTTCCAAGCAAATTAGTGCTGCCATATCACCAGGTGTGCTATCTGCTGATACTTTTATTTATTCATTTTCTGTATCAGTTAATGGGTATTGATGGTTATTATCCACTTGTCATTCTTCTTGATCGTTCCAGACCAAAATACTCAGGCTTTCAAGGATGTGGCTATCATAAGGCATCCTCGGATCGGTGAATACGCCTTTGGTTTTATTACTTCATCTGTCCTCCTACAGGTTTGCATCTTGTTTTTCTCTTGTGCAATTATCATATTGCAGTGTCCATTGCATGCCCGGTTATCTTAGTTCTCATAGGCTTATTACCTGAAAGTGGGTCACAAACTGGAAATGCACAGTTATAGCTTCCTTCTTAATTGTTATGTAATACAGAGAACCCAATCATTTCTTGTATACAGGTACTCATTGCCCATAACTTCTACAGGAATACTTAAGTATCGCGTGTCTTTAAACACTTGCTCACCCCAATAAAAAACAAGTTTCCTGGAAGCACTAATTCTCATCTTCTTCCCATCATTACTTGGTGAGTAGGAAGTCTTACCCTGAGAAATAATTGAAATTTCAAACATCAGGGACTGGGATGGACTTTAACGAACAACAACAAAGAAAAGGATTATATTTAGACATTAGAAGACATGTTGAATCCATGATGCACAAACTTTGGCCTTCTCATTCTTTACTTTTTGTCTTGTATAGACCTTGTTCTTCTTTATTTGCTGCTAGTTTATGTTTCTGAATTGGGCATCTGAATCCTTTGTTTTCAGACTTCCTACTGTTGTCAATAGCTAAGTGACTATATGATTAGCACTTATTGAAACATCTATGATACTTTCTTAATCTTTCCCTCCCTCAATTTGTGAATGCAGACCTATTCTGGAGAAGAAGAGCTATGCTGTGTTTATGTTCCTACAAACCATCTTTACATTGGTGATATATTTCTGGTTAACACCAAGGATGTTATCAGACCCAATCTTTCAGTCAGAGAAGGGATTGGTGAGGATTTAACTATTTTCTTCCTTTTCCTTTCTTGATTTAACTCTGGGCTGAGCTTGGCATTCTCAACCACCTTGTGTTTCAATAGACAGTTAGTTGTGCTTTTACTGTACTATTCTAATCATTGTACAAGAACAAATGTCCGCATGGTGATGTAGGCGATAAATATTTCTTAAAATGTGAAACTTCATATAAACTTGTAAAATCGTGAACACCATTATGAAACAATAAACCACTTAATAAAATATTAAACCTTGAATACTACATCTAGAATTACAGAAAATGATGTTATAAATATTTATTAGGAAAGATATGCAAAGTTGTGAGGAACTAAAAAGTCTAGCAAACAACTGACAGGATTAAGTTGTATAAGAAATCTTTGGTGGCTCCACTGTGCCTAAAGATGCATTAATGGCTATGCCTTTTATGTTCATGAAATTATTCACAAATGGTTATTTGAAGTGCACTGGACATGCTATGTACTTGTTATGGCATAAGAGAGATTTCGATTAGATCTCCATTGGTTTCCCTCTTACTCTTTTTTCCTTCCCCAGATCACCTTTTTGCTTGCGAGTATGTCTAATTTGTTCTTTGATTGCAGAGATTGTGGTGTCTGGGGGAATGTCAATGCCTCAGGTCCTCTCAACGCTAGATTCACGCATTTCAGTGGATAGAAGTAGAAGTAACAGAAGCTGAGATTGAAGATGATAGCTGTAGAGAAGTCTATTTATTGCTCCATCGCATTTTTATTTGAGCCATCAGAATGTCACGCAACCAGATTTACATTCCCAATCGATGAATGTGAGTTTCATTCCAATTTTTTGGGTGGTTGATGTGTCTGATTCTGGTGGCTTATGTAACATTGCTCATTAGAATGTAGGTTAGTGTTTGGTAGGAAATATAGTTTGGTTCACAGGCAGACGGTCATGCTCGTCCGCTTTGGGTTCTCTTTACCCTACCCACGTGTTAGATTGGTTTTCACAATCTGTATCAATTAATCTATACTCCATAGTTCTTTCTTTTGAACCCTTTCGAAGTTTGTTTTGTAGATAAAGAGGTAATATTTTCAGGTTCAGTTGTCCTGGAAATTGTGTGCATCCGGAAACTGGTTTGTGGTTTATTTATTTATTATCAACACAAAGGCTGCCTTTTAATTAAGAACATGATTGGCGCATGAGGTGCTTGTAAGTTATCGATGATCCATGTCAGTTCTGTTTTATTATTTCCGAATCATAGAATGTATGCGAGTTTGGAGGTTAACATTGCAGGTTATAATAGTTATGGTTAGGCATCAATATCTCAAAAGCAACCCAGGTGCTTCATTCTTCAAAACCGATCCGCCCATACCAGCAAACACCTACTCAGTGGCATTGATTTAATGCAAGTAACTTCAAATAATGGTGAATTTAGTTTCAATAAAAGAAATAATATTTCTTGCTAGTGTATACAATGTGTTTGCCTGCATTCACGTATATTTCTAATGATCATGTTCAACTCTTTAATTTTTGTTTTTTTAAAATAGAAATTGGTTGTTGGCTTGTGATAAAATTTAGTAAGATTTTGAGCTCGAGTTTCAGTAGGATTTCGAGCTCGAGTCTTGTATCCGTCCATACAAATTTTATTTATTAAAAATGGTACAGCCAAGGAAACCTGTTCAGGGAGCATTATGCAGCATATGCATACGACGCTTCATTTCCCACCCCCATAATATTGACATCATCACATGACGAGGGGAGTGTCTGGCTAAGAGTTATCCAAAACGGCGCCGTTTGTTCTGAATTCCAAAATTACCCCAGCAGAAAATCGCAACACAATAACCCTAGCTCCCCACCCACCTCTATTTATAATCAGCCGCGGACGCCACAATCCTTCATCTCTCTACACTCTCCTCTAGGGTTTTCTCTCAAATCTACACTATATTGTTTAGGGTTTTAGCTCATCTCCAACCCCAATCTTCTGTTTTTCTTTTCTCGAAAATCAGTTTTCAACCTAGTAGTTCTATTTTTTCTTTCAATCAAATGTGAAAGTGACTGTGATTTGAAGTTTTTTAAGGTCTCGTTCGTCGTAATCGGCTCAACAGGCCTTGACGACTACCCATTATATGACTTTCTCTCACTCTTTCTTTTTTCAACCCATAGAAAGCAGAAAAAAATGGTTTGTGTTTTGTTTGATTTCTTACTTTAGCTTGATTGAATCGGCCGATGATTTAATTAAATGAATGACAAGCATATGTCTGAAAACTGTATGTTGAACAAATCTAATCTTCTCTATGAGGCCGAATTTTTATTTATTTTGTTATTTTCCAGTGATGAAAGTATGGTATATTCGTGTTGTATGACATCTTGTGATTACCCAAACATACTGCCTTCCTTCTGAGGTTAAAAGTCTTTTGTTGTAACTCTTTTTTTATAAAAAAAAATTGTTCTGTTTTTATTTTCTCTTAATGGGTCAGATGATGATTAATATGCATAGTTCAACTGATAATCTCTGTGATTAAAAAAACCTGAAATTAGTCTTTCGCTCCTATCTGATGACCACCATTTTGTTTATCGTAAATCTGTTTTGCTTGTAATACTCTGATTTTTTTAATTGGCCTATGATTTTAATTATTTTTAGACAAGCATATGTCTGAAAAGATTACCTTAATGTAGAAACAACTGTTATATGAGGCCTTTTATTTATTTATTTAGAAGTTAAAACATTTTTTGTTTTGAGGTTTTTGTTCCATTTTGTGTTAATTTGATTAGCAGTGTAATGTTGTGTATGGACGATGATGTGAATTTATCAAAGGTCTCGTTCGTCGTAATGGCTTCTGCCTTGCCGACCAATCTGATATATCACCACCCATAAACTGAGTCCACATTTCATTATAACATTATACGTTTCTTTTGTTTGTTGTGTATGTTTACTTTTATTTATTTGCAGATCTTTACTTCATTTAGACTTCCTGGTTCTTTGCTTTGGTTTTGCTCTTGTGCAGGACCCAGATGCTTGTGGTTCATTGGAGTTGTAGCAATCTTTGGAAGAATTTAACTGTAAAGTTGTTGTAATAATATTTGGGTGTTGAGTTTGAATCTTTGATAGATGGTTTCATCGCCAAAATTGTCTCAAAACGTTGAACTCTGCAGATTTTATCATGTCGAGCAGGATTCAACTTGCTCACCAATGGATTATATTATTGCATAATGGCTCAAAATTGGTTCTTTCGTGTGCAAGATTGTAGTTTTTCTCTCGTTTTGCTGATAAGCAATTGCCATTTTATCAGTAACTATCCGAAAACGGTAGTGGTAATTCTCGTTTTTTCAATCAGAATTCAGGCGACGACGAAACTGTAACTTCACTTAACCCTTATTGCCTCGTTAAAACGTTACAATTTGCTTTTATACTTGTAAAGCCTCAAGCTTTAACGGAAACCTCTATTCCTGCGAGCCAGACACCTGTGCTAAGCTTACCCCTAGAATAAGGTGCTCCCCATTTTTTTATTTGATCACTATAGTACTGTGGAAATTCGCTGCACTCGTCCCCTCGTTGCTCCGGACAACCTAATAAAAATAGTCACAAATCCCCTCTAATACTCTCCTCTTCAGTCTCTCGTCAGTTTCAGAACTAAGACACTCAATCCTCACCGACTCGAACCTTAATTTCTGTCTGAAAGTCATCATCCTCAACTCAAACAAAAACAATCATGCACGCAAGTCAGAATCCGACATTGTAAGCCTGGACCTATCATCCCATCCATCACCAAAACGCCCCGTTTACTACGGTGGTGTTTGGAGTTAAGGTTTAGTGGTCAATAGGCCATTCCCCAACCTAATTCCCCAACCTAAAACCAATGAGTAGGTGTTTGGTAACACCTACTCAAAACCAGTTAAAATTCAACAGAAAATCCAACTTTTGACGCAGCAAACTGGGTCTCAACCTTTTTTTTTAATATATTTTTTATTTAATTTTTTACTATATATAATGAACAAAATAAATTAAAAACTATCACAATATAATTTTTATCTTAAAATAAGTAATTCTAAATCCACTTTTTCTATTTTTATTAATTTTTAAAAAATAAATTTTATACTCCAACGTATTCATTTCAACTGTTTTATTAAACACTTTAGCTATCTCACAGCACTTTTAAAATTTGTTACCGCACACTCCGTTTTTCAGAAGTCGTTTTCCCACCAATTTTTTTTCATAGAATTGGAACACCAAACAGGTCTAGTTCCCCTCACGCGACTCTCACGACGGCGACAAGTCGTCTACGGCGCAACCCACCCCTGCGGATTCCCCTTCTTACCCTTCCTACGCCGGCCATTCCCGGGGTTCATCCTCCAGCAGGGTCTCCGGCACGTACAGATCGTCCTCTGCCTCCGGCAGAAAGGGAGGCCGGAGAGGAAGAGCACTGACAAGAGGTGGGCTGATGTGATCGAAGAGGAAGACGGCTTTTATCATTATGAAGAGAGGAAGAAGACGAAGAGGTCTCAGTTTTTGATTGATGTGACTGGCTCTGTTCTGGCTTTCTCTGTTTTCTGTCTCATCCTTTGGGGTGCTAGTAGGCGTTTCAAGCCCGAAATCAATGTCAAGGTAATTGCTCTGTATAATGTATAGTCTTGAGTTTCGAAATTTTGTGAAAGTTGTAAACTTTTGGTTATTTAACAATTGTAAAGTTTCAATTTTGGGTGATTTCTTAATTCTGCGTTGTGGAAGTTCTGATTTTTTCGTGAAAGTTGTAAACTTTTTTGTTGTTCTTGATAATCTTGCAGAAAATGATTGTACACAATTTCTACATTGGTCAAGGGACGGATTTGACAGGGATAGCAACAAAGCTGTTCACTATAAATTGTTCAGTGAAGATGAATGTGTACAACCCAGCGACTTTTTTCGGTATCCATGTCAGTTCCATGCCTGTTAATCTTATGTATTCCGAACTCGCAGTGGCTACTGGTGACGTAATAATGGTTTTTAACCATGAACATCATCAGCATTTGCTTTCGTGTTGAAACTTGCGAAAATTATGATTTCTGCAGAAATTTTTATCGTGCTTGTTTGCATGTTTTGTAGTTGAAATATTATCAAAGAAGAAGAAGCCACCACTTTCTGTCTGTGAATCTGCAAGGAGTGAAGGTTCCTCTGTACGGTGCAGGGGCAAGCTTGGCAATGTCGAATGATACAGGAGGGGTTCCAGTGAGGTTAGTTTTTGAAGTTATGTCAAGAGGGAATGTCGTCGGGAAACTGGTAACGTCAAGGCATCGGATACATGTTTCTTGTTCTTTGGTTCTCGACTCTCACAGCAACAAACCCGTCACATTCAAGAAGGATTCATGCACAATTAATTGAGTTGTAGTCAGTTGCATTCATTTTGTGTTTTGAAGACGAATACCTGATGTAGTGATCAATTTTTTGAACTGGTTGCCTCTCTCTCTTGACTAGGGATGTTAGAAATAAATTTATTGTATAGAACAGGTGATTTTTGGAAAGGGAATTCTTTCATTAGAAGACTGATTCAATTGTGTAAACCGATACAATGTTGCATTTATATAGATTACACTCATTGAAAAGGGCCCTGAAAACTTCACCACATACACTGCCTCTCCCTAGGTCAAGAATGCTACAATAGAATTTTGAAAAGAGAACTAAAAGGCTAAATGGCTACAGTCACAGTTGTTGATGGACGCTTGTACTATTCTGCTGGTGCATTGCTCTCCTGCTTGTCCACAGCACAGCCGTTCTCAAGAACTGTGGAACCGATTCGATTAGGCGGCCAATAGCGAAAAATTGACCTTCCAATTACATTCTTAGCCGGAAGGGGACCCCTAAAAAATATAGTTCCAGGTATTAACACTTGCAAACCAAAAGAGATAAAAATTGGGTACAATGTAGCAGTCCTTAATGAAGAGTCATTACCATATGTGTGAATCGTAACTATTATTACGATTGTCACCCATCACAAAAACTGACTTCTCTGGTACACGCTGCATCACGCAGAAGCAATAACACAAAATTAATACGCATGGAAAAGCACTGTAGAGTTCAATGCAGAAAAAAACTCTCTATTCATTATTCCACTACGACAAAAACCTAAGCAGGTCGGCCAGTTATCTGCAACCCTCCTCAAATGTATCGGCTGGAGCAAAACAATTGGGAACTAAAAACATGAGATGCCAGAAAGATTTAGGTGGACACTTACAATTGGTGTCATGTTATAAGAGGGTGGCTCCTGAATATAATCCTCATTTCTTACAATCCCATTAACTATGAGCTTCCCATCACGAACCTGTAATGAATTGGCAGTGTTTGAGTTCAAACCATCAAAAAATTGCAAGAGAAACTTATAAACAACAGAAATTTTGTAAGATAAGGACTCCTTTCCATATCCTTTACAAGTGTTATTGTAAGTGCAATTCATGTTTAACAACGTAAAACATATGCGTCTAACATACCAGATGACACATGCATCATAGTAAAATCAACCCCAGAACTTTTCACTCTCAGATTTTCAAAAGTACCTTCTGAAAGGCAAGGTGAAGCATCTAGCATTGAAAAATATGAAGATTTAGTATTTCACCTCCACAGTATCACCTTCCTTGGCGACAATCCGTTTAATAAAGACATCATCATCAGTGTAACCAACTTCCTGGAGGACTGGTGGACTTTTGAAAATCACTATATCATTTGCACAAGGCTTCCTGAAATAGTATGAAACCTGAGAATCACAAGCCATGCATAAGTTAGGCACTCACAAACTACAATATTTCAAATGCAACACCTGCATTTGAAGAAAATGAAGACACCAATTCATTTCAATTCTTTGAAAAAAACAATAGGATAACTTAACATATCCTTTCACAATGAAGTAAATCAGTGGCAATAGGAAAACCTACCACATTAAAAGCAAATCAATCTTAAAAAATGTTGAAAGTTGGTATGCTGGGAGACAAATAAGAGACTGATTGTAAAAGTCAGTTCCACTCTCTGAATCTTAGGTTTACAGACTAGAGTTATGAAACTATTCTCAAAGTGATACTGCCTAGACTAATGTCGTGAATGATAAATATCTATGTTCGACTTAACCCAAAACCATTAGAAGGCAAAACTCAGACACCAACAGGCCAGCATCCTTCTCACTTCCCAGCCGACTTTTACCACATTTTATCCTCTACTCATCATTTTGCTAGCCATTTTATGGCCACCCACAAGGGGTTTTGCATTCACAAATCAATAAAAGTCCTTCACTAATTCTTTTTTTCCTCACTATACAGAGACACAACAGTAAGATTTACATTATTTTCTACTAGAAGCTCAAAAACTCTTTTTTTGGTACATCTAGAAGCTCGTTTACTGGAATGTGCATTTGTTCAAAAACATAATTCACAAAGTAAGACACAAGAAAAAACGTTACTGACAACAGAAGCTGATAAAATCAAAGCAAAACGTACCTTCTCCGCAACTACTCGGTCACCGACATCAAACGTTGGATACATTGACAACGAAGGGATGAACCTAGGCTCAGCAATAAAAGTCCTAAACGCTAGTGAAACTGCTACAGCAGCAAGAACAGTTTTAGCATCATCAGAGTCGAAGTTGATCCAATCGGGCAAAATCCCACTCTTTTCCACCTCCTCATCGCCATCATCCCCACCACCATCACCACCGTCGCCACCACCGTCTCCGCCACCAGCATCCACCACCGCACTTTGAAATTGAGCTCCAAAGATCACTTCTTCAGACTTTTTGAGGTTAAAGATTGATTCTTTAGTCACAAAGGTTAACTGGGTCGATGTGGAATGAGATGAATTTGAGTTTGAGAGGAAACTAACGACTGGGAGACAACGGATTCTATGGGGTTTGGACGAGGAGCTTAAGTTAGGGATTTTGAAGGAGGGAAAGAGGAGGGTAGGGTTTGAGGAGGGTTTAGAATGGAAGTTACGCAGCTGTGCCGGTGAGGGAGGTAAAGGAGAGGAGAGTTGCAGAGATATCATCTCTACCGAAGTTAAAAGCTTTCCCAGTTTTAAGATGTTGAAGTCAAGAGTTTTTATATTGGAGTGCAGATTCTGTGCGGCTTTTGCAGGTTTTGCCAGCGGGGCCCACCTACTGAGATACCCTAGGATAATTTTAAAAGTGTCAATGTCTAAAAAAATTCAGATAACTATTTTTCTCAGTAATTTTTTTTTTGGGGTCTAATGTCTGGTGTCCATTTTGTCTCGTGCCCATGAAATTAATCAAGTTCGAGCATCCAATCCTAAAAAGAAAAATTTTCCAGCATAATGTTTTTTATTTTTCATACGCGGACTCAATATCTAACGTGTTCTTTTTCAACAAGTTGAGCTACATTTGATAGATTAGGAGATTTTCTCATTGTTACAAAGTTTTCACAACTTTAATGGAAAAGGATTGGCAGTAAAGAGGCCTAGTTCCAATTCCAAATTATCAAGACAAACCACAAATTTGTAATGATATAAAAAACTGTAGCAAACTAGTTTGTAAGAAGTGATGCCCATAGACATGGAGAATATCTTGTGTAACATTTCAATTTGTATCTACAACTTTAAGATGAGTAAATAGTCAGCACCTTAGGAAATACATCATCAATGATAAGGGGATTCTGAAATTTCCACCCTCATCTGTATTAGCCTATACATGATTGTAGCAGAAGCAACCAACATCTTTCCATCAATGTATGCGAACGAATCTACATGAATTCACAACCTTCCCACAAATGCCGATCAAATCTCGATGCTGCCATCGACATATAATTAGCGGTTTCATCCTAGACACATTCATTTCCTTGTGAAACAAGGATGAAGGCTTAGTGTTCTTGAGAGTCATTTGGGTTCCTATTTTTGGAGTAGTTGATCCATTTTTCTTTGTTGCAACTTCCTTAGGTATCTGCCATACCTTAGAATAAGAAGTACTAGGATTATGCTCTTTGTAACCCCTCTCCATGCTCTCAACTGGTATATCGTCTTTCTTTCTATCTGCAATAAGTACCTCTTCCTCATTGAAGATTCTCTTGGCTTCGCTCACCAAACCAACAGCAAGCCATGCATCTGCAACAAGTTGGATTGTGCTCTTCCGAGGAGAGATATCATACTCTTCCATAAGCTGCAGCATTTCTTCTGCTTTCCATGGCTGTCTTGCTTCTCCGTATCCCCATATCAATGTCTCGAAGGTCTTCATATTGGGGGAAATACCAATTTCACACATTTTCTCATAAACCTTCATTGCCCGTACCATTTTACCTGCGCTGCACCATCCACTGATGATAGTGGTACAGATCACAACATTTGGGTGCACACCAGATTTTCCCATGGAACTCAGGACTGACTCTGCCTTCTCAGGTTCGCCAGAGCGCACATAACCTTTCGCAAGAATGCTGAAAACATGAATGTCAGGTTCTATTCCAGATCTCAACATATCATCAAAGATCTCTTGGCATTTTTCCATGAGCCCAGCTGAACTCCATGCATTCATTATTGTGCTAAATGTAACAACATCTGGCTTGACTCCGTGTTCTTCCATCAATGTCAGTACCTGTTGAAATATACGATAGTTCCATTGTCATCAAGTGTGTGTAATGAGCTGGTTGAATTTTCTGGTTTTTGGCATTGGCAATCATAAAACTCATTTATGGTGCAAGACATAGGAACTCACCTGATCAACTCCATCTGTATCTTTGGCATCTAGGAATCCCTTGACAAGAGAATTGAAAACAAAGAGATTAGGATGCACTCCAAGCTGCTTCATCCTGTACAAGAACATTTTAGCTTCATACATGTTACCTTCTTTGCAATATCCATTCACAATGATACCACAGGTACGCTCATTGGGTGCCACTCTATACTTCTGCATTTCTGATATCAGTTCTTCAGCGATATCCGTCTCACCTTTTTCTGCATAAGCCCTTGCGAGTACATTGTAGGTGACAACATCAGGTTGTATGCCGGATGCCACCATCTTGTCCACGATATTCCATGCCTCCTTAATATTACCCTCATTACACCAGGCTCGGACCAGAATATTGTATGTCCGGTGGTTAGGTTTTGCACTTTCATCATGCAACATCGAGTCCAATAATTTCATAGCTTCTTCAGGCTTGCCTGAATTACCATATGCTTTAATAAGGGTATTAAATGTGCTGGTCGTGGGCTTGCATCCATTTGCCTTCATCTTTCGAAAGATTTTCATGGCATCTTTTACTTTTCCAGACTCAGAAAATGCATTTATCATGGCATTAAAAAGTATAGAATCAGGCTTCATCCCTTCTTCCTCCACTTTTGAGATGAGTAAAAGAATGGACTTAAAACGTTTCTGCTGTGTTAAAGCGGCTACAAGAGCAGTGTAGGTTATAAGAGTTGGCCTGTGTCCATCTTCCATTAAATTTTTGAAAATAGAATGTGCTTCTTGTGGCTTCCCTTTTTCAATCAAAATATTCATCAGCTTTGTCCTAGAACGAACTGTCCGGCAGCTGTTGTTGCCCAAACAGATAGGGCAGCGGGATTGAACTGTTGACTCCATAAATGCAGAAATTGATTCAAATTGGTCCGTCTCCAGAAGCCGTGATTCCTGTGAAGTTCAAATCTGTCAGAAGTTGGTGTCACGATGTAAACAAAAGAGGATGAACACACAACACCCAAACTGAACTAGATTCTAAAGCTGCCGAAGATGTCAAATTTGCTACATCTGAAAAGCAACAAGGTATATTTGAGCAAACATTTTAAGTATCGCAGCAACATGATATAGGCATCCCAATGAAACATGAAGTAGATAAAGTAGAACCATTTCTAAATTATTCAGCAAAGGACTATTTGATGGGAATTCAAAAGTCAAACTTGCTACAGGTTCTACCACGAGAAACTAACTAGTGCATCTAAATCAATGAAGTTATGCAAGTTAAACAAGAAGTCGAGATTATACCATGACCGCTGATGCTTCAACCAGCTGCTTTCTTCTTGTCACCATTCCATCTTGCTGCTTACCCATGAATGCACTCAGGATGCTTTCTCAGCCAACCTTCTGAATCACTCGCCTTTGCTTCCGTATCTCTTAGCAAACCCACCTGCTCGGTTAAACTCAAATTCAAGCTACCACATGATATACAAATGCTAAAAATCCCATCCACTCCTGTATAAAGGCTAATAATGATATGAGCTATAGTGACTTGAATGTGAACGCACTACAGGAGACACTCATAAACAGCAAGAAGATGTCGAATTACGAAAGAAAATTGCAGCTAACTGCAATAAAGTTTGTCTTAGAAAGTTCAGTTCACCCATGACCTAAGAAAGCCTAAAACTTACAAGCATCTTGAGAAGCTAATTACTTTCATTAATTCCTTTAAGAAGCTTCTCATCTAATGTACACACAAAATGCACAGGCATACATATTGGTGCTACACCCAATTTTCAAGAAAATCAGGAAAGCAAGATATGTCATAATAGCTACAGACATGTTGGAACTCTACAGCAATTCATCGTTTATAAAACAGGGAAATTAAGAAACTACATCATGTTTTAGGGACAAAGTAAGGGTACAAATTAAACCAGACAGTACAAATCCCAGAAAGTGTTAACCCAAAAACAAAAGATCACCACAAGGTAAAATCAAGCACATTTTAAGAAAAATACAAAAAAATGAAGCTTCAACTTTAGGAAGTTTCTTATAGTTTCAATTTTCAGAAAAGAAAAGTAAAAGAAAATACTAGTAATCTAAAGAGATGAAGAAATTCTTTAATGGAGAATACCTGTTCTATTCAGTTGGGCAGTTGCAAAATGTGGAGGGAAGAGAGAGGAGCTGCGTTTGCATGGGTGGGCACAATTCTTTTTGGACATGCAAGCAATTGAGCCAAAGACTTTGTTGTGTAGTGGTGATGTGGTTTGTGTTGTGGCATTCATCAGAGATTCTTATCCACAATATTTTATCAGAGTTAGATTTTTGGATAGTTTTTTGAGGTTGTAAAAAAAACCATTTAATGCCAAAAATATGAATGCTTTGTGGAGGAAAGTAGACCACAACATTTTAAAGTTTTTTTTAGAATAACAAGTCATGATAGTCATCCAAGTAATTTTGGTGAAAGGAAAAGAAAAATTATGTTATACATGAATCTTCTCCTCCACTCGCTTGGGCCTACCGCAGTTTTGGAATTGTGAAGATCTTCCAATAGAGACCAGCCCGGCCCATTAACGCTAGAACTTTCTTTCTTCTTTTTAATCTTATTTTCCTCCCTAGTCCCTATCAAGCAAGAGATTGATAATTTTTCCTGACTTTCTAACAGGCTACCAGAAGTCGAGAACCATAATTTTTAGCACCTTTTTTTTAAAACTTTGACCAGCAAACAGATTGGTTTGCATGATTTAGACCTCTCACCATCGTAATAAAAGGTCGTTCGCTCGATCTTTAAATTCGGAAAATCACTTATTAAAAAGAATTATTTTTTTTCAACCAGCAAGCAAGTGATTGGGTTTCAACAGCCACTCTATTCATAATTCATCACCACCACCAATCTGCTTCACATTTACTGGTTTCTCGCTGCTCTAAACTCCTGATTCAGGCTCAGGTTTAGCAGGAGGTGGTGGCAACACCTGATCAACTAGCGCTAGTATTTCCTCCTGTTGCGATGCATCAAAGCGCGTTTCAGCTTGCTCTAAATGCTGTCAGATCAAAGAGGAAGGAAACAAACTCATACATCTATCTATAAGCAAAGGAACACAATTCCTAGCTAGAAAAAAGAGAGGAGAAGCAATAAGAAAAGTATAGGACGTGTTTAGCACCAAGAGAATGATGGTTTCCCAGATTAGGATTTTTGGTCAATACACAATGCACAATGAACAATGGCAGTAAACAGCTTTATCCACAAGAAGATGGAGAAAGCAAACAAAATTGGCTGCCTAGGTGAAACAAGATGATTACAGTAGGTGGATTACTATTTCCCAGAACAAGATGATTCTCACCAACATCTATAAGTAAGACCTATAACAGGACCTATAGTATTAGCTCCACTCAAATTTTGAACTAACGTTTCCCAAGCACCAACTTCAAATGCATATGCATGTCATTACAACATGAATAGAGGACCAGAATTTGAGTTGCACTTAAGAAGATCGATACAGGAAGATTACTAAATCACATAGATACAGATAGTACAATAATGCAACAAATAAAAGGCATGATATCTAATGCAATTGGAGCACATCAACAAGTGTGAGAAAAGGAAAGAAAGATGAAAGTCAAGTAGATTTACCGAGTAAATTCCGACCAGTTGAGAAGGTCTAAGATTGATGATATTGAGTATTTCAGCTTTTGCAAGGTTGCATCTCTTGCATTTCTCCGTAAATTCTTTAATTTGCTCTCTTGTTTGATTGCAAGCAGGTGTAGCAACTAAATAATCATAAACCTAAAACAAAAAATGACCAATAAAAGAGTTAGTAAGCTTCATCTACATACCACCCAAGAGCTCAAGCGGTTCGATGTCCCATGACTGAAAGAAAATATTCACTAAGCAAACAAAAGAAAACGAAAAAAAGAAAAACCTTGTACTCTGATGGGGCAATGGGGGCAAGAACTCGTGAAGCATCCTTTGAAGCTCCTCTTGACTTTAGAAAGTCGACGACTTCAAAGTTGGTGAGGGGACCGGCATTAGGGTTCTTTCTGCGAAGCAAAGAAAAACAAAACTCGAATAATTAGCTAAAATATGAAAAATCAAAATCGAAATCGAAATCAAAAGTACGTACATTTTCATTGTTTCCCCGAGCAGAGGAACTCTCCTTCTCACTCTGGCTGATCACCTAAAGCTGGAAATCGAAAGAGAAACTGAAAAAGCACCTGACAGAAACAGTTGCCTCGGGAGATTTAGGGCGGGAATAGGATCACCGAGAGGGAGGAGGGTTAGGGCGTCAATTAACAGAGACGAATTGAAACCGGAAGATGAAAGAACTGATGACAGAATCATGAGAGGAAGATGAGCAAAGGATTAACAGAGTAAGAAAAACGGTGCCGTTTAGAGTAAGTTTTGTTTTGGTAATTCCGCTTCCAATAAGTCATTAAGTTACTATCACTTATTCATTATTTCTAATATAATTGTAATTCTTTTTTCTTAGTTGTGGAATGTACAATTACTCTAAAATAAGCTACACAAATGATGAAAATGTAAATTAATTACAAAATTAATCATTATTTTAATTTTTAACATAGAAAATATATTCTCGTCGAGCTAATTTAATAAATAAATATTCAATACGTATACGCATTTAATCCTAATTAAGCTATAATAGATCTTTTGTCAATCTCAATTTTATTTTTCTAGTATACAAGAATCTAATATCCCCATCCTACGTACCACCTATATTTTTATTTATCAAATTATATATAGACAAACAGATGAGCTATCCAAGGTCAGCCGACTCGGCCCATCTGACGAAGCCGTAAATGGGTCATAATAGACACGGCATGGGCTCTTAAGGAGAAGTCACTCCACTCCGTCTTCTTCTGTTCTTCCCTGTCCTTGCCTTCTTCCATCCATCCGTGTAGTCAAATAGGATGATGAAGCTATGGAATTGGTACCAGCACTGCTTATCTTCTCATCCATTGAAGACCCAAGTCATCAGCTCTGGCATTCTTTGGGGCATTGGTGATGTTTCTGCTCAGTACATCACTCACTCAACAGCGCTCAGCCGCCGTATTAAAAAAGATGTAACCTTTCTCATCCATCTTTGCAAATTACTTATTTTTCAATTGTTGTACGAACTGAGTATCAATTATTCTTAACTTTTCAGTTGAATCGTACTTGAATTGCGAGCTGGGTATGTTTAAGTTTTGTTTTGTTCTTAAGCTTTTATGAGAGACTGAGCTGTTTGAGGGACACGACAGATTGGACTATAGTGGTTACATTTTAATTCTTATGTCCTTTGCTGCTTTACTTGTGGCTGCTTTAGACATTAGTTCTTTGTCGAGGGCAGCTGTTCGATTGTTATTAAGGACCTTTTAGCTTCTTTGGTCATTAGATAACCTTGAAAGGCTCTTCTTTCGCTTTGAATCTTCTATTATGTCGTTGTTGTTTAGATCCTGTTGACTTGTTATAACTTATAAGTGTTTAGGTTTTGTATTGATTTGAAAAGTGTTGTGATCGAAAGTGAGAGTCTATGCTAGAAGTGATATCTAGTATTTATTGGTTACCCCTGCACTGATTCTGCATCCTATTACTGGATGGGTTGTACCCCATGAGTCTGTTAAGTAGGATAAAGCAATTTAAAAAAGAAGGCGCATCCAACTGGTTCTGAATATGAAGGAAGTAATGTTTGAAGGAATGATAATCTTTATCAATTTAGCGGATGCGTTGATGATGATTCCTGTGTCCTGGATAATGGTAGCATTGTCAAGAATGGAACTTGGAGAAGGTTTTTGCATATGTGATAGGGTAGGTTAGTTCCATTAGACATCCCAATGCACTCCAATACTTTGCTGAAAAGTTATAAAGGAAAAAGGAGCATCCCCATGTACAGGTCTTTATATACTGTATCCATTTAGGTTTCTATTTTTCCTGTGGGCTGTAGCAGCAGAAAGTGGATAGCTAATAACTGTTAGGCATTCATAGAGTCTCGTTCCTATAAAAACAGAGATGTTTATGTGCATCTGTTAAGGAAATAGATATATGTTTCAGCATCATTCTCAAAATGAGGCTTGACTAGAGAAATTGAGCAATAACTGGTAGAATCTGCACTCGGTTATGTGTTCTGTGTGCCATGCCTTTAATTATTTGAGGGATATCTCTCTGTCAACCAAAATGTCCATTAAGAATTATCTGTGTGATAGGCTGGTAGCCTTCTCTCCAGCTGAATATGTTCTCTCATCAAATCTAGGCTGTTGCCTGTAGGCAACCATCTCCAATGTTACTCCAAAAAACAGCAATATAAATTTCCAGTTTTCTATATTTTAATTTCCGCCTGAGTTTGGGACTAAATACTGAAGATGGCTGATCTTGAAGCAGGCTTAGATCTAATTCTTGAAACTTCTCAAAGAGAGCTGTTATCAATATAGTGTCTTCTTTAGTGGAAAAATGTTTAAGCCATCTTCTGTAAACCAAGTTCCGAAATGGAAGCATTGCTGTCAATCACATTTATGCTGATGCCAGTCATTTTTTCTTTATCTACTGTTTTGGTTTGCCCTAAATAACTGAACATTCTATGTTTCATGCAGCAGGATGCAGATGCAGATGCAGAATTCAAAATCAATTGGAAACGCGTAGCTATCACAAGTACATTTGGGTTTGCATTTGTTGGTCCAGTTGGCCACTTCTGGTTTGTCATTTTCATTCTGTTACTTTCCTTTTGATCACAAGTTATTCATTTGTGTCTGTACATTTTTTTTCTCTACTAAGGACAAGTCTTATAGGTCAATGCATCCTTTGGCATTACAACCAGGCTCAAAGTATTCGCACTAAACTTCAATCTAACCAATTATTTGGTTGTTTGGATATGAATTTTGTAATTCTAACTGCAATACTGTATCTAGGATTGACATAAAAGTTTACCTAAGCAAGAGAATGATTAAGTTGTGTTTCTTGCATGTAAACCTCATTTTTCTTTTCTTTTTTATGTGTAGGTATGAAGGTTTGGACAAGCTTATAAGGATGAGGCTTCAACTACAGCCAAAATCAGCGCGATTTGTTGCATCTAAGGTGGCAGCCGATGGCCTCATCTTCGGCCCACTTGATTTACTCATCTTTTTCTCTTATATGGGTTTTGCCACCGGGAAGAATGCTTCTCAAGTGAAAGAAGATTTGAAGAGAGACTTCCTCCCCGCCTTGGTTTTGGAGGGTGGCATATGGCCAATAGTTCAGATTGCAAATTTCCGATACGTGCCTGTGAGGTACCAACTCCTCTACGTCAATATCTTCTGCTTGCTAGACAGTGCTTTTCTATCATGGGTTGAACAACAAAAAGATGCACCTTGGAAGCAGTGGTTCACATCTTTTCAGTCTCTAAAAGAAAGAGGAGGCTAGGGCAGACTATGATAACTTCCTACGCCAGATCGCCATCTTTCTCGTGATGATACCCACAAATTAGCAGCAAAAGTTTGTAAGCTGTAACATGAAAAGAATTAGAAACGACCCCAAAGCGCCAACTGGGGTTTTTAGAGGTTGGGACTTGGGGAGTGAATTAATTGCTTCCAATTGCCATTATTTGATCGGTTTTTTTGCCCTGGAGAAATAGAAAACAGAACCAAGCAGGGAATTTGGTAGGGAGTTTTATTTACTCTCTGAAACATCATCAGCTCAGCTTGCCATTATCAGTTCTGATGCTGATAAGAACAGTTTTCTTCTAGTCCTAGATAGCAATTACTGATATAATTTTCTAGTAATAAAAGTGAGTAATTCATGTGTGTTTCTGGAACGTCATGTTATATTTTACATATACTCACGTAAATGTTGGAATCTGTGACTAGTAATAGAGTTGAAGAGCTCAATTATATGGGATAGTATTCACGAATCGGCATTAGTAATGGAGTCGAAGAGCTCAATTTTATGGGATATAGCATTCTCGGCTTGGGATCTCAGTTTCTTTTTTTCTGTTTAAAGATTATAAAGTAAAGGAAAAAATCAGCTGCTTCAAAAAAAAATTAATTTTTTTATTAACTTTTTCCATAATCCAACTCATTAAATCTGTTGCCTCCCAATCATTTGATGGTACTAATTTATTCTTTCTTCCTTCACACTAATGTTTATTTTAAATAGATTGAGCTATCCATTTCAATGTTTATTTTAATGGAGTAGTATATTATAGAAAAATTCGACACTAATGTTTATTTTAAATAGATTGAGAGGTCAACCCATCTGAATGTCAACTCATCTGAAGGTCAACTCATCTGGCGAAGCGGTAAATGGGCTCTTAAAACTTAAAACAAGAAGACATGGGCTTCTCTTCTTCCCTGTTCTTGCCTCCTTCCTTTCCATCCGTGTAGTAAAAAAAACTAAAAAAGGATGCTGAACATGTGGAATTGGTATCAGCACTGCTTATCTTCTCATCCATTGAAGGCCCAAGTCATCAGCTCAAGCATCCTTTGGGGCATTGGTGATGTTTCTGCTCAGTACATCACTCACTCAACAGCGCTCAGCCGCCGTATTAAAAAAGATGTAACCTTTCTCATCCATCTTTGCAAAGTACTTCTCTTTCAATTGTTATACAAACTGGGTATCCATTTTTTTTGAATTTTATTTCGTTCTCAAGCTTCTTTTGTCTGTTCTTGAGAGACTGAGCTGTGTGAGGGAAACGATAGATTGGACCAAGGTTGGTTTCATTTTAGTTTCTTTATGTCCTTTGCTGCTATTGCTTGTGGCTGCTTTATACATTAGTCCTTTATCGAGTGCAACTTTACTTGTTGGATTTGTTGTTTAGGACCTTTTAGCTTCTTGAAAGGCTCCTCTTTCGTTTTTAATCTTCTATTATGTACTGGTTCTTTTGATGCTGTTGACTTGTTATAAATGTTCAGACTTTGCTTTGATTTGGAAAGTGAAAAGTGTCGTGATCAAAAGTAGGAGTTATATCTAGTATTTACTGGTTACCACTGCACTGGTTTTGCATCTTATTACTGGAAAGGTTGTACCTCATGTGTCTGTTAGGTTTTGATGAAGCAGTTTCAAAACAGAAGGCGCAGCTAACCGATTCTAAATTCGAAGGAAGTACTGGCTTGAAGGAATGATTGCGTTTTCAATTTAGTGGATGTAATGATGATGATTCCTGTGTCCTGGATTATGGAACTTGAAGTAGGTTTTTGTATTGTGTAGTAGAGTAGGTTTGTTCCATTAGACATGCCAACTGAAGCGATCCGAGTTCGCTTTCGCAGAATCGGATGCGTTTGAGTTTTGCGGCTAAGGATCTAACTCGAGTTACTAATTAAAACCCGAGTGGTTTACAAACAGAATCGATGAAGGTTGCGGAAATGAAAAGACGAAGAATACAGCGGATTAACAAGATGATGATGAACAAGGAAGCGGAACAACAACAATGAGATTTGCAGTTGGATACTTAATTCAAAACGATTGATTAATAATAAACATCAAATCACACTTGCCAGTAAACATAAAGATACAGAAATCCAAGATATTGATCGATTACAAATATCCCGAAAATCGTATAGGATTTGACACAAATAGTAAATCAAAGGTCGAAGACGATGGATCTTTTACTTACAATGAATCAAGTCATCTTCTGGACTTGATTCTCACAAGGTGAGTTTTTGGTGTTTAGAAGGCGGAGTATTTTCTACACAAGCAATAAACACTTTACACAAAAAGTGACTAAAATGAGAGAAGAGCTGGTTATTTATACTAGTAAGTACAACTGGATCCGTCAGTCTCCCGATAGACCTTTCCAGTAGCCCTCCCGAAAATTTCCGGTTTTGCCGACGGCTTTTGGCAACACTTCTGAAGGCTTCTGGTATTGGCGCTTTTCGGATAAGAGGCGTTCCCGGTGACATACATATTTCCGGTAACTTTCCTGAAGACGTCTATTGAGCGTTCCTAGCATCCCTCGTGAAGGTTTTCAGAAGATAATGGTTACCGGTAACAGACACGTTCCCGGTAATTATTCTGTAAGCTTCCGGCTCTTAGGTTCCGCCATGGTGCGCAATCAACGTTAATGTCTATTTCTCGGGACGGTATTCTCCTGTCTTCATCTCTGCCGTTATCCATTGCGTTAGCTTTCTAGCCATGCTGCGGGTTATCGGCCATTTTGACGCCATCTCTTGCTCTTTAAACGTTATAGTAGTCATGATCGCATCACCAATGCACTTTGATAAAAAATATAAGGAAAAGGCAACATTCCCTAGTTTAGGTCTTTATTTATTGTATGTCTGTGTGCATTTGTTAAGGAAATAGATATTAGTTTCAGCATCTTTGTATGTTGAGAGAAATTGAGCTAAAAATGGAAGAATTGCTGTCAACCGCATTCGGCATTATGCTGATGGGCAGT
The DNA here is from genome assembly GCA_963691705.1 of Viola odorata. NCBI lineage: Eukaryota > Viridiplantae > Streptophyta > Magnoliopsida > Malpighiales > Violaceae > Viola > Viola odorata. Next base: position 6,071,652 of record OY829546.1, read on the forward strand.
GGTTTTCTCTTTTATCTACTGTTTTCTTTTGCCCTAAACAGCTGAATATTCTATGTTTCATGCAGCAGGATGCAGATACAGGATTCAAAATCGAGTGGAAACGAGTAGCTATCACAAGTACATTTGGGTTTGCGTTTGTCGGTCCAGTTGGCCACTTCTGGTTCGTCATTTTCGTTCTATTACTTTCCTTTGGATCATAAGTTGATCAGTATTTCTCTACCAAGGACAAGTCTTATTGGCCAATGCATCCTTTGGCATTACAACCAGGCTCAAAGTATTTGCACTAAAATCCAATGTAACTTATCATTTGGTTGTTTGGAAATGAATGATGTGATTCACTGATTCTAACTGGAATGCTGTATCTAGAACTGTCAACGAAAGTTAACCTCGTTTTGTTGCGTAGGTATGAAGGTTTGGACAGGTTGATAAGGGCGAAGCTTCAACTACAACCGAAATCAGCGCGATTTGTTGCATCTAAGGTGGCAGTTGATAGCTCATCTTTGGCCCACTTAATTTGCTCGTCTTTTTCTCTTACATGGGATTCGCCGCCGGGAAGAATGCTTCTCAAGTGAAGGAAGATTTGAAGAGGGACTTCCTCCCAGCCTTGATTGTGGAGGGTGGCACATGGTCAATAGTTCAGATTGCGAATTTTCGATACGTCCCTCTGAGGTACCAGCTCCTCTATGTCAATATTTTCTGCCTGATAGACAGTGCTTTCCTATCATGGCTTGAGCAACAAAAAGATGCACAATGGAAGCAGTGGTTCACGTCTTTTCAGTCTCTAAAAGAAAGAGGGGGCTAAGGCAGACTGTGATAACTTCCTATGCCGGATCGCCATCCTTCCCGTAGAAAACGTAAAATTTGAATGGTGTACTTTAATTTACTTTTTATTTTAAAATAAAATCATTAAAATTTTATGATATTTTATAAAATTTGTTAGTATGTGAAGTATTTTCCAAATAATTATTAGGGTAAAGGAAAAGATCAGATGCCTCCAAATCAGTCTCACAGGTGGTCGAGTGCCTCAAACACTTGTATATAATAAAACTATTATCAAAATACAAATCAGTTAATAAAAGAATAAAGCCTTAAGAATGCAATTGGCTGATATGCTGCCAAAGCAGAAAATTTTACACCAGTGAAACCTACTCTAATTTCCAAAAACAGATCAGAACCCGTGTCCACATTGGATATCCTGAGTCTTTCAAGACTATATAAATGAGTTATAGCCTCCGCCGAGCGGTACGCTTGGCTTGAATTCACAAGAAACCGTCAATAGAGGGCAACATTGGAAGCCAATGATCTGAAACAACAAAGAATAGAGGAGAAATAAGGAAACAAAAACAAAAACAAACCTAAAATGTGACACCTAGATAAACCAGCAAGCAATGGGAGACCCATAAGTATAGCCAACATAAGAACTGTCCGAATATGAAAGGGAAGCTGGGAAAAAAAGGGATGAACTTACTGGGATGCTCAGTAACAATCCTTGAGAATTGACCAGGACAGGTAAGCTTCTTCTTGCAGCAACTGGAATGGATTTCAGTAAGTGGAGGGCCCTATCTGCAGACAACCTCAAATAATCGCTGCTAAGTTCTCTGTTTTCTGCTATTTGCTCCGTTTTGCTAGTTACGCTTTCTTCTTGCGAATTATCTGAACTTGGAGACTTCGACAATTTGGCAAGATAGAGCCAATCAGATTCTATCATACGCCTCACCTCAGCAGACATGCCATGATCAATCCCACAAGAAGAGCAATGGTGATTCTTGCTTTCATCTCCCATGTCTGAATCAGAATCCTGTGGAACTAACCTAACAGCATTATCCTTACTCATTTCCCATGTGACTAAGAATCTATTCATGAAATTACACACTTGCCCGGGCTGTAGTGGCTCACTTGAAAATGGACTCATAGGTGCAACCTTACTCTTCGGCTTATAGTCCACTTTATCTTCAGTTTTGGGCTTGAAATGCTCACTTTCATCCTTCTGCAGCGAAACAACAACCCTATATGTTGACTCGCTGATGATATTGAGCCTCTTAGCTTCAGTTAAGACTGAGTCAGATTTTGAGTCTAAAAAGTGTGCATCGGATGCATCCACAAAACTATCTGAATATGACTTTCCATCGGCAATGATTTGCTCTAGACCCGTAGGGATATCGTGCTCCTCCTCTGGAATAGATTGTTTGTACACTGATTCCATTTTTGAAGGCAATGGACAGTTAACAGAACAGCAGACTAGAATCTTGGTCCCACGAGAACCAGGGGATGGACAAAGATAACATCCAGCTGCAGTGAGGGAGGTCTACAGGAATGTCAAAAATAGTTGTCAACAATAGAAAGAAAAGAATCTAATATATTCATAATAACAATATAGACAGCTGATTCCTTGAAGCTATGCCATTTCAGTGTAAACCAAGGACACAAATATGGGAACATATATACAAAGATAAAAATCCATCAAATGTCTATTAAAATCTGCTCTTTTTAAAAATATATGATCACCACAGGGATCTCTTTTTTGGGGGGGGAAATATTAATATTTTCAGCATTTGTCCAACCTGTAGACCACTTTTAAAGTGGGGAACGGACAGCACTTCTTGCATATTTCATAAAGTGGATGCACTTGAATTGCTAAAAGTTTGAACTTGTACGAGTTTTTAGACCGACACAATTATTGAAACCACCCAGTAAAATCCTCGCTGTGTCTTTATGATTGAGTTCTTAAACCACCATGAAAGGAACAAATCAGCTTGTATACATCATTAAATATAATACACAATCGTTTGACATTTGAAAAAAAAAAAGATGATAAAAAGATTGAAGTTGCACAAGAGATGTGAGTACAGAAGTAGTGAAAGGAAATGCACCTTCGAAGGGGAAGTCCGAATATAGTCCAACAACAACTTTGAAGAACTGCCTCTAACTGGCCTTTCCCTTTGAGAGATAAACTGAGAGATTCAAGTATAGCAGCATTTAAAGGGACATCCCAATAGATTTAGGTCATAAATAGTCAAGCTGTAAACATCTTAAAATTGGTAGTACCTGCAAGACCAATGCAACAAACTTCGAGAGGCATATGTCTGGGACTTTACTTGGATTAAGAACCCCTACATCAATGATGGCATACCCTTCCTGTTGAAGCAGTGATCACAAATTTACAATCCCCACGATGCAGCATAAAAGAGGAAATACGAAGAGCAGAAGTTTATGATAACCACTCATAAAATATATAAACAGAATTTCTTAATTATTGCTTCTATATAATATATAGATAGGCATTCAAAAAGTGTATAAATCCAAAAGCAGGCTTACATCCATAATGGTCACGGCCTGATTTATTAAGTCAGAACAAACTTTGTCAACGTATGCACGTGTTCTCCGGCAGGCAGAAATTACACCTTGTAGTTCAGACTGAAAGACATCTGAAAATAAGAAATATATTTGTGAGAAGATTAACCGATGCTTGCACAAAGAAAAGTCAATTAGTGTATGGCTAATAATGCAAAGCAGAAGGGTCGAGGTTTTGTCATTTGTTTGAGAGAAAATTGACACTAAATGATGAGGTATTATGTAACAAGATAAAATCTGAATCATGGAGAGGGTCTAATCTACAACTGACCTGATGACAAATTTCCTAAAGACATTCTAATCCTGTTTCGAGCATACAAGGAGCTTTGGTTTGTTGGGTCTTCCACCCAGTCCCGGCCAGAATCTTCACAAATCTGAAAATCACAAAACAGATGATAATGGCATTATCATTTATAAGCATGACATGTTCTAGTAACAAAAATTCTTTATCCAAAACACAAGAATCAATATTTTCCCGTGATATATTTTCTTCTGTACTAACCTTGTACATATCTTCTTTAGAAAATTGCAAAAGTGGTCGCACTACAAGAATTCCTTCATTTTTTGAATTTTGACTGCACAAATGTGCACTTGAGGGGAACATCTGTGAGGTAAATGCCATACCAGCCAGTCCAAGCACACCACTATTGCGGGAAAGTCTGAGAATGAACAACTCAGCCTGCATTCGCTCGAATGTTACTATAGGTTTTTTCTCCATAGACAAGCTTTTAATTGAAAATCATTCTCAATCTTTTGACCACAAAATACTTCTAAAAACCAAAAATGTGAAGATGAATCACAATAAAACTAAGATTCATATTTCTTTACCATCTTGACTTGTGAACAGCCATCTACATACACTAATATTTCACGCACAGGTATACCGCAAAACCATTACATGCTAGAGAAAGAGTTAAGTAGCAATGATTAAAACCTGATCATCTGCATGATGTGCGATAAGCAGAACATTTATCCGATACTGAACACAAACATTCTGGAATATCTGATACCTGAAATCCAAGCACAAGTGAAACAAATATTAGTGTGGCAATCACCCATAGTGAAACCAAATTAAACCACAAACTAAGGAAGAAAGTAGGCCAACCTCATCTCTCTAGCCATTTCTTGCAAGTGACCCTGTTTAGGCTTCCCATTAGACCATTCACAACTTGCAATCTCACATCTGATCCCTAATTAAACCTCATATCAGTCATTTTAATCCAACGAAAACCTCGTAAACCCAACTCATAGAACAGTGAACATAGAGCACTGAGCATACCCATGTCAGAAACGCGATGAGAAACAACATGTGCCTCCTCGTTGCTCTCCACACGCAACCCATGATCAACAATGATGGCCAAAAGCCCATCAATAAAGCCATCATCACTCTTTCCAACAGCATTATAATCATCAGTTTTCCAGGCAGCAGTTAGCACACAAAGAGCCATGCTGTCTGGCCCACCAGACACTGCCAAAGCTAATAAAAACAAAACAAACAAACAAATTCCCAACTCTATCAGTAAACTTCAGAGTGCTACTTGACAAAAACTGCATCTTTTGAACAACAACTGCAAAAGCAAATAAAAAAACCAAAAATGAAAGAGGAAATGAAGAAGTGGGGAGCTTGGAACTGACCAATACGATGGTGGGGCTTGAGGCCAGCCATGGCCATGCGCTTGGAGAAAGATTCTCTGTAATTGGCGGTGATGCTGATTGGTTCTACTTCTACTTGGGATACTGAGCATGTGCAGCAAAACAAGCGAGTGGAGGGTGCAGAAATTGGATAAAAACGAAGGTAATGGGATATGAAAGGTAGGTTTTTGCATTTAGATGGCGAGAGTGGAAGTTTTGTTGTGAAGGAATTGGTGGTGGCTCTGGCTTGTGTCGATAGGATGAGCCCTCGCGCCATCTTTGCTGTCTTGTTTTCACTCTAGCTCTTTAGCGTCTACTTTATCGCTACTCGGGGGAAAAAAGACGCGTCGTTTTATTTTCTTTTTCCTTTTTTCCTTTTTTCTTTTCCTTTCGATTAATCCGTTTCATCCTTGTACTTTTACAGATTTATAATCAGGTCCCTATAAAATTTCAAATAGGAAAGGACCTGAATGTCATGTCCACCTCACCCGATCAAGAAAGGCCACGTGGTAAAACAACGACAGAAAACAAACGTAAAAGATCATCAAGACACGAACATCACGTCTCCAGATTCATATTAAGTACCTGCGGCTCTCTTACATTCTCCGATGAGCAACCTTTCCCGCCAAATCAACAACGTACCATTAACTACCTCAACTGCATCATGACAATACAGCTTCACCTCCAATCCCCAACCGGTTTCCCATTCAAATCGACCATCCTCATCTCTTTCATTTCCTTATTTCTCCTTCATTTCCTGATCCCCTCCTCCAAAACCCTAACCCTAAATCCCCCAACGAACCAGACGACCCATTTCACCAACTACATAGTTCGCTTCACCCACTACCAATTGGCCGATCGCCACCGTCAATACTTGCAGTCAAGGCTCAAGTCCGGCGGCTGGGAATGGGTCGAGAGGACAAATCCTGCAATGAAATACGCCACGGATTTTGCAGTGGTGGGGATAGAGGATTCGGCGGAGAAGGGGAAATTCATTGGGGAGATTGAGAGGTTGGAGATGGTTAAGGATGTGAATGTTGATTTAAGCTATAAAAGGAGCTTGCTTGGTAAGGGGAGTGGTGGTGGTGCTGGTAGTTGTGGGGCTTTTGTGAATGGGACTAAACGACCTGGGAAAATTTTCACTTCCATGTCGTTTAGCGAGGAAGAAGTAGAAGAAGGAGAGAATCATCGTTATCCGTTGGCTGATACCAGTAATACTTCAATCCACTGGGGAAGGAATCTTCTTGCGCAGGTTTTTTCCTCTTTTATGTGTTTGAGATTCACACTATAGTGAGTGGATTTAGCTATTAAGATCTTTATGCTGTTTTATTTTGGTGTTGCAGAAGTCACAGGTGACTTCACTATTTGGAGCTGAAAGTCTTTGGTCAAAAGGGTACAGGGGTGCTAAAGTGAAAATGGCTATTTTTGATACGGGAATTCGAGCTGATCATCCGCATTTTCGGAACATTAAGGTATTGATTGTCATGGGGAATGCAGGTTCTGTTAGTCTTTTGATTGGATACGATTTATTTTTAGGATTGATACACTGATTGGGTGGCTGCTATTCATCATAGACTCATATCATATGTGATAAATTGTGTTGGGTTTTTCAGGAGCGGACAAACTGGACTAATGAAGATACTTTGAATGATAACCTTGGTCATGGGACTTTTGTTGCTGGTGTTATAGCTGGTCAAGATGCTGAGTGTCTTGGCTTTGCGCCTGACACAGAGATTTATGCATTTCGTGTGTTTACAGATGCACAGGTAATGATTGTTGAAGGCCAGGGATATTTTATTAGCTTAAATATTGCATCTCATTTTCTGTCCTAGTAGAGTTGAAGTAGCACTTGTACAGCGAATGTTGGAATGTATCGTACTACAATGCATGTTATAGTGTTTCACAAGCCCTTAAAGGCATAGTGGATCACCTACAAATGTTCATTGATTGGGGCCATCTTTTTAGTTTTTACCTCTAAGCTAAAGGAAATACTACGAGTTTACTAAAGGAAATACTACGAGTTTACTTCATTGGAGAGATCTGTCTTGTTGTTTAAAGTGATCTATCAAGCTTAACTTAAAAGACTTTCCTTTCATTCATATTATGCAGTCTTTAAAATTTGGCAAGATTATGAGAAATTCGTTTTCAGCTGATTGCAGGTATCTTACACGTCGTGGTTCCTGGATGCATTTAATTATGCAATCGCAACCGATATGGAAGTTCTCAATTTGAGTATAGGTGGACCTGATTACTTGGATCTCCCATTTGTCGAAAAGGTAATACTCGAATTGCCTGTCTACTTTAGCTCCAAAAATTCACTTGATTGTAATAAAGACAGTTTATGGTTTGTGAAAGTGGATTCTTGTTTTCTTTTGAAGAACTCTTGGTGGACTCAATGCTTTTCTTGCTTTCCTTTACTCTTATTTAAGGATCCTCTGCGGCTAAATGATCAATTGTACTATTTCTGATGTTGTTCCTGAAACTTCATTTGTAAACTTGTCTGTGTAACTATTATGCCAAGTGTCATTTTCCTTAACTCTTCTCTAACTTTTTTTTTCTTAACCAGATCTGGGAAATAACTGCTAATAATATCATTATGGTTTCGGCAATTGGAAATGATGGCCCTCTTTATGGAACTCTGAACAATCCAGCAGACCAGAGTGACGTTATTGGTGTTGGTGGCATAGACTATAGTGACCATATAGCCCCATTTTCATCACGTGGCATGAGCACTTGGGAGATTCCTCATGGGTAATTTGTCACAATTTGTTGCATGTAGATTTTTACTAGACAGCATTCAACAAATCAGCTCTTTGTTGGGATATACAGTATCACTTCCACTCTTTTTCTCATATTGTGATTCCTCGGGATTTTCCTTATGCCTTGAGTTCTTAGCTGAAGCTGTGCAAATTTTACCTGAATAGTTATGGCCGTGTGAAGCCAGATGTTGTTGCATATGGGCGGGAAATCATGGGGTCCAAGATCAGCACTGGCTGTAAAAGTTTATCAGGGACTAGCGTGGCAAGTCCTGTAGTTGCTGGTGTAGTTTGCCTACTTGTCAGTGTTATCCCGGAAACCACTCGCAAGGACATTCTAAATCCTGCAAGCATGAAACAAGCACTGGTTGAGGGAGCTGCTAAACTTACTGGTCCCAATATGTATGAACAAGGTGCAGGAAGAGTTGATCTGTTAGTTCTCTCACTTTTGCTTGATGACTTTTCACTTATGCCCTATTTATGAGTTTATCCAGTCTTTTGTTTGAACTTCTTATATGATAATTAAGGACAACTGCAGAAGGGCACAACTATTTATGATTTATGAATTCTATTTATGAAAAATCATGATTCATGAATTCTATTTATTAGACATTTCAGGTTTCTACTTCCTAATGTGGGGCTCCTTTGTCAGGTTGGAATCATATGAAATCCTAAAGAATTACCACCCTCGGGCAAGCATCTTCCCTAGTGTTCTTGATTTTACAGATTGCCCCTATTCCTGGCCATTCTGCCGTCAACCTCTCTATGCAGGTGCCATGCCAGTTATGTTTAATGCTACCATTTTGAATGGAATGGGCGTAATTGGCTATGTTGAAAGTCCACCTACATGGCATCCTTCAGATGAAGAAGGAAACATCCTAAGCATTCGTTTTTCTTATTCAGAAGTCATCTGGCCTTGGACTGGTTATTTAGCACTTCACATGCAAGTTAAGGAAGAAGGTGCACAATTTTCTGGTGAGATTGAGGGAAATGTAACTCTTACTGTGTACAGCCCTGCAGCTCCAGGTGAAAAGAGTGCTCGAAAGAGCACCTGTGTACTTCAACTGAAACTGAAAGTGGTCCCGACTCCACCGAGATCAAAGAGGGTTCTATGGGATCAATTTCACAGTATCAAATACCCTCCAGGATATATTCCAAGAGATTCATTGGATGTTCGCAATGATATTCTTGATTGGCATGGAGATCATTTACATACAAATTTTCATATCATGTTCAACATGTTACGAGATGCTGGGTACTATGTTGAAACATTGGGTTCTCCTTTCACATGCTTTGATGCTCATCAATATGGGACACTTCTGCTTGTAGATCTTGAAGATGAGTATTTTCAGGAGGAGATTGACAAACTGAGGGATGATGTTATCAGTACTGGATTGGGGTTGGCTGTTTTTGCTGAATGGTATAACGTGGATACTATGGTGAAAATGCGATTCTTTGATGATAACACGCGGAGCTGGTGGACTCCTGTTACTGGCGGTGCAAATATTCCAGCATTAAATGATCTTTTGGCTCCATTTGGGATAGCTTTTGGAGATAAAATTTTGAATGGTGATTTTTCCGTTGATGGACAGCAAAGTCGATATGCATCTGGAACTGATATTGTGAGGTTTCCAAGAGGTGGATATGTGCACAGTTTCCCTTTTATCGATAGCTCAGAGAGTGGGGCCACTGAGAGTGTGTTGCTGAATTCTGGCTCAGATAAGGTGAAGGCTAAAGGTTCAATTGATAGTTTTTGCTGTGTTTTCTTACTCTGCTAAAATATATTGAGGTAGGTAGCTTGCTGGAAAGTTATTGGGCATGATCGCTCCATTCCAATATCGATCCTTGTCTGAGGTCTAAAATTTGGTACTTTGCATCTTGTCATGAAAATGGAGCATCAAATATGCACACATTTCTACACTCGAAGAAATCAGTAGAATCTTTGAGTAATGGATGCTTAAAACTTTGGATGAAAAACTACTATTAGTTTTTGATTAATTCATGCCTTGGGCAGTTGTGCCCGCCCTGCATACAGAACATTTTTCTTGTTGACCTAATAATCTTTCATTTTCATCGAATGTCTTATGGTATTCATTAACGTTGTGCAGGATTCTCCAATTCTTGGCCTTACCGAGGTGGGTGAAGGCCGTGTTGCAGTCTATGGAGACTCCAACTGTTTGGACAGCAGCCATATGGTTACCAACTGTTACTGGCTTTTAAAGAAAGCGTTAGATTTCACAAGTGGAAACATTAAAGACCCACTGCTGTTCTCTGCTTCTGCTAAACTAGATGTAGTCCTTGACATAGACAGCAGTCAACTACCTTCTCGTAGAACTGATGTTAATTTCTCTTTATATTCTGCTGTTGTGGGAAAAGATTTGATCTGCCGACGGGACTCCAGATTTGAAGTATGGGGAACTAAGGGGTACCATCTACATGTTCGAGGACGGAACAGAAGATTTCCTGGCCACCCTCTTATAGATACGGGAAGAGGCTTGAATTCAACATTGGATGTACGGAATTGGAGACGTCCAAAGTACAGTGATAAGAACAAAGAAGATGCTTCAGGAAAATCTCGAGACGAGGTAATAAAAAACAGGCACTCGCTGTAAATGATCTCTTTTAATCTTCTTTAAGTACCCTGATAAGTTATACTATACTGATGCATTCTTTCTTTGTGCCTTCTACTTTTCATTATTTCAGCTTGATGTGCCATTGCTAGTTGCGAGTCGATGGTTCGTGCCCGCAGCACTAGCTGTTGCAGGTTGGTAAACGTCTCCCTCCCGCCCACCCCCCAACCCCCCCCCCCCCCCCCCCCCCCCCCCTCTCTCTCTCTCTCTCTCTCTCTCTCTCTCTCTCATAGGACTGACAAACCACTTATTATCAGGCCTTTTGCTTTTCTGGAGCATTTGGCGGATTCGACAGAAACGGCGTAGGAGGAGGAAAGGATCTGGCTCTGGCCGGTTAGCCAATCTATAGTTATCCTTCGTTTTTTGTCACTGATATTTTTTTTCGTGTAACATTGATGAGAGTTGCTCTGCAGGCATCATAGTAAGATCTAGTTTTTTTCTTCTTTTTCTCAATTACAGAGTTGTATTTTTGCTCCTAGTCTGGATGCCTGTATTGATGAAATTTTGAGAGTAATTGTGTCGGTTGTAGCACTTGTTGCACTATGTGCCTGTGTTTCGGGCTCCGTTGAGGCCCATATATATTATTTGTATACCCGCCGTGCCCTGGCTGGTCACCGTGGCTAAACTGGTAATATAGAGCCCTCGATTGGGCCAGCTCCATATATTGTGGTCCACATAGTAGTAACCGGGCCCTTTTTGCATTTCTCAAAAAAGAACTCGTTTAAGCTCGCTCGTATTTTACATTCACTTATAAATAAATAAATAGAAGTAAGTCACTACTAAGGGCCTGTTTGGCGTTCCGGTTCTAGTCCGAAAAGTGCTGTGGAGGGCCTGTTTGGCGTTCCGGTTCTAGTCCGAAAAGTGCTGTGGCAAAAGTGCTGTAGGATAAGCACTTCTGGAAAAGCTAGTATGCTGTTTGGTAAACATTTCTTAAAAGTGTTGTGGGAAACGAGAAGTTGTTTTTGGTGTTTGGTAAACACTGCTTTTAGAACTATGGTTTGAGTGTAAAATGACTATAAAGGGCATCAGTCATTTTTAGTATTATTTATTTACATGATTTAATTCAATTTTTTTTTCTAAAAAAATAATTTAACTATGATTTTCTAAAAACTACAATTTTAACCTTTTAACTATAAATGACACAATTTATTTCAAGCATTAAAACTAATATTTTTTAGTATGTATATAGATTATTTAAATCAATCTATTTCTTTAAACAAATAATTAACATTTTATTAACTAAAATTAAATATTGAGCACTATTTTAAGATTGTAATATATGAATTTCTACTTTGACTCCATCATATTATTCAAATAAACATAAAAGTTGGTAAGTAACATTACAATATTTACCATATGGTTCAATTATTAAAATACTCTACTAAATATTTAAAATATTAGGATCTTATTTTTTATTTTGGTATTGTCACTAACTAATTGATATCCAATCTTACATTAAATGATATAATTGGTATTTCTATTTTAGATTTATCAAAATGTACAATATTTTTGAAATATGTAATGACACATAATAAATAAAAAACTTGATAAATAATCACATTTTTTTAGTGAGTTTGTTATATTTTTGTGATAAATCGTCAACTTATAAATATTTTAATTAACAAAAAAAATTAATAGTAATCTAAAGAAAATGTAAAGAATTATTTATTAAATAATATATATATATATATATATTTTTACGCGTAAAACTTTTTGACAATTTATCTTGAGGTAATATGAACATCAAAATAGGATTAAAACGATCCATACTTGTTTCCAAGTCTCCAACCCAAGAACATAAATTGGTATGTTTTCACCCAATGCTTATAGCACATGTGTAAAGGTAAGAATTGATCACGCCAAAGGAGGTAATTTTATGTAATTAATTTAATAAAAACATATATTTGTGTAAGAGAAAAATTCTATCAAAGCATGTATTTCTCAAGGATAGTCATGACACAGATAAGAGAAGCAATTTGCAACAACCTGAGAATCAGTCTCAACAATAACATTGATGATATTTCTGGATAAAGCCAGATCGACTGCTTCCAAAACCGTAATAGCTTCTACTTGCAAGGCTGAAGAGCACCTGCGAATAAGAGCCAAACCATCAACAAGATTTGCTTCTTGATCTTCGCAAACTATCCTGATACCAGCAATTCTGGTTCTTCTCACCTTTTACTGCTTTTTTGTAACCATTCAATGTACAGTAGTTTCTCTAATAGTAGAAAAGGACCCGAGTGCTTGGAGGTTGAGGCCAGACACCAGCTTGGTTGCGGTAGTATACTCGGTAAGATTAAATGAATCCATTCTTCTGTTCTGATTGGTTGGAGTTCATTAGGTTTTTATGTTGTAAACTTGGCAGGCTGCTGTTGTAATTGCTGCTGGTTTCTATACATTCATGTGGGGAAAGGTCAGAGAAGATAAGGCAGGAGAGGGAAGTGAAGTAAAAATCTCAGAATCAGCATCCGAAACCCTATTTAAGGAGCCTCTCCTACAAAGCAAGACAGAGGAATCCATTTGTAGAGATTCACGTGTATAATTATGTGCAACAGATTGATATTCACCCTTGTATTTCTGTGTATAAGCCATTTTCCGAGATTCTCCTGGAATCTCAGTTCATAAAAAATATTTATGTTGTGACTACTATCAAACAGCAATACCTGATATGTAGAACAAACCAATTGGTCTGTACGAGAGGTCGCATTTCAATTCTCTTTCTTGCAAACCAGGTGATTCAAATTGGTCAAAGAAATGAAAAGCAGATTGGCCAGATTTTCAAGTCATCTTTTTCAATAAATTAAAACATCTAGGGACTGGTTAAACAAAAAGCAAACAAAAATCCAGGAGTTTGGACTAACGTTTAACATGTTATTTTTCCAAATTTGCTCCTGATCCTCTGGTAGTATCTCTACGACTCTACCGCCAACCTCATTAATGTCAGCAGCCCAAAACATCTCTTTTCTCTTTCAACATTTACTGTAAATGTTCCTGTTAAAACTTCAACAGTTGTTAACTGAGTTACTTGGTTAACAGTATGATGTTTGCGGATCATACCGGAGTACTCCAGTCACCTTCTTGTACTCCAATACCTAGTTTTATTCTTAATTTTATTTTGACGCCAAACAGAGTTGAAAAGATATAATCATTCAAATCTTATTCTTAAGTTTATTTTGTTGTGAAACAGAATTGAAGAAATGTAATTTGTACAACTAAGACCAGAACCTACTTTTTCTTCCAAACCAGGACTGATGCTACTCCCTACCAATTGTGGGAAATCAATTCAATAGAAAGAGTAAATGTTTAGGAACGCGGTCAGCAGACAAATATGTGAATACAAATAGTAAGTTGGATGGTATTTGAAATGCTAGAAAACAGAAAGCACGGAAATGCACAGTTTTACACTTTGATTTCATTATAGGAATTTCCTCAAACACTTGATATGCACAACTTTACTTTCACTATTTCATTTTCTTTTTAAATTTGCATCCTAATCCTCTAACAACAGATTCATAGATAGATGACTAAACATAAAACAAGCACTCAACGTATTCAATTTGTTGAATCACAGAAGACAAAAAGGTTCCTAAACAGCTGCACAAACGAATCGCAAGCAATTATACTAACAGAGGAGTTGCCGTACTCTCACCAGAAAAGACGCTGCTGATTCAGAGAGGCATAAACGCAAACACCAAAATGACAGTCCAACTGATGAACGCTATCACGATGGGAAGAATCAGCTCCATCAAGCCGCACAACTTGATCCCCCGAATCTTCATTCGCTCCTTCACCAGCTTCATCCTCAGATCCCTGATTTCTCTCATCATCATCTTCGTTTCATTCTCCTCCTGAGATGAGATCCGAAATTACAACATAGGAAAACGAAGAAAGGAAAAAAGATCCACATCTGAAGAGAGGGAGTGAAACTAACCTGGTCTTGATTAATGTTCTTTGCTGGTGAACCGAGAGAAGAGAGGAGTGCTGCGGCTCTGGCGCAGCGGATTGTGGTTCGCAATTTCAGAGCTTCGCTCTTGCTTCCAACCTCTGCTTCTTCTTCCATCTGAACTTTGTCTCTCTGCTTGTTTAAGAGGAACGCCCGCTTTATCTTCCATCCTGATATCAATGGATTTTGTTTGTATAGATGTAAGGATTAATCGGTGAAATTTTGAGAAAATTTGGGTAAGATTTGGGTGGAAAATGAAGAAAAGATCGATTTGAAGAAGAGGGAGTGCGGGCTGGAGGAGAGAGAGAAGCTGGAAAAATGAGAGGAGAATGAGGAGGGGCTGTTTTTTACTTATTTATACCTGGTATTCTTGTAATTAACAAGGAATGCCCTCAACATTTTTGTCCAAAATGAATGAAAGTGAGCTTCCCGTCCTCTTCTCAAAACCAATGGTTTTGGGCTGGAGCAATTTGCTCCTTCTCAAAACCTTGGGTTTTTCTTGGTTTTGAACTCAAGCTTCTTGGGAAGCTTGGTTTGAAAAGCAGTCACCAAACACCTAAACCCAGCTTCTTGGTTTTGAAACCAACTTTTGTAACCTAAAAGTGTTTCCCAAACAGGCACTAAAACCCTACTGGCTACTTGTAGCGGCGTTTGTCATTCACGTGAGTAGTTAGTTTGTAAGGTGTACAATGGCTCGTCATGATTTGACGGTGGGGTCAGTCTTTCTAGATTTAAAAGAAAAGGCAAGAGCAAATTGCAGTGGTTGCACACTTGACAAGTTCCGTTTTGGCAAGTGACAGCCAACCCACTTTGAAACATCTCATACATTATTGGACCAGTAAGATTGATTGACATGTTTAGTGCAACGCCAACAATGTTTATCCTTCTTTTATGCTCAAAAAGTCTGTAGACCAAAAAGCAGTTATTCTGTGCTATTATAATCCATGGGACTCAACCATGATCCAACATGATTAGTCTCACATGAAAAAAGACTTCAAAAATAAGATCACAAAAGTTGCCGGTTCTTGATCAGCCAATCCTTTGCTAATGTGCCAAGCATACCAAATGAGCTTCAATCCAACGTGACAAGGACTAATAACTTGTTCATGTGCCAATCTGTAGTCACAATTTAGGGTTTTAATGATTAAAAATGACACCTAATAGGGAACGTGCCAACGCCATGTGGTTCAACAACTAGGATAGGGGACCTAGTTCTTCCATTCATGACACAACTCCCCAACATTCTATTTCTTGCAAGAAATCCCAAAATCAAACAAAACTACAACGCTTTTCTGTCATACACACTTCAAAAGAACATGACCTAACTGATAAAACCACAATTCAAGCAAAATTGCTGGAAAAAAAGAAAAGGGTAACAAGAAAAATGGCAAATAGATTTCAACAACCAAATAGGTATATCAACACTTGGACAAAAGAATCAAAGAATTAACTGTGCCGTTCCGTTATTCTCTTGTGTAGTAAGCCTTTTACTAAATACAAATGTAAAAACAAATTGCTACCAAATCAGGGACGAAAAGAAAATTGCATGTATTATCACATTTGGAACGCGCCCATTCTTGCAATCAATGTGACATCAATGTAAGAAAATTGAGAGAAGAGGAGGAAGGTTCTTTACAGAAAATGAGGAAAATCGAGGGGTCAGCTGTCACGGGGTTCTGTTAAGCTCATTCCGCTAAAACCTTGACTATTTTTCATCTTTCTCATCTCCAGTTCTCTGGTATTGTGACCTTCACTGCTAGAGCCAGATGGGTATAATCCATATTCACTGGTATTGTGACCGCTGTACTCACTGCTGACACCATATTCCTGGCTTCCCAATGCCATCTTCCTGAATTTTTTCATGTCCTCGTTGTATTGGTTGGTGTCGTAGTCGGAACTGCCATGAGAACTGTAGACTGTGCTGTGTCCAGGTCTAATTCCTTCATTAAGATCAGAAAGAGACACATCTCCTTCCAATGCTCGGACGACCTACATGATTACAAGTAGAATATATCAATTAGGACAGTTTACCAATAGAGGTGTCTACAGGACCTCAAGGATCGAGTTTCTTTCTAATTTGCAAGTTAAAGTCACAATTTAAGCTTAATTGCCAAACCAATTACCTGACTCATCCGTGGCCGACGCCGTGCTGAATGACGCACACAAGCAGCAGCACAAGCAAGCATGCGAGCCATCTCACTATGCTCATACTCATTTCGCAGCTTAGGATCCACCAAAGAATCAAAGTTTCCATCTTCCAATGCCCGTGTCATCAAAGGCCTCGCCTACAATGTAAAACAATATACAGTTTTCATGTCAGCCCATGATATGTAAGGCCTTTTGTTCGTGTGAACAAGCTCATCTATTTACATGTTGCTTGGTATTTTCACGCAAGGTACAATTGTCTGATTGTATTGACAGATATAACTTACCCAATCTACCAAGCTGTCCTCCATGAAGGTCTGAGTGGAGTCAACAGGTCGTCGTCCCGTAAGTAGCTCCAAAAGCATGACCCCAAAAGAGAAAACGTCTGACTTGTCTGACAGTTTACCACTTGCAGCATATTCTGGAGCCAGATACCTGGAAAGTAAGCATATCAGCTCATGGACTACAACTGATTCAAATATTAACAGCAACCATACGGGAATTTCTAGCAATTGCATCCGCTCACTAATCCAATATAGATAACCCTGACTGAAACTAGGCTGGAAGAAAGCTATGAATCAATTGAAAGGCTCATGGCAATCATCAACTCTGGAGCTCCGAAATGGCAAGGGAATAGACAACTAACTAACCACATCTCTGAATACAATAGTAATTCAGAGGGATCTATATAATAGAGAAAAACAGCATTAAGAATTCAACGTTTCAACAATTGTTCAAGGGGAAAGCTAGTTTATTTTGGGCATCAGACACTTGTGCAAAACAGCAGAAATCCAATTGACTGTCTGCTTAATGTGGAAATGTCAACAATCAATGCTAAAATACTATACAGAGAGGATATGAGGAAAGCTGTTCTTACCCAAAAGTTCCCATCACGCGAGTAGAGACGTGAGTGTTAGTATCAGAAGTGAATTTCGCAAGTCCAAAATCTGCAACCTGAGTAAAAGAACACCAACTAAGAATTAGAACGAACGTAGCAAGTGTTTACAATAAAAATTAGCCGAATCTATGAAAGCAAATCTAATGGATGAAAGTGAACAAAGATTTTAATCTAACTCATTCCTTTCAATGTACTGCAACCACTCAAGCAATAGGTTGAAGTTATTACCATTGCTTCAAACTTGAAATCCAACAGTATATTAGCTGCCTTGATGTCACGATGAATGATTTTAGGATGACCTGCAATTAGAAAAGATGTGCTCAATGATAAATGTAATAATGTGTTCTGTATGCAAGAGACTGAGTGGGTGGGTTACTCAAACGAAGATAGGACAGCACTTACAATCTTCATGAAGATATGCAAGTCCTTTGGCAGATCCCAGAGCAATTTTCAGTCTGGTTGGGAAATCCATGGTAGGTCGCCCTTTTCCTACAAGGAGTCTCTGTGTTAGATACTTTCTCTCCACACCATGGAATGTTAGATTAAAAGGGTACTCTCAAAGTCTAAATGAACATGGCAAAAATAAGTCCAGAGCCAATTCGCTCTCAACCATGCAAAAGGGAAAGAGAAATTCAACTGTCAAGAAATGAAGAAAATATTTTCACAGTGCAGCCATAAATTTGATCGTACCATGTAAGTGAAACTCCAGAGTGTTGTTAGGAACAAACTCATAAACCAGTAATCTCTCTGAACCAGTGATGCAATATCCAACCAATGAAACAAGATGTTTGTGGTGCACTCGGCTGATAATCTCAACTTCTGCCTGAAATTCTCGCTCTCCTTGCCCACTTCCTGCTTTTAGTTTCTTGATAGCAACTTCTTTGCCATTTGGAAGGACTCCTTTATGCACATACCCGAATCCACCTTGTCCAAGAAGGTTGGCGTTTGAGAAGCCATCAGTTGCCCTAACCAATTCTTCATATGTAAAGGTGCTCTTTGAGAAACTCAAACCAATGCCAGGAGAAGGCGGTGGGAATGGGTTTTCAGACCCAGAATAGTTGGACCCAGAACCACCGCTGCTGCTCATGAATGGCGGTGGAGGAGGTGCTGGAGGATGCGGGGGCCTTGACAAACCAGGTGGTGGAGGATTTAGCTTTGGCATTGCCGCGACAACATTATTTGGTGGCGGAGGACCATATTGTTGCCAATGTTGCTGCTGGTTACCGTACTGGTCAACTGGCAATCACCAAAAGAAATGAAAGAAATAAGCCACTGAACTCACACCGCAGAGTTTCTATCCAATGCTTGTTCCTAACTAATAACTATAAGGTATACTAGCTATTTCATCATGGCCCATAATTACAACCAGCTATTTCATCATGGCCCATAATTACAACCAGATCTCTCCAAAAAATCACCTTCACATCTACCCAATCCTTTGCTTCAAGAACAGACAGCATGCATTAAGCTGCAGCCATCAGCTCTTAGAACTTGGAAACAACAATTTTAATTCCAAAAATCAATGCTTCAACACGGTCAACAAAGAACCAAATACTGAAAACAGGAGGGAAAAAAGATCACCTAAGAGATGTAAAAAACAAAAACAAAACACCCAAAAACCTGTTTGTAAACGAGGAAACGAAGCTTAGTTTACATCAATGCTCGAAATTCATTGACTCCTAGAAAAGACAGGCAAAAAAAATGAAAAATCAATTGAAACGAATGGAAACCCAATCGCCATTATACATTTAAAAAAACCCACAAGTGAAAAACAAAAAAATAAAAATAAATACAACAAAGATCTGACCTTTAGGCCCAGCAGGTGGTGGAGGAGCATAATTGACAGCCTCATCATCATCCCGTCTTCTTTTTTTCTTGCAACAAATAAAGAAAATACTCACTAATATTAGTACCGCTACTCCACCAATAGCAATCCCCACCACTAACCCAGTGTTTATCCCTCCCCCGCCGTCGCTGGCAGCAGATGAAGGCGGAGGCGGGGTTCTAGACGGCGTAGAAGGGGTATTCCCCGAAGGAGGGGAAGGCCTGGATGTGGAAGGAGGAGACGGAGTGGTAGAAGGAGGAGACGGCGTAGTCGAAGGCGGAGATGGGGTTGTAGTGGTAGGAGGTGGAGGGGACGGCGTCGTAGTTGTAGGAGGCGGTGGGGAGGAAGACGAGGTAGGAGGAGGGGAAGTGGCCGCCGGCGGAGATGGGGTTGTAGATGGCGGCGGAGCAGTGTTGTTGGCAGCGGGAGGAGGAGGGGAGACTGTGGGTGGGGGGACGATTGGGGTTGGTGGAGGGGGAGAAGTGGTGCTAGTTGCCGGCGGAGGAGCAGTGGAGTTGGTGGACGGCGGCGAAGTTGGAGTCGGAGCCGACATTATTTACAAAAAACAGAGGAAAGCAGAAGAGAAACAGAGGTTGTTGTTTTGCACTCTCTGTTTCTCTCTGAATCAGATGAGAAGAAGAAGGAGTAATGGGATTGGAGATGGAGGAGAAGAGGAGGAAGTGTGGTTTAATTGGGATTTTTGAGAATTTGTGAGAGAAAGGGAGATGACAAAGTGGCTGATATGGGGCCTACACGTCAGCCCCGCGTTACGCTGCTCTGTTCTCTGCCTCTGTTCCTTTGTTTGTACTTCGTTATACTACTCTTTTTCAAATAAATTCTACTCGTTTTTTTTTTCTTTTATTTTTCTACTCGTTTTTCATATTTGCTAAATTAGTAAATTCTCTCCTCTGTTTTCTCTCTCTATCACTTTCTTCGTGCTAAATGCTTGCTGAGCTGAGCTGAGCTGAGCTGCTCTACTTTTTACTTTTACTTTTTCTTTTTCTTTCTTCTTTTTTTGGCAGCTAAGTTGAACATTACATTTTCGAATTCAAAATGTAATTAAATTTTTTTTTTTTTGAAAAGAAAATGTAATTAATTTAAAAATTAGGATAAATAACTTTTTTAGTATACACGCTCGAATTCAAATCTTGAATTAAAGACGTAAACTTAAGTCGTGAGGCCAATGTTGGATTTTAGCCTTCAACCGCAATCCTGCCACTGATCGCGTTCCATAAACTTTTTTTCCACAGCCAAAAAGCCTTTCATCATTACAATTGGTGAAATTGTAACCATTGATGCAAAGTTGCCATCAAATTTCAAATAATACTAAAACTAAACGCACTAAAATATTAAGATGGGCATAAAAGTAATGAAAGGAATTTTGTTTTTTTATTAATGGAACCAAAACAATTCATATATAGAAGTTTTTTTTAATCAATTATGAGTAAGAAATTAATCTCGTTAGTATTGTCGCATATTAAAAATGACAACTCTCCTGATTTAATTTACTTCGTCTATAAAACGTAAACTCTAAATTTTAATTAAAATTGAACAAATTTTTTTCCAATTAATTCGGTTATTTTGGTTGTGGCTGTTACTCCAAGCAACAAGCAAACCCAGCTGGAATCCAACCTAGGCATAAAGCTTTAGACGTATATCATAGGTATTGACATTTTCTAACCAAAAATAAACAAAATATTCATAGACTATATCATATGGACTGTCAATTATTCATTTGTTTTTTTCAAATTTAATTTTTCTACTAATACTAAAGTCTTAATTTATCATTCAACGTCCAACGGCGGCATCAGTCGATCTATATTTGTGCAACACCGACCGATCGCTGGTCAAATCATTTGGTGGTCAGGCCATTATTAGGTTAACAATGGATAAAAAGCCGGCGATCATTCCGTGTTGCATTTGGATTTTGGAAACTAAACGGCACTCGGCACTTGTAGTTAATTTTTCCAGCCCAAATGCATATTTGTATTTTTACATGACATGATTACTAAAAAATTGAAAATGAACTCGACAATGAGCTATTCTAGCTATTCTAGTATACATTTCTTAAATTTAAACCTGAGATTATGGTTAATGATGGACGTGTTTTTTATCACTTGACTATAAATAAATACGAATGTTGATATTCTTTTATAATTATTTTTTAGGGTCAAATAATGAATCATTCGACCTTCTTAAATACGTGCTTAAATAATAAACGTCGTTTATTTTGTACCGGAAGGAGTAATAATAAAGAAAATGAACGAGGGATAGAGGGTGCAATGGTGTATGGAGCCGGCAAATGATTCTAGAGACCCCAACTTTTGGTAAACAATAGAAAAAAATAAAAATAAATTTTCAAAGAGACTACAACTTCAAATGCAAATGCAATTAAAATTACACCATAAGGAATGACAGCTAAATAAATTACGTTTCTTAAAATTTGATAACGTTCGAACGAGATGAATTATATAAATTCGAAAGATATGGATTGCAGAGTAAGTGGTGAAAGTGGAAGGCGCGTTCAAATGCAGCACATTATCAACCTTATTTGTTTTTTATCAGAATTATAATCATCACCCACATGCATCACTTTGACTCCAACCTCTTAAAAACAGAATAATAATTATAATTATAATCTTAACTATTATTGACGGTGGAGATAATATATTCCACCAAACAAATTTAGTAACCTCCCGATACAATTGTTAATGCAACGAACCTTTTTTTTCCTAACATTATCCACTATAACCTTTCTGATTGCTTCCGGATGGAAGAGCACCCATATTCAAATATTCTAGAATTTTAAAAAATGATTCCATTATTCGAAACTGACATCGAAATCTAAATTAAAAAGGTTAAAATATTATAATAAATTTATCAATAAAAGAATTAATATCGACAATTAGACTGTGAATAGATTAGACCTCGATCTTTTTGGGCCGTCTTAATATTACGGGTTCTAATTGACCAATGTCCAATTACTACTACTAGTATAGTAGTAGTAACCATATTTGTTTCTTTTCTGTCCATTTTTGGGTTGTATAGCCAAGTCATATACTGGTGCAAGAATGGTGGGATGCGCAAACTTATTTTGATAATGACAAAATTTGACCATGTCCTTTTGTTGGGACCAATCCATATTTCTCATGCTCACGAGCGCGCTTGGGTTACGAGTTATGCTTAATTACTTTGAGAAAGGAAAAACAAATCTATCTAAAGTTACGGTAATTGATCTAACGGTAAAGAGCTCAAAGAACTTCAAAAATATCTACCAGACAAAATACTAAACTAAAATCGACCTCTTAGAAAGCCAAAAACACTACAAAACACACTCGGACCATAGGCCAACCCCAAACCAACCAAAGTGATGTATGAAAAGAATAAATCTTGAGGCCAAAAGAGAGAAGAACAAGTCAGGGGTGGGGCAGAGGG
This sequence comes from Viola odorata, assembly GCA_963691705.1. Taxonomy (NCBI): domain Eukaryota; kingdom Viridiplantae; phylum Streptophyta; class Magnoliopsida; order Malpighiales; family Violaceae; genus Viola; species Viola odorata. Next base: position 6,094,267 of record OY829546.1, read on the forward strand.
GGGTAGACTGGGCACATGGGGTTTGGTTGTGCTATTAATATTACTATAATCTAGCTCGTCTCGTCTCATAATTAGTGGCATGACATTCGCTAACCTGACGCTGCTTTAAAGGCATTAAACAAAACACAAACATCATTGGAGTCTCTCCAACAGTCTTACATCACTTCATTTTTTCCTCAAACCAAAAAATATATTCGTTTATAATAGTTAGATGAAACATGAAATCATATATTCTAGTATAATAATTCATTAAAAGCATTGTTAAAAGTTAGAGCTACAAATGCGTTACTATATATAAAAAAATGCACTTTTTTATATTTGTATTACGGGTTCGAATCATACTTTCGTTTGAACAAAAAAAAATTTTTGATCAAATTAAATTTATGCAAAAAGGGCCTGGCTATTATGTGGACCACAACATATGGAGCTGGCCCATCGAGGGCTCTATAGTACCAGTTAAGCCACGGTGACCAGCCAGGGCGCGGCGGGTATACATAAATAATATATATATGGGTCTCAAATGCCCGAAACCCAGGCCCAGCTGGCGACCGGAGCTGGAAGGTAGAACCAGGCCCGCTTCTGTAGTGACCGCGTACCAAGTACTGTGAAGTGACTGTAATGTATACGGCATAAACTAATTCACACCGGCCGATGCGGGATTCTAAAATAACACCGACATAGTTTGAGTGGAAAGAACTGAACAAATGCAACAGACGAGAGTTTAAATTGAATTTGACTAAATTAATTAATTAATAAACATCTCCAATCGGGAAAAAAAAGAGAAAAAAAGAGTGCAATGTCTAGCTAACCATGTATACAAATCACCTAAGGGCTCATTTATCTAAAAACAGCTGTGCACCTTCAAGAATGGTTAAGGGATACCCCATTATATCCAATATGTACTACTTTCCTTTTCAGGTGACCAAACCACACACCTAGTTTCGTTTGTGCCTTTACATTGGTCCCAGCCCTGATCGTAAACAGTGCTGGTGCTTTAAGGGTGGGTAACGAGTTAAGTCCCGGGGAATGCGCTGCTGCCCGTGCTGGAGAGCATTATGAAGGCGCAAACCACAGAGAGTGAAAACACAGACACCCATGTGTTTTCAGTGTACATCTCCATCGCATCTGTGAAGGAAAACCGAGCGCGGTTTTCAGCCCAGTTCCGGAGCCTGTCTGCCTCAGCCGCGTACAATGCTCTTCCCTGCAAGATTAGGGGGAATTATTACAGGTTGAATACTACAAGTTCTTGCATAGTAACAGGACAGAGTCCACACAAGGCGGTGAGAAATTCCGTCAGGACCAAGATGATTACCTGGTCATCAAACCAGCGACCACGTCTGAGCCAGGCAGTGACCAGCGCAAGCAATATCCTGGGAGGTGTCAAGTAATTTATTGCCTTTCCTGAACCTTTCACGACCCGCATCCTTGGAACTAAAGTTCTAGCAACTGTTTCTGGGAGCTCGCAGATAATGTTAAACATCTGTTTATTCTGCAGTGTCGACCCGCTGCAAGCCATAGATGAAAAAATTCATGAGAAGCATGAAAATTAAATTGATGCCGCCCACATTTAAAAACGTCGAAAAATAGGTTCTCAAATCATAACCGGCATATATACCTCAATAACAAATCTGTAAGGACCATGCCAGGAGATGCTGTATGCACGCCAACTTTCGATTTTTTACACTCCTTCAGAAGCGATGATTGAAGCTGCCTAAGACCACACTTTGTTGAACCATAACTGCAAGATTCGTAACATAAAACATCTAAACATCATGAACACAACCAGCACTACTGAACATATGAAATATCAGACAAATGTCAAAGGAAGGTAAACATGTGATGGTAATAAAAGCCAATGGAACTTACACAGCAGTAAGTGGGGTACTGGAGCCTCCAGACCCTGCACCATCCATGTTAAAAATATGTCCGCCTTTTGGCTGGCTTACCATCACCCGCATTGCTTCTTGAGTACAAAGAATAGATCCGACCAAATTTGTCGAAACAATCTACACAACACCAGCAGAAGAAAAATTCATTTCACATGACTAAAGGACATCAGTGAAATAGACTCCAACAATGTTTAGTGATGAAATTTTTTAACAGTTCGATGTGATAGCTTGCATATTTTTATCGATCTATTGTGAAAGAACTCCCATTATGAGCAACCTGCTTAATGTCTTCATCAGTAAATTGCAGCAGGGGTCTAAAACCTTTGTTCATCCCAGCATTATTTATCTGTTACATTGCAGAAAAATGAAAAACAAATGTTAGGAAACTTGAAGAAAAAGGACATACTTTCTTGTGGTATAACAAAAGAGAGAATCTCAGTTTTCCATGATGAGACAGCATTGCAAGAATAAGAAAATCACTCACCCAAATGTCAATAGAACCAAATTCCTTGGCAGCAAAATTTGCCAGTTTCTTGACATCAGAAGGATCACAGACATCACAAACTATCCCTACCACTTTTGCACGGGCAAGAGTGGCTTTGGATGAGTCACTTGCACTGCTCATTCCTTCCTTGAGGTTCTCCTCAAGCTCTTTGACGGTCAAATCAACGGACTCGTGGCTGTTTTGCAAAGATCCAAAATGTGTTTGTAAGTAAAAATACTGCAAAGGAATAAATATATCCAAAGGTTCTTTTTGAAAAGGTCACGATAATGACCTGCGTGAAGCAACAATCACATGATCACCAGAAAGAAGAAATTCACGAGCAAGCGCTTTTCCCAATCCCCTTGTGCTGAATCAGCCAAGAATTACAATTCAAATGCGTAAGAAACACCATATCAGATAGAAAATAATTTCAAGGAAATGTTTTCTGCTAATATGTTCCCGATTCACCAAAATAATTGAGTTCCATAAAAGATTTGAGCATCATAATGGCCTTGCACTCATTGAGAATATGCAGTTCCATACAAGATTACAACAGTCATCAGATTTCATATAATTTGATAATAAACCATTTCAGGAAGCCAGACAGAGAAATGAAGAGAGAGTACCTTCCAGTTATGACAACATTACGTGGACCAGCTCGGCAAACTTCATCTAAAACCATATTGGCACCTGTCATAGTTCCAATAATAATGCCTCCAAGCCAACTATACCAAATCAGTGTATTCATCTGACTGTCTCCACCTTCAAAAAAAACATCCTCACAGTTGAGTGATCCATAACAGAATCAATGGTAACCACTCAAATTGCCCGTTATTGATCACTGTCAAAGAGATGCATGATTGCTCACCTGACAGCTGAAAACCAACTTCAAGTACCACTCCAGTGCTCATCATAGTCACAATGTATCTTCCAATTTGAAGGGCAACCTGAGTCATCAGAACTGAGTTAAAACTGACCCATGTAGACTGAGTTTATCAACAAAAACTCACTATCGACCATGAAATGCTTGAACGAAGATATATCCATAAATCAACTAGAAATCTCCAAAATCATCTCAAAAGCAAACATTGGAATTCAAACTGAACATGCATAAACTTATTAGGCTTTCAAATTCATGAAGATATATCTGCAAATCAACCACTAATTTGCAAAATTTTCTCAAAAGCAAACATGGGAATTCAAATTGAACATGTAGAAACTTATTAAACTTTCAAATTCGCTCTAAAAGTTTAAGAACAATAAATCATAATACTACAAGGATAATTCCACCAATTTATAGCTCACCTTGGAGAAAACCTCCTCCAATTTAGCCACAGCCAAGCTGTGCTCTTCTTTAGACAAGCTACCAGCCCCAGAAACTGTTTGCGTCAAAACACTCCAAAACCCATCTTTCTTATTCAACCTCCTCTTACTTGCCTCCTGTTTCTCTACCTTTTCCACTTTCCCTCCATCATCGGACCTAAAAGATCTGCACTTTTGCACACAAACCCTATACCTTCTCTTCTGGACCTCAAAATTACCAGATTCCAAAAACCCACCTCTAAAGAACACACCTTTCTTGTGCTCACTCAATCTAAAATGATCTATAATTTGAGGGTATAAGTGAAGCTTAGCTATTGTAGCAGCCATGATGATAAAATTATTAGACACAGACTAAATTGGGTTAATTTCATATAAAGCTCCAATCTTTTGGGGGAAAAGGTGTGTGCTTTTGTAATATGCTTTTTAAGTGGAGATGAAAACTTGCAAGAAAGAAGGTGTAATAAGGGGGAAAACAGTTAATCGATGATCATTGATCAACAATAATCACTAAAATACCCAACAGTAATCAGCAAAATATCCAAGAGAGCAAGAGGGAAGGAAGATTCGGGGAACTATGCAGGTGGAAGAGAATTGTGATGGCCACACGTTAAAGCAACCTCATCTCTTTGTGTTCTCTCGACACGTGGCCTGGTGCGTGCTGCCCACCACTATCAAGTATCAACTCTCACTACGCTCTCTTTCTTGCTGTTTGTTGCATTAGCAAACACTAATCTAATTATGTTCACTAACTGACGATAATTAATTAATTGAGTTAGTAAACATTGCGTGTAATGTATACATTTATTCGTAAAACATATTAATTAATAAAATTTATTCAAACTTAATTCACAAATTAATTAATTAGGAAAATGATTGAATTTCTTTTTCAAAAGCTACAAATGGTTGGTGTACATGTTAATCACGTCTAGACGAATCATCACATATTCTTTTATTATTATTACAATTAATAGAAAGTAATAATATTAGTGGGTGGGTGTTCTTGATTCAAACACCAAAAGTAATATGATTAGGTCAATTTTAGTGTGTTGACTGCCCTTGCAATTTCATGGTAATTGAGAAAGGCGCTTACCATCTCTAATCAACACATAAGGTCGTATAACCTCATTAGTACCATTAAGAAGTTAGTACTTGCCAATGCAAGATTAATGTTTCTTTAATCACAGAGAAAAATGTGATTAAAAGACTCGAATTCTAAACTTATAGTTCTTCCTATTTTATAAAATCTAACTTAAAATTATGAGCTCATATATAAAAAATTCATATGAAAGTATGTTAATGCAAAATTAGTTTAATGAATTGTAAAACAAACATATTATGTAGCTGATGGACTGCCCAATCTAGGGTTTTGACCTCCTCACATTACTTTTGGTTCTTTTTTCCCTCCTCATTGTGCGCTTTTAAATTTCTTAGTACACGTATTTCATTCTTGTGGATTATTTCAACGTAATTGCCTTGGTTTTTCCCTTGCATCAAAAAAATAAAATAATTGAATACTTGCAAATTCTTTTCAATATTTACTAGACAAATTAAAGGAGAGAAAACAATTAATAAATGTAAATAAAATGTAAGTTTTTGACGCAAATAGGAATGTAAATAAACCAATTCAAACTCGAGACTTTATTTTCTAATTAATATTAAAAATTATTTAAACTCCAAATTAAGTTCAAATTTTGTATTTGAGTCAACGCAAACGAGGACATTTTCAAGGGACAATTCACTTACCACAATCATAGATATATAGATTCCTCGTAATTTAATAAGACAACAAAGAAAAAATAGCCCATATTATTTAATTTAGACATTTCCCCCACCCCCACGCCCACCCTCTCTTTACCCCTAAACTATAGACATGAGACCACTTCTCTTCTTCCATAACATTCTCTTAATCCTCTCCCCATCTCATTCTATCCTCACCAACTTATCACTCTATCAATCCATCCTTTCTTTTTAATTCTTGATATCAAAAAAGAAAATGTTGAGGAAGAAGATGGTGTCTTTCAAGAAACTTGCCAAGAAAGTGAAGGAGATTAGTAGATCATCAAGCGGTGGTGATAGCAACGATTTTAAGCAATCACATCATGAATGTTTGCTTATCAGGGAATGTCATGAGCAAGAAGATCATGATCTGGCCGCGACCCCAACTGGGTTTTTCGCAATCTACGTAGGAGAAGAGAGGGAAAGATTTGTGGTGCCAACAAGTTTTCTTTCACACCCTCTTTTCAAGATGTTGTTGGAGAAAGCATACAATGAGTTTGGATTCCAGCAGAATAATGGGCTAATGGTTCCATGTAGTGTCGCCGCTTTTCAAGAAATTGTTAGTGCTGTTGAGTGCTCTAATGGGAAATTCGACCTTGGAAAATTGGTGGAGGAGCTCATATAGAGAAACCGAAGACAGGCATCTGCTTAATGGTTGGCTAATTAATCCTGTTATTGTTAATTAATTATTATTCTTACAAGTTTTTAGTTTGTAGCTAGCTTAGGTGGAAATCTAGGAATGATAGCAGTTTGTTCCGAGGAAGTGGTTTCCTTCGAGAATGTTTGTCTTGTTAATTACATTGTAGTAGTCTAGTAGATGGTGCAGAATGCCCAAACTACTGTTCAATTTTTTTCTATAATTTGAAAGCTATAGTGGTTGATAGGCTACCATCATTTTGTTCATATATCTCCCCCTTTTTCTTGTTTCACAACTCGTATTTATAATACCGATAGGTCAGAATGTAATACCCGAAATTATGTGCTAATTTAATCACAAAATACATTTAAATTCTACCAAAAATTATAATATTTAGAAAAGTAAAAAAAAACAACAAATATTGTGATTAAACTCGAAAATTTCTTACATATTTTTTTACGAAAGATCAAACCATATATAATTCTCATAAATATTTTATTCCACAATTCACAGCAATAATAATTATATAATTTCAAATTATCACATGAAAAACAAATTAGAGTTTCATAATCTACCGTTTCCACAAATTATTCACATCATTATTTAATCACGCTGTAAGCTGTTTTAGACAATATCATGCTCCACTTATTGTTGTTTATCACTTAAAAGTCAAATGCAACCTTCGTGTGTACTCTCATGGTCTGCTATATTAACCATGAACTCAACCCTTAGGACTGTTCTTAAAATCAACATTAGGAAAAATGAAGGGTTCGTGGGAAGATTCATGCCCTTGAGGTTACCCACGAAGAGAACAGTTTTCAACCTATTTTCTCAATTCCAATTTTTATTTGCAATCCAAAAATAATACACAATCAACATCAAACTATTACTATTACCATGTACGAGTATAATGCAAGGTTCTGAAATTAACATGTTTTTTCGTATGAAAAAATCAAAGATTCGATCTGATTAAGAATGAGATTTATAGATTTTAATCATCTTTGTAGCATATAAATATTCTGATTGAAGAAGTCAATAATATCTGGAAGCTAATTCACGTCCGCTGGAAACAAAAACAATGAATGGTCCGGCACAAGTCGGCCGAAAGATCGGTTTATCCCATGCTCATAACATCTTTCACTAAAAGGAGCAATTTTTTTATTTCTCAATGGAAAAAAAGAAAAGAAAATACATTATACATTTTACTTTTCTTTTCCAGGAGTAACCTTTTGGGATAGTGAATCCATCTAGCCCTTGAAGTAAAATGACGGAGCGATAAAAGAAATGTTATTTCTTCATCTCCACTAGACAGTCATTTGACGAAAATTCTAGCTGTCATCACTCACCAAATTGGCACAGCCTTCCACAAGAATTCGCTTCATGTCATCAATTAACTTCTGCACTTGCTCCCTCGAATGCAATGGCGATGGATACACGAGAGCGCAATCCAACTGTCCATCGCGAATGCTGTCAAATACGGCGATGGAGGGGCCAACACCATGCACTGAAGCACACCCTACATAATCCTCTACTCCAATCTTCGCACTCTTCGTATTAGAATCAGAGATTACCACATCCTCAAACACTGACATGAAGGCAGTTCTCAATGATGAAGATGGGGTCAACCTTGGGTTTTCAATTGCCTTGCACATAAGGAAGTTTAAGTCGCTCATGTCAGTGAGATGCTTGTTATTGTTTTTAGCATTTGCAAAGGCTATGTAACACCTTTTCGCTAGCTCCCATAACTCATCACTGCCAGATACATCCTGAGTGTTTAGGATTGCAGAGTGGTAAAATCCTGGAATCATCAGAGGAATGCCAGTTAAGACTGCAAGAATTTATCTTGGCCATGCTGAAATAAACATGAATTCATGATTTGAGCAAAAAGTAGGGCGTGTGTACCAGCACACTAGCCCACAACCATGGTTTTTGAGTCCAAAATCAAGATATTTCCTGTGCACAGTTCAATCCAGAGTGAATAGTGATGATATGGCATGGAGAAATCACGATATGCATCAGCGAACTCAGGACAAGTGATGCGGCAGAAGCAGAAATTGAAATGTGTCTTAAAATAATAATGAACATAATAGCCAATCACCAGCTAAAAGAAAGGTACTGACTGCTAACTGCTTTGAAAGTAATGGTGGTTCACTAAACAAGAGATTAAACCTAAAACATGGGAAAGGGACTAGAAGAGCGGTCTAGGAAACAACATATTTAAGCAAGAGTGTAAAAAGAAACGGGAGAACAGAAAAAAGACAGAAATTTGGTACAGGTACTTGTATGTGGGGAATAGATGTCCTATGTAATCAAATAGGTTGGTCATACATTGCTGTTTTATTGCTTTAAACTGTTGAAATGATCAGTTGCTCATTCATGCATTGCGTTGGAGGATTTGAAAGTAAGCAATTTAGTTTTCACTTTAGTCGACTACTCTTAATTCCAGCACACAATTAGATAAAGTCTTATTAGGTAAAACAAGGGAAAGCAACCAACAGTTTAAGAGCACTGACTTAGTAGCTAGCATCATTTCATTTTTCATCCTTTTCTTCTCTTCTTTTTTTCAAAATCTGATGGGTTTAATAAAGTACATTCTCCAGCAAGTTGGTTCCAGGTTTCCAGCCATCTCAACTCTTGTTAATAAGTTGTTTATAAGTTCCTTGCAAGTACACAAGGTCAATAAATCTGAAGAATTGTCACCTTATTCAAGGCTTTGGAAAGGAGGATAAATTGAATAAGTGGAAAAAGCATACTGATAATTGTTAGGACATAAGTGCCACATACCAATATGGTGACTCGTAAGAACTGGGTCGAGATGTGAACGGCAGTCAACAAGGGTTACAATAGCATACTTCTCCTTTTCATAATCAGGAAGATCTTTAGTCGAATGTGCTGCAATCAAACCAGCAGCTGCTAAGGCCCCGCAAAGTTTAATACCCCTAGACTTGCAACCCTGCAACAAAAAAGTCGTAAATAAATCCTAAACCTAATTGTCAAACGTAAACATACTGGTAATTTTACTAGGTGTGAGACGGGTTGAGTATAATCACTGAAGGGAGACTTATCCTTTGCAAGAGTCATATATCTCCAATAGGAAGCATAAGACGCTCAATAATCAAAATTTAACACCCATGCCAGATCTATTGAGCAAAATATTTCCCTTTGTAATCCTACATGACACTAGATATTGCTGCATAGCAAAACCGTAGAGGACACATGAATCAGTTGCGTGTAGCCTGTATTTTTATCCCACTGATAGATTTCCTAGAATGTTTAAGGAAATCTAACTGAAAATGCAATCAGAGAGTAAGAACCACAACCCATTTAAACAATTAGAAGCAGGAATGGCTTTCAAACTAAAACTATTAGCAGGAGTGAATGAACAATTTCATGTCCGACAAACAGCAACATAAACCACTACGGTGTTCACTATTCATGCCAAAAGAGGAGATGAAATAAGTTTCAGAGGACCACTGTCTGAATTCAGAAAAGAGTCTGCCGATCCTAATTATGCCTGGCTCCAAACATAACCATCCCAAAGAAGTTGGTATCAAAATTAAATACCATGGACCATTCATTTTAAATGAACTGCGACACATATTGATACATTTTCCATTTACCACAATCTGGCACCCCACTCCCATAATTACACGGAGTGATTAAGGATCTACATCTACCCTTAAAGCTCAAAACTACTGGACATCAGAGTCGCGTCCACAATTCATGATCTAGGAATGGTAAAGAGAGGTCAAACACGGATCAAGAAACTATTTTAGTTGCTTGGTCCAGTTATGATACCCACTAAAGAAATCATCTGTTTGCCAAGTGGTAGCAATACTTATTTCTTTCACAGAAGGACCCTACACCAGCAAATATACTGTCATCTTTGAGTTGGCCCAAACTCAGGAAGAACCTTTGTCCCCTCCATATGATCTTTTTTTCTGGCTGAGTGGGGACGCTCAGTTTGGCTAATATTAATTTAGAGAAGGAAGAAAGAAATTACAATAGCTCAAAAAGCATGAAGCCGTTCAACACTTCACCTGTAAATCAAAACACAATTTCTAAAAAAGTACAATGGTATTCATATTCCTTATGATGAAGACATCTTCAGACTAATCTGCACTGGTCGGTGTCCTTCTAAAGAGTATAATTTGCTTGTATGATATAGAACAATGCTAATTGCTACTTGTTTCCACCTAGAAGTTTATTGCTGAATTGCCTTATATATAAATTTTCTAAGAGAAATGATTGCTTGCACCTTATCTACTGTAAACCACACTTATGCATTGAAGATAGAAAAATGATACGGATCATAGAAAAGCAAAGCAATGTATAAGCAAAGCAATGTATATAGCAAAAAGATTTATTCACAGCACAAAAAGAATCAAGGGAAAGAAAAATCTGCAAAATTCACTTACATCAACAAGCTCCTGGGTGTCATCTTTGTTCATCCGCAGCCTCACCATTTTAGAACATCTTGTTGAATCAGCATCCAAATATTTCAAATTTGACAGCCGAAATGAATTCAAAGAATATCCAAGCATGTCCATTCCGCGAACCCAAAATGGTTTATTACCTTTCCCGCTAGGAATCAAATCCTCAATCGCCAAATTAACCCCTTGTTCACTCAGATTTTCCTTCTGTATCCCACCAGCATCACCGCCGCCACCGACCAACTCCAACAGCTCCCTCAGCACCGCCACGGTGGAGGTATTGTCAAAGGCGGAGTTGTGCAGCCGCAGAGCCAAAACCCATTGCGTTTCGCTCACCGTATACAGACTCACAAAGAAAACGTCGGTTTCATTTTCTAAACTCTGGTCGAGATACGAAGACCAAGGGTTGTTATTTAGCTCGTGTTCGAGAACGGCGTGGTGCAGGCTGATGGAGTGGCGGTCGTCGGTGCTGTCGGAGATGATTTTGAGCGTTGTTGGAAGATCAAACGGTTGGATTTGAAGGTGTGATGAGGGGGGAGTGATGTAGGAAAAGGATCTGGATGTCGGGTCGAATCGGAGCTTGGACCGGAGGAGCGGGTGAGCATTTTGGAGGTCCTGGACGGCGGCGCGGAAGACGGGGATATCGGGTTGTTTGGATAAGAGAAGGGCCAAGACAGTAATACCGGTGCCGCCGGGCACGGCTCTACACCAACTGTACTCAGTGCCGCCAACTAGTCGACACTTGGGTTCGGGTTCGGACTCCGGCTGGGACGGGTGCGGATTCGAGCCTTGCCCGCGGTCGGACATTGGTAGGGAGAGATTAATGATACGCGAGATTAGTGGGATTTTTATCTCTATAAATTAATTTTTAGGTGACTGTTGCGGATTTTTAGATGGGTGATAAAGTTCCATTATTACATTCCATAAATGTCCAAAGGCAATTATTGGAAGTTTGGAACTGTCGAAGCATAGATACAGTTACAGTTGATGACATAGGGTGGAGAAGAAGATAAGAAATCCTCTCTCTCTTTGAATGGTTTGTGATATTTGATGATAAGGAAAATGACATCGTAGCATCAAATGATAGAGATGCGGATTTTTTACAATTTTTTTGTAAGAGTTCTTTTTTCTTCGCTAATTCTCGAAAGCAATTTTTCGCTAGAAGTGTTCTTTTCCTCTTTTCAACGTTGAAGACAGTCGAGTGGAAAGCAGAATACGTCTCCCGATGTTTTGAGGTAAGTGATGGTCCTGTCGTGGGAAAGATGAGGCCCACTTATTTTGGGCCCATGCATCTTAGGGGCCCAAGTCTTATTTATATGCGTAGATAGATCAAATGCAATTGACTCGGGGCCCATCATTTATATTTATATAAGTAAGAAGATACTCTGGTAGAATTTTTGCAACTACAAATACAATCCTTTATATGGTTTGAATGAATTTAATTTCATATAAAGAAGATAAGAAAAGAATTATATTAAATATTTTACAAACGAGAAATCTCCCGTTTGAATGAATTTAATTTTATATAAAAAAGATTAAAAAAAATCATTTTTTTCTCTCCACCCTGTATACCAGTAGTAGTATGAAAGAAAATAATTAATATAATTAATTGCGACTAAAAAGCAACCCATTTATTTTAATATACTAAATTAGCTATTTTTGTATCTTATAATAATATAATTTTCAATATTCAAATAACTGATTTGTTAAAAATAATAGAAAAAAGAGTATTATTAGGTGCCGAATAAAAAGAGAATGAGTTGTATAACTTGTATTGTTACATTATTTTCAGGTTGAAACTGGTAGGGGTGGGCATGAACCTGAAATTTCCGAATTCCGAATTTTCCGACCCAAAATTTTTGAATTTCGGTTCGGATATTTTGGATATTCGAAATTTCAAATTCGGGTATGGCATACCTAAAATTATTTCAGGTTCGGGTTCGGAATAGGTTTGGGGAAATTCGGATAATACTCTCTTTTCTCTCTTTCCTTGGGTTGGGCCGAAGCCCAACACCTCTCTTTTCTTTCTTTCCTTTCTTTCTTCGGGCAAAGCCTGCCTCTTTCTTTCTTTTTCTTTTTTCTCTTTCCTCTCTTCTTTCTTCTGTTCTCTTCACTCTCTTCTCTTTTCTATTTCCTCTCTTCTTTCTTTTCTGTTTCTCTTTTGGTTGTATTAGAGATGTATTGTGGTGGGTTGCAGTGGCAGATCTGTTGAGGTGGTGGCAGATCTATGGGTTGTGGTGGCAGATTTGTGGGTTGTGGTGGTTTGAGAGGAGATCGGATTGATGGATTAGATTTGGTGATTGGTGGGGGAGGCGGCGATGATGATTGACAGCGGCGGTGAGTGACGCAGCGGCGATGGGCGATTGGCGGCGGCTTTGGCGGAGGCGTTGATTGGATTTTGTGCTTCTTTTCCTGGTTTTGCTTCTTCTTCTTTTCTGATTAGATTGATGATAATAATAAGTTATTAACACGGTCCCTTTCAATTCACGAAAATATGAGTTGGGTTTGATGGAAATTTGGGATTTGGTCGTTATCAACTGAGAAAGTTGAAACCTTTATTTCTCTTAATTTTGAAGCTACTGTTTGCTTGCTTATTATGGTCTTGTGTGGCTGCAAATTTTGTGATTTGAACCGAGCAAGTTGTTTTTATTTTGAATTGGGCAGATTTAAATTCGGAAATTTTGGGAAATTCTGGTTCGGGTAGGGAAAAAACAAATTCGGGTTCGTTTCATAATTGAAAATTTAGAGCTATTTCCTAGAGCTATTTATTTCCAACGTTTTTGCTGTTTTTCAATGCGGAAAATTTATTTATTTTTGTTTCTTTTTTAATTTTAGGTTTATCTGCTATCCATTGGAGCTGCTTGTGGCCTCTCTTGGCCTTCCGATCGCATCATAATTCAAGTCCTTGATGATTCAACTGACGCAACTATCAAGGTACCACCACCACCATTAATGGAAAAAACAACAAAAATACAGACATCTCCCATTCAATTATATATAAAAAATAGAACAGCTCATTTTTTCAAATATGTTTTTTAATTTCTCCGGCTTTTCAAGTTGGAGACTAAATCGGGATTTAAAATGATAGCTTTTTTAAAATGATTTTTTTATTATCCTAACTCGAATTTCAAATTTTGCACCGGATGGATTACATTAATCTTTGATTAAATGTTGACTGGACATTGAAATGCAGGACTTGGTGGAGCTAGAATGTCAGAGATGGGCAAGCAAAGGGATTAACATAAAGTACGAGAGTAGGGAGAACAGGAATGGTTACAAAGCTGGAGCGCTTAAAGAAGGAATGAAGAAAAGCTACGGTAAGAATCGCGACCATGTTACCATTTTCGACGCTGATTTCCAGCCCGATTTCCTTTGGCGGACCATACCATTTCTTGAAAAGAACCCGGAACTTGCTCTGGTCCAGGCCCGTGGGAATTCGGTAATTAACTTCGCTTAAAAAATCAATTCGAATTAAATGTTAGGTTTGCATTTATTATTAACTTCTCCATGAAGGTGACTTAGCAGTTAGCACGAAGTGACTTCACTCCGCATATGGTAGTTGTCAACCGAAGGGAGGTAAATTGTAACTTATTTTAAAAAACTAAACCATATACCAATTTTAGGATCTTTACTCATTTTTTTACTCACCCATGATTTTGTTACTAAGATTCAGTCTTTTTTGCAAAATGCTAACAAAGGTGTTTGTATCCTCTCCGCAAGTGGAGATGTTTCTGATGTTACCCTCCGCGAACCTATTTCCGGCGTTAGCATTTTACATCAGGTTTGGTTCTTGAATCTTGCTCTATCTTATCATTACCTTCAAAAAAACCTCATGTTTATATTAGGCACATACCATTGCTGGCAAGATTCTTCAATTTTTTTCTACTAAAATTGTTCTTAGAAGTAGGTAGCGAATACTTGAATTAGATCCCATAATTCCTATAATTTTCCTTCGCAAGAAAATAATAATGTTAATAATAACAGTAAGTTTTTCAAGACTCCACAAATTTGTTTTCTACTTTTTGCAGGACAATTTGAAAAACTTATTATTATTATTTTCCCCTACTAAGGAAAATTATAGGAATTATGGGATCTAATTCAACCATTCGCTACCTACTTCTAAGAACAATTTTAATGGAAAAAAAAATTGAAGAATCTCGAAGGAATGTTATGTGCCAAACATAAACATGAGGTTTTCGTGAAGCGAATGATAAGATAGAGCAAGATTCAAGAACCAGTTTGCCGGCGGTTCCAGCAACAGTTTACTACTCCCATGTCTCTTGTATCTGAAAGTGAAATGCTCTCTGTTAAGTTTTAGAAGATAACGTTTGTATTGAAAAAAATTGGTGCGAAAAATAACTAGCCATGCACATCTTCGCCTCTAGATGCAAGTTTGGCTGAAGGTTCCTACAATTAGCTGTCAAAATACAGAATGTTTAGATCGTAAGGTGTGCTTGGAAACTAAAATTCTACAGAAGAAAGTTCCTTACTTACCTGTACAGCACTTGCCGCCAACAAGGAACTAGTAATAGTTCCACCTATCACTCCGCAATCACTGTCAGCTAGTGAAACTCTTAGTTCAGAACCATTATTCGAGGATAGACCATTCCAGAGTCAAAATGCAAAAGATCCCCTGCGAAGGAAAATTATAGGAATTATGGATCTAATTTAACTATTCGCTACCTAGCTAATGATAAGATAGAAACCTTACATGAGGTTTCTATCTTATCATTAGCTAGGTAGCGAATAGTTAAATTAGATCCATAATTCCTATAATTTATTCCTATAATTTTCCTCCTATAATTTTCCTTCGCAGGGGATCTTTTGCATTTTGATTCTGGAATGGTCTATCCTATCCTCGAATAATGGTTCTGAACTAAGAGTTTCACTAGCTGACAGTGATTGCAGAGTGATAGGTGGAACTGTTACTAGTTCCTTGTTGGCGGCAAGTCCTGTACAGGTAAGTAAGGAACTTTCTTCTGTAGAATTTTAGTTTCCAACCACACCTTACGATCTAAACATTCTGTATTTTGACAGCTAATTGTAGGAACCTTCAGCCAAACTTGCATCTAGAGGCGAAGATGTGCATGGTTAGTTATTTTTCGCACCAATTTTTTTCAATACAAACGTTATCTTCTAAAACTTAACAGAGAGCATTTCACTTTCAGATACAAGAGACATGGGAGTAGTAAACTGTTGCTGGAACCGCCGGCAAACCGGTGATTTTTTGTTCTGAAGATTGATCCATTGGAATCCTAAGAATCAGATTCTTAGAACACCCAAAACTCAATAAGAAAGAAAAGTGACAGAAAAATTGTAGGCGCACTAGAATGAATGCAATTGATGAGTCTACAACTTTTTAAGAACTAAAATTTGCGTAGGAAGGAAAGGGCTCTTAGTTTGTACCATTTCAGACCGTATTCCAATTCTTGCCGTGCACTATGTATGATAGTATAATATAAAAAAAGAAAAATTCAAAACCCCATTGGGCCATTTCTTTTTCCACAGGCCCAATGGCCAACATCTGACAAAAGATTGTAAAGATCCGCTTAGCCCATTGGGCCATTGTTTTAACAGATTGTAAAGATCCGACTTGCCTCATGTTTTGTCGTCTTCTAGGTCAATCACCTAAATACTTGCCTCATGTTTTGTCGTCTTCTAGGTCAATCACCTAAATACAAGTAAATAGCAGGATTATTAATTACTTTATTCACAGAACTGGAGTGAACCGAAAATTTATGATTCTAATTGGGTAGAATCGGACTGAACCGAAAAATTACGATTCGGGTCAAAAATTTCCAGTTTAGACTGGTTTTCTTACACTCCTAATTAATTCTATTCTTCTTTTACTGCCAAAATTACCAACTCCCTACCTTTTTGGATTAAGAATAAAAAGAAAAAGTTGCCGTATACAAAAACCGGAGAAATTTTAGGCCTGTTTACTTCAGCAAATTCTCTCCAAAATTCTCTAATTTTTAAAAAATTGGATTTTTTTTTCTTCTAAAAACGTGTTTACTTCGCGTTATTTTCATTTTGAAAACAGAAACGAAAATTTTCAGAATAAAAACTCATGTGTAAATTTTGAAAACACTTTTCTACACTTTCTCACTTCATTTCGAAAACACGCGTTTCAAAATGAAACTTAAATGAAAGTTTTTTAAACCCAATTTTGCCCTTCTTCTTCTCCTCCTCACGCTGCGCTTCTTCCTCCTCCTCTGCTATCTTCTTCACTTCTTCACTTCTTCCTCCTATCGCCGAGAGATGGTCGTGTTGGTGGTGGGTAGATCGGGAGTGAGAGATGGTCGTGTTGATGGTGGCTGACGGCGGGAGAAAGAAAACAGCGTAATAATATAAGGAAACTCGCAGATCCCTGGATCTCATATCCCCAGCAGAAAGCGGCGAGACTCCGATTTTGGAAAGAGAGAGTGCGAGGGAGGAGAAAGAGTTAGAAATAATGCTGGAAAACCCAACACCATCGCTTACACCACCTGATTCCACCGCCGCCGCTGCCTCCTCCTCTGTCAAGGGTTTTGGGAACTTGTGAAAGCTAATCGGAACGATGATCGAGGTGGTGTTGAACGACCAATTGGGAAAAAAGGTGCGGGTGAAGTGCAACGATGACGACACCATTGTCGACCTGAAGAAGCTGGTGGCGGCACAGACCGGTACCCGAGCTGAAAAGATTCGGATCCAGAAGTGGTACACCATCTACAAAGATCATATTACCCTCAAGGACTACGAAATTCATGATGGCATGGGTCTCGAGCTCTACTACAACTAGAAGCATGGCAGCTCATCCTTCTCTATGTATATCTATTTCTGCTTATTTTTTATCGTTTAGTTAGTAACACAAGCGGGTGTTTGATTGGTCGAGCTGATTAGGCTCGTTTTGCATCGTGGCTTTGGTTCAAACTTTAGTTTTGGCAATTTTTATGGTTTTTTTTGTGTTTTGAATTTCTGGCATGCATTAATTTGTTTGTGAAATAGTTGGTTGAGGCTAGATGGGTTTATGTTTGTTTCGCTTGAGGTGCGAGGACTTTTGCAGCCCCAGGCTGTGGTTGAGCGGTTTGCCTTATTGTCAATAATTATTCTGAGCAACCGCAGTAGCTAGTCCTTTATGTATTATAACTTTAACCCAGCTGGTCGTGGAGGTTTGCGGATGTTTTGAGGTAGTAATGATGGTTGCGTGAGTTCTGGTGTAGGCATGGAGATTGTTTCTGGTGAAAGGGGGGATCAGTTTGGTGAGTATTTGTCGAAATTGGGGTTGTTTGACAGTGGCTGCTTTTTGAATGAGAGGTGGAGTCAAATTGATGACTGTGATGCACAAATGGAGGTGTGGCATATTGGAAAAATAGAGGAAAGAATATTGCAGTGAGGAATTGATGATTTCCTTAGTTGCTTACTGGATCATAAAATGTCTTTTGAATTCATGTTTATGTCTGGTTGTGATATAGGCGGAGGAGGGATGGTAGAAATGGTAGTGTTCAAGAAGTGATGGAAGAGGAGCATTAGTTTGTCTGTTATGGAGCCTGGTGCTCACAATGAAACAGTCCATCAATGATCTGTGGAATGTTCTAATCAATTGATTCGGGTTAGTAGTTCATCTAGAAATTTGCTCAAGTGGATGGCCTCATTTGGGTTAATTATTTTTGTTCCTGATTTGATAAGTACACAAGGTTGAAACAAAATGATGGACTAATTCGTAAGATAGTGTGCAGCATAAAAAATGTACCTTAGTGTGTGCGTACTGCGTAGACAAATTGTTGTCAGTAGTCCACAAACTGATAGGATGAATTGGAAATTATCAGCTATCATTGTTGTTATTCATTTTTCTTGGCATAAGCACTCTCTTTTTAGGGGAAAAAAGGTTTGTGCATCTTGAGTGAAAGATCATTTGAGTAAAAGATACTTACTTCTAAATTTAACTTTTAAGTGAAACTATAGGTTGTCAATTGCTTAAATAATGATCTTTAACTGAACAATCGCACATATGACTTCTATTTGGTTCAATAGTTAGAAAAAAGCTTGCTCAAATCAACAATTGCGAATATTGTCTGACAGATTGGCAAGGTAGCATCCTGTTATTGTATTCATCTAAGATATTTATTGGTTTTCCACAGCTTTACTTGCTTTCTTGTTGTGTAAGATCATAAGTAAAGTGAAGGCCTGAAGGGGTAACTGCTCCACTTCTTTTCATGCTTTTCTTTTCTTTTCGTTGGTGTATGGTTGTTTCTCTTTTGTTGTTTCCTGAAGCTAAAATGGTGTCATGATACCTTTTGATGGCATATGCAAAATTTCATTTTCCGTTTTTGAGAGCTCAAGAAATTTCTCAAGCTGTATAGACTACATTCTGCATATGCATTTTGTTGTAAGTCTTTTTGCATGTTTCTTTAATGTAATACCTTGTATGAAGTTTGTGGAATTCTATATTTCTATTATGCTTATTCCTCATCAGATGAAGGAGAGTGGAAGGAGAACCTGACATTGTTGTTATCTTTGTTCAGGTGAAAAGTTATAGCATGTCAAAGCTTGAAGGATACAAAGCTGGCACTTTCTCCGGTTTCCTAGTATGTAATAATTGTAATTGATGTACTCATACTTCTGAAAAATCTGTGGAAGTTGATATGCATCGGACCTGACCATAGGGCGTTGGCTTGCAGTGTATTTTGTATGTTAAATGGTTTGCAAATTGATCCTCATACAGATGAGATTAACAGAAATGTGCTTAGTACTTGTTGCTCATCTCTATATATAAACCTGAATTGTTATTCCTATACATCTACGGATATACAACGTCCTTTTTCAGAATAATTGGGAGGTTGTTAAAGACGCAGTATGCAAGTTTGTGAATTCAAGTATAGAAGGGAATATGGTTGATAACTCGTTGTGTCAAGCTCTTATAACTGTCATCCCCAAGAAAGAGGAACTAGAAAATAATAAATATTTTAAATATGATTTTGATATTTAAAAAATAAACTTATTAACAATTATAAAATTATCAAAAATAGATTATTAAATAATTTTACACTTTTTTAATTATAAAGAATGTTTTTGCATTAACTAAATCAACAAATGTAATTAATCCTTTTTTCTTTCCAATAACTCGAACCAATTAAATAATTATAGCCTTTTTTCTTTCCCACTCTCATCCTCACTGTTGGATCACCAAGATATCTGGGGATATGGTAGAATATTTTCATTTTAAGTTTCTAAATTAATGAAACTTATTCCATATTTATAATTTCTGAATATATTAAAATAAACAACTATTTTTATTTTAAGTTTCTAAATTAATAAAACTTATTTCATATTTAGATTTCTTCTAAATTAATAAGACTTATTCCATATTTAGATTTCTAAATGATTTCTTCTTTTCATTACACGTATTTTCGGTTTTCCACAAAAAATGAAAACGCGCGAAGTAAACACGTTTTCTAGTTTTCAGATCAGGAAATTCTTACATTCAGTGCGAAGTAAACGCGTTCTCTAGTTTTTCTGATCAGGAAACAAGCGCGAAGTAAACACGTTTTTCAGTTTTCATAATGAAAAGAAAATTCTCGAAATTCAGAAAAATAACAAATTTTCAAATTCAGAATTCTCCCAAGTAAACGGGCCCTTAGAAATTACGTTCTTAAATTATGCAAAGCATTGTTGTGACGTATGTATAAATTTGATCATTGTTATTATAATAATAATAAATAATATAATTTTTTTATAAATATTGATAACATATTTTGAGGTAAAATACATAAATATTAATAGGACATTGATTTGTAGATTATTTAATAAAAAATAATAAATAAATATACTGAAGATTAATTTTATATTTTATAAGAACTATAAAAAAATAAATAAGACAAATAAGTTATTGTATTTGAAGATAAATTATAATTTTCATACGTCTATAGTTAACTGAAAAAAAGTTTAAAAATAAATAAATATTAAAAATAAGTTTTAGATGTAACACTACTTATCTAAAAAGCTACTCCGGGTTAAGGCTCTGTTTGGCTTTCCGGTTCTGGTCCGAAAAGTGTTGTAGGTAAAAGTGTTGTGAAAAAAATACTTTTGCGCAAAGCAGTGTGCTGTTTGGTAAACATTTTTTAAAAGTGCTGTAGGAAAAGAGTTGAAGTATAAAACCCATTTTTAAAAAATTAATAAAAATAGGAAAAGTGAATCTAAAATTACTTATCTTGAAATGGAGATTTTATTGTGATAGTTTTTAATTTATTTTGTTCATTATATAAAGTAAAAAAATGAAATTAAAATGAAAAAAAAAAAATAAGAGAGAGAGGGTGCCAAACGCAGCAAAGGTTGGCTGCTGGAGCAAAATGGAGCAGTGGCTCATAGCTTGATTTGTTCAAGGAATTAAGAAGCCAGCTTTTTGGAAAACTGTGTTCCTTAGGTGATAGCCAAACACCTGGATTGGGAGAAGTTGGGTTGGGTACCCAACTCCCAACCCCAAACACCACCTAAGTATTTTTGTAGTCATATCTTGAAATGGAGTATTTAAATTTTTAATTTTTATATATGAAAAAGAACATAAACCGAAAAAGAATAGAAATACACAAACCACAAGTAGATTTACTTACAGCCACGCCCAATTGAATCATTACTGGCTCACCACCCATACCCGCCCAATTACGCTGAGCCAGTAATGATTCAGTTTGATTGATCCTTGTTGAGTTGCAGTCTCACCACCTGCGGAGATCTAGGCAACGACGGCGTCGTATCGATGAATTTCAAATTGGTCAGCCTAAAAGAATTGACCGAGTAACCAACCAAATCCACTCCTCGTGACCAAAAGCTCTTCTTCCCTCTCTCTTTCGGGACCAAATCTTCTATCCCCAAACTAACCTCCTCTTTATTACTGTTTTTCCCAAACTAGCCGCATCCTCACTCCTCACCGGCTCCTCCAACTCCTTCATCAGCGACACCGCCGTGGAGCCTGAGAACCACCGCTCATTTCTCATCAGGCAGAGCGTAACAGCTGGCGCACAACACGTCATGATGGGTACTAATGTTGTTGTTGTTTTCGGACGACGACGGCCAGGTGTTCTGGTTCAGTTCGTGTTCGAGGATGATATGGAAAGGGGAAATGGTTGTCAGTGACGGGTGTGTAGAGTAAAAGAATTGTTGCAACAATAAAACTCTTCTCAAAGCGGGATGTAATGCCTGCATTTTATTGAAGCTTAAACTAAACTTTAAATAGCCTTTTATAGAATAACAAAATGCATGAAAATAGCCTATGCCAGCTGCTGCTATCAACTGAAACTAGAAGAAATCAAAACAGTTAATCTTCCTGATGACCAGGACTTATTGAAACAGAAAAGAAAGTGCTCCTAATTTTAAACCATTAACTTCACAGAAAAATACCCTTTCAAACCCTCCCTTAAACTAGCTGCAGAATGCGGTTAGTTTATATCAGTGAGATCACACATTCTCATCTTCTCTCTGTGCTTCTGAAAGCTTCGAGCTTTAGTGCCTTGGTCATCACATCTGCTACTTATTCTTGAGTTCCACAATGAACTAACTCAATTTCTCCATCTTTTGCAAGATCTCTAGAAAATGAAAACGCACCCTGATGTGCTTGCTTCTTCCACGCATCACTGGATTTTTGGAGAGTTTAATTGTAGAAGTATTGTCACACATGATGGTGGTGCTTCCTTCTTGAACATGGTTCAAATTTCTTAATACATTTCTCATCCAAACAGCCTGACATGTACAAGCAGCAGCTGCCACAAATTCTGCTTCAGTGGTTGAAAGTGTGACAATCGACTGTTTTTTCGACATCCAAGATACAACAATTGAACTTAATAAAAATACATAACCTGATGTGCTTTTGGAATCTTCTTCATCACCAGCATAATCTGAGTCTGTGAAAATAAGCAAATCCTCTTGCCCTCTTTTTTATAGAAAATACCTTGGCTAGTAGTCCCCTTTAAATAACGCATAATTCTTTTAGCAGCTTGCAAATGTAATTCAGTGGGTTTTGACATGTACCTGCTGATTAAGCTCACACTAAACATGATGTCTGGACGTGTAGCTGTAAGATACATTAAGCTACCAACGATTTGCTTGTAGTAGGTGTCTGGACCCTTTCAGGGTGTGTTTCGAGGACTTTAAGGGTTGATACGAGGTTGACTGCTATGACTTTGAGGAAAGGGGAAGGAGATGTGTGGAAAGAGAAGGAGGACCTGTTTTGGTTGTGGTGTAGTCGGGTGCGGAGGATAGGATGGGAATTTTGGAGTGTGTGGTAGGCATTTTCGAGACGGGAAATGTCAGGAAGGTGGGTGGTTAGGATGGCGGTGACGACTATGCCAGTGCCGCCCGACACGGCTTTGCACCACGTGCGCTCTGTTATTCTGACCGGGCGGCTCCTCGGTTCCGCCAGTTCTGATTGTGAGGTGATCATGAGCTTCTGGCTATTCGACATTAGAGGAGGGACTTTTCTGTTCCGTTTGGGAAGGAGAAGAAGGAAAAGGAACTATTTTTTCTAAAAGTTGTGTTTTTTTTCATTTCCCTTGTTAAAAAGATTAATTTAGTTGGACCATTATGAGACTTTGAAATGGATGACTTACTCTATAAATATGGTCTAAGAATATAGTTTCAAACTAGGTATGTATTATATTTTTTTTCTTTGCATGATATATTTTTATATATTACACATGCTTTTCAAAATAATTTTAATAAAATGCATTATTGTTGTGAAAAAACTTTATACTCCTTCCTTCACTAATTAAACGTCGTTTTGCTACTTTTTGTTACTGTACACATTACTTGACTTTTTGGTATTTGCTTTAATTTTTGTTACTATTTCAAAAGATATTCTTTTGGGGAAGGAGGGAGTAGAAATTTAGACGTAATTAAGATAATATTTCTCATTACTATCAAGGGGCAACAAGTGTATTTTTTTTGTTCGAATAAAAATGTAAATAAAGAAACTCAAATTTGATAAGTATCTTATTTTTTCTACTTAATAGGATATACAAATGAGCTACAAGTTTATTAATTTAATGATGTGTTTAGCTTAAAAAAAAGATAACCATGTTTTCCATAAAATAAATCCACGGAAAACAAATAATTCATTTTCATGTTCATTTTTTTTTATTTTTCCAAATAAGGAATTACATTTTAAATTTTATACATAATTGTGAATACTTTACCTATTCCAAACTAGAAATATTGCTAAATATTTTGTAAAAAATATTGCTAAGTTATAAGCTCATTTGTTATAATGATAATGTGCAAGTATAAGAAATAACGCTCCTTTCATGAGATAAATTCATGGAAAACAAAATTTTCAAACTTTTTTTTTGAAATCGCAAAAATTCCAACCTTGTGTTCAAATAAGGAATTAGGAAAGCATGATTTACAATTTTCAATTTCAACCTTGTATTCCCTAACACACGTTCCATACTCTCTTAATTTTTTCCATTTGGGACAAAAATAACCTTTATTTTAAATTATTTTCTAAAATGGATAATTAACATTAAAAAAATTATTAATGAAGAATAATATTTTATTTCCTTTAATCATAAGAATAAAAATAATAGGAGTATATAATAATTTACCTATTAAATCATTAATAAAAATTGATATTATTTTTATGAATGTATGCTTGCTGTTGGAAATATGTATGATTACGTGTCGAAAATAGTTGTAATATGAACATATTTTTTAACTTCTAAACTACGAAATATTTTTTCACGTGCAATTGAAAACATATTTCTTAATTTTTTCACAACAAATAATTCATGAAAATATAGATAAAAATTACAATATAGCTCATTGATTGTTATATTAGTAATAATAATGGAGTTTTGAGTTCGAGTTTGAGTTCATCCATTCAAAAGATGAAGGACCGAATTAACTTGCTTAGCGGCCCATACATTGTGATGCTTAAATGAATTGGGCCTTACCAACCCGAAAGACATTTTTGAACGCAAGAGGACAATTACATCCCCGTTAAATATCTACCGTCGGATCCCTACCCATTTCTCATCGAACCGTTTCAATTACCAGGCGAGCGGCTCTCCCAAATTCAAAATCCTCCTCAGCCCGCTCTCTCTCCGTGTCCATTTTCATTTCACTTTCACACAACAAAACACTTTCAAAATTCTCCTTAGAGTAAGAGAGGAGTCTTCTTTTAACGGTCCAGATCTAATCTAATATCTGATTCATCGCCAACAACCATGTCCGGCCGTCACGAGAAGGAGAAAGGCGTCAATGTTCAGGTCCTTCTCCGGTGCAGGTACCGCCTCTGCTTTTTTTTGCTATTGTTGGGAGTGATGGTTTCTGTGGCTTTGGCTTATGTATCATATGTGTTTCTCTTAGGCCGTTTAGTGACGACGAGTTGAGGAATAATGCGCCGCAGGTTGTTACCTGTAATGACTACCAAAGGGAGGTCGCCGTTTCGCAGAACATCGCCGGAAAACACATTGATAGGGTTTTCACATTCGACAAGGTTCCTAAACTTTTGGATTTATTTCATAGTTTATTTGGTTTATTTTTTGATTTTTTTGAATTTTGACGCATCTTAAATTGCTGCCATTGTATTTAAACGAGTAGTTCTAATCGTTCTCTTTGGAATGGATTGAAAGAGATACTTGTAATTAGGAATTCGTATTTTACTCCTGAAGGTTCAACAATTCGCTTAAACATTACCATTTGGTATCTTGTCTTTTATGGTTGAATTTGTGTAGGCATATGTTTTGGTTGGTCACAGATTTTCATGGCTTCATATTGTGTCAACAGGTGTTTGGTCCTTCAGCTCAGCAGAGGGATCTTTATGACCAGGCAGTCGTGCCGATTGTGCATGAAGTTCTAGAAGGTTTCAATTGTACCATTTTCGCATATGGTCAAACGGGCACCGGTAAAACATACACAATGGAAGGTGAATGCAAGAGGGCAAAGGTATAGTATATGGTGTGTTGTACTTATTTTGGTTTAGAATTGGCTGATTGTATGTATAACTGTGCCATTGACATATGAAAAAACTTGACAGAGTGGGCCGAATGGGGAACTTCCTCCAGAAGCTGGGGTTATACCAAGAGCTGTTAAACAAATTTTTGATACGCTTGAGGGTCAGAATGCAGAATATAGTGTGAAGGTCACTTTTTTGGAACTGTACAATGAGGAGATCACTGATTTGCTTGCCCCAGAGGAAATTTCTAGAGTCGCTCTGGAGGAGAAGCAAAAGAAACAGTTGCCTCTTATGGAGGATGGGAAAGGTGGAGTTTTAGTGAGAGGTTTAGAAGAGGAAATAGTGACAAGTGCTTATGAGATATTCACCCTTCTTGAAAGAGGATCTGCAAAGAGAAGGACTGCTGAAACTTTACTGAACAAGCAATCAAGGTAATAATTTCTCTGTAGTCTTCATGCTTAAGGTCAAAGTTAACATTCCTTATCTTATTAAGAGTGCTCATTCCATTTCAGTCGGTCACACTCTTTATTCTCCATCACAATCCATATTAAGGAGTCAACACCTGAGGGAGAAGAACTAATCAAATGTGGCAAGCTTAATTTAGTGGATCTAGCAGGTTCAGAAAATATATCTCGGTCTGGTGCTAGGGAGGTATATCTCCTTTTTTGATTTAAAAAAAAGGGAGTTCTAGTTGTTTATGTAGTTAAGTAATGCAATTGACTGTGGTACTGATTGTTTCTTCTATAATAGGGTCGTGCTAGAGAAGCTGGTGAGATCAACAAAAGTCTACTTACATTGGGCCGAGTGATTAATGCTCTTGTGGAACATCTTGGGCATATCCCCTACAGGTTATAACTCGCTGTTCTTATTTACTCCAAGATACTGATACTCTATGTTCAGCGCTCAACTGACAAACTTATATGGTACTGTTGCTGTAGGGATAGCAAGCTTACAAGATTACTTCGTGATTCTCTTGGGGGGAGAACAAAAACTTGCATAATAGCAACAGTTTCACCAGCTGTTCATTGTCTAGAGGAGACTCTGAGTACATTGGATTATGCACACAGGGCCAAGAACATAAAAAATAAGCCTGAGGTTAATGTCTAATAATTTCTTTATTTTAGTTGCTTTGCAATGTCGTCTTTTCAAATCTCTAACTACAGAATGTTTTACATTGTCGGGGACTTTTTTTCTTGTAAACTTTTTAACATCTTCTCACGTTACTCTGGAACTAAGCTCAGCTTCTTTGATTATACTTTCTTTGATTGTTAACTATTACTGTGTCTGTAGGTTAACCAAAAAATGATGAAATCTACCCTTATCAAGGACCTCTATGGGGAGATTGAAAGACTTAAGGCAGGTGAGATAGTTCAGTTCTCCCGGGTTATGAAGTAAAATTTGTTTGCTAGGAGTTAATGAACTTATTTCATAAACTGTGATATTTAGTTTGCTCACTTCAGCAACTTTTGCCATTTTGACAGAGGTTTATGCTGCCCGTGAAAAAAATGGTGTGTATATCCCAAAGGAGCGGTACTATCAAGAGGAGAGCGAAAGAAAGGTGTTATCTTGTTCCACCCATTGTTCTTATATTTGCTTTAGCCTTTAATGTATCAATAGCACCTGTCCAATTTTTTCAATGTTTCTGACATGCATAACATTTTCCGTTGTCGAGTATGCTTGATATTTGAGCTTTATTTTTGGAGATTTTCCCTTCTTTTGCATTTGCTCTTGTATAAGTACTGCATATAAATAATGGGCACTTATTGACAGCTTTTATGCGTAGTGGTTAGTGATTTCGAATCTCTTATGCTCAATCTTTTCCTTTGTTGTGATTAGGCAATGTCAGATCAAATAGAGCAACTAGGGGTTACGATAGAAACCCATCAGAAGGTTTGTGTATGCTTCCTTGTTTATGTTAGTTCTTCGGATATTTCGTGGTATGATACTAATTCGCATAACACCAATTGTGTCTTGTAAACAGCAATTTGAGGAGTTGCAAGAGAGGTATGACATCCAAGTTCAACAATGTTCTGATCTAAGAAGCAAACTTGATGCTACTGAGGTAAGTTTGTTTTTATTTTGTCGTGTTTTTGTTCATATCTGAATGGGCTTGTATTGATTCAGAAACACATGCAGAGAAACTTAAATCAAACCAGCAAGTTACTCACCTGTACTGAAGAAGAGTTGAAGAAGTGTCGATATGCTTTAAAGGAGAGGGATTTTATTATATGTGAACAGCGTAAAGCAGGCATGTCTGATTACTCTGGCGTTTTAATTTGCAATGTTTTGTTGTCATTACTAATTTTGCAATTGAATTTTGTACATAGAGGATGCTCTTGCTCAACAAGCATGTGCTTTAAGGTCTGATTTGGAGAAAGCTCATCAGGATAATGCTTTGTTGTTTCAAAAGATTGGTGTGTATTCCTTCATTTGGTTTTAAAGTATGTCTTCCAGAACATTTCATTGACCATCTTATGTCATTCCATAAACGCCATTGCCTATCTGTAATCTGAATAGGTAGAGAAGACAAACTTAGTTCTGGTAACAGATCAGTGGTGAACAACTTCAAAGTGGAGCTTTCCGAACGAATCAGTGCTCTCTGTGAAATGGTAGCTTCTTCAATGTCTCGGCAGGATGAGCATCTTCAGTATGTAGAGAAACTTTGTAATTCTCTATTCGACATACACGATAAGGTATGGGAAAAAATGTCTTCACAACTTTTCTTTTTCTGAATGGCTCCCTTCAATTTCATTGCTGAATTGTGGCTGCCAAGTTGTTGTATAATTTGCGCTCAATACAATTATCATTAATTTGTTCTGATTGTACTAAATTCGCTTCTTCTATGCCGCCTGAATTTTTGCTTTCAGGCCGTAAAGGAAATGAAGAAGAAACTATCTAGTTCAAGGGCTTTGTATATTTCCCACATTGAGGCAATGCAAAATGTTGTTCGTTTGCACAAGGCGAGCTCGATTGCTGGCCTGGAGGAAATTTCATCCTTGGCTTCTTCTAATGCAGAGTCTGTTGAAGAGGTGGGGAACATGAGACTGACTTACTTTTATTTTTCTCCTTCAATTGATACTGTAAGCATATTTCTATGAGGCTAATATGAAGTTTTGAACCAGTATCTTGCATCTGAGGCTGGTCAGGCTGCTTCCATTTTTCATGATCTTCAAAGTACGTTCTCAAATTATCAGGGAGAAATAGCTCTTTTTGCAAGGGAAATGCGTCAGGTTTTATGCTCAATCTCTATCTTCAGTTGTAAATATCACTTGTTGGGTTTATGCTATAAAATTATTGATTGGGGATCAAGTATCAAATTTTCACATATGTTCCATATTTAGTTTTTTATGCTTCTGTTAATTTAATGAACACTGGAACTTTTTCGCTTTTTTTGTAAATGATGGTCCTTGTACTTGTTTTGCTACATGTACATGATCTTCTCAGATGTTGTGTATTATGTTTAAACCTATTTCTTACCTTTCCTTATTTCTTGGTGCTTTTGTTTGTCTTTAAAAATCAACAGAGGTTTCATGTCAGTGATGAGCAAAGGAAGGAGATCTCTGAGTATATTCATGGATTCCTCCAGAAGCTCTTGGACCAATCCAAGGGACTTGGAGATCATGTTACGGAGGCTGATGCTGTTCAAATGAAAAGCATAGCAGATTTTCAGAAGGCTTATGAAGTAAGACCTAGTGAAGTCATAAAAACTTTATTGTAGTATTTTTGTTTCAAGAATTCACTCACGAAATGACCTGGTGCAGGAGCAATCAAAATCTGATGCTGAGAAGCTCGTTGCTGATATCAACAATCTTGTCTCTAATCATATTAGCCGTCAAAAAGAGCTGGTCTGCTTCATAATTTTATGACAGTTGTTTTCCTAATTTATTCTCAACATGCACTGAATGTTGAGTTTATAGGTGGATGCAAGGCTTGTTGATCTTAGAGAAAATGCTGTTGCAAGCAAAGGGTTTTTGGATGGTCATGTTTCTTCAATAGAGGATATTACCATGGATGCTAAGCGCAAATGGGAGGACTTTTCATCGCAAGCAGAAAATAATGCTAAAGACAGTGCAGATTTCTCTGCTGCCAAACATTGTAGAATGGAGTCACTCTTACAACAGGGGTATGTTGGCACTGTGTGTTGATTTTTGAACTGATTTCTAGCTCTTTATTGATCCTTCTGTTCCCATTCCTTTCTCTAGTGTAAGCACCGCTGAATCGGCTTTTGAGCTCTGGAAAAGGACAAATAAGTCTGTGAATGAACTGGGAAGTAAGCATGTTTCAGCATTGGTGTCACTTACAAGGTACGAAATAGCAGTCTTCCTTTTATATTTTCTTCAACTTTATTCCTTAGCAATTTCTAGAAGGTAACATTGTCATCCAAATTTTACAAATTAAACCGCTTCATGTTCATCATTGGATAAGGTGGTCATGCGGATTATGGTCTCTCTGTTTCCACTCTGGTCACAAATAGTATGAACCAAAGTGTCAGATATGTTTTTCCTATAGTTCCATCTTCCTTTCTCATGGTTTCTTATATTCATAATTCTTTGGCACAGAAATGCATCTGATAGTATTGAGCAACATGATGCTGAGGTTAGTTCTGCAAGGATTACAGCTGAGCAAGATGTGGCAAGGAACAGTGAAGATTCCCTGCAGCATTTAGAGAGTGAGTATTAACTATTTGTTGAGTCAACGGCGGCATGTTTGTTGTGAAAGTTTCACTTGAAAGTATATTGCTATCCAATGTAACCATATTCTCTTACCCAAAGTTTACTAAGCCTTAGTTGTTCGATTAGAAATTGGGGTTCCACGAAAGTAAAAATGACTTGCAAGTTTCACGCGTCAATATAATTGGGTTTGCTGTTTTTTAGCATGTTTTGATATTGATTTTTTTAGTATTTTATTTTACTGTTATGTTTATTATTTCTGAATATGACATATATGGTGAGTGTTTTTTCCAGATATGTCCGAGCAGGAGAGAGGATCGATATCAGGAATTCTGGAGGTTGTCAGTGCTCATGCAGATACCCTTAAGGTTTTGAGGGAGGATCACACTGGCCAAGCAGCATCTATTGACAATAAATCCCGAGAAACATTTGAAGGAAGATATATGGTAAGCCAATTTTTTTTCACACGAACCTTTAAAAATGTTACTCAAGTAGGACCTGCATGTAATAATATGGTCCATATTTAATTAATGGGATGATCTTTGTGGCTCGAGTTAGTTATTAAACATGTAATCTCCATAGATCAGTGCTTGAAGCACGTTCCATATGTACCTGAATGTATCATAGAATTGGGAATGGCACTGTATATCTGTGCTGATCATTATCTATAAACTTCTGTATTTAGTTGTGGCACTGTTTTCCATTAAAATTCTAGGTGCTTGAGTTTTGCTGTCAACATTATCTGTTATGATAATTTCCAGTTGGTATAAGATGAAATGCTCAATTCTTTCATGACGTCTGTTCCAATTATACTTATGTTCTCTTTTCACATTTCTCAATGCAATGTGCAGGATTATGAGCAGACAGGCGCAACACCAGAGAGATCCGAACCAGAAATTCCTAGTAAGGTGACGATCGAGTCTCTTAGGGCAATTCCAATGGATGCTCTTCTCGAAGAGTTTCGAGAAAACAATTCATACGAATCATTTGAGGTGAAGGAAGTGAAACCATCCTTGATACCACGATCTCCCCTCATCCAACTGAACTAGAAATTCTGGATTACCGTTCGATATACGTACGTACGTTCCCGATGAATGTTTATTTGTATCTGTAGCATTATTAGTGTACACAATGATTATTGTTGCCTTTTGAAATATTGCAAGGGTCCAGCAAAGTGGGGTGGGGTGAGGGTCTGCTGCTTGTTTCTAGCATAAGTAAATCCCATCTTGGGATTTTAGTCATATGTATTTTTGTTTTATATAACAGATTAAGTTGATTGATTTTCTCTCTTTTGTAACTTATTGATTTATACGACGTGTCGGTACTAATTCAGAGTATTATTGAGATGATAATTATTGAAACAAGTGATGGATAAATTTCATAATCATGTTGGAGCGCTGAATTGGTACTGAACTGTGGGTATGTTAACGACGCGTAAACGTGTTGTCGTTTCGCCGCAGTTGTCACTAAACCCACCTCTTTGCAAATAGTAGCGCCACTTCAATTTCAAATTTCTGGTAGTTCTGCAATCGCAATCAAATTACGGAATTCGGTTGATTGAATTGCATGTTCAAATTCAAAAGCAACACCAACTTCTTCTCTAACTATGAAACAATTCGCTTCAGGCCAGCTTGCGCAGCCATTACAGATAATGCCGCAAAAAATACCCAGATGTCGGAACTACCAGGCCTTCATTTTTCTCCCACTTTAGGCCCCAAATATTTAATTTCCACACTTTTCAATTGTAGAAACGCATCTCAAATTAAACAGGTTCATGCCCATGTCTCTACTAATGGGATGCTTCATAACCTCACCATGGCTAACAAGCTACTTTACTCATACACCCAACATAAGGACTTGGTTAATGCTTATATGCCTTGTTTGGTGAAATTAAAGAGAAAGATCCAGTTTCTTGGAGTGTTATGATAGGTGGGTTCTCTAAAGTTGGCGACTTTAGGCATTGCTTTGAGACTTTTAGAGAGCTTTTGAGAAATGTTGCTCAACCCGATAGCTATAATTTGCCGTTTGTGATTAGAGCTTGTAGGGATGAATTGGGGGTGAGTATGGGTAGATTGGTTCATTGCATTGTTTTGAAAAATGGGTTGCATTTGGATCATTTTGTGTGTGCTGCTTTGGTGGATATGTATGCAAAGTGTGGGATGATTGAGGAGAGCAAGAAGGTGTTTCATAAAATGCCTAAGAGGGACCTTGTGACTTGGACTGTTATGATTAGCGCGTTTTCTGAATGTGGGAATGCAGAGGAGTCATTGGTTTTGTTTGATAAAATGAGAGCAGAAGGTGTTTTCCCAGATAAGATTGCTATGGTGACCATTGTGAATGCTTGTGCTAGATTAGGTGTTATGCATAAGGCTAGGCTTGTGCATGAGTACACAGTTAGAAATAATCTCTCTTTGGATGTTATATTGGGTACTGCTATGATTGACATGTACGCTAAGTGCGGGAGCGTTGATTTGGCGTGGGAAATCTTTGATAAGATGCAGCGAAAGAATGTGATCTCTTGGAGTGCAATGATAGCTGCATATGGGTATCATGGGCAGGGGAGGAAGGCTCTTGATTTGTTTTATGTGATGGTTAGCAATGAGATTTCTCCTAATAACATTACTTTTGTTTCACTTTTATATGCATGTAGTCATGCAGGCTTGGTTGAGGATGGTCTTTGGGTTTTTTCCTCGATGCAGGGCAGTTATGGCGTGGCGCCAGACGTGAAACACTTACTTGTATGGTTGATCTCTTGGGGCGCGCAGGCAAAGTAAATGAAGCATTTGGATTGATTGAGAATATATCAGTCAAGAAAGATGAGGGTTTGTGGTGCGCTTTGCTTGGAGCGTGCAGAATCCATAAGCATGTAGACTTGGCTGAGAAGGCAGCACAATCCCTCCTCGAATTACAACCCCAGAACCCTGGTTATTACGTACTGCTGTCGAATATTTATGCAAACACGGGTAAGTGGAAAGATGTGGCAAAGATAAGGGATTTATTGACAAAAAGAGGGTTTGAAAAAGATTCCTGGCTATACATGGATCGAGATAGACATTGTTCATCGATTTAGTGTTGGAGACAAGACTCATCCTCAGTCAAAGGAGATATATGAAATGCTGAAGGTTTTAACTGCGAAGTTGGAGCTGGCCGGCTATGTTCCGGATACCAATTTTGTGTCGTGTTGATGAGGAAGTCAAGGTTGGAATTTTGTCGACCCACAGTGAGAAGTTGGCGATTGCATTTGGTGTTCTTGCCACAAAAGAGGATATTCCTATCAGGATTACAAAGAATCTTAGAGTTTGTGGTGACTGCCATACATTCATTAAGCTAGTATCGACTATAACGCAGAGGGAGATCGTTGTGAGAGATGCTAACCGGTTTCACCATTTCAAGGAAGGGGCTTGTTCTTGCGAGGACTACTGGTAAACTGCTATACCATGAGACATGATTAATAAAATAATTTTGATCTTGAAGTTCTTGATTTTCTAAGTCATTATTATGGTCTGAACTGATTCATCTGGTAGTTTTGCGGTTTGTTGCTTCATCTTCAAACTGACATGATTTCATAAATTAGCAGAGATGAGCTATAGTTAAGCAAAATGAGTTCCATCGATTAGGGTCGAGTTATAGTTAGTTACTCAACTTTTTCCTTTTTTCTTCAATATGGGAAATGCTCAACTCAATTTAATAGTTAGTTTTGAACTAACCGAAGAGTTTATTCCTTTCTTTTTTCCTCTATCAAACTGGTTGTCACATGGATAAACCTGTTATAACTTACGATGATCGAACAAAATTAGTATCATGATAAGAAATAGCAGAGAGGAAACTAAACCGAAAAATGAAACAACTAAACGGGATTAGTATAAGAAGAAGAAAGAGTCGAGAGGATAGACTTTCAATGATGTTACAACACATTCAATGTTGAACTTCCAATACACTAAAACCTTCAATAACCAGCTAATAAAATCATTTATTTTGGCTTTCTGATCCCATATTGTGGGGTGGATATTGAAAAATATAAAAAACTTCCTTCCAAACTGTATATACGACTTTCCACAGAATTCCATATGTATCGAATATGGAATTATGTTTACTCATTTTCAATTGAGTATCCGTTTCCCTCCTTCTCCTTTTCCAACTAGTATTTTATATATCCATACAATTGAATTTTTGAGTTTCCAAAATGGTGTAATGTAAAAAGAAAACAATTCAATAAATTTTAAGTATGAGATGAAAGAGAAACAAATCGATCCTACTCTTACTATTAAGTAAGATCCTTTCTATAGAGATGGGTTGAAATTTCCCTGAAAAAAACTCCTTTCATATATTCATTATATAACTTCTCAAAGACCCATCAAAGCACAAAAACTAGCGTCTTTCGGAAAATGGATTCCTATTTGAAGAGTGCATAACCGCATAGATAAACTCACGCTACCTTATCAATTCAGGATTTTATTGAGAAGTGTTGGGAATGAATTGGAATATAATAATATTGATTCATATAGACACATGAATCCAATATCATACTCCCTCCGGATTATAATAAAAGTCGTTTTAAATTCTAACACGATTCTTAATAAAATGATTAGTTTAGAGCTATTAAGGTTGTTTGTGATCTTCCTATCTTTTGCTGGCTTTTTTATTTATGATAATACTAGCTGCACAATTATGTAAAATTGTAATGAAAGGTGGATGGAACGATAAAAAATAAAAGAAAATACCATCTAATTTTGTCCAAATTTAAACCCTAAAATAACTTTTATTGAGATAGAGGGAGTTAGAAATAGAAGGTGACAAAGATAAGAACTATATTTGGTATATCATACTTTTCATTTAAAATGCAAAATAATTACGTGGAAACCACTAATTAACTACCTAAATTGTTTCAAGTTGGAAGCTATACCTAAATTGCTTAAAATTCATTACTTTCCTACTTCACTTTCTAATCGTGTGGGTTGAAAAACGCTAATAATTCACTAAATTAAATTTTAGATTCAAATAGGGAGAATGAACAATTATATTATGAGAGTGATCACCATTTTAAAAATCTAATCATACTCCGTAAGAGGATAGATAACACCTGTTGGGGTGGGGTGGGGTGGTGGGGAGGGGCATGAACTACATGCGTGCACATGGGTATCCTTTGTGGGCATGAAACTTAATGTGTTAAGAGTGCATATCAAATCGCGTTAGATAGATAGCTAGACTTGCCCGATTGCTGAAACTTGCAATCTTTAAGCATTTAAAGTTGTTTTCTTAAAGAAGTTGAGATTAACATGCTTGTACAAATTTGTCCAAAAGAACAAAAGAAACGGAAGTGTTTATAGCTACTAGCTAGCTAGGATAGGAAGAGAAAAAAGAAATGATAACGAACTTAAGAAAGTGGTGTGATATGAAAATAGAAAAAAAAATTAACATCTCTGTGCAAGCCTGCAATTAAATTTATAGGGTGCAGATGAGTTCCAAATGAACTTTTAGGAAGAGGTGGGCAACCTTCGAATTTCACACCAGAGTCGGCTTAGTAAGGACACCAATACCGGGTGAGTAAAACCAAAACTAAACTTAACGAAAAACACCGAGGAACAAGTTTTGATCTTTCCAGAAGTTCTTTTAGCTTTTTTCGGATAGGTAATTTGACTCCCTACTATAATTTGCTATATTTTCAAAATTCAAACTAAGAATCGACATGCAATTTCATAATTAGTAACTATAATTAATAATAATAATTTGAGGATTCAGGAAATTGCATAACTGACAAACACTTAATCAAAATCAAAGCTCGTTGCATATATAATAAGGTGATGCATTTTCATTTCTAAAATTCTCATTTCTAAAACGCTTCTGTTTCTTATTTTATACTATAATATAATTTTTCTGGCTATTGCTAAGCTCAACCTGTATTTGTGCAAAAATGGGTTTATTTTTATTTTTATTTTTACTTTTATATAAAAATAAGAAGATAAATATATAATTACATTAATAATAAAAGTAGTGATTCTTTACAATAGAAAATAGTAATACCACTTAAGTCTAAGTGGATATATATCTAGAACAATCATTATTCACTTTCAATGAAGAAACTAAAAGATAGAGAATCCAATACCTGTGGTTGTTACGATTTTCAAGAAGGTTCGTTAGGTTTATGTGCACAAAATAAATAATATTTAGTGTAAAATACAAGGTGAAATTCATTTTTTTAAATTAATGCAAATAATATTAATAATAAATTACTAATTTTCCTTCATAATTCTAACAATTCTAAAATATACAAATATGTCGTGCCTGTGTGCTGTGATTTTCACTTTTAACAAGTCGTAGTGTCTGTATATATATACAGTGCCCAGTGTATGTGCTTCATAGCTACTCCGCCTATTTTGTTTTTGGTTTTTTTAGGATATACTCCCTCTGTTTACTATTAACTGTCATTTTCCTACGCATTTTTACTGTTCATTATATTTGTCATTTTATCTTTTTCGAAGCATATATTTTGTGCATCCAACCCAATTTGATGATGGTGTGATAATTTGAGTGGAAATTAGGAATAAAAATGAAATAATGTGGAATAAAATGAGATCAAAGATCATTGCCTTACGAATTTTTACTATTTCAAAACGTCGTTTAATAGCACACGGAGGGAGTATCATATATGTGTTCTTCTATCTTATAAAAACAATAATAAAAAAAAAGAAGTTAGAATAGGGATGTCATATAAGTACAAAACTAATTAAAGTGACAAATAATCTAGATTTGACCCAAAAAAGAAGACTAGAAGTAATAAGATTTGACCAAAAAAAAATTTGAAGTAACAGGATAGAGTTGACAAAAAAAATGGATAATATTAATTAAATTAATTAATTAATTAATTAAATAGACCTAATGTATATAATTAAATAGAATACCTAGATTTGTTATTTGTGAATAAATAGAGGTCCAAAAATAAATAAATAACAAATATATTATTTACCTCTTCCCTATAAATATCCATACTGGGCGAAACCAAGTCTTCCATTCTTATTCACACTCTCATCTATAACAATATCCACAAAACCCTAATCACGTTTTGATTTGATTAATGTCATATTAATCAAGATGGGTAGTAGCATTAGTGATCGTGTTCCAAAATGGGTTTATGCTTGTGGGATTTTGCTGCTTTGTTTTGTGGTTGTGTTGATTAATGGAGTAGATGGATCTCATAAGATTTATGCAGAGTTGCAGGACGCAAGCGCTGTTTCGGTGAGGCAATTGCACCGGACTGGTTACCACTTTCAACCTCCGAAACATTGGATTAATGGTAATTACATCCTCTAATTTCTTCCTTTTTCATCCTTTTTCTTGTTCATGATGTTAAAACTCCATCTAAGAGCCTGGAGGAGAAAACTTCCAAGTCTGACTAAATAGTAAATATGTCATTTCCTAAACTATCAACATTAGATAACTGGCGTTTGATGTCAATTCCTGCTTCCTTGTCTGATGTGACGTTTTCTAAATAATTAAATGTGAATACCTTAATAAAAAACTATATATTCCCAAATAATTTCATTATAATTGTAATCTAGATGTTTAACTCGCTTTTATTACATTTATTAGAAAGTTAACTTAGTTGCGGATGGCCGATGACTTTGGAGATATTTCAACTTCATGTCCCGTTCATTTTGCTCTTGTTCCTATTTTATAGAAAAACTTTACATAAGCAAAATGTATTATATGTTTATGATAATAATACTTTCTAACAAGCTTATTTTTCTTAAAAGGGCATTATATTTTAATTAAATCACATTACATTAGGTAATAATGCTCATAATTTCTTGCATATTAATTAAGCCAAAACTTTCACCGCTCATCGACTATAGGTATATTCTTGTGGTGGGTATTCTTTTAGAAGTTTGCATTGGGATGGATCTTATGGATGAGCATGATTGGGACTTGCAATTCATTTTTACATGAGGTTGGTCCGCGGAGTGCGGATATTTTATTTTTTACATCGGATCAGACTCGTTTTTGACACCGACACTCACACGATATATATTTGATTCACCACTTCTCGTGTTCTTTTTTTTTGGTTATAATTCTAAACAATTATTGATATTAATGGAATGTTTAGCTTAAATTGTATAAGACTAAATTTAATTTAATATTGAAGTTTTAATTGCGAACTTTTTAATTATTATTATTATGAATAGTATTTATATATATATATACTGTGCCTGTATTATGGAAATTTTTATTTTCCTCGATACAGTATCGTTATTTTTGTCGGTATCTATACTTTGTAGTGTTGGTGGAGTTTAACATGAACCAGACAGATACATATGGTGCTTTTTCTGGTCACGTTCACTCATTTGCGGCCCTAGAAATAATGGGTCACTCCAACTTTGATTGCTAGTGGGTGGCCCGATTGATCGATTTTACACATTTATGGAATTTATATTTGTCTTTGATTCTCATGCTCCTTTACTTTTGTGAAAGAGAGACAATTCTTTGTATCAAAATGGAAATTTTCATCCCAAAAGTTATGTGTCTTACTTTTGTGAAAGAATCTACTTGTTTGCTTCATACTTTTAGAAATCACCAAACTGATTTTTGATTGGATCTATCAAAGGCTTCATTTTTATGAAATAGTTCTAATTTCGATATTCAATTCTGATTTTGTTTTTATTTTTCCGGTTTACCCTGACGATAAAATTCACTGGTTTTCAATTACCCAACAATAGATCCCAATGGTAAGTCTCCAAAACTTATGAAATCAAAATTTATTTCAATTTTTTAATATTAATTCTTTTTCCATTTATTCTATTTTCCCTTAATTTTTATTTTTTTTTGTTCATCATTATGTAACCAGCTCCCATGTACTACAATGGGCTGTACCATCTCTTCTACCAGTACAACCCCAAAGGTGCAGTATGGGGCAATATTGTCTGGGCCCATTCTGTATCCAAGGATTTGATCAACTGGGAAGCCCTTGAGCCGGCCCTGTCCCCATCGAAATGGTTCGATATCAAAGGTTGTTGGTCCGGGTCAGCAACTATAGTGAACAATAAGCCCATAATATTCTACACTGGGATCGACCCAAAAAACCGTCAGATCCAAAACTACGCGATCCCGGCCAATTTGTCCGACCCATATCTCCGCGAATGGATCAAGCCTGATATCCACAACCCGTTTATCAACCCGGGTGCAGGAGTGAATGCTAGTGCTTTTCGCGACCCCACTACTGCTTGGTGGGTTGATGGGCACTGGAAGACTATAGTAGGCAGCAAAAGGGAGCATAGAGGTATTGCTCATTTGTATAGGAGTAGGGATTTTAAGACATGGGTCAAGGCAAAACACCCATTGCACTCGGTCCAAGGTACGGGTACGTGGGAATGCCCGGATTTCTTTCCGGTTTCCCTATCGGGTAATAAAAACGGGTTGGATACTTCGGTTGTTGGGGATGATGTGAAGCATGTGTTCAAGGTTAGTTTGGATGTAACAAGATTCGAATACTATACGGTCGGTACCTATGATAGGAAGAAAGATAGGTATTATCCTGATAATACTTCAGTTGATGGCTGGGGTGGGCTTAGATATGATTATGGAAACTTTTATGCTTCAAAATCATTCTTTGACCAAAGAACAAATAGAAGAATTTTATGGGGTTGGGCCAACGAGTCGGATGCTGCCTGGCAAGACAACCAGAAAGGATGGGCCGGAATTCAGGTAAAATATTTTATTTTTGACGTATTTTGGTCTTTAACGAGCCAATTTCGATCAATTTAAACAAAAAAAAAAATCATATATTTTGAGCTAATTAAGAACTTTTCTAATGTTTGATTGCATGGGTTTAGTTGATTCCAAGGCAAGTATGGCTAGACCCTAGTGGGAAACAAGTGGTGCAATGGCCCGTTGAAGAAGTGGAGAGATTAAGACAGCAAAGGGTTCAAATTAGCCAGAAAACACTCAAAAAGGGAGAAAATGTTGAAGTCGCTGGCATCACAGCAAATCAGGCATGTGGCTTTTTATTTTATTTTTTTCCATAATTTTTAAATTCTAATTGAAAAAAAAAAAAAAAATTTGTTGATCATTTTTTTTTTTTACAGGCTGATGTGGAAGTTAGCTTCTCATTTCCAAGCTTGGATAAAGTTGAGGCATTTGATCCAAAATGGGCTAATATTCCTGCATTAGATGTCTGTGCTCAATTGGGCTCTCATTCTCATGGTGGGCTTGGGCCTTTTGGCCTCTTGACTTTAGCCACCAAGGAACTTGACGAATATACACCGGTTTTCTTCAGGGTTTTCAAAGAACAAAAGAAGCATAGAGTCCTTATGTGCTCTGATGCTAGGAGGTTTGTCATATAACTCCTAATATTTACCGATCTATATTTTTTATAGATTCAATTTTCGCTGATCTTGTTTAAAACTAGAAAAAAACGCTTCATATACTTACAAATCGTACAAAATTTATATACGAACTCATACATTAAAATTGAAATGATGTATTTTAAATGAGACCTTAACGTGAATAAAAGTACGACACTTAAATTTTGTGACATCGGTTGGTATCTGTAGAGTTAGTTATCATATGTCAAAATATAATTTTGATTTATGTTTCTATTTTCCATTCTCAATATCTATTTTTGGTTTCTTTGATAATGAAGCTCTTCCTTGGCGGATGAATTGTATAAGCCACCATTTGCTGGATTTGTGGACGTGGATTTGTCTGAGAAGACACTCTCTCTTAGAAGTTTGGTATATGCTCCAAAAAACAATACCCATAAATTTATTTTACCATTTAATTAGTTAATTAGTTGATTTTCTCATTATGTCAAAATGTTATTTTTCCAAATTTTTGCAGATTGATAACTCTGTAATTGAAAGCTATGGAGCTGGAGGAAAAATAGTGATCACATCAAGGGTTTATCCAAGGCTGGCAGTTTTTAACAACGCTCACTTGTTTGTGTTCAACAATGGTACAGAAGCTGTCACTGTAGACAATCTCACTGCTTGGAGTATGAAGAAACCTTTGATGAATAAGCCTGTCAAGCATTGATGAGGAGAGGAGGAAGGAAAAAACAAGAATTGGAATTTGGATTTTTGTATCCAATAATATTAAT
This sequence comes from Viola odorata, assembly GCA_963691705.1. Lineage (NCBI taxonomy): Eukaryota > Viridiplantae > Streptophyta > Magnoliopsida > Malpighiales > Violaceae > Viola > Viola odorata. Next base: position 6,135,491 of record OY829546.1, read on the forward strand.
AATATTTATGTTTAATTAGATAATTTGGAGGAATGGGTCAATTACTAAGAACAATAAATAAGTATTTTCTTGTTTATTTCAAGGGATGTAAATAACTATTAACTATCGAGCGTTTAATTAGTTCTAAATGGAGGTACGTCTATACCCTAATTTTTTTTTGAATTGAATTCCGCAAATTTGTTAGGATTTTTTTTATTAAATAAGATATTAATAAATTAACGACGGGATTTATTATCATTAGTCATTAGTAAAGCGGAAGTGAACCAAGGATCTACTGTTAAAAGATTAAAACCTCGGGCTCGAGGAAGAAGTTATCTGATAAAAAAACCAACTTGTCATATAAGTATTGTATTGAAAGATCTATCCTTATATGAAAAATATTCAGAATATTCCAAACAAGCGCAGACGTATCGCCAAATCTCTCTTCTATTACGACGACCACCTGATCTTACCAGTCGTTCATATTCGCCAGTATTTAGTTGAGGGGGAGGGGGTAGCACATGACTTAGTTGGCTTTCCAGACTCCGTATACGCGAAAAGAGCTGTTCTTCCACGTCTAATGAAAAAACTAATAAAAAAGCACTTTGCGACGAAAAATATTTAAAGGAAGCTCAATTCAATAAAAAAATTATTGAAAAACTTATTTCTCAGATGATGATAGTTCGGGTACTAATCACCCTTTTTTGAAAGATCTCCAAACCATTATTTCTAACTTCAGTGGCCTAGGAGCAGTCACTCTATAAATTACTGCTTTGTGTTTGTTACCAGCATACAAGTTACTGTGATCAGAACAAATATAAATTTTAATAACAACAATATTTGAAATGTCGTATCAAGATCATTCTTATATTTAGGCCCAACAAGAACCCAAATTGCATAAAGCCCAAACAATCCAAGTCCGTTAAGTCCTTGCCTCTCAAGCTTTTTGTTATGCAAGCAAGAAAACAGCTATTGACCGACCACGTTTCACGCTTCTCTATCTGATCAAATACGTAACCCTCACGGTTTTTAGTTTAAATCGCGTAAAAAATAAAACTATAATTACCCAACGACCATATCTTCTTTTTACTAATTAAAGAAGGAAAAAAATGGAAAAGATGCAGATTTTCTTAAAAACTCTGACCGGAAACACCATCACTCTCGAGGTGGAGAGAAGCGACACGATTGATAATGTCAAAGCCAAGATCCAAGACAAAGAAGGTTTATGAATCTATCTTTGTTTTTCTTTTTTTCCTTAACCACTTACCCGACGGTAATTATGAATATTAAAAAGATTTTTAACTTGAAATGAAATAGGGATTCCACCGGATCAGCAACGATTGATCTTCGCCGGAAAGCAGCTGGAAGATGGCCGGACATTAGCCGACTACAATATCCAGAAAGGTCAATTATTTTTTATAATCTATTTGTTTTAGATGAATTTGAGCTTAATCTATTCTTTTTTATCCTCAGAGTCGACGCTTCATCTGAAGCTTAGGTGTAAAGGAGGAGGACGGTACATCGTCAATCCAACTTTGCGGGTTTTGGTTTATAATTTCCGCTTGAATAAGAAGATTTGCTGCAAGTATATATACATACATTAATTCCTCCTTTTCATTTAATTTAATTGCTTTAATTTCTGTTCTGATCATTTATCATTCATGGTTTTGGTATAGGTGCTATGCTCGTCTGTCTCCAAATGCTACCAACTGCCGAAAGAAGAAGTGTGGCCATAGTAATCAGGTTATTAGTTTATATAAAAAAATTAAAAAAAGCAGTACATCGGAGATACCGATCCTCAATTTTGAGTTTTTATTGCAGTTGAGGCGTAAACATACTTTCTATCGGAACGAGTGGGCTTGGATCGGTTGGTACAAGTCGCGTTGACTTCTTATTTTCTACTACTAATCTCCACTTGTGTGAAGAGACTGATAGTTATATCAATAAAATCAGTTCTTAATGTAATCAATTTGTGTATTTGACATGCCAAAAATCTGAAGATTCTCTTCTTCACAAGCATATTTTTCTTTTTTCGCTAAACTCGACACGCATAGAAAAACGTGTTAGAATCGACTTTAAAAAAGTAAATTTTAATCATAAGCCGATTTCTAATTATTGTTTGAATTTATTTATTTAATTAATTAGTTCAGAATCAGAAGAATTAGAAATTTACATTCATTAATTTCTTTCCTCTCATTCCAACTTGTTGTAATTAATTAAATTAATATATAATGTTAGTAATACGTAACTTTTCGATACTTCTATAGTATACGAAAGGTATTACTAGTAAGTATTATATGTATGGATCGAAAATTATGCAACGATTATTAATAAAATCACTACTAATAAATTATATGCGGTCAAAATCATGATCTATATGATCTATACTTAACATTTTAATTTTACCGGGTCTGGTTCATGATCATGGGTCAGATCATTTTCTGCAATCCATATTCTGGTTTTAAATTGTTACTACTCATATTTACCTTTAGGCCCAACAACGGCCCAAATCTATTAAAGGCTCAAACAATTAATTCTTCTGTGTAGAATAAATGAATTATGGGAATTGTAGCCTTTCTGCATGCAATGCATCTAATTAAGTACTCTATCCTGTCTAACATAATTCGAATGAAATTATTTTAGTTTAAATGATACCCGAAAATAAAATAAAAAAATTATCTAGCCGTTCACATATATCAAGCAAATCAATTTTCATAGAAATTAGTTCTTTGTTTAAATTATTATTCATGCCATATAGTTTATATGAGTAATTAGTAAAACTATATTTATTAAAATTTTAAGTGTTTTAATGTGTCAAATTAAAGTACCGATAAAAATAGTGGGTCATAATTTTTTTCGAGGAGATCTGATTCTTTGCTTGGCTGTAATTTTGCTTCTTTACTTATAAAGTAATGCCTTTTGAGGAGATCAGTCCCCTTCCTGGTTACTATCGTTGGGTCGGGCAGTTCAGTAGTCTAGTATTCTTGGTGCCTGAACTGGTTGTTTTCTTCCGTCGTTTTCTTAGTCGCTTCTTTATTTGAGGAGCTATCTTCTGTACATTCTTTTCTTTCCTCTGATTGCCTACATCTTCTAGGCAAGAATAAAATCTTCAGCTTATTAAAAAAAAAAAAAGTAATGCCTTTTGACTTTTTAATCGGCAATCCCTTCGTTTCGAAATTGTTGTCTATAAATTAAGGAAATTCATTATTAAAGGGATATATGTACTTAAATATAACAATATCATTTTTATATCAATTTGATAATTATTTATCTAAATTATTATTCAACGTTTCAAATTACAAAAGAGAGAATAAATAAATTTAAAAATTTAAAAATTAACCACTTATATAATATCCATAAAGATTGATCTAATCAATTTATATGGACGTATTGAGTACGGTATAAGAAAAATTTAAGTACATCAGGAACATGGTAGCCCTCTCCTTCCGTAACAAAAAAAAAAGTGCGTTATCCCGATATGTTGCTAAAGTTTTTTCGGAATGGCATCAATTAATGAATACTCCCTAATTTTCTTATAAATATAGGCGAACACTAAAGATGCTTATCATTCAAGAAACTCACTTACGAGGAAAGAAAACCACAAATGGCACTAACAGTCTCCCACGATCGATTGGAAGAAATGAAGAAGTTCGGGGAATGGCCTCACTTCCATCCCTAAAATCTTCATTCACTCCCCTCAACTTCTTGCTCACGTCACCCCAAAAACTCCTCATCAAACACCTAAAATTACCATACCAACCATCGATTTATACGACATCAACTCCCCAACTCACCGTCCCCACCTCGTCGCCAAACTCAAAGAAGCTGCCCGCACGTGGGGGTTCTTCCACGTCGTCAACCATGGGGTCCCACTGTCAACTCTCGATTCCACAATAACAGCCATCAAAAAGTTCCACGACCTGCCACCTTAGATCAAATCCAATTACTACAACCGAGAGGCTACTGGAGTATGTCTCGTGAAGTATTCCAGCAACGAGGATCTGTTCCGGTCCGAGACGGCCACGTGGATACAAGGTTGCCGCTAAGCTTATGGCGAATAGACTCAAATCTGTCCTCGATAAAGTCATTTGACTCGCCAGAACGCGTTCATTAAGGGGTACCAAATACTAGACAGTGTTCTTCTTGCCAACGAAACAATTGACCTCCTTAAGGCGTTGGGGCAGCAGCAAGCATATTTATTCAAGGTAGACTTTCAAAAAACATTTGATTCCACTGTTTCGTCTTATATGGATGGGGTGAGGAGTATGATGGGTTCTTAGAATAAGTGGAGGTTGGACTTGAGAGTGTATCTCACGGCTAGAATCTCGATTCTTATCAATGGCTCTCCGGGTTAACAATTCGCTCCTTCATTTATCTCGCTTGTTTTAAGTTTGGGTCGTGGTTTGCTCTCTTTTTGGGCTTCCTTTTCATATGGGCTTGAAACCTGAAAGACCTCTCCTCGCCACATCACAAAGAATGATTTATGAGTAATAGTCCAAATCCGTGTGACATTTCTTTTCATTAATTTGATTGATAATGATTGTTATCGCACAACCAACCGCTCTTATTTTCGGTACATATATATATTTACACCAACTAACTGCCTAATGTAACTACAAGACACATTAATTTGCGATATGTTGTTGATATAATACCTACGGGTTTAATCATATTAGGGAATGAGTGAGTATTGGAGAAGTGGGGCAGTTGAATTATCAATTTCTCCGTTTAAATTTATTATTATGTAATATTTAAATAATAAATATTAGGAATAACACTGATCAACAATTTTCCACTAATCAATAAACAACTTTCATGGCACCACAAACTAATTAACCACAAGAGGGAATATCTAATAAGAGTGCGTATCCTCCTTTAAAAATATTAGTGTCTAATAAATTTCTGAGTTTTTTTCTAGTGTAAAAGATTAATTTCGTTAAATATTGTTAAATTTAAAAATTTTAAACTATGGTAGGAGGGGTTGATTTTCTTACTACGTTACTATGAGAAAATTTTCAATATTAGCTACATAGTTTCCGTTTACTAGTGTATATATATAGGGAAACACACCAATGATCAAGATCATGCTCGAGTCACTTTATTAAGAGAGTTCAAAACAAGAAAAAGAAATTAAATGGCAGCTGAGATTGAGAGTAATTCCAACTATGATAGGATCCAAGAAATCAAAAAGTTCGACGAATCCAAGATTGGTACCAAAGGGCTGTCCGAATCGGGCATCACTTCCATCCCCAGATTCTTCATCCATTCCTCTGAATTTCTTGCTGAGCTCACCCTAAAACCTGATCATGCACCAAAAATTACCATACCAACCATCGACCTTTCTAACATCAGCTCGCCAGCTCACCGTGCCGAGATCGTTAGCCAAGTCAGAGAAGCCGCCCGCACGTGGGGGTTCTTCCACGTCATCAACCATGGGGTCCCACAATCAACCTTGGACTCAACAATCCTGGCTGTTAAAAACTTCCACGACCAGCCCGTGGAAGCAAAATCTAAGTACTACAACCGAGAGCACAGTACTTGTGTGAAATACTCCAGCAACGACGATCTGCTCCGCTCCCAGGCCGCCACGTGGCACGACTCCTTGCAGGTGTTCACATCGTCGCACCTGGGGAAACTGGACCCAGCGGATGTTCCAGAGGTGTGTCGGAGAGAGGTTTTGGAGTGGGACACGTGTTCGAAGATGGTGGGGGAGTCGATTATGGAGCTGTTGAGTGAAGGGTTAGGATTGGAAAAGGACAGGATCAAGACGATGTCAGTTGGCGATGGGAGAATGATGGTGGCCCACTGCTACTCGTACTGTCCCCAGCCAGATCTGACGCTTGGGATTGCGGCCCATACCGACACGTCGTTTCTGACAGTGTTACTGCAAGATGAGATCGGAGGGTTGCAAGTGAAAAATGGAGAAAATGGTAATTGGGTGGCTGTCAAACCTGTCAAAGGTGGGTTGACCATTAATGTCGGGGATACTCTTCAGGTAACCTGAAATTTCACTAGTAGCATTACGATATAATAGTATAAAGTAGGGACATAAAAATGGGTGTTGGAAAGCCTAAAACGTCTATTAATTTTGGATAAAAATTTAGACCCAATCCATCAATTTTGGATGGATGGAGTATATATGAACTTGTTGCGCATGTTTAATTTAATTTATTTCCTCGATTATATTTTTGCAGATAGTCTCGAATGGGGAGTATAACAGCGTGCAACATCGGGTTCTGGCTAATTCGAGAAAGGAGTCGAGGATCTCAATTGCTGTGTTTCTTAATTCAAGCAAGTGGCAAGAAACAGGGTACAGTATCGGGCCTTTGCCGGAGCTGCTATCACCGGAGAAACCGGCTCTTTATCGGAATTTCACCTTGCATGATGCTCTTGAGAACTTCTACACCAAAGGACTGGACAGCAAGTCTCTAGTTGAGAGAGTCAGAATTGCAAATTAGCTCCGACATATAAAATCAATGTGCTTGTACCTCATTGATTGTCTTATTTAATATAAAAAATACTACTAATTAAAACTCATGTTTGAATCTCACTTCTATTTATAAAATATAAAAAAAAAAATACATAAAATACGGTCGCTTCTTTGTGGCATAGAAGTGATCTACTACTTCATTAGTTATTGATGTGTAATTAATTAAGTTGGTGTACTAAAAGAAAATAAATAAATAAATTCTTCTTGGAATAATATTAATTAATTCTACTTATAGTTTTAAATATCACCATTGAAGTTACATAACCTCCGTAATGTAACGTAATTTTGGTCTTCCATTACAGTTATTTTCGTTAATCCTGTTATATAACGTTTTGAACTCATTTTGCATAATATCGTCTGTTATATTATTTTCCATTATTTGTCCATTGTACCGTTATCTATCCGTTATAGGAGACGTTAGAAAAAACTTATTAACCTTTTATAATTAAGTCTTCAATCCTATGTATTTTTTATACTAAATCCAATTTGTAAGGTTTGATATTTCGTTATGGGTTATAAGGTGATGAACTGGCCAAGATAACTAAAAAAATTTATAATTATTTGATTTTTTTTTTCATTTTTATATTCGTAATGTCTCTTATATTCTAAAATATTTTTAACATACATACTCTTAATATGGATATGCTTACTTTTCTTATATTTACATTGGCCGTTTTTGGTATTTAAAACTTTGATTCAGATGCCCTCTTACAAAGAAACAGGGAATCTATCGGATCTTAACCGAAGCTGTCATCTCTAGAGAAAGCGGCGCAACAATCATGAGCATTATTTTTAAACTGATCACTCACCTATAAAACTTCTGGTCCAAAACATGCCAATTTGTGGTTATATGTTTTGATGAATGGATTTTACCTCCAGTACTGCAGAGAGGGAAAATTAATGGCAAATTCAAATAATTATGATAGGATCCAAGAAACCAAAAAGTTCGACGAATCCAAGATTGGTACCAAAGGATTGTCAGATTCCGGCGTCACCTCCATCCCCAAATTCTTCATTCACGCACCTCAACTTCTTGCTGCCGTAACTACCATACCAACCATCGACCTTTCAAACATCAGCTCGCCGAGATCGTCAGCCAAGTCAGAGAGACCACCCTTGCAAGTCATCAACCATGGGTCGCACAATCAGAGCCGTTCAAGGTGCGTTGACCTTCAATGTTGGGAACATTCTACAGGTAATAATAGTAAAACTCGACGTTAAATGTTTTATTTAGGGTCATGCTGACTTGAGTTTGAAGTACCGATAGACAACAAATTATAAGAACACATTTAGATTGCAATTGACTGGATATTTTTTTTAAGGTGCACAATTGTATGAACATAAAATGTATATGTACCTTGGCTGATTTTCTTTTTTTATTAATTTAATACCCTTTTCTTTCTCTGGCAAGAAACAGGGTTCCAAGTTGGACCATTGCCGGAGCTGTAATCACCGGAGAAACCGGCTCTTAATCAGAGTTTGACCCTGCAGGGTGTTGACAATTTTATCAGCAAAGGATTTGATAGCAAATCTCTGCTTGGGAGAGTCAAAATTCCATATAAGATAGCCTCTTGTGTAATAAGAGTGAGTCTTTTCTTTTTTGAACTAAATGTAATAAGAGTGAGATACATCAATGATTTTTCTACATTGATTGCAAACTAAAGATCAATTGAGAAATTGAACATGATTTGTAGTTCTCACTACGAGAATTTGCAAACTAGATCAATTATGAAGCTTCACCTAAATTAAAAACATTAACAAGAAAAGAAGGCAGAAAATTGACGGGAATGACAAGTTGTAGCTGTATTAAATAGCAATCTTTAAGACAACAACTAAATTAACGGTCACTAAGTTCCACAACAAAGAGAGAAACATGACAAAGGTTCTCAAATTTAAATTCTTAAAGCCACAAAAAGACAACTCCATCAAAGTCTACTTGATCTTCTTCTTGACCCTCAACTGGTTGCTGTGGCCACACTTCTTCTTCCGGCAGTTAACAGCCCTTGGGTGCAGGCGAGCATAGCATCTAGCAAAACCAAAAGAATTAATCAGTAAAAAGGGACATTATAGTACAAACAGTACAACAATAGGAAATCAGCCAATCCTTAGATCAAGCAAGCAAATATACAACTAGCAGTTTACAGACACGGGAAAACCAGTAGGAGACAATGTATCTATAAACCAAGATGCAAAAAAACAACATGGTAGAGGTTATATACCACACTTGAAAATCAACAGCAGGTTAATGCACACAGTTGATAAAGTTTAAGTGGAAATCAATCTCGGGAACAAAGATGCCCTCTCTTGCAAGAGGAGAGCAAAAGACGGTTCAACAGTCCCATAAGAAAACCACGACCATACACAAGCCAAGAGCATGAACATGATCACAACAAATTCACCTTAGCAAGAACAAAACATACAAAACAGACAAAGTTTCAAACAAAAAGGAGAAACTAAGCTTATTAACCCATTTATTTGTACATATGCATCACAAGATGCAGCTAATTTCCATTAGCAAATTCAAGATGAGCATGTTAAGCAACCAAACAAGGATAATAGCATAAACAAATAAAGATGTACCACCCAAGAAAATCAACTGAATGTAGAGAATCCAAGCTGACAAAGTTAAAGAATGGAAGTTGATATTGGGTACTTCTACAACCTCTAGTGCAAATATAAGAGCAGGAGAGGCTAAGTTGAGACCCATAAACATTAAACAAATGAGGAATCTCCACATGAAACAACCCAGAAGCGATATCTAAAAGAACTACCACTAATTACCTAATATACATCTCAATAACAAAATACAGATATAACATCATCAAATTAGAAATGGGAATTCATGTAAGTGTACATACTTGCGGCATATCATCTTGTCCTGGTTGAATTTGCGAGCAAGAGCCATCAAAGAAGGCTCAATGATACCTCCTCTAAGCCTCAGCACCAAATGAAGGGTTGATTCTGAACAAACGGGAACAAACCGATAAATACAGAAACGAACAAATGAAAATCAATTACAACTAAATCAAGGAAAAGGAAAAGGAAAAGATCGAACCTTTCTGGATGTTGTAGTCAGCTAAGGTACGGCCATCTTCAAGCTGCTTCCCAGCAAAGATCAAACGCTGCTGGTCCGGTGGGATTCCTACCATTACAAAAAAAATAATTTCCCACCATTAATTAATCCTCAAAGACAACATAACACAGGCAAAACGAAACGAAGAAACGAACGTATTTGTGGAAGTGATGATGGGATGATTACCTTCCTTGTCTTGGATTTTGGCCTTGACATTGTCGATGGTGTCGCTGCTCTCGACTTCAAGAGTGATGGTCTTGCCAGTCAAGGTTTTCACGAAGATCTGCATCTTGCTCGCTGCGCTCTAAATTGAGGTTTAGAGGATAGTGTGGCATTTATAGTTCCACCTAGTAGCTAGGGTTTTGGTTCATGAGGCCGTCGCGTCTACTGCGGTGATGAGCTTTATTTTGGGCCTCTTTTTGGGCTTGATTTCAAATGCTACGTTTACAACGTTTATTGGCCCACCCATTGTCCCAATTTGCATCATTTGGGCCAGTCATATACCAGGATTGTTCATTCGTTCAATAAAACGTTTAAAATCTAAAATGTACAAGAAACTAACACTTCTAAGTTGCTAACCATCCAATAAAATTTAACAAAGAGTTTGCACCTCCTCCAAAGTTGGAGTTAGATATCAAATTTGAATCTTGCAAGCTCTCATTCTCAAAATAAAAAGTTATTTATCCGATTAGGAGTAATTGATTTTATTAACGGAATAATTACTTGAAATGGGTCAACTAAGTACGAATATGATCATAAAATTTACGGGATATATTTCCAACTTTTTGTTCATTAGTTACCCTTAAATTCTTGTTTGATTTCCTCCTTGAATAAACATCGTCCAGATTCCTATGTATCCTGAAGGAAATTTGATAAAAGATTTGGGTAGAGCAGGTAAAATTCACCCACGAAAAATAAATGCCAGATACCAATAGTCCAATTTGTACATGTAAGGCTAATCTTAAACTTGTATTGTTGCTATTCATTGGTGCAAAACCAGAGGCTAGGAAATGATCGGGTTTTGGGAGATGAGAATTGAACAGAAATAAATCAACAAATTTACTTGTAAAAATCGGAGGAATTATTCATAGGACTTCAGCATGGTCAAGAATCTTCCCCTTACATGAGCAACAACAGCTCAGTTTCATTCTACAGAAAAAACTTATGAGGTATTTCTTTAACAAACCTATAATTATGTTGAAAGCGAGGCGATCTTGGGAGTTACAATCTCGAGAAGCCCCTTTGGATTGTCTACATGAACCCAATGCCCTGAATTTGGAAGAACATGAAGTGAAACCTTTCCCTCGAATCCATCTCCTTTCCGATTAGCAAGGCTTTGTAGGCGTTGAATTGTATCTGTGTCCCAACGGTCACTCTTCTCTGCAACCACAATTCCAATCTCCATTCCTTTTGGCGGATGCTCCAACAGAGACCAGTATGATGTTTCCCTAAGGAATTAAAGGAATTCTTTGTTAACAAACAAAAGAAAACTGCAGGCAAGGCTGACATATAAGAAAGCAGAACTCTACAATACCAACATTCTTACTATTATTTCTGCATAGTAGGACCATTCAAAGTCACTTACGTCGAGAAGTAGAGGCATACCTGTAAGAATTGAACATCTGGACAGCACCTTCAAGATTAAAAGCCCAGGTCTCTTGATCCCCTGATTTCTTGAGGTTGGAACCAATCCAATGTGACAATGACTTTGAGAAACCAAGTTCAGTCATGTGGTTCACAAGCCACCTGAAGCAACAATGAAATGAGATGATCTAGTTGAGACTCAATGAAGGTCCATAAGCGACAGAACACAAAGATAAAAAGCATGGTGCAGTACTCATTGCATCTTCATTCTCAGCCAAAAAATAAATGAACCAAAACCCAACCTAACCCTTGTCATCCTCCACCAACAACAAAATCTTGTTTTACTTTTTTCAGTTGGGATACCTCACAGTTCCCAGCCTCGTTAAATACAAAAAATTAAATCACTTTATCAAATTTCAATATAAGCCGACCAGGAATGATAATTGAATTAACATATTAACATCTGCATCATGCTGACATCCAATATGAGGTGGAAAAACAAAAAGTGGACTAACTTAACAGACTTCCAGTCCTTAACTAGCCCTTCCTCAACTGGGGAGGTCCATAACTTACGGACAATGCAACCCCTAGATTGGTTTGCACAACGAAATTGAGGTATTGAATGTTCCATGCGCAGTGTGACAAATCACCCACCCTATCCGAATTTGGTGTATAAATAAGTTTAGCTATTTTGCATTGTATAACCATCAATAGGCTCAAACGAATACAAGAAAATTGCTCAATTCACATGCCTCCAAACGACATCTAAAAAAGAGAACCATTTCGCCATAAAAAGGATGTATTACCCGCGTGAAGGAACTGAAGAAGGTAAACTCCGCAGTGTCTCCAAAACTTTCTCCACTTCTCCATCACTCTTCTCTGCATTCACTTCTCCTGGAACAGAATCCAGCACCCACAACTGTTCTGCACAATCAGCAAACAGAAATATAATAACAAAGACACACATAACACTAACCAACAATGAGATCACAATTCACAACAAATAACAGCATACACAAATCCTAACCTGTTTGGGAAGCACAACAGATCCTCCATACTCGCCAAGCGCACAACTCTGCGCATACTGTAGCGCTACTTTACCTCCCATAGAGTGACCGATAACCACATCAGGCCAATCCCAACCTTCTGATTTCACCAACTTCGTCAAATCTTTTGCCGCATTAAACATGTCATGAGGCGGACCCAGCCCATCTATCTCCGCGGATCTCCCGTGGTTTCGTGAGTCTACAAGCACCAACCTCCATTCTATAGATAAAATTTCAATTTAATTACTTACAAACTAATTCTATAGATCAAAGGAGAGAAGCGGGAGAGACTGGGTACCTGGGAGTGAGGAGGAGAGTTGGCGGGAGAAGGAGCGCCAGTTGCGGGCGGAACCAAGGAGGCCGTGGAGGATGAAGGCGGTGGGAGTGTGTGGTTTGTCAGTGGAGGAGCGGATTTCTTCGAACGCAAGCGTTTCGATTGTTCGTGGGGATGAGTACCGGAAAGCGCAAATCGGTGAGTTGAGGATCCGAGTCAAGAGGTTGAAACTTGGCTTGTTCTTGATCTTGAGGCTCGCCATGGCAGAATCAGAGCTTGAAGTTTCAAACACGGCTCTTCGAGAGTGCAGAGTGGGATTTTTAGGAGGGCTGTGGTGTGGCTGTTGATGACGAAACACAACTGAGCTAACGGCTGTCGAACTGTTGCGAACGACAAGTCATTCGAATAAGCACGTCATTCTCCACGATTGCCATGTCGTTTTATGCCTTCATTTCTAGTCTGAAACAAGTTTATGCCTAAAACCTCCAGAGAGATACCAATACTGTTTATACCTAAAAATCAATCAAGAACGTAGACTAAACAATTTCAACTTCAATTTCGATAACACATATAAACAAGCATGATTATAAAAAATAGGAAACTGAAATATAACAAATTGCCACTTTCTGTTGATTAAATATGAAGAGAACCATCTTTACATGCAAATGCTTCTGCACATCTAGTCCGCATGGTTTCTTCAATACTAGTTTTGTATGCTTTTAGGGACACTGTGCGCTTATCTACACGTCCGCGGTCTACGAGCTACATTGTTTATTTTACTCGTCCTCATGAAAATGAAAAGAATAGAAGGTTACAAATTACATTGCATATAACATGATTTGAAATTACATTGCCTAAGAGATGGCATCATCATCCTTAATCAAATGGATCAAATCGGGGGTCATGTTCGCTTGCCATCATCATCCCAGTGCACAGGCAAGTAGGGCACATCACCTGATAAAGTTAGATAAACACTGAAATAGATCACCCACCACAAACTCGGTGATACAGGTCAACTTAAAGGATTGTAAGAAAAGACCATGTGCGGCAATGGAAAATATCAACAGGCGCAGAAGGTGGTTGTCGTAAATGCAGAAAGTCAATTTGAAACATCCTCTTTTATATTTCCCATCTAGTATGGGCAAGATTTAGGAAAAGAATCACTATATGAATGCAAGGATGATTCTATTGCTAACTATGTGAGCTCTAAAGCAATGGCTTGTCTAAGACTGTTAACAACAAATGAACACCAAGCACAATGTGATCGCGTAATGCGCTAATGTCCTTTACCTTTCCTGCTCCAGAGCAATTTGGACACCTCTCCATGGTGGGCACTCTAAGGGGACGGTCGGAAGTACTTGACATAGAGATGGGGTCTATGCTCAAGCACACACCACCTGCAGAGCAACGAGCACAGGGCAAATATCCTGTTCATAGGATAATGTCAATGACAGAAAGAAACAAAAGATATATTTGTTGTTTTTCCTCCTATTTCCACAGGTCTCACGTGGTGCAGGAGTTACAGTGGAAAGAAAAAGGAAAAAATGGAACCACTTCCTCAAGGTTCAAAGATACAGGACAAGTGAAAATATGATCTCACGATCCCATTCTAAACCAGGTAGCAGATAGTAATAGAAAGTGTCGCATAGATCATAATGCCATGTTACATTCATGCAATAGGTCAATAGAACTAAATCCAAGCAAAAATGGCAAGTTTTCAGTACTTACACCAGTATCAAAACAGAGTTTGGAAACTGAAATCACTTCAACATATCCTTAACATTGGATTTGGAAATATTTAAATACTTTCAGCTATGTTAAACCTATCAAATTCCAAATCTGTTTGTCACTAGTACAGAGTTTCACTCCTCTTATTTACCCCCAATTCACATGCTAGCAGCAATCAGGAAAAAACAAGATGACTTTGGTGTAAGTAGCTGACCTACAACAAATTGATACATACCAGATCCATGGCAATATTTACACCTTTTCTTCTCCTGCTGCTCAACATTGTTGGCTTCAATAAGCATCAGAGCTGAAATGACACCCACTGCCCCACCTGAAAACGATGCCACAATAGGATCGACCTGACTGAAGAAATCGACAAGTCACAAGGGTAATTGGAGGCTTTAATGAAAATAAACAAGTAGATGACCAATAATGAAGATTTGTTTCATGTTTAAATTCTAATTTTGAGAAAGTGCTACCTCAACTGCATTGGCAAATGCATGCTGCGGATGAAATCCTCATATGAGGTGCCTCCAATACCCAATTTTAGCTCCAGCTGCCATAGAAAACAAAATTTATATGCACTACTGATGATGGTTGAGATAATTCCAAGGACTTGAAAGAAAATCTTAAACTCGAAGCCTAGTAGACAAATGATGTGGAGATAGAAAGGTACAGGTGTTACAAGAAGAGGAGAGATGCATTTTTTTTCATCCACCCAGATTCCCCTGACCTAGACACACCACTTGACTCTCAAAGCATACTACATGGACTCTTTAAACTCCATTTGTGCCTCAAAGCCAGCCATGTGAACTTAATTCGTTACTGAGCGTCTAAGCTTCAGCACTTATACTACTACTTGCAGCACAATCATTGTCTTCATTTTCCCATTTACCATTCTGACTGTTTTGCACCAGAACCACATTCGACTACTTCTAACTAGGTGACAACCAATGGTCAAGTTAAAAAGAGAAACTCCTCTCTACATATCCCTAATGCATCCTTTTCTACCTAGTTTCAAATATATGGATACAAAGCATTCAACAGGAAAAAGAAAGATGGCGACAATAGTAGGGACAGTGGTGACAACAATAAGTTTTACTGAGCTGAAATAATATGTGAAACAACTTACCGTTGGAGCAATAAGGCCCCCAAATACGATAATCCCCGATATGAATGATAAGCTGGTCAGATAGAGCTGCTTCAGTGTTGTTGGAGTCTAGTTCAAAATGGAAAGCAGGCAGTCACTCGAAATGAAATGCCAAGCTCTAGTATAACTTCACTCTACTAAGAATTCTTATAGATATGCTTTATTTACGCGAATATTCCAAAGCTAAACCCCAAAAAAAAGGAAAGGAAAGGAAACTCACCACATTAGGAAGAAAAGGAATTGAAGATGGTATGTCAGGCATTTCATTCCCATCTTCCTCACTATCCTCGCTGACTGCTTTCATATTTCTTAATCTTATACGCTGCTGCACCCTTAATCTCCTTAGCTGAACATAATTCACATAACAGCAATTTTTTTCAGACCCAGCCAAAAAGAAAAAAGGACCATAAAAGAGAGGAAATACTAGTAATTTAAACTGAGACCTCTTCCATGAGTAGAAAAATCTTGTTACGCCTACTCCTTATATTATCTTGGATTTCCTGCAGCTGCATCTGGACGAAATCCTGCACAGTCTCTGGCCCTTCTATGATGCAGAAATTACTGATACAAAAACCAAGAAACAAATTCATAAGCTACTGTATCTCTGTTCATAAATGAAAAATAAATAAAAAATGAACCGGAAATGGAATAAAAATGAACCTCGACAACCTGTCGCCGGAGGAATCAGTAGGAGGAGGAGAGCAGAAGATTTTAGATGGAGAGGCGTGTTTGGTAGAGGAGGAGAAGGAGAGGTTCTTGAGAAACCCATGTGAAGGAATTATGGGTTTAGAGGAAGTTATAAGCTTTGGAAAGAGATGATGATCATGGTGGTGATAACGATGAGGGTAGAGAGAAACAGTAGCCATTGCTGTGTTCATTTCATTGGTTCTGTCATGTGAAGAAGGTGGAAGAAGACGGTGTTTTTTTTGTTGCAATTTTTGGTTTTGTTTTGTTTGGTTCAAAGGAAAGGTTTTGTTTTTGTTTTTGTTCAAGAAGGAGAAATGATGGGGATTTGGAAGAATCTGATGGAGAAAAATTGGCATCTACCGCCAGCATCTCGCTCGTCAAGGATAGGCGTGACTCGTCGTCGATGTTGTGTACTGTATGCTAGTTACAGCCTTACATATATGACTTGTTAGTTAAAAGTTAGTTAAATCCGCAGAGAAGAACGACGCGTCATTTATACCTTCCCCATGTCATTCGTTGTGGGCCCGACTGACGAGTACCAAATCATAGTTTTTTTTCTTCTTCGATAAGGCATGTTCATAGTTCTTTTAGCCAGCAAAATCACATTGAAAAAATCTATGGGAAAAAGACTTTATAAGTTCATAGTTTTTTAACAATTCATTTTTTCAATTGGTTAAATTTTTTGACCTAACTGTTAATGCATTTAACTTCGTTTGAAATAATTAATCCTTTCGCTTTCATCTAATCTTCTAATGAAATTAATAAAAAAAAATTTTTTTATTAATATTAACTAATATATAAATACCAAATGAAATATAAAAAGTATAATACTAAAATAAAATTAAAATATATTATTTGATTATTAAAAACCAAAAACAACAACTAATTTAACCAATTTGATTTTTATGTTATGAATCGTGCAACAGATGATTCTTTTGGGCACAGTCCACCACCGATACATCCCACCCACTCCCGTAAGAACGGTTTTCTGCTAATAGCCACATCCGAAGGCATTGATAAATGAAGCCTTCGAAGCGGTAAGACATCCTACGCAACAAATCTTATGCGGCAGTCAAGGAGGCACAAGTCCATACCAAATCTGGTTGTATTTGAAGCTCAAAATACTGCAATTATTCTATAGATAAGGTACAGGTGCGTGAGAGATGGTAAGAATGGTTCCGTGTGAAACTTTGTATTTTCAACGTGTGTATAAAGATGATGAAAAATGGTGGTCTTTGAACAAGGAAGTGCAGTACTGGTGCGGTGGAGGGAGGACATTCGGATGGGTATTGGAGATTAAGGTCAAGCTAGAAATGGTTGCTTCTCAAGCAAAAAGAAGTAATTATTTGCTTGATAATATCTTAATATTATTTCATAGATTTTCTTGAAATTTTCATTATATCAAACACAAGCTTGACAACTGCATTGACATGGACATACAATCCATTTATTCACATCTCATTTTCACAAGTTGTTCAAGATCACATTTTTAACAGCGATATCGCCAGTAACAACAAGAAAAGCAGTAAAATGATGGTGAAAATGGAAAACCAACTTCGAAACTCTACATTTTCAGCATAAGGATCATCACCCCAGTCCAAAGATTCCTTACTGTACTTCTTTCTCTTGAAACCAACCACACCATCTTCTTGTTCAGCTGATTTTATATGAGATAAAATGTGTGGAAAAACCTTCCCATAAGACTTCTCTCCAATTGGCAAATCTGAATGTCCAAAACCATCCACTACAACCCTTTCATGCCGAAAACCTGGTTGGTGCAGCTTCATGTACTTGTTGGCCAGAAAAGAAGTCTCGGGAGTCACAAGAAGACGCCGTCCACCTGAAATATACCGCATCGGGAGCCCCATTCTCTCTGGATGGATCAGATACTAGTTGTTTCCATTGCTGTCGACGATATACCCAGAGTTGTAGATCTTTCTGAGGTGAGGAAATGCTGACATGGGAAGCTTTGTTGAGCTTTGCTTGTTCAACCAGTTGTGCATAGAGAAGCTAATGTTTTCATGCCAGAATGTATTCCCAAATATCCCAGAAAAGACCTCACACTCCTTGCTGGTGCATCTCTCATATCGTGGTAAGGAATGGGTGATGTATTTCAACAGCAAATGTCGATAACTGACCTTTGATAGTCCTAGCAGAGGTAGAATTTTCTTCTTGCCTAATATAGTCATTGCTACCTGGAGATGGAATAGAGTTCAAGCGGAAAATATATATTAACTTGGTTGGAGGCACCATCTTTAACCAACGTTAGCTCAATATATTAATGAATTCATTCATTGATAAATCCAGGTTGCATATAAACATGTCAAATCTTTTACATCCTGATATTTTTTCCAAGTTATGCCAGATTTCTTAGTAAGTATTGCAACCTCATCTAATCCACGGATATTACGGTAAACATAAAATATCGTATCTATATAGGACTTTCATGTTTTACACTCATTGCAGTTGCAACATAAGAGGTTGTAAACAATAAAAGTTCCTGTTGGCAACAAACATCTAACAAGTCTAGAGTATAGTAACAGGGAGCTTTCTGGGATAAGAGGAAGCCACATTTTGACAGTGGATAATGTAGTCAGCTTGAAGAACATTGAAGAATTTGTACAAGAAAGAGAAGCTATGTCAGTTGCAGGATATGTCCACCCATGAGAGCGATATTAATGGCTTACCCTCCAACACAGTGAGCAACTACATGTATCTTTATGCTTTGGCCATGAACATCATGGATTCTACCAGGGGGGAGGATAACTTCAAAACATATTAACAAATTCATGTAAGATCCATTTAAATTCTTTTTTACCAGCAGGGATATCATATTTTCCGATATCGTCAATTGTTGCATTATTTGAAGGATTCTGAGGGTGAAACCTAAGTTGCAGCAGCCATATTTCATGCCCTTATTCTAGCAAAGTTCTGACGAAATCATGTGGTTCTGTAGGTAGCCAGTAACTCTCACTAGAATAACCATTGAGAAGCAGGACAGGATGTAGTTTCTCTCCTTTAGGATACCAACGATATTTGTTGCACTTCCATTGTCTGCATTTTATGACATATCCATCTTCTGTATGATACAGAAAAGCCTGGACAGCTGAACGAAGGTAATTTTTGTCGGTAGAGTTTTTAGCATTGTAAGGGCAGCCAGCGATACAATTTCCACAGGCAAAGTAGCTGCCCATGTTCTGGAGCTTTGACAGAGTGGATGGAGATTGATCAATGTTCACACTAAGCTTCAGTGAGCTCTCAACATCTGCTCCAATCTCTTCCTCAGCTATTTCTCCCATGATTTTGGCGATAGAAAACTTGACTGGAACATTTTGTATTCGTAACATCGCTGTAGCAGACGCTTCGCAAATATCCCACTCTTTCGGCCATTTTGGATTCCTTTTAGCACAAACTGGGGTTGGCAGCATCACTCCTGCATTCACTAGTGAGCCTCCACCAAGCCCGCACGCCACCACTGCTAGAGAATCATTTTGTTCATACACCTAAAAATTCCACAAAAGTCAAGAGATTTGGAAAAATAAAAAAATTAACGTACCCGTGCACAGGAAACACAATGGATAAACTCACAGAGAGAGAGATTAACAGAACAATGATAACCTGAAAAAGAGCATCTTTCCGACCAAAACCGGAGTTGAACTTCCGGCTCTCAATTCTTGCAGCTGATACAGTCTCCAAACTGTTACGTGGGAAACCTTCAGCTTCCCATCTCCGACCCTTCTCCACCAGACAAACCTTTATTCCTACTGTCGACAGTCGATAGGCAGCTACAGAACCACCATAACCAGATCCCACAACAACAGCATCATAGCCATCTTCTTCTCCGTCTCCATGCCTTTCTCTTAAATCTGTTAATGTTTCCATTTCTTCTTTTGATTTATGTTAAGCCAGAATATGAATTCAGGACTAAGTTCTTTTACAATACTTCATACTCCTCAAGGAACCAAGAAAGGGAACAACAAAAGAGCACAAGGAATGTTCATTCTAAGATTCAGGTAAGCCGTATATATAGCTTCCATGATTGCACAAAGTGACATGATTTCTGTACTCAATGATAATTCTTTTCTTAGGAAGCAGACGTTTATTTCCTATTTGTGTTTCTCCAAAAAATGGTGTTCAGTTAGAAACAAAATGGAATCTAGAATGGGTTTCCTTCTTTGTGAAGCGGAGACAGCTTAAGATGTGGTGGTGTCCGCTGCTCATTCACATTGGTGAGGGTATGCCATGCTATTTGCCTTACACTGGGAGTATTACTTAAGACAAGCAAAGACCCGCAGGTTAAGAAAAGACAAATGTATGCACAAGAATCCTAGATATTCCCTTCTTGGCTAAGCATGGAAATTTCTCCACAAAGTCAACTAATCACATATAGATCGAGGAATGCACATGTAATGTTGTCCATATCTTGAGAAAGACAAAATTCTCACAAAGCAAGTAGAATTTGTAGTTCTTGTCATGCATGTGTAGAAGATACCAGGAGCTTGCGACTGCGTTTCGGCCTCTACTCACCATCACATGGCATTTGGTAACAAAGACAACTAGAGACTAACACTTTTGACATCCTGGTGAACAAACTATGCATGAAAAGAAGAGTAGACTTACTGTGTTATCAACAAAAAAATATTCGTTTTATTGCCATCAATGTGAACCAGGAAGAAAGTAAACATGGGGATGTTATAATTTTACATCTCAAGGAGCTAGCTTATTCAAATTCTAGCTATTTCAACTGACTTTTGTAGTGCTTGAAGTAGACTTCTCATGATCCTGGGTTCACCAGGCGGCGACGTTTCTTTTAGGGGTCCGTTTCTTATGGCTCGGAAAACTGGACCTGAGCCACTGGTTGCTGGGAAAACCAAGCAATCTATATACACAAGGACCTCAGTCTTCCCATCATCAATTGTACTGAAACCCAACCTAGCTCCGCCTGGTATTTTATCTACCTGTTAAATTGAATTAATGTACACATTAAGCCATTAAAAAGAAGCATATCTTAGTTTTGATCAATTTCTGTCATTTTAGCCAAATAGAGAAGCAACTGACTTCCGGAATAGAAAATAATATCAATACCCCAGTTAAGCCCCAACACCAGGCGCTAAGCAATTGAATGGACTGTTTTAATCAGTAATATCCAAACGGGCAGACTACAATCATAATGGGACTAATCACATAATTAGAAGAATGACATTGCGTCCTCAGTAGTTGATAGTAAATGTTTGAAGCTAAGACAGCTTAAGAATCTTAGAGTGAAGATATTAATTAAGCTTGCCAAGGTATCTCAATCTCAGATGTTTTTCTGGAGCTTACTGAAAGATAACCAAAGGAAGGTTATGGTTGAAGCGTTGTCAAAGTTAGCCAGAATCATGTCAGTTACATGGTCTTTCGGGCTCCAAGAAGCCAGTTTTCTAGGCAGATTAAGACAAATTCTAAAAATTATATATAGTCCTAATGCTCCATTCAATAATACATAGGTGGCATCCAATTTGAGAACAGAAACACATTTACGGCGTCAAGCAAAAAAAGAACAACAGCATGAGTCGGCCTAACCTAAATACAGGGTCATCCAATTAATTCTTTTTTGCTTCCTAAAGTACATAAAAAAGGCCTCTAATTGACAACGAAAGTGATCATACAGAAGCTCTGGAATGGCTCATTGTTAGTTTACGGCTAAGCTACCAATCTCTAATAATAGAACCATGAAAATGAAATAATAAATAAATAGATAGATAACAACCTTTAATGGAGATGGAAGCGGCAGATTAGCTCCTTGGCAAAGACTGTTTGCCCACTGTTGCAATACAAACAAACAGGAAGAACAAAACCGTATATTATTCAACAGATTCATAAATATTCCATCACCTCGTACACCTGTCTGTCTTTTTACCATCCAAAGACAATAACACAAGTAAAACAAGCTATGGAGTTCTCATGAGTTGTAAGTAACCTAGTGTCCGAGTCAAAACTGACTTTTAACTAACCAAAGTTAAAATTCTCTGCTTATTCCTACAGTTAATTAGCAGACAACAATACTAGAAGTACAACGGACAAGAATAATAAAGATTAGGAGGAGAAGGGTTTGATAATAAATAACCTGGAAAAGTAAGGTCTCAAATCTTGGAATATCAGTGTTGGAAGGCAATTTCAGGGTACCCAAAGAGACGCCATCTTCAGGGTCTTCCTCGGCAGCCACAATATCGCCATTCCCCGATGAGGAATTGGCCGCTGGCGTTAGAGTACGGTGGGTATAAAATTCAGCCAACCTAGGGAACCGTCTCTGCTTGTCCCCACCGCCGTTGACGGTGGTTACAAATGCGCGGGAAAGAGGCAGAGGAGAAAAAGATTTGATGTTGGAAACGGTATTTGTTGAGTAGAAGAGTTGCTTCGTAATCGTAGCACAAGCCATCGGTCGGTCGCCGGCCAAGGACTTGAAGAAGTTGAAAAAGGAAGTTCCGATACCTGGAAAAGTATTGGAGGAGAGGAGATGATTGGATAAGGGGTTGTGAACTTGAAGCAGGAGAACAGCCATTTTTGTCCTAAACTCTTGCCAAGTCAGCACAAAATCGCATGAAACAATTGCCACGTGGCCATCCTGCAATCATTGATTGACGATTGGGACAGGAGAGTGTTTGAATTTTGTATAAACCGTAGTAAATATTCTGATAAATAATATGGTGCACAAAGAGGGGACAGTTTTCTTCTCCTAATTCCTAAATCCTATATAGGAAGATGAACTAAGCTTGGTTCTGTATTTGTACAGGACCGGGGAAAAGAAAAGAGAATGAAAAACCAAATCTTGTACAACAAAGAATAGCAGAGCTAAATTCCTGAACTCAAGTTTTTACAAAGAAAGTGCGCTGCTCTGCTATTCCAAACTATAAACGGAAAGAATCGAACAATTGTTCGCTTTATGCCGTTCGATCATTTAGGGGACCAAGCCTCAAGCTTAGGAAGTAGACTTCGCCAAGCATCAGCAATACTGCTCGCTAAGCGCGCCTGTCCCTTTGCGAATTCGTGGAAAACAATCCCTATATCCAATGTTTTCTGCTCTTGGAACCGCACCATCTCTTCATTCATCCGCTTTACAATCCTCTCGTATGTTGCAGTAGCTTCCTCACTCTCGGCCTTCAACTGCATAACAAACCAATGCAATCATCTGATTTTAAGATTTTTCACCATGAAAAGTAAGGCATGCTCAGTTAAGATAAACTTGCCTCGTGATACTTCAGTTCAGCTTCTCCGGCTTTGTCTGAACGTGTTAGCATGAGCTTGTCACTGCAAACAACAGGTATTGTACATGCATTAGAAACCTCCATATCCTCAGACCCATCAGCAAAAGCTAAATCCACCAGTGATGATGACCAAGACAAACGTAACCACTCATGAATGAACTCTATCAACCCAAATTGTTTAATAAATTCCCGTTGCAGAGTTTGTAGTAAAGGGCATCACCAGTAAATATTTTCAAAAGAAAGGCAATTGACTGTAAAATCAAGGTTCCATTTCTCACAGATTAAAGCCAAGATAAAAGAAGGAAACAGGGCCATACAGAGTTATTTCCTTCAACTTTACTGTTTCAGCAAGCTCATAGTGACGCCTAAAGGCGTTTGCTCTGTCAGTTATGGTGGCCTGTTTCAAGAGACAAAATAGATCAGAATCTACAGCAGATGGAGAAAACAAAAAGGCAAGGATAAAAGAGAAGGAAATGAAGGGAAGCAAACTCACCTTAATAGATTCCACAGTGTAAACAAAATCTTTCAAGGGTTCTTCAAAATTCATTAACAGTTGTTGGGCCTGCAAATTTATAGAAGTGCACTTATGACTTCATATAATGTTTTTGTTTCTCTAATGCCTTCTCTGAAGAAAAATTTATTAATTCTTCCATCAAATGTTTAGTTACACCCGTGCGCAAAGGAATGAAACAAATACTCGATGTGTAAGGACACAAATGAAATTTGAAGCTTACCTCCTTGTGCAGTGGAACTGATAATGCTTCTGCTTTCACCCCAAGCTCAGTAAATGCCTTGCCAAGGGCATCTCCTTCAGAACCACCAAGGACCTTGACTGCCTTCCCAAAATCCGATAAGGATTGACCCAATTCTGACACCAAATATAAACAATCAGATAACAAGTAATCAACAGTACATAATGGCCAAAGGGGGTGAAATACAAACAAAGTCTCATTACCTCTATGCCTCTTCACAAGACGATATGCATGCTTTTGAGCTTCAGCCATGTGATTTTCAAGCTCAGAGACGTAATGTTTCAGCGCTTCATATTCAGGGTTTGACTCTTCGACAGGTTTATCCTTCCCGAGAACAACATCACTGACTCTGGATTGCACATCCTGTAAAATGTTATTATTAGGTCCAATCATCAAACCAATAACAAGTATGTTAAAATGGCTCATTCTATACATTATACCTTACATGTAATTGTTTCTTGTGATAAAGTTAGATTTGAAATTAGATGGACAAAAATGATTGCAAAGTGAAAGAAATGCTAAAACGAATCTAGATAGAACTCAATTTCCAACACCTATGTATTAAACATTTGAGCAGATTATCATCTCGCAGCATCCAGAGGTAACAGAGTACCCTATGACTTCAGATTTGGTCAGACAATATTAAGATAGATGGGTCTGGGTCTCCTTCTAAAGCCGGGTCTAATATCCAATACAAGACAAATAACTATAGAACAACAAATAGTCATAGTACGCTAAAGTAGCCAGTATTTAGAGTTTTATATTGTGCCACTGGTGCCAACAAATAACAGAAAGTTATCATACCCTGAAGATTTGCATCAAATCAGCTGGTCTCTTCTTAAAAATTCCGGTCTCGTAAGACCTTAATCTCTCCATTGTCTGAGACATAGATAGTACATAAAAGTATTAGTGAATAAACAATAGTGTGAGTAAACGATATTGAGTAAATGACAGTGAATATTTCTCCGCTAATTACAAAAAAAACTTTCATAGATCCTGCAGGGATCATCTTTTTTTTAAGAAAACTGGTTAAATGAACATCACCCAAGTTCCATATATGGAGCAGCAGTGGAAGCAGCTTAAGTACAAAGGTCGTACATAAATCATTAGTCCATAAAATTACCATGAAAAGCTAATTACAAAAACATCAGTAGGTTGGCAGTCTTTCACACCCTAATGCAGGTGATTTATGCAAAAGTCTCCTAAAGACAAGTTTTAATCTTTCAAAACCATTGTTATAGATTCTTTATAATGCTAAGGAGATTTTACATTGATAAAATTTGCCGGTAACTTCTAGCAGGCCATGAAGCATAAGCATTTAAAGAAAATCATATCCAGATTGAACTCTGATTTTCATCCATCTTCTCCACCTTTCAAGTATAGGGGCAGAAGACTTTCCTAGTACAATACATTGCATATCAGTGAATATATATACTCTCCCTAACCAATGTGACAAACATATCAAACAAGTAGAGTAATGGAATTAGTTAAACTAACTAAAACTTCACAGGCACTAAGCTTATAGATATATTACCTCTTCATCGGCCTGCAAAAACGTTCTCAAATCCTCACTTTGCTTAAGCTCCTGGTGTGATGCTATCCTATTCACGAACACATCCAATCCACGTCGCCTCATCTCGATAAACTCGGCACTGAAACGAAACTTTTCTGCATTATCAAACACACGATGCATCAAACCCCACTATTTGTTAATTACACCACCAAAACGCACAATCCACTTCATACCTACAGCACTCTTTTCCGGTAGTGGAGGGATAAAAACGCCCTTGTACCTCTCGAACAGGCGGTCGCGCAACCACACAAAATCACTGTAGCGACGTATCACAATTTTCTCATGAGCTTGATATTCAGGTAAATTCGTCTGCCAAAATGAATTTAGTAACTAATTTTCAAATCCTGGATTAACTAACTGACATAAAAAATGACAAAGGAAATTACAGGATTACCTTACTGATAACGCGATAAGAGATGTAAGCCTGCACGCCGTTGCCTAATTTCACAGGATCAGTGACGGAAACCGATAGGAACGGCTGCTGCTGCGACGACGGAGATCTCGGACTCAGCGTGGAGCCTGATGTCGTCCTCTGCGGCAGATGCTGTTGCTGATCCATCTTACATCAAACAGAAACAAAAATCAATAAGCGAAGACATTGAGGAGAGGAGAAGAAGATGACGACTGTTGAAGGAAGTGGCAGTTTGGTAATTTACCGTGTGAATCATGACTTCAGTTAGACGGAGGGATTGAAGTTAAGGAGATGGGATAAGAAAAGTGTGTCTGTGTGGGAGAGGAAGACTGACTGATTGGTGGCCCTGGCTAAAATGCGCGGGGGTGCGTAGAGGACTGGGTTTCCGGCGACTGGTGGAGACGTGGCAAGGATGAGAGGGACGCCTGTGATTGGTTGTTACTTCTTTACTTCTTCGTCAACAGCAGCACGTTAACTGAGACGAGTCGCGCGGAGTGTACTTCAATTCCAACGAGGCAAAAAGAGTTTAATAAAAAATTTACCAAAAACATAACTGTACATCAAAAGACAACAAATGTTGCATCGATGGATTTGATATTTAAACACGTATTTTGTTGTGAAAAAATAAAATAAAATAAAATAAAAATATACATATTGATAAATAAATAAATCCTATCCAAAAATTAATAATAAAATAGCGGGCCTGATTAGGTGCGGAGGAAATGTAATGTTCCAGATTTCCAGATAGGCTAACTCTAACTAACTTTTAACCAACGAACAACCTACAAAACAGCCCACTTACCAAACTAAAAAGTAAAACTTGAGTACATTATGATGTATGATGACACATGTTCAAAAGTGTTAAAAATAGTAGTATTCTAACATTATTTGAAACACGTATTATAATCCTAAATCATCACATGATGATGTACCAAAAAATTTTCCCCAAACTAAACTCTAACCTCTGACTAACAGGCCCATAATACAATTTGGCCCATTACAGAAGAGACGATGGAACAACCCATGAAGTTAACGAACGTGTCAAAATCTTACTGGTTGGAAACATAGGTGTCAAAAAGGCAGCCAAAACAAAAGCCACCGACCGCGGATGAAATTCCCATACATGAGGCATGGACGGATAAGATCTAGAATGCACATCTTTTCATCGTGCGGTCATGGCCACGTCACCAGATCACTACGCCACCGTTTTCGATTTCCTCTCTAGTCTCTCTCTCTCCTATTACTTTCCTACTTTTAGTAGACGTAGTGACGTACACACCCGCTTCACCTCGCCACAAAACTTGAAAATTCCCATTTTGGCCTTCTCTGTATATATACAACGACATCACACGCGCCCCATCATCATTTTGCATAAATAATTCCTCCTCCTCATCATCATCATCATCATCATCATCATCATCATCATAAATATCCATTGATTGATCAGAAAAACACATGAGATGGACCCCACCTTCCGTTACCGTTTCCTCGGCGTCCCGCCATCCACCTCATCTACGTCATCGTCGCCCGACGGCAACGGCCACGGCCATGGAGACGAGCTCAACGAGGACGATATCTTATGGACGAGCGATTACCCAACCACCGAAGAAAACATAACCGCTGCCAACAAAGCAAACAACAGCGCCGCCGCCGGAGGCCAGAGGAACAGCAGCCGAGGCTCGTCGTTTCCGAAGAATTCCGGGATTCTAGCGGCGCTGCCGGAGTCGAATCGCCAACCCGTTCTGTACCGGAAAACGTCGATCCCGTCGCCCACGACGACTGCCAAGGCGATTCCGTTGTTACTCAGACCGCTGCCGGAGAGGGAGTATTCCGCGTCAATGCCGGCGGCGGGCAGGAAGATGAATCAGTCGGCGCCGATGAACGTGCCGGTGCTGTCGATTGCGATGGCAAAGCAGAGCAATAGTCGGTTCAAGGAACAGGATGATGATTTAGATGGGGACGAAGAGATGCTGCCTCCGCACGAGATCGTGGCGCGTGGATCGAGGCAGTCGCCGAAAACAACCTTCTCGGTGCTTGAAGGTGTTGGTAGGACGCTGAAAGGACGGGATCTGAGACGGGTGAGGAATGCCGTCTGGCACCAGACTGGGTTTCTTGATTGACCATTGATTAGGAGGGGTATTTATGTAATTGTGAGGTAATTGTAAGTTTTATGTTTGATTTTTTGTGGGTCGATGCGTTTATTAGGTGAATGACGATTAGAGATTTAGGATTCTGGGCTAGTTTTATTTTTGGAAAAATGGCGGAGGCAACTCTAAAGTAATTGTTATTTTGAAGCATTATCGTATGTTTAGGACTGGTATGTGGACACTCAAATGATTATCAGAACCAGTTCTGGGACTAAAATGTGTTGGTTTTCCTTATCGCAGTCGAAGTCATGTCGACAATCGACAGAAACACAGCTTTGAATCCTTATCAGTTATTGATTTTATGGCGACAAATCAAGTCTCTGTATTATTGTTGGAATCACAAGTGAAAAACTTGCTCATAAATTTATCGGTCAACATTATTCAAATAATCAGTTACAAATTGTTCTGCCAATCCATAAACATGTCCAAATCCAGGCAAAGGTTCCAAAGTTCTAATAAGCATGGGCTCTGGGTAAAACTAAATTCTTGGGCAGGGCCTGGCTTGTCTCTTGCCATGTCTCGTGCCTGCCTTCTCGTATTTATTCTTGGTTAAAGATTCATACGTTTCTAAAACGTATTGAAATAAAATACCAAAAAAAAACACCATGTGAATTATAAAAACACACCACGAAATAATATCTTTATAATTTACAAAAAAATGTAAAAATAATTTTTAATTATTTAATTACAAAAATGGGAATAAAATGTGTAGGAAGAGATAATAATAGGAATTAAATAATAAAAAATGGGAATAAATTTTCCAAGCCAAGGAATCCCGGAATAAATAAAAGAGTTCCACCGAAGCTATACAAAAAGCCCACCACCAAAAGAATTATATCATGTGTACCAAAAAATAAGAGTAAATCATATAAATTAAAACTTATAATAACTAAAGATGGGACAAAATGCTTACTATTAAAAAGTTGTATAAGAAGTAGGAATTATTCACTCGTGTGAGAGTTCCATGAACAATAACAGAATATATACAAAAACCCATGAAACGTCATATTATTTTGAAACATTTGTGTCATCAAATAAATATTCATCCATCAATAGACGTATTTTGAGTTTGTTGTGCCAAGGCTCGGCCCAAATACTTAGGCACACACACTCGTGTCATGCCCTGGGCCCCTCGGGTAAACACTTAGGCAAAATTCACAAGCCTCAGGACTTGGCCATGTGGACACTAGGCACACGGGTGGGAGCTGGGCACTTAAGAACCATCTATGAGTTTGTGCTACCATCGGGTAAATATTTAGGCACATACACAAGTCGTGCCCCCTCATGCCATGGCACGAGCCCCCCTCCCATGCTAGGCCCCTAACTTGTTGTGCCATCATCGGTTAATTACGTGTGTGTTTGGGGTTTGGGTTTGGGCACCCAACCCAACATTTCCCAACTTAAAATGGAATTTTGGTGTTTGGTAAACACCATTCCCGGAATAAAAAGTGAGTTTTTGGGTGGGAAAATGAGAAAAGTAGGGGTTGAGGGAATGGAGCAAGCAAATTGAAGGCCAATTTGGCCTTTCTCTCTTTTTTTTTCTTTTCTTTTTCATTTTTTTTTAATTTTTTTACATTATATAACCAACAAAATAAATTAAAAACTATCACAATAAAATATTTATTTCAAGATAAATAATTATAGATCCATTTTTTCTATTTTTATTAATTTTTTAAAAATGGATTTTATGCCCTTTATGGTCATTTTACCAAACACTTCAGATATCTCACAGCACTTTTAATTTTTTTTACTAAACTGCACACTCCGTTTCCCAAAAGTCATTTTCCCACTCAACATTTTCATAAAAGTCATTTTCCCACCAAACTGAAACGCCAAACAGAGCTTTAGGCACATACACAAATCGTGCCCCCTCATGACATGGCACTAGGCACACGGGTGGGAGTTGGGCACTATAGAGTCAACAGTGAAAAAAAATTGATTTTGAATTGAAGACCGATCAAAAATTACATGAACAAAAAATTCTAGAAGACCAACCTTCAGATTTAGAGACCAACAATAAATAAAAAGCCTCTTATAAAAACCATCATTACAAAAAGACAACTCTCTAAACTCCTCACAAAAGATCCCACCATACAACTCTATTTGTGAATCGTCCTCTGCATCGCGCCGTTTCCTCCCACCATGACCCATAACCCAAAACATCCCGGCTCGAATCCCGGAACTGCCTTCTACCATTGCCATTCATCGAAAAGTGCCAGATCTCCCTGATGAACGGCTAACATATCTTTTAGCATATGTACCACCACAAAAGATTCTAACCTAGACTTTCTTATAAACAAAAGTTCATATAAATAATAATCATTTACACTCAATTGTTTACATACATACATTAGTCTAATTTTTATAAAAATATCTACATAATCTTGTAATTAATTTATTCCAATTCAATAACGCAATCGCAATTATATTTATTTATTTTCCATTTGTGTAAATCAATTTAACTGCAAAATTATTATGTTCTAAAGTACTATGCGTTTTGTTAGCAATAACAATTTTCAAGTTGTTAAACCTTTTCCGCAGGTTTTTCAGATCAACATCGTCAATGAGAAAATTGCATACAATCAATGAGAATATCTGCTCGGACGAATGTCAAAACATAATGATAGCATTGAAATTATAAACACCTATTATGGGAAAGTATAACCACCAAGCTAGGCACTACTTGACTATAACAGTTTCCTCTAGCAATAATGCTAGCATTGGGATCAAAACCAAAATTGGAATTTCTAAACAACACAATGCAGTCTTAAAAAGAAATCAAAAGTGACAAGAAATGCAACAAAAAATTGTGAAGTACAGCAAGGTAAGCCTCAGAATTGCAGAATATCATCAAGACTTAATTCAGTCCCGAAAGATGGTATGATTATAAATGATATCATCACTGGCAACCTCCGTCCAAGATTCAAAGTGAAAACAAATTGACACCCAAAATAACATTAAAAACAATAAAAATCTGATTGCAAATCAAATGGCAATAAACAAGATACAATATCCGAATCTATCTGGGAAAGGAACATCAACAAAAACTCCCCATCCTCAAAATTGACAGATTCAAGTTATTCTTTGCCCCTGTCTGAACCAAACGGTTTCGAAAATTAAAAACCTTTTGGTTATTCGAAGGCAAAAACATATCAGGAAAAAATAGATATAAATAATTAAATATTATACAAGGCGTAATAATGTCTGAGGATCCTTGGGGAACAAGGGACTCTAAAGAACGCAGTCTGCCCCTTAAAAGACCTCAGAATCGAACAATCAAGCAAACCTATAAAATGATTTTCTCGATCTAAATCAAATGTACGCCTCCTAACTAAGCCAAGATATGAAATCGAAAAATACATTCATACGGCTACTCAAAGAGGCAATGAATTCAAGATCTAGATACTTAAACCACAGTAATATAACTACCAAAAGATTACTTAAACAACAGAGAATTTAGTGTGTACTCTTTCTACAGCTGCAAAAAAATATTACATTGACAATAGCAAGAGGTAAAACCTTTTGCTATTCATAGTTTAAAACAAAAAAAAAACAAAGGTTTTGAAGTAAAAATAAAATCTGCAAAATTAATGTTTCAGACATCCAAGGAAGAATAAAACAGCATTAGCTCTCTCAAGCCTTGGCAAAGGCGAAAGCTCTTAGGCGGCCACTGCGAATGTCTTGAGAAACAAGCCTTGAATTTATCATCATGAACAAAAATAACAATTTTTAACACATTTGAAGACCAAAAATGCTTTACAAGAATATAGATATAACCATGACTCGGACATCCGAGGAAGGATAGAGCAGCATTAGCTGTCAAGCCTTGGCTCTTAGACGGCCACTGCGAATGTCTTGAGAAGCAAGCCTTGAATATATCATCGACATTGAAAAATAAAATTCAAAAACACAAAACAAAAGATAGTTGGATTAGAATTTCAAATACCAAAACAATGTTTAAATAGTATGAGATCTCAGACATCCAAGGAAGGATAAAAACAGCACAAGCTCTCCAGCCTTGGCGAAGACGAAAGCTCTTGGGCGGCCACTGCGAATGTATTGAGAAACAAGCCTTATTAATTATCATCATGGACCTCATCTATTTGAAATTCCAAAAATTAATCAAATACAAAATTAAATTTAAACAAAACAATACAAATCTGTAATTTGAAATAAGCAAGTCAGACAAGATTATGCCTCAATTTATTGAGTTCAAGATGGATTAACATCCATTCACACATCTAATTGAATCATCATTCTTACCAATGCTTATATCTAAAATCTACAAGGACTATTTCAAACAAACAAATAACAAATCAGCAATTTAAAACAACTTACGAAACTAGGCAAGTCAGACAAAATATATGCCTCAATAAATTAAGTTCAAAATGGATTAATAACCATTCACACATCTAATTGAATCATCATACTTGCCATGGAACTGAAAACTTAATCAAGATTTTGGTTGTTTCCCACCTAGTAATGAGTCATTCATAAGAGTATCAAAAGATGCTGAAGTTCATATTAGTTGAAAACATCATAGAATTACCTAAGGATTCAAAAAACAGAAAAACGACAGATGCAATTGAAACGGGAGATGATTCATGAATGGAAACTAAGTGGGAGGAAGGAGAACTCAGAAGGAAAACCCTAAAGCGTTAGCTCCAGAAGAAGCTCAATCTTGCGCAGCTATGACTCAAAACGCTTCCATGGATATAAAGGAAGGCGATCTTAAGGGCCGCGCTTGACACTGAAGAACAAGAATGGTATTTCGAAAATAGTTACAAAAAAAGTATGAAGGTTCCGCCCATCTCTATAGTGGGGGAGGAGAAAATGGAATTTATAGGAGAAGAACGGAGAATGAAAACCCTAATTACGCAAAAGAGGTGCGCTTGAATATATACAGCCTCTTGTCTAACCTAAAGCCAACTAGGGGCCTTTTGCAGTAATGTCAATAAAGCCCATGGATTACTTAAACGTTAAATGGGCTTTCTATAATTTTCTGCTCGGTTTTTATTGGTTCGTATTCAAATTATTTGTATGTGGATAGTATTACCCTTCGTCCACAATTAAGTGTCGAAAACCTACGAAAAGTTACTGTACATTTTACTTGACTTTTTAGTGTTTGTTTTACTATGCTAAAAAAACAGTTATTTGTGGACAGAGGGAGTACATGCTAAGAAATCTTATAATTACAAAAAAATCTCGTTAAATTTTTATACTAACTAATGTGAAATAATGAGTGGTATATATTAATTCACTTGAGAGTTCTGTCACTTAAAATATACTATTGGGATTTTAACACATTAATTGGTAAGAAAAGTTTATAAGATTTGTTAACATATAGAGCATTATTCATAAAAAGTTTGTGTAACTAGAATTGAAAAGGGATAAAATTTACTCTTACATTTGTATCATAAGTTAAAATAAATCACTACGTTTGTAATTGAACCAAATAAGTTAAATAAGGTATTACTACCATTTTAAGTAATAGTGGTTTATGTTAATTGAGTAGAAAAATGTAGTAGGTTATGTGGTTTTATTAGAAATATAGTAATTTATATTGACTTGTTGTATAAATACAAGAGTAAATTTTACCATTTTTTCATTAGAGTTTTAAACAATTTGAGAAATAGTAAAAGTTTTATAATATTAGTATTCTTCTATACATGAAATTTGAAAATGTCAAACCATTATTCACGTTCTTGTGTTGGATGATGAGATTGCGCGAGCTCTCTTTCATTTTCCCTCTTTGCATGTTTTCTTTTGGGTTTTCTTGGCAAGCAAACAAGAGAGACAAAGACAATGTTTTATTTTAAGTCTTTTCTCGTAATTTAATTAGGTTAAGGATGTGAAATTTTTGTAATCAACTAGTGTTTTGTTAATAATTTGTTGCAGTTTTAGGTTTTGAAGATCTTTATGGGGCTTTGAATTACCTACCACAATTGATACAATCTTATTAATTATTTTCGTTTTCGGTTTTTTTTTTAATTTGTTATATTTTAAGTTTTATTTTATCTGCGTTCTTGTTTGGATA
The DNA here is from genome assembly GCA_963691705.1 of Viola odorata. NCBI lineage: Eukaryota > Viridiplantae > Streptophyta > Magnoliopsida > Malpighiales > Violaceae > Viola > Viola odorata. Next base: position 6,169,667 of record OY829546.1, read on the forward strand.
ATGAGATTATGCGAGTTTTTTATTTTCCCTCTCACATGTTTTCTTTTGGGTTTTTTTTGGCGAGCAAATAAGAGAGTTAAGGAGAATGTTTTATTTTAAGTCTTTTTTCATAATTTAATAAGTATAGGTCAATATGGATAGTATATCTAATTTTTTTTAAATGGATACGTATGTCCGTTTACGGTCATTTAATTTTTTCTCATTCATTTAAATAGGTACTTCCCCTCCCGCGATCATCCGACCCCTATACAACCGTCCCCACCGCCCCTGGTGCCATCACCACCACCACTAGTACCATCTCCGCCGCCCGTTGTGGCGTCACCACCACCACTAATCCCATCTCCACCACCCTTGGTTCCATCCCCACCGCAGCCGCCGTCACCTCCACCTCCATTGGTCCCATCCCCACCGCCACCTTCTCCATCTCCCCCAATCCCACCATTTGTATTTTCTCCACCTCCGCTGGTCCCTTCTCCGCAGCCGCCCGAATTGGTCCCATCACCACTAGTCACCACTTAAATTAATTGGCTATGGGTGTATACTTGGGTATGGGTATATTTTTGCCACTCCTAGGTGGAGGATAGATGGGGGAGACCCTTGTGGGGAGTCATGGACTGGAGTTTCTTGTGATGGGTCATCTGTCATTCAACTGTAATTCGCTTTTGCCCTAATTTTCAATTTCTTGGTTGGGTTTGGATATCCTAATTTTGCAGTTAATACTAATGCGTTACTTTGTTGCTTTGCAGTAAACTTCCTGGATACCTAGGAACAAGGCTCTATTTTGTGGAGAATTTGAAGCACTTGTTAGTGATATTTCCTTCTTCTGTTTTATCCTTGGTTTTGATTGTTAAACTTTTGGTCTTCATATAACTTTTTGATTTGGTTTCTTATGTTAGAGATGTTAGCTTCAATAACATAGTTGGTGAAATTCCATATGGCTTACCATAACATAGTTGGTGAAATTCCATATGGCTTACCATATGTAAGTTTGTGCTTCTGTACTTTCTGTTCATATAAATTGATATAGGGCTTCTTTTCTGTGTGGTTAAGGTGGATTCTTTGTCTTGCAGAAATTTGGCCTGCAACAACTTGAGCCAAAATATTCCACATTCTTTACCGACTTTTCTGCGACATCTGTAAATTACTTGTCCACACACTTTGTATTATTCTTCTTGCTGAAAAATGATCACAACCCTTTGATTGTTTCTTCTACAGGAATGTAAGCCACAACTTGTTATCTGGATCTCTCTGGCTTCCAGAATCTTAAAGAGATGTATGTTTTTTCTCCTTCTGGGATATCATTTGAGATTAGGTCCTATCTAAGTAGTTGAAAGTTGTAATGATATAGGCATTCTTTTACATGAAACCATTTTTGTACCTTCTCGAGAGGGCATGGCCTTTCCAAGCATAGTTGTGTTAATGATATCTTGCTAGTTATTGCAACTTTTATTTACTCCTTATTGAATAAAATGCCTTGTTTATTCAGTTCTTTTCCTAATTCCTGTACCTCTGTCATCAGTCCCCATACCATTGTTCTTAGAAAAATGTTATGCCAATGCTTTCTTACATCCTGTTCTGTTGCCGGGATCTGTCATATAATAACTTCAGCGGTTATCTTCCAAGTTCTTTCGTGTCTCTAACAATTCTTACTGCATTGTGAGTCCAATGCAACTTCTTTTAAATTCACCTGTCTGCACACCAGTATGCTTCCTGTATTCCATATCAGGTTTGTTCATGTCAATGTTTTTGCTGTGTCTGCAGATTCTTAGAGAACAACCACTTCACTGGATCGGTTATCTACCTGGCTGATCTTCGGCTAATTGACCTGTAGGTTTCTCCACTCTCTGGCTCTTTTGGAACATTTCTGATGTTAATCCTTGATACTTTTCTCACACATTTCGATTCACAGAAACATTTAATCAAACCATTTTAGCGATGTGATCCGAACTCATTTCAAGTTCATACAAAATCTGTGGTTAGTTGTCAAATTTTTCAGTTGTTAGTTTTGTGTGCCTGCATAGACTGGGTACTTTTCCTTGATTCCTTTTGTAACTGTGTCTCTCTTAATAGGATTGATGGGAATAAGTTCCACATTGGAGCCAATTACCCACCTCGGAGTTTTCCTTGAATAAGTTCTACATTACAGTTCACATGAAGCGATCAGATGCTTTCTCAGCTAGGAGAACTAGAGGTGAGAATCATATTAAAAACTTGCATTATCGTATCTCTCGCACAAAAGATATTCATTTTATTCTTGTATAGTCTTGTACTTGAGTTTACTCATTCAAGCATCTTCAAAACTGTCAAATTTCCAAACTGTCAAAGTCCTGATTAATTCATTAGCTTAGTTTGCATAGTGTTTGCCTCTGACTTTGTTTTTGTAACAGAATCTGATTCGAGTCTACATAGCTTGCCTGTCAAGGCTCCACTCCTTGATAATGATGCTGTTATTGATGATCATGCTCCCCACCTGTGAGTCTGTTCCTAAGTACGCTCTTACGTAGCCCCTAACGAAACCTGACGGTTATGAATTGAGTCTTAAATGGGGAAGAGCTATGGAGTCAAAAAGACGAGAACTAAAAAGCGCTAGGAAAGCGTTTACCATACATGGTTTATGGTGGTTTGAAGGAGATTTGAATCTCTAGAATGAAGATCCAAAAGGAAAGGTTCTCTTTTCAATTCTGACTATACCATATTACAGTGTCTATCTTTTATAATAATATAAATGTCATTAAATGTTGTAGGAGCAAATTTTTAAGGATGAGAATGCAGAAGGTGTCAAAGTTTTATAACCGCAATAGATTCTTTATTATGCTAATCCCCGTGCGTGATTTTGAAATGGAACTTGTCCTTGCAATTGACAGGGCTGAAGTATGCATCAACGCAGAAGTTAATTTCCTTCAGTTTATTATCTTCAAACATCAATTTTGGACCGATGTTGTACTTGAGTAAACAGCATCCAAAAAAAGTTTAGGCCTGTATAGTGGTCAAATTTTGAGCTTGTTCTTGAAGCTCAAATGCACTTTCTTAAACTATCTATAGAGCATGATGGTTCTTCTAATGTAGCTTCCTGGTTTCTTTGTGAAAACTCTTTCGTGCTTCTTCCATCTTGCTCAAATAAAAAAAAAAGTTATGGCGTAACGAATGGAAGAAGCACGAAAGCGTTTTCACAAAGAAATCAGGAAGCCACATTAGAAGAACCATCAGGCTCTATAGATAGTTTAAGAAAGTGCATTTGAGCTCCAAGAACAAGCTCAAAATTGGACCACTATACAGGCCTAAACTTTTTTGGGATGCTGTTTACGCAAGGTACAACATCAGTCCAAAACTGACGTTCGAAGATAATAAACTGAAGGAAATTAACTTCTGCTTTGATGCATACTTCAGCCCTGTCAATTGCAAGGACAAGTTTCATTTCAAAATCATGCACGGGGATTGGCATTGGCATAACAAAAGAATCTATAGGCATTATAAACTAGCCTAGGAAGTGAGTTTGAATATAACAGTATATATAGATAGAATATTTCTTTTGTATAAAGCTAACATTATTTGCTTATTGTAAAGTTGGGAAATTGAATGATGCAATGGCTGGTTTTGATTGTATGAGAAGATTGATTGATGGGAGACCAAAGTTTTGTTGTTTTGAAATGTGGTTTGCATGACCAGGGCCCAGCCTGAAAGCTAGTGCAGTGTTTGTTGGATATAGCAAGGCACCCTTTCGGTGCAGTATTTGTTGAATATAGCAAGGTTAAATATAGCACACAAGGTTGGCAAGTGTGCCGTCTTTCATGTTAGCTACCTATATAAATAGGTGCTCTCTGTTGTACATTAATCAGGCAATTAAACAATGTAATCCTTTCAATTTATTCCTGTGTCATTTGCTTCAACTTTCCATTCTTAATCTGTCAATACTTCTAACAGAATTGTTTAAGGAGATGAATGAGAGAGGATGCAGTCCTAATTTGTAAATGCGTTTATAATAATTTGTAAATATGTGAATCTATCAGTGCATTACAAATCCGCTTTTTGTTGCTGAAACAAACTATCTGAAGAAGAGACATGAACTTGAAGCAAGCGGACAATGGAGTGAAAGCATGTCCGTGCAGAAATGACAGGGATGAGGAACTTTGAGCATTGGTTTTACGTTGAGGTTCTCGTACGGCTTTGTATTCCAGAAATGATTTGTTAGCTCATGATATCTGATCAAAATTTTGGGTGGCTTACTAGTTACTACTTCATTGTTTCAGGCTTTCAGCAGCAGTGAAATAAAGCAACCACCATGCAGGTTATCCTTTAGGCTTGAAGGATTTCTGTTTTTTTTCTTGATTCTCTTGACTGAGTTTACCAAGCCCAAAATTGGAAAAGTTACAAGTTACAGCTATTGTTTTTTCTGTAGTGGAAGATGCAAAGCAAAGAGACGACATTGTTCTCTAGAAGTTCTTCAAATCAAATTGTATACTATTACTACTATTTTCAAACAAGAACAGCTACCTTTTCATACATCTGTTTTTACCTTTTAAACATATATTTAATCAATATTTTAGATTCCCTATGTACTATACCCATATCCACCCATTTAAAGTATACCCATATCTACCCAAGCCTACCCATTTGTCACCCCTAATTATATACCATAGATTTATGTCTTGGTTGCTATAAAGCAAAAACACCTATTTTGATGTTGTAGTTTCCTTTAGTTGATCGAACCGCCACAATTTCAGTTATTTCAACTACATCAAATGATCTTTCATTGAATTTGCTTCCATAATAGACTCTCGATTTGATTTTGATCGTTATGGACTACTACTAAGATCTAGTCCTAGACAAGAGGAACTGATTTTCGTTTCCAACAACATTACGAAATATATTGGACCGACTATTTTACATGTCTGGTCATAATTCTCATCGAGTAATGTAACTAATTACATTTTTTATTCATCTATATATATATAATTGTTTTTCTATCACAATTAGCAGTAGTAAGTAGGAATTAATTAACTCGGAAGGGACTGCAATTGAAGATGGTCGTGAACCATCTTTGCGTCTGCAAGGTTTTTTCCAACAAGATCATAGGACCATAACCTTACATGGTGACCACTGCCAACATGACTCATATCTCAAGTTTTCCGGTCCCCCAGTTGAGTCTTGACTTTGGTCTGGGAATCAAAGAATTCTTTTATGGGCCGTGTAGATATGTCTAACTTGGAGAACTTCTTGGATAAATCCAACTGTATATATCAAAGTGTAAAGACATTCTTGAATTTTTTTGGATTTTTTTCATTTATTTTCTCATAAATTGTTCAAAATTAATTGCAACACTATATTTATAACTTACTCCAATTTATTTTCCTTGTAAAATTAATTTTATAACTTATGATGTGGTTTTTTTTCTTCATAATATTTAGCTCATAGTAGTTTAAGAGTTTGCAAAAATATTTTATTTTGGCTCTATATTTTTAAATTATGTAATATCAACTATCAAAATTACAACTTTGACCTTTTAATGTTTAAAAAATCAATAAAAAAATTTGAGACAAAATGTAACATTTTTTCCCCAATAATCAAGTTTTTTATACCAACTTGGAAATTTGACTCTTACTTTTACCGTATCAAGAAATACTAAAAGAGAAAAGAAAAATCGTAGAATAATTTGAGTGTAAATCATAAATTTATATTCTTAAATTCAATTCATTACTAATTCTTTTAGTCAAGTCAATATAGTACAAGGTTGCAATGGGAATGGGGAAGAAAATGCACCAATTAAAGGGTTGAACTTTGAAGTCAATGAAACGAAGTCAATGAAAGTATATACTGTATGCTTTCAATTATTTATGGTACCTTGGTACTTCACTTGTTGCTTGTAACCTGAAATTTCCCTATAAACTAACAAGCTTCTTTTTTCTCATTGGCGAAATGAAATCCTACTTGTCAAAAATAAACCAATCAATTTTATACTAATAAGAAATGTAGTGGGAGGAGGCTGAGAAATGTGAAAAGATTAATAAAATAATGTAGTGGGAGGAGGCTGAGAAATGTGAAAAGATTAATAAAATAATATAGAGTAATACGAATTCGATTCATCATAGGGGAAATAGTTTTTACCACCCCTGAACTATCGGCGAAAATCACAAACTTCCCCTGAACTTCATTTTTTAAAGTACGCCTCCCCTGAACTATTATTTTCGAACAAAAAGACTCCCTCCGTTAACTTTTTCTGTTAAATCTAACATGTTACCTGCTACAACAGGTTTTTTTTTTTAACCTGTTATAGCAGGTAATTATATTTTAAATAATATAATTAATTTTAAAAAATTCAAAAAAAATAAATTAATCTAAAAATTCCAAAACAAATGTAAAAATTTCAAAAAAAATTAATTAATCTAAAAATTCAGAAAAAATGTAATAATTCCAAAAAAAATTAATTAATATAAAATTTTTTAAAAAATGTAAAAATTCCAAAAAAATAAATTAATCTAAAAATTCCAAAAAAATGTACAAATTCCAAAAATAATTTAATTAATCTAAAAATCCATAAAAAATCTAATAATTCAAAAAAACATGTACAAATTCTAAATAAAAAAAATTAAAAATTCCTAAAACCAAAAAATTAAAAAAAAATGTAATAATTCCAAAAATATGTACAAATTCCAAAAATAATTTAATTAATCTAAAAATCCAGAAAAAATGTAAAATTTTTTTAAAAAATGTAATAATTCTAAAAATACTTTAATTAATCTAAAAATTCAAAAAAATGTAAAAATTTCAAAAAAAATGTAATAATTCCAAAAAAACATGTACAAATTCCAAAACAAATTGTACAAATTCCAAAAATAATGTAATAATTCCAAAACAAATTGCACAAATTCAAAAAAAATGTACAAATTCCAAAAAAAATGTAAAAATTGCAAAAATAGATAAATTAATCTAAAAAATGTAAAATTTATAAAAATTCCAAAATAATTTAATTAATCTAAAAATCCATAAAAAATGTAAAAATACTAAAAATGTGTAAAGATTCACAAAAAATGTAAATTCCAAAAAAAATGTACAAATTCCTAAAAAATGTAAAAATTAAAAAAAAATTACGATGTTTTTAGAATTTTTTAAATTTTTCATCTTTTTTTGAATTTTTACATTTTTTTTGGAATTTTTACATTTTTTTTAGAATTTTTTTGGAAATTTTAGATTGTTTTTATAATTTTTAGAATTTTTATTTTTTTTGGGAATGTTTATATTTTTTCTGAATTTTTATATTTTTTACAATTTTTTTAGAATTTTTACATTTTTTTGGAATTTTTACGATTTTTTAGAATTTTTACATTTTTTTTGGAATTTTTTACATTTTTTTGGGAATTTTTATATTTTTTTGATTTTTTACATTTTTTTAAGAATTTTTTCTTGATTTCAACATTTTTTTTAGAAAGTTTACGATGCTTTTAGAATTTTTACAATTTTTATATTTTTTTCTCATTTTTTACATTTTCTTAGAATTTTTGCATTTTTTTTAGAATTTTTACATTTTTTTTGGAATTTTTTACATTTTTTTGAGAATTTTTATATTTTTTCTGATTTTTTACATTTTTTTTAGAATTTTTTCTTGATTTCAACATTTTTTTTTGGAATCTTTACATTTTTTTTAGAAAGTTTACGATGCTTTTAGAATTTTTACAATTTTTATATTTTTTTCTCATTTTTTACATTTTCTTAGAATTTTTGCATTTTTTTTAGAATTTATACATTTTTTTAATAATTTTTAAATTTTTTTTGGAATTTTTACAATTTTTTCATTTTTTTTGGAATCTTTACATTTGTTTTTGAATTTTTTATATTTTTTTCTGAATTTTTTTATTAATTAAATTATTTTTGGAATTTTTACATTTTTTTTAAAATTTTTTAGATTAATTATATTATTTATTTAATTTTAAAAATTAAAATAACCTGCTGTTGGGAGGGTTTTAACGGATCCGTTAGAAAAAGTTAACGGAGGGGAGCAATTTGCTTGGAAAATATAATTCAGGGGAGGCGTACTTTAAAAAATGAAGTTCAGGCGAAGTTTGTGATTTTCGCCGATAGTTTAGGGGTGGTAAAAACTATTACCCCTTCATAATATTATAATAATAACCAATAATATAATTAGTTTTTTATAAAAGAAACATATTTGGAGTACTATGATATGCTTCCCGCGTGTGGAATTTTTCTTTAGCAATTAATTAAATTGTCAAATGGAGTAATTTACTCCGAGTAAACGTTGAACGTTTTCTCATGAAGAGAAAAAAGAAAAGAAAGAGTAACGTTTGGGTATGAGGTGTTGACGTTGCCCACAATTCGTGATCTACCTAAATCATGTTCTAGGATGATAACACGTACCCCAAATAGTGCTAAAATATCACTATTTTTGACACTTTTGGACATGTGTCATCATCCTACATCCCAAAATGAAATTACAAACCACGTTCTAAATTAGAGCCATTATTTTAATTAAAACCCACTAATTAATACTCGGATAAATATTAAACTCATTTCAAGAAATTATGAGAAGTAGTGAAATAAAAGTTTCGAGAGGGGCCAATTAGATAAAACTTTTTTAAGAAAAAAATTAAAATAGAACTTGTAGGACTATTTTGTATTTTTGAGTGGTAAATATGAAAAGTATATAACTGTAAGGACTATTATAAAAAATACTCTTATGAAAGAATAAAAAATATAAAGGACAAATATAACTAGTGTAAAAAATAAAAACTTTAGGGATAGTTCCTAATAAATTATTATTTTTAAGCTCCGGCACGTGGGCCACAGGGCCTTGTCGGGGACAAAAGACTTTTCTTTCCTCAACGTGGCATGCGTGTGGAAGTTTCCTAGCAGACACGGAGTTATATTGTGTAGCTATATAGCCTATAGATGCATTGCCCCTCTTTTTCTCACTTCACTCGTTTCACGGTCGTCCATCATCGATTATCCTACTTAAGAATCCTATAGATTTTGGTCATGAAAAATATTTCATTTACGCCATTTTATCAATCAACCCTTCTGTTTACAAAACCATCCTCACATTTGTTTTCTTGAAAAAAAAAAAAAACATTCAAAAAACACGCAAACGTACAAATTAATAAGATCGTATGTATATTATTAGTTATTGTTATATGTAAGATGGAGGAATTAGGCCCGGGGTTTCGGTTTTATCCAACAGAAGAAGAGCTTATCTCGTTTTATCTTCAAAACAAGTTAGATGGAAGGAGAGAAGACTCGAATCCGATTGTAAATCAAGTTATACCCGTTCTTGATATATACGAGTTCAATCCATGGGATCTTCCACGTAAATAACTAATTTACCTTTCAATATTTATAATAATTGCACATTAAAGTGTAGTCTTCATTTGATTTCTTATTGTTTTTGTTTGAATTTGTAGGAGTTGCGGGTGAGATATCGGGTCGGGGAGTTTTGGATCGGGAACAATGGTTCTTTTTTGTTCCTAGGCAGGAGAATGTTGGTAGGGGAGGAAGACCAAATCGGCTAACGAGTATTGGATATTGGAAAGCAACGGGAATGCCTGGTTTTGTGTACTCTTCTACTAACAATCGAAGCATTGGAGAGAAGAGAACGATGGTTTTCTACGTTGGGAGAGCTCCTACCGGGCGTAGGACTGAGTGGAAGATGAACGAGTACAAAGCCTTAGCAGATGACGCCCAAAATTCTTCATCAACCAATATTCCACATCCAAAGGTGCAAATTTAACCATCATATGATTAATTATTACTAACTAATGATTATCGATCTTTCAAGTTGATCCATCATGATTTTGTGAAAGCTGATTCATTTTTTGTGTGTGTTCCTTTGTGATTCGAGCATTATCCTCTATCCTTACGAATATGAGACCGTTATCTATTCTTTGAGAAATTAGTTATTAGTGCTGATTTGCATAATAGATAATTGAAGTTATAATTTTAGGGTTTAAAAAAAAGTTATATTCCTCTATTACACATAAAATTATATATTTGATGTGTTGGTAACGTGTACTATAAAATATGGTTTTAATTGTAGTTGAGGGAAGAGTATTGCGTGTGCCGGATATACAAGAAAATAAAATGCGTTCGAGCATTCGATAGAAGGCCGACAGGACCGGCGGGTCCGGGAGTGATCATGAGGGAGGTAGTAGGGACTCAACAACCACCCTTCGATCATCATCATGCGGCTATTACTCCAACTCAGCAACATATGACGATGGCGGAGGGAGATTACTCAGCTGCAAGTTCTTCATTCTCCGGCGAGCCGGCTCAGGCTCAGCCCTCTCAAGCTATGGATACCGACGACGCCGTCGACCCTCTTTTTTCCTGGGATGCGGACCAACTTGATTGGTTTTATGGCGGAGGGCCGTAAATATCCCAAACAGTAATACCGCTAGCTATTTAATAACATAGATTATTAGGATTAATTAAGTCGATCTACAGCTATGACAATGATTAATTAATTAGGATCTGTTTGATTACTGTTTTTTTTTTGTTGCTGTTATGTTTATGTAGAAAGAAAACCAAGACTGTTCATTTCATTTCAATATTTGTTTGATTGATCAATGAGTGTATTTTTCATGTCTAAGAACTTTATATAATATAATATAATTTTGGTCTACAAGCTGTGAAAATATTTGCCAATTTTTCATCCCATTAAGAGCAACATTGATAATAATAATAATTAAAAAATACTACAACTACTACTAATAATATTATTATTTTTAAGAGAATATCTATTTACCCTCTTCGAATTTTCAGTTAAATTCAAATATTTTTCTTGAACTATTTAGATGTTTCAAATCAATTCATCCGTTAACTTTTTTCATCTGAAACTGATTATAAATAATGACTCATTTTATAAAATTAGAAATAAAAAATTAAAGAATTAGCAAGTAAATTTCTTAAAATATATTTTAAAAATTATTTATGTAATTACTTGATTTTAAAAAAAAAGTAATTTCTAACTGATTATAACCTTATTAACTTACCTAATGATTATTATCTAAATTTAAATTTAAATAATCTCATTTAGGACATACTCGATTCTGTGGAATTTAAAAAACCATTAAAATAAAAATTTGTGTTGTCCTATAAAAATCATCTGAATTTACATAATAACATACTCATTGGTTGACTTGCTAGTGGTATTAGTACCGGTAAGATCTTGAACTTAAATTTAAATTTCATTTCCGCCTATAAAAACAATTATTACTATAAAAAACAATTAACTTAAGAAAGAAATGGAAATCTAAATAATTGACTTGTCTTTTAAAATAATCATCATGACCTATTTAGGAAAAAAAGAAGAATAAATTTAATAATTATATAAAATGAGTCATTCTTTATTAAAAGGAATATGGTGTCACACGTTTGACTATAAATTTGAATGAAAAAATCAACTAATGAGTTAATTTGAAGTATCTAAATAATTCAGAAAGTATTTGAAAAAAATAATTTAAAAAGGTAATTGAATTTGATCGAAAGTTCAACGGTAAGTAAATATTATGTGTATAGAAAACAAATTTGCTACACTAGGCCCGTTGACCGGCGTGGCCCATTGACCCGTCGTGCTTTGGATAACAAACTATATTAGGAAATTACTTTAGGAACCTAAAACGGTCGAATCATGTCCTGCTGATCATATTTTAACTCGAGAAAAAGAAATTCAATCTTGGTAAAAAAAAATTAAAAATGGGAAACTGTCGTTTGTTTTCTATGATAAAACCTATACGGATCTGTCTGTCATTATCATTTCCACCAACGCTCATGTGAAAAATTTGAAGTGAAAACCTTAATTGACGGAGGAGGGACTATTTGCTCTAAAACTCAATAAATTTAAACGAGATTAATTTCCTATTAGAATGAGTATAAGGACATTCGGGAAGACTGAGAAAAAAAAATCTGCCTTATATCTCTCTAATAATCTATTCCCTCCGGTTCGAAACAAACGTCGTTTTAGCATTTGCTTTTACTGTTTCGGCACGTATGGTAAAACAGCCGGTAGACTCACTATTTGAGACAATTTTGCCCCAAATTTTTTCTGGGAAGTATTAACGTACGTTCACAAAAAATTTCGGATTTTTTTGGGGTCAAATAGTACCTCATCCGGCCTCCTCGATATGCGTTACCTACTGAATATTGGGATGCGAGGAAGTCATTTATTAGGAACCAGAGGGAGTAATAATTTCGTCAGGAAACAGAACAGAAAGTTGTGGAATCCTTGTCCTCAGGCTAATCCATTGATTGACTGCAGGTCAAGGTAGTATGTCTCCATGAACCCAAAACAACGGCTCACACGACTCAAAACAGAGAGGCAATATTCCACATTCCCATTCATAATACAATTTCCATCATCCAACATGTATTTTCTTTTTCTGTTTACAAGTAATTAAGATATATCTCATTAAAAACAAAACAAAACCAAATGCTGTCAGAGTGTACGCCCAAGTGACGCAATCAGTACGTACCTATCTCTGTTTACAAGTAACACCTAACATTTGAAATTTACAGGTGGGAAATCGCATGTTGTTTTCCCGTCTATATAGATTATGTAACAATTTATCATTGAACAAGAACAGGCAAATCAGATTAGAGTTTAGCGCTGTATAAGCTATGTGGCATCACCATTCGTCTTCCAGGCTAGCGCGGTGGAAACACATGACAGTGCAGACAAATATGATGAATGATGTGAACTCGATCAGCATTGCCCCTGTTTCAATCATATGAGCATGTCTGAGGATAATTGGAATGGCTAAACTCCCAACAGCTGACGCCCCAGTCAAGAATTTAGCAGCATCTATCCAACTACAAAACAAAAATGTTGACCCAAATTGATAAATGTTGTGGAAAGAAAATCAAAGAGGAGTGAGAAAAGAGTGCCAAAGCAAACAATTAAAAACGTTGATCATTAAATTTCAATCACAACCACCCGTCACTCTCTATAACATCGCAATAAAAGGTTTTAACAAATGAGGAGACTTCTCAGTATGATAAAGCCAAATCAAACATTGGAACATCAAGTCCACCGACTAAATAAAAGTCAATATATTTCATATTCATGCACGACCAATCTGAATATTGATGCCATTTCACATTAGAGTTCTCAACAAGCAACCCCATCAGTCAGCACAACAAGGTGTTATGAAGTATTTTGGAAAAGTTTAGGAAATAATAAACATGAGACAAGAAAAGCTATCTTAGGATTTTTATTTATTTTTGGTTCAAGGAGAATAATAACCCATCAGTCGCTGTTAAGTCCCTTGAAAATTGAGTTAATACAAGAAAAATACAAAACATGCCAACTATCATAAATTGAAGAAACTTTATAAGAAATAAATAGTGGGATATGTGCATGGATTACTCACCCGCCACCGTCACGGCTAATCAAAAACTGAGTGGACCCACCTCCAAAGAACAAACAAGGCATAGGCACCAACACATACATGAGAGCTGTAGGGATAAAAGAATCTACATCATGAAACACTCAAATACAGTATTGATGAATGAGTAACTTGGATATATATGTAACCTGATAGCATTGGCCACCAATTGCTGTACACTGCACAGGCCTGCCGCCACAAATATTAAGCAAAAGGAATGTCAGTAAAGCAATAGACAGAATATCCACTGTTCAATATAAGATAAAATTGATTGATGGAACAATACACAAAAACTTTCTAACCCACTAATATAGTTCTAACAACTTAGTTTCTTATTTATTTATGTTTCCTTCTCCAGCATACTGATCCGTACAAAGATAATAATGATATCGAACAAAACGAACTCAATAATCACATAAATTAGAGGAAATCCATAAAAGTGCTAGAAAAGACTAGGTTAACTTAGGGAACTGAATCTATAACTCTTGGAAATCTCAAAAGAGTTTAAAACCAACACCACTCAAATTACCACAATAACCTCAGAGTGAATGAATGAAGAAATTACAGAAATATCCATGCTTTGAAAAACGTTCATAACTAGAAAAGGTAAAAAACATGGCAGTACCTTAGCCATAATTAATTAACATAAGAAACTGATTAACCATTGTGCCGTATAAATTCACACAATTATATCAAATAATAAAAGTTCCAAGTTTCAGAAATGTATGCATATTAGGAAAAAGCACAGGAATCTTCTTCACATGGTTCCATCATAAGTCCTGCAGAAAAGAACAATCACCTAATGTTATCTAAGTTCCTAATCCCACTAAGAAACTTCGCCAAATCTCTCAAGATGCAGTAACTCCTGATGAAGCTCAGGGAAAATGGGTTAGAGTGAAGAGTAGAGTGGTGCAGTATCTTAACCATAACTCCTATAACTACTCCTCCAATATCAACCCCAAGTGAATGTATCCAACGTTACATTTTTACCCCCCTCCAACCCAGAAGACTACACCCCAAGGGCCATCCTTCTCCTTGGGTATTCGAGAAGTGTTTCCAATTCAATAACCAATACAACTAAACAATTGTAGGATAATCCAACCTATTACTCGGCCTTTCCACATTACCAACAGTAAAAAAATGAAAAGGAAATGCCTTGGAGAGTCCACGGGCAATAAATTATACTATTATTCAAGTTATCTGCCTGTGGAAGAAAAATGAGGTGAGCAGAAATCAGGAAAAATGTTGGGTCATTCAAGCCCTACTTTGTGGCAAATCGGATCAAAGGAAGCAAATAAGACTGGATCAAAGTTCTACTGAGCCAAGAACAACTGCTGAATGAAGCTTGTTGATTGGAATAATTAAGCTTTAGACAAATGACGCAAACTATGACAGTGTTTCCTCTGCTCTAAGGGCTAGCTACTGCAACCAGAAATACGCTTTCCTTACTATCCCCAGGCATAAGCATGCCAAAATCTAAGTTTTCAAGAAATGGAATATTAAGAAAACAACATGGAAAATGAAATCTTCAACAAACAATAGTAAGTATAGACTTTAGTTCCCACTTCAAATGTAACTCAGCATTCCCCCACTCCACTAAGTCCACTTATATTGTATCTATCATATTTCATACTAGTATGTTTAAAATGAATTAAATCTAACAAGCCAAAAAAGGGAGAGATAAAACAAATAAGCAAAATCCCATTAAACCTAAATGCAATAACAAAACATACCAGTATCTGTAGTAGAATGCTCGCTGAAAACATAAAAGCAAGCCCAGCAAGCCTGCATTTTTCAACAGAGTCACCTCTCAATCAGTGTTACAGAGCAACTACTTACAGAACTAAGCTGATATGAATTACTTCAAATTAAAGAATCCAACTTACACTGCAGAAGAAACACCAGCAATGACAGAGCATCAGAAAAGCCAAAATCGTGCACCACAATGCACCAAGACAAAAAAAAAAGCAAAAATTAGCAAGTGAATACAATAGGAAACGCCAAATTTCTAACACTCCAGACTCTCAAATCCTCCATTAGTGACCAACATTTTTCTTTCTCTGTCTGTTTCCCATCTAAGCTACCTCAGTTACTTCTCATAGAGAATAAACTACCTCAGCTAGCTTCAATTCAAAGCATTATCACCCAAATGATAAACCCATAGATTGAAATGGAGGATAGAATTTAGGAGATCATGAAACGGCTCAGGAACTAATGATAGCAGGTGCAGTAAACAATGAAGAGTAACTTCAAATTTAGAGCGAAAGGTTGAAGCTTTATACAAATGGAAATTGAAGTTGTGAGCAAACCATAGATCAATAAACGTACCTTCTAGTGTCATCGCCATCCTCTTCGTTGCTGATCTTTATCAGCTATCAGTAAAAGTAAAAGGATCGATGAAATCTTCGAATAGTTGGGTTATCGAAAGTTCGTGTGGCTTGCTTGATGGAAGAAAACAAGAAGAAGAAAGGGAGAAAAAGAAGAAAATAGTGGTTTAAAGAAAAGCCCAACAGCTAAATGGGCCTTAAAAAATTATAATTCTCAGGCTCAAATTACACTACATCTAGCCACAGCAGAATTGAGTCCATCCGATTTTTAAGAAATATAAATAAATAAAATTAATATTTATATAAATAATCAATAAAATTGTATACTTTTTTTTAATGAATATTTATAAAATAATTTTTATATTTTAGTAGTTTGTTTTTTATAAGTTAAAAACATATATACTACATGAAATTAAATTTAAATTTGAAAAAGAAATTACTGGAAATAGAGAATAAAATGAATTTTGGTCATAATTCGGTTCGAGCATAAATCGAAGATGTACAATTTTTTACACTTTAGTAGTTTATTGGTTTAAATCATTTTTTGGCACCTGCACTTGATTTGACTGACTCATTTGGTACCTCTTTTGGTCAAACGGTTTAAAAGGCACCTACACTTGAACGAAATGACTCATTTGACACCTGCTCGTAACGCCGTCCATCCTCTCCCGTTAAACGCTGACGTGTCACGCCACGTGGCATGACATGCCATCAACATGCTGACGTGGCATGACACGTAAGCAAACCCGAATCAAGGTGTAAACGGGTCTAAAACAGGTTAAATCCAATATGAAAGTGGGTAAATTTAAAAATTCCAAAAAAATTCCCCATCTTATTGGAAAAAAATATTTAAAAATATAAAAATATAAAAATATAAAAATTAAAGAAACATTGCCGGTATTTTCATATCTTTTTTTCTTATTCCTTAATTTCTTTCTTTTTTTCGTTTAATTATTTTCTTATCATGCATTTTTTAATCCTACATTTAATTAACTCAAATCCTGCATTTTCTTTCTTCTTTCCCAGTCCATAAATTTCCATCCGCAATTTCCCATCTTTGTTTTATTCAATTTCTTTTTTTTAATTTGCACAAAAAACTTGAAGAATCACACATTTCTTCCAATTCCTCATCCTCTAATAAAAACAACAGAGAAGATAATAGCAACAAGCCGTACAACAACAACAACAACAACAACAACAACAACAACAGTAGTAGATGCAAGAAAAAAGATGAGATTCAAAAGCAAGGAAGCCTATTATTATTGAAGAACAATAATAGTAGTAGCCTAAGAGGAACAGCTGCTAGGCATACTCCAAAACGAGCAGGCTTATTTTTTTTTTCAAGACTTCCATCGAACAGCTGTTGTGCATACTCCAAAACCAACTTACTCTTTGAAAACAAATAGACGCTTACCCATGCAACTTGAAGATTCTCCTCCAGCAGCCATTTTAGAAAATTATGCCTCCCTTGCTGAGATTGAGAGAGATTTTCAAGACACGAGTGAGGGCCTCATTGGACCTGGCATTTACATAAACATATGGCTCCAATGGGATTTTGATGAAATTGGATTTCATCATAGACAAATCAAGGGTTTTCCATAGCAGGGGATCGCAGAGAGCCAAGCGCCATGCGCTGCAGACATGAGCAATGCCAGATGTCAATTCCAAGATATCACATGACTGAAATATCTTCACCAGAATGTCCATGTCCAGATCCTCCCATCTCTTCACAACCAACTCGCCTTCATCTTGCATCACACAGGCACCACCACTATTTCAGCTTTTCTTTTCAACACATCCTCCTATAACACAACCCCTGCATCCACGCATCAATTAGTAGCACAGCCTGAAAAAGAACAGAGAGTTGCAAAATTAATCAATTCAATCAACAGGTAAGAGAAAGAAGTCACAGATCTGGGGAGGAATAGGAAGAGATATGAGATGCGAGATGCGAGGTGCGAGTGGAAATGGTGCTTACCTTCATCATAACTCGATTGCAGAATCCGTTACTCGGATGAAGAGGAGAGAGCGAGCGAAGCGTAAGTGCCACCGTGGAGTGTGGGAAGAGAGGGGGGAGGGAATGATTCGGTTGAATAGTAGGATGAACCTCCTGAAATCCCCGATTACGCCTCGCTCATCGCCTCCCCTAACAAACTCCCCCCTCCACCACCACCACCACCGATGTCGCCCTCCTCAATTCAATCTGCAGATCTGGGTCGCGCTGTTAGCGTTGAAGGATGATAGTTGATATGGGAAACAGGTGTGGATTGTGAACGGTGGCAGAGGTGGATTGGCAACGGTGGCGGGAGCAAAGGGTCTAACGGAGGTGAAGACGGGTTAGGATTCGGTGATAGGAGGGATTGTTTGGGAAAGGTTTCAAAGGAAGATAATTCGGATTGAAGAAAGGAAGGGATGATTTTTAATTTTTGGATTTCTTTAACCGGGAAGGAAAAAATTTGACCCGTTTTAGACCCATTTACACTTTGATTCGGGTTTGTTGACGTGTCATACCACGTCAGCATGTTGATGACATGTCATGTCACGTCAGCATGTTGATGACATGTCATGCCGCGTGGTGTGACACGTCAGCGTTTAACGGGAGAGGATGGACGACGTTACGAGCATGTGTCAAATGAGTCATTTCGTTCAAGTGCAAGTGCCTTTTAAACCGTTTGATCAAAAGATGTACCAAATAAGTCAGTCAAATTAAGTGCAGGTGCCAAAAAATGATTTAAATCTAATTTATTTGTAAAAACAAGATCAATCCAATCCAAGTCAACAGTTGACCAACGTACATTATTGATCTCAGGCTCTCAGCCGTTGACCCATACCACATCTCCGGTTCGGCTTGGTCCGGCCCGATATTATTTTCCGAGCCCAAACCAACTGTCCCCACACATCCCAAATCAGAGCCCTTGAATCATCCCAACAGAGCATATCGCCCGTCAATTACGTGGGGCCAACGAGATGCATTGACACTTACATTATGCCTGCTCAGCTCCAGAAATGGAGTTGTGGGATAACGAATGTCCAAAATAATTATTACCTTGTTACTGTCCATACCGATTGTTTGTCCCTATGAATCTAGGGTCACTTTTGTTCCACTCTACCCTTGACAAGGGACACCCTTGCATGGCATTTTCGTAAATAATCGTTGATCTTTCCTTGTCTCTTAAGTCAAAAACCCTAAGAGAACCATCATCTGAATTTGGAGACGGATGCAAAAAATTTGAGACTCCCCCAATATATCATACACTTCTTTGTCACGGGCAACTAACTGTGTACACAACCTCTTTCTCTATGTCCCAAATAACACACGTGGTGTTTATGTTAGACGTCGCAATTCGATTCATGTCTAACTCAAATGATGTTAGTCAAATTGAATTTGCTATTCTCGTTATCATTTAGGAGGGACTTAAGTTTGATTTAATCATCGTGAATTTTTCACACTCTAAATTAGTCTCCAAAAGTTACGTTGAGATCGAGATTTGCGTTATTTTCAGAGGGGAAGAACACAAGGTTTGTGGGTACATAAGGATAGTTAAAGATAAGGCGGCTATTGGTTGTGAAATTTATAGTGTGAAGGCCGAATTGAACAATATCAATTTTGTTGTTATAGCCTGCGAGGAACCTACCTAAGGCAATGCGTAACTTCTTATCTTGGCGAAGGACCAAGCTAAAGAGTAAATAGGCCATTGAGCTATGTATGTGTAAATGCATGGTGTTTTCTCTCAAGGGCTTTGCATTGAGTACTGATTGATCAGGTTTAGGCATTCAAATTGCATAGGAGATCAAACTAGCTAGTTCCTTTAATTATATCTCTACAAGACAAGATAAGAAAATAAACATCATTAATTGCAACAATCTAGATTAATTACCACTGTAAATTATAAATCTACTACCCCTACTTTTTAACGAGTCATTTAATGCAGAAAGGGCATTGGTCTCGTATCATGTAAAAATAGATTTATGTATCTTAATTAACCGATGAAATTACGATCAAAATATCCGATTTAGACTAAACAAATATATAAATAAAAAACCTACTACTTGTGTTAATTAACAAAATAGCTTCCCTTAATTAGATAAGGGAAGGGAAAGGTAAGGGAAAATATGGAAATATATACTCCCTCTGTTTTTTTTAACCGTCACTTTTTTAGTTTTTACGATAACCAATACAATTATTAAATTACATTTATTGTATATTTTTTTACTAAACTACCCTTATTAATTATGAATCATTCCTTTTTAATTTTCCTCCAAAAAGTGGTTAATTTAGTCATTAACTACAAAAAGTGATCTTAAAAATATAAAAAAGTTATTTTAAAAATCAAAAAGCGGCAATTAAATAGGCAAAAATATTTTTTGAAAAAACGATAGTTAAAAAAAAACGGAGGGAGTATATCAATCATTCATGAGTTACATATGGTTATAGATAAAGAGAGGGAAGATGAGGGGTGTTTTACTGCGCAGGAGTTAGCTCATTCACATGCTATTGCTTGTACTAAAACGAGAAAAGAAGACATTAAGGTAGCGTTTGATTCATAGAATGCTATTTTCTCCCTTGGAATCACTCTCTCGGGAGAATGATACCCGAGAGAGGGATTGAAGGGAATATTAGTTTTTTGGACAAATGAGTTAGACACAAATTAGTTATTTGGATAAATCTATGTTTTTTTTATAGGGGAGGTGAAATTTAAATCTAGGTCTTTGTCACAAATCAGACAACCAATGAACTACGTGCTTATTGGCGTATCAATCTATATACTATTATACTATATGTTACCAAATTTTTTTTCCATAAATAAATGCCATGATAAATGAATTTTCTGGTAATTTTTTTTCTTCAATTGAAAGCTTTTTGGTAATAATTTGTGGCATTTTATGACAATGGGTGTAATTAGTTCATTTTGCAAATATAAAGGAGAGAATTGCCGCAATTGAAAAAGGTGGGTCTGAATTGCACAATGAAAACAAATGTAAGGTATATAAAATGCAATATTTCCTCCGAATTCATGTCACTCCTTAGTCTCAGCAGTAGTCCTAGATGGATGGATTAGGAATGTAGGATGTAGTAGGTTTTTGGGTTTTGTACTTTGGGCCTTGAAGCCCTTTATTCACCCAAAAAAAGGCCCACATAGGGCAGCCGACATGCCGGTTGGCCCATACGTTTTTCCCTTTTTTGTCCGTCTAAGTTTGAACATTTCCAAAACGAAACAACGAGAAAAGGAAAAACACACACAAAGTAATTGTAATTAAATAAACAAAAATATAATCATTAATTTGTAATAAAAATATACGAAAATAATTAAATATGATAACTGAGTTAAATTTAAAAATTTAAAATTTTAACTTATTTATTTAGGTACAAACCGGTTAGACACCTCTAAAATTAACTTATATCACCACAGTTAAATAACTCTCACTTTTAATTTAGTGGTAAATTATGTCAGATGGACAACAAACTCCGGTAAAACTCATAATATTTTCTAAAAAGAATTATAATTTTTTTTTTTATATAGCAATTTTAAGATTTTCATACAAAGGTCAAGAACTTTGTACCCTATTAAGTACAGTATTATACTGTGTCTGTTTAGCCTCCAAAGAAACAGTAGAGCCTGACCCAAAAAAAAAACCACTCGGCTCTTCCTCCTCAGACCATAACTCCCTTTACCGACATGACTTGATCAATCAAACCCAAGACAACATCACAAACACAAGAGAAAATGGGTTTATAACCGAAAGTGGGAAAACTGAAGAGCTCAACCCAAATACTATCATCCAACACTGTCATGCTGTTATAATTAACGGCCGGACAGTCGGACACCATCAGGTGCTCTCTTGTCCCCGCCTCCCTTCTCCTTTCTTTCTTACTTCCTTGCTTTCTTCCCCTTTTTAAATAAAACCACTCTTCTTTCTCTCTCTGCTTACTTTTCTTTCGTTTCTTTCCTTTCTTTCCGCTTATCAAGCGCCACTCTGGCCTTGTTCTTTAACAAACCGAAAGACAAGCAATTTTCTGTATTTTACTAAGCTTTACTGACTACCCTCTTTTTCCTTCTATTTTTCAATGTAAGTACCAAAGCTATACTACCTTTCTTGTTTTATCATTTGGCGTTTTGGTTCTTTTTGCGCGCCCGTGTGGTTTGATTGGGTGAAATTGGCATACCCATTTGTGCCAAAAACCCTAACTCTTCAGCATTTTTTGGAAAGTTAGGTTCTTTAGTGATGCTGGGCCCGTTCATTAGGGTTTTGCTGGATTAACTGTGATCAATTTGAGGTCAAGAGTTTTTCTACTTTTGAATGGTTAGGGTTTGTAGTTAATTCTTGAATGCTGCCTCAGTCATGCAAAGATGGTTTCTGTTTTATTAGTCTGTTTTTTAACCTGGGCGGGCATGCTTTTGTTACAGTTTTTATGCTACTGGGTCCTGTTAGAATGGTTGTGTTAGTGATGTTTAATTGAAATTTCATACAATACAGTACCGCTAAACTAAGAACTTCAAATTCTTGGATTGATTTGACCAACTTGATGTTTTCTTTTTCTTTTTTTGCAGTTTTTTCCCCTAACAGGGACCGGTTCTTCCTCTCAGTTGGGGTAATGCCTTGTATACGTTATTATATTTTTGAAGGAAGTGTTGGTTAACAAAAAAGTTGATTTAGTTTTGATGATTCTGTTGACAGTAGGACTCTGATATACCTAGATGACGTGGACAGAAAAAGATGATGGTAATGGGAGGGAGATGGAACCAATTAGGGATAATGGCTTCTTGAAAGGATCACAGCCTTCCACTGGGGCCAATGGCTCTCCTGTTGTTACTGTACCAATGCAGAATGGGTTTGAAGGGAAGGATGCTCTGTCTTATGCCAACATTCTTCGATCAAGGAATAAGTTTGCTGATGCTCTTGCGATGTATAGTAGTATCCTGGAGATAGATGGTGGAGATGTAGACGCACACATTGGAAAAGGAATATGTCTGCAAATGCAAAACATGGGAAGGCTCGCTTTCGATAGTTTTTCTGAAGCCATCAAACTGGACCCACAAAATGCTTGTGCCCTCACGCATTGTGGTATATTGTACAAGGATGAGGGTCGTTTAGTAGAGGCTGCTGAGGTATGCTTTTGATAGAGAATTTATCTTTCTTTCTTTTTTAATCACAAATCCATCTTTGTTATGGTAAAGTGTAGACAATCACTAGGATTCTGATTGTTGTAGTGAGAAGCTAGTTTCTAATGTAGGCCTGCAACTGTGATTCTTTAGTTTCTCCCAAGTATCTGCTGCAGCTTTCTTCTGTTCATAATCGAATAAAAATTGCGCTCCGTTTACAGCTTGGGTTCGTTCCATGAGAAGTCCCTTTTCCCTTTTTTGTTTTCTTGTATTCTACCTGGCATGATTGGTTTTCTTATGCACACTGAATAGTTTAATTGTGTTGGATACAATATTATATGCATGATATGCATGTGGAAATTTTATTGGTGTAGTTGATAGATTCATAGCCAGTAACTCTTTATCAGATGGATTATCTGCACCTGATGATGTATTAAATCAAATTTTATTGATGATGGTAGACACAATCTTTGCTTCTCCTGAAGCTGTTTTTAGAACATTCAGAACACGCAACTCAAAGTTGGATTGCTGATAATTGGCATGCCTTTAGCTCCGTGGCTCTGTTTGTAGTTATGCAATTTATATATTTCTATTGATCATCTATAGTCAGCTCAAGATGCCATGTAACAGCTAGCTCTTGCTGTATTAATTTTTTTTTTTTTTGTTTTTGTTTCTGTAAAGGTATTAGAAACTATATCAGTGTCAACTGTATGCATTATGATCATGCTTTTGCATAAATTGGCTGGATTTGTTACTGTGATCTGAGTTGATTAGTGAGTCTTTGGGTGCAGTCCTATCAAAAGGCTCTCAAAGCAGATGAGTCTTACAAGCCAGCTTTGGAGTGCCTCGCCATTGTTCTAACAGATCTTGGAACCAGCTTAAAGCTTTCCGGCAGTACAGAGGAGGGAATTAAGAAGTATTATGAGGCCCTTAAAATAGATCCACACTATGCGGTAATGGTGTCCCTTTTCTTGTTTCTACCTGTTTTGTTTCCCATGCATCATTTGAATTATGTATCCTAATTCTCACACTTCTTGCATGCAGCCTGCATATTATAACCTTGGTGTTGTGTATTCTGAAATGATGCAATTTGACACGGCCCTTAGCTGCTATGAGAACGCTGCATTGAAGAGACCCATGTATGCTGAAGCTTATTGCAACATGGGTGTCATTTATAAAAACCGAGGTGATTTGGAGTCAGCCATTGCCTGTTATGAGAGGTACTCTGCCGCTGAGGTCTCTGAACCTGCCACTGGGCTTTGCTTGTAAAATCTTTCCATGTGTTCTATCTTTTCTGCTAACCTTGTGACTCAACTATTCTGTTGCCTCAGGTGTCTAGCAGTGTCTCCAAACTTTGAGATTGCAAAGAATAACATGGCAATAGCATTGACAGATTTAGGAACTAAGGTCGGTTTCCATCCCTCTTCTACTTCACTGCTTGGAAACTTCATTTGAGTTTACGTTCTTATACCTTTATTTCTGCTGAATATTTGTCGATAGTCTTTATTTTTTACCCACCGTTAGTTGTTTTAGTAAGGTGTTCTTTTGCTTTCCCATGAACATATATCCTACACTTTTTTATGTGTTTGGTGGTTTCTCTTGTTTTTTTTTAACCTACTTCTTATTTCTATGTCTGATTTTGTGTTCAGGTTAAATTAGAGGGGGACATAAATCAAGGTGTGGCATACTACGAGAAGGCTTTATGTTATAATTGGCATTATGCTGACGCCATGTATAACCTTGGTGTTGCTTATGGTGAAATGCTGAAGTTTGAGATGGTAAATCAGTTTTTAGGAATTTTCACTCTGCTTGAGTTTGTGTATGTGGGTGTACAACAATGAGAAATGCTGTTTCTCTGGCAACCATCAAAATAGCAATTAAGCTGGAACTAATTTGTTTTTGGTGTAAAAGGGGTTTTGCATAGATTTTAACACATTTTATCTTGGTTTACGTTGTCTATCGGCATTGAATAACCAAGTTTTGTTTTGCAGGCAATTTTTTTCTATGAACTTGCTTTCCACTTCAATCCTCATTGTGCGGAGGCATGCAACAATTTAGGTGTAATATACAAAGACCGAGACAACCTTGATAAAGCTGTGGAGTGCTATCAGGCAATTTTTTATTCTTGTACTAGATTTAAGGTTTGCAGAGTGTCTGCAACTATTATCATATTTACCATAACCATGATTTTGCAGCTAGCTTTGTCAATCAAACCAAACTTCTCTCAGTCATTGAATAACCTTGGTGTTGTCTACACTGTTCAGGTATGACATTGTTTCTCATTTGACATGAGTTATTTGAAACTAGCATTTCTTCACATGACTGCTAACCGCCTTCTATTTGTAGGGTAAAATGGATGCTGCTGCAAGCATGATTGAGAAGGCTATCTTAGCAAATCCCTCTTATGCAGAAGCATACAATAACTTAGGTCTTTCTCTCTCTCTCTCTCTCTCTCTCACACACACACACACACACACACACACACACATGTTCTCACATACCACATATGCAGCTTGCATCCTCCATAGGCTATGGAGGCTGGTGTTGGTCTATTGGACTATATTTGACTTAACTTGTTGTGGGCCTTGTGGCTAATAACTCCTTGATGATTGGAAACTGCCTTTATTCATGAATTCTTCATCAAAACAATTCTGCTTTTTCTGTAGTGTCATTTCTCTTATCCTCCATGCGTAGGGGTTCTTTACAGAGATGCTGGCAATATATCTATGGCTATTCGTGCATATGCGCAATGCCTCAAGATAGATCCTGATTCTCGCAATGCAGGCCAGGTACTATTTCTCTTCTGGATTTACGCAAAAAAAATGTTGAATGCTTGTTCCGTTCTGTCTTTTGTCTTTATTTCTGCTGGAGACCCTAATTACAGCACCGTCTTGTTAATATAATCCTACTACGAAGCTTATTTTGTCATCATTCATGTTAAGACTGAGGAATTTGTACATGAAATTCTTATTGTTAAATGTTGGATAGATCAGTGTTCACTTTGCCACATTTGTTTAATAAGAATGCTTTGTACAAGGCGAATAATCTAACACAGATGTTATGCTACATTTCATGCGGTTCTCTTTATGGTGTGGTTCTCATACAAGTTATAGGATAATTACCTAAATTGTTGTATCATCTTTCTTCCCTATCAATTTCTATTTCCCTAGCCTTTTCATGCCCCTCTTTAAATGCTGTCAAGGATGCTACTGACAATCAAAAGAGCTTGTGTGTGAGTTGAATGCTAGCAGTGTTTACCTGTTATTGCCGTTCGGTTTATCATGGCTACATTTTCTCTTATATGCATTCATCAACTTGCTTTGGCAGAATCGGTTGCTTGCTATGAACTACATAAATGAGGGACATGATGACGAGCTTTATGAGGCTCACAGGTTTCCTCTTATAGATTGATATGCTTTAATTAATTAGTTAGTTAATGATTGTTGCTTCGATTTTTCTTAATGTTTTGATGTAAAAGAAAACTCGTATAGTACATCTTTCCCTGTTGGGATTTTCTAAAGTCAATCATGTGGCTATGTGTCTTCTTCACTTGTCAGTTTTTAGTAGCTTACCATTAGCTTGGACACTTTAAGAAAGCCATTACTATATTTTAGTTTCCAGTCGAAACTATTTGGTCAGATTATCCCTCCTACAGTTGGGGGACCTGCAAATAAGCACGTGACATTTTGATGCAATTTGATGTAGGATAACAAACAAGGGATAGAAATTTTAGGAAGAACTTCCATATTCAATTTAAAAAACACTCTTAAAAGATTTTCTTCCTTGTTAAGCTCTCCTGGTTGTATTGGAATCAATTTTATATAGTATTTAAAAAAAGACTTCTGATTGTTCGGCTGCTGGGTGGTTTCAGACTTGCTGTTTGTTTGGTAGACATTTTCTTATGATAACTCGAGGATAAAATATCTGCATGCAGGGACTGGGGTAGGCGTTTTATGAGGTTGTTTCCACAGTACACTTCATGGGACAACTTAAAAGAACCAGACAGACCTCTTGTAATTGGATATGTATCGCCTGATTTTTTCACTCATTCGGTGTCATATTTTGTTGAGGCCCCTCTTGTCTATCATGACTATGCAAACTACAGGGTGGTTGTTTATTCAGCAGTTGTGAAGGTACACCATGATTTATTATGTACGTTTAGTGATTTTATAGGGCATATGTGATCTGTTGGCCTATACGTTTATAAAATCTCTTAACATATATTTGCATGTTTACCTAAATAAACAATCTGACGGATGACACTGAAGCCAGTGGCTCAATAGGGCAGGCTGCAAGCAAAGATATAACAGGATTCAGATTTGAATTACTTGTCCGTTGCTTAGCAAAACCAATTTGACACATCATCTGATTGTTAGAGATATTTTAATATGTAGAGTTGAAACTTTGTTCTCAAAGGAGAAAAGATGTGGAGATGTCCATTAATCCTGAAGGGAAATTAAGACCATAGCATGTGGCACACTAAGTTTTCTCTTGCCATCTCTCCTACTTTCCTTTTTCCGTTCATTTGATTGATGGGCCTTCAAGGTATCTATCTTCTATAAACTTGCATTTTTTGGTGGGTTTATCTCACATTGGATCTCAAAGATGTGCATACTTTGAATTTAGCTTTCATTATGGCATCCTCCATCATATTAACAGCCCTTGTCAATACTGCTATCAGTTTGGTTCAAGTATCCGTTTACCTTCTGTTTCACTTGTCCTGCTGTTGTTGCCTCCATTCTTATCAGCTTATGCCTCATTAGTTAGCATTATTTCTTTATGTTATTTTCTGTTACAGCATGATCATCTTTGTTTCAGATATTAAGTGCTATCTCACGCAACTTGCTCATACTCTCGTCATTACAGGCTGATGCAAAAACTTTTAGATTTAGGGAGAAAGTCTTGAAAAAGGGTGGGATTTGGAGGGATATTTACGGCGTTGATGAAAAGAAGGTAGCAAGCATGGTTAGAGAAGATAGAGTTGACATTTTGGTAGAACTTACTGGACATACAGCTAACAATAAGCTGGGAATGATGGCATGTCGACCAGCGCCTATTCAGGTATCCTTTGGGCTAGTTGCTTCTGGTGCATTCTTCCTGGACCTCTTTAATGGTTATAAGATGCTCCTTTTTCATAAGCTTCATGTTCTTGAAGTTATTTATGAATAATCATATATGGTATTCCATGTAAACAAGAGAACTATTATCCATGATACAGGTCTTTCTGCAGTGATGCCGGTGATTATTGAGCTTTCAACTGAAACAAGCTTTTGAAGGCAAAACCATCACTAACGTAATTGATAGGAATCTTCATAAAAAAGTTTATTCATGTGATCCTGTCAATAAATAATTCAGGGAATCTTATGAACATATATGTTTGGTAGTAAAAGCTTTCGAAAAATCATAAGATCTCCAGAAGCATCAAAAGAAAATGAGCAATTCTTGCTATGTAGCCATAGTAACAGATAGCTACAACCCTTTTAGTGGTAGAGTTCGATAACTCTGTGTGAAGAATTAACAACACCCCCCCCCCCCCCCCCCCCCCCCCCCCCCTTGTTTATTTAAACATAACTGACTCTTGTGCTTGGTCTGTGGCCCTATTTTTTATTGGCTTTCCTGCAGGTTACATGGATTGGTTATCCAAATACTACTGGCTTACCTTCTATTGATTACAGAATTACTGATTCGCTTGCAGATCCTCCAAATACTAACCAAAAGTAGGTCCTCTAGTTACTTCTATTAATGAGCATTTTCGAATGTAGTCATTGTTGTAAAGTACATTTCGCATTGATCTATTCCTTATATTTCACAACTGCAAATATTGTGCAAAGTGTATATTTATTATCCATCTGTTCCGAATATTTTATGGCAGGCATGTGGAGGAGTTGGTTCGACTTCCAGAATGCTTTCTTTGCTACACACCGTCGCCAGAGGCTGGGCTAGTTTCTCCTACTCCTGCCCTTTCAAATGGCTTTATAACATTTGGCAGCTTTAATAATCTGGCCAAGGTATTGATTTAGTTATAATAACCAATTGCTATTCATCAATCCACTAGGTAACTGTTTCCAAATTTTCTTCTTATATTGGTTGTTTTCTTACCCCCAGATAACACCCAACGTATTGCGAGTCTGGGCCAGAATACTTTGTGCAGTTCCAAACTCTCGGTTGGTTGTGAAATGCAAGCCATTTTGTTGTGATAGTGTGAGACAAAGATTCCTTGTAATGTTGCAGGAGCTGGGGTTGGAATCTTTGCGTGTTGATCTTCTACCTTTAATTCTTCTTAATCATGATCACATGCAAGCATATTCTCTCATGGACATTAGGTAAGCTCTTCTGTTTCGATACTTTCACTGGTCACTACACACCTTTGTTTCAACTTGACTTTCTGGAAAATCTTGATATGCTCTCATTCACTGTTCTTTCACTATCTTGACTTGTTATCTACCCATTCCACTCTTTGTGGGCTTACTTGACAGTTTAGGGATGTATGTTTTTCCGCTGTTTTTTGTGCTCTGGCTTACTATTTAGATAGTCTCTTACTCTAATGCATTTCATGTAGCTTGGATACTTTCCCATATGCTGGTACTACAACGACGTGTGAATCTTTATACATGGGTGTTCCGTGTGTTACCATGGCCGGTGCGGTGCATGCTCACAATGTGGGTGTTAGTCTTCTGACTAAAGTTGGTGAGGGTCCTTTTACTCTTTTTGGCATCCTTCTAAAAATAACTGTTGGTTCCTGTGCCTTTCCTTTGCCCTTTCCTTTTTTGTTTCTTCCACGAAGTGAGAGAAAAAGGTCCTCTGAATGTGTCTGTTAAATGAAGAATTAGGAAAGTCTATTAATCTGGTTAAAACATGCCATCGGAAATGTATAGTTTTACCTCATATCTGTGAAAGTATATTCATCAATGTCTGAAGCCTATTGCATGGCCAGTATTTTTATTGTTTTTCCATTTTGCTTTCTTAGCATTGGTTGATGTTTAAACGTTTTTCATCATCAGTGGGGAACTCATATAATCTCTTCATTGACTCTGACTCATGGCTAACTGCGATGCAGGATTGGAACATCTCATTGCAAAAAATGAAGACGAATACATCGAATTGGCACTGAAATTGGCTTCAGACATTGAAGCTCTTTCAAAATTAAGGTTGAGCCTCCGAGACCTAATGTCTAAATCTCCTATTTGTGATGGATCAAATTTTGCTCTTGGTTTAGAGTCCACATACCGGGACTTGTGGCACAGATACTGTAAAGGCGACGTTCCATCTTTAAAACGCTTGGAGTTGCTGCAGCAGGAGGGTGCTGAGGAGGCACCTAGCAAAAACTCAGAGCCAGTGGATGTCTCAACGTCAAGAGAGAGTCCTACTGGATCTATCAAAGTGAATGGCTTTAGTCCAGTTTCGCCATCTACTGTGACTAACTCTCACGAAGAATCTGGCAATCAGTTGAATCATACAACTAAATAAGGCAGGCTGAGTTGAAACTAGTCATGGCATTCATAATGCATTCTGTTGCTGGACCACTCCAAGCACATTGCTTCATGATCGACAGACCCTCCTATGTGAAATGTCCTCGTGGCTGTATCTTTTCGGGGAATTGAGGCTAGTGGTGACCCTGTTACATTGCATAGGATTGATATTTGGAATGGAGGCGGCAGGGATTGATTTTCTTTTTTCCGATGCTAAGATTTAGGTCAAGTTGGATAGGTGTTTGTATCACAATTTTTTTTTACCTATGATAGAAAATATCAGTTTCTTCAGCCTTATTTAGGGAGTGATATTGGAAATGGCTGGGGAGATCACTGGAGAGTGTCATGATGATCCAGTTCTGTCTGTTGTGTCTTCTTCACTAACAGTAAATGTGATTAATTGGAACATTTTATAGCATATGATATGATTTACTGAGCCAAGTACTTCTGCCCATTTTTTCAACTTTCTTAAGTTTAAGCCTCGTCTGATGGGTCCCTTAGCCAGTGTAACACCGTGAGATTTGTGCCGTTGGCAAAATTGTTGTCTTCCAAAGTCTTCTTAGTGCTAGTTTGGCCTCTACGTTCTACTTGGGGAAGCACTTTTCCCAACTGAAAAGCTGGTGAAAGATGTTTGGTAAACTCAGCTTCTTGATAAGCACTTCTTCAAAACCTTGTGAAAGATGTTTGGTAAACTCAGCTTCTTGATAAGCACTTCTCCAAAACCTTAAAAAACGTTGGTTTTGAGAAAGCTAGAAATACCTGCTTTCTCAAAAACTATGATTTCTGAGAAAACACGGGAAGCAAATTTTACTGTTGAGAGTTTAATGAAACTCTCAAAAACCCAATTTTGCCCTCTTCGTTGCAGCTGTTCCTTCTTCTTCTTCTTCTCTTCTCATTCGTGCCTCACGCATCTGTTCCTTCTTCTTAGTTGCAGTCGTCTTAGTTGCAGCCGTTTCTTCTTCTTTTTGTTTTTTTGTTTGGTGATATGGGTTTGTATATTTATATGTATTGGATGCTTTGATTTGTTGGATTAATGCTGTATTGACGATGGAAGCTTAAGTGAGGGATTTGCCAGATTTTTGGATCTGGAAATGGTTGTGCAGGAAAGGGAAAAGAGATGAAGATGGCTAAATGATGAATAAAAACATGGTCGTTGGATTGGTCTTGCCAAAAAGGTAAGATGATCCAACGGTGAGGATGAGAGTGGGAAGGAAAAAAGATTATAATTCATAAATCTGATTAACAGTTCATAATGCTTAAGAAAAAATCCTTAAGCCAAACTCTTCATAAATCCAATTGCTAATCAATTTGCGTAAATTGTTAGTTTATCTGTTACTCATCCTTTAGATTAATTAGGTGTCTTCAATTTGATAATCTGATTAATAGTTTGCTCGAATTTTTGATTTTTTATTAATTAACTAAAATATTGTATTTATCAAATTAAATTGTGTGGGTGTATTAATTGAATATTTGGTTCGAACAGCTGAATCGGCATTAGATTTAGAGACATTTTGGTCATTTCAGATTTTTAAACCATAAAAATAATTGAGGTGTCAAATGAGTCAATCAATTAAAGTACTTATGAAAATAAACTTTAAAATAGTTGTTCAATATTTAACTTCTTTTCCTTCTACTAATAAAGTTTTAATTCAATTTATATATATACTCAAAATATTGATTATAATACTTGAAATACATCGTGCCCTTTATAGTCATTTTACATACCAATCATAGTTTTAACAGCAGTTTTTACCAAACACCATAAACAGCTTCTAATATCTCACAGCACTTTTAAAAAATATTTACCAAACAACATACTGATTTTTCCAGAAGTACTTTTCACACAGCAATTATCCAAAAAGCTCTTCCCCAGGTAGAACCTGGGGGCCAAACAGAGCCTCAGAAGTGTTTTATACAAGTTTTCATTAACATGCTTTTGCAATGCTTGTTGTAAGAACCGGGCCGGATGGATGGTCTGACCAGGAAAACCATGACCAATCATAGGTCCGGTTTTTACACCTTAAAAAAACCTCTATATTTTACTCCCTCCTTCCTTGAAATCTTGTCTTTCTCGCATCCCAATATTCAGTAGGGAACGCATATCGAGGAGGCCGGATGAGGCACTATTTGACCTCAAAAAAATCCGAAACTTTTTGTGAACATACGTTAATCCTTAACGTACTTCCCAGAAAAAATTAAAGGCAAAATTGTCTCAAATAGTGCGTCTGCCGGCCGTTTTAAGCTACGTGCCGAAACAGTAAAAGCAAAAGCTAAAACGACCTCATTTCAAGGACGGAGGGAGTAATAGATATGGATGAAATGCAATTCCCGATTCCATCTCAAACTCTTGAACCGCTTACTTCCCAGTTTTTACAACTTGCTTATACTGAGTAGAATTAAAGGAAAGGTAGAGCATTACAAAAAGTATAGGGTAAAAGATTAGTTAAATATGGGTTTTGAAAAAAAGTTCCAATTCACATGATTTTCTAAAACAAGATTGTGGTCGGAGAAAGCTGCCCTAAACAAAAAGTAAACGGAACTTGTTAAAGGTAGAAGAGAAGCAAATTGGGACGAATGAGGAATTAACAAGAAATTTACAGCACGGGAAAAGGAGAAAACAAAATAATAGACGTCAAAGGAGATGGATAAATGCGCTTCTTCATCAGTTGCCGTTTCTGTTTCGCTTTAGTAATAGCCACATTTGTGAATAATCAAAGTCTCAACAGAACTATAACTAGAAGTTCTTCATCAGACAAGTGCCGGTCTCAGTAACAGCCTGCGATATTTAATCTTTGACTGATGTCCGCAAAATCTTCACGTCATGGATAGGCCTGTATTTGCGGAAGAAAATAGTCCTTACGTTTATGCTTCAGTCAAACATGTATAATATGTATCGCAATCTAATTGTCCTTGAGCAATGGATGAGAGCAATCACAAGGAAATTGAGAAACAGAAAAACATAACTCAACAAGCCATGATTTCTTGATTGGAAAACAACAAATCTAGTTGGCATATCCTTGAAAGAATTGGCATTTTATTTAGAAAATAGTCAAGAAAAGGGAAACTGTAGATATAAGCAAGAAAAAGGCAAGCATCTCAGAAAATTTTCATGCCCATTTTGGTTCTAAACACAATACCGTAGAATCAAGAATATCAAGAAAGGATTTACCTATCATTGTTGTCAGTTTGAACACTACCAAGTCTTTTGATTATTTCCATTCCCCTACATACTCTTCCAAAAATGGTGTGTTTTCCTGGATGTACATCAGAAGAAGTGTTAGTGCTGTGAGGAAACTTCCGTTTAAAAATATAAGACCATGAATTATTAAACAGGAAAAGGAAAAAAGGAAAATCCCACATCATAAACAATGCTCTAAAGTTATGGAAAGAAAATAAACAGCATAGACTTCAGATTTACCTAATTTGTTGCTAAGTTCTAAGGCAAGTTTAGAAGTCGTACCGCTATCTTAAAGACAAGAATTTGGAGTCTGATCGAAAAAAGGGGTAATGCTAATGAGATCGCAGAAGGCATTATGAAGGTTTATTGGAGAATGTGTTAAGAGGGTTTGATTCGAAATTCTCAATTTCCAAAGTGATTGATTGCTCATAAATATGTGTCCTGGACATTTTGTTGCAGAGGAAACATAAGGATGACCAAGCTTTAGACAGCAGGGTAAAGAAAAAATAACTAGGATCCACATCACAAGAATAGTGATAGCGATAAAGACAGTTAAGGTCCTTGAGGATAAGAATTCCAAATAGGGTGGGAACAATTTGCTTCAACCCAGAAAATCTTTTGCATTTCCTGGGGACATCATTGAAGCTTGATCATGCAGACAAGGATTGGTTTTAACGTTCATGAAAACCCAGCATTTTCAAATGCATTGGCAATTTAGCATTACCACTTTACCGAGCAAACCACAAGCAAGTGTGACAAAATCCATTTGGTGACAAAAGTAAAATAAATTCCAGCTCATAAATAAAAGGTAGTTGTGAATAAAACATGCATAGTTACCATCAAGAGATGGAGCTGGTGACAAAGTGATGAAGAACTGGCTTCCATTTGTATTTGGTCCAGCATTAGCCATAGACAGAATACCAGCTCCTGTGTGCTTCAACTCTTTTGTTATCTCATCCTCAAAAGATTTACTTAAATCATGACACACGAAAAAAAGAGAAAAAGGAATTAGACAAAATATCTTATCAAGATACTTGAAACAAAAATCTCTCCTCCAATAACAGGCATGCTATAACCAATCAAACTCTTAAACAAAGGAACAAAGTTAACACAACCGTGCTGCTGCTAGTAAAATAAATTTTCTTGTTAATGTGAGGAACACCCTTAGCCGCATAAACCCTAAAACCTAAAAGGACCTAGTTAATTTACCAATTAGCTAATCACGGGCTAAAGCCGAGATAGGTGAACTAACATCAGCTTGTTCGCAACTCCAAAAGCACCTCCACACCATATTCTCAGCAACTACCTCTACCCTTTTCCAAAGAATCAACACGTCAAGTCTCAAAATACTTCAGTTTTCATGGAAAACAGACTTACCCATAAATAGATTCTCCACCTCTCCCTGTACCGGTCGGATCCCCTCCTTGAACTATAAAATCCTGCTCAAAAAACCAACCAAGACTTAACCTAGTTGTAAAAAAGGATAAAAAATAAAACATGGGCGCTACATATTACTGGCATTGCTACCTTAATTATGCGATGAAACTTGCTGTTGTCGTAATACCCTCTTCGCGACAGCTCAATGAAGTTCCTGCAAGTTCTCGGTGCGTGCTTGTAGTATAACTATATGCAAAATCAACAAAAACAGTAATTCACATTAAAAATCAAAGAAAAATAAGCAGAACAAGAGCGTTAAGTATCGGGGGGAAAGAGAAGCACCTCAATGGTGACAGGACCCATGGATGTATCTAGTGTCACCTCTGGAGCACCAACTTCTGCGCTTTCCAACATCTTCTTCTATTCTTCTTCTATGCGCACGAAAAGAAAAAATTATCTTCAACACCAGAAAATGAGCTTGACACTAGCGTATTTTTTTGCTTCTTCTTACCTTCGCTTTGGGTTTTAGCTTTTAAACGATGTATAACTAGTTCGGGTCCAGGTCTTTATAATGGCCCAAACTACCGTTGGCCCACACAATTTCGACTAATAACAACCGACATAAAATTAACATCATTCGAGCACTACTAATTTAATTTTCTTTCTTTACAAAATGAAAGATGTTTTCTTTTTCTTGTGAATTTGCTTCTCTTGGTCTTTCTTAGTTATATTTATTAATTTTGAAAGGTAAAAATATAATATAAAAAACAATAAGTTTCTCATAATTGTTTGAAATAGAACATTTTCTTATTTTATACATATTTTGTAAAAATAATTGTTTGACTAAAAATAAACATTTCATTGGTATCTACTATATTCTAATAGATTATTTGACTTTTTTTTATTTTAATAGATTGTAATTTATGTCTCAAATATTCTAATGTATATTTATATTATTTAATACACATTAAATTGTTTGAGACAAATTTTATAAACATAAAGTGTTATTCGGGAAAAAAGTAAAAAGAAATCAATTACTTATAAAAAAAACTCAATTTTGTTTTTGGAAAAGAAAAATCGAGGCACGAAAATAGAACATTGGCAAAAGTATAGTACTGAAATGAAGACATTGGTAAAGGTATAGGACTGAATCTACAAACTTTGTCCCTTTCAAGCTTTGAATTTCCTTCCATTGTTTTCCCAAACAAGAACCCAGCTGCAACGAAGAAAGCACCTGAAGAACTCGGCTGCAGGACAAAATGAGACTGCGAGGACGGCCGGCTGCTGGGTTTCTCTTTTCTGGAATGCCCGAGAGTAAGGTAGGTGGCGTACATGGCGTGATCAGACGGGCGGTTGTCATCGGCAACGGATGCGCAGGGGCGGAGAATCAATGCATCGGCTTACTTCGCGCTCTCGGCCTCTCTTCTCGCTATTCTCTATGCGTAAGTAACGACCCATCTCCTTGGATCTTCTTTTTCATTCTTTGTTTTTCTTGAATTTTACAATAATATAACTCTGTTAATTTACTCAGCGTGTGAGCAGACCAAGGGGAGGAATCAATGATTTGCTCCGTTGGCTTCCCATTTCTATCCATAAACAACTGGAAAACTTTGTAAATAACAGGAAATTCATTCCTTTTTCGCATGAAAATTTAGGTATGCTTAAATTCTGCAATTACTTGCTTAGCCAAAAGAAGGATCTTTCACCTTTTTTGCTTTTGGATGTGAAGGTGCTGAATTGTTGTAATGTGTAGTGCAGGGTTTTTAGATGCTAATACATTAGAGGCTGATGCAGAACAGATTGCAATGGTGGCTCGTGATACATTTGAAAAGTATGAGCATGTGTGTTGGTTTTCTGATCAATGATTTATGTAGGGATGGCTTTAACTAGTTACGGTTTATTGAAATGTCATTTCGAACAGGGATGGCCCGTTGTTGGTGGTTGCAGCTGGCCATGACACTATTTCTGTTGCAAGTTCTATAAGACAGTTGGCGCCTGATAATGTGTTCGTTGTTCAGGTTCGATTTTATGCTTTTTGATATTTAGATAGTTGCATGTGATAAGTTGTTAAAATATGATGGCTCTGTTTTTTTTTTAACTGTATTTGATGTTGTTTGAAGTTGGTTTTTCTTTTTGGAGTTATTCTACAGATACAACATCCAAGGTCGAACCTGGATAGATTTGATTTGGTCATTGCTCCTCGCCATGATTATTATCCATTGACTCCTCTTGCTCAGGAGCAAATACCATGGTTTCTCCGGGGCTGGATAACTCCACGTGAACCTCCCGATGATCATGTGGTACGTCCCTTGGTTCCAAAATCTTTTGCTTAGATGAAGTCTACGCATTAGAAATTAAAAAGAAGAGAGAAAACTTGGTGGACCATAAACATCTGGCTTCTTTTGTTACCTGGTTGCTTCTATTGGTTCATGAAGTTCTTGGGCGTTGACTGTTAATCTCAGGTTCTCACTGTTGGAGCTCTCCATCAGGCTGATTCTGTTGCACTGCGAAATGCTGCTTCTGTCTGGCGTCATGAGTTGGGAACTCTTCCAAAGCCCCTGCTTGTTGTCAACATTGGAGGTCCTACAAGTAAGAAGCTGGCATCCATATATACATGAATGGGGCTAGTGATGATTCTCGGAGCTCCTTCACTTCTCTCCATGGCCACACACATGCAAAAGCAGACAAAAAATGGTTTATGTCATTAAATAGAGATATAACTCATTAAAGACTAGGCGTTGGAAGTGGGCGTCTTTGTGTGTAGATGATATACTATGTTCAAAATAGGGTGTTATTGGTTCTAAATTATTTCCTACAGCAGAACTAGTCTTCCCCCATATAGCAAGTAATTGAAAATTTTTGGTGACAATGAGTGCTTGGAAATTAATGGTACTTGATACCAACATAACAGCTTAACGGAGCTGTGATCATCTTGGATTTTTCATAACTGATTTATTTACCTGAAAGAGTAAACACATCCTTTTGTTATGAACAGGAAACTGCCAGTATGGTGAGGATCTTGCACAGCAGTTAACAGGCATGCTGCAGGATGTTCTTTGGAG
This sequence comes from Viola odorata, assembly GCA_963691705.1. Classification (NCBI taxonomy): domain Eukaryota; kingdom Viridiplantae; phylum Streptophyta; class Magnoliopsida; order Malpighiales; family Violaceae; genus Viola; species Viola odorata. The sequence goes on from OY829546.1 coordinate 6,207,568, forward strand.
TTGTGGAAGCCTGAGAATATCTTTTTCGAGAAGAACTCCTGAGAAGGTTTAAATGCTTGTAGTAATTTTGTCGATTACTTGTGCTTATTACTAACAGTTTTTTTTTGTTCTATTAGCAGGTTTCCAGTATTTTAGTGAGAGAATTTAGTACAAATCCAAAGGTTTACATTTGGGACGGCAAAGGTATGCAGCTTCCATTACCTGTGCGAGGATTTTCGATTTTTCATTTTGAGCAAGTCAGATTTCAATATGAGAAAATAATTGTTACATGCGAACTACTTAGGTCCAAATCCGCACATGGGACATCTAGCTTGGGCTGATGCCTTTGTCATCACAGCTGATTCAGTGAGTATGTTGAGTGAGGCTTGCAGTACTGGGTATGTTCGTTGGGTGATGATGAGGGTCATCTCTTGATTACTCCAAAATCCATTGGAAGTTGAAGTTTATGAAGTCTTATAATCGTGGTTCTTCTGCCACAGGAAGCCTGTCTATGTTATAGGAGCAGAACGGTGCACCTGGAAGTTTGCTGAATTCCAGAAGATCATCAAGGAACGGGGAGTTGTTAGACCATTCACTGGAAATGAGGATGTAAGTTGTAGCTGTTTTCATAGTTGGCACGAACCATTGAACATGCTGAATGCTTTTATTCAAAACAAAGTTTCTAGGCTGGCTTCTAATCAATTTCTTCCTTCCAGATGAAAATTCATAGAAAACTTCAGTATTGTATGTTGAGGCACATAACCTGTTTCATTCTATCTTCATATTTCATTTTGCAAAATGAAATTGCATATTATTCCTCAAGGAGCAATAATCCTACTGCACCAAGGAATGTATGCATTCTGCCTGAGGTCTCACTTCTGTTAAATGACAGTTGCATTGGTATTGTTTTGGTTTAACAGATATCTGAGACCTGGAGCTATCCCCCTCTAAATGATGCTTCGGAGGCAGCTACTGCAGTGGTTGAGGCACTTTCCAAGCGGTGCTGGGCGATATATGCTTGAAATTTTCTACAATTAGGTGTGAGTACTGTCAAAGTCTATATGGGGATGGCATTTCTTCACCTGCACTCTAGACTAGAAATCGATGGAAGTAATTAAAGTTATTCTTTAACCGGCTTATCTAGCCACCGATACCAGTTTTGTATTCTTTCAATTGATTTTCCATACTTTTTTCATGAGATACAGTTTAAGTCTTTCAAGAAGCCTAACAATAAGAGAAGAGGGCAAGATGTGTACCATGAGAACAAAGATTGTATAATGTACAGATCCTTTCATTTTACTGAATTCTGCTATCAATTCATGGCTTCAGCTTCTTTGCGAATTTGCAACTTTTACTGCAAATCAGATCTTCATCTACTTTTGGAATGCTTAATTAGGGAAATTATGTCCATTTACTCCTTCTTGATTAGAGATCACCAGTGACAGAATGAAGTTTCATCATAGTTCACATGTTGAAGAAAACCTAACTTTGAGTAGGTAGCAAAGTTATGTACTTGCAGGAATTGTAAAATGCACAAAACTAACAGAAATGCTAGCTAATTAGTGGAGATAATGATACTTTGTTGTGGTTTAGTTGATTGATTAGAGAATAAACTTTGTTAGTTACAGAATTAAAATTAGTATATTTATAAGCATAATGTGGTAGAAAAGTTAAAAATCCCCCTTATCAACCAACAAATAATAGCAAACATAACTGGTTCCTCAGAAATAAACCCTAATATTGATAGTGTAGTTAGTGTTATGATCTGGTTGACTTGAAATCAACCAACTAATCTCTAGCAACAACTCCTCTATTGTTCTTCTCTATTTAAACTTCACCACTACAAACTCATTCTCTTCACAACAATTCCAGTTTCTCATTCACTAGTTCTCAATCTTTTAACCCTAAAGCTCCTTCCTTTCTCCTGTCAGCTAGCAGAAATGAGTGACTCAAAAATTGATATGCCTGAATCCAGCTCTGCTGCAAAAGGAGTAGCACCTCTGGTTGGAGCTACTGGTCCTACAAAAGGAGGATACAAAAGGGGTCTTGCCATATTTGACCTTGTTCTAAGGATAGGAGGAATTGTAGCTACTCTAGCCGCCGCGTCTGCCATGGGAACTAGTGATCAAACTCTCCCATTCTTCACTCAATTCTTCCAGTTCCAAGCTAGTTACGATGATCTCCCCACTTTTCAGTAAGTTCTAATACACCCCCCCTACTTGGTATACCATAATTTGTGCGGACTTGGCCCAAAACATATAGTATCATTCAATTGAGAGAAACTTGTAAGCTTTTATTTCTCTCACAATTTGATTACAGAATTGTGAGATGCATTCTGTTTTTACAGGTTCTTTGTCATTGCAATGGGAATAGTTGCAGGCTATCTTGTCCTTTCCCTGCCATTCTCAATAGTAGCCATTGTTCGCCCAAAAGCAGCATGTCCAAGGCTCCTTCTCCTCATTCTGGACATTGTAATAACAATCTATCTCGCTGATTGAATGTTTTTTTGTCTGATACCCAGAGTCCCTGCAAGTACTTCTCCACCCGCGCAAACAACCAATAGGCTAACACAGTGGTCGTAATGTTTTGCAGGTGGCGCTTACTCTTGCCACAGCTGCTGCTTCTGCTGCTGCTGCTATAGTCTACTTAGCACATAATGGGAACTCAAATACAAACTGGCTGGCCATCTGTAATCAATTTGGTGACTTCTGCCAGAAAGTGAGTGGAGCAGTTGTGTCCGCTTTCATCAGTGTTGTTGCATTCATGGTCTTGATTTTGCTCTCTTCTTTGGCTCTCCGAAAAGCTTAAGGATTCGACCAAATTCTAGCTCCTGGGTCTTTGCTCTTTGTTTGTGTTTTATCATTGTTGTTGCTGCTGTCTATATTTAGTGTTATAGGAGAGAAACCAATTTGTAATTTGCAGTTCTGTACAATGAAAATTGCAATGGACAGTGTGTGGTTTTCTTTAGTTTTCCCCCAGGCTAATTGTTATCCGCCTCCATCCACATGGCTCCTCCGGGTGTATGCGAATTCTCTCCGGACTTCTTTAATTAATTTTTTAAAATAATAGATAAATTTAATAAAATAATTTTTATACCACGTTTTTTAATTTTAATTTTCAATTTGTCCATCCTTTATAGTATAATTACAATAATACCATTATATTAAATTAATTGGTTGGACGGCAAAATCAAAATAGAGAGTAGGAATCGTAATTATGACTCAAAATGACAGATAATTTGGACCACATTTTTAATAGAAAAACGACAAATATTGAAATACGGAGGGAGTATCGTTTAATTCTGAACCAATATAAATTCCATAAAAAATTATTTCAACTAATCATAAAGGGTGTAATATGTCCGGATCGAATACGTAACCATATTGTAACATGTTTTATTTATTGTAAAGTTTATCTAATAGCTCCTTATTAACGTCCTTAAAAACAATTAGTTGCTTCTTCTTTTATCCATATGCCAAAGGGTTATTTATTTCTATCTCTAAATCGGTCGAATCCACTAGTCTCTTGACAAGGCGGTCCACCACATATCACGTCGACATGCCCTTGAATCCATGTCATAGAACGAAGAAGCTATTAGCATTCGATGGTACAAAATATAAGACAATATCAATAGAGTCCACTTCAAAGAAAAGATTAAAAAGTTTAGTGAGTTTTTTTTTATAATTTTTTTATTTTAAAAAAAACTTAAATAAAATGTAAACTAGTTTTTTTTATTGTATTGGGTCTATTATGTTTGTTACATTTTTTTGTCCAAATTTTATAATTTTTTACAATTTTTACAATTTTATTTGCATTTTTTCAACTACTATAAAAATATTCAAATTGTAATTTTTTGGAAACTATAAAATTTTTATTCCAACTTTTAAAATTATAGATATAAAAGTGAAATATTTTATAAATTAGTATGTGGTTAACCCAATTTTTTATGATCAAATTATAAAATTCGAGGAATTGGATTTGTTTCAACAAATTTTATCATTCATTTCTTAGATATTTTAGATGTTCTTGATGGAAGACAAAATCTATTCGAGCATCGAAATAGGAGGAGTAATTTTTCTTTTTGTTCTTTTTTTATAAAAAAAAAAATCCAAATCTAGAGAATAACATACAATACATTAATTAAGGGTAAAAGGCTAAAAGAAATTTATGAAATTTAATATTTTAATTAATCACTTTTTGGAATATTTATTTATTTAATGATCCTTAAATTTGTATATTTTTATTTAATTATTTCAACCGTTAAAAATAATTTAAGTGTTATATACTTCATTAATTAAAAAAAATTATTATAAATTAAATAAAAATATACAAATACATAAAGGTTATTAAATAAATAAATAATCCATAGGTGATTAATTAAAATATTAACGTGTAAGTCGTTTTTTTGGGCTATTTACCATTGATTTAAGTAAATGATCGTAAATACAATGCCAGTCAACGCAACTAACTAATTGAGCAGTTAGCATCATTTAGTCAACTTTATTCTCTATGATGATGGATTATGGACCAACTAATTTACGCCCGCACCACTTCCTCATATATATATATGACTCTTAAAAGGTAGTAAAACAGAAAACAATCAATTTATATTACAATAGTACCTATGCAAGGTTTGCAACTTTGCTTTACACCCTAATTGATCCTTAATCAAAATGGAAATGGTAACAACTCCTCTTATTAATCAATCTTTTCAACCAAAACTCATAATTTTTATTTAAAAATAAAAACAGAATTTTAAGTTTTCATATCTAAATTAAAAAAATACAACCTACGATTGACCAACTCCTCTGTTTTCTCCATATATAAGGCATAACACTATTCTCCATATTCCATCACAAGCTTTTCATCACCATTATCTCTTAATTAATCATAACCTCTAATCTTAATTAGCTAAAGATGTCAACTAGAATTGATATTCCAGCTGAATCAAGTGCTGTTGCTAAAGGGAAAGCACCACTAATTGGGTCATCATCATCTTCTTTCCACCATGAAAAGGTAGGAGGGTACAAGAAAGGGGTTGCCATTTTCGACTTTGTTATAAGGATTGGTGCCCTTATTACTGCCATCACTGCAGCTGCTGTTATGGGAAACACTGATCAAACCCTCCCCTTCTTCACTCAGTTCTTCCAATTCGAAGCTAGCTACGACGATCTCCCAACTTTTCAGTACGTCATTCATCCTTATTAATCCTTCTTTATTTCATATTTGCTCCAATTTTTCCTAAAAATTAGTAAATTTCTATTAGAAAATATGTGTACGGTCCGTTTTTGTCGAGACTCAAGTTGTTTTGTGTGTGTTTTACAGCTGAAAAAAAATACTATACTAACTAAGAAATTCACATATTATTCAGGTATTTTGTGATTTCAATGGCAATAGTCGGCGGCTATGTAGTCCTTTCTCTTCCTATCTCTATTGTGTCCATCATTCGCCCACACGCAGTCGGACCACGTCTCCTTCTCCTCATCTTGGACACTGTAAATTCTTGTTAAACTCATTATTAATTAATTTGCCTAATTAGTTTTTTACTACTATAGTAAGTATACATTCTTTTTTATTATTTCTTAAGTGGTTTGGTGCTTCATGCAGATTGCACTGGCTATGACCACCGCCGCCGCTTCCGCCGCGGCAGCGATAGACTACTTGGCTCACAACGGGAACACGAGCGCAAACTGGCTAGCTATTTGTAACCAATTTGGTGATTTCTGCCAAGAGGCTAGCGGGGCTGTGGTTGCGGCGTTCGTTGCGGTTGTTTTCTTCGTGGTGTTGATTGTTGTGTCTGCTGTGGCTCTTCGCAGGCACTAAAAAAAAAACTATATATTCGACGTATTTTGATTTTTTTTCTTCATGTTTTTTTCTTTTGTTTTTTTTGTTTTGTTATTGTGGTGATGGTGATGGTGTAACTTGTAACTTGTAAGTGTATTTGGGAATTTGATGAAAGGGAAACTTAAGTCATTTTGTTATTACTTTCTTTTGTCTCTCTGAGCATTTTATAACCATCTGGCCAAATTCAAGACAAAAAAATCCAAATAAACGAAGGAAACGACCCACCGGCCCAACTAAAGGAGACAAAGCCCAATCTCTACTACACAATCGGTGAAAAAATACAATCCTGTATTAGAGAAAAATATTACTTATTATTTTAACAAGAAGAAAACTATTTTTAAAAAAAAATTAAGAAGAAAACTATTATTTGTTCGCTTAAACGCAATATTATTAGAACCAAACAGATAATGAATTGGAAATGAATGAAACATTACATCATTTTGAGCCGGTCAATTTTCAAAAATTGAACTGAAATGAACCGACTATGAATATTTAGCGGTAATATTAATTTTTTTCTTTAATACAAAAACTTCACAGTTCATACCCAATAGATATATCAATTTTTTTTCCAATTTTTAATTCCAAATCTCTATTTTTCTCTTTTAAAAAAAATATAAAACAACATCGTTTTGATGTAATTTGTTCCAAAAAAAAAGAAGGTAAAACGAAGTAGTTTTGTGACTTAACTAACCTAACCGATTTTGTATTGACCCGGGTGATTTATTAGTTGGGTCAAGAACCGAGTCGACCAATTTTACTCAGTCATATTGCAAATCCAGTCTGATTGGCTGGACAAAACCGAATATCCTTTTAGATCACTGGTTCATCGATTGAACCGTCAATTTGATCCCATTCTAATAATACTTAAACGGGTGAAATAGTTTTGCAGATGACTACTCTCTTTTTTCTCTCCATAACAAATAATAAGCTTTAGGCTAACACGGTATAATACGCGAGAAGGAGCTCCTGAGAAGTCATCAAAAAGGAGTAATTGCATGCAAGAAGGGGCATAAGAAAATCATGAATAGTCCGAGTTAAAATCGAACACCAAGTTAGCTAGTCCATCAGCGACGAAATTGACTTATCATAAAACATATAAATGTGAGCAAAGTTATCCAGATCTGATTGATCTGAATATGAAATTATTTATCCAATCTGAACCGAACTGAGTACAATCAATCCGAACCAATCCGATTTGAGAAACCAAACAATCTAAATTTTGGACAAAATGCTTACATTTTCATGTACAATTCAAACCGAAATCTTGAAACTGTTGGGTATGTGGAGTCTGATATATATACCACATCGCTAACATAAGGAATGGAGGTTGGCCCTTTCCCTATAAATAGACTCTCTTGTAATTGTAAAACTAACGAATATTAAGACTAATAATATTTGTGCGGTTTGTGGAGTGCGGCTAGACCGATACCACGTTAATCCTTTTGTTTTGTCTATTGTCGTTTATCTTTCTCAATCTAGGCTATCTTTCGGTCTCCTACTCAGGTAATTCCTAACAACTGGTAGCGGAGCAAGGTTAGTGAGTAGGAGCGATGGCAGGCGATGGGAAGATAAAGATCGACAAGTTTGATGGGACAGACTTTGGATTTTGGAAGATGCAAGTCGAGGACTTGCTGTATCAGAAGAAGCTGCACGAACCGTTAGAGGAGAAAAAGCCAGAAGCGATGAAACAACAAGATTGGGACTTATTGGATAGGCAAGCTCTGGGTGTGATACGGTTGACACTGGCGAAGAACGTTGCCTACAACATCGTTGGTGAGAAGACTACACACGGACTGATTAAGGCGTTATCAAATCTGTACGAGAAGCCCTCTGCAGCTAATAAGGTATATTTGATTCGTCTATTAGTCAATACGAGGATGAAAGAAGGTGGTTCTGTTGCTGATCATGTGAATGAATTTAATTCTATACTGTCGAGATTAGTTTCCGTTGAGATTAAATTCGATGATGAAGTACAGGCTTTGTTGTTGTTGTCCTCGTTACCTGACAGCTGGTCAGGGTTTGTCACAGCAGTTAGTAGTTCGTCTGAGACTACTAAGCTAACGTTCACAGGAATTCGCGACTCAATTCTTGGAGAAGATATTCGTAGGAGGAATTCTGGGGAATCATCGGGCTCTTTGTTGAGTATGGATAGTAGAGGCAGACAAGCTGGGAAGGGGCAGAATCAAGGGCGTAACAGATCGAAGTCCAGGAAGAGAGGGCAGTCCAAGAATCGCAAAGATATTGTGTGCTGGAATTGTCAAAAGACTGGTCACTTCAGGAATCAGTGTACGGCTCCTGTAGTTCCTAAACCAAAGAAGAATGATGGTAACTCAGTTAACACAGTGGAAGAAGTTAGTGATGATGCGCTGATTTGTTGTGTTGAGTGTTCTATTGAATCTTGGGTCATGGATTCTGGTGCATCATTCCATGCCACTCCAAGCAAGGATTCAATGCTGAATTTCAAGTCTGGAAATTTTGGCAAAGTTCGTCTTGCTGATGACGAGACTTTGGACATTACAGGTATGGGAGACATCAAAATCAGAACCTCTTTTGGAACAATCTGGTTGTTAAAAGATGTTAGATACGTTCCTGGACTCAAGAGGATGCTGCTCTCTGTGGGTCAGTTGGATGAGGAAGGGTATCGTGTCATCTTTGGAAACAGACAATGGAAGGTTGTGAAGGGGAATTTGGTTGTTACTCGTGGTGATAAAGTTGGGACTCTTTATACTATGGAACAATCATGTGACGAGGTTAATGCAGTTACTGATGATGTTGGTCCATCGACTCTTTGGCACCAAAGGCTTGGGCATATGAGTCAGAAGGGTATGAAGCTGCTAGTTTCTAAGGGTAAGATTCCAGAATTGAAGAATGTGGAAGTTGGATTCTGTGAACCATGTGTGTTTGGGAAGCAGAAACGAGTTACTTTTGCAAAATCAGGGAATGCACCCAAGTCTAGAAAGTTAGAGCTAGTTCATACAGATGTGTACGGACCGACTACAGTTACCTCCTTGGGAGGATCACGCTACTATGTCACTTTCATTGATGATGCCACTAGAAAGGTATGGGTTTATTTTCTGAAAAATAAATCTGACGTGTTTGAAACCTTTAAGAAGTGGAAGGCAGAAGTTGAAAACCAGACAGGGTTGAAGATTAAGAGCCTGAAATCAGATAATGGGGGTGAATACAGCAGTGATGAGTTCAAAGCCTATTGTGTAGAACACGGAATTAGAATGATAAAGACTATTCCTGAGACACCGCAGCAGAATGGAGTTGCAGAGCGAATGAATAGGACTTTGAATGAGAGAGCCAAGAGTATGAGGATACATGCAGGATTGCCAAAGATGTTTTGGGCAGATGCAGTTAGTACAGCAGCATATCTCATTAACAGAGGACCCTCAGTTCCTTTGGGGTTCAAGATTCCAGAGGAAGAGTGGCAAGAAAAAGAGGTAAATCTCTCACACCTGAGAGTTTTTGGTTGTGTTTCTTATGTGCGGGTTAAAGATTCTGACAGGGATAAGCTTGATCCTAAAGCAAAGAAGGTTACTTTTATTGGCTATGGCTCAGATGAGATGGGATACCGTTTCTGGGATGAGTTGAACAGGAAAGTCATTAGAAGCAGAGATGTCACCTTCAATGAGAATGCAGTGTATAAGGATAAGCTTGCAGCAGATTCTGAAACGACAAAGAAACAAGCAGTAAAAGAGCAGATTGTGTTGGAAGACATTACAGAGGATGTTCTTGCAGGGGACAGTGGGAGTTTGGCAAACAGAGATGATGAGGAGGCAGTCCCAGTTGCCCCAGATGTTGCAGTAAGAAGATCAAATAGAGTTTCGCGACCTCCACAAAGATACTCTCCTTCAGCTTATTACTTACTTTTGACTGAGGATGGTGAGCCTGAGAGTTATTCAGAGGCAATGCAGATGGATGAGTCAGTTCAGTGGGAGCTAGCCATGAACGAGGAGATGAGTTCGCTTGAGAAAAATGAGACTTGGTCGTTGACTAAGTTACCAGCAGGAAAGAAGGCTTTGCAGAATAAATGGGTTTTCAAGATTAAAGAAGAACTTGATGGCAGCAAGAGATACAAGGCAAGGTTAGTGGTGAAAGGTTTTCAGCAGAAAAAGGGCATTGACTACAATGAGATTTTTTCTCCGGTTGTCAAGATGACTACTATCAGACTTGTTTTGGGTATCGTGGCTGCAGAGGAGTTACATCTAGAGCAGCTAGATGTGAAGACCGCGTTCTTACATGGTGATCTTGAGGAGGACATTTATATGACACAGCCAGAAGGGTTCCCGGTAGCTGGGAAAGAGGATATGGTTTGCAAGCTGAAAAAGAGCTTGTATGGTTTGAAGCAAGCACCAAGACAGTGGTACTTGAAGTTTGACAGCTTTATGATGAGGAGTGGGTACACGAGGAGTACTATGGATCATTGTTGCTATGTTAAGCAATTTGATTCATCTTATATTATATTGCTGTTGTATGTTGATGACATGTTAATCGCAGGATCTGACATGAGGGAAATCAACAACTTGAAGAGACAGATGTCTCTAGATTTTGAGATGAAAGATTTGGGTCCCTCAAAGCAGATACTTGGTATGAGCATTATCAGAGATAGAAGTGAAGGTACTCTGAAATTGTCGCAAGAGAAGTACATTGGGAAGGTGTTAAATAAGTTTAACCTCCAAGATGCGAAGATCAGAAGTACGCCTTTGGAAGCCAACTTCAATCTCACAAAGAAACAGTCACCTCAAACGGATGAAGACAAGGTAGGAATGGCTAATGTTCCGTATGCATCTGCAGTTGGTAGTTTGATGTATGCTATGGTATGCACGAGACCAGACATTGCTCATGCAGTGGGAGTTGTTAGCAGATTCATGTCTAATCCTGGGAGAGAGCATTGGGAGGCCGTTAAGTGGCTGCTACGCTACTTGAAAGGTACCTCTAAGGTTGCATTATGTTTTCGCAGGAAAGATGTAATCTTGGAAGGATTCACTGATGCAGATTTGGGTGGTTGTGAGGATACAAGAAAGAGTACTACGGGATATACTTTCACTTTGGGTGGCACAGCAGTTAGTTGGATGTCTCGACTTCAAAAGAGTGTTGCTCTTTCAACCACGGAAGCAGAGTACATGGCTATTTCAGAAGCCAGCAAGGAAATGATTTGGTTGAAGAATTTTCTTGAGGAGTTGGGAAAGAAACAGGAAGACAGCGCTCTGTACAGCGACAGTCAGAGTGCCATTCATCTTGCGAAGAATCCTGTGTTTCATGCTAGGACAAAACACATCCAGTTGAGATATCACTTTATCAGGGAGTTGATTAGTGATGGTACTTTGTCCTTGAAGAAAATCCTTGGTTCAAAGAATCCAGCAGATATGCTGACCAAGGTGGTTACTAAAGAGAAGTTGAAGTTTTGCATAGCTTCAACTGGCCTTCAGAACTGACTGTTGAAGAAGGCTCAGCACATATAGAGTTGCTTAATTCTGTTGGGTTTTACTAGAGTTACATGAGTGAGAGTGGACCTGTGATCAGTCTCCAAGTGGGAGATTGTTGGGTATGTGGAGTCTGATATATATACCACATCGCTAACATAAGGAATGGAGGTTGGCCCTTTCCCTATAAATAGACTCTCTTGTAATTGTAAAACTAACGAATATTAAGACTAATAATATTTGTGCGGTTTGTGGAGTGCGGCTAGACCGATACCACGTTAATCCTTTTGTTTTGTCTATTGTCGTTTATCTTTCTCAATCTAGGCTATCTTTCGGTCTCCTACTCAGGTAATTCCTAACAGAAACATATGAATCTTCTAGTGTAAATTTGAAATATAAATCGATGTGAAACCAAAACTGTCGGATTTGATCGGTTACTAAAAGAATTTATCTGAATTCAATCGATCTATTTCAGTTATAGTTTGGTTGGAGGTGAGGAAGATCCAAGCCGATCCAAAACTGACCTAGATTGAACCGAATCTTATCTGATCCAATTCATGCTCACCCCTACCAACACCCAAATCTAAAAATCAAAGGCCAATTAAACGACAGTTGACCTTGAAAATTCCCACCAAAGTTGTCATGCATCCATTGTTCATAGGAGCGTGAGAAAAACACCGAGTGATGGAGGAGATCTAATTGTTGCTTTTGCACAAATACAGTAGTTTGGAGGACAGATTCATCATCTTTTTTGGCAATATCGTAGGTTGTCTAATAGCCGTTTACAGAACTGTTCAAAATTTGTGAGAATTTTCCGATGGTTGCAAAACCAAAGGAAGGTTCAGATGCGCTAAGGATCACGCCACTACTAGCAAGACTTTCCTTCGGTTGCCGAGTTGTTAATTTTATGCTAAAAAAACTAATCAAAATAGTAAATAATAATTATTTAATATGTTAACTAAATAGTAAGGTGCGGTTTTATGAAGATATTATTTGATAATATCTAATATATATTATTATAGTAATTTTGGTTTTTAAAATATATATATATTTTTTGATACATTTTAAATAATTAAAAACTAGTAAAACCCTAACGTATATGTTATAGCCGAAATAGCGTGAGCAAAAAAGTTACATAAACTCTCTCTTTCACTTGGTCCTATTACACCAAATCTGATCTTCGGCTCATTAGTGTGGATATTTTTAAAGAGTGTTCGTTTTAATGGAGGCAACATCTAAAGATTCGGTTCAAGTTAGAGTAGGCTGAATTTCATCAAGAATAAAGGAGTCAATTTCTGTTTCATCTAAAGATTTAAGGTACGTGTCTTTGATCCTTAATCTACACATGTTATGATGCGATTGTATGATTTTTGGTTCGAGGTTATGTTAATTGATTGCTTCTATTAAGTGAAAATTTTAGAAAACTCAATAGTAAACTGCACCAAGCTACTAGGATAACCTTTGAATTAGATGCCCAAATGTGTAACTAGTTTTATTAAATTTTTTCCTTCTTTTGAGAAAAAAATTCTGACAAAGAAAAAGAGTAGAGATAAAATAAATAAATAAAACTTTTTTTGAGAGCCATAATCCAATTATCTAGTTACTCATTAATCCCTCATGGGTTGAAGCAGGTCAGCAAAACCACGAAGGACATTTCCGTCTTTTGCATCCATAGACCGCGACATATCTAATTCTCACCTCAACTCAACGGAGCTACGCCTCTCTCTCGCTCTCTCTCCCCTCCTCCGTCTTCACTGTCACTCACTCTCGTCTGTAAATAAATCTCTCCGTCTACTTACAATTTTCTATTTTCCCGCGCGGGAAAATTAGAGGAAAAAGCTAGGGTTTAGCCTCTGGTGAACGATGTCGCAGACGGGGAAACTGATGCCAAATCTGGATCAACAGAGCACAAAGGTGCTCAACCTCACGGTTCTCCAGCGAATCGATCCTTTCATCGAAGAGATTCTCATCACCGCCGCGCACGTCACCTTCTACGAGTTCAACATCGAGAGCAATGAGTGGGTAAGTGCGCCACCGATCAATCAATTTTTACTTGAATCTTGGATTTAATTTTATTGTTTGATCCTTTATCGTGGTTACAGAGCCGAAAAGACGTTGAAGGATCCCTCTTCGTTGTGAAAAGAAATACACAACCGCGGTTTCAGTTCATTGTGATGAATCGACGCAACACAGGTTTTGATTCTGTATTTTGGCTTTTGTTTTCTCAGGAATTGAGAATCTCTTCAATTTGTTCATCTGATCTCGGTATATGAACAGAAAACCTAGTGGAGAATCTTTTGGGGGATTTTGAGTATGAAGTTCAAGGTCCGTATCTACTATATCGAAATCAATCTCAGGAAGTGAATGGTATTTGGTTCTATAATCGACGCGAATGTGAAGAAGTTGCCAATCTCTTTACTAGGTATAATTTGCTTAGGGTTTAACTTTTTTAACTTAATGAGTTCAAAGTATTGACTTGTTCATAAGCATTTAATCATTATATATTTGCAGGATACTTAATGCATACTCGAAGGTTCCTGACAAGTCAAAAGTAACTTCGAACAAAAGGTAACAATACTTAGTCTTACTGAAGGTTGATTCTGACGTTATATGAACTTTACTCAGAATGTGTTCAGTAACTATCTTTAAACACCTGTGAATGTGAAGCTTAACAATCATTTCTGCTCAATTGTGGATTGTTGCACGATGCTTTTTATTTGTTTCCTGTCAAGGCCATGTCGTTTGTTAAGATGATTGCTAGCTCACATTACAGTATTTACAATTTTTATCCGGAACAGAAACTTTTGAAATTGCATCATGGATTTGTTGATTAATTATTATTGTTACTAGTACTATTTTGTGTAAAAGCAAGTTGTGCTATTAGTATTTTTTTCTAGCTTCCTTGTGTTTCTCATACTGTATGTTACTGCAGTGAGTTTGAGGAACTTGAAGCCACTCCAAGCATGTCAGTGTTTGAGGGTCCCCTTGAGCCATCCCCAGTTGCATCTGCTGCAACGGATGCACCTGAAGATAACTCATTCGAGAACTTCTTTAGTGTATGCTCCTCCAATTTATCACTTATTTCTGAGATTCAAATCTTCAGTTGTGGTCTCCTTGAATTTATTTCGTATAGATTGTTTTTTCCAGCTCACAGGATTAATATTGTATTGGTTCCTCTTGTACCTTGGTAATGCAGAAGAGAATTTTATTTTATTCTAACACAAACCGCCAATTCCCACAACCATGATCTACTCATAACTGCTTAGAACCCCTAATAACATTGTCGGTCAATTTTATGGTCAATGCTAAAATGTTCATAATAATCATGCAAACTCAATCGGTCTGTTGTATAACTCTCTGTCATTTTGGTCAAGAACACATTACTTGTGCTCTTAATGCTGTGTTGTGTTTGTTCTTTTATTTTGAGGTGGACATGGAAAATTTTCATTCTGTCAGGTGGTGGACATGCAAGTTACAATATGCATCAGGAGAGATCTTCAGTAGTTTCAATAACCATCTTGCATATAACCAAAATAGGGGCAATGATATAGCTGAGTAATTCTGGGGAAAATTTGTGATTTTAGGTGACGTTAAATAATGCTCATGTTTTGGCTTGCGTCCTAAGTTAACATCTACTTTGCTAGGTAAATTTTCTTTTGTCTGGCAGGTTTAGGTCACCTTTTGTTAACATTCCAACTCTTGACTCTGTGAGATGCTAACTGGTGACTAACGATAGTGAAACATTAGCCTTTATGGTTTATAAAGGTGGATAACAAGTTGAATTTGATGTTCCAGATCTTGTTAAGGAAGTGATTTGTAAGTGAGCAAATTGTTGTCTGTTTGCTAGTCTGATTTTGTTTCCTTTCCTGCATTGGCTTTATTTATTTCCAGCATGTCATTGGCCTAAGAAGGTTTTAATGTTATTTTTGCAGTCAGTTTTAAATGCTGGACTTGGAAATAGCACTTCTAGTGTTGCAAATTCAAGACAGCCCAACCATTCTTCTGCCGTCCCTTTTTCCTCCCACATGCCAACTGTTGCTTCGTCTCTACCATCTACACAAATACCACCCCTTCCTTTTTCATCTGTGCCTGCTTCAATGACCGTCCATGATCCTGCCGATACAATCAGCAGTAGCAATCGGGTCACTAATCTTGTCAAGCCTTCCTCATTCTTTGCACCAGTTTCTTCCTCTTCTCCACTGCTAGTGCCTCCCATCTCTTCGCCTCTGCCTAGTGCTCCTACTCTTCAACCTCCCCTAAACCTTCAACGCCCACACGGCACCCCAATGCTTCAACCTCTCCCACCTCCCACTCCACCATCATCTCTTACTCCATTCAGTACTCTGCAACCTGTCATTACCAAAGAGAAGGTCCGTGATGCATTTCTAATGCTTGCTCAGGTACTCCACTGTTCTGTATCATTATGTTTACCAGTTCTGTAATTTTCATTTGGTCGGTGAACAATCTGTCCTTCTTTGCTATATCTTTTCCTTTCTTTTTTTCCTTTTGGGAGAAATAGTCTGTTAAAAGATATGCTGATTCAAGGGGTTGTACTGTTTTGTAGGATGATCAATTTATCGACATGTTTCATAGAACACTGCTGAAGGTGCATCATTCATGAGAGACCATAAAGCGAAATGGTGGCCATTCCTCTTACTGATCTCATCTAAGTACAAAATATTGTAACATCAGCTGTGTATAGCTTCTAGCCCTAGACATAACAGTGGCATGGCTTTCTGTCTGAGTTGGTCAACCTTTGTCTGCGAGTTGCTTGCTGGTCTCGAAGGATGTTCGTCTCTTGGTTGGTTCAATATGTCAATGTTGTAAGTTGTAAACCTAGAAGTAGAAGTTCTGAGTTTGAGTTTGTGGATCCAGTTTTATGTCATGTAGGAGAGTACAATCAAAACCTGTGTAACGAGACATGATAGGGACATGAAAGAACTCCAGAGTCCAGAGTTGTCTTTTAGCAGTTAAGCACAAGCAGGTGGATGTGGAAAAGTGCTAGCCTTTTTTCCCTTTTTTTTATTGAACAAATAAGTTTTAGCTTCTTACTAGTATGAGCGGGCTTTTTAAAAAAAATTGCTCACTTCGTCTGGAATATTGTTGTTTTATTTTTAATTTCATTTCATCTTTAGAATTTAATAGGGTTTTATTTATAGTTGGATTTAAAATAAAATGAACATTGTATAGTTTGTATACCAATAACATCAAACAAAACTTTTTTCAGATTTGGCAAATAGAGAAATGAAAAATAGAGAGACAAAAATACCTCTTTTTTTCACAAATTTCATGGAAACTCTTGCTACCTCTTTTTTTCACAAATTTCATGGAAACTCTTGCTAACACGTAGACTAATCTTGGTGCTAGCTACACCCAGCAATTCAATTCAATAGCAAAATGTGATCCGTACAAAACATTCATAATGCTATAACCTAATTGGTTTGATCATTTATTGAAGTGAAGGTCATGGTAGCGTTTGAGGTGATTGTTACTGGTGAGGAAGAATTTCCTAGATTGGCCGATGAATTCTTTGTCAGACTTACCTTTGTGGTTGTTGTTATCTCTTAGTTCCTGGTCTTTGTCCCATTCATTCAGGAAGCAAATAAATTCAACGCGCTGACCCTAAAAGGTGACATCGTTTCTGAACTCTCTTTTCATACCCATAGGTTTGAGACTCCCACTCCTATATATGTTTCCTTCTAGCTACCGGCCGTCTTAACCTCACGGTATCTATAACCTAATAATCTCACGTCTTTCGGCATTGAAGGGAGTTGAAGCAACGAACTAAGGTAATAAATCACTGTGTTGCTGTTTTTGTTGTTATTCTATTGGTTGATTTGATGAGAGAAATTCTTTAAATCGGAAAAGGAAAGAACCAGATCAGAAGAATGGTTAAGTAGGAAGTTTTTGTCTTGCCGGTGTGTCAAAAGTACGAGTAAGGATACGAATTTACGTTTGAGCAATTAAAGTTTTCTTTTTCATAAAGATTTAATTTTCAATGGTCTTAGGGTTATAAGCAGGTTTTAGCAGCGGAGGATATATATTAGCAATTGAAATTTGTTGGATGAGATGAGTAGTTGCACGGAGATGATGATGATGCCCCAAGAGTTGGTGACAGAGATTCTTTCATGTCTGCCCGTCAAATCTTTGCTGCGATTCAAGTGCATCTCTAATTCTTGGTAATAGTATCTACTCTTCTTTCTTTGTAAACTTGCATCTTCTCCATACTTTAACCTCAATGAAATCCTCGTTCTCTTCTTACCCTTAAAACTTTCCTTCTTAACGAGTAAAAGTTTTAAATCAACCCTGAACTTTAAAATTTTAATTAATCGCAATTTTTAACTTTTTTATTATTTAATTACAACCATGATCATCGCCAATATTGTTCAATCACTCTCCTACTGTGACAGAAATCAGACGTGACACCATTGACCGACGTTATGTGCCACGTCAGCTTCTGAAATGATGCCACATCAGCTTGCCATGTTATGTCTCATGTTATGTCAGATTCCACGTGATTTGTGGCAAGTTTAGGGGCCAAACTTCATCTTCATAAATTCAAGGACTAAACAGTAATTATTTATGTTTACTCCGTCTAACAATAACTAATTTCTCCCTTGAACCAAAAAAAATCCATCTCTCCCTCTACCAAACCCGAACCAACAACCCTCTCATCTCCCTCATCCATCACAGCCGCTCCATCCCATCGGCAATCACCACCACCCATCACCGATCAACCACAGCCGAACCCTCACCGTCGGTAACCACCTCGTCCTCTCACCACCAAAATCATTACCATCTCTCAAACCCATCAAACCCACTGCCATCTCCTCACCTGATCTACACCATCACTAACCTCATCGCCGACCATCATCAACATCACCGCCAGCCACTGACCACACCAACTAACCACCGCCACCAGCCGAACTCATCACCGATCCACACCCACTGCCTAACCTCACTGCCCCAATCCAAATCAACCATCTCCCATCAACCATCCGCCGACACCCCAACCAAACCCATCTCTACCACGATCCACCCACCTCCGCCACACAACCATCACTACATCAACTTCCGCCACACACTCATTTCATCTCCTCACCGCCGGCGTTGTTGTGAGTAGAGAAAAAAGAGAGCAAAGAAACAAAGAAAGAGCAGAAGAGAGGAAGAAGAAATAAAAACAGAGAAAAAAGGAAATAAAAGAAAAAGAAAGAGACGCGGAGTCTGACGTGGCAGGAGACATGACGTGTCATCGCTGATGTGTGACGTGGCACATAATGGTGGTCAACGATGTCATGTTTGATATCTGTTACGGTAGGAGGGTGATTGAACAATATTAGCGACGACTAAGGTTGTAATTAAACAAAATAAAAAATCAAGGTTGCGATTAATTAAAATTTTAAAGCTCAGGGTTGATTTATAGCTTTTACCTCCTTTTTAACTAAGTCACACTTCTTCTTCTTAGTATATAATTTGAGTCACTTTTACGGCTACTGAAATATCCTCATACCTAGAGTAATTTGAAAATTAAATAGAGTTATAGGTTATTAGAATGAAATAATTCCTAATAAAAAACAAAAAGATAAAAAAAGTAGAGATAAGTTAGTAATTTTGATCAAATAGTATTTTAATTTTGAAGAGTGTGGTAATAGTAGCAAGATACTCTTCAATTTTAGTATGTTGTTAATTAATTAATGGGCTCCTGATGTAGATCTAGACTGACGTATTTTCATTCTTGGCTCTTTGGAAAACCATACGTGACACGTCCAAGTTCAAAAGTCCAAAATAGCCACCGAAGCAGAGAAATACGTCACACGGACCAAAATCTCCTCAGACTCTCTTCGCTTTCCTTTTACCAAACATCAATGGCTGCAACAATAACAAGAAGCATCTTAGGCAAAAGCTCTATCGTATCTTGCTCTTCTTCTCTTCTTCCTCCCGCCCTTTTCATATCCTTTCGTGGAATAGCCAGCAAGCTCTTCGTTGGAGGTATTACCTCTATACCATTTTGTCAATGGTTATTATTAGCCACGCTGGAAAACAAACTGTTTGTAGAAATGCCTGATCCATGTACCTATTACTGCTTGGTGTCTTTTCCAGTGAAGTTATAGTTTCACCTTGCATATGTTCAATAGGGTGTCATGATTTTGGTATATCAGGATTTGGAAGCTTTAGTTTGGAAAAATGGCTAATTGCCTAAAGTTCCCTACCTCATCATGTGCCTAAACTTGTATCCAGTGATTTACAGCACAACAATACTATGGAAATCAATACTTGATAGGGGTTACAGTTGAGAGTTATGTAAGCACGAATGCTGCACTATTTTACAATGAATTCTTCTTCTTCTTCTTATGTTTTGATGTTGTGGGGAAGGCTATGCCGAAAGAGTTAATCTATATCTGATCAGACCAACAATGTCATTCACCAAAAGTATAACTGTAGAATACGAGTTGTTTTGGTAATGATTATAAAACCAAGGAAGGAAACCGAGTTGAAATTTGGCATACTCTGGTTAGCTTGGTTGTGCACATGAGCATGTGCATTGTATTTTGTGGAGTGACAATAACAATTAACCGCTTAAGGCTTAGTGAGATAATGTGTCGATATTCAATTTTTGCTCTTTGTTGTTTCGACTCTTACCTCATAGCATTTGGGTAAGAATTCAGATGCTTGGATGCTTTGATGCCATTTGGGGCACTTCTAAGCAGTGTAAATATCCAATGAATTATTAAAAAAATAACTTAGTCCAATCATTTCCAGTTACTATGTTGAAAAGTTACTATCGTAGTCTCACATGTCCATTTGATTATCTTCTTGGACTTATTTTACGAAATGTTCATCGATAATTGAACGAGATAAAACTAACTCACCATGTTGCAGGAATTTCATTCTACACAGAAGAGAATAGATTGACAGAAGCATTTTCTGAGTATGGTCAAGTTGTTGAAGGTACACTCTAGAAATGCTTAAACTTTAAATTACCATATCTAAGCTTTTAACATTTTATTATCACCTGGAGTTTACCAATCTTTTTTCATATGAATTACTAACAATTATTCCTTTGCCAGCTAAAATTGTAATGGACAGATTGTCAGACAAATCAAAAGGTTTTGGTTTTGTCACTTATGCATCAGAAGAAGAATCCCAGAGAGCCAGAGATCAGATGAATGGAAAGGTAGAAATCCTGAACCCTTTTTCTACCTTTGATTTCACTATATTTTAGTCAAAACTTCAACATGAGAAGTTATTTCTGGCAGACACTGCTTGGACGAGTTATCTTTGTGGATTATGCAAAGCCCAAAGCTAATTTTGGTGACGGAGGAATACCAATTGCTAGAGGACCACCTGAACCAACACCCGAGAGATCTGAATCTTGAAGATATAATTTGTCCTGATTACACTTCTTGAAGAATCAAATACTCCTGACGAGTCTTTCTGAGTATTTCCTTTAGTTTATTCGCCCATCTCCGTGCAAATGGTCCCACATGGTTAGGGTATTCAGAGCGCATGACAAACTAATGTACCAGATACGAGTGGAGTGTGATGCTTGTGCTAAACATATTGATCCGTAACTATCAGTCTATTACTTGTTGGATATAGAAAAAGTTGAATGAGCTACCAGTTGTTGACTGTGGGCTTTAACAGTAATTACAGTCGTATTATAGCTCTTTTAATGAGCGTATTACCAGTTGTTGATTCTGTAATCTATGTTGAATGTGTGCTGACAGCAGAAACTGCAAGTTGTATCGGTGTACGATGAACAGTTGTTGTCTGAACTTTTTTCCAACTAGTTAGGGCCTTTTCTTGGTGAGTATTGCAACTTGTGGTTAGGTACCACTTACCAAATGCTGTGATCATGGCAATTTCTTACGCGTGGGTTGTGTCCTCTGTTTCACGCCATGCATGCTCTGCTGCTGTTATGAACACGTAGTGGAGCAATTGGCCGATCATGCCCATTCCGTATCGATCAAGTTTAGCCTGGACCTAGGCCTAACTGGCAAGCTGCCTCGATTCCCCGCTGCAGGCCGACAGCAGTTTTGTCCCTGACCAAACACATGTTGGTTATCGATAAAGTAATTTCCTACGCAAATGGCAAGTTTCGATCCTTTTATATGGACACATTAGTTGCGACAAATACTTTACTCTTCAAGTGAAATTCTTTATTTTTTTAGGAAAGAAGAAAAAATAAGGTATCTTATTATAATGAATTAATTAATGAAAACTTCTAGTACTTACTAACTGAAACTTAAAGAAGTTTTTCCACGTCATTTTCTGGTTCTTGCTACTGACAAAATCAAAACGATTAGGTGTGGTGTGGGGTTCATGTTCATTTTATTACAAATAGCAATTCAATGCCCAACCTAAACTTTCAACTACCTTATCATCACGCATCCAATAATCTAAACTTGTAAGTCGTACCCGTACCCGTACCCGACCGCCCGACCCATAGAATCCTTTCTTCATGCTTCAAAATAAAATTTCCCGGATTCTAGGCTTTCCAGTCAAGGACATGTCCTCTTCATTTGTCCTTTCTCGATCAAGAATTTATTTGCAATCAAAGTAATTATTAATAATAATCTTCCCAAAAATATCATCAAATAGCTTTATGACTTCAAAATGGAGATTTATTAGTTGCGTTCAATACTTATCTTTTATCCCTTCTTGACATAATTTCAACACATCACATATTTAACCAATAGAGTAGCTATTTTTATTTATTTCAGATATAATTTTCGTAAAAAATAATGAAACAACTTAAAAAGAAAAAGAAAATGTATATTTTACGGTAATTATATTCAAATATAGGGAATATGTAATTAATTCAACATTTTTCATGTATCAATCTTGTAATGTCATTAATTATCAACGACGACGACAACAACAACAAAAAACTGATTTTCTTCCATAATTTTTGTATCTATGACTATATCTAACCAATCAAAATCAAAATTTTATCTGAGAAAAGAAAATATTCCAATTGAGGCAAAAATCAAGACACCTAAAGTTACACACAACAGATCCAATGTCCCTTCAACTTTCATCTTCCTTTCTTTCCTTTCTTTCTTCATTTCCAAGAATTCTTCGAATATTTTCTTCCCATCTTGCTCCCTCATCCCTCTAATTCCTTTTTTGCCCTCCAGTGCCTCATGTATAATCCCCAAACTGTCCCTCCCATTCAGGAACATCCCATCCAAGTCCTCCACCTGCAAACTCACTTCCCTCACGTGCATCCCCCCTCCTCGGGCCCCACCTCCGCACATGACCAAAACTCCACAGTGCACAAACTCCATAGATGATCCTCTCCTCCTCGCCACCACCGTCGCAAACCGCGCGTGCACTTCACCGCTCAACCAATGTTTCTGCACCGACACCGGTTTGTAGCTCGACACGTTCAATGCCCTCCCAGAAGGGTCCACCAGAATCC
This sequence comes from Viola odorata, assembly GCA_963691705.1. NCBI lineage: Eukaryota > Viridiplantae > Streptophyta > Magnoliopsida > Malpighiales > Violaceae > Viola > Viola odorata. The sequence continues at coordinate 6,230,245 of OY829546.1, forward strand.
AGCTCAGCGACAGGTCGTCAGCTAACCCGTCGCACGACGACGCGCCGTTTGATTCCGGGTGCGGGATGGGCGTCGGGCACGTGTCCTTGGGATCCAGCATGTCGATCCTAAAAGGAGAGCACGAGAACCACGCCGACGTGGTCTCTGTCTGGACAACCTTGGAAAAAATTGGACTGCCGCGGTAATAAATGTCGACGGCGGAGATTAAATCGGACGGACGGTTGAGATCGGCACTCGGCGGCGAACCCACGGTAGGGTCCAGGAGAGGGAAGGACTGAGAGAAGAAGGAGCGGGGGCCGTCGGCAAACGAAGAGATGACGTGGCGCATGAGTGGCAGGCGAGTGGAGGGCCACGTGGAGTGGCAGATGTTGGCCCACAGATCTTGATTGGAAGCGAGTGAGTTTAGTTCTGTTGAAGAGCAAGAAATGGAAGCTAGAGAAAGGCCGTCGAGGCGCGTGAGGATGTGGGTCGCGAGTATGTCGGAATGGACGGCGGAGATTGAGGCGGAGGAGGAGGAGGAGGAGAGAAATTCTGGTGGCGGGTTAGATGCGGTTGCCGCCATGCGTGATGTGTGTGTGTGTGTTTCTTTCTGTTTTGAAATTTTAAATTTTGATGCAGGATTTCGTGCAAGAGGAAAGCAAAGAACTAAAAGGGTTTGTTGACAAGAGGTCTTTGTGTAGTGGAGATGAATACGACTTATATAGGACTTTTTAAAAAGGGGAAAAGGGTGTTGTAGTGTTGTTTGTGTTGTGTGGTAGTATTGCGGAATTATTGTCTTGTCTTTATCATCGTATTTAGATACTTTTGGATACGTGTCATCATCCTACATCATGATATAGGTACATCATAATGTACCTAAGTTTTACTCCGTATTTGAGTCTTTGATTTGATTACGGGCAACGTTTTTCTTTCCACTCCCTTCCAGTTTAATTAAACGTCATTTTGATTTCGGGCATAAGATGACTTACTATTTAAGATAATTTTGCCCTTTACTTTTTTCTCGAAAGGATGTCCGTACATTCAAGAAAAAATAAGTGGGCAAAATTGTTTTAAACAGTAAGTCATTCGATTTTCTTAATATGCATGCGTATTCAAAATAAAAGCCACACTTAATAAAATTAGAAGGGAGTAATATTGAGTCTAATTACACCAATGAATTTGTAATCTACTGAATTAATGAGTTCCTAAATCAGTCGTGTTTAATTTGTAGCCTCTAACTTGCATTAATTCGTGTATATGGTAACAAAAGAAATTGCGCTCATTCATAAATAATATTGCCATTACATTTTCCCCACATTACATATTTTATTATTTAATCCAATTTCAAAATGGTAGTAGGTGAAATAAAAATAATACTCCCTCCCAGTTTAATTAAACGTCGCTTTGATTTTGGGTACGCATATTAAAAAAGTCGGATAACTCACTATTTGAGACAATTTTGCCCCTTATTTTTTCTCGAACGTACGTTAAGGATGCTAGTACGTTTGAAAAAAAGTAAGAGGCAAAATTGTCTCAAACAGTGAGTCATCTGGTTTTTTTAATATGTGTGCCCAAAGTCAAAACAACAGTTAATAAAATTAGGAGGGAGTAATTAATACTCCCTCCCGTTTTCAATAAACGTCTTTTACTATTTGGGTTCGCATATCGAGGAGACTGGATAACTCACTATTTGATATAATTTTACCCCGAATTTTTTCTCGGACGTACTTTAAGGATTAACGTACGCTCGAAAAAAAGTACGAAATTTTTTGGAATCAAATAGTGAGTCATCCGATCTCTTCGATATGCGAACTCAAATAGTAAAAGACGTTTATTAAAAACGAGAGACAGTAACATTTTCCCCATGTACTTTAATATATTATGTAATCACTCATTTTAATTATCTCTTGTCGTGACGGAAAATTTATATGATATGTTCCATCATAATAATATATCATGTGATGGTAGCGTGACACTAACCAAATAACATTTCATTGCTAATATGACATTGTTTTAATGAAAAATTGAATAATGTTATCATTCAATTAAATGATTAAAATATAAAATATAAATATAATAGGTAATTAATTAAATAATTAGTATAGATGTGTGATTAAATAATAAGAATAAAAATATCGTTAACCGAAGTAGCCAGGCCCAGTAGAAGTAGAACCGTGAATTGAGTGTCGCATTTATAATGCCCCATGTCTCACTTATCTGGGATAGAAACTGTTGTAATCAAACACTTTTTATTTTAAGGAAAAAAAGAACTATTATTTAGGCTTATATATTTGTTTCTTTATTATGATACCTTATTTAGGAGAAAAACAAGTGTTTCAGTGATTTTGATAATTTCATCTCTTAAATAAAAAAAAATTATTTATAAAAAATTATTAGATTCACCCATAGCATCATTATTAGATATTTTTTTCTTTATTTTATCTTGTAAGTAGCAAATTTTAATATTTCTAACACTACTATAAACTTTAATTATAGATTTGTAAAAATATTAGTAATAAATATTTGAATATTAGTAAGAATATTACTAGGGAGCCTTTATTTCCACACCAAAATAGTTAAAAAAAAAGTTATTTTATTATGTTCTCAATTTTTCTTATCAAATTCTCTTGATATGATAACTTTCATATCTGTTACAATTTCTTTTTGGGATGAATCACTTTCTTTCTTTTTCTTTTCCTTATTAAACAATTATTTGAGAAAGTATTTATTTGATATCCAATTATTTTTTAAAAATGAAGAAAAATCTAATAACATAGTAAAAATATTTTTAACAAATATAGAAAATTAAGAAAAAACTAATAAAATAGGAAAAATATTTTAAAAAAGATAGTCAAATTAGGAAAAATCTAATAAAATAGGAAAAATATAATAGTTTCCTATATTTTTTTAAATATATTTCCAAAAATAAAATATGTAAAATCCACTAGATTTAAATTTCTCAACACAATTTCAAGTCTTTCCAAATTATCTTTTAATTTCTCAAACATCTCAATATTTATTATACAAATTCTCTTTTTATTTTTTTATCCTACTGCGCATTCTTGGAAGAATGAAATACACAAACCCTATTCTTCACTACTGCATATTTTTCATATTTTTCCAATTTTAAAAATATATTTCCAATTTTATTAGATATTTTTTATTTTTTAAAAATATTTTCCCCATTTTATTAGATTTTTAATTTTTTTTTCATATTTATTTAAAAAATAAATAAAATAGGAAACATATTTTTTATTTCTTATAATTTTTAAAAATATTTTTCCTATTTTATTAGATTTTTCCTATTTTATTATATTTTTCTTAATTTTTATATTTTTTTAAAAAAAAATTGTCCTGTGAGACCGGATTGTTATAAAAAATTATTAAAATAATAAAATCTAATATAGTTTGTCTCCGTTAACTTTTTTTTTACAGGTTGGATTATATTAAATTAACGGATAAAAAGCTTGGAATTGATAAAAGTAGACAAAATATTTGGGACTGATTAAAATAAAATGACAAATATTTGGGACCATGGGGTGTATTAATTCTTCAAAACGGAGTCTTTGCTAGTACTTTATTACCAATGTGTAACAACATAAAAGTTGGTTGTCAAGTTATTAAGGAGGCTTAATGACTTAAAACTCCTTTGTACTTTAATATTTTGTTTAATAACCCCTATACTTAGTTTTTTTTGTTTAATTACCCCTACCGTTACAGAATGTTGATCTGTCATGTTTTCTATTAAAAAAAATCACCACATCAGCACAATTTTACCATGTCAGAGTGAGTATGCCACGTGAGCAGTGCACCCCTTCAGCCATCATCTTCTCAAACATCACCATTGCTTCTGCAACATTTACATTTTGTGCGTACCCATATATCATTGAATTCCATGAGACAACACTCCTCACAGTCATCCTATCAAAAACCAGTCTCCCAAGCTTTACATTCCCACACTTGGACTATATATCTACTAAAGCAGTGGAAACGTTCACACGGTTGTCAAATCCACCTCTCAAAGCAAAACCATGAGCCCCCTTTCTGGTTCTCAACAATCTTAAATCTGCAATAGCAGGCAAAACATAAATAACAGTAATAGAATCCGGCCTATGCCCCTCTTGAAGCATGCTAGAAAATAATTCCAAAGTAAATTCAGCAAACCCATTTTACGCATACCCAGAAATAATTGAACTTGTGCTGACCAGAGGGGTTTGGGCTCGGACCAGAGGGATTTGTGGTCGGAAAGCGAGGAGGGGAAGATGGATCTGAGGGTGAAGCGAGCGGGTGGGATGGAAGGAGTGGTGACGGTGGTGGTGGTGGACGACGACGGCGGTGGTGGGCCAAGATTGAGGAGACCGTAAGTGGTGGAGGTGAGGGAAACAATGTGGTGACTCGGAGCTGAGTTGTAGAGTTGAGTGAACTCGTCCTCGTTGTTTAGAAGATTGGAGAATACATAGCCCATGACGGCGACGATGGTTGCAGGCTTTTTAATTTTAGCTGTCGATTCCGATACCAGCTCCAGTGCCTAATCGAGCTTCCCTTCTCCAGCGTCGATCATGGGCCGCCACCCAATGCTGAAACACCGAGAATTTTTCTTTGGAACTCATCGGGACGCTATTCACCGCTTCCACCATCCTCAAAACCCCAACCCAGAACTTCATCTCCGGCCAAAGAAGGATGCCCATCGATTAAATTTTGGAAAAGAATAAAAGAAATGAGGAGGATGATGTGGAATTTTGCAAAGAAAAAAATTTAAAAAAATAAATTTTGGACTTGAGGAGGTGGTGGGTGACGTGGCATACTCACGCTGACGTGGTAAAATTGTGCTGACGTGACGATTTTTTTTAACGGAAAACGTGTCAAATCAACATTAAGTGGTTAATTAAACAAAAAAGACTGAGTACGGGGGTTATTAAACAAACAATTAGTACAGGGGTAATTAAATAAAATATTAAAGCACAGGGAGTTTTAAGTCATTAAGCTTTATTAAAGATAAAAAAAATTAAGGGGGAAGTATTTTTTTAAAAAAAATTAGGAGCAAATTTTACATTGAAAAAAAAAAGGATATATCAAATCGACATTTTCTTTAATAATTGTTTAAAAAGAAAAAGAAAAAAGAGAAAAAAAAGTGATTCATTCCAAAAATAAATTATAACAGATATAAAAGTTATCATATTAATAAAATTTGATAAAAGAAATTGAGAATATACGAGAACACAATAAGATAACTTATTTTTAACTATTTTAGTGTGAAAATAAGCTAATTGAGTGTAAAAATAGAATTTTCCATATTACTATCATTTAAATAAAATGATACTTAATATTAACACTACTGTGAACAAAAAAGATCACGAAAAGATGGAGAACCACATCATCAAACATACTCCCTCCGGTCGCGTAAGAATGTTGTTTAAGACATTCTTCCGCGGTCGTTAATCCATGTCGTTCTCCGTTTCCAAGAAGTTTTTTCCCATTTTCTGACCTTTTCACCCTCGCTCTCTCTCGTCTCTCACTGGCTCGGTTGGGTTTGCTGGTGCGGTGGTTGTGGCTGGCGGTTGATGCAGCGATGATGGGTTTTAATTTGGGGATTGATTTTAATTTGGATTTGGGTGGAATTAATTGGCAGAAGTGGTTGAGATTTTAATTTTACTTTCTTTTTCATAATCCATGGTTTTGCTTCTGCATGCTTCCATTCTTACAATCCATCCCAATCTGGTGGCTGGTGCGGTGGTTGGCAACCGATTGTGGTGGCAGATTTGGTGTTGATGTGTGGCGGTGATTTGGTGGGTTGCAGAGGAGGATGAGAAATTAAGAATTAATTGAAATTGGATTTGATTGGAGTTGGAATTGATTGGAATTAAGAATTGATTGGAATTTGGTGGCGGATTTGGTGTTGATGTGTGGCCTTGATGCATCAAATGTTTTGGTTTTCTGCAATTTTGGCAGTTTTGGTTTTCTGCAATTGATTTCTGCAATTGATTGTCTGCAATTTAGGTAATTGATTGGGTAATTGCTGCAATTGATTTTCCTCCGCACTGTAGAGCAATTGATTGGGTAATTGATTGGGTAATTTCTTGGGTAATTTCTGCAATTGATTGGGTAATTGCTGCAATTGATTTTCCTCTGTACTGTACAGCAACTACGTGGGTTAGAAGACGAGGACAGCAAGGTAATAGCACACGGAGGAACAGTGGTTCCTTAATCCGTGTGCCCGGTCGCGAAACGACATTGTTTCGCGACCGGAGGGAGTACTAAAACTAGTAAAACACTCATTCCTTCCGAGCTTCATTAAGATGAGGAGGACATTAAGCTAATTTGAGCATGATACGGATTCATTGAATTTTGGACCAAACATATACTAATCAATATCGATGACATTATCTACATCATTTTCTAACAATATCTTGATATTTATAACTGAACAAATAATCAAAACCGATATCAGCTGTGGACTGGTTAAGTGTGGTAAATGATTTTTCCATTTTTAATTAAACTTTTGAGTTCGATTTTGATAATAAACAAAATTATACCGGGAGAGTTAATTTCGAACCAATAGCACTTGAACCAAAACTTGCTGGTGAAAGCAAAAGAAAAGAAAAAAAGCCTATAAAAAGTTGTGGTGGTTAGATAAGCAACGTGTATCTTTTCAATAGTAATGAGCAAGTGTATTCATTTGCTTAGACACCCACGTGTATTTCATTTGTTATTTGTCGGTCAGTAGCGATAATGTGGTTTGCTTTTGAGTGTCACTAGGTGGAAATTTTTGGAAGTTTGTTTACATCAAAGATTATAAAGAAAATCGGACAAAATTATTGATTCTGAAAATATTTAGGACTTGTTCGGTATTTTCTGTTTTTAATTTTTAAAACATAAAAAAAATTAAAAAAAAAAAATTTTATTTTTAAAATTGTATTTTTGTTTTTATAAATTGTTTATTTAAAAGAATAAATAAAAAATAAAAAAAATTAACAAACACCTTTTAATTGTTCACTTAAATTAAAATTTTGGGAAAAAAAGTATATGTTTTAAAATTTTTTTTAATCCACGTTACGCTAGTGTTTACCGACGTGTCATCACTCCCAATAGGTAGCAACCTACTCAGGAATCAAATTAACAAAAATGTCACACCATAGGAACTAAATTAGTCACAATTGAAATAGAGGATCAGATTAAACAAAATATTGTATCATAAAAATAAAAAAATGTCATTAAACTATTGTTTCTTTCTCCTTGTTTTTTTCCCAAGGGAAATATCTATTTTTTTAAAAAAATAAAAGTGCATTTCCATTAATAAGCTATGATCATGGTAGTTAGTGTGAAGTAACTGATAAAAAAAATGGTCTGGCCAAGATTAAATATCGTTCTAGAGTTTCAATCTTGTCCAAAAATAAATGTCATTTTCGACTCCTAATGCTGGAAATATCGTTACTGTCCTTGCTTTTTCAATTTTAATTGATGGTATTTTCGTAAATAATGTAACAGCCCATGAGTACAATAGTCATAAAATAGCTCGATTTTTACGAACCAATCATTAACTTAATATGTATAAAAACACGTAAAACGACATTTATTTTTTGGGAGAGGGAGTATTTGGGGTGAAGTAGTGCGTGTATCAACTATCAACCGACTAAGCCCACGGTAACTAGTAAAGGCTTTAAAGTTGAGTTCTTTCGTGGCAGGGACTAAGATGAACTAATTTTCCTTCTTCTCGTAGATATTGGTCAGCAGCAAAGCAAGCATCCATGATATTGAACAGCCTTCAGTACCCATATAGCCCGTAAGAAGTCACTACAATATCTCAAACTATATTTTCTTTTGAGGGAGGAAAAAAATTGATTAAAAAAATTAATTAATTACTGTTAAATGATATATTTATTCTCTTACCCTATATTTTAAAATGATTAGACAATCTAAATGATTAATCTCTTGCTATGAATATAGAGTCACTCAAGTGAGGAAACCTATCTTTAATCATGATTATCCCTACCCCTATGATGTCTTACTATAAATAAGACATTCACACACATGTGAAACACACTCAACAATCTCAATCCATAGAATTCATTACCTTGCCTTTCAACGCTACATTATATAATTTCGTGATTGGTGTGTTTAATCTGATTCCAACTTATATGTCTATCACAAAATTCAACATGCTAACTTGGAGTGTTAACGACAAGATCACATCCCGACCCTATGCTGGATATTCTTCGTTGGCAAATCTAACGCGACCGTTCGTTATCAAAAGTACTTCATCTACTATCTAGATCATCCAGCAAAGACAAGACTATCCCAATTCTATACATATTATTACATACCCCCATCTCAAAACTATCAGACACAATTATTTTTTTCGTTTTTTTTTCCACAAGCAATGTGTAATTGTTTTAGAAGGGCAGCAAGGGAAGCAAACCCATGCTTTAATACTTTTTTTTATAAGTCCACTTTGAATACAAAACTCATTGCAAAACTAGGCTGATCCGTTATGAAAATGGATTGACTCATTCCTAAATTGTCCCATCAAATTGTTCTGATCCAAATATTTTGGCTGGGTTCAGAAAATGACCTCCGGAGATTTCGAATACCAAATACCGAATTCGATTTGAATAGTTTTCGATTCAAAATATGCAAAATTCGACTAAATTATCTGAATGCTTACTTTTATCTTCTTCTCTCCATCCTTGAGTATATAAACATAAAGTAAAAGGAATTACAAGCCCAATTTGTGCTTGGCTCACAAAACATAAAGCATCCCTTCCTGAGGCAAGGAGCAAACTCAACGTCTACATGATGATAACTGTCATTGGCCGACTCCATCTAGCATATCACCCCAAGCCACCAAGTACTGAGTAGAATTGGAAACTATTCCAGTCTAACCACGAATAATATAGCCCTAGAATACCCGTATATTTTGGGCATTTTGCAGGTATGACTATTACTTGAGGTGGAGATGGAAGGGCCTAACCCACCATGTAACCCAAACTTATACTCATAGGTGTGGGTATCCACAACATGCACCCATATACTTTGAATGTGGTTCGAGCGTTTTTGTAGCCTGCGATCTTTATCGTGCTTTTTATGCATTTTGTTTGTGAAATTGTTATACTATTGAATAGAGCTGTCAACTTTGGACCCGGTCCCGAGACCCGGGAAATCGAGCCGGGTTGGGTCCCAAAATCAGTCCCGAAAATTTTCAGGACCGTCGGGTCTGACTCGAGACCCGATGCCATTTTCCTTCTTCTTCTTCACTTCATTTCCTCTGTTCTTCTCTTCGCGTCTTCTTTTCTTTCTGTTCTTCTTCTTCCCTCGGCGGCATGGCAAAAAGAAACAAACCCTCATACGAATTGTGGGTCGGATTTGGCTGTTTTAGTTGGGTTTGGCTGTTGTCGAAGTGTTGTTCTGTTTGGCATTATGGGTGTTGGTTTTTGTTGGTTGGCTAGAGGAAGAAGATGAAGTTTTGGCACGTGAGATTATGGATGAAGAAGAAGCAAGCAAATGGGTTGGGGTTGGGCTTAGGGAGATTAAAACGTGAGGGGGTGAAAGGAAACTAGTTGGAGGGTTTGGATTTGGATTTAGTAAGAAGAAGAGTGGTAATACCGTAATGGAATGGGTTAGGGAAGGTGGATTTGGTAAGAAGTGATGGTGTCATTTAATTGCATGAAAATCAAGGAATTGAATTAAATGACAATTATTACCTGCCATTTCCCAATTCAATTCAATTCAATTTCCCAATTCAATTCCATGCAATTATTAAATGCACTCTTCCCTCTTTTTTAAAGCATTGATTGTTATAATTTATAGTAATTAATTAACTAAATAAGCATTAGTTTAAATTTTAACAAAAGGACCTAATTGAAAATTGATGATTACGAAAGAAGGAGGACTTAATTGAAAACTGACAATTAAAATGGATCAAATTGAATTTTAAAAAAAAACCGGGTTGGGTCGGGTCCAGTCCCGAACCCGAGCCATTTTTTTGGGCCGGGACCGGAATCAAAAATTGGTCCCGTAATTTTCCCAGGTCAGGACTAGTCCCGATCCGATTTTTTCCAGAACTATTGGGTCCCGGGTCGGATCCAACCCGCGGGCTCGAATTGACAACTCTAATTGAATAAGTAGACTTGACTTTGTAATTAGATATGAAGTTATAATTTAGCCTTAATTATGACTCAATAAGCTCTCTTAATAAGTCTCTTAATTACTTTTTTTTTGTGTTCATCTATAAAAAAAACTTTTCCTTTATTTTAATATAATTTTGATAAGAAAAATTATGGCGAAGCATTTCCAATGCATATTCTAATGAATAAACAACATTGACCTACATAAATAAATAAATAATAATTTCATTTAAAATGGACTTTAAATTTGTTTTAGTTACAGAGAAATGTCAAATATGAATGCAAGCAAAGGAAAATCTTATAACAAGATTCAAGCATTGAATTTGTATAAAAAAAAATTTACCATCCATGTAAAGAAGTCCAATATAAGCTTGAAGAAAGTTGTCCAATTTATTTTATTCATAAAAGTAAATGATAGAAAACCATCAATCAATGAGCCAAAAAACATAAAGCCAACTCATCATTCATAATAGATTGTATAAAAATTATAAGAATAAATAATTATGTAGGCTCTAATTAGATAAAATCTACAAATATATAAAAAATATATGAAATTTCATAAATGCAGAAATTTGTTTGAATTTCTTTTTACAAACATGAAAATTACATTAATTATTAAATAATGTAAGATGAATCATGCAACTCAAAGCCCATAAATTTAATAATTGATGTAGTCCTCCTAAAACGTATGGGCTTTACACATACTCTTTTTTTTCTTCAAAGTTCACACATACTTATTTTTTCAAAATTCAAACCGACTCTCTAAATTTAATGAATTGCCCGCGAATCTAACAAACTTGTTAATTTAATCAAACATAACGACATTTTTTAAAGAAACAATGTACTTTTTTTTATTTTTACAAAACTAATCATATTATATATTTATTTTTATATATAAATATATGTTGTGGACCGAGTTTGAACGGTCATGGGATTTAAATTTCAAAACTTAATTCAAGTATATGCCCGGGTCCATTAATAAATACCCCCTCTGTTTTTTATTATTTGATGTCGGTATTGTAGATCCGCATATCGAGGAAGCCGAACGACGCACTATTTGACCTAAAAAAAATCCGAATTTTTTCTCGGACATACGTTAAGGATTAATGTACGTTAGAAAAAAAGTACGAAATTTTTTGAGGTCAAATAGTACGTCATTCGGCCTCCTTAGTATGCGGATCTACAGTACCAACGTCAAATAATAAAAAACAGAAGGAGTAATAATCGTAGCTTAATGAAGCCGAAAATAATAAAAAATAATTGTACATTTTTACGATACATAGCAAGAATTGGTACATTTATATCACCGACCTAATAAAGTGCAATTTATTGTGTATTTTTATTTGGAATAATTTTAGGGGAATTAAAAGAAAAACCTTTAAAGTCTATTTTTTCACTATTATCGTTGTAAAGAGAATAAATACATTTTACTAATTGACTCTTAATGCTACTAATATTTTTACTAATTTATTTGAACGTGTGTAATTTATTAGTAAAAAAATCGTGGTTAATGGATATATTGTAGTACTTTTTAAAATAAATACATGAGTTAAAATATGGGTTATTTTAAAGAAAGATTACAACCCTTCTTGTTGGATTTGAAGACGCGTTTGTATATTGTTGTTGTATGCATCCACAATCGCTGGCCTGCTGCAGCTGTTACTAGCCGGGCATTTAGATTTCTTTTCTTCTTCTTTTTTCTGTCTTATAAATTGGACGCTTTCTATTTTCGTCTTCGCCCTTCGGTTTCTGAAAAATAAAATTATTTAATCAGCGACGTATTGTACGTATGCTCAATCAAAATATAGGGTGTTGTTCTATTTGATTCAATTATAAATATGGGGTGTTGTGCGAATATTTAGTACAAACGTGGAAGTGATTTTGTCATTTTTCAAATATAAATGATACAAGGCTTTACGGAATTTTAATATTTTAAAGGAAAGTTTAGAGAATTTATGTTTGAAATTAGGTTCTTATTTTTCCTGTAACTTAAGTGAAATTATGTTTCGACAAAAATTAAGTGGCAAAACTATCAATCTTTGTCAAAAATAAAATAAAATAGTAGATTTATCAAGAGGGCAGGCCGGGCGGCATCTATTTTGGCCCTCCGTCACGTCACGGGTCAGTATGGGATGTGATATTTTGCATCCATAGATGATCATTTGTTTTTTTCACTCTATAATAGCAAATCATGATCAAAACCACATGCTTACCGATTACTGTCCCTCAATAAATGTCGTTTTCTATTTTGGTACGTATTTCAATGCGGTTGGAATAGTAGTTATATGATTCCGAAAAATTTCGTACTTACGTTAGAAAAAAATACGAAATTTTTTGGAATCATATAACTACTATTCCAGTCATCTTAAAATGCGTACCAGAATAGTAAACGACATTCATTGAGGGACATAAAGAGTATTTTTCAATCAATTAGATTCTGATGACTAGAAGGACGAAAACACTTTTAAAAAAAACATAAAAGTACTGTGTATTAAGATGGAGCTAGCTAATCACAACAGTAGGTGCTTCGTTTGCTAAGTTATGGGTGGAATGCCACAATAAATTCGCAGCGGAGATGATTTGGCCGTAGCCGGGTTGAATACAAGCAATCGGTGACGATTTACTTAAAAAAGAAGAAGAAGAGTAGAGATAATCTGATCTAACTCTATAAGCACCATGTTGTGGTTTCTTTTACTTATCGGAAAGCTAATTTTACAATTGACTCTTTGAATAGCCGTGCATACTCTTTTGATCCTAAAGTCCATTTTCGTAACTTGCTGTCCTTTGAGTTTAAAATACTTGTTTTTTTTTAATAAAATAATAGGGATTACCCTATCTAAACTAATTTACGTTTTTTTTCTTCACCATGTAGGTTACTCAAGGCCTATAGGTTTTGGGTCATCTCAACAACCATGTGATATTGAACTTCGCCTTCCTTTATTCCATGTGCATTAAGCAACATCCAAGATATTTTTGGACATTTAATATCTACTAGTACTCTCCTATGCCCAAATAATGTGTATTTAAGGCAATCTGAAAAAAGCTTGGATAGAGCTGAATTTAAATGTTAGGTAAGCGTATATAGTTATATAGTAAGAGGAGTAGTTAAACTTATAAACCTATTACCCATCGGAAAAATCTATGATTCCTTACGAATTATTTGATACGCGAGAATAAACAAATAAGTATGAAAATGAAGTGTGAATAATTGAATCTTATTTTGTGTTATACTCACCTCCCCTCGTTATAAATTTAATTATAAATTCTTCCCTCATATTTCATATTTCATATCTCAATCTCTTTTATTACTCCCTCCGTCCCACAAAGGATGACTTCCTCGCATTCCAATATTTAATAGGGAACGCATATCGAGGAGGCCGGATGAGACACTATTTGACCCCAAAAAAATCCGATTTTTTTTTTGAACGTACGTTAGGATTAACGTACTTCCCAGAAAAAATTAGGGGCAAAATTGTCTCAAATAGTGAGTTTGCCGGCCGTTTTAAGATACGTGCCGAAACAGTAAAAGCAAAAGGTAAAACGTCTTTGTGGGATGGAGGAAGTATTATTTTCATCGTCATTTTCAGTAAATATTAAACACAGTCATAATAATGAATGAGATTTCGATAAATAACAGACACGCATAATATGGATTGAAGTTTTAATCTCATTCGCATTCGCATTGTTTTGTATCAAACAAGCAAAAGTCATTTCGTACTTGAAAAAGTAAGTAAAGGAAAAGAATACATAATACTCATTTGATTTCTTGTCACCAGGGTAAACAGGAGAGAACAAAACCGATTTTATTTCTTCGCGTCCTTTACAATTTCACGGGTAAGCACTAAGCACAAAGCAGGTCCATATGCCGCACGCAGTTAGAGCCCGTGAGCCCAAATCTGGCTAAAGGACCATGAAATATGTAACGAACTTCGGGTCCACCCGTCGTGGACCTTGATTTGGGCTTCATTTTTTCCCATATTAAAAAAACGTTAATACAAAAAATGGTAATTAAACATACCTATGTTTTAGCTAGTATAGGGATAACCTTTGGTTTGGTACAGTTTTGGGAAGCGGGATTTCCCAAATATCTCAATTAATTCACCTTTTTAGGGCTTGTTTGGCGTTCCGGTTCTAGTCTGAAAAATACTGTGGTAAAAGTGTTGTGGGAAAAGTACTTCTGGAAAAGCTAGTGTGCCTGTTTGGTAAACATTTCTTAAAAGTGCTGTGGGAAACGAGAAGTTATTTTTGGTGTTTGGTAAACACTGCTTTTAGAACTATGGTTTGAGTGTAAAATGACTATAAAGGGCATCAGTCATTTTTAGTGTTATTTATTTACATGATTTAATTTAATCTTTTTTTCTAAACAAATAATTTAAATATGATTTTCTAAAAGCTGCAATTTTAACTTTTTAACTATAAAATGACACAATTTGTTTCAAGCGTTAAAATTAATACTTTTTAGTATGTATATAGATTATTTAAATCAATCTATTTCTTTAAACAAATAATTAAAATTTTATTAAATAAAGTTAAATATTGAGCACTATTTTAAAATTTTACATATATAAAATCACAATTATCTATTGATCATTAATCTATTACCTATTGAGTTACTTTTTTTATGCGAATTTATCAATAATATTTTTTTTATTTTTTAAGAAATTAATGTAACATGTGAATTTCTACTTTGACTCCATCATATTATTCAAATAAACATAAAAGTTGGTAAGTAACATTACAATATTTACCATTTTATTTATAACATTAAAAAAAGCTTCATTAGTAGAAGAAAGAAAATAATAAATATTGAAAACTATTTTAAAGTTTTACATATATAAATCACAATTACCTATTCATCATTAAACTATTAGCTATTGAATCATGAACTACATTCATGGGTAACATTTCATTAATATTTTTTAGTATTTATATAGATTATTTAAATTAATCTATTTGTTGGAAAATAATAAAAGTTGTGCTAAATTTACTAAAAACATATTTAACAATTTTAGTATTAACTTAAATGAACCCATGTCACATTAATATTCACTTGTTAGTTTTTTTAATCCAATTTTATAGTTATTAATTTTAATACACAAAAATAAATCTTGATAAATAAAGGATAAAGAATAAATTGCAGTCATATATTTTTTAGCCGTGAAATTTTTAATATCTTGTGTTGTTAATGTTTGAGATATTAGCTCATTAATACGAATACTTTCACTAACCGATATATAAAAATATGATTGATGTTTATTATTGTTTTACTAGATTATATTTTATTTTATTAATTAATAACTAACAATTGGATTAAAAAAACTAGCATTTCCAACAAAAAAAGTAAATACTACTTTTGGCCAAACAACAAAAAATTAGTTTCAATATACAAGTTAACTTAAAAATAAAATAAAATTAAAACCAATAGATGTGGAGACCTAAAAACTAAAATCAATTTGAAGTTCATGCCAAGATTGAAGAAAGCTTCAAACTTCATCAAATTACCATCCAAATGATTGTACAGTGTTGGCTTGTTTACAAGAAAAATACTGATGAAGAGCAGCAGTACAAATCGACTTGCTCTTCTTTTTGTATCCAAACACAGCAGCAGTACTTGATTAATTGCTAACCAAACAAATTAACAAGTAATTTACTGAAGAATAGCAGATGCTGCAATCACTGAAGGCTTGAGTTCTGCCAAATAAATGTCTGCAAGCAATAGTAAGTGTAAACACAACAGTTGATAGATTAGGAGCAAAACATGTAAATTATGCAGATACGTTTTCATACATACCAGCATGTGATTGGATGATGAGTTGATTAATATTTGCAGTAGCAGAAAGGGAATTTAGAGAAGAAGTATTCCAGAAAGCCAAAAGCAGTTATGGAAAAGATTAGCATGAATGCATCTTTAATCTTTTGCTCCATCTTCGCTATCTTTCTCTGTCAAATCCTTTTCTGTTGCTCAGACTAGTTAACCAGCATTATTAATGTGACATGGTTACAAAATTACTTCACAACTTCAACTAATTAACATATGTGCATCAGTATTCATACCATAAACCTAAAGCAAAGCTAACACCTATTCCCTACTTAACAGCAGCTTATAACCAACAAAAACCAAAGATTCATTATAATTCCAGGCCAAGAATGCCTTAATTCCTTGTTACAAGATATTTGGTTCCAAACACATATATTCAACCCAGAGAAAGACAAAATGAAGAAAATAGTTGACCAAATTTTCAATTTTTCATCAAGAAAGATTGGATCTAAAGCTATTTAACCTAAGGGTGCATTAGGTTTCTGGCTCAAAAACTCTTTTTTCTCACATCCCACAGTGATGTCTCAATAATTTTGGCAAGAAAAATGGATACAGTGGAGTCAATGGACCATGGGTAGTCACCCTCCCCGTTCGTTACTCTCTTATTTCTTTCTTTCAAACATTTTTCAGGGAAATTTACTCTAAAAAACAATGGATTTGAAGAACATCTACTGATGATAGAGCAGTATCAATCATTCATATAAAATAGAGCATACCTGCTACAACCACGATATATAGCAAGGTCATCAAGGGCACTCAATGCAACACCGCCAGTGACAGTAAGCAACACAAATGAAACAGCCTTGCGACCAAACAAACCTTTCTTCCCTTCATCAGCAGCCTTTGAACTACTGTGAGATCACAATTTGTCAGCAACAGGTCATCAAGTTCAACTAGCATTATCAAGCAAACATACAGGTTGTTCAACATTTGACATTCAATACATGTGTCCAGCTATCGTAATAAAAACAGAAAACAAGTATCAACCGCAATTTCAAGGAACAAAACAAACTCAAACCAGAACAAAACCCAACAAGGAACTTCTTGCCTTAATTCTTCAAACAGAGAGCGGACGACGATAGATAAGGTTTTCCGCAAACAAGGAATCCCAATCAATCAAACAAACTCAAACCAGAAAAACCCAACAAGGAATCCCAATCAATCAAACAAGACTCACAAACAAATACCCATTACGCAAACCCACATAAAAAGGCCAGAAAGTGAATAATGATTAAAACGAAATCAAAACCTAACGACTAACCTTTTTCCACAGAAGACGATAGATAAGGTGTTTGCGCTTTGAGAGAGACAAAATTGAAAGAAGAAAGTAGAATACACTTTGGGTATTTGTAACCAACCGATCTTGAAGAGGGAGTACCTGAAGGCTGAAGCTATCTTCTGGGTTTGGGAGTTAGAGCGAAGTGAGAGAGAGAGCGAGAGCGGAGTGAGAGAGAGAAGCGAGAAAGAGAGAGCGGACGGTTGAAGATTAGACTTTTATACCTGGTATAAGTGTAAATATGAACAAATGAAATCAATAATTTTGTCCACTTGAAATTTAAAACTCATTCCCGTCCTCTTCTCAAAACCATTGGTTTTGGGCTGGAGCAATTTGCTCTTTCTCAAAACCAAGGGTTTTCTTGTTTTTGAACTCAATCTTTTTAGTGCCCCTTTGGGAGTGAGGTTCTACTCCCAAAGCACTTTTCAAAAATCACTTTTACATTTTAAAGTGTTTGGTAATGGCAACGTTGCGTTGCTTCTCAAGAAGCCCAAACCCAACCTTGGGCATAAATTGCCTTGCCTCGCGCTGGAGCAAATTGCTCCAGTGGCTGCACAGTAGCTGCGTTTGGGCTTTCTTTCCTTTTTTTTTTTTTTTTTTTTAATTTCATTTTTTTACTTTATGTAATAGAATAAAATAAATTAAAAACTACCACAATAAAATTCCCATCTCAAAATAAGTAATTCTAGATCCACTTTTTCTATTTTTATTAATTTTTAAAAAATGGGTTTTATGGCCTTTATGGTCATTTTACATTTCAACCAAAGTTTTAACAGCAATTTTTACCAAACACCATAAAACAAATTCTCGTTTCCCACCACACTTTTCCAGAAGTACTTTCCACACAACACTTTTCCAGAATCACTTTTCCAACTAGAACCGGAACGCCAAACAGGCCCTAGAAAGTTTGGTTTGAAAAGGAGTTCACCAAACAACATAACTCAGCTTCTTGGTTTTGAAACCAACTTCTGCAACCCAAACCTATTTCTCAAACAGGCACTTAGTAATGTAATGATCTTTTTTATAAAAAAAACTAAATAATGTGTATATGTTCCGAGTATAGTTTAGTTTTTAAAAAGTTATACATATTTTAAGAAAAGTTTATTATATGTGTAAGTTTCGAGTTTTTTTATCGGTTTTTTATGTATATGGCAATTCATTGGTATTGATATGGAAAAAAATTTATCACGGAAGAAAAATATCAAATATTTTAACTTGCGAAATGCTGATATTTTTTTTTAAAATAAAAAGTTTACATAGATCATAAACTTTTTTGAGTACAATTTTTTTAGAAATTAAATTACCGAAATACTACACGCATGATGGTATAGGAGTAACTAATAAAACCCGTAGAATGAATAGGGTTATGATTAGACTTGTAAGTTTTAACGTATAGGTTAACGTGAGTTTCGTGCTAATTAAGTTTTCCACTATTAGACTCGATGTTAATTAGTTTTTTGTCAAATGCTTGAATTCTTTGATAATGACTACTATTACTATTTTTAGCTGATTATAATTTGATTTAAGGTTTAGATTAAGAAAACAGTTATATATAACAATCCTCTTCATTATATTATAAACAATTTTCATCTGACGGAATAAAAACTCAAGATATAGTCTCGTCCTAGCTGTATTAGTCTTTATAAGCATACTCCTAATCAAACCAAACATAATAATAATAAATTACCCATTTACCCTCCCCTTTGAGTGTTGAACAAGATGGAAAAAGCTATACTATCAACTTCACCTTTGTATCAAATGTTCAAAAAATACCCTTCATTTGCAATCAAAAGGAATGCAACAAAATAGGGAGGAAATAAATTATAATTTTTTTCTTCCAGACCTACAAAATATTTCCTCCTATAAACGAAAGAAAAATAAAAAAATTGCTGAGAAATAAAAAATTATTTCATTATTATCCTTTGGAATTAACATGTGAAAACAGCGGGCGTCCCCTCCATTAAAAAGGGCAGAAACAACTGGGAAAAAAAGACATACTCATCATCTCTTTGAATCAGTACTGCGTGCGGAGTTGTAGAATTTTCTTGATTTTCTTTTGGAAGCAAATTAATTGAGATGCTGCCCAAAGTCTCTGCGGTGGCTTGTATTGGGTTTCTGGTTGTAATTTGGGTAAAATACTCTCTTACTTTATTAAAACATACCATTACAATATATATATACGCTAATACCATAAACCTAATACTAATACAACGTATATACATACGTATATAAATACGTATATCTAACACTCCCCCTCAAGCTGGAGCATAGATATTTATCATGCCCAACTTGTTACAAAGATAATCCACTCGAGGACCTGGAAGGACTTTAGTGAAGAGATCACCCAGTTGTTCTCCTGTCTTCACATAGTGAGTGGAGATGAGATTTCCCTGAATCTTCTCGCGAATGAAGTGACAGTCTACTTCAATATGCTTCGTCCTCTCATGGTAAACAGGATTTGCAGCAATGTGGAGAGCAGCTTGATTATCACAACAGAGTTTTGAAGGTGAGGAGTGTTCTATACCAATTTCAGTCAGAAGTTGCCGCATCCATATAATCTCACAGGAGGATTGTGCCATGGCTCTGTATTCTGACTCTGCACTGGATCGAGACACCACGGTTTGCTTCTTGCTCCTCCAAGAGATCAGGTTCCCACCAACAAAGACACAATAGCCGGTTATTGATCTTCTATCAATCTTCGACCCAGCCCAATCTGCATCAGCAAAGCACTCAATCTGATTGTGACCGTGGTTACTGTACAAGATCCCGAGGCCAGGTGCCCCTTTCAGATAGCATAGGATATGCTCCAGAGTCTCCCAATGCTTATCTGTTGGAGCAGACATGAACTGGCTAACAACACTAACCGCGAAGGTGATGTCAGGTCGTGTCACACAGAGATAGTTCAGTTTCCCAACTAATCTCCTATACTTCTCAGGATCATCAAAAGGGTCACCGTCATCTTTGGTGAGATTAACATTCGAAGCCATAGGGGAGCTACAGGGCTTGGCTCCCAACTTTCCTATTTCTGCAAGGAGATCAAGGACATACTTTCTTTGAGATAAGAAGATACCTTTGTTACTCCTAGATACTTCTATCCCTAGAAAGTATTTCAGCTGATCCAAGTCTTTTGTACTGAACTTGGTATGCAGGAAAGATTTGAGCGAAGAGATCCCAACACTATCATCTCCTGTAATGATAATATCATCCACATACACAACAAGCAAAATAATACCCGCAGCAGATTGTTTATGAAAGACAGAGTGATCACACTGGCTCTTTTGCATGCCAAATTGTAAAATTACCTCACTGAACTTGCCAAACCAGGCACGAGGACTCTATTTTAGACCATATAGGGCCTTCTTCAGCATACAGACTTTCTCATACTCCCCCTGAGTAACAACCCCAGGTGGTTGCTCCATATAGACTTCTTCCTGTAGGTCACCGTGAAGGAAAGCATTCTTGATGTCTAACTGGTGAAGAGGCCAATCCCGAGAAGCAGCTAAGGAAATGAACAACCTGACAGAGGATAATTTGGCCACAGGGGAAAAGGTGTCAGAGTAGTCCACCCCATATGTTTGAGCATACCCTTTGGCAACAAGGCGTGCCTTAAGACGTGCCACAGAACCATCAGGATGGACTTTCACAGCAAAGACCCATCTGCATCCTACAGCCTTCTTGTCCTTGGGTAAAGACACCAAGTCCCAAGTTTGATTATCCGCTAAAGCGATAATCTCCTCAAGCATTGCATTCTTCCAACCAGGATGAGTCAATGCTTCCTGCACTGTGTTTGGTACAACAACAGAATCTAGAGAGGAAATCAAAGCACATGTCGATGGAGACAAGTGATCATAGGAGACATAGTTAGCAATGGAGCAGACAGATTTACAGTGTCGTTTACCTTTACGAAGACTGATTGGGAGATCCAAATCAGTGGGTGGATCAGGTGACGAGGAGTCTGGTGGAGGATATGTATCAATGGGTGCCACAGATAGCGTAGAAGAACCAGTACCAGGATCAGGATCTGAAGTCAAGATCCTCTCCTCAATATACTGTGCAGAGGTACCCGAAGAAGAAGGCTGGTCAAGGGTACTATCACAAGAGGGTTGATCAGAAACAACCAATGGAGGAGCAGATTCGGGAGGAGGAAGAGCAGATAGGGAAGGCGCAGAGGAGACTGGAGGAGGAGCAGAGGAGACTGGAAGAGCAGAGTAGACCAACCAATCATCATCACCATGATCATCATCCTGTGGAACAGGATGTGAGAAGAATGGTGCCTGTTCAGAGAAGGCAACATCAATAGACACCAGATATTTCTGAAGATCTGGAGAGTAGCATCTATATCCCTTCTGAAGCCGAGAATACCCCTAGAAGAGACACTTGAGGGCCTTAGGATCCAGTTTTGTGATGTGAGGACGAACATCACGAACATAGCAGGTGCTACCAAAAATCTTAGGCTCAATGGGGAATAATGGTCTTCCAGGAGCAAGAACAGTAATTGGAATACCATCATCAAGAACAGAAGAAGGCATACGATTAATCAAGAAACAAGCTGTAGAAACAGCGTCAACCCAAAATTGCTTGGGAACATTGTTCTGAAATAAAAGAGCACGAGCAATTTCCAAAAGGTGTCTGTTCTTTCTCTCTGCCACACCATTTTGAGCTGGTGTGTCAACGCAAGAAGACTGATGCAAGATGCCATGCTGAGTCATATAATGCTGAAAGGATTCTGACATGTATTCCTTAGCATTATCACTTCTAAGAATGCGAACAGACGTACCAAACTGATTCTTAATTTCAGTACAAAATGCACAAAAATGGGAAAATACCTCAGACCGGTTCTTCATGAAATATACCCAAGTCATTCTTGAGTAATCATCCACAAAAGTGATAAAATATCTGAACCCTGGTTTAGCAGTTACAGGACATGGACCCCAAACATCCGAATGAACTAATTGAAACGCTGAATCTGCACGCTTATTAGTCCGTGGACCCAAAGAAGTGCGATGATGTTTCGCAAAATGACAAGTTTCACAGTCAAGGGAAGTAGCTGACTTGAACTGTGGACATAGTTGCTTCAAATACTGCAGACATGGATGACCCAGACGGCAATGAGCTTCAAACAGAGAAGTGGAGCTGAAGCAGACTACTGACTCTGGCACCCACGGATCCAGAACATACAGACCACCCGATACATGTCCTCTACCAAAGACCCGCTTTGTCACTAGATCTTGAAAGAGACAATGATCAGGGTAAAAAGAGATGAAGCAGTTGAGGTCCTTTGTAAGTTTACTAACTGACATCAGATTAAAAACCAACTCAGGTAGACTAAGTACAGACGACATAGTAATAGCAGAAGTTGGTTTAACTATACCAGAACCCTCAACACTACGAGTGGTGCCATCAGCAATGGTGACATGAGCAGATGTTTTAAATTTCTTAAAACTGGAGAAAGTATTTGTGTTACCTGTCACATGTTCATTTGCACCTGAATCAACTACCCACTGACTAGAACTAGAGACAAGACATGTTTTAGCTTTCACAAGCTCTTGGTACAAGGAGAATCTGGCAAATTCCTCCTCTGAGAGTGGCTTAGGTGGATCAGGTGAGGAGCTTGGAAGAACAACTAGATTAGCTGATTTCATTCTCTGATTGTAATTCTGCAGTTTCTTACAGAAACGCTTTGTATGACCAGGCTCTTTACAGTAGTAACAAGTAACATCACTTAAGTCCCCACCCTTGTAGTCACCATCCCGACCCTTAAAACCAGGTTTAGAGCTGGGCCTGTCCCGTACCCTGCCCCTGGTTAGCTCTTTATTCTCAGCCATTCTTAACACAAATCGAGCAAATACACAGCAACTGAATGCGCAGCAAATACGAAGCAAATGTGCAACCAATACACAGCAGATACGCAGTAAATATGGAGCAAATATAGGAGCAAATATGGACCGAACGTGTAGCAAATACGCAACAGATAATACCCAAACAGCAACACAAATAGTACACAAACAGTACTTCAACAATGCCCAAACAGTACCTCGAAACTTCACAGGATTGACGACAACCTCAAGGCGAGCAAAACCCAACCGACGGAGACCAAAACGGAGCTGGCACGCGCCCCCACGCTCCGGCGAAGCGAAACTGCACAGTCGGACAAATCCGGAGAGTGACAGCGCGTCACTTATCGGAATGACTCAAAACCACCACCATCGGACTCGCAACGTCCATCCGCTCCTTTCTACGGGGGTGGTGAGAATAGTAGACGTCGGAAAATCGGTCAGACGGAGAAACAGACGGAGAGAGCTTTAGTTGCTCCGCTACCATGTAATTTGGGTAAAATACTCTCTTACTTTATTAAAACATACCATTACAATATATATATACCCTAATACCATAAACCTAATACTAATACAACGTATATACATACGTATATCTAACACTGGTGTTGGCTGTTGGGTCTGAAATTTGTGAATTTTCATTATCTCACTTTGATTTCCCCAGTAATTTGGCAAAAAGTCTCCTACTAGTTTGAGCATGATCAATCAACTATGTATTTGCCACGTTAGCATTAGTTAACAGAGTTAAGATCCCAATAATTATATGGGAGTCGTGGACAGCGGCATAGCTAATAACGGAAGAAAAAGAAGCATTGATAAATGACAAAATAGTTTGGTAACCTGAATTGAAAATTTGAAGCTGATTGAATGGAGAAAGGGTGTAGTTCACAGTCGCGGATTAAAAAAATTCATGGTTGACTAATATTACATATGTACTGTTGGTGGAATCTCTAAATTCGGTATATCTAACAGCATTCCAATTTCAGATTGGCAGGAAAGGTTGCCATCATAACCGGCGGCGCCAGCGGGATTGGAGCTAGCACCGTTCACCTTTTTCCACAACCACGGGATTGGATCAATGTCAATTTGGTAGGTTCATTCCTGGGTGCCAAACACGCTACGAGGGTCATGATACCCCAGCGACAAGGTTGCATATTGTTTACTGCTAGTGCTTGTACGACAATTGCCGGGATTAGTACTCATTCTTATGCCATGACCAAATACGAGATTCTTGGGCTTGCTAAAAACTTGACGGCGGAGTTGGGGCAATATGGGATCAGGGTGAATTGCATCTCTCCTTTTGCGGTGAATACCTCGATGATTGGGGCGATCGATGAAGTTCAAGTTAAGCAAGCGGAAGCAGGATTGAGTACGGTTAGTCATCTTAAGGGCCATATAGTGAGGGCAGAGGATGTTGCTCAGGCCGCTCGGTTCATGTCTAGCGATGATGCGAATTATGTGAGTGGGCTTAA
This sequence comes from Viola odorata, assembly GCA_963691705.1. Taxonomy (NCBI): domain Eukaryota; kingdom Viridiplantae; phylum Streptophyta; class Magnoliopsida; order Malpighiales; family Violaceae; genus Viola; species Viola odorata. Next base: position 6,254,745 of record OY829546.1, read on the forward strand.
CCTTGTCGTGGATGTGGGTTTAGTGTGGTGAATCCGACCCTAATGATTATGTTTACTCTATCTAAATTCATTTACATGTTTATAAATAAATAAATATATAAACATTAAACAGTAGTATATATGGACGAAATAAGATGTACCAACCAATCCCGAATAATTCATCATCAACACTGACTTTTATCCTCCACAACTTTTGGTGGTTCGTTGATTTCAGGTTAGCGGGAAATGTGGCGATTATAACCGGGGGAGCATCCGGAATCGGGGCAATCACGGCCAAACTTTTCCACGAGAATGGTGCCAAGGTTGTGATCGCGGATGTCCAAGACAGCCTAGGACAAGCCTTGGCCGAAAAATTGGGGGAAAACGCTTCCTACATACACTGTAATGTTGCTGAGGAAGACGAGGTCCGCAATCTAATCGACACCACCGTTGCCAAGTATGGGAAGCTGGGCATAATGCACAACAATGCAGGCATATCTGATTTGAATTTTTCCATCTTAAATTCAGAAAAATCCTCTCTTGACCGATTGATTTCGGTCAATTTGGTAGCCGCATTCCTGGGTGCTAAACATGCCGCGAGGGTAATGAAACATCGGGGACAAGGGTGTATTCTTTTCACAGCCAGTGCTTGTGTACAAATTGGTGGACTTTCTCCACATGGTTACTCCATGACCAAGTACAAGATCGTGGAGTTGTCCAAGAATCTCGCGGCTGAGGTAGGTGGGTATGACATAAGGGTGAATTGTGTGTCACCCTATGGTGTGGCAACAGGAATAGTCAGACAAACTAATAAAGCTTTTGTGCCGCTAATTGAGGCATTGATGAGCGCAATGGGTAATCTTCAAGGGAAAGTGCTAAAGGCAGAGGACATCGCGCGAGCTGCGTTGTTCTTGGCGAGCCATGGGGCTCAATCTATATAAGTGGAGTGAATCTTGTGGTTGATGGCGGGTATAGTGTTGTGACTCCAAGGATGATGAATTTTATGAAGAATAATCTTAGCAATGCTTGGTTCGTTTTCACAGTTGTATTCAGTCTAGTCCTAAAGTTCATTAGCAGAAGATGCCACAGTTTGATGCCAGAGAAATTGTGGACTTCCAAGTCCAAGAAATTGTAATATCGGTTCTCGATTTGTATCACAAAGTGGCTCTCTCTTTTGTTTTAAGTTGGTTGGGTTTGTTTTGATATTTCTCCGGTTTAATAACACTATATTGTAAATTATATATGATACTTTAACTTTTAAAAAATTCCATGTGGAATCAATTTGGTAAGCATCATGCTTGGATTAACAAATTTTAATTAACCCTTTCTGAATTGCAATTACAAATTTGATTTTTTCAATTATGATTCACTTGTATAATCCGAGTAGGCCGTATCTATCTATAAACAAAAATTATAAACTTCTTTTGGTAGAACTAATTAAGAATCACTCTAAATAATTTCCGCCTTTTAACTTTTCAAAATATTTAAAAACTAGGAAATTAAAAAAGAAAGAGTGGCTCATGTTACGGACACGTGGCCCTCCATACTCCATAGCAGTTACGCTCTGTAATTCACCGGCAAGTCACTGAAACAAGTTATCCATCAATTCTGTGATCACTCTATTTTCCACGTAATCCCTTCAAATTGACAAATCTAACCTCTCCACGTCACCATTCTTTCTTTTCTCTCTTTTTTACCATCCAAACTAAAAGTGTAACAGTTCCTTCTTTCTCCTCCTCTGTCCTCTCCACGCTATCCAGTCATCCACCCCATTTTCCTGCGACCCCAACACAGAATTTTCCCGCGAAACAGTAATAACCCTTACTCCCCTCCCCCTTACATGGCCGTTAAGCTTCACCACCACACCTTCGTCCCCTCACACAACTCAATTCGGCCACGTGTCTCCCGCAAACAATCTGTTGCTGCTTCATTCAATCACTCACTCAGTCGCCGATTGCTGTTCAATTCGACGTCGTATGGTAAATCGCGGCGGTTATCCCTCTCTGCTGCTTCCGACGATGGCGTAACTGTCAACGGAAGTCCCGCACCTTCTAGTGCTAGCGTTGACGTGGAGGAAATGCGGGTGAAACTAAACGACTCACTACAAGGTGCGGATTATGGTGATAGGCTTGTTCAGTCTCTACATGATGCAGCTAGGGTTTTTGAATTGGCGGTTAGAGAACGGAGCTCCTCCTCTAAATTTCCTTGGCTTGCCACGTCCTGGCTTGGAATAGATAAGAATGCGTGGGTAAAAACGCTGTCGTATCAGGTTGGCGGTTGCTTGTCTTCTATGTGGTACTATCATTTTTAGCAGCACATTGTATGTCATTGCGATCAGTTGAAAGAATTTTAGGGTGAATTGTATGACCGTTGTGTTGTTCATTGTTTTTATGACATCTTCCTCGCCAGCTGATGTTTCATGAATTTCTTAGGCTTCTGTGTACTCCCTATTGCAAGCAGCATGTGAGATCTCCTCACGAGGTGATGGCAGGGACAGGGATATCAATATTTTGGTCCAAAGAAGGTATGTTGAATAGCAGTTATTGCAGATTTCCTGTTTGGTTCACATTTTCAAACCTTACTTGAAGAGTATTAAAGCTATATCCTTAACTGGTAGACAAGAACTTATGCTTTATTTACGTGATGAATGGACAGTGTTCCATCGAACTATTGGATTCGCAATGATCTGATTTTATCCCTAGACTTCCTCTTCGTTCATAGTATCATTATAACCCTCTGTTTTTTGGAATGGTCCTTGTCTGACACTTCCCACCAACATTTTTACGTAAATATCTATGCTGTTCTCTTTTTACTTCTTTTCACTGATCTAGGATGTTCCATTTTTTTAACCATTATTTTTTATGTAGTTTACTGCGACAATCTGCTCCTCTAGAGACCTTAATCAGGGATAAACTATCTGCCAAACAACATGAAGAATACGATTGGTTTTGGTCTGAGCAAGTTCCACTGATGGTGGCATCTTTTGTAATTTTTTTTGAGGGAGACCCCCGCTTTATTGCTGCCACTGCCGGGTATACAAACGTGTCCAGTTAATGGATCTTGAGGTTTTGGTTTAAATTTTGATATTTGTGAAGGAATGAGATCTTTTTTATTCTTACTTCCAGGTTGGCAAAAGGCTCGTCCTGGGATTCGGGCAATGGAAGTGATATTTCACTTCTCTTGCTTGCACTGACTTGCATTGCTGCAATCACAAAACTTGGCCACACAAAAGTTTCTTGTCCGCAATTTTTTTCCATGATTCCAGATGTGACTGGTAGACTAATGGATATGCTAGTTGATCTCATTCCAATACGTCAGGCTTATCGTTCTATAAAGGATATCGGACTATGCAGAGAATTTCTAGTTCATTTTGGCCCCAGAGCTGCAGCATGCAGAGTAAAAAATGACCGTGATTCAGAAGAGGTTGTTTTCTGGGTGAATCTTGTGCAGAAGCAGCTGCAACGAGCTCTAGATAGGGAGAAAATATGGTCAAGACTAACAACATCTGAAAGCATTGAGGTCAGTCTCATGGCTGTAGCCCAAAATGTGGGTTTCCTCTTACCATATGATGGCTTATGTGTAGAAGCTGCACGTGCATTAGGTTCTTTGGATAGATAAATAGTTGTCAGTGAAACCCATACTTTTATGTGTGTAAGGTTCAAGCATCAGTTATTAGTCTCTCGCCATATTATATGCTATGTTGGTGAAAAGGATGGATTGAAGGCCTAGATAGTTACCGACTAGGATGTCAGCTTTGGTAGAAAATTACTCTGGGTTAGGATGAACTTAGGTTGACTACTAGTCAAGAAGGATAATAGTGAAATGAGGGATGCGTAGCTACCAATCTTATAGATAAAATATAGAGGATATCATTTCATTATTCTCCTCTTGTTGAACAACTTACATAACTTGATTTGGTAGGCTTTCCTAGAGGGAAATTAGTACTTAGAAGTAGTACATGTAAAAATTACAGTTAGATTTTGCTATCACTTGTTATCACTCAAAGTTTACTGAACCTATTCAAGCATAACATCACACTTAATAAATGAGCACTTGAGCCATGCATTTGGAATTTGAACTTTTTTGGTCCAATAGGCTACACAAGGGGGGCATCTTCCCCCTTCCAAACTGCTTGTTTCATGCTTAGAGCTCAAAGGTGAGACATCATGTTACTTGTCACCTAGGAGGGTTCGCTATTAACCCTAGTGGACATCTGCTACACATTGACATCCATGCATGTCTATTGTTTAAACGTTGAAGATGTTCTTGCGACAGAATAATGGAGACAATGAATTGTTCACAACACACGGATTGTTATGGAATGTGATATTTGCTTGATGCAGGTTTTGGACAAGGATCTGGCTATATTTGGATTCTTTATCGCCTTAGGAAGAAGCACACAATCTTTCCTATCCGCTAATGGATTTGATCATATTGATGATCCTATTGAAGGCTTCATTAGGTCGCTTGACTTTCTTTTTGTTTTTCACCATCTTTCAATGAAGTTTGATACTCATTTCCTTCATTTGATTGCATACTCTATGGAATTGGCTTTCTTGCAGGTATTTGATTGGGGGTAGTGTGCTATACTATCCTCAACTTTCATCAATAAGCTCTTACCAGTTGTACGTTGAGGTCAGTACATATGGTTCTTAGTTCTTACCCTATAAACCATGAGAGACATCACTAATTGCATGTGAGCCTAATGTACTCTCAGTTCCACAGGTAGTCTGCGAAGAGCTGGACTGGCTTCCTTTCTATCCACGTAGTGCTGGCCAGTCAAAACAGTCTCACGGCCACAGAAATAAACAAGAAGGTCCACCAAATGCTGAAGCGATTCCTCAAGCATTGGATGTCTGCTCTCACTGGACGCAGAGCTTTATTAAATACAGCAAATGGCTGGAGAACCCTTCTAATGTTAAGGCTGCGAGGTTCCTGTCCAGGGGGTAATTTAACTTACATTGCACTGAGTATTGGATAAAAAAGAGTTGAACTTTTAAGGTTAATAAATATTTTCCATCTCCACCTTTTAGGCACAACAAATTAACAGAGTGCATGGAAGAGCTGGGGATATCACGGTAAGCTAATAGTATTATATAGGTCTAAACCTTAATGCTCTAACTTGCACTTAACACACTCATTATTTTGCGACTTACTTCACTTATATGATCCATAAGGTTGTTAAAACTGATTCAAAAGAATAGATTGTACCTGAACCAATTTACCATCAAGGTTGGCATTTTAGTTTTAGGTTTAGATCACATTTCTACTTGAGTACTGTTTCCTAAAGTTTTATAGCTTAAGGATGAGGTTATTATCAAGTTGTCAGTTATGTTTGTGGCCACTGAGTTTTGGTGCGGTCCACGTTCACTTCCTTTGATATGTTCTTTGAAAGGATTTGTAGATTGGGTTACATAAAAAATCCTAATGCAGGAAAACGACAGAAAAAAGTAGCTTCACTTTTGTTGAGAGAACTGGAGAAGGAATTTTGTCAACAACTGATAAAGAGACAGATACTTTTGACAAGGTTTGGCTTTTCCCTTTAAAAGTTCATTGTTTCCGCATTTTCGAGTAAGCAATTAATATATACTAGGGAGAGGGAGTGCGGCCACTAAATCGGTTGAGAGATTTAAAAGGATAAATGGAGAGAAAATGTAGAAGGGAAAGACAAAAAAATGACGGATAGAAGAATTGGTTGAGGGATGCTTTGTCCTTGGCTTTGGACACACTGCTTAGGGTGGAAGCGGCACATTCCTTGCATGATGCTTTAACATGCAAGATAAACATGAGGGCTTTGATTATCTGATACATGTGGTTTCTACTGTGTTGCTTCAATATTTGTGACACTGTGGATGTTAGATGGAATGAGCAATAGAAAAGTTCCTTGTCGCTACTGTTGTTCTTTATCTAAATGAAACCCGTAACTGTTTGCACTGCATTTTGTTTCAGGCATTGGCTAGTGTTGAAGAAGCTTTGGTAAGACTGGAAAAGTTGATTCAGGAGTTGCATGTATCAAGCTCTAATTCTGGAAAAGAACAACTAAAAGCAGCCTGTTCTGATCTGGAAAAAATAAGGAAACTTAAGAAAGAGGCTGAATTCCTGGAGGCATCTTTTAGAGCCAAAGCAGCTTTCCTTCAACAGGTGTACTTTTAGTTTCATGCTATTTTTCAATTTGTGGATTTGTCCTTCAACCTTTAACTGCAGCTAACTATACTTAATTTGAGTCACACATAATGTCCTTCAGTTCATTACTCTGTGTGCATCAATGCAGTTTTCTGAAAGTTCGCACTTCTGTTCCTTCAACTTTTAGATATATTGTTTTCTAAACGTGGCCATGAAATGGAGTGTCTCATCTTTCTGCGTACATTCTATAATAGAAAATCCATTAGTGACTGGAATATGTTAAGTGAGATCATTGGTATAACATGTTAGTGTCTTTCCTGCATGATCCATAATTATTTGTTTTTTTGGATGGATTGACATAAGTTGTTCACCGATTTTGTTCTTTGATCTACAAGAACACACAACGATTTATTTTTATACTCTGTTTTGTCCATTTTAAGCTTTGCACTTTTTTTGTTTACTGAATGACAATTCATATCATTATTGAAACGTTCAAAAACAATATGTTCTTATCCATGTTATTAATACTTTACCACTGATTCAACCATGAAGGTAGATGAAAGTAATATGCAGTCTTCTAGTAGTGCGCAAGGGAAAGGGAGAAACAAAGCAAATTTAAGGCTGGATAGTGGCAACAGGTAGGAAATATTAGTGCTGCAATTAAGCTTGTGTGCTTTATTCAATCTTCATTTTCTTCTTTTGTTGCCTTTTTCTGAAGTTGGAATAAATATTCTTTCATTTTTTTTCTCATTGTTTTTCCTTGCTGTTAGGAAATCTCAAGGACTATGGGACTTCTTTGTGCGGTCTCCAACCAAGAAGCCTGAACGAGACTTAGTGGCCGAAGATGGATCTGTATGTTCTGTCCTCGCCCTCTCAATGTCCCCTAGTATTAGTTTCTCTGAGGATCATGCACTTCCTTCTTAAAGCTTACCTTGACGTTGGTATATTGAGACTTTTTTATTCATGGAGCTTGTTGCTTTAGGCTATTTCATATAAAGCATCTCAAATAAGTGATGGCATAGTAGATTAAGGGTATAGCATGATCTTGCATTGTATTTTTAGTGTTTCGTTAATCCTGGCATTTGGTTTCTGGTTGATATAACATTATTCCTGCTAATGTATATTGTTTTTATCACGTGGAGGGGTTCAGGGATGTAAAATATGTCCTGTGGGAAGTTATTGCTCTTTGGTTCAACTAATACTTATTGTAGAAATGGTCAAAAATTGCAGGGAGATGAACATATTGAGCAAAATATTACAACTATCAGTGTTGCAGAGTCAGAATCAAGTGAAATCCGCCGGTTTGAACTCCTCAGGAGTGAACTGATGGAACTGGAAAAACGGGTTCAAAGAAGTACTGATCAATCTGAACTTGAAGAGGTTTGTTCATGACCTTTTAGTGTATTGCTTTTGCTCTGGGCATAAGCTTTTCTATCTGTGTATACTATAGCAACCATGATGAAGGCAATCTCTGCCCGATTTGTTTGTGATGGTTTTGTAAAAGCAACCATTAGTTGGTTTTAGTCCCACCCAAAATTGGTGGGGGTGATTTATAGCATTACATCAGTGGGCTGCTCACAAAACCTGAACCAACAGTCTTATAATCGTAAACACAAGATACTGATTCCATCGGATAAACAACAACAACATCTGTCTGGACTACTTGAAACTTAATCCTTTTCATCATTTTGCATGTGTAATAATCAGGCTCCTTTACATAAGTAACCTGTTGTGATTAGTTCCAACAACTTTTGCCGGTGTCCATGATTTTTTTCCCTTTTGACATGGTCTCATTAATTATAATTTGCATCTTCCAGGATTTTAAGGTTACAGAGGATCGCACTAATTACCATGGTGATGCTGGTAGTACTCAACTGGTTACAACTAAGAAGAAAGAAAACATCATCGAAAAGTCACTCGATAAACTAAAGGAAACTAGCACGGTATGTAGTAGTTTCTTCTGGTAAAGAAATAATATAGACATGTTGCTTTGATTTGTAACACATATTTTAAGCACATTGTATGGTTTGTTTGGAAGTGAATACAACCCAAGAGAGTGAGAGTAAGTACTGCTTTTACATCTGAGGTTTCTATTTTTTCAGCTCCAATGCGTCATCTCTTTTTATTCCTTGTTCTATATGCTTCTGGAGCCTAATATGTATAAGCACTATGTTTAGATCTTTGTCATTTGAGCTTCCAGTTTAAGCACTCAGTAGATTTTATTGTCATAATTCATCATGCTAATCTGTCGTTAAATATCAATAGGATGTCTGGCAAGGAACTCAACTTCTGGCTATTGATGTTGCTGCTGCAACGGGGTTACTTAGGAGGGTCTTGATTGGTGATGAGTTGACAGAGAAAGAGAAACAAGCTCTTCGTAGAACTCTGACTGACTTGGCATCAGTTGTGCCAATCAGTATTCTTATGCTTCTTCCTGTAAGTCTAAATGGAGTTCTAACCATTTTCAAGTCGCCTCAAATTTCTTATGCTTCTTGTCAATCTTCAATTTCCACATCTAGCTCATAGTTCATCAGTTAGATCTATCTATCCTACTGCAAATTCGGTAGTCTACCACTAAAAAACAAATCACCTATATAAAATGAATGATCCAAATGTACCGTAGTTACAAATGTTACTTCTGTTTTCTTCATTGTAACCTAACAAAAGAGAGTCAAATATCTCGCAGGTTACTGCAGTTGGGCATGCTGCGATGTTGGCTGCCATTCAGAGATATGTTCCATCTTTGGTGCTTCCGACTTCCCCTTTATAGCTCCCAATGTAAATTCTTTCGATGTCATCCTCTGATTACCAGCCTAATCGTGAAAAACATTTGCAGATACCTTCTACGTATGGATCAGAAAGGCTGGATCTCTTGAGGCAGCTGGAGAAAGTGAAGGAAATAGAAACCAGTGAAGTTGATCCCAAAGAAACCGGTGAGGAATTGGCCTCATAAAAAGCATGTATATACGGTGTACAGCTGTAACGTAGATACACAGGACCCAGGAACGCGTCATTTCCTTCTCCACTGACCAGGTAATTATCACTTTGTTCTGAATCCAACTGACATCAAATGAGCATAGAGGATCTCATTCCAAACGTCCGGTATCCCAGGGAGGCACCAGTGGCTGCAGTCTTGTGGAGCATGAATCGGAGTTCCTGGCTCACGATGGGTCCCAGGATGACCGTCATACCTGAACTGCGTCATATACGTTATGTTTAAGAAATGAACCGTCCTGTTTTCATGCTCCATCTGTTTGATTACTTTAGAAATATATCGATTATTCACTGGCTCAGGTTCCAGCATTCTGTAGTCCTTCGCTGGTTGTGTATCCAAATCGCACCGACCCTTGTTGTTCCATGTCCCATTCCTGCAGATTTCACATGTTAAACAACATTTTGATTGGTTATCAAAAGCATAATCTAGGTCATATACTGCCTGTAGTGTGATGGAGAGTAGCCGCGGTAGAAAACATGAGTCTTTTTCGGGTTTAATTTATTCTTGGTCCATGATTTCCACGTTTGTAGAGACTTTTCGAATGCTTCCATCACAGTCATTGACATGTTTACATTACCTCCTTCCTCAAAATAGATGCCACTGAATCAATGTGGAAAATTACTGTTATTTTCTTGCATTGAAGTTTAATTGATGACATATTTTCTTGCATTTCAAACAAGATTCGCTTATTTACCTCTTGATAGTCTTAAATTCGTTCCACCAATGTCCGGCGCTGAAAACCAACACATCCGCTTCTACCCACTTTCTGGAGTACCAGTGTAGCTGATCGAGCTTGAGTGTGACTCTGACTTTGGGTGGAGGTTTGCGCGTGGCATGACCAATTGCCACCAGGAAAGGTGCTCTGTAGTATCCGACGGTGAGGTTGTATTCACTGAATCGCATGGAGAGAAATCCCTTGTGTTTGGTAATGGGGTTACCATTTTCTTCGTAGATGGAGGACTTGTTGGAAACTCCTTGTGTAAGCATACAGAGGAAGGATTCCCATTGGTTTCTTGCAACAGAATCGCCAGCAAACACTATCTGCCCATTCCTAGCTCTTTCCAGAAGTTCGCTTGCATTGAATCTGTATACGGAAAATAAAGAAAGTTAAAGTATCACTTTCGTCTCCGTCCTTATTCATCTTTTGCAATTAAGTCCCTAGTTTAGAAAACCCCAAATTTGGTATTTATGTTTGGTCAATAGAGACCTAATTGAAAAAACCGAACAAACACTGGGATGAATTTGGTAAAGATGACGTATTTCGTACTTGGTCAATTTACACCAACGATCCCTAAGGTCAGGGGGGCGCCTGAGCATTAGCAAATTTCCAAATAGGTGGGTCCATGAAAAGATGATCAAGATTCAAAAGTATTGTGTGACAAGTGTGCAAATGGGTTTCATGCCCTTCATGTGGAATGAAAATGACTAGCTATCTGATGAGTTCTTTTTTCTTTGCCAAATAAAAAGAGAGAAAAGTCCTTAGATTGCTAATTAACTATTACTCGAAACTCGCTTATGTATCAAAACATGAAATTATAAAATTTCTTGAAAACTCTAATTAAACAACAGCCTACGTACCTTGGTATATCACAGTTTTCTGGTTGCCATCGCCAATTCAGATACTCAACGTCTTTTCTTCCACACATGACACAACGAAATCCTGGATCAAGAAAAGGGCAGGTTTCGGTGTAGGATCGAATCTTGTAACTTTCGTCTCGAACCCACCTACCGCGGTAAAAGTCACAGCCTAATCCCTTCAATGACGATTCTTGATGATTCTTGGACGTCAGGTTTTGAGGCGAGTTCAAGAAACCAAAGCGGAGAAGAAAGCGTGGGTCAAAAGGACCAACAAGATCAAGAAGGATGAAAGAAGAGAGTAGGATGGTGAGAAACGACACCGCACACACAAGTTCTTTCTTGATATAAAAGGAGAAGAAATGGTGGTGGTTTTTGGGTGAGAGTTGTTGTTGTTGATGATGATCCATAAGAAGAGGAAAAGAGACGAAAGAATCAAGAAAGGGTTTTGAATTTTGAGAAGATTATAGTGAGAGACGGGGGAGTTTGTGAATTCGTGTTGTTAATTAACTATTCATAGCTATATATATTTAAAAAAAAAGGTAATGATAGCTATATTTATATATAAATGTTTGTGTTAAATAGTAGGATTGATTGAGTTTTTTCTTTCCTATTATTTTTTTATAAGAATTCTTCCACTTTTTGTTATAAAATGAAATAGATGGTTATATCTAGTAATATTATATTTATAGTTTTGTATAAATTTATTTATTGGATGAATAAAAAAAGAAAAAAGATTTTCTTATGGAGAAATATTCCCTCATTAATATACAAAATTAGGAAAATATTCTTGCTAATATGATAACTAATACGTTACTTAAATGTCTCTAACTAGGGTTATATATACTGCATGCTTTGGTATGTTTTTTTATTAGGTAAACATATATATATCCCATATCATCGGGCCCAAGGATTTATGTAATGGGTTGGGCTGGTTTCTTTGTTTTGCTTTGATTATGGGCTGCAGTTAGTCTCTGTATCCCGTTATTGGGCTTGTTTGTAACTAGTTGTTCAGGGTAAAAAGAAACTTTTTTTGTGCTTTTCTTGCTAATTTGTTTTGTTTTGTATGATCAGGGAAAGGTGGTGCTTATATAGATTTTGAAAGAGTTACGTAATTTGGCTCGAATCTTATCTTTGTTTATAAAAAAATTTAAATTTAAAAGAGAATTGTTTTTGAAAACCCTGGAATATAACGACACAAATAGTATACCGTACCGATCTGTACAAACATATGCACAAATATTAGAGCAATTACGTACTGATATTGCATCTATGAAAAGTCATAAAAAACCATGATCCAGATAGCGAAATCATACTATCTTATATTTTCCTAGGAAGCTGTAGGCAGTTTTGCATTGTAATGGGTTGGGCTGAGTTTCCTTGTATTTACGTTCTTTTCTTTGATTTTGGGCCGAAGTTGCTATTATTGGGCTATTAATATTGTTTCAAATAATACATACAAGCCCAAATAAAGAATACACATTTCGACGACACAATTGGAAAGATCGCTTCATTTGGGGATGAAACTGTAAGGAAATGATTAATGTATGGACTACATTGTCTTTTACGCTCCAGCTATTTAGCTACAGTGGCAAAATCGTAGTTACTCAAAGAAACAAGAAACAGATGCTCCCCTCCCTCCCTCCCTCCTCAGTCTTCACTCCCCCTGTGCAGCTGTGCTCGGCGACTCTCGAAGTCTCGATTGTAGTAGTTGTTGTGCTTAGCTTAGCAAATGAAGGCGAAAGTGGTGTGTAGGAAAGTTTACGATTATGTTCGCTACGATTTGAAGGAAATAGCATTTCCTTCATCGTTACCAGACCCTCCCCACCTCAAGAAACGCCGCAAATTGACTTGGCACGAGCGTTATCTGGTAACTCTTCCTAATTTCTGTTTCTTTTTCCCTCTGATTGGTATTAGATTTTTCATTTTTCTTTTCTTTTTGTAAAAATACGATTTGTTATTGTTGTTGTTGTTGTTGTTGTTGTTTAGGTGTTGAAGGAGGCTTCACGGCTATATGCTGCGAGCTGGGTACGGGACATTGGTCCTGAGCTTCGTCCAAATGATTATAAAAAGGAGGAGGACGAAGAAGTAAGCGGTGGTAAATCCAATGGAACCAACTCTGCTGCTAAAACGGGTCAAGAGAAGGAGCCGTCAATTGTTGAAGATCTGGGTAAAAACTCTATACCTTCCCGGCTTTATCTTATTTTACCCACTTGAGATAGATAAGTTCCTGAGGCATTTCAATTTTTAATCTGAGTTAGTTGGAAAGTTGTAGCTTGTTTTTTATTTGTTCGAATCAAAGTTGTTAAGCTGTGGAGTGTGATGTGGATCGATCGAGTTTAGAAGCTTTTGATAACAGATTGTAAAGTTAAGAATTTAATGCAACCTTTTAGGGTTTGGGCTATTAGTTCTTATATCTATTTTATGTATTTAAATTTTTTGGGTGGGAGTCAGAGGATACATGATGTGGGGCTGGGAAAAATAATGAGAATCGGTGTCGTGGAACACTTTTGTAGAGGGGTTGAGATGATTGCAATGTTTAAGTAGTGGAAGAGCTCAGATTATTGTTTCTTTGTATTTGTGTTAGAAGCAAAATTAGCATTTGTTTGACACCTGTATGGATTGCAGGGTCTGGTTTTTTTCTATCCAGTTAGAGAAACATTCTCTATGACCTCTAATTATCACTTCCCCCAAATCTTGAACTGCTGAGGAATTTTGATTATTTAAAAAAGCTCTTTCACATACATTGTGTATATATTATGGTAGTAGGATATTGTTATATTCTTCTTTCTCTGGTTATTGAGATTGGATCTTAATTTAGATTGCTGGCTTTGGGAGGAGCCACCCCATGTGAATCTTTGATTGACATTTCTTTCGCCTCTAGAATTTTGCAGTGATATACATAAGATGACTTCTCCATGAATGTACAGTTTATTATTTTATATTCTGACATTGTGCCTTTTTTGAACTGCAAATGATATTAATAGCGGTGGCTGCAAGAGGAGGAATGGAGACATTAAGGCCTGCTTTGCAGCGAGTGTACATGACAAGAGCTTCTGCTTATAGAGACGCTCTTAAAAGTTTCATTCAAGGATACCAGGAAGGTGTACAGCAGGTAGTAGAGAAGAAAGAGGACTCTAAAACTCAAATGGAGGATGATACTCCCAAGAAATCAGTTTGAGTACCAATCACTCCGATGAGGCAATCAAGTTTTTTCTCCTGATTATAAATCTTGCTATTAGTGAGAAGAATTATTAGGCATGGAACTAGCATTTTCATTGCATGTTATATGGGCTATATTGTACATCAAGCAAATTTTGGGAATAGTGAATATGCTTGAAAATCTTATGTAGTTAGTTCAGTGTGAAGCCTAATCATGTGTATTTTGAATGCTGAGGTTTTCATCCTGTGTCCCATTGCTTTGGTGCTTCTTGATGTTTCATACTTGTAATTTATAGTGGATGTCTGATTCTCATTGACTAACCAGCCAGGTGTAGTCTGTAAATTCAGAATGATGCGCTGGCTGTGATTCCTTCATTCTAGGAGAAGCAGCCGCTCATTGTACTGGAGCTGCAACATTGTGCTCTTAGTGTGCATATTCCATCTTAGCATGTTACCTCTCCAACGTGCCTAGAAAGGATTAACTTCTGGAAGATTTTTACCTTTGATTTGGGTTTATCACGTAATGCCCTTTTGGCATTTCTTCATGTTTCATTCTTGTTATATTTTGTACTATTGGTTGTATGAATCTTGTGCACTAACGAGAAAGGTATAAGTCTCTAAATTCAACATGATATGTTGTGATCCTATTGTGTTTTAATTTTTGAACCTCCTGTTGTAATGCAGCTGGGACATTGAGCTTATTGGGTCATTTCTATCTTAGTGTCTTTACTACTAATGCTCCAAAAGGGTTACTTGTTGGAATAGTGAATGCTCACTTTGTAGGAGTTACTGTAAAATTCAAATATGGATTTGTCAATTTTCTGTTGGCGCTTTTCTCTGCTTAAAGGACTGGAGTTTGTGTGGGATTCAGAAGTATCCAGGAAGCTAATTTTGGGCTTTGAATGAAAGCAGAGGTGGTCTGGGCTATCTTCTGTAGGTTATTATTTGAAAGGATACATTGAGCCACTATGCACCCTAATCAAATGATTAAGATTTTCCTTTTCATGCTTCTTACATTCCTTTAACCGATTTTGTTTATATTAGGATGATTTAGCTTATAATTTGTAGATATGTTGTACTTGTTGCTGAGTTAAGTGAAACCATCCACCTAAGACAGCTTTTCCAGACATTTTGGCTAAAAAAAGCACTATTCTGAGTGCTTCAATGCTGTTTTGGATGCACAGAATGAGAGGGTTTGATTTGCATGATATGGGAAACTTAGTAGACATCGAGCTAAGGCTCCAGTATGGTAAGTTGGCTCTAACCATCAGCTAACAACAGTTACCAATGTTTCCTGCTTAAGTGATTGTGGGCAAAACTGAATACAGTAACCATTCCCTTTTAAGGATTGTTTATAGGTTTATGTTCCAAATGATTTGTTTATTTTGTTATTTTCCATGCCCAAGTTGCTGCTTGATGGTGTTCTTGTTTCCAGGTCTTTTCGAGCATATGCCCCTCCTTCAATTCTTCTCAAGAAGTGGGCATCCTGCTTAATTATTACTCCATGTCCTATGTGTGGAATCTATTACGTCTTAATTAGTGATTGAACCTTGGGGTCAAGAAATTGATATATTTGTTTTCTTGCAGATGTTATTACTCATCTTTTCCTATGAATTGAGCTGTCTGTCTCCAACTTGATTCAGACGTTTACTGGTTTTTATGATGATTGGATGATAAAGATGCTTTTCCAGCTTTGTGATTTCTTTTCCTCCCTGTTTATAAAATGGTCTTTGTTGTATTTGAGATGGTCTTTGCAATTTCTTTCTTTCTTCCTAGTATGTCATTGTTGGTGTCACTGCTATATCAATGATATCATTGCATGCTTTTATTCCCCAGGGCATTGTAGTTGCTTTGAGTGTTCCTTTCTCTTTTGTAGGTGCCAATGGCGGTGGATGTGAAGTTGACCCAAGATCTTGAAAAGTAAAAAAGGTAAGTGGGATGAAAAAGAAAAGAACCCTGGCATGCTTTTCCTATGCATGATTGAATTTTTAACACAGGACTTCAGGAGGAGTCATTTCATTCCCTTGATTGGTCATTTGCTTGTATACCAATGATAGCAACGCATTTTTCGGAGTCGGCTCACGCTCCCACTTGTAGAGCACTGAGCATTGGCCACCGCTGCTATAGCAAAGGTCAATGTTATTCTTGTGTATGAATCTTTTATGGGCCCTGACAATCACTTGATACTGTTTTTGGTCGTTCACGCAGGTAATTGATGTGATCCTAGCACCCTTCAAAATAGAACAACTTGACATATTGCCAAGAAGACCAACCACATGTAACTTGGCAAGGGAATTGATCTTATGGTTTGAAGCCAAAGCAAGTAATGAGTCTTCCAAAGCCAAAGATCGCATCTCATATTCGCAACAAGAATATGGACAAGCAAATGGAGTCCGATTTGCGAGAACAGAGGCTTGTTGGAAACTTCAAGATGATAGCCTTCGTTTGGGACAAGTTTCAGCCCAATCAGACAGGTGGATCAAAAGTTATGCTAGTTGACATTTTGGCGTACAGGTTCGGCGTGATTACTCCCAGACACGATGTAATTACGTCCAAAACAGATGGCTTTGGGTAGCTGGAAGTCGTCTCGACATAATTACGTCCAGACACGAAGTAATCACGTCCAGAAATCGTCAACTCGCGGGAAACAACATTTTTTAAGGGCTTTTGAAGCCCAATTTGTGTACAAACTATAAATAGCTTATTTCTTCCATTTGTTAGCTAGCTTAGACTTGGTGTGTATTTTGTTGAGTGAGAACACTCCTCCCTTATACACCTTGTAAGCTCACTTCTTCCTTGAGAGGGATCGCTTGAGTTGAGAACACTCCTCCCGATCTCTCTCTGGGAAATCCATGTTTGTAATCGTATGGACGATTTGTGTGAATGAAATCTATGATTGTCTTGGTTGATCATCCATAGAAACGAGTCTCAATCTTGGCCCTCGGAGTATATCTTGATCAAGCAACCCATTTGGTGATTGTTCGCTACTTCGTGTTGTGCTCATCTCCGTCCCTTCCATCCTTCTTCGAAATCCCGGTAACTTCTTTCCTTTCCATCGCTCTTTCATGTTTCTTCCTCTGCTGCATATCCGTGTCTTGTGTTTTCTCCATATTTTCATCCATGGATTCACTACATAACTCCTTAGGCTAGATCCTCTAAAGCTCCATATATCATTCGGCTTACTTACACTAGGCCGGATCATATCAAGTGGTAGCAGAGCTTTTGGCGCCTTGGAGTTATTTGTTGTTCTTCGTTTGTGACTTTGTGAACAGTATATCATCATATTTTCCAGCAGTTTTTCTTAGTTTCTTACGTCAAGAGTGCTTGATTTTGTTGCCTAGTTCATGTGGTAAAGTGAGTGATTTTGTGCTGATTTTTGCTAGCTCAAAGATTAAAAAAATCTGAAAAGTGTGTTCTTGGTGTTCATCCTTTTGTTCTTGGTATTCTTGCAAATTGTGTGAAAAGGGAGATTTTTGATCCAAGCTTTATTCAAAAGGCTAAAACCTAGTGTTTCCCTCTAAAATATTAATTTCCCTCACCAAAATAGCCAACAAAGAGGCCTCTAGCCCTCACTCTAGCCGGACTCCAAGTCTTTGGCTTTTCTTTTGCATTAAATGCAAAGGAGAAAAAAATCACCTAACACCAAGACTTAGGGAAAAAGTGGCAAAACATCATTTCTTTTAAAAATAAAATCCCTACCCAAGTTGACCCTTTTTCTTCCAAGGTCCAGCACGTTTTCTTCCTTTTCTTCATCTGTCCAGCAGTCCTTCTCTTTTTATTTGAGTCTTAAACAAGTCCTAAACTCAAGTCCTAAACCTATGAAATCCTAAACTTGAATTTTAAATCTTTTGAGTCCTAAACTTAAGTTTTCTTAAGTCCTAAACTTCTAAGTCTTTTTCAACAAATCTTTGAGTCTTCTCTTGAGTCTTTTACTCCTTTAACTCATATTTTTCCAGCTTCCTTCCCTCCAACGGAAAATTCGAAATTTTCCCCAAAAATTAAATTTTGAATTTTCTTGGAATTCTGAAAAAAATTTCAACTTTCCTTGAATTCTTTGCAGTCCTTCTTGAGTCTTTGTTGAGTCCTTCCTTTTCTTGTCTAATCTCTTGAGCACTTGCGAAGGTAGTTGTTTACGAAACGCTTGGTTTGAGTCACAAGTTTGTTTGAGGCAAGAGTTGTGTGGTGAGCAAGCTTTGTGGAATTTTCTTGAGCGATTTGTGAGGCTATCTTTTGCGAGTGATAAACACGAGTATTAAACACGTGAGGGAGAGAATTATTTTTCTAACCTTTGTTTAAGTGTGTAGGTACACGGAGAACGCGAAGTTGAGTGTTTGTGAGCACGTATTTTTCGAGTGACCTAAACACGAGTGTTTAAACACGTGAGGGAGCGATTATTTACTAACAACTATACGTATATATATAATTTGTTCAATTTTCCAGTAACAATGTCGCAAGATAGTGATTGTGAATCTTGTGACCAAGGAGAGTACTATGACGATGATACCTCTCAATGCAATGATGACAGTGGTTATGAATCATATGGTGACGAATATATCATTGATAGTGAGTACGAGTACCAAGATGAAAGTGAAGTAACTTGTAGCGAGAATGAAGACAATGAAGACCCTCCAAGTCCTCATGTCTTTAGTCGTGGCACAAGTTCAAGTTGTAGTGAGGATGACGACTACGACGATTTTCCAAGTCATCAAGTCTCAAGCTATGGCCTCGGTTCCATTGCACACCAAATTAGCCCCGACCCTAGACTTCATGTCTTCTCCTCAAGTGTACGCGTCCGAACTAAACATGAAGGAATGCACAATCGAGCACCTCCTCATTTTCCTCCTCGTAGGGTTCGACCTCACCAAGGCCGAACGCCTCCTCCGCCTCCTCCTAGGGTTCGACCTCACCAAGGCCGAACGCCTCCTCCTAGGGCTCGACCTCACCAAAGCCGAGCACCTCCTCATTTTCCTCCTCGTAGGGTTCGACCTCACCAAGGCCGAACGCCTCCTCCGCCTCCTCCTAGGGCTCGACCTCACCAAAGCCAAGCACCTCCTCATTCTCCTTCTCCTAGGGTTCGACCTCACCAATGTCGAACGCCTCCTCCTCCCCCTCCAAGGGTTCGACCTTACCTAGGTCGACCGAGTGATCCAACCTCATCTTTCGCTTCTACATCTGAGTCTACATTGGAAGGAGTCCAACCTAACCAAACCACTCCATCTCAATCTCTTGAATCCCGTTCGATGATTGACCTTTTGGACGCGCTTAAAAGGCATGTGGCTGAGCTTCAAGCTATTGTTGAATGGAAGAGAGAAAAACGTAAGGTTGAGAAAGAGAGAAAAAGAAATGAGCAAGAGATAAAAGAAAAGAGAGAGTGTGGAGAGAAGAAAGTAAGAGATGAGGAAAATACACGGCATGAAAATAGCAAGCATGCCAACGAGAGTGAGTGCAACCACACCCTTGAGAATGAGTTGAGTGAACCCGTTGAGCCAAACCAATGTCAAGTTTTCGACAACCTTTTATTTGAACTCGATTTCCACAATCCGTTGTTTGAACTTGACAATTAGACAGAAGAAAGTGAGCAAAACAGCCCGCATGAAAAGAGTGAGCATGCGAGAGAGAAACACACCCCTGAGAGGAGTGAGCAAGTGGGGAAATTGATAGAAGAAAGTGAGGAAAAGAAGCAAACAGACATTGTGAAGGCTATTGATCCAATGAGCGTGCCTTTGTGCAATGAGGATCAATTAGCTCTCCCTAACATTAATGATTCTTTTCCTACTGCTCGTGTGTCTTTCTTGCAGGAGCTTCCGGTGGGTTTCCATGACCATCCGCGCCCGAATGTCCCAAGGAGCAAAGGTGGGTTCAAACCATCCATCCTAGGAGGTATCGGAAGCGTAATTGCTCAACAATGGTGCTCGCGACGACATGGCCTTGAGGTAAACCGTTCCCATCCTCCCACTTTGCCCAACGGGTATGTTTTCACTCCCTTTTTGAATGCTCAATTGGTTGAGGATGCTCATTTCACTCATCTTGATTCACATGAACATTTCATTGAGCATGATACATTTGTCCGAGTCTTCGAAAACCACTTGGGTACGAATTCTATGGCATGCGCCAACATCCTTTCCGTACCCTTCGTCAAGCATGAACCTTCTTGGTTTGAGCATGAAAATTACTTGTGTGAAAATTACTTGTGTGAAAATACACCTTGTAAGCTCACTTCTTCCTTGAGAGGGATCGCTCGAGTTGAGAACACTCCTCCCGATCTCTCTCTGGGAAATCCATGTTTGTAATCGTATGGACGATTTGTGTGAATGAAATCTATGATTGTCTTGGTTGATCATCCATAGAAACGAGTCTCAATCTTGGCCCTCGGAGTATATCTTGATCAAGCAACCCATTTGGTGATTGTTCGCTACTTCGTGTTGTGCTCATCTCCGTCCCTTCCATCCTTCTTCGAAATCCCGGTAACTTCTTTCCTTTCCATCGCTCTTTCATGTTTCTTCCTCCGCTGCATATCCGTGTCTTGTGTTTTCTCCATATTTTCATCCATGGTTTCACTACATAACTCCTTAGGCTAGATCCTCTAAAGCTCCATATATCATTCGGCTTACTTACACTAGGCCGGATCATATCAGTAATGCACACATCTCCGCATATCTTCTGTTACTCAATTCATTGGCCAATCATATGAGTCGCCCTTAGCTCAACTGCAAGTTGTATGGGTCACGAGCTAAAAGCCTTGGCCTTTACACTGTTCTGAGTGCTCCTTTTGTCTTACCTCTGTTTTGATACTTGAGAGTGCTTAAAGTCTTTTCGTCACATCATAGATGAGCTATAGACCCACGTTCACCATTTTGAAGAGCATTATGTTGTTAGTCTGATTTGACAATTTAGCACATGAAACCAACTTTGATAACAGTTTGTGACTCCTAATCGTGTCTTGAGTTTTGACAGTTGTAATTAGATAAGTTGTTGAATTATCTGGTATTAGAAATTTTAAATGCAAAGATATAAAGTAAATTGCAGACACTTGGAGAAAATAAACATGATTGAATAGGCTTTGTTGAATTATTTATCTAATCTGGTGAGCAATTGATCTTGTTATGAGGGACTCACTTGGAAAACTAATTAGAATAGATGACTGGCTCGAAAAATACTAGAGAACCTGTAGCGTTAGAATGTTTTTCAATGTGGAAATATTACTTAGAGGTTTTATGTAGTTTGTTATTAAAAGTGAATAAAGAGACTCCCTTCCTCCATGACACATATTTCAATCCATCAACAGACCTTTTTAGAAGCTGTTTAAAAATGTGTTTCTGAGTTATTTATGTCCTCATAGTCATTTATGGTCAGCATAGAAGAGCAGCTTAAATTTGCGGACCTTTTGATTGCATAAGCAAGGCCTGCTTTGAAATGACTAATATTTCTGTTTCTTTAGTTGGTACCATCTTTGGAGTAAATTCGCGGAACGTGTTGAACCTGCTAGATACCTGTTTAACCTCAACTTACTGCAGGTAATGCAGAGGTGCGCTTGTCTAACTCTTTCATGCGGAAGTAGAATTGGAAAGTTGATTTCTCCTCTAGCTTCTAAGGGATAGGGAAGAGTTGATGACAAATGATGTGTTTTGGTGTTGCAAGCAGCAGCTAAGAACCTTGCCAGGTGATGCTGAAAATTTGGTACTTGCTTGGATAATTAATTGCATATTACACATGTTGAGTGTTTTTTCTTTCTTTCTTCAAAATTACACTTTATGAATTTAAAGAAGCTATCTCTACAATTATGAGTGAGGTACTTGTATGGCTTGCAAATGAAAAGTCATTTACTTAGGTATAGAACTACACTCTTTTTTTCATAGTTAGATAGGCGTATACAAACCTTTTTAGCTCCTCACACCCACGAGCCTCCACTAGCTCGGACGTATGACTTTGAAGCACGAGGCAGCCAAATATAATGACTGGTGCGGTATATACTGCACTTATCTAAAGCTAGTCTAATCGTACTTTAGGATGGAGATGGAGGGTTTAGAAGTAAAAACATAACCCCTTTTTTTCCCTCCAATAACAGGCATTCTACTATGTATGCGATTTTTATAGAACCAAAAAGGGAAGGCCCAATTCACTTGCTTTTCACACGTCCCATGCAACAATGTTCAACATAGTGTTAGATCGTAATGCTCTTTGAAAGGTTTGTTCGATGCATGATTGGTTTCTCTTTCTCATCAATTGTGCAGTTTTGGCTTTTAACCGAGTGATGAGAAGAATGAAAAAGAGCTATTAGGATTTAGGAATCCATCTTTTTTTCCCTCTCACTTAGAATTGTCAATAATAATAATAATAATTGTGTAGATAAAGACGAGCTCTCAATCATTGATTTGTGTTTTTAGCATCACAATGATTGCAAAAATAAGAGTGACTGTGTGTTCATGTTCAAAATAACAAAATAAAAACAAATACTAAAACAAAAAAGTATTGTGATTGAAAAATCGGGGCAAGTAGTGTGGTGAGATTGGAGTGCAAATCCTGTAAACTACAGAAGGCACGAAAAAAGTATAATAATTTAATCAGGAAGTATAATTGAGTTATAAGCTTGTTTGATTTATAAAATTTTCGCAAAGAGTTCATTTTGTACCCTGATTATTGCGGGTTGTCAATCAGATTTTGGCAGATTGTATCATAACTAAATAATTACCGTAGACCACTTTCCCTAAGCCAAATTAAAAAGATTCTGCCAGCCCCGGTGACAAAAGTTGACTAGTCTCGGAGAATCAAAACATCTAGTCATGAGTCATTTGAGTTTAAAGTGTTAATTTACTAATTATTGTAATTAAACCAGTGGATAGTAAAAAAAGTATCGGTAATAATTTAAGTTCGAGGCGAGTCTCGCATCCATATTCCATTCATTTCCTATTTCTATCTCCACATATCACTATGCTATTGCAATTTTCAGTCACAACAAAATAGAGTAGACCATAGAGTATGAAAATAATAGGTTGGATAGATTAGATAATGGACTGATTGATGAGAAGATAAAGTCTTAAAGAGGAGGAGGAGTGGGCTAGTAGTAAGTACTGTCATCCATCTGTCTATTGAATTTCAAGTCCTCCCACTGCCACTGTACTCACTACTTACCCACCCACGGGCCACCATCACCTGACCAGTGACCACTCACGCTTCTACTTCTTCTTACCCTTCCTTTCCTTTCCTTTCCTTCCAGGAGATGGAAATGGAATTCCATTATTATGTGGAAAATCTTCAGGGCAGAATCTCAACAGTTCCCAAATAGATTCCCCTGATTTCAATTCCAACACACCACCCATTTGCCAATCTCCTGACAATCATCTGGCCCCACTTTATCTCCCCCATTTTGTAGGGCCCACCACCCCCATACCATCCGCCTCTCTACTGTCTTTTTCATACTACTCAGTACTATTTTTTTTTTCCCAATTCCTAATCTTCCGATTTGCTTTCACTCCACTTCAAATCAATTCAATTTCCCTTTTTTACTAGCTCAGCTGGCTAGGAATTTGAATTTTGCACCCACCTAGAATTCAGTGATTCTCTCTTTCTTTGTTGTTGTAATTATTTTGACTTTTCCAAATTTCCAACTCCAAGTGGGAGTGTGGGCACTTGTGGGTGGGGGGAAAGAAGAGAGAAGAAAAGTAAGGAAAGAAAGGAAAGAGTGTTATAGAGATGAAGTCAAATCCAGGAATGTCACATCCACGGATCATATCCTCAGTCCATTCCTCTCTTCTCCGGAAGATATAGTCATACCATCTCCTCTCCTGTTGCTTGCAGCCACAAAAACGCAAAACACAAATTACTACGGAGTACTACTATTCTTTTCCTTTCCCCTTTTTTTTAATGCATATGTACAATTTAGGCTAAAATATAATATGATTAAATGAGGCACCAGCACAATTTTCTAAAAGATCTAAATGAAAGTTTCATTACTCAGCGACATAATTTATTCGCAGCATTACACGCATATATAATACCGATATTCTAATAAAAAAATCAAAAGATGGGGAATGGACCCTATAAATAACCTATATTTCTATTTTTTACTGAGCAAAGAGATTAAATTATTGTAAATTAGCATCAGAGACTGTAGTTATTTGGTTCTCCCCAATCCACAAATGCAGAAAAAGTGATTCCCATGTCTATAAATATGTCTAGTCTAGCAAGTACTGCTAAAATCAACGTGCTGTGCCTAACTTTCATAACCAATCTGGTTTGTTTGACCATCAATTATTCCCAACTTTGCTAAATAATCCACCACCACACCTCCCTGTATTGTTCACATCTATTTTATTATGCCAGTACTTATTGTTTTTCATTGACCAATTTTAATAATATTTCTTGACCCAATCATTAGATAACGTTCTAAATAAATTTTATTGTTTTTTCTACGTAAATGTGAGAGTGTTAATAATTTATACCAATAATAAAGAACGCTGCATTTATATCGAGATTATCGAAAGAGATATTGTCTCCTGCTTCTCAAACTATATTTACTGAGATCATTATCACTTTTTTTTGCAGTGTTTATCTTCTCATTAAGGTCACGTGCTACACCAATTAGCCATTAGTCATAAATCATTCAAACTACAATGATACCCAATTCATGGATAATGCCGTTGTTTGAATTCCAGCCATTGTGACACGTGCATATCTAATTTCTCTTATCAAGATTTATCATTTGTTTACAGGAGTGAAATGTGATAATACCCACCCGTCGGTCTATCTTTTTAACGAGTATTGTAGGTAGGAGTTTTCAACTTTGCAACCCACAGGATTGGAGAGACCAATTCCAATACGAGAAGAGGCATTTAATAGTTTGGCTAGTTAGGCATGGTCGGTTTGGTTTCTTTTGGGGCGCCTCAATTGTTCAACTTACCCTACAAATTTAGGACCCACACTAATCAATCAAGCCCATCAACTCCAAAATAATAATACACACAATTACATTTGAATTCTATATTAGTAGAAAAAAGAAGGATTTAGATAAAATTGTCTCATTGTAAGAAACAGCAAAATCAGTCACATCTCGAACTTCTCCATCATCTATAACAAAATGTAAAAAAAAACTGATTAATTAACTCCTAGAACCTATTTAATTATGTCTAATAATATTGTGATTATGGGAGGTAGAGGAGGAAGAATAATAGTAGAACTGGTGATGGGCTGGGCCCGGACCCTGGCTGCTGGACAAAGACGAACCATCCTCAGGTGTTGACGGCTCAGACTCATCTACCTGCTGGCACTCCATGTTCACCCCAAACAGCCTCAACCTCTTTGGGTTCCCTATCTGTGTTGTCGTCTGGCTCTGACCACCACTCCATCCTAAAATTTACACGCCATAAAACAAAATTACAATCATATTTACAGTTATATTCTTTTATCCAATTCAATGTTTATTCTAAATTATTTTCAACTAGTACCACTAATTATACTTATAAAAATTAATCATCTTTGCACTAAGAGGACCAAAATGACATTATTTGCACACACGTGAAAGACAAAAGGAAAATTAAAAATGTATGAAACCTGCATGAAGACAGTCGGGTTGGTATGGGAGGTGATGATGACCGGACGGTGAAGAAGAGGAAGAAGGAGGGTATAATCCTCTGCTCCACACCCCACCGATATTCCCCTGCACCCCCGGTACCACACTACTACTGTTGCTCTGGTCTTGACCTCTCCTCCTCCACCCAATGAACAGTCGTTCCACGTCCCTACGGTGTCGTTCAAACAGAACGACGTCGCCGGCATCCAGCTGTTTCTCCTTGACGTACCGGCTCCATCCCTTGGTCAACACGTAGCTTTGACTGCTGTTCCAATACGAGTACCTGAACCGCCAGCACTTCCCTGACTCGTCCTCGAAACTCAGCAACAACCCTCTGTCGACCCCGGCCGATTCTCCTCCGCCGCTGCCACCCCCACCGCCGTTGAGTGGGAAGTACTTCTCGGCGTGCTGTTTCGGGATGACCAGACGGTTGAGTTTTCCAACGTCGCTGGGAGTCAGAGGCTTTTCGAACATGGGTTCTTTAAGAATGTCAGGTAGTGTTTCTTGATTGTTAAAAATGTATCCTTGTTGTTGTGGTGCTGATGGTTCTTGATCTATTCCTTGATCGATATCGACTTCTTCGTTGAGGTTGAAATTGTGGTGAGATGGGTTTTGTGGAGGAAACATGGCGGAATGGAGCCAAGAAGGGTGGTGCTGGTGCTGGTGCTGGTGCTGGTGGGGAGAGATGGTGGAAGTAGTAGTAGTAGTAGTAGGACTTGGCTTCATTAGTTGTTGCTGTGCCCACCAAATGGTTTCTGGAAGTAATTCAGAGGAAAATTGATTAATGGACATTTGATCAATGAGATAATTAAATATATTTTTCAATTTTTTTTCTCTTACCTTTTGCTTCTTCTTTTTAGGTTTTATTTTTTTAAGGTGGGAAAGGAAGAGGAAGGAAATGGAAAGAAATTGTTGGGAGGAGGAGGAGTGTTGATGTGGGTGTATATATTGCTATGTGTATATTGTCTGGGGAAAAGAGAGAAATATGGATGAACTGAATTGGTGATGCATAGAATTTAGAAGAAAAAGATTTGCAGAGTGGTGATTAGGAGGAGAAGGGACTGAGAGGGACACCCCATGTTACTAGATTGGCAAACAAATCAAGAAGTGGGGCTAGGTTTGACGTATGCAAATGCATTCATCTTGTGTTCTAATCTAACGGCTGTGATGAGCGCACCGTGGTTTTCGATGGTTTTCCACTTTTTCTATTTGATTGGTCACATGGGATAATTTTCCTAGCTGTAACAAAAAGTAAATAAATTATTAGTTAATTACTTGCTAGCTCAGCGAAAAACTATACACTACTTTCGATATTTTATCATTTGCAGCGGGAAACATCTAATTAAATTGTAAATTTCATTTTAATAAAAAGTAATGCTACCATATACTATACACTAATAAGCTTAAAGTTTTAGTTTCAAATGTAACTATTGGGTGTATTTGATCAAATTGGAGAGCAAGTGGGTGGTAGTAAGGAACTATAGAGTGGTCCTAACTCGTAGTTGAGTGTATAATATGTTATGTATGGTGAAATATTGTTGGTGACCAAATTAGCCCCAGAGAATAGTGTTTTGTCACGTGCATTCCACCATTATTGATGTTTGGCGCCCATTCCTTTCATTTTTTATTTATTTTTTTGTGAAGAGTAATCTACCAACCAACCAAACAGATTAATACTCTCGTTTTTTCATTCAATTTTATGTATAAAGTAAATATTGCCTGCTAAAAGTGTATAATTTAATTTTATCGAGTCAACTCAATACGAATAAGATTAGTTCTAAATCACTAATCTCAGCAGATATAGTTGAAATTCAAAACTAAAAAGAAAAGGGTAAATTATCATTATTAGTACGTGTGATTAGAGTTCAAAATATTACTAAAAAGAACGAAGAGACTAATTTTTAAGTGTAATTTTTTGTACGTAGTCTATTGAATAGAAAATAGTGTTAAAATGAATAACAATAAAAGAGAAAAGAAAGGATCTCTTCCATTTCCAATGAGGAGATATTGTCCAATTGGGGAGGGTGGGGAGAAGCAGAAGGAAGAAGAAGAAGCCTTTTTGGTCAGTCGTGTTTCAATCCTCTCCTCACACTATTAATTAGTCTATTACCATTATACCATATGACGAAACCAACCACATCTGCCCATCATCCCCTTTCTTTATTTCTAAACTCTCTATTTTCTCTCTCTACCATTCACTTGCAGCTTGCGTCTTTGTCTCTCTTATCGTATTCTTTTTCGTCAAAACTATCCTAAAATCCGAACATTATAGGATTTTAAAAAACGGTAAAATTTTATCTTCCCTTATAAATTTTAATACAGTTATATACTTAATATATAAACCTAATTTTTTTTTATTAAATTAGAATAATTCTTTACCGATTGAAATAAATAATAGTACTAATATTTAGTTTTATATTACTAGCTACTTGCAATATGTGTACGTATTATTATTTTATGAAGTTAAATGTGTCTTTTCTAGGAGTTTGAGACAAAACAAAACCCACCTCAATTCCAGGTAGATTCAGACAACCATTTTTTCGGACTAGCTAGTTGTTCTTGTTCTTTAATTTAAGAACATGTTGGGGACACATAATTATACAGGTTGTTGCCTTTTTTATATTTTATGATGTATGTATCTTACAAATATATATTTAATATTTAATTTATATACCCACCAAAAAAAATCTTCTACTACTATCTTTTTACGGATTGGCCATCGTTTTCTTTATTTTTTTTCCGAATTTTATAAATGTTTTTTCTGTCTCATTTAAGTATGACCTAATAAATTTTGAGAGTATCACAAAAATATTAAGATATAATAGTCTTTTTTCTATGCAAATTTGTACTAAATACCTAACTTATCATTTGATTAATTTTGATTTGTGATCATATTATAAGAGAGAAAACAATATTTGCATGGTCCCAATCATAACACGATTGGGCATGTCGTTGTTCTTAATTGAACGGTCCACATCTATAAACAATATTTCGTGGACTTAATACAAAGGTTCATGCGATGATTAATTAATATTTATCCTATGAAAGTGGATTATTTTCCCCTTAAAGAGAAATATTTAACTCAATTTAGTTGTCAACTCTCTCAACCCATCTCTAATTAATTAAAGTCCAAAACTAATTAGAGGAGTGTTGAATATTTTCTTCTTGTTATTTTCTCTCCTTCTAATAAAAAAGAAACTAATAGTTGCTTGTTAGCTGGAAAAAATTTGGGTAGATCATGATCTACCTACATTATGACCTAGGATGATGATACGTGCCCCAAATAGCGCTAGAATACCAGTATTTTTGACACTTTTGGACACGTGTCATCATCTTACATCATGATGTAGATAGATCATGATCTACCCAAGTTTTACTCCTTGTTAGCTATAGTATTGTTTTGCTCGAAGGGGGAAGTGTTTTTCAGTAAGTTGTTTTCAGCTATAAGCAACTATTTTTCTATTATTGAGCAAAAAAATACACTCCCTAATTTAATTTA
The DNA here is from genome assembly GCA_963691705.1 of Viola odorata. NCBI lineage: Eukaryota > Viridiplantae > Streptophyta > Magnoliopsida > Malpighiales > Violaceae > Viola > Viola odorata. Next base: position 6,283,644 of record OY829546.1, read on the forward strand.
TTTATTTTTGTTTAATATCACAAATGTTATTTATGTTTTTCTTTTCTTTTCTTTTGATGTTGTTTCCACTCATTTTGAGCCAGTATGAATGTATGAAGTATCCATATATATGCAATAATTTAATTTTAATTTTTAATTGTTATATATGTATTAATTTTATTATATATATATAATAATAATAATAATAATAATAGTTAATACATATATAACAATTAAAAATAAAAAATTAAATTATTGCATACTTATTTTTTTCTATGAATTACACAAGAGTTGGCCGGTTGGATGATCGATGCTAGAAGTTGAATCGTATGTAGACAGCCAGACGGAGCACATGAATTCATTAAAAGAAAAAGGAAATGTATGGGGGTAAATATAGTGACGCAGATTATTTTGTCACTGGATTATCATGCAATTTTTTGTTGCCCAGATTAATGAATAATAACCTGAAATTTGGTACATGACAAAATATATATGTATTGGGTTTTGGTGGTTGTTGGCCAAATGAGAGGAATCCTTGACCATAAGCAACTGGCGCTATTGGCCGACGATAAAATATATATCTGGAGTTGGGATTGGGGAGGTGGGGGTGAGGAATCTGCCATGTAATCCGTGGAGTTGCGGGAGAGTTTCATTTCTGTACTAATAATTTGAAAATCTTCCTAGTTTATTTAAACTACAGAGAGAAACAGACAGAGCCAGCCAAGGAAAGCGATGTGTGTGATCTCGAGAGAGAAAAAATCAGTTAATTCTTTTTTTTAATATTTATACGTTCAACTAGTTTGTCTATATCGTTTTTACGAAATGAGTTATGGGTTTGTTCTAATAATTAATAATATAATTATTTAAAAAAAATTGTACATCGTTTAAAGTTTGTGTCCGCAAATTAAGAAAATTATTAATCTACCAAAAATATAGTAAACTTAAATCACGTAAGTATGGGTAATGTTTGGTTGACGAATGTTCCTTTATTTTCCCGGGCGAGTGATTCTCATGAGAGTGATTGAGGGGAGTTTGATTATTGTGTTTAAAATTCTCATGAAATTAGTATTTTTGTGATTATTTTATACTAGGGAATCGTAAAGGAAAGTATGACAAATTAATATTTTATCCTTAAATAATAATTATTTATTTAAATTAAATTTAGTTATGTTTATATAAATTTTAGGTTAGATTATCTCATTTAAGTATATGATAGATAATAACTTAACACTACAAAAGAAACTGTTTATTTCGATGGGAAAAACCCGTTGGGAAAATGCGAAATTTGTCGGTAATGTGTGTTACCTATGGAGAAATATCAATGGGAGCCCGTCGATACACAAAACGTCATAAACGTGTCTAATCGATGGGATAACTCTCGTCGATACCAACATAAAAAGTTAGTTCGTCGATAGATTTAAAAAAAAAACGTGAATAATAGACGGGCTGCGCCCGTTGATACATCGTGTGTTTAATTTTTTTAAAACTGGAACTATATATATTAATTTGGAATAAATTGTAATAGATCTTTTTTGCTGATTTAATTAATAAATTTTAATTTTAATTATATTTGCAGATTTTATTAATAAATATCAAATTTATCATTTTTAAAATTTTTAATTAATCATACTAAAATATTTATTATGTTTGCAATTTTTAAAAAATAAATACAAATACAATTTAAATTATTATTAGTACGAACTAAATAGAATGCGATATAAATAATTGATTGCATATTTCAATTAATATAAAATTAAAAGTAATTGTATAGAAAATATAATATATACATAATATTGCATATTATCTATGACATACAGTATAAAGAAAGGTGCGGAAGGTCTGAGAGTTTTTCCTCACTAGCAGTCACTACAGTCCATCACTCTCTTTTTTGCAATAACTAAAAAATGCATATGCCTTCTTATTTTTAATAATAAGAAAAAGAAGTAGGTCGTGCGTTTTGGTAAACATTAACTTGTGGGTTGATGCAAGTTGGATCGAAGAAGAGAATAAAATAATAAACTGGCAAAAAAAATTGTGACAAATGTGCTTGATTGTGTTTCAGATTTATTTTTATTTTTATATAGTTTACTATTTTTGTGTCTCTGTATTGTTTTCTAATTTCCTCATCATCACATGCATATGCACCAGTTATTATATGAGAGCTGCTAAACCGGTTACCCAAACTGGTAACCCAAACTGCCACGTCATTCCGTAATTACAAAATTGCCATTCGGGCAATTTTGTAATTAGCCAAGCCTTCATCCCTTTCATCCCTAACTCTTTCATTTCCCTTTCATTTACCCTACCGAAATATCACTTCCCTTTCCTTTTCTCTCATCTCTTTTAGACGGCTAGGGTTACTGTGCCTCATCGTTTTCATTTCTCATCCTCCTTAGTAACTCAAACCGGTTACCCAACGGCAACTGAACGGTAACTTTCGTCCCATCCTCATGTTTGTGGCTGTGATTTGTTTGATTTGTTTGGCTACGGTTTGTGGCTTCTGACCCTCTTTCTCTCGGTCGCTTTCATGGCTGTGATGTAATTGTGGCTTGTGGCTTGGTAAAAACCAATGTTAAATTCACACAGTAATTGGGAAAAACATAAATTGAGAAGGAGCCGATTGTTAAATAGCAATTGTAATTGGTAAAAACCAATGTTAAATAGCAAATGCAATTGGCAAATTAAATTGATAATACATAAATTAAATTTAAATTAAATACAAATTAAAAATAAATAAATTTTATGAGAAAATAGCAATTGTAATTTTAAAAAGAAAGAATGAAATACAAATTAAATATAAAATGTAAAATGTAATATGATGAGAAAAAATTTGATCCCTTAAATGTTAGAAAAATATCAATTGTACTTTAATAAAGAATAAATGAAATTTAAATTAAATATAAATTAAATACTCATCGATGTATTCATGCTTTGTCTTGTAACACTGAATGTTTTTGTTGTACAGCATTTGCGGCGGATATTATGGAGTTTCAAAGTGATGAGCCTTTTAGTGATGATCCTCAAAGTGATGAGTCTGAAAGGGATTCTTTGGGTATTAATACTCCATTGCCTGATATTGATGAGAAATTGATTCCGAAGTCAAGTATGGTCTTCAAATCAGACGAAAATGTTTATACTTTTTGTGTTGAATATGCTCGCGTAGTAGGATTTGGTGTTAAGAAAAGAAATTTGAAGAAAGATTTATATGGGAATCTGAAGTATTTTACCATTGAGTGCATTAGAGGAGGTAGATGGACATCTGTATCAAAGAATGCTTTTAATGCAAGGCCATAAAAAAAAACTGATTGTAAGGCTAGAATCAATGCTATTCGTACTGGTGGTGAAGGAGATTTCACTATTTCTCAAGTTAATCTTGATCATAATCATGCGTTGAGTCCCACAAAAGCACATTTTTTTAAATGCAATAAAAATATGGATGTGTATGCGAAGAGGAGGCTTGAAACAAATGATGAAGCAGGCATTCGTGTGAGGAATAATTTTCATTCTTTGGCTGTGGAAGTTGGGGGGTATGAGAACAAAAGGGCGTCCTCCATCCAAAAGGAAAATGTCAACAGTAGAACTAAAAACGAAAGGAAAAAAGGTATCAAACATTTTGGATAAATTATTTTCTTCAATAATTCTTGTAATATTTGTATAAATTGTTTAACTTCTACTTGATAATGTTTCTTCTAATATAGAGTTCCAAAGCAAACAAAAGCAAGATAGATGATTATGAGCCACAACATCAATTTGAAGAGAGTCAATTTGGATCATATTGTCCATCTTCTGGGAATCAACTTGGAAGTGAAGAGAGTCAATTTGGACCATATTATCCATATACTGGGGATCAATTTGGAACTCAAGAGTGTCGATTTGGACCATCTTATCCATATACTGGGGATCAATATGGAACTCATGAGAGTCAATTTGATTCGGACCAATAGTGTTATTTCTTTCATCAATTTGGAACTTATAGTTATATTGGACCATATTCAGTCTTGTTTTAATTTGTATTGTGTTAATTTTTTTTATCAATTTGGAACTTATATGCTATTTTGGACCATCTTTCATCTTGTTTTAATTTCTATTGTGTTATATGAAGGTTAGAAAAATTTAAAACTTATATTTTGCGCAATAATTTTCACTTCTCGGTGCCTTGAAAAAATAGAAAAATCACAGATTATGTCACACCAGATGCAAGGTTAACGAACTAAATATTAATGTTATAATTATGTTACATCCGTTTTCAACCACAAACAAACCATCAAACTAATTGACTAAAAAATATACAAGCTATACATATTACAAGACACGAAATGAAGCCTACTTTCACACCCTTAACAAAAGCACTAGACTCATCCAATCTAAACTTGTCCAATTCATAATGCAAACAGTCAACCTCAGCTACGGTTTCCATGTATGCATCATGCAAGCGATCTTTTTCTTCATTCAAACATCTAACTTCTTCTTTAAGATTTTTTTCAGAGTTTAACAGTTCTTCAACCACCTCCGTAGCCCTATTTGACAATCGCTCATTGTCATGCCAGACAAAATAACCACATTTGCGATATCTACACGAGTAAAATCTCCTACCTAAATTTTCCCCCTTCCAAGAAACCCACATTGGAGCCTTGAAGCCGCAGTAGCAAATCCTTGCTGGTCCTTCATAGTTCCATACTCCCCTTTGAGTATGTGTCCTCCAGGTGCGCGACGATGACACAGAGCTTTCTGACATATATGCTACAACAACAAAAATATAAACAGACAACAAAAATACCCTCTGCGCTAAATCGCAAACCCAGCTAGCCAAAGTTTCAAAACAGAGCAATAAAATTCAGGAAGCAAATTGGAAAAACAGGGCAATAAAATTCAGGAAGCAAAATTGGAAACAGAGCAATTAAATTCTGTCAGAAAATTGGAAAAACAGGGCAATACAATTCAAGGAACAAAATTGGAAAAACATACCAATTAAATCAAAACAGATCAATTAAATTCGGTAAGAAAAATTGAATGCGGCCAGAAAATTCTGTATTTTCTAGCTCAGAAAGAGGAGAAAAGGGGAGCAGATTCAGGCATGGCTGCAATCTGTAAAGATGCCCCGCCAAGATCAAGAACAACAACTCTCGTTCGTCCCCTAAATTCATCACAGCCATAGAGCGAGAGAGAGAAAGAGAGAGAGCAATTAAATCAACCAGAAAAGGGGAGTAGATTCAGGGGCATGGCTGCACCTAAACAGATGCCCAGCCAAGATCAAAACAAATCACAGCCATAAGATCAACATCACATCCCTTTTCTAATCTAAACCACAGAAATTACATCACAGCCATGAAAGCGACCGAGAGAAAGAGGGTCAGAAGCCACAAACCGTAGCCAAACAAATCAAACAAATCACAGCCACAAACATGAGGATGGGACGAAAGTTACCGTTTAGTTGCCGTTGGGTAGCCGATTTCTAGCTCAGAAAGAGGAGAAAAGGGGAGCAGATTCAGGCATGGCTGCAATCTGTAAAGATGCCCCGCCAAGATCAAGAACAAAAACTCTCGTTCGTCCCCTAAATTCATCACAGCCACGGAGCGAGAGAGAGAAAGAGAGAGAGCAAATAAATCAACCAGAAAAGGGGAGCAGATTCAGGGGCATGGCTGCACCTAAACAGATGCCCAGCCAAGATCAAAACAAATCACAGCCACAAGATCAACATCACATCCCTTTTCTAATCTAAACCACAAGCCACAAATACATCACAACCATGAAAGCGACCAGAGAAAGAGGGTGGTCAGAAGCCACAAACCGTAGCCAAACAAATCACAGCCACAATAATGAGGATGGGACGAAAGTTACCGTTCAGTTGCCGTTGGGTAACCGGTTTGAGTTACCGATGAGGATGAGAAATGAAAACGATGAGGCACAGTAACCCTAGCCGTCTGAAAGAGATGAGAGAAAAGGAAAGGGAACTGATATTTCGGTAGGGTAAATGAAAGGGAAATGAAAGAGTTAGGGATGAAAGGGATGAAGGCTTATCGTTTTCACTAACCCTAGCCTTCTGAAAGAGATGAAAGGGAAATGAAAGAATAAATGAAGTGATGCCCGAGTGGCAATTTTGTAATTACGATGCCACGTCGTTCCCTCAGTTTGGGTTACCAGTTTGGGTAACCGAAATATCATTTCTCTTATTATATTCATACAGAACTTCCTAATTAAATGCATGTACCAAAACACAAGAGTTCAATGTAGCAAAAGATATGCGACGCACTAATTTTTTTAAAAATACCACTTTAGTCCTTTAAGTTTTAGATTTTTTCAAATAATCCTTTTTTATTTGTTGAGTTTTTGGTCAAGCTCAAATACCTTGAATTATTTAGAAGTTCCAAACTATTTATAAATAGTTACTCATTTCATAAACGTAGAAATAAAAATCACTTTGAAAATAAAGTTAATTTTAACTGATTATATAATCTTATTGACTTATCTAATGATTATCATCTAAATTTAAATTTACATTGTCCTTTCTAGGACACACTCGGTTTCGTTGGAAAAAATTTAAAAGATCTTTAAAATAAAATTTTGTGCCGCCCTACAAAAATTATCTAAATTTACTTAATAATAAAAGCTAAAGTTAATGACCATGTAGCTCATTGGTTGATTTGTTAATGGCATAAATACCAGTAGGGTTTTAAATTCAAGTTCGAATCTTATCTCTGGCTATAAGAAAAAGCTAAAATAATTTATTACTATAAAAATTAACTTTAAAAAATGAGTCATTTCATATAATTAATTGATTTCCTTTTACACCATCATTCTTTTAGGGAAAAGAAAGAAGAAATCTATTAATTACATGAAATGAGTCATTGTTTATTAAAACAAATATGATGTCACATGCGACACACGTTTGACTGTTAATTTGGAAGATTCAAACATAAATTTGAGTTTTTATATGCGAGCGGAGAAAAATAAATGGAATTAAAAGCCAAATTATTTAATTTCTATCTCCTATAGTATGTCACAGTACTGGATCTATCCACAAGAAATTCAATTCATCAAAGCTAATTGTCGACTGGCCACCATGTTGTATGCTGTCACCCTAAATTACAAGTGGTACACTAACTATATCTAACATTTCCCAATAACGTAATTTTGTAAAATAAATTATGGAAGATTGCGGGAAAAATTAAAAACCGACACACAAAAAGCCACGTCTCTTCTTTTCCTTCTCCTTCCTCTCTGCTTCGTGTCATCGTGTGGCTATAAAAAACCAAACCCGCATCCATCAGGGGAATCCGTGGGCTTTCTCAGGTGGGCCCATAAAACGATGTATTTTTCTTAAGAATATAAATAATTTTTATCTATTAGTATAATTTTATCATTAGACATCACTGCTAACTCTTCCGTTTGAAATTAAATGACCTTTGGAGTTTTTATTTGTTTTAAATTAAATAATATATTATTCCCTCTGTCTGGAAATAACTGTCCTTTTAGTACAATAATTTTCAGTAAAGTAAATACTAAAAAGTTAAGTAAAATGTATAGTAATTTTCCGTAGATTTTTGCCACTTAATACCATCCGAAGAGAGTATTGAGCAACTGAGTAATAAAATAGATAAATTAAAATAAACAAAAAGGTTATTATTATCATATACAAATTTAAAAAATGTGAAGTATGTGTAAAATATCAAAAAAGTCAATTAATTTGATACAGAACAATTTTACCATTTAATTCATTAAAATTGAACAAACTTGATATATACTTGAGTTAATTATTGTACTCCCTCCGTCCCCAATTAGATGTCGCTCGCACTGTAGATACGTATATCGAGAAGGCCAGATGACACACTATTTGACCCAAAAAAAATTCAATTTTTTTCTCAGACGTAGGAAAATGATTAACGTACGTTCGAAAAAAAGTACGGAATTTTTTGGAGTCAAATAGTACGTCATCCAGCCTCCTCGATATGCGTATCTACAGTACGGGCGACATCTAATTGGGGACGGAGGGAGTACAAGTTACTGGGCATGGCTTTCCTTATTTTCAGCGTAGAGTACAAAATTGTGGTGAAGCAGGTGGTGATCATGATGCGATTTGGGGGGTTGGTTGGTTGACACGTGGCAAGATGGGTGGTGGGAGTGAGTGGTGGTGCTCTTCTAGCTACCTAGCTAGGGGATATGGGGACTGCCACTGTACTGGTGGCTATATAGATAGTGGCTAGAATGGTCCCAACTAGATTAGTGACTACTGAGCCTATGAGTCCATGACCCAGGACCTGAGCCCCAACCCCAGTTGTTGAAAAATTGACAGAAACTACTACTCCCTTGCAACTCTTCTTTATTTAGCAGCTATAAAAAATAAAATAAAAAAGAAACATTTGACTTGCCCTTCACGGCAGTCATAAATCATAATGCAAAAAGGACAAACCCCATGATTGCTTTTTACAGAAGCTGAAATGAACATGCGTGTCAAGTATCTCCACTACTTCAGCAGTAGTGTACTATGCACGACTCGTCGTTTTCTACGGTAATTAGCAAGCGTTTTGAGACACCGTTCTTGAGTAAGGATAAAGTGTAGATTCACTTCTTAGTTATTTAAAGCTTATAAAAAAATATCAAGAAAATTATGAACGACGCGCAGTTTAAATCATATAAGGAAAAAATAAATCTGAATGTATTGTTTTTTAATTTCAATGTTAATGTTATTAATTAATAGGATATTTCTTTTCTTTGAATTCAACTGTATGATATATATATATGTCCAGAAAAGTGGAGTTTTAATTCCAAGTGAGTTGAGTGACAAATTAAAAAGCTCCATTGCCAAAAGTGGACGACGACGGACCTGTCTTATTCTTGGCCTAACTTTAAAGTTGAAAAAGAGAGAAATGCTGCTGGGCTTATCTGCACCAGGCATGTCCATCATCAATCAAGCATACCTCCTAATTTTGCAACATGTTATATTAGTATAATTAAGACCTTAATTAAGAAAGCCAAAACCATTTCTAATATTCCATTCATGAATTCTCCCTTTCTAATTATAAGTTTAGTAATTAGCTAATTAAATACACTCACCCACCCTTCAACGTATGTATACTTCTTCGTTCTCTCACTCAAAAAAATATAAAGACGGACTATATTCGATTTTTTAAATTAAAAGTGAACCCATATTTATTAATTTGTACCTAATAATTTCTCAATTCAAAGAAAGGAGTATTTAGCTAATCTTAATTTTAAAATGGGTTGCACGAAAATTTACTTTGAGGATTCGATCTCACTATCGAATAAAAATACCAACAAATAACCACTTCAGTCCTTGGTTTAAAAAAAAAAATGATTTTGTATATTTATATAGTCTCATGGGTGAAAAAAAGAGGAGAAAACTCAAATCGAACATGTTGAAAATCATAGGGTAGAGCATGTATGTGGGTATACAAGTATGTTACATTTTTGTCTTTTGGTACGCAAATGTCGCTGATCATAAACAACAAGAAAGCAGGCGTCCTTTTCTCCTGCAATAATTTTTTAGAATTTATTTATCCACCAAAAGCCAGACTGTACGGTTGGCAAAGCGTTTCTTCATGGGACCAGTACAGTAGGCCCACTCCAATCATATATTTAAAATTTAAAAAAGTGGGCCCATGTATGCAAGACTCCCAGTTTCACTTGAACCCTTGCAACTTGTGAGGAAGCTGAACTCAAACTCCTAGTCATCTAAATGGGCCTAGTTACATCAAGTGTAGTCCATTTCGAAGTATTAAAATACTTCCTCCCATTTTAATTAAATGTCGTTTTAATTTTGGCACGCATATTAATTGCTCCTTACTTTTTTCTCGAATGTACATTAAAGATGCTTGTACGTTCGAAAAAAAATAAGGGGTAAAATTGTCTCAAATAGTGAGTCATCTAATTTTTTTAATATGCGTGCCCAAAGTCAAAACGACAGTTAATAAAAAAAGAAGGGATAGATACTACATCATATCCCCCGCCACTCCATGGATCTCTTAGACCATTAAAGAAGATAATGTTGCTCCCAAACCTTTTCAACACCCTCTTAATATCCTGTCAAAAAAAACAAAAGAGGCATAAAAATCTGGAAAATAAACGAGTAGCTAAGTGGCATTTCCTCTAACGAGAGGATATACAACAAAAGAGAAGAAAGAAAGTTATAGAAAATGTATGGATACTTACATGACCACCAAATTCAGTAGAGATCCAGTTGGGCCTGGGCTTGACATGAAATAAGTAGCTCTAGCATTGTAGTCCCACTTAGAAACTGGATATATGCTCTCCTCATCATTACTGCCCATTGGCAATACCATCTCTGTGCAAGCCTGCAAATACAATCCCCAAAGAAAATTGGTGAGCTGGACCGAGTTGTTTCAACTAATATCTTATTGCCCCACTTAAACATTTCTTATTACAGACTCCAGGATGCAGGGAATGTGAAAAAAAGAAATGATACGAAAATAGTCATTCGTTATATCTTGTCTGCTAGTGATTATTTCCTGGTAATAAAATATTGGTAGAATCTTAGATTCGAGCCCCTTATGAATATATGAAAAATATAATAAAAAGCAAATGGTGGTTGTTGAGCCTATTCCTAAATTAATACCACTTTATTCGATGGTTCCAATGCGTAGTGTAAAATTTTGCTTGACTTTATTAGTGACAAGTAGGAAATGATAACTACTAATTAATCATGGCAATAACAAACTTTATCATGTGAGGTAACGTGCATTTCTTGGTTACTACGTGTTAAAACAGGTCGATTCAATCCGACCTATTTAATAAACGGGTCAAAATTGACCCAATTTATTTCGACCCGTCAAATAACAGGTCGACCTGTTTGAGCCATTTAACTAAAACGGCGTCGTTTTGGTTAAACTAAACGACGTTGTTTTGATATGATTAATCAAAATGACGTCGTTTTGATATTGAATAAAAAAATAATAAAAAAATATATTAAAAAATAATAAAAATGCTGAATTTATTCCTGAATTTTCTATTAACTTTTTTACGAGTTTTAAAGAAAAAAATATTTGGAATATTACAGAGACCAAATCTTATACATCTATGGCAATTCGGTATAGTTCTATCTGGTTCTGATAATACTAAATCATATTATTAATTATTATTACACACAAAACTCATGACCTACTTCATAAACGGATCAAAAGTACCATTAGAGTATCAAATTCAAATTTCTCATCTTTATCCTAAAAAAAAAAAAAAAATCAGTATATACGCGTTTGACCGGGTATAACCCGATTTCTGAGAGTGAGCTTGGAACCATATATTACATTCATTTATAAACTCCTTTCTAATAATTTATACACAATTTCCTATGAATCACACACTTTCATTTTAATTGCTGACAAATTCTTCTGCATAATCAGCCAAAGCTTGAGTTGAGCTCAAATAACCAATTGTGCTTGCATTGCTATAAGCAACGTCTTTATCTCCTCCAAATGGGATTGATTTCCCATAAAACCTATGCTGTAATTATCCACAACAACCAAACAAACCAAATTAGTTACACTGTGCCCGCTGATGATAAAAGTACCAGTACAATCTCGTGTTCGAGTACCACCTTCGGAATTCATGGAAGTGGGGAAATTTTGTATTGCAGTGATGAAAAATTACCTCAATTTTCAAACAAGAAGGGCTTTGAATTTTGGTGCAATGTCAAACATGAATCCTGTGTTTTGGGCAAACCACTCAATTTCTCCTTCATTTCCAGTGTATACGAAAATTGGGGCATTCTTCCCCCGCCCGCCGCCCCACCCCCCCAATACGTGTCATTGATCAAATACCTTTGTTGGAATCTTTGGTAGCTTTGAGGAGTGAAAGTGAAGTGGTCAAGTGTTTGAGTGAAGAATCTCTCCTTGTACAGCTTCTTTGGAGTAGAATCAGAAATCTTTTCTGGTTTCAAGATTGAAGATGGGAATCTTGGTCCAATCTTGGCGGAAGAGAAAGAGATGCAAGAAAGTAATACTACAAGAGAAAACAGAGGAAAAACAGGGGATGCAATATTTGCCATTTTTGTTTCTGATTTGATTTTTCTTTGGCAGAGGAGATGAAATAAGGAGTGAAGAAGAGAAGAAGGAAACTTGTAGTCTGCTGGAGGGTTGAGGGGTTGTTTGGCTGGATTGGAGGTGGCTTCATGGTTGGACCATTGACTCTTTTCTTTAGCAGGAAAAAATGGGATCGGAAACAAGAAATGGAAAAAGATGATTGAGATGGGCGTCTGTTATATTATCTTTGACTGTTTGGCTTATGTACTAAATCCAAATGTCATGCCACATTATTGTGTGAAATGTACCAAATTAGCAAATGTTTTGAGTTACTGATAAATCGTAAGTCAAGGTTGGTTAGCACTTAGCACTGAGTAGCATATTGAAAAGTTGACCCAAACATCTTTCCCAAAATTGTGGACACCAAATGCCATGGCCCATGGGCAACTATGCACTCACATGACCACCAAACCATTGAGTATGAGTGGGCTGAACGCTAAAGGAATTTTTGCACGCAGCGGCTTTATCATTTTGTAGTAGCAGTAGTAGTTCCACTCATTGACACCAAAAACACGCTCTCCTCATCGCTAGAAAAAGAAGAAAGAAAAGAAGGTAAAAGATGTTTTTATCCCCAACCATTCACTTTTGCTCTCAAAGTCTCAACCATCCTAATCTAGCTCGCTGGACAAATCAATCTGCTGGTAATAAAGTTTTTACATCCACCTAAAAACAGACATTGCACACATCAAACTCATGGGCCGTATGCCTTGCCTAGCACTGTGGGCTTGCAACTCCGTCCAACCGCGAATCAGGTGGACTGCCCATTTTAATCAGATTAAATTTGGCCCGTGATTGTGGCGTTAGTAGTATAATAACTACGAGTGAGATCAAAACACGTGGCATTTTAAGAATAATTGATATTTTTTATTTGGACGTGCTTAATCGTCGAATAAATACACGAAAAAAACACTACAATCTAAGCCTCCGACACAAAAATGAATAAATGAAATACAATAAGCTTAGTGGTACTCCTTAATCTATTTATCCAAAAAATTGCAGAGATCTCAATTTGGTTCATGTCCGGATGAATCTTGGACTATGTGGAGACAACATGCCAAGTGCTAATGTTGATTAGATAAACTAATAGTAATTATAGATTCGTAGTGGGACTCAAATCCAAATAACGTGCTGCTTTTGTGAGTTTTTCTTCATTTTCTCGAAAAATTAAACTTGGATTGGATGATAGATCAAAAATCTGCCAACTAGCCAAGACAACTCATCAGTCATCATCCTCTACAGTATAGTTTATAAAATCAGATACCAGAGTGTTTGAATCTTTGAACCAGTAGGTTAATACTTTAATTGAGTTTGTCCGGTGAGTAGAAATATAATATAATATTACATATTTGTATCACATACACATGATCAAATTTTAAATAAAAATGACAACTCTTGTTAATTCGCCTTATCGTGTATATATTTTACACTTACACTTACCACTTTTACGATTATGTGTTGCTCGCTTTTGAAATCTGATTGTATAGTTGTAGATAATAATGCGCTAACAATATTTTCAACAGGATTTAGTTTTTATTGTTCTTGTATGTGATTGGTTGCTTTCAAATTCAATAAATGCTTGACCAATTTGAACTGATTCACTTTGTTTGATAGTAGTATGTTTGTTGCTCAATGGTTGAAGATCAATGTACAAGTACGTGCATTGAGGACACTACTTTCCTTTACACTTTTGTTAGTAAAACTCATTATGCACTTTGGATTGTGTTTCCTTGGTATAGTTTTACTGAAATTGCTATGTGAAAAGAAGGATTGCTGGTGAAAGTATTTCATTCTGATATTTCAAAGGACTTTAAAATTCATTGTCTTGAAAATCTAAGGGTTAGTGAAATAGGACAACATCTAAACAATGGTGATATTTCAGAAGTCTATTCGATGCAGAGATACAAGCTCAGGTTGCGGCACCCACACCCAATCATCCCCTCATCCCCTCTTCCTACCTTCCACTTTTACACTTTACACCACGACGAAACCACCATGTATTTGTTGTATACAATTACAGACCGTTCCTGATCATCACTACAACAAAAAAGCATCAGCCAACGGCACAGAAGCAGGAGTATCACTACCGCAAACCCATCAAAACATAAACTCCTCCTCTCCATCTCCCTCCCCTGTGCTATTCAAAACTCATTCTTCCTTTACCTTTTCCTCATTTCCCATCAAAACCACTCACTCGCGCACTCAAGTTTCAAACTTTACCTCATTCATTATTACCCAAAATCAAACCACACCAAATGACCCATAAGCCTCATTTTTCACCTCCGTCTTTTACGCCAAGAGTAAATGACATTAAAGTTCAAAACTTGATTGGAATGGAGCCTTAAAGGTTGTACCTTTGATTACTTTATTGTTCATTACTACAGTTCAGCGACCGAGATCTAAAAGCTGAATTTGGATAATGCCGAGGAACAGCGCTGTTAACATGGAGGATTTGCTTCCTGGGAAAATCAGAAAACGAGGATGTTCCTCCTCAGCATCATCGTCATCGTCGATCATTCAGAATTACAGATTCAAGCGAGCCATTTTGGTTGGCAAACGAGGCGGATCCAGCACGCCTGTGCCCACATGGAAGCTCATGGGGAAAACCCAATCTGCGGCGCTGCGAGGTTTAGATTCTGCCAGGTCGCAAAGCGGCGGCGTTAAAGGGAAGCAGCAGAGGGAGCAGCAGCAGCCGGTTTCTGCGAGGAAGCTGGCGGCGACGCTGTGGGAAATGAATGAGATGCCATCGCCGAAAGTGACGGAGGCGGCGGTGATGGAGGAAAGGAGGGCGAGGACGGAGGGGAGAGGGAGAGAAAGAGCTGTGGCAGCGGCTGCCAGGTCTGTCCATTCGGGTTCTTTGCCTCGTCACTTGTCTGATCCGTCTCATAGTCCTGTTTCTGAGGTGGGTTTTCAATTTATTGTTCGGACTATGTTACTAGTTTAGTTTAATACTTTCAATGGATGAATTGGTAGAGATTGTGTTCCATTTTTTCTTTTTTAAGTAGGATTTGGTTGTTAGGTGAAGAAAGCTGAAAAGGGTAGCATAATATTTGGAATTTGGTAAGCTATGTGCTGTTCTTTGTTTCGTTTTTATAATAGGAGATGCAATTGTTTGCTGAGGTTGCTGAAAAAGGTTGTTGTTTTAGGGGTAATGTTCTAGCGTATAGTGCATTTGCTTGGAAAATTATATGGAGAATTTGCTATGGATTTGTGTGTAGAATGCACATAGTTTAGCCATGATGGTTTGCTTGTAAACTTATCTTGTTTATTGCGGAGGATGCATTTGTGGATTGGGTCTTGATGGGTCCTTAATTCTTTGAACGCGATTCAGTATCGTCAAACATAGAGCAAGTAGTTGTAGAATTGATTTTGAATATAAATACCGTTTACTTATTGGTTTCTTTGTGAACGGAGGTAGTAACTAGTAACAAAGGTAAAACGTCAATTTTCACATCTGAGATTATATTTTGTAGAGGTTTGATCGGTCTGGAACTGGCAGTCGTCATAGAAGAGCATCATCGATTTCACAAAAGCTTAGGCTCATGGACAGTATTGGGGCATTTGATTCTGTTAGCAATGCTAGTTTCATGGAGGTATGTCTAATTTCTAATGCTAATTTTCGTAGTGTAATGGTTCTTAGATAAGGAAATCCATCCTCGTTCTTGCAGCCAAATACATAGAATCAAGAACAGTAATATCTTCTTGCTCCTGCATCTCACTATTTCAAATTGAAACTTCATTTTGATCTTTACTTAGTTTGTCTAAAGTTTGATACAAAATTGATTCACCTATTTTCTGTCCATAAATTCTAGGTAGTCTTTCCTGGGCCACCTTTTGGGTTGTGACCAGAAGGGGTAGATTGCAATTTGAACCTTAAAGTCAGTTGTTTTAACTGCCAAACAATGGTGGAAAGTGAGTTATCTTTGCGAAACAGTAAGATACTTTTCTTCTCTCTGATGCAGGTTGAGACTAGATCTCGAGCCGAAACTCCTAGAGGATCTAGTGTTGGAGTTAAGAACCGTTTGAAGGATGTTAGTAATGCTTTGACTACCTCAAAGGAGTTACTTAAGATTATAAACCGCATATGGGGTAGTGAAGCTCGCCCTTCATCAAGCTTGTCTCTTATCTCAGCTTTACATGCAGAACTTGAAAGGGCTCGCTTGCAGGTCAATCAACTTATCCAAGAACAACGCTCTGACCAAAATGAGATAAACTATCTTCTTAAGTGCTTTGCTGAAGAAAAAGCAGCATGGAAAAACAAGGAGCAGAAACTGGTTGAGTCTGCTATTGAGTCCATTGCAGGAGAACTTGAGGTTGAGAAGAAGCTTAGAAGACGGTTTGAGAGCTTGAACAAGAAACTCGGAAAGGAACTGTCAGAGACAAAAGCATGTCTAGTGAAGACGGTAAAAGAACTTGAGAATGAGAAGAGAGCAAGAGTGGTAATAGAGCAGGTTTGTGATGAATTGGCCAAGGATATTGGTGATGACAAGGCTGAAGTTGAAGAATGGAAGAGAGAATCTGAAAAACTTTGCGAAGAGGTTGAGAAAGAAAGAGAGATGATGCAGTTTGCTGATGTGTTACGCGAGGAGAGAGTCCAAATGAAGCTCTCTGAAGCTAAATATCATCTTGAGGAGAAAAATGCAGCTGTTGACAAGCTGAGGAGTCAGCTTGAAGCTTTTCTAGGAAACAAAAAAGGTAAAGAAAAAGGGCGCGCTTCTTTTAATCAAATGGATGAGGAAGATATTGCAGCATACTTAAGTCAAGCTCGATCTATGTTACAGCAGAACGAAGAGAATGAGGGGGATGAGGGAGAAGTAGAGGACAATGTAGAATGTGAAGAAGACTCAGCTGAAAGTGACCTTCATTCCATAGAATTGAATATGGACAACAACAGCAAGAGCTATAAATGGACTCGCCCTACTGGAACTCCTGGAATTCCCCATGATTTGAGAAAGGCAGCTATTGATGAAGAAATCAAAGGGAGGAAGTCTACCTCAAGCAGAGCACCTAGAAGAAACACTCCTCTGCAGAGGAGCATATCAGATGGAGTTGAATGTATGCATAATCACAGACTTCCAATTTTAGGAGATGGGTTAGAGAGGGGTAGATTCTCAGAATCAGATAGGCAATCACACGGAAAAGGTTATGGGGATGAAATGCAAGGATATCAATCATCCAAAGGTCTTAGGGACTATTTGTTTTCTGGTTCTAGTTTAGGATCCCCGAGAGGTTACTCTAGTCCTACGCGACAAGCAGGGCAGGCGCGGCCCTCGAGAGATCCTAGCAATGCACCTTTACACCGACCTCCTGCAGCACCAGGACACATTTCAAGGTCAAGGCTAGCAGAAGTAAGAGGTGATGCAAGAAAATCCAAACGGTGAGTTTTGAGTAGAGCTGAGAAGTCATTTTGGTGCAAGACTGGATAGTATTTTGACTGATCAATGCTCTTTATTCGCAGTAGTCGCTGCTTGACATGAATTGCTTGTCATTTTGTAATGATCTGTTTTGTAGAGTTCTTGTAGGAAAAAAAAAAAAGTTGCTCACTGAGCAAAGTTTTCCTTGTATAAAAACTATGTCATATTTCATTTTAACGTGTTCTAGAAGATGTAAATGTCTGCTTGCTACATCAGTTAGTAAGATAAACCACTAATTGCCAATGGTTGTCGTACTAGTAGGGACTCGGACTCAGATTCGAAACTCAACTCTATTTATAAAAAAAGAAAAAACGACAAACCACTAATTAATAAGGGATATATATCGATCATATTGCCATGTCAGATGGTAAGATTTAAGGTATTATCTATATTATTATTCATTCTTTTCTTAAAGCCTATTGGTTTTCATGTTAATTTGCAATTAGTATTAGATTTGCTTGCAATATTTAGAAAATGGAAGAAAGAAAATGCGTAAACACCCTATCCTTGGTTTTTATTATATCCTTGATATTTGACTTCTGTTATGATTCTCTCTCAATATTTTATCTGTTATAATTCTGCATATCTTTTATACGTGTTTAAGGTAATTTCTTAATCTTTTACTTGCATAACAAATCAACAATTAGCCTATAAAAATACAGCCAAACTTCATTATCAAAACATAAAAATTCTATCCACTAAAGATATGGAGCTTGATCTTTCTCCCAAGTTGCCCAAGAAGGTGTACGGAGGAGATGGTGGATCTTACTACGCATGGTGCCCATCGGAGTTGGTGATGCTCCGGGAAGGCAACATTGGTGCTGCCAAGCTAGCTCTTTCAAAGAATGGCTTCGCTCTTCCTCGTTACTCGGACTCGGCCAAGGTTGCTTATGTTCTTCAAGGTTAGATAGTTTTTATCAGGTTCAAGTTTGATTTTGATAACATATGTTTTACTGTCAATCTGTAATCTGTCAATTTATAGTTCTTAAGTTCAATTCTGATCCATCATGTTTTCCGAGGTTAGTCTCTTGCCAGAAGGACAGAGAGGAAATTCGGGGATTGATAATATTTCTCTCTTTGTTCTTGTTAACTTTGTAGGGAGTGGATTGGCTGGTATTGTTCTTCCTGAAAAGGAAGAGAAAATTGTTGCATTGAAGAAAGGTGATGCGATTGCTCTGCCATTTGGTGTTGTTACATGGTGGTATAACAAGGAGGATACCGAGCTAGTAGTTCTGTTCATGGGTGATACAAAAACATCCCACATAACTGGTGAATTCACTGATTTCTTCCTTACCGGCACGAATGGCATCTTCACTGGCTTCACCACTGAGTTTGCGAGCCGAGCATGGGATTTGGATCAGAAAGTTACTTCAGCGCTCGTCGGATACCAACCTGCGAAAGGAATTGTCAAACTTGATCCTGCTTCCTTCAAGATTCCTGAACCCAAGAGCGAACACCGGGAGGGATTCGTGTACAACTGCGAGGAAGCTCCCTTGGATGTGGACATCAAGGGTGGCGGCAAGGTTGTTGTTCTTAACACCAAGAACCTACCTTTGGTTGCTGAGGTTGGGCTCGGTGCCGATCTTGTCAGGCTGGATGGAAGTGCCATGTGCTCTCCAGGTTTTTCCTGTGACTCTGCACTTCAGGTTACATACATTGTCAGTGGCAGCGGCCGTGTTCAGATTGTTGGTGTTGATGGGAAGAGAGTGCTGGAAACCACCGTCAAGGCTGGTAATCTGTTCATCGTTCCGAGATTCTTCGTCGTCTCGAAGATCTGCGATCCCGATGGAATGTCATGGTTCTCCATCATCACCACTCCCAAGTAAGCTTTGATTTGGTGGTTTTTTTATCTTTATTCTGATTAGTAATTGTAATGACATGTTTTGGTTGTTTTTTTTGCAGCCCAATCTTCACTCACTTGGCTGGTAGGACATCTGTGTGGAAGGCTTTGTCGCCTGAGGTGCTTCAGGCCGCATTTATTGTGGATCCTGATGTTGAGAGTCTCTTTCGGTCGAAGCGAGTTGCAGAGGAGATCTTCTTCCCGCCACCAAAGTAAAGGCCTTAGCTTAGCTTTTTACATTAAAATTGTCCAAGTCAACCAATTAGTTGCTTCAGGAATATTCCAACCTCTTTTAGCAATTGGTTTGTTTATGGTTTTAGTTTAAACTGAAATTTATGGTACATGTTTCTATCCCTGCAAAATGAGTGTTTATGCATATGATTATGGTTTTCTGCATACAATATCTGTAGCTTCTTACATACGTAATGGCATTATTCTTTCTAAGAAACATGAAAGCAATCAGGCTGGGACACCAGAAAGTGAATCATCAGAATTTCATGAAACGGATGTTTTGCGAATTCTTAGTTTCATTACAACATGACCGAATCTCCACTTACAGAAGGAAACTGAAATTCAATCCTTGATTACAACACGGTGGAGACCAGTATGTACAAGCTACTCTAACTTGGAACATACAGAACAGATCAAAAATTTCCAGGAGAGCCAAATTATCCACAGATTCGGCTTATCTATTCAGGCGAGGCTAGATACCTTGCACACAAAACTGTACAAAACCAGAACACAGGTACAAATCCAGCTATGTTAACTCGCCATCTCAGGAACATCTATCTTCACATGTTCTGGCGCTCCAACTGGATTAGGTCCATTTGTTGTGCCATGGACATGCTTTGATCCCACATTATGGCTGTAAACTTCTATCTTAGCTCGACTGATCTCGCTAAGGTCTGCAAGACCAGTGGCAATGTGATCAGAATTTAATGACCGGGAAACAAACAGGAGCCTATAATATATTGACATCCTGATCTGCAATACAGACATGAACCATAGGATTTGGAAACAATTAACCTATTCTGGAGATGGATATTAAGAGGAATTAATTCTTACCTAGATCAGCTGAGATTAGACATTCTCCTTTATAATTAGGTCCTGCCAAGATAGCTCCTGTTGGTGAAATAATAATGCTACCTCCAGCAGATGTGATAGCATCCATTGATGGGTCACAAGGTGAACCTCCAGGTGGCAGCGGATAGTCTTTCCTTCGGCAAAATTGGTTTGCAGAAAGAACAAAGCAGCCACCTTCTACAGCAATATGAGTCATGGATGCTTTCCACACTTCCCCCGCATCAGCCGTAGGTGCACAATACATCTCAATACCTACATTAATTTACAAAACGAAGAAGAATGGCTTACAAGAAAACACTAGCAGTGGAGAAAGAAAGGATGAAGGGCATCATAAACTAGTTTGTAGACAATACTTGATACAAATTATTAGAAAACTGTATTCAGATGTGTACCTTTAGAGTACAATTCAGCTCTAAGAAGCGGCAACTTGTTGTCCCAACAAATGAAGCCACCAATTTTCCCAACTGCAGTCTCATATATGGGGAGTGTCGATTTTTCTCCAGGATACCACAATGAACTTTCTGATGCCATCGGCTTAAGCTTGCGATGATGTCCAATATGCTGTCCCTGAGAATCAAAGAACAGAACTGTACTGTAGACATAATATCCACACCTCTCTACCACTCCCATTACCAACTGTACTTTGTATTTACTAGCAATTTTTGCAAGTTTGTCCACTTCAGGACCTGCACGCCAGAACACGTCAAGTCACCATACAGAATGAAACAAAGGAAGGATAACAACAGAAGCTCAGAAGTAACTATTTGATCAGCAAGCTGTTATTTACTGCAGCTGCCACTTCTCAGCAGCATAAAAATTTAACCACTGCGAAATATGATTGAAATTCAATACAATACAACTTTCTACTGATGCTAAACCTTAATTCAGTTTAGTAACTAACTCCTTCAGTTACAGGTCAACCGCAAAACTCTTGGCTGTGAGGAAACGATTGCATAGGAAATGCAAGAAGCACGGGCATCATTTAGTTTGAAAAGAACACTCACCAGGCACTTCAATAGCAGCGGCATAATACTTCTGAAAATCATCAGTCTCGGTTGAATGGGTTGGTGTCACGGTATCAAACATCACACACCGAGGATAGCCACCCACAAATGCTTCAGGAAAAACAACCAATTCTGATCCATATGCAGCAGCACTGCAAACCAGCCTCTCCGCTTTATCTGCTCAGCAAGAAGAAATCCACTGATTTTAATGGTATCTGAGAAAATCAGGGTACTTCCTATCCCAATAAATGTGGCATAAACCATGAAGTAGAAGAAAAAAAATTCTAAAGAAAATCCAAATCACCGTATAAGAGTGGAAGGCCATGGGATTTTTCCTTTCAAATTCATAATTTCAAAGAGAATTGCTCCCACGCATGGAAAATTACTACATCTATAAGTTCCCAAAAGCATCAAAACATGCAAATTTGTGTCCTACATGTCCAGATCACCATCATAAACCCATAAGAAAACCCCATTAGCCACTAAAAATTCAAATATTGAAGCTCAGTACAGCACCTAATGTCGCCGGAGTATCGAGGAACACCGTCGAGGCCTGAACAACTGTGGCCCTCACCCTGGTCCTCCTTGCCGGAGCATCACCGGCGGCGGGGACTGGCAAATGAGGCATGGAGACTTGATGATCTCCCACCGGACGAGGCATGCAAGTGGGTTTTTGAGCATTCTGAGACGGGCGGGGGGGTTCGCCGGGGACGAGCCCTGGTCGGAATTGGTGGAGGAGCCAACGGACGGTTTCATCGGCGTTGCGAAGACCTAGTTCCACTTTCAGGCTCTGAATGGCGGACATGCATGGTTTGGGTAAATTGACACGACTGAAGCGACTTTCCGATGAGAGAGGGCGGCCTAGCTTTCGCTCTGGCCTGGGCGTGGTTTCGCCGCCGCGGGACAGGAAAGGGCGGCCTCTCTTTCTTCTGATGGGCGATGTGGGGCCCGCTACCTCCGCCTCTGTAGGAATAGAGGATTGTTGAACTTCAACATCAGTCACTTCTAATTCCTCCATAGTAGCTCTGCGTGTGGAGACGCATTTTTCACCTCGAACGCTTTATTAAACCGAGATGTAATCAATTTACTATTTTTTTTTTCTCCCTAGCTGTGCGGTTTTCGGTTCGAGTATGAAAAATAAAAATGAATATTTAAATAGAATGGAAATTTGTTAAATTTCGGGAATAAAAAAAAGCAGTGAAAAATTCTAAATTTTCGTTAATTAAAAATGGGGTATAATTTATTTTAATCGTCATTTTTCTCTTTAAATTGACACTCATTTTCCTTTTCTTCTTAAAGTTTTCGTACATTTTAAAAATCATCTATATTAAACATACAAGAGTATGAAAAACTGAATTGACGGCTCTTTATGAATTGTATACATTCCAAGTCTGAAAAATGCTCAAACAAGGAGAGATGAAAAAATCACAACACTAGAAGAATCATCTCAATTTCATACTAGAAAAAATATAACCATAAGACTAGTATTTTCCTGAAATTTGCATTAACAGAAAAAAAAATTACAATTACATTCTTGAATAGGAAGATTTAAAAGCTTAAAAGCAAGTGAAAAGAACATTAACCAATTAATCGTCGATCATCTTTCGAATCCGCTCTTTGACGAAATCGCTACGAGCCTTGGCGCGGGCTTGCTGCGGAGCTATGTTGACCAAAGAGAGGTAAGCGCCGTACGCCGAGAGCGACGCTCCAGTTACAAACAACCCAATCGTAACCGCTATCTGCTTCCGGGTTGGTGGATATGACCAAATCACCATATGGGTCGGGTCAGTTACGGCGTAGCAGTCGCTGCTCCTCCCCGGTTTCTGGCGGCGATAGATGGCTGGAGAAAACGGAATCGTGGTTGCTCTGGTTGCGATAGATCATCTGGGTCAGGTTAATTTGTATTATCGGGTAATGTTGTGGGTTATGGGCCGAGCCCATTAGAATCATAAACCAAATGCTCGGCCCATTATTGGAAAAATTAAATACATTCGCGCTGTTTCTGTTCGGACACCGGAGTGGCAACTGGCAACGACGGTGGAGAAAAGCTGCTTTGAGACAACTTCATGCCTTCGCCACCATCCATTTCTAGACCTTCAATCCCATCTCTGATCAAGTCCTGCAAAACCCTAATCCATCTCCAGCAACTCCATGCTCACATTATCCGCAAAGGTCTTGAACAAGACCATTTTGTCATCTCCCACTTTCTTTCTCTGTCTTCTTCCTCTTCCTTACCTCACACCTTCTCCATCTTCAACCGCCTCCTCTCCCCTTCCACTTTCCTCTACAACATCCTCATCAAAATCCTATCTCAACAAAAACCCCATTCGCAAAGCGCCATTTCCGTCTTCATCCGCATGAAGCGTAGCCACTGTGCTTCCCCTGATCGATTCACATATCCTTCTCTACTGAAGTCATGTTCTCATGAATGTAGTTTGAGAGAAGGGGAAATGATTCATGGGTCTGCAGTGCGGTGTGGAGTTAGTGACGATGTGTTTGTTGGGTCTGGTTTGATTGACTTTTATGGTAAGTGTAAAGAAATATTGTGCGCGCGTAAAGTGTTTGATGGAATGTCTGACAGAAATGTGGTTTCATGGACTGCAATGGTCATTGGATATGTCAATGTTGGGCATTTCTCTTTGGTGAAGAGCAATGATATTTTGGCAGAAAAAATAGACAGATGGCAATTCTGTAAACAAAACTGTCACCACATATTTACGAAACTGTCATCACATATTTACAGAATTGCCATCTGCCTATTTTTTCTGCCAATTTTTTCTGCCAAAATATCATTTCTCTAATGCTGAGAAGGTCTTTAAGCAAATGCCAGAGAGGAATGTAGCGTCGTGGAATGCAATGGTTGGCGGGTTGGCAAAAGCTGGGGATATGTTGAATGCCAGACATTCGTTTGATGAAATGCCTATGAAGGATGTTGTCTCGTTTACAGTTATGATTGATGGGTATGCGAAGGCAGGTGATATGGCATCAGCAAGGGCTTTGTTTGAGAAAGCTCCGGAAAGGGATATCGTTGCATGGTCAGCTTTGATATCAGGGTATGCTCAGAATGGGAAGCCTAAGGAGGCTGTGAAGATGTTTATTGATATGGAGTCTAGTAATGTTAAACTGGATGAGTTTATAATGGTAAGCTTGATGTCGGCTTGTTCTCAAATTCGTAGCTTCAATTTGTCTAAATGGGTTGATAGTTACTTGAGCCGGAGTTCTATTGACATACGCCAACAACATGTTACTGCTGCTCGGATTGACATGAGTGCAAAGTGTGGGAACATGGATAGAGCACGGAAATTATTTGAACAGATGCCTAAACGGGACATGATTTCATATTGTTCTATGATACAAGGATTGTCAATTCATGGTCTAGGGGATGAGGCTGTTGGGTTATTCAATAGAATGCTGAATGAGGGGTTAGTTCCGGATGAGGTGGCATTTACTGTCATTTTGGCGGCTTGCAGTCAAGGAAGGCTTGTGCCGGATGGTTTGCATTATTTTGAAACTATGAAAAATAAGTACTCTCTAGCTCCATCTGCTGAGCACTACGCGTGCATGGTTGATCTTCTTGGCCGAACAGGATAACTAAAAGAAGCTTATGATCTTCTGAAATCCATGCCAGTGGAGCCTCATGCTTGTGTGTGGGGTGCACTTCTTGGGGCTTGTAAGCAGTACAGTGATGTTGAGTTGGGAAAGATTGTTGCCGGTCGGCTGTTTGAGCTTGAACCTCAAAATGCTGGTAGCTACGTGCTCTTGTCTGATATCTATGCCTCTGCAAACCAGTGGTTACATGTTTCTTTGATTAGGGATGAAATGACAGAGAGAGGGATTCGAAAAATACCTGGTTGTAGTTCAGCTCAGGGTTCTCCTTCCTAGAATTAAATGATGTAAATGAACAATTTCACAGTGTCCTTTGAAAAGTGTTGATTTGAGGAACCTGATGTGGATTTCAATACATTTATCAGGTAACTGGGCCCCTCCGGGGGGAGAATCGGTTCTAATTGCAGTTCGCACTGCCCTCCCATTGCGCGATGAGTCCTACAGATGTTTTGAGAATAACCCGTTTGACATTTTTGCGGTTCATCGTTTGCCAATATCTACGGGAAGGTGAATGCGATTCATTGATGACTCAATACTGATGTGATGGCTCACATTGGTGAATGATGAAATGTAATATTGGTGCCTCAGTTTTTCCAACAGTCTGTCTGTAACTTAGTGCACTGTAAACTTATTCAATAAAAGAAAGTCCTCAAATATTGACGTGTTATATCAATTGTCTTTTAATGTGTATATTTCAGCATCTTTTATTGTGTTAGCAGCAACATTCTACTCTAAGCGCATGAGGTTGACTTCACCTCTACTGATTTTGTTTTGTGAGATTTGCATGTTCTTAACATGCAGCCTCCAATCCAATTCGCAGTTCTACTGGTTTCAAGAAGTGAAGCCAAACTGAGGTTCCTCGCATATCCCTTCACCATAGATATCCAAGTATGAGGTTGCAACAGCAGCATTAAGAACTGTGCCGATTGGAAGGGCCTCCTCATCAATAAAAAAGTAAGGTGAGTGAAGCGGATGATGCGACTTCAGGGTCTCATTCTTTGTCCCAATTACAAATATTGCAGAAGGCATCTTTTGAGAGAAGAAGCTGAAATCCTCTGCTCCCATGGTCACCGGCATAAGCTGCACATTGGATTCTCCAAGTAAGTGCTCACCGACCTTCTTTGCATGGTTATACAGACCTTCGTTATTAAGCATCACAGGATGAGGCATATGCCTGTCCTCCATAAAATTCAGCTCTGCATGGCACCGATACACTGCTGCATTGGTCTCTATGATCTAGGAGTCAAACATTACTCAATTATCTTCTGTATTTACTGCTTTCTTACAATTGATCGGAAACACTGTATATAAACAAGAAACCGGTGCATGTTCTCACCTCTTTAATCCTTTTCTGAAGGTGGAACAGGCCTTCATTGCTTAAACTCCTAAAAGTTCCACCAAATTTCACAGATGTTGGGATTACATTTGGTGCTGTGCCTCCCTCTATGTAGCCAACTGTCACCACCTATGCCATTCATGATGATTATATCAATTTTTTCATTATCAGTTTCTCTTATGTACTCTAAAGTCTAAACCAGAACATAAGGTGCTTGCACATGCATTGATAGTTAGGGTATTATTGCCAATTCACTAATTTATGTTGGAATGAAACTTCAGCAATTGTTTCCCAAGTTATCTGCAAGACAAAGAAACTAAGGAAAGGATTACCGCGGCCTCAAGGGGATCTATTTCTCAAGACACAATCTGTTGGAGCGCAACGACTGCAGACGATGCAACAAGGATTGGATCCTTGGCAAAATGAGGGGATGATGCATGTGCTCCTTGTCCATGAATGATAGCCTCAAAAAGGCCTGAGCCAGCGAGTAGTGTACCGGGTCTTGAAGCAATGGCACCAGTGGGTACTTGTGGCAGAACATGAATACTTAAGATGGCCTTAACATCATCAAGACAACCATCTTGTAACATACGGTGAGCACCACCATAACCCTCTTCTCCAGGCTGAAAAACAAGTTTCACAGTCCCCTGCATAGTAAAGACAAAGTAACAAGTCAGGAAACCAAATTACTATTTGATTTCGTATCTCATTTAAGAAGCTTGAATTCACCTTCAGTTGGTCTCTTTTCGCCTGCAGTAACTTAGCTGCCCCTAGGAGCATTGCCACGTGAGAATCATGGCCGCAGGCGTGCATCTTCCCATCAATCTTGCTTTTGAACTCCCAATCCACTTCCTCCTACAAGTCCATAATGTCAATCACAAGGTACAAATATGATTAACTTTTTTTCCTTTTTTGGTTTACAAGGATTGAAGGCCTGAACTCTTAAAGATCCACTAATCCCTCACCACTGACCCAACACCAGTGGCTTAAATGATTGCGAACTCATAAATTACAAAAAAATTAATCGACATGGATTAATCATTTACTCTAATGTTTTCAAGCCTCTAACTTTAAGCTACATGACCCATCAGCAGAAGTTCTATGCCCATAAACAGAGAAGGACCAAGGACTTTTGAAAGACAAAATTAGTACCTGTAGAGGGAGGGCATCCATGTCAGCTCAAAGTGCAAAAACTGGGTGTTGGCCGGACCCAATTGAAGCTACAACCCCAGTCTTGGCAACAGGGTATTTGTATTTGATTCCCAGCGAGTCGAGCTCGGCCCGGATGATTTCACTTGTTCTGTGCTCCTCAAATCCCAGCTCTGGGTGCTCATGAATCCTCCTCCTGATCCCTCTCATCCACTCAAAGAACTCAGGCTCCCTTGCTGATGCCAACAACTGTTGGGTCAACAACTGAAGACCCAGCTCATGACTGGTGTCCATAGCCAAAGATCGCTGCCATAGCAATGATGATAATAATAACAAACAGTTGATGAGCCCCATTGAAAATGCAGAACTGGAACAAAAATTGCTCTCGAAGGTCGGTGGAATATGTTGTCTTTTATACACCTCACTGTTGTCAAAATTGTAAAATCAAAACCTTTAGATGAAATTGAAAATATAAAATTTTATAAATTATACTCCTATATTTGGAGTATTAATTTTATTAGTTATATTTCTATATTTTATTAAGACACATTTTCTAATTAATTTGATAATAATAATCATTAAATTTTAAGAAAATATTTAATTTTTAAATATACTGCACGTGCACCAATTTTTTATATGAAATTAAATTATTTAATTTAAATATTATTTATAAATTAATTTTGGTCATTTGAAATAGACAATGTCACTATTTAAATATTATTCTAAAATAATATAATCGAACATATAAATCATTAAGCATACTAATAATAATTATTAATAGATAATATAGCTTAATAGTATTTAAATATTATTCTAAAGAATTATAACCAACCATATAAATTGTTAAGCATACTGTTTGAGCGCTAAAATGTCTTATTTTTATCGTCCTTTCCTCCTTTTTTAGGACGATGATACTGCTAATTCTTGCGCTTTCCACTCCTTTTTACAGATTATGTCGTTGATAAGCAAAACGATTCATTAGGAGCTGAAATCGTCAAGTTTAGAGTTGTTTTGGTCTGAAGCGTCCTTACCCCAGACCTGGGGTAAGGAAGACCCAAAATTCCAGTGTGGACCAGCTGTCTTGTTCTTCTAGAAGACCTCACGCTGCTGATCTTCTATTCCAGCAAAGAGTCCTGCTGCCACAGAACGTCTCCAACGTTTCTGTTAGGATTTTGAACAATTAATTATATTAGATATCATCTTTTTATTATTTTAGGGATTATTATTTAAGGAAAAGAGAGTTGCGCCTCAGAGGGAGAACTTCATCTTCTCGAATATTTATTTTCCTTCTTTCTGGACAACAACCATTAACAGAGCGTCAAAACTCTGTTTACTTTCTTCTTTAATTAATTAAATTTCTTTTTATGCTTTCAATCTCATTTATTTATTTCAATAGGCTAATTTCATCTATTCCTTGTGAGGATTAATAGCCATGCTTAATTGATTGTGAGATCTAAACGCAATTATTAAATCCCTCTTGCATCTTTAATTGTTTTAATTGATTGTCAAATTATGCAAACTTCTTTTGATGCTTGATCAACTACACTAGAATTTGCATGATTACTGTCTTCTCTTGATACTTTGGAGTCTACATTGTAGAAAGTGATACGAAGGCAACCAATTGATCGACGGATCAGATTGGAAAACAATTAAGGTCGAGTTTACAGGAGTAGACACTTCTCTCTCCTGAACTCGGGAAGGTCTCTTACGGTAGAATTATTTGATTATTTATTAGACCTAATAGAATAGCTTCTTTAGGCCATAAGATATATCAAGGACCTTAATAGGTGAGAACCTTTAAGAATCTCGAATAGGTAGAGAGCAGGAGATCTAGGTGAGAACCTGATCTCTATAGCCGCTTGCAAGTCTGGTTTTAAAAATACTTGAATCAATGATCAATTAATTAATTGCATGAGCTCATCGGAATCCTCACTAGGAATTTGTCACATCTGATTTCACACACCACATCCATTTATTTCTTTTTGTTACTTATTTTTCGCAATTATTCACAACAACTCAACATTGGTATTTACCACTCATTACCTTTCCTAACCATTTATAAAGAATATTAATTGCCACCGAATCCCTGAGGACGAACCTTTTACCACTAGCTACTGTTTTATTTACATGAGCTTTGGTGAATTGTATTTATTTATTTTGACGGTTTCGGCAACCATCACACACTAATAATAATTATTAATTATAAAGCGTTTTTACAATTTTTCTTGCTTGATCTTTTTGATTATAGGCTCGTACTCATATAATTCATCAAATTTCTTGTTTTTTAGTCTTGTTCCCTTCCTTGTCTCTTTTTTGCCTTTAGCTTCTTCGTCAATGAGTATCTGTGTGGGTAAAATAATTAATTCCTCTTCTTGTTTTTTGTCTCTTTTCTTTTTCGGCTTGGCTAATTTTTTAGCTTGTTGTTGATCATCTTCTTCTTTGATTTTCTTGATTCGCCTTCATTTTTTATCATCTTGTTATTCTTGTTTTCATCCTTGTCGTATTGTTCACATTTTTTTTAGTTGCATTATTCATTTGAAGTTTATTTTGAAGTTTAGGACGTAGAAAGGCTGCAAAGTAATAATAAGAGTTAATGCTAGTTTTTTCAGTTATGCTCATAAATTTTGCTTTATGGTTGGTACCTATTGTTTTGATGATGCAATTTTGTTAGCAAGTTGTTCTACAGTTACTTTGTTCGCATTGTCCATTCTCTTTGAAGGTGATTTCTTATTAAGTATAAGTCAAACTGTGATTTATAAATATTTGTAAAATTAAATGAAAAAATATTAATTTAAGCAATGAATAATGGTAAAATAATCTTATATTATATTTCATATATATACCTATATTCTTACCATTGTCGGATTTTCATCTGCTTCATATGTCACTATTGCAGGATAAAGATAATGGTTCCCTTCTTCATTTTTCTGATTTTTTGTTCGAGCTAGTTCCCTTCTTCATTTTTCCGATTTCCTCCCAAACTTGAGTTTCACACCTGCTGCTGCGAGTCCTATCGTGTCAACAATCCACAATAATTGACAAAATCTTTAATTAAATATCTCATACAAAGCATGCTCCTAGTTGCATCCATAATAATTGACAAAAAATTTAATTAGACAGATAATTAATGAAGTGAAATTGAAAATATTTGGTATTTTTAGTGTAAAGTCGTTGGATCCCGATTGAAGTTGATCACTCGCATGGACGTCAGTGGATGGGACGACTGTGTCAAGCACTCAACCCTCCCTCACTCGCGAATACACTCTTGCTCTTCAAACCAAATCCTACAGTGAGATGTGGTCGATAAGCCATGTGTACGGTGAAGAACAAAGCAGCGAGTATACTATACAGATGCTACTCCAACCAAACAGGGAATGTGTAGAAGAGGCTCTACACCACGCAACGCTCTAAATAGATGCTTTGTAGTTTAGGGTTTAATAGGTAGGTTAATTAATTAAATAAGTGGTTAAATAATAGATTTATTTAATTTTAATAAGTAGGTAATTTTAAAAATTAAAAGTCTATTACATTCTTAAATTTGTTAATGGATTAAGAGTATAATAGTAATTTAAAAGAATAAATCCCTTCGTATTTTTTATATACTATAGATAACTAAAAGTGAACACATAGGAGATGAACATTGCACTCATAATAAATACTAGTAATGAGAAATTGATTCCAGTAACTATTTATTATTAAACATTATATGGGTTAATCAGCTTAATTAGATGGTAAACTAATTATTCCAATTAAGTCCGCATAGTTGGTTAAATTATATCGAACATAGGATGAATTACTCGAGCTTAAATTCTAAACATATTATCCATCAAAATAATTAGTACAATCCGAGAAATATCTAACCACGTATTACCATAACATATACCCAATTAAACATGGGTGCTCCATGGATGATTTTGGATGATGGGGTTTTGGATCATGGCAGTTACTTTTTCTTGGTACTTCATATTCCACACATCACTTTCATTTTTGCTTATCAAATTGCATGATATTAATACATGTTATTTTCTTCCACATGATCTTTCTTTCCATATAGCTTCTAATCCAATCAGCAGTGACATTGGTTTCAAACAGCGAAACCAAGCTGAGGTTCCTCACAGATTATGTCAGTATTGTTGTCTAAGTACGAGATTGCAACAGCAGCATTAAGAGCTGCACCTACTGGAAGAGCTTCCTCATCAATGAAAAAGTGGGGTGAGTGAAGTGAGTGATGTGAGTTTAAGCTCTTGTTCTGTATCCCAACTACAAATAACGCAGAAGGCATCTTTTCGGAGAAGAAGCTGAAGTCCTCTGATCCCATAATCAATGGCAGGAGCTGCACATTCGGTTCTCCAAGTAAGTGCTCACCAACTTTCTTTACATGCTTATACAGAACTTCATCATTAACCATAGCAGGATGAGGCATATGCTTGTGCTCCATAAAATTCAGCTTCGCGCTGCATCGATGCAATGCTGCATTGCCCTCAATGATCTAGAACTCAAATATTGCTCATCACTTATCAACTTATCATAATGATTTGATGTTTTCTTGCATTTTGAATGGAATCTGAAAAAACAATGTTAAAGATAAGAAAAGAGTGATCAGTGCATATGCTCTCACCTCTTTGATCCTTTTCTGAAGGTAAAAGAGGCCTTCTTTGGTTAAGCTCCTAAAAGTTCCTCCAAATTTCACAGACCCAGGAATTGTATTTGGTGCTTTACCTCCTTCTATGTACCCAACTGTCACAACCTATTCCATTAAAACAAATGAATGAATCAACTTTTTTTTAATGGATTTGCAGTTCCTGTTTTGGTGCATTAAACTAGATGCAATGTATTAAACTACCGCAGCCTGAAGAGGGTCTATCTCTCGGGACACAATCTGTTGGAGAGCGACGACTGAAGATGATGCCACGAGGATTGGGTCCTTGGCCAAATGTGGGGATGATCCATGTGCACCTTCGCCACAAATTGTAGCCTCAAAAAGGCCTACACCAGCAAGCATTATACCAGGTCTCGAACCAATGGCACCGGTGGGTAGCTGTGGCAGAACATGAAGACTTAAAGCGGCCCTAACATCATCAAGACAACCATCTTGTAACATATAGTAAGCACCAGCATAACCCTCTTCTCCAGGCTGGAAAACAAGCTTTACAGTTCCCTTCATATATAATGTACACAAATTAGAGAAAAACCAAAGATTTAATTTATAATTCTCTCTTTTGCAGAACCTTGAATCTTTTTACCTTCAGTTGGTCTCTTTTGGCCTGGAGTAACTTAGCTGCCCCAAGGAGCATTGCTACATGAGAATCATGACCGCAAGCGTGCATCTTTCCATCAATCTTGCTCTTGAACTCCCAATCTACTTCCTCCTTCCGACCCGAAATGTCAATCACAAGGTAAGCAAAATCGTTATTAACGAAACAGAAATTAAGTTACAACAGTTTTCTCATGATTTTAAATTAAGCTACATGGAGAGGGACTAACGACATTTTTCTTTTGGGACAAAAGAAGTGAGGGGAAGTACCTGGTGAGGGAGGGCATCCATGTCAGCTCTAAGAGCAAACACTGGCTGTTGACCAGAACCGATGGAAGCTACAACCCCAGTCTTGGCAACAGGATATTTGTATTTGATGCCGAGCAAGTCGAGCTCGGCCCGGATGATTTCACTCGTTCTGTACTCCTCAAATCCAAGCTCTGGATGTTCATGAATTATCCTCCTGATCCCTCTCATCCACTCGAAGAACTCAGGTTCCTTTGCTGATGCCATCAACTGTTGAGTCAAGAACTGAAGACCCAGTTCATAGTTCGAGGCCGAAGCCAACGATTGCTGCCATAGCAACACAGATAGTAGTAGTGGTAATAAACAGCTGAGAAACCCCATGGAAAATGCAGCAACAACTTTTGCATGTTTGCAAGTGATTTTAGGGTTTATATATGAATTGATTCTTGCAAAATTACCACCAACGCTAGGTAGCAGTAGGAATGCTTTAATTCTTTTCAGACTTTTGTACACAATTTCATATTCTTACGAGTTTCTGTTTTGGGTTTTGGCCAGCACATTGTCAGGACAAATGTAGCTTTAACATGTTACAGTAAATATAAGTTTATGCTTTCGTTAGAAAATAGGATGATGCGTCTTAGCACAAAGTGTCACAAAAAGCAGTAAGCTTTCCACTCTGGGTTAGGACAGAACAATATTTCTGCAATTTGGTTTTATTACAAAGCATTTTCGAACAGGAAATTGCCTATAAGATGCTCAATGTCACTGTCTAAATACTTACTGTTGCCATACAAAGCTAAACATTGCTGGTGGAATGGGCAGAGAGGTTTACTTTTTTTGTTTTAAATGACCTGCACTTGAATACTAAACACGAACATGATCGTGGTCGATTGATAAAAGATTCTCATATTCAAATCTAGAGAATTAAGAAAATTATATTGAAAGAGAGTCATATTCTTCTTTAAAACCCTCCAATAAGATTAGTCTCATGTTTAGAATGAGCACAGAGCTTTCCACTCTGTGTTAGGACAGAACAATATTTCTGCAATTTGGTTTTATTACAAAGCATTTTCGAACAGGAAATTGTCTATAAGATGCTCAATGTCACTGTCTAAATAGTTACTGTTGCCATACAAAGCTAAACATTGCTGGTGGAATGGGCAGAGAGGTTTACTTTTTTTGTTTTAAATGACCTGCACTTAACTGTACTAAACACGAACATGATCGTGGTCGATTGATAATTTTTTTATCAATCCTCAGATTCAAATCTAAAAAATTAAGAAAATTATATTGAAAAAGAGTTATATTTTCTTTTAAAATCCTCCAACAAGATTAATCTCATGTCTGAATGAGCATAAAAAACACTCACGAAATCGAACACCTTATATAATCCATGTCCATATACACAAAAATGTATGTTGTCAATTTCTTCAACTTCTAATGCCTTGATACGTGACATGTTGATTTTCAATACTTATTAATAATTTTATACAACTAAAAACTTTTAATTTTCACAGTTAATTGAGTTAATTTAATTTTTAAGTTATACATAATTTACGATTGATAACATTTCATTTTTTATTTGCATAATTAGATTAATTAAATTTATATAATTTATTTATTTAATTTGATACAATTTATGACGCAAGTTGGAAATTTCAAAGATTCTGGAATTAAATTAATTTCTAAAATTCACAAATTATGAGAAATTATGACAATTATTAGTTCATTTTTATTAGTTTTCTATTGGGTAGCAATAACATCATTGTTCAAGTAAGAAATGGAAACAGCTGCATGCAAAGCTGCTCCAATTGGAAGGACGTCCTCATCCAAAACAAAGTATGGTGAATGCAATCCCTTAACCGATTTTGCCTCCCTGGGTTTCGCCCCAATAAAGAAAAATGCAGCTTTTATCTTCTCTGCATAAAAGCTGAAATCTTCTGCCCCCATAACCATTGGCAATAGTTTCACATTGGATTTTCCCAGCAAAATTTCCCCAACTTGTTTCCCATGTTCATACATAGCTTCATCGTTTACCATGGCAGGATAAGGTCTCATTTTCTCCTCCATGAAGTCTATCAAAGCAGTGCATCGATGAACAGCAGCTTGTGTCTCAATAACCTGTTAGCAGACATGTTATCTGTGTCCGATATCTTGAAACGTAAACCTCGAAATCTTAAAAATTGTAGACATGACACGTAGTTTGGCCATTATCAAGTTTAGTGGTTACCTCTTTTATCCTTTGCTGAAGGTGGAGTAGGCCTTCTGTAGTCATGCTCCGAAACGTGCCTCCGAATTTTACTGTTTCCGGGATTACATTGTTAGATTCACCAGCCTCGACAAAGCCTACCGAGACCACCTATACAGTTTCGGAAATGATTATTAGGCATACCTCTGCTTAACAAGATCGTAGATAATACTTTCTTTGAGGGGAAATGAAGGTTACCCTGGCATCTAGAGGATCTGTTTCGTGAGAAACTATTTGCTGGAGCGAAAGGATGGAAAATGATGCGGCAATAACAGGATCTCTTGTATTCTGGGGCCGTGCAGCGTGCCGTGCAGCGTGCCCGCCTTTTCCTTTAATTGTAGCTAAAAACCTTGCAGAACCAGCAAGCATAGGACCAGGCCTTGCACCAATTGAACCAGTTGGCATTTCTGGTACAACATGCAGCCCAAAAATGGCTTGCAGGTTATCAATAGCTCCTTCTTTTATCATATGATAAGCGCCAGCGCGACTTTCTTCTCCAGGCTGGAACACAAGCTTAATGGTTCCCTTTTGTAGAAAAACAACAGAAATGAATTTGGTTTAGAATAATAAATAAACAAGAACAGAACATGTAAATTCAGAATTCTTATAGTTCTTAGGGCAATTCTGCATCTACCTTTAATTCGTTCTTCCTACGTTGAAGTAATCGAGCAGCTCCGAGCAACATTGTTACATGGGCATCATGACCACAAGCATGCATCTTGCCATTGTTCTTGCTCTTAAATTCAGACTCTACTAATTCCTTCCACATACAAAAGACTCAGTTATAAATTATCAAGAAATTAGCTAAACAATCAACATCATAATCTCGTTAAAATCATTTTCAGTGAAAATTAGATGCAAAGATTGAATCTTTTCAAGAAACCTACTAACCTGAATGGGGAGGGCATCCATGTCTGCTCGAAGACCGAACCAGGGCTGAATCCCAGACCCAATAGAACCAACCACTCCAGTTTTTGCAACAGGCCATGTGTAGTCAATCCCAAGCAAACCAAGCTCTTTTCTTATAACCTGACTGGTATTGTATTCATCAAAAGCTAGCTCCGGATGTTCATGGATCCTCCTCCTGACTCTCTTTAACCAATCCAAAAACTCCGGCTCTCTCGCCGATTCGAAAAGCTCCTTGGTCAAAGAACTCAACTCCGATCCTGGACTCGTCTCCATAGCCCATACTGTTGCTTGACATGACAATAGTAGTGCTGCTAACAGACAGTACAGAGTCATTAGATGGAGAAACGAAACTTTGATATCTTGTCAGGTTCTTGAAATCTTAAAGCAAGAAATTGATTAAAAATATGTCGACAAAACCAAAGTCAGATATTAAAAGTTAAAATAAGGATTGATGTCTGTCCGCATCAGGTGCAAATGGTTACAAGACTCGTTCAGTTTGTCATCTTTGATTTGTGAAATTTATTTTGTTTGCTTTCTTAGGGCAGTGACGTGACGTCGTCTCAAAACTTCAAATAAAAGATTAAATTACATCACATTGGTTGTCCTCTCTTGATTTAGGCATCCAACCAATTAATTTATTACAATAATATTATTATAATTATATTATAAAGGATGAATAAATTGAAAACTTACTCTTAATTTTGTCTACTATTTCAAAAAAATTAATCAATTAATGAAATCCAAAAAGGAGTATAATTTATTAAATGTCAAATGGCGGTTTAGATATTGACATACTTTTTAAAATAATGATTGGTTCGGAAAAATTAAGGATTTTTCTGACTCATCTATCTCGAGAAGTCACCACACCTAATCACCCATAAAATTTGCATTAAGAATAGAATGGTAAATTCCTTTCAAATTTACATTAGAAGATGAAAAACGACATACAATTTGAAGTAATTTTCAACACCAAAAACGACATTTAATAAAATAAGGAGGGAGTATAATATGAATGCTTTGTTGATGAAAATTGCTGATTTTTGTTTGCGTTCCATAAAACCCAGAAAGAAAATGAACCAGTTCCTGATATATGTCCATGGCATGGCTACTCAAGTAAGTCATGGCGACCGCGGAATGGAATGCTGCTCCAACAGGGAGCAACTTCTCATCAAGCACAAAGTATGGTGAATGCAATTTCCTCTATGATTTTGATTTCTCATTCGTTGCGCCGATCCCAAAAAGTGAAGCTTTCATCTTCTGTGAATAAAAACCAAAATTCTCAGCTGCCATACACATTGGGCGAAGTTGCACACTGGATTCCCCAAGCATAGTTTCCCCAACTTCCTTGGCATGGTTGTACAAGTCTTCATCATTTACAGTGGCGGGATAAGGTCTCAATCTTCTCCATCATGAAATCTACAGAAGCAGTGCATCGATGAACTGTAGCTTGCATCTGTACAATCTGTTTTGTGAACTAGGTTATCATTTAAATTCAATGTCAAACCAAAAATAAGATGACACATCAATCAAGAAGTTTTACAATACTGTGTTAAAGTATTTGTTACTAAGCAAGCAGGATTGGTAAGAGGCATAAAAGTTTTCCATGATTTTCAATTTGCAATTCTTATTTTTTTCAGATTATAACTGATCCTGTTCAGAATCCTCAAGGATGATGCTTTTAATTTGTAGTGCTTAGTGTTTTTAAGTTTTAAACCTCAACTTGTTCACCACATTGATCCTTGAATGTTCTTCACAAATATTTTTTCAACACAAAATACTGATACATATTCCACTTACCGGTATGTTTAAGCAATCAGATCATTTCTACTTTGATTAATCAATCAACAATACATAATTACCTCTACTATTCTTTGCTGAAGGTAGGATAGACCTGCAGTAGTCATGCTCCGAATAGCGCCTCCAAATCTCATAGTCTCTGGTATTACATTTGAAGCTTCGCCAGACTCTACAAACCCCACACTCACAGAGAGGACCTACGCAGTGTTGATGAACACTTTAGCCATCAGGTAATGGTAATTCGCAATGGTTTACAAAGATCACAACAGAAGATATTGGACAGTATTTGGTTCTTGTTACCAATCTATCCACAAATTTAACCAAACCATGCAAAGTATTCATCTTGTGTACAAAGTCAGTGTAGGGAAGTTACCCTGGCCTCAAGCGGATCTGTTTCTCAATAAACTATCTGCAGGAGAGCAAGGATGGCAAAAGATGCAGCAACAACAGGATTTCTTGTATCTTGGGGCCGCGCAGCTTGTCCACCTTTCCCTTTAATTAGAACTGAAAACCTTGCAGAACCAGCAAGCATTGGATCAGGTCTCGAACCAAGCGAACCAGTGGGCAATTCTGGGGCCACATGTAGACCAATAATGGCTTGAAAACTATCGACAGCTCCTTCTTTTATCATATGGTAAGCACCACCATAACCTTCTTCTGCTGGTTGGAAGACTAGCTTAACAGTTCCCCTCGTAGTAGTAAAAATATGCCAGAAATGCAATCCCATCAAAACAAGAAACAGAAAATTAAGAGAAAAACAATGTAAATTTCTGCATACATACATATATATACCTTCAATTCATCCTTTCTCTGTTGAAGCAACTTAGCAGCACCAAGCAGCATAGCTACACGAGCGTCATGACCACAAGCATGCATTTTCCCATCAATCTTGCTCTTAAACTCCCATTCCATCAATTCCTCCATGCCCAAAACATCGGATTACATAATCAGAACTTGTTTAGATAACTAAACGGGACACAACACAAGAATTGCTGCTACTACTAACCTGAATTAGGAGAGCATCCATGTCTGCTGGAAGACCGAACCATGGTTGGTTTCCCGATCCAATCGAACCCACAACCCCAGTTTTTGCATGAGGCCAAGTGTACTCAATCCCCAGTGATTCAAGCTCTGACCTGATGAATCGGCTGGCGTTGTGCTCTTGAAAGGAGAGTTCTGGGTACTCGTGGATTCTCCTCCTCACCCTCTTCAACCAATCCAGGAACTCCGGCTCCCTCGCCGATCCCTTGTGAAACTTTTGTGTATTAAGCTAAAATTGTACTTTTGGACCTTCCGTCAATACGTGTCAGTTAAGTGCTGATGTAGATTTAATTTTTTCACTTCCGAAAATAGATGTCATGGCCACATCAGCACTTAATTACTACGAATTGATGGAGGGTTCAAAAGGACAATTTCAGTCAAATACAGGATCCAAAAGGGTAATTTATTCAAGTACAGGGTCTAAAAGGGTACGCTTTTTTTTTAATTAATTAAAAGTCCTAATTTTTTCCTTTTATTTATTATTTTAAATAGAAAAAATTATTATGAGAAAATGTATCTTTACAAATTGTAATAGTCATTTAGATAGTTAATATATATAAAGTAAGATCATTAATTATTAATAATATGACACATACTAGTAATATTATCATTAATAATTATTTTAATATATAGTTATTAAGGTATATTGTGAATATATGTTTATTGTTTAATATTTTATTTAATAAAAAAAATTATATTGTTGTAAGAGAGAATCATGTCAATTGTCATAAAAAATATAATTACTAATTGTTTAGAATTTTATGCTTTTAATTTAAATTGTATTAATGTACTACGCATTACTAATTATATTTATTTCTTTTTTTCTTTTTTCCTTCTAAACTAAACCTAAATCCTTTTCTTTCTTTTTTTCTTTTAAATTTAATTAAAATTCCTCATTTTTTCTGTTAAATTTAATTAAAAGTCCTTATTTTTTTCCTTTTATTTGTTATTTTAAATACAAAAATTTATTAAAGAAGTTATATGAGAATTATTATGAGGAAAAAATATATTTTTCCTTAATAAGAATTAAGAAATAAAATTTTTTAATCATTTTTTCTTTTTTATTTTAAAATTAATTAAAAGTCCTATTTTTTTCTCCTAAAAATTATTAAGGAAGTTGTATAAGAAGTAGAACTATTATGAGGGGGAAAAAATCTTCGTAGTAAGAACTAAGAAATAGAAAATTTTAATCCTTTTTTCTTCTTTTAAACTTAAGTAAAAAACCTTCTTTTTTTCCTTTTTTTATTTTAAAATTAATTAGAAGAGTTTATTTAAATTTTTAAATAGAAAATTTTATTAAGAAATAAATTATATAAGAATTATGAGGATTATGTAAAAATAAATACAGAAAATACGTGCCCTTTTAGACCCTGTACTCGGATAAATTGTCCTTTTGGACCCTGTACTTGGCTGAAATTGCCCTTTTGAACCCTCCATCAATTCGTGGCAGTGACACGTATTTTCGGAAGTGAAAAAATTTAAACAAATTAAATCCACGTCGGCACTTAACTGCCACGTATTGACGGAGGGTTCAAAAGGGCAATTTCGGTCAAGTACATGATCTAAAAGGGTAATTTTTCCGTTAGAGATCCATTAGAGCAATTTCAACCGAGTATAGGGTCTAAAAGGGCATTACCCTTTCCAAATTCTACCTTACTCAAGTGACCCAAAAAAAAAAAGACAAAGAAAAAACACAACTTCTGTTGTCTTTTTTTCCTTACCCCAGGCGAGAATCCTTGCCATTTGATGCCGCCGGCTGATGAAATTATTGTTCTGGACAAAATTCATAATTGTTTAAAATATTGTTCAAGTCATAATTTTGCAAACCAACTTGGGATTATTTTAATTTTAATTTATCCTATTCCTATGTCTAGTCGTGGCGGTGCCGTTTGATTAGTTGTCTGTCATTCTTTTTTCTACAATTCTTCGAAAGAAAAGATGGTGTGATTTTACATTATTAACCAACTTGCAAACGAAGAAGAAAAACAATTGGACCTTAGGCATCCTTATATCCTGTAAACAACTTGAAGAAAAAGAAAGAACAACCTCTCTATCTCCATTCCTGTGCTGGGTGTGAAGTAATTAATGGCAGCTTCACTGATTTCTGCAGTTGCAAGGAGGTAATGCTTGTTTCTTTTTCTCTATATATACGTTAACTTGAGTTAATTAATTCGGGGATTATTTAAAACATTTTCCCTCTATTCATAAGAATTGTAATGATGCTTTTCTAGTTTACTGGTTTGGGGCTTCTTGTCTATTAGTTTATTTTTCAAGCTCTTGAGGTTTGTGATTTTTTTGGGCTTAATTCAGTTAAATGAAATCATTATTCAAACACACACACACAACAAATACAATAAATGTTCTAGCTCATTTTTTTCCTTCATTCATAGAAGAATTTTCTATTTTTCCCCATTATCTTAGACATGTATTTACAAAGGATGAGTCTTATAACCTACTTTTCAATTATATTTTAACATAAAAACTACCCTAATTCATATTTTATGCACCCAAAACATTTCTCATATAAAGCTAAGTTATATATAAAATTATAAAAAAACATTTATTTATAGTTAAAACCCTATTTTTAAAATATATCGAGTATGAATATAAATAATGAAATAAATTATACTCCGAAATAAAATACTCCCTCTGGATTTTAAAGAACGTCGTTTACTATTCTGGCACGTATTTCAAGGCGGGCGGAATAGTAGCTATATGACCTCGAAAAAGTCTGAAATTTTTACACAACGTATATTAATCCTTCACGTACGTTGAAAAAAAATTTCAAATTTTTTCGGGGTCATATAGCTACTATTCCGACTGCCTTAAAATACGCACCGAAATAGTAAACGACGTTCTTTAAAATCCGGAGGGAGTATTTAGTCATCGATTTAAAATTAATCAAATTGATCCTACAAAATTTAGTAAAAAGGCGGATAACAAGAGAAGCCTTATTGCACTCTCCAGCAACTTTGGGCTCGTAAATAAGCCCATTATACATGACAAAAGACTTTTCCAAACTGTGCTACTTGGGTTCGAACCTTGGTGCCTACATGTCCCTCCATTCCTTAAACTTCGAAAATCATTTCCTCACCTTTTCATCCCTAAACTTCTGCACCAAACAACTTTCCATCCCTCTCTCACACTCCCCATCTTCAATTTATAGTTTCATGTCTGTTACAAAGCTCCTTGGCCCATTTATCAGCTTCGAAACATGGTGAAATGCTTCGTGGTTATACTTTAGTTGATGGGTATGGTACGGATGTGAATTTGGAATCTACTTTGGTGCTTTTTATGGTTAAATTCTGTTGTTTTGACTAATGCAAATGAACTGCTTGATAAAATGCGTGAAAGATTTGTGTGAAAAACAATGAGTTTGGCACCTTATTTAGTTGTTATGATCACATCCTCACATGAGAACCCACAAATAAATTTGTAACTCATCAATTGATTCCCTGTTCTGTATAGATAACATTTTCCACTATTTATAACTAGTTGAATGCTCCTGTGACAATGAGCATTGGCTAATAGGGCTCTGCATGTAGATGGATAAACCGAGTTATCCGTCGGAACAGAACTTTTGGCTGTTTGGATGACATCTTAACTGAGTTATCCTAATATCATATACTGTGCAGGTTAGAGGGAAGAGTGGCCCTAATCACTGGAGGTGCCAGCGGAATTGGTGAATCGACGGCCAAAGTCTTTGCTCATCATGGAGCCAAAGTTGTCATAGCTGACATCCAAGATGAACTAGGCCATTCACTTACCGAATCGCTTGGCCAATCAAATTCCACCTTCGTCCATTGCGATGTCCGGAACGAGGACCAGATAAAAAATGCTGTGGACAGTGCTGTTGCAACCTACGGCAAGCTAGACATCATGATCAACAACGCGGGAATTGCTGATCCAAACAAGCAACGCATTGTCGACAACGAAAAGGTTGATTTCGAGCGTGTTCTTAGCATCAATGTGACGGGAGTTTTCCTCGGGATCAAGCACGCTGCCCGTGTCATGATCCCAGCACGTAGTGGCTCCATCATTTCAACTGCTAGTGTGAGCTCTCTCGTTGGTGCTGCTGCCTCTCACGCCTACTGTTGCTCAAAGCATGCTGTTCTAGGACTCACAAGAAATGCTGCTGTTGAGCTCGGCCAATTCGGGATCAGGGTGAATTGCTTATCCCCCTACGCACTTTCGACACCACTGGCGAGAGACTTTGTCGGGGTTAGCGAAGAGGAGCTGGAGCATATA
Organism: Viola odorata; assembly: GCA_963691705.1. NCBI lineage: Eukaryota > Viridiplantae > Streptophyta > Magnoliopsida > Malpighiales > Violaceae > Viola > Viola odorata. The sequence goes on from OY829546.1 coordinate 6,326,848, forward strand.
ATGGAATCGCGCGGGAACTTAAAAGGTGTGAAATTGAAGGCAGAGGATGTGGCTAATGCTGCTCTGTATCTAGCTAGTGATGAAGGTAGATATGTTAGTGGGCATAACCTGTTCATTGATGGAGGTTTTACCGTTCATAATCCAAATTTGGGCATGTTTCAGTACCCTGATTCTCAATCATTGCAATGATTACAGGCTGCAATTTCCTTCCCATTCTTCTCAAATAATAAGATAATTGTGTTTGGAACTGTGGTGAGGTAGGAAAAAAGCTGCTTTTGGCATAGGTTAGCTCTGCTCTTCAGAGTTAACTACGGGCTTGGTTTTTTCTTCAATTACTTGTGAACTGCTCCTGCATCCTCAAGGACAAGGTCCAATGTTAAGGCATTTTATGATCATACAACCATTTTCATAAAATTTAAATCTACACGTTTATAGTTTGATGATACTTTTTACAAATCACAAAGATTAGGTCTTGAGTTGTGTTATGTATCCATTATGGAAAGTGAATTATACTTTTCCCTTTATGCCAATAGCATCTCTATGATTTAGGAGTATCCTAATATTTATTAGGATCTCTATTATTTCCGTTAACTTAAACCCCTAATCATTAATATTCTCTGTGTTAACTAAAAATGCTGTGGACAGTGCTGTTGCAACCTATGGCAAGCTAGGCATAATGTTCAACAACGCCTGCATTTCTGATGACAAGAAGCCAAGTATATAATCAACGATGATAAGGCGTCTTTTGATCGAGTTCTCGCCATCAACATGACCGTTGTCTTCCTAGGGATCGCGGCTCATGTCATGATCCCAACACGTAATGGCTCCATAATTTCGGCATCTAGCATAGTATCACGCCCAGCGCAAGAGGGGCGCGCTAATGTGGCAGGGGCGCATGTATATGGCTCGGCGATATAGGCCAAAGAACGAGCAGAAGGCACGACGTGTGAGATATGGACACTGAAAAAGATTAATCCAGCCAGTTTATAGGCAAAGTCATGGTTAGCAAGTTAAAAGAAGAACTAATTAGGTACCGCACGGTAATCGTTGTGCAAAATGCTCATCCAGTGAAAATAGCCTCAGGCATAACTTGAGAGCCTCACCTGCCTATTGTTGCTCGAAACATGCTGTTGTAGGACTCACTAGAAACGCTGCCGTTGAGCCCGGGATTAGGGTGAATTGCTTGTCGCCGTTCACGATTTCAAATGTAATAACAAGTTTAATTACATGAAATTAAACTCTACCCATCCCAGGTATGCTACATATGCCAATTTTCTTCCCATAATTGATGATATTTCTATATTTATCACATAATACAAAACAAACATCAAAAGATCGACAATGATTGAATAGGTACCGGAAATGCATGCAATCAGGTGCATTAGTTGGTAGGAAAATGAACTTTTTAAAAGTGATTCAAGTTTTGATTTAATTTTATTAGTTTGAAACATCAACTAATTAAGTGATAACACGCCAGGTTGAATTTTAAATACTTATCATGAACTTAACCACCAGATCCACAGTTCAACGATCCAATTGAGCATATCTAAAAATCTCTCACTAGAAACGCTGCTGTTGTAGTTCACATAATAATTTATACACTTTCCTGTGGTGGTAGGCTGGTTTTTTTATGACGAAGAATCCGAACTGTGGGAGAAAGAAATTAATACATCTCTGATTATGGTTGGTCAATTTCTCTTAAATGCTCCATTATACATTTACAGGATATATCTATCGTACCATCTGCAAACATATAGCACCAAGACATTCAAGACTTGACCCTACATATCAAAAAGAAAAAGAAAAAATACATATGATTGACCAGGAGATATCAGCCCGGATGCACGTCATCAAGATTCAAAACAGTAAATCTTTATAAAATGTACATTATATTACAATAGGTATCTGTTATCGGTGCTAATTTCAGTTAACACGTTTTTTTCATTAACATAAGCACGTTTCTGTCTTGTCTTACCACGCTACAATAATTAATTTTGTTTAATTTAAGTTTCAAGTTGGGAAAAAGAACAGAACAGAACACACATGACACAACTTGACCAAAACCATTTGTTTCCCAGCTCCAGAACACACATGACACAACTTGTCTTACCACTGTATTTCATATGTGGACAAGCCATGTCTCTGTTTTTTCCTTTGTGTATAATGTTCCAACGCTCATGAGTTAATGCATTGGTATTTATGGACCATCAACCACGTCCGAATTTGTTGTAAATAGTTCATCGAATGTACGCGTAGCATTAACTCACACTGACAACGAACTTTCCACTTGAAAAAAAAATGTCATTCATCTTAAAATTAGTTTTAAAAAAATACTAGTGTATTGGTAGATCAACGACCGACTTTCCCACTTCCTTCCAAAAATATTTCCAGTTCCATTTAACTGTCACTCTTTAATTAATCAGCTACTCTGACAATGCCAGTCCCTGTGACTAAAAGCCAAATAAGCTTCAAGATTTTAAAAAGAAATGAAAAACCAGAATCACCATTGTCATATTCTAATTGCGCCCTATTCCTAACAATTTGGTAAAACATTTACTCCCCTTAAAGCTTTCTACATTTTCTGACCAAAAAAAGGATAGATAAATAATGTGCCCCTATCTGGCTTATGTGTCCACAAATTGAAGTCTTCTTCATAGTCTAAAGAATACCATTCTTTAGCTCATAAAAAGTGAAAATCATGAATGGCTCACTTTCACCATCTCTTGCAGCAAGAAGGTAAGCTACTTCAAATCACTCTCTTTTGTCTATCAGGCATATCGTCGAACACGTTAGTGACTATTAATTTTTGCTTTTATTTTTCCTGCAGGCTAGCGGGCAAAGTAGCTATAATCACAGGCGGAGCTAGCGGCATTGGAGAGAGCACTTGCAGATTATTTGTCCACCATGGCGCTAACGTCATTATCGCCGACGTCCAAGACGATATCGGCCAATCCCTCTGCAAAGAACTCGACCCATCACACGACACCGTCTCCTACCAACACTGTGACGTCACAAACGATTCTGATGTTCAAAAAGTCGTCGACTTTGCCGTTTCCAAATACGGGAAACTCGACATCATGTACAACAACGCCGGCATCACCGGCGAGCTCGACCCAACAATCTTAGGAACCCAAAATGAAAACTTTAAACGAGTTTTCGAGGTCAACGTTTATGGCGGTTTCTTGGGTGCCAAACACGCCGCTAGAGTCATGATCCCTGCCCAAAAGGGTGTCATCATCTTCACCTCTAGCATAGCCTCCGTCGCGTGCGGAGAATCGCCGCACGCTTACACAATGTCGAAGCACGCGGTGGTGGGTTTGATGAAGAATTTGTGTGTGGAGTTGGGTCAGTATGGTATTCGGGTCAACTGTATTTCTCCTTGCGCAATTGCCACGCCGTTGCTGAGGAATGCTATGGGTCAGGGTAAGGGTTTTGTGGAGGGAGTGATATGTGCCGGGGCGAATCTGAAGGGGGTTGTGCCGGACACGGCGGATGTGGCGGCGGCGGCTCTGTATTTGGCTAGTGATGAGGCTAAGTATGTGAGTGGACTTAATCTTTTGGTGGATGGAGGTTATAGCACCACTAATCAGTCCTTCACTAATGTGCTCAAGAGCTTAATGCCCTTATCTTAAGTGTGCTTAACAGAAGTTTTTAATCATATTTATTATTATTAATCCAACTATTATTGCTTAGCCACTTAAGTTATTATTCGCTCCTTCCTAAACTTTGTCTTGGGATATAAAAATAAAAAAGTTTGTGTGTGTTATTTTCTTGTTATCTTGTCAAAATTTTAAATTCCAACTTACTTTACATTTTTTTTGTTTAAATCATCAATCTATATTCATTAAGATGGAGAAGATAAAAAAAAATCCCTATCCAACAAAATTCGGAATTGTTAAGGCAACATCGATATAGTTTCGAAAGGAGATCAAATTATTCTTATATTAAAAGATAAATATTTAAATATTTTATGTATTTATTTAAAAAATTATATATTACCCTGACTTTTTATATTAGCGATAAGCATAGTCCTAGGGAACTCACGAGTTTGAGCATGTGGCCATTTAATAAATTCATGTGTTTGGCCATTGATCAATTATCATAGTCGTTAATTACTCAGCCCTATCCTTCATTTTAAAGTTTCAAGTGGGTGTGTGACAATAGATTCTCCCAAATGCTTGACTCGATATCGTTGAGTTTTCGGTAAAATATTGTGGGTCTATTTAAAATTAAATTATATTTTTTCCCCAAATAGATTCAATAGTAAAATAGTACTCCCTCCGGAATTTTTTATTTGACTCTTTACTGTTTTTGTTACTGTAGCGATTACTTGATTTTTTTGTCTTTAAGCTACCTTTTATTACCGTAGCAAAAAGACAAGTAAAAAATTTCGGAAGGAGTAATTTATTTTTAAAGTAGAATATAATTCTAAATAGACCCTTATTTAATTATTTGAATAATATATAAAGATCTTCATCAATAACAAAAATTTAGTACTATAAAGTACAATACTAGCGGGACAATAATAATTAATAAAATAGTTTAAAATGAAGAAATTTTATCACCACCACCATAATTATGCCTGATGTATATTCTGATAATCGCAATAAATTAATTAATAAAAAGTGATGTTTAAAGATTTAGATAGTTTTATTTTAATTAAGGTAAATAAATAGGAGCCACTATTTTCACACCACAAAATTTAATTAGTCTATATTTATGCCTTAAATTAATGTTTTTTATTTTTTAAAAATGTGGGATAGAAGAACAAAAATTAATACTCTTCTTTACCAATTCAAATTTATGAATGAAAATGATAAAAAATAATTAAACTAAATTTATGGTGTGGGAAATAGAGGCTGTCTAAATAAATATATTTTATTATAATTTAGCAATACAGATCAAAAAGATGACGTGTAAATCATTAAAAATAAAAGAAATATAAAAGAAAGAAACAAAAAAATAGAAAAGATCAAAAATTAATTAAAAAATCTAAAAATATAGGTACAGAGTATTTTTTATTTTAAAATTCATGATATGAGTAAAAATATTTCTCATAACATAATGAATTATACAAATGGTTGCGAATATTTAAAGGTTAGATAATTTACTTTTCTAATTTTGCTAATTGAATATTTTAAATACGATTTAGCTATGTGTATAAATAATAGGCAAGAAAGAGAAAGAGCAAGTGAAGGTGAAAATTTAAATTTCTAGAAAAGTAAATTAGAAAATGAGAAATATATAAAATGAGAAAGAATCAGTCAATCCATTTTTTGTGTGTGGAGAAAGCAGATATATTATAAAAGGAAAATAGTATTAGGGTCATACAAAATAAACATTTACTTTATATTTGTATTTTGAATTAATATTTTTATATAGAAATCTTACTATCGACGAGATCTTTGTTACTATAAAGAAAATAATATACACTTCAATTTTTTATAAAAATAAATAATAATTGTATATCTTTGTTAGTCGTTTTATATAGAGTCGTCAAAATGGGTCTGACGCGTCAGGTCCACCCATACCTGCCCCGTTTAAGATGGATTAGACCCATAGTTGTTGACCTGTCAGTTGAACGGGTCGGGCACGAGTTGACCCGTTTTTTATTCTTTAACAAAGGAAATTCGGAATTCAAACCGGGTAATACCCAATCAAATGGGTATGAGCATGGGCGAGTTTTTTTTTTTTAAAAGGTAAGGTTAAGAAATCTGAGTTCGATACCATATTTGGTACTTTTGATCCATTTATGAAGTAGGTTATGAGTTCTCTATAATAATAATTAATAATATGACTTAGTGTTATCAGAACCGGATCAAACTGTAACGAATTACCGATTCAACTAGTGATCTATAAATGTATAACGTTTGGTCCTTATAAGATTCAAAATATATATTTTTCCAAACTCATAAAAATTATAAAAAATTCAGAAAAATTGTAATAAAATAATTAAAATACAGAAAAAATGTAAGAAAATTTAGAAGATTATACAAAATTCTAAAAGCTTTAACTACTTTAAATAAATTATAAAAATCATAATAAAAATAAATAAAGAAAAATAAGAAAAATTGGAAAAATAATAAAAACATTAAAAATCAGTTTGTTTGATTTTTTTTATAATTTTTTGAATTTTTGAATTTTTCGTGTTTTTACTTTGTTTATTATATTTTTTCTTGATTTTTTATAATTTTATGATTTTTTAATTTTTTTAGTATTTTAATTATATATTTTTAATTGTTTTTATAATTTTACAATTTTTTCCGCATTTTTATTATTTTTATTATTTTGTTATATATACAAAATCAAAACGACGCCGTTTTGATTAAACGGGTCAAATGAGTCAACTCGTCTAATTAATGGGTCGAAACGTGTCGTATCGAGTTGACATGCTAATTAAAAGGGTCACTATTAAACAGGTCGGGTCAGATCGAATCGACCCGTTTTGATTGTCCTAATTTTATATAATCTAATAACATTTTCATGAGTAATTCAACAAAACAATTCAACAACTTTTATAAACGTAGATTTTTGTCAACCACAACAATTCAATGCAAAACAACAACGGAGAGCACATGGTGAGTTTAAGTTATATGGTCCCTCCTCCGAAGATGAAATGCGGGATATGGTCCCCTACAAATTACTCCCTCCGTCTTCTAAAGAATGTTACTTTCCTACGGATTCTTACTGTTCATAATAATTGTCATTTTGCTTCTTCGGGTCCACATTTTTTTACCTTTTCGGTCCCATATTTTTTGTACTATTGAACGATAAGTTGGTTAATTATTGAACAAAAAATCAAGGTTCGATTTGGAAAAAAAAAAGAAAGAAAGAAAGAAAGAAAGGAGCATTACAAGCTCCCTCTGTTCTAAGGTTTGGTTTCAAACATGGTATTAGTAGTTTGAATCTTATCCTTCACAAGCAAACAATTTATGCATTTTTCTTTTAGTACATCATTTCAAATCTGTCCGCAGGAAAACTATGGAGGGCACTTCTTCATCACCTCCGATCAACGCCAAGAGGTAATTAATCAATTAATAATTGATGATTAAGTTGCAGTCATTAATATTTTTGATTAATTAATGCTCCATCGATCAGGTTAGAAGGCAAGGTAGCTCTGATTACAGGAGGTGCTAGTGGCATCGGCGCCCACCACAGCAAGATTCTTCATCCGACACGGCGCCAAGGTTGTCATCGCCGACATCCAAGACAACCTCGGCTTATCCATATCCGACGAAATCAGCGCCGATTACGTCAACTGTGACGTCACCAACGAGAACGATGTCCAGAACGCGGTAGATTCCACCGTTTCGAAACACGGCAAGCTAGACATTATGTTCAGCAATGCCGGAATCACCGATTACAACTGCGACCAAAGCATCTTAGCCATGAAGCAGGAGAAGTACAATAAAGTGTTCGAGCCTCGAGGTCAACCTCTACGGTGCGATCTCCGCCGCAAAACACGCCGCGAGGGTGATGATTCCGGCGAGAAGCGGGAGCATAATTTTCACCGGGAGCGTGGCGTCGGTGAGCTACGGGGATTTATCGTACGCGTACGTCGCGTCGAAGCACGCGGTGGTGGGGTTGACTAAGAATCTGTGTGTGGAGTTGGGGGAGTATGGGATTAGGGTGAACTGCGTGTCGCCGTATGCGGTGGCGACGCCGTTGAGAGGGATGGGAGGGATTACGGGGAAGGAGGCGGTGGAAGGGGTGGTTGCTGCGACGGCAAATCTGAAAGGGGTGAATCTGGAAACTGATAACGTGGCGGAGGCGGTGGTGTATTTGGGTAGTGATGAGTCGAAGTACGTGAGTGGGCTGAATTTGGTTATTGACGGTGGGTATAGTTTGGTTAATGGGGCTGTTAAAAAACATCTGAATAAATTATTGTTGGGCTCTCTGTAATTATTTCCTTTGGGCTTCCCACATGGGCTTTCATTGCTTTTCTTGTTTTTCCTTAAGGTACTATTTGGTCTCGGTAACGTGACTTTCGTTGGAAAGTAATTTTTGGGATTTTTATTTCATAAATTTTCACTTTTTTAGGTTAATGAATGTAATTTTTACAAGAAATGTTTTTGTACAAGTATTTTAGAAAAATTATGTAACTGCCATCAAAGTATAAGAATTTCTCTTTAGTCTTACGGGAAAATTAGATTTCTTGAATTTTTTTCAAGATTTGTTTTTCCTTTTTTATTATTAATTTTGGAGTTTTGGGACTAATAATTCTGAAAATGCAGAGTTTTTAAGAACAAAACGCAATAAAATTAGACATATAAGGTAGTCAAGGCGAGGCGGCCGCCAAACACTAGCACCGCGTTTCTGGACCCAACACAGACAGGAACGGATAGGATAAACCAATAGCATTTGATTGATTGATTGATTGATTGATTCTCCAATGCAAATACGACACTTCTCCTGACAAAATGACACCATTTCAGTTGGCTCATCAAAAGTAAGTCAGAGGCACACAGGTTTTCCTTCTCCAGTTCTCCCACACCGATCATTTTCAGGAAAAATGAGCTCCAGTTCATCAAATTCCGTCACTAGAAGGTTAGTGGAATAAAACCCAGACCCTGTTTTCCATTAAAAACAAAAAAAATTTACAAATGGGTGAAAAAAAATTGCAGGCTTGAGGGACAGGTGGCACTGATAACGGGCGGAGCAAGCGGAATTGGCGCAAGCACGGCTAGGCTTTTCGTCGAACACGGCGCGAGCGTTCTAATCGCAGACATCCAAGACGATCCTGGCCTCTCCCTCTCTCAAGAATTATCCATCTCTTACATCCACTGCGACGTCACCAGCGATTCCGATGTTCAAAACGCCGTCGCTTTGGCCGTCTCCAAGTACGGCAAGCTCGACATCATGTTCAACAACGCCGGAATCACTGGCAAGATCAACCTGAGCATCGCAGATTCCGACAACGACGACTTCAACAACGTCTTTCGAGTCAACGCTTACGGCGGATTCTTGGGAGCCAAACACGCCGCACGCGTCATGATTCCGGCGAAGAAAGGGTGCATCCTGTTCACGGCGTCTGTCGCTTCAGTCGTGTATGGCGACGCGCCGCACGCTTATACGGCGTCGAAGCATGCGGTGGTGGGGTTGGCTAAGAATCTGAGTGTGGAGCTAGGGAAGCATGGGATAAGGGTTAATTGCATCTCGCCGTCTTCGGTGGCGACGCCGATGATGAAGCAGGGTTTGCCGCCAGGGATGACGGTGGAGGATGCGGAAAACTTGTTCGCGTCGGCGGCGAATTTGAAGGAGGCAGTGCTGGAACCGGAAGATGTTGCTAAGGCGGCTCTGTATCTGGCGAGTGAGGAGTCTAAGTTTGTGAGTGGGGTTAATTTGGTGCTTGACGGTGGCTACAATCTTACTAATCCCTCTCTTGCAATGGCATTTCATAACTTATTTGCCAAAAATTAGATATACCAGTTACATTTTTAGTTTTTTTCATTTTATGAAAGTTATATCATATTAATTACATTTTTTTGCAATTTTTTACTATTTTTAATTTTCTTTTAAGTATTTAAAAAGGTTAATATTATATTTTTTTTTAAAAAAATAAAGTTTGTAGTGTACGTTTCTAAATTATAAGAAGTGAAGTAGAATATCTTATAAACTATATGGATTTAAAAAAAAAAAGAATACTAGAGAAATTGATAAAGAAACAAGATGGGGAAAAAATCCTCGAAAATAGACATTGAAATTAGGAGGGCCTTATCCTATTCCTGGGTAGATTGAGGGCCCCAACAAAGCGACGTCGAAGCTCATTCATCTAAAGCCCACTTAACAACTGCCCATAACAAACAATAAATAGCTATAAAACCCTAATTTTCTCACACTCCGTCTTCCATCGCACACAGGCACACACAGCAGCTTCTTCACTCCCAGCACCGCCGACGCCGCCGTCACCACCGCTACCACCTGCTCCAAAATGGGTCGCGTTCGCACTAAGACAGTGAAGAAATCTTCACGCCAAGTGATCGAGCGTTACTACTCTAAAATGACACTCGATTTCCACACCAACAAGAAAATCCTTGAGGAAGTCGCAATCATCCCATCTAAGCGCCTGCGCAACAAGATCGCTGGGTTCTCTACTCATCTCATGAAGCGTATTCAAAAGGGCCCGGTTCGCGGAATCTCTCTCAAGCTACAAGAGGAAGAGCGCGAGCGCCGCATGGATTTCGTCCCCGAGGAGTCCGCTATCAGGACTGAGCTTGTTGAAGTCGATAAGGAAACTATTGAGATGCTTTCTGCTCTTGGTATGACTGATCTTCCTGGAGTCGTTCAGGTTGACCCTGTTGCTCCGGCGCCTCAGTTCGGGTTCGGCCGCGGAGGTCCAAGGAGGGGTTAATTAGATGCGTGATTGCGTTTTTGTTTTCATTTTTAGTAATACTGCTCTTGTTACTGTTGCAACTGCAGATTTTGGTACTAATCTTGTCTTGAGGCTCCTATGGAAGATATTTGGGTTTTATTACTTTATGGTTATTGTCAATTTTGACGCATTTTCTGCTTCTGTGTTGATTTTTCAATGCTTTTATAATTGATTTCCTGTTAAAGATGTTGAATTGTTGATTGGGAATGCTTGATTTTGGTGATGAACATGGTAAATAGTAAATGAGATAGGTTTTGGTATTTCAATCTTTTGTGACCCTAATTTTAATGATTTCGCTGAGTGTCTGGTGGATTGTCTTGTTTGATCCTTTAGCTCTGGCCAAATTATAGTAGTCGAGACCTGTCCAATTTTCTTCAAGTAGTGGTGGTAGTTTAAGCATCTTGATAGGCTTATATATGACATTGTGTAATTGATCATTAAAAAGGCATGAACTGTATGAATACTTTGTGGCAATTGTATGTTGCATTTGGATTAGTTTCTGGAGCCCATCCTGTTGTATTTTCCGTATTCAATATTCATTTGGCATGCCATTTGTTGGCTGTGGTTGGGAAGGCATGTGTTATAAATGTAATGAAAGTTGCTCTAGTCTATATTCAAAAAGGATACTCATTAGATTTGAGTATATTGGTCTTCTCGCTCGAGTATTAGCTGACACCATCTATATGGCCGATTTCACTGGATGGATTGAGCTCTATGAACTATTCTGTCGTGACTTATAGTGACTATACCTGTTTGCACATAGTATGTTCCATCTTTCTGATGATGTATTAGCCTTTCCTCTTCCCAGTTATCAGTTTCTTGATTAAATATGAATCTGTTCTTAATAAGGTAGAAGATGAGCAATGTGATGTTATCAACTTAGATGCGGTTCTAGCACACAATAGAATTTTGTCAACCATTCTCTGAAACTGTTATTTTCGCCTATGGGTTAACCAATATCATCTTTGGATGTCTGTGATGACCTTGGCACCATGTTAAACAAATAATCTGGCAGTACATTTCCCGCTTGGACCACCTGCGATTCACCTTTTAACCTGTGCATGTGTTCGTGAAATGCACAACATTTAATTTGTTTGGATTAAGGTTTGTTTGTTGGTCAAACTTCAAAGGACATCAGTTAGTTTATCTACAGCAGCAGTTCGCATCTTGGTTTATTCAAATCTAGACCATTATAATGACATAGGAATGTTTCAATCAGATTTGAATCAGCACGTAGTATGATAAAACAAGGAAGATCATGTTATTGACTTAAAATCTGAGATAGGAATTTGGGTTATCATCATACAGAAGAGTCGGGCACCATTTTCGCCAGGTTTTCTTTAGGGATTAGATTGATGCTGAAACCTCCATCGACGAGGTTCAGCCCGCTAACATACTTAGAATCAGCACTCCCCAGGTACAATGCACCCTCAGCCACATCCTCCTTTTCTAGTTAGTTTGCTGATGTACAAATAAACTCCATAGCTGTATTCCTGTCAACTCCTCCTTATGCTTCTCTCAGCAGAGGAGTGGGTCCTGAACGCATTCATCGGGGTCCAACGACTAGAAGCTACTTCTCTTGCATCATGCGCTGTAGCAGCTGTTGATCGTTACAATAAGAAGACAGTGCTGTATACTTTTCCGTATCATTTCTCTCTTAATTTCCTTTAGTCCCTTAATTATAGGATAAGTTAATTGATTCTTGCGGGATACTTGTGTTGTAGGGTGACAATCTTGCTTTAAGGCACGTGAGCAGGGCAAATCGCCTTGTCAATGGATTTGGCTTTTACTACTAAGTACTATATTACTTTTTTAGGGCGTTTACTCCTGATGGTGAAGAGAGGGATTGCCTAACTCTGGTTGAGCAGACTAGATGTGGCTCCGACCCTAGATTTTGGATTTGCAGGATTCTCTCTTTCGTGCCCAAACAATCATAGGTCAATACTTTTTTCTTAAATAATCAGTTTCGCGGTCATGTAGTCTCCTCAAGCATATCATAGACCACTGTTCTGTTGAATTTCCATTTGCATTCTCTCACATATCCTGTTACAACTATATTTCTTGAATTGTTGTGCTATTCAATTAATTTTGTTGGGACTTTCTGCCGCAATTTTTGTTTAAGAAAATGGGAAGGACCTTGGTCGATCCATGTTTACCCTATTCTGAAATGTTCCTGAGTCAGTTTATTACTTGCATCTGCATTCCACATTCTTGCCTCATTTCCTCTTATTATTGGTTAGCTAGTGTGCTCGGAATGTAATGAGAGTTCTTTTCGGTTCGAATCTGTCTTTTTATGTTGCAAACTTAGTTTTGTCGCAGATGGTTCTGGGTTGCCGGAACTTGAGCTTCTCAGCCGGAGTTACTTGGAGAGTTGACAAAGATTGCGTAAGCAAGTGCAAGAATTGCATTCCAATTTGTCTAATAAGTGGTGATTGGTGAATGTTGGTGTTCTTAATATTTATCATTATCCATCTTCAACTCTAATCTCTTGAACCTTTTACCTCTTCATCTACAAAATGTACTAGTTTAACTCTCATTTTATCCTAAACTTAATTGTCTGACATATAAGACATGTTGATGGTTACTGTAACAAACTATATAATGTCAATGTGAAAGTGTTTCGTAAATGCTTAATGTACTTAATAAATGCTTAAGATGGCTAGCGGTAGCAGCACTTGCATATTTGAACAATGATAAATTAAAATAATTGACCTAATAATATTTCGTGCCTGTTTGGGAGTCTGGGTTGGGTACCCAACCCAGCATTCCCAAACTGAAATGGGTTGAATGGTGTTTGGTAAACACCATTCAACCAATGAAAATTTTAAAATTTGGGTGGCCAACCCAGGAAAATACAAGGTGAGGGAATTGGCTGAATTTGGTTGATTGGCAAGATGAGGAAAAGGGCCATTTGCGGGATGGAGGGGCTCATTTATTTGGACAAAAATAACCTTTCTATTCTTGTTTAATTACGATGCTACCAAGTATATAAAATAAAAAAATACTGTTCACGTCTTCTTCCTCACTTTCCAGCTCTCTCCTCTAGCCCGACCATTTTCCCTCTCCTTCTCCAAAATTCGACTTCTTCGATTTCTTGCTCAAATCACGACGAAATCCAGCAAAAATTTAGCTAAACACTCCTCATTCAATCCTAAACAAAAATCATGTGTCAATTTTAGGGATTAATCGCTCAATCTCCATAACCCATAAAATTCCCATTTTGGAACCCTAACTCCCAAAATCCATTTTTCACTCCAAAATCCTCTTTATCTCCACTCAATATGGCCAAAGGATCCTCTTCTAAGCGTGCTAGGACTAATACACCAAAGAAACCGTCTTCAAAGAGTCGGAAAAGTGATGCCGCTTCTTCTTCCTCCATGGAACCCAATTTTGAAGCTTTGGCCGCGGGTAATCCTTACTTCTATTTTCCTCCGGCTGATACTGATGCCTGTGACATTTATTGCTGTAATTGTTTTAGAAGAGTGAGAAATTTTATTTATTTATTTCTTATTTTTAGTTATCGTTGATTTGCTATTGAGTTAAACTCAGCTCGAAGACAATCTAATTTTGTATTCAATTATAGTTCGTTTTGTTGCTGAATGTTAGCTCACTTTGTTGCCAAAATAATCACCATTTTCGCTGTCAAATGTATGCTTACTTTGCTGTCATAATAGTGCTCTATTTGTTGTCAAAATGTTGTCTGTTTGCTGTCAAATTAGTTACCATGATTTAGAATTTAGTTTGCATGATTTGGTTCTTTATTTATAGCTAATGTTAGAACTGTTTCGTAGCTAATTTGTGGGCAATTTTTGTGTTCAATTAGGGCTGTTTTGGTTGATGAATGCGAGCTTGCCTTTTGTTGCCGAAATAATGCCCATTTAAGTGTTGAATTCAACTCATTCTAGCTGTCAAAATGTGTGTTTAGGTGCTGCCAATTTGGTGTTTATAATGCTGTCAATTCGTTGACGAATCGTTGCTCATTTAGTGTCCGTTTTTGTTGCCGAAAGGCTGTTGATTTTTTTGTCGAAATGGGTGCTTGTGCTGCTGCCAAAACCACGCCACTTTGCTGTCAATCTTTGCTCATTTTGCTGTCAATTTTGCACTGATAATTGCTTCCATTTTCATGCTATTTTTGCGGTCAATTGGGAGTTCGTTTTGATGACGAAATAGTGTCCGTTTTGCTGCCAAATTATGCATGTTTTGCTGTCAATATTAAGCTTATTCTAGCTGTCAATTTGATGCCCATTTTGCTGCCAATTCACGCATGTTTTGCTGTCCATTTTGTAGCTCTTTTAGCTGTCCAAATGCACGCCTTTTAGTGTCCAATTGTAGCTTGTTTCGTTGCTAATTTATGTCGCCGAAATGCTGTCAAATTGAGGTGTATTTGCTGCTGAAATGTTGTTCCAAAATAGGCTTGAATGGCTGGGTTTTTCATGCTTTTTGTTGCTGCGTTTTCATGCTTATTTATGGTTATTTTCATGCTTGATTGTGGCTGATTTTCGAGCTCGTTTGGCTGGTCATTAATTGGTAGCATTTGAAATGGCTAATTGGGAGCAATTTATTTTCATTTGTCATGTTCCATGTGAAACTAACACTTGTTTAATGTTTAATTACCTCAAGAAATAGTGTCAAAAGGTTTTATACAAAGACAAGTTTTGAAAAAATGTATTTTGAAAAACGTATGGAATTTAAATCAGTAGCGTGATCACGCTAAGCATTTTTCTCTTAGCGTAATCACGGTAAGCTCTTACCGTAATCACGCTAAGGATCTTCCACTTGATATATTCTTCCTTATTTAACCACGCCCCTCTTTCCAGGCTTGAACCTTGCTCGAATGCTTGGGGAGAAATTTCTGAAACAGCAGGATGCTCGCTTCAGCTCTGAGCCTTACATAAGTCAAGCAGTGCATATTGATCAAGCAAACAGTGCCTTCACATTGTTGGCAAGGTGACATTCTTATCATCTATTTCTTAATTTTTGGTCATAAATCATCATAGTGTCTGGTATTTATGCTGTCCTATCTCAAGTTCGTCAATAACTCATGATTCTTTATCTGCATTTGATACTACTTGAATCCAACCGTTGGAATACTGGTCTCTTTTTCTTGGACGACTGTTACGTAAAGTTCATAGTTTCTTTTTATAGCTAAATATTTTGGATACATGAATATAGCTTTGTGTAAAACTTGCAATGATGGCTTTTGGGATGTCATTGGTGTTAAAAAAGCCTTTCAGCTTGTCCTTGAGGTAAGCTTTTTATAGACCACCAGTAAAGGTTCGATTGAGATTTTTCGTATGTGCATGCTCCACGACATTGCAATATTAACGTTGGTGTTTGACACAGGGGAAGGATAAATACTCTACAGACGGCGAGAATTCAACTGAGAAGATAGCTAATTTTTTGTTGAGCGAGGCTAGAACACTGCGTACTAAGGATAATACCTCCATACTTTTGTTGGACTTTGATAGAAAATCTAGATTATCTTCTTGTAAAGTTGATTCATAATATAAATCACAAAGTTTAGTGTACAATTTTACTTTTCTGGTCCTTTTTTCTTTCTTTTTTGCCTGTTTGTTAATCATCGATATTGCGGTGGAAATCAAATTTATAATTTTGTCATACTTAATTAAATTAAGAACGATTGGTTGATAATCATTAAGAGTAGTTTAATTAATAATTATATAATAATTATAATCTAACAATTGTTTTGATTACTTTTTAAACAAAATGAAATATGTAAGTTATTCATGTAATTCCAAATATGTTTTATTTTTCTATTATATTAGATAAATATCTTTTATTTATTTCTGGTATTAAAAACTCAATTTTTTTATGGTATTAATAAATTTTAATTTATTTATGATTTAAATAAGTTTAATTTATTTATGATATTAGATAAATATTTGGTAGATGTTAGATTATAAATAAATTGATTAAAAATATATATAAAGATAAAAAAATAAAAAAAATTAAACACTTAAAATGAATTATGCCCTTTATGGTCATTTTACATCCAAACCATAGTTTTGGTAAACTGGACTACCAAACAGCACCCTCCGTTTCCCAGATTTCGTTTCCCCACTGAATTTTTACAATTATTTTACCAAACAGCACCCTCCGTTTCCCAGATGTTGTTCTCCAACTGAACATTTCCCCACTGACCATTTCCCCACAAAACTGGACTGCCAAACAGACCCTTCATCAAACACAAAATTCAGTTGATCCATATTAAAATAATAATTGAAACCAACATTGATTCTAATTAAGTTAAATTGTAAACTTAAGAATGAAAAAAACAATGAACGGAATTAATCTGACTGGAGCATGAATGTGGTTAGCCAACAAATATCAAAGGGTAAAGTAAAATTCTAAGGTTTTATTAACAATTCGATTAACCCGTTTGGAGTAAATGTTAAAGAATAAAATAAAAAAACAATTTTTTTATTCAGGACAAGACATTTTCCAATTTCACAACCCGGCAATAGTAGAAAAAAAGGGGAAATAGCAGGTAGTTGTGTAATTTTCCAACAAGTACAGTTCCAATTTCCAACCGATTTCCACTATTTGGCAACACCGAAGAAGAAATGACAGCTGACCCAATTCAAACCATGTCTTTCTCATGCTGTTCTCTCTAACCTTCGATCTGTAAGTTTCACATGAACAACATTTGACTAAGTTTTTATTTTTTGTGTTCCATTTTCGTTTCTTTTGGGCTGAATTGCTTTTTGGGTTTTTCTACTACGCTCATGAGTTTATTCGTTAATTTATGGTGGTGCAGATTATATGTAACTAGTAAGGATGTCGAGGCCATGGGTTCTGGTTGTTTTGTTACTTTTGATTGTATTTACATCACAGTTTGAGTGGAAGCAACCGTTTGGGAATGAGATTGAAGTAAGCTCTACTATTTCCCAGAAACACCAATATAGTTCTAAAAGGGAGGAAGCTGTCAAAGAAAAGGTTAGAATCAAATCAATTTTGCTTCTACTTTAGGTTTTTGTTAATTTAGATGATGCTGGAGTTATGAAATTGTTGATTCGGCTGAGGATTAGGGCATTAGGATTCCCATATTGTCAATTCAAAGTTTCTCGCTTTTTAGTTGGTTTGTGGAACAAAATGTCAAACAATTTATGATTTTTCGATGACATTGTTAATGTGGTAGCTTTGGTTGGAGAGGAAGAGGTGCAGAAGGAACTAGAGTTTTTTTGTTTTTTTTTTTCTTTTGGGGGGGTGGGGTGTGTGTTGAACTACATTTCTTAGTTGGAAATCAAGTATAACCATAACATTAAGTTCATAGTCTCATCGTACTAGATTTTTCTTTGTGTTGTTGGTTTATATACAGAGTCCGTTCAGATGGCAATTACTGTAAGAAATGATTGATTACCTGCAATTTTAGGTTGTCACCATCAACTTCGAGTCAGTTTCAGAAGCTCTATGCTTTTTTGATGATTGTGAGTCATACTTTTTGAATCATTTATATGCTGAAAAGTTGAGCACTGACTGGTAACAACCCACAGCTCAAAATAATCAAAATAAGTGGCTTGGCTGCTGCTCAGTCCTGTTCTGCATCAGTCAGGATCCTGTTGTGGGAGACTCTGTAAATGGCTGCATGTTACCGTATCCTATTACTTTTTCTGGTTTAGAATCCTAGTTAAAGTGGCTACCCACTCGGTCAAGGGGCTGTTTCTTCAAAGCAAAGTGATGCAGAACCGTGTTCAAGAGCTGTTTATTGTAAGCAAAGGCATTAGCGCAGGGCTCTAGTGTCTAGGTAGTCACAGCATTTGACATTTGAAACTGTTCACTGTTGCCCTAGATTGTTGACCATAACTATGGATGTAGTTGACCAGTGGGGATTCAGATTACATGTACCTCCATATTTCCTTCCATTTTAACTGTAAAACTAGCGGTGGTGGCTATATAGAGGAGAACATATGTTTATGGAAATGGGAAAATCTTTTTCCTTTTTAAGTTCTCATCCTTGTTGCCTCTCCTATTTACAAGGTCTTCCTGTCTTATGGAGGGGAATTGTGTCAATTGGGTCCTGTATTTCTGTAAGGAGAGGGATACACAAGGTCCCTTGCTGGTTCTTAATGTACAGAGTTGTTGGTTATATTGTGGGTTTGATAATTTGGGTGTGGTATTTTTAGGATTCTGGTATCTTGCTTTCAATTTTCCTCTTTCCCATGCTTTCTGGGTCCCAATAATTTTTCATTGTTTAATCGATTGGACATGAAAGGACATGGCTCCTTCCAAATTTAATTTCTAAGTTGGATGGCTTTGGTCATGAGATGTATTGATCAGACACCACACATACACTTGTTTGCCATCATGTCTTGTTTGCCTTAATACTGGGAACAGAAAAGACTCAAAAGTCATCTTTTGATGATTACATGGTCACTTTGGATGTTTGGCATGGTTGTTTTCATTTTTGTGTGTAATGAATACTCCTGAGTAGGATGGAGAGCAGTTGCTGATTCTTTCTTATATGTTGGGAGGCAGAACTTGTCAATGATCATAAACTTTTATGGAGTGTATTGTTTACGGAGTTACCTCTTCCTGTTGGATGGAAGGGAGTGCTAAAATATTCCAGGATCACATGGCCTGAGGGCAATTCTGTGAGATAGGATACTGTGTGCAGCATCTTAGTCATGCACTGTCTTGCATTCTTCCGGAGATGTTTCTCCTAAAGAAATTAAGCTTGTTTCCTTAACTGAAATTAAAACTACAATAACCAAAGTGAATTCTTAGTTACTATAATTTACACATAAACCAAATAAATTATAACAAATACGTAATGTGTAAGTTTGTAGGAGCACCCAAAAAGAGAAAAATCAAATCAACATTTTATACATTGGAACATATCCTATTTTCCCGAGATTTGGTTTATGGGAGAAGGTGTATCAATCTATTCGAAATTGCATTTATTATGCTTTTATGTAGAGGGTTGTTCACAAAAGCGTATGTTGCTAGAGGCCAAGCTTGATCTTTTCTTTTAGTTGCTCCGCCATTAACTTAACTGACCAATGGATGCTTACCCCTTATTACGTAATGGATGCTTACCCCTTATTATGGACTTTTTTTCTGTACTAGAAAATGTTTAACATTCCTCATGAAACAATTGTTTTGTCCCTCACATCAGAAATTCTAAATGAAGTCTTCATGTTGCTTTGTTCACAAGTGCCCTTAGTTTAATCTATTAATTATTCTGTTAGCTTTGTCTGAACAGCTCAATAGTTCTCAGAACTACCTTTGTTTGACTGAACTTAATGGTTTGAATGCTGATTTTTTTGTCATAGTTCAGGTTACGTTTTAACTATCTAGTTTGACTAGATTATTTCGGTTGTCAATGAGTATTCATTATTTTATCATCTTCTTGATTTCATGTTAAAACTTTACTGCAGATCATCCTTTCTCAAGAAAAGAATATCCGGAAACTTAACAAGCTTATTCAGAGTCTTAAGGAACAATTGTTACAGTGTAGGAGCGAAAACTTTCTCAATGACTCTGCTATTCCTTTGAATAAGCATGTAGATGAGCTTGAGCTCCAACCAACACTCGAAGACTAGATGGGGGTCACAGTTTTTAACACCAGTATGCTTGGTATGTGCAAGTATATAATCATGTTCTTGTACCTCCACAGTTTAACTTCAAAATGAGCTTTATATACTTACTGTTTTACCTGAAAAATGATCCAACTTATTCAACATTGTATTTTACCTGTACGTAATGGATGGATAGAGGCCCTAAATCTCTTGTTACCCTTGCTACGATTCTGTTGCATGCTGCTGAAACAATCTGAAACTATTCCCTAGGATATCTTAGTGAAATAGGTGAATGGATGTGCTGTTTCGGAGTAGAAATCGACAGTCACTAGAGTTTGTTGCATATCGTGGTTTTATATAAAATTAAAAAGTAAACTTGCATTTAACTGCTTGTTGAATTAACTTGAATGTTAAATTGATATAACTGCACCTCATCTCTGACTTCAACTATGCTATTAGATATCAGGGATTATAGATTTCAATTGTCGTACATATGCATTTTGAAACGCATAAGCTTGCATCCGAATTGGCAGATTCTGTATAATATTCCTGGCTTACCAACTCACTGTTTTCGCATTTGATTGGTTTCCATAAAGTTCAGCATTAGGTTAAAGTGTATTGAAGGTTGAGTACTATCTTGCAGCACAGAATTGTTCACCTCTACTAGTACAGCTCTTTATGTATTGTTGATGTGTAGGCCAGTGACGTCTTTATTGTTAGTTCCATATTTAATTGCATTTATAGCATTTTCTTCTTTTTTCTCCTTTTCTTCCTGTCAAGAAGTTGATAAATGGGTAGTTGAAAATTTTCTTTTGGTCATTGAGATTGAATTATGAAGGCAATTTGTTCATTATTTCAATCCTTGATGAAAGTCTAGATTGAAAGAACAGCAATAAACAATGTTGCAGTGCATATTGAATTCAACTTTGAAGACGATCAAACATCTGAACAACCCTCATCCATCCCATCTCTTCTTAATTAAAAAGAATGGATTCAAGATGACAAGTATGCTAGAATGATTATGACCTTACCTACCGGTTCTTACTCCTCTCTAACTTCCATGATTTATTGCTATGCTGAGAATCTGAAATGCATTTAGTCACCGTGGTGAGTAACCTCTCTACCATTTCTGGAATACCATGTCCTCTAGACTCTAGTTTTCTCATTTTGCTTAAATGATCCTGCGTAGCTTTTGTCGTGTCTTTACGTTCCCGTTCGCTTAAAGATTGCATCGTGCATTATCGATTTCCTTAATCTCCCCTTTCTTTGTGTTATGGATGAACTCAGAGTAGATACTACCCATTTGTCTCCTCTTTCCAGTTCAGTTTCTTTGATTTCCATGATAAATAGTTGGGGCAGGCATGTCAAACAGAGGTCACAGGATATGATCAGGTGACATTGTATTATATATTCCTTAAAACTTCATTCTTATTCTTCCCAATTTCTTTCTTTTTCTTTTTTCTTATAATAATAGAATTAAAAAACAGTGATTTACAAAGCCCACCATTCAAAAGCCCAAAACTGGATATGGACTAAGCTGCACTTTTTAAAAAATCATTTAAAATTTAGAATAAAACCTGTCATCTTAGTTTCTAATGAGCATTAAAGAAAACAGAAAAATCGAACAATATTTCTTTGGCCACGGATATTAGTGGAAGCTGGAAAATAAACCTGTAAGATGGGAAATCAAGTGTGTTTCTATCAAAATTGTTCAAGCATTGAGAGT
This sequence comes from Viola odorata, assembly GCA_963691705.1. NCBI lineage: Eukaryota > Viridiplantae > Streptophyta > Magnoliopsida > Malpighiales > Violaceae > Viola > Viola odorata. The sequence goes on from OY829546.1 coordinate 6,348,485, forward strand.
TAATATCACATGCACCAACCACACAGCCTATAACCCTACATTTTACTCACCCATCCACACCATATTTTCTTGACACCTTAATAATATGGCTACAAGTCTAAATTCGAGAGTGACATTTAAAAAAATTAATAAAAAAGAAAAACAAGATTGAGAACTAGTACTATCAACCCCAGATTTTCATCTGTCAACGGATAAAAGTATTGATTAAAGTAGGGACGATAATGTTTCGAGTTTGAATTTCATAATCTACATTCTTATATGTCAGAAAAAGTATGAGCTAATTAGTTATTTTGTAACTCTTGACGGAAAGAAAAAACACACAGTTACTTGCATGTCTTGTACACATCAACCATAAATTGAGCTCTTTCGGAGATGCAAGGGTGTCCCATGTTTCACCGAGAGGCGAATTTTTGTGCAAATTATCCACTTGTTAGGCCAGCTTCTTATTAGTTTGGGGTATTGGCTATCTAAAGATATCGTGGGAGTCTTTCAATACCGAATTTTCTTTTAATGGTTAAAGAGCAATCAATGACGGCTGCTAATCTGTTGCCGTCGATCTTTATCAATGAGCAATCTCTATAATAAATGGCTTCCCCTAACTTTTCACTCTCTTGTCCTTTGTAAAATTTAAGCGTAGAAATGTCTCATCTACAATTCCAATTCATGATTTATAAGCAAAGTTTCATACTCTAAGAAGCAAAAGGATGTAGAATTGAAACAAACACTAATCAATTCAGCATTACTCACTTCTTGGCAGACTTTTTATCCCCTAAGAAACCAATAATTAAACTTTATAATAAAAAATGTCAACCTTATTAATATAAAATTTTTAATTTTGATTAACGAAGATAACACATACTGAACTAATTAATTGCACCAAATCTGGCCATAATCATCACCAAATTCACGTGCATCATGAGATGAGATTAACACACCTCCGTTTACTTTTCTTCAATCCATTAATTAGACTCAGCTCAAAACACATTCAAAGTCTCCATCAAAATATAATAATATCCACTAAAAAACACATTCAAACTCTCAAATCTCCATAATATATACTACCTCCGTTCCGTGTTCTCGTGTTAGCAGCTTTCGTTTCTTCTAGATAAAAGATTAGACCATGATGATTTTTTTTCATTCATTTTGAATTTGAACTTGAACCCGTGTTAAAAGAAATAAACATGATTTGATTAGAAATATCAAATTAGTTAGCAAAAACAGAACAAGAATGATTCTAGGATTAATTGGGAGAATGATCTATTAATCTAAATTAATTGTGGTCGTTGATGGGTTGGCTTCGAGCAATCTGGCAAATCGTTGGCATAAATAAATATGAGTTAATTACTTGTATTTAAAAGTCTTAATGGAAGCATTAAAGAATTGTCATAGAAGAATGCAACTAGAAATTGAAGATGGGGGTTTTCTAGCTGCTAGCGCCATTTAAACTCTTTCTGATTTTCCTTACAAAAAATTAAAGACTAAGGAATTAATCAATTAATTAGACCCAATTCCTTGAGTAGTAGAAAGTGGAATTGAGTGTTCTTAATGGCATGCATTTGCAGCTACTGGTGGAGTTTGGTTGGATCATGGCATGGACCTGTCCTGTTAATGGCGTTTCAATGCTTCTCTGCTAACTGCTATGTATATATTTATATAAAATTAAAAAAGTGGAGTTTAGTTTTAACCACCACGAAAGGTCAGTATTGTATTTTTTTAGAAATTATAGAATTGAATTGTAAGTTTTAAAAGTAAAGGGACTGAAGTGAATTTTTTTAATTTTGTAAGAACTTATGACCCTTTGTAGAATTCTCATCGGATTGATATAAATAAATACAAACTTATCTTGTTACCCAAATTGCCGAACGAAATGATGAAGAAGCTCCATAGTTTGGGCTTTGGTGGCCGACTGACCATTTAATTAAAGCCCCCACTTGATTCTCATTTAATTAATTTGTTAACCACATGCCCATTAATTCCATTTTGTCTTTTCTTATTTTACAGAAAGTAACGCTAAATTATATATTTGACTCTCATTTTTCGTTATTAAAATATATAAAGCAACACACTAAGGTATTTGTTGAGCATTTGAAAGTCATCGTTTCATAAGTATGGACACTTATTCTACTTAATCAATATATTTACCAGTTCAATTAATTATGAAGTAAATTGTTTTTAATACATAATTACATATTTATCGGTTCGGAAAAACTAAAATAAATCAATACTACAGTTAATTTACATTTTTTACTAATTTTACGTAATTCCTTATTTCCAATGTATATTTAATTAAGAGTACAAAAAAAAGTAAATTGCATTTTATATTAAAAATTATAATTCGATAACAAAAAGGAAAAGGAAAATGTATCTTTTACTTTAGATATATAAGAAAAGAATAAAGTATCTTGTTGATGTGTATAATTAGTAGTATAAGCCCCAACAAGCCATTAAAACCAGGGTCAACGATTAGTTGCCACGTGGATTTCCAAGCTTCCTTACGTGGATAACGTACCTGCCCATGTTGCCATGTCGTTATAGATTTATGAATATTTGTTGGTTGATTTGAGTCATCAGTAATGCCTAACTTGAATGAATTAGAGGGCCTACACATAAACATTAAACGACACCGCTATGGCGCTAACCCGTGTTCTGGCTATATAAGTTGGAGGAAGTCTTAGGGGTAGAAAATGGGGTAGTGCACAAATCCACAAAATCCCAGATTAATCGTTTAGGTTAATTGTTTGAGATCTTGACATAAATATTTTTGATTGCATTAAGTCATGTCACATGGCGAGCAAATACTTATCATTAACAACATGCCTCTAACTTGTCAATTCTCACACTCTACAAGCCTTTCATTTCCTATAAAACTATTCTCTCAATTACGTGTTTAACTTTTTTTCCCCTTTTTATACTAATCATTACCAACTTTGTTTTACTATTTCTATTTCATTTCTGTCGGCCAAGAAATTGAATAATAATTAAAATACTAACTATTTTATTAATAAAATCGAACTAATTAATGTGTCAAAATATAATAAGATTCATTCCTTTCTAATTATGTTATATGAATGTGAAAATGACATGTGTACTTTCGGTTTAAAAGTTGGTAAAAATATTAGTATCTCTATCACTTAACCAAGAACGAAATCTATACACTCTATTAATGCGATTAACTCCTATAAATTTATGTGAGTAGAGTAAAAAAAAAAACCCAAATATTGTGCTAATCTTTGTGATTGCGAGTTGAAGTGAACCTTTGTAGAGAAACAGCTAAAACTAGAGAGGAGTCACGAAAATGGAAGACATCAAGAACATAGGAGAACACGTGGCACTAGCCCAGTTGAGGAAAATGGTGTGCTTGTGATATAAAATGGAGAACGGTTCACAGGATATTTACCATTGATCGAATCTATTTACATTATAAAGAGTACATGCGGTTATTTTTTTCCAATTCAATTTTGTAGGGTGTTGCTGTTGCCATTTAATCTCTTGGTGCATTTTTGTTTTTAGGGTTTTAATTTTTTCTGTAGCGTACTGTTGGGTATTTAAATCGGGATTAGCTGTTATACCTCCTTTTATTTGGTTCACATTTAATTTCTTGGTCTTTGCTATTAAATTCTTAGGTGGTGATGGCCCTTTCTTCTAATTAATTAATTTTTTTTATTTTTGCTTCCTGGAAAAACAAAGCTACTAGCTTGGTTCTTAGCACATAAGCTTTAAAAGCCATTGGGTTTTTCCTGTGCTGTATTATTTTGCTCTCACATCCTTTAAAACACCGACCCCCCTCCCCACATTCCTCTCTTCAAGCAATTGAATTCAATGAATGAAAAACACCCTTTCCTTTCTTCTTCTGCGATTTGCAATTAACAATATTTACTCCTGCAAACCAAAAAACCACTCCTTCTTGCCATTTTTTTCTCCTTTCCAATTCATTAATACCATTTCCTGTCCTCAATTTACACTCTTCTTCTACCAATACTTCAATTCTCTCTCTCTCTAAACCTAAAACCCTCCACCTCTTCCCCATAATTAAGTTATGCTTTTAAAAATAACCCAACCCCTCCCTTCATTTCCCTTATATATAATGACCTAGAGGTCCAAACCCACCAACACCAGCAATACCAACTCCTTTTAACCAGGGCTAGTCATGGTTCAACCCTACTAGTCACTATTCATCTCTTCTTCCATATAACTCTACCCTAACCCCTCTCTCCTCTTCTCTACCAATTCTTCCTTAACATTAAGGTAATTCACATGTATATATGCATGTAAACTTGTCTGAAAGTGTTTGTTTTACCTGTTGAATTTAACTTTGATGTCTGTTGTTGTTCTTGTTTTAGATGAGTAGGAGGAATGGCAGCACCCCAAAGCTTGACCTGAAGCTGAATCTTTCACCACCAAGGGCTCATCCACGGGTGGAATCGCCGGGCCGATCAGCCTCAGTGTCACCAACATCACCACCAAGCTCATGTGTGTCATCAGAGATGAACCAGGATGACAGTAGTGCTCTTAGATACTCCAATAGCCCTGAGGCAACATCTATGGTCCTTGTAGGATGCCCAAGATGCCTCATGTATGTTATGCTCTCTGAAGATGACCCTAAGTGTCCTAAATGCAAGAGCACTGTTTTGCTTGATTTCCTCCATGACAATAACAACAGTTCCTCCTTCAGAACAACTCCACCATCATGAAAAGAGTTTACAAGGAAGAAGAGCTAGAAAGTAGTAGGCCCACCTCCCTTTAGCTAATTCGCTGCCAAGTACTAGTAGGAATTATAGGTTTCTCCTCAATATTTCTCTTTTTCTCTCCTTTTAACTCAAGTAGTGCTACTCGTGATCCATTTTCTTTCGGCTCCACTCCCTGTAATGGACGAGAAAAAAAAAAGAAAAAAAAAACAAGATAAAGAAAAAGAAGTGGAATGCTAATAGCACTACTTTTCTTTTTTGTTTCTTTCTACCCTTTCCTAATCTTTAGAATAGGAGAAGATATGAACACAGGTGTGGTGTCTGTTTCTTTCTTTTCTTTTCTGGGTTTCAGCTTTCTTCCCTCTTCTGCAGAAGCAAGCAAATATAAAGTGGTTTAACTGCAGAAAGCTGCTGCCTGAATTTTTCTATGAAATGTTTAGTATTTTCATCATTGTTCTTTCTTGGTTCGCAACAATTTCTTGTCCTGGTTTTAACATATTTATATACAGAACAGAGCACAATCGACAATTCCTAGGCACTCAAATCAACTGAAAAACATGGAAGTGAATAATCAGTGAGTTGCGTTCACTTGGTAGCCAGAAGCAGACAGTTAAATCCGTGGCAAAAAAAAGTAGATTTTTCCAATCTTTTTTTTTATGGGTACTTGAAAAGCTGTCTGGCCCCACTGAGTCATCACTGGCCCAGGCTTATAGCTTGAGTTTGAGTTGCAAAAACTTTGTTATGGGGCCAAACCAAACCATTATGCTGATCTGATATGCCCCCCATAGGAAACACGACCACAGCCTGTGCAGAAAATGGTTTATAGGTTTTTCCTCCTAGTCCTAGGACTGATTGATTTTCCTGCACCAAGCAGGCCTGACTAGAAGTGAGTAGTGTGATTTTCCAGTTTGTATGATTATGCAACATAGCAATAGTAAGTAGACTATCTAAACCCTAAACATTCTTAATCAAGCAACCTTAATCCTGATTAGTTTAACCCCAAATATCTATGTAAGTAAAAAGCAGGCAATGACAGTGTGCGCAAAAATCTGTGAACTGGCAAACCTTTCCACAGTTAGCTGCTAGATTTTTCACTGAAAAGCAACATCTCCAACGGTCTTTCATTCCCACACTAGTTAGACATCACTTGTCCAAAATCATCAGAAAAAAAAAATAGATTAAGAAATGAAAACAAAACAATACAGTTATTTAGGGAAAGAAATGAGGGTAATTAGGTAAAATGGGGATGGAGTGAAGAGGAGGGAAGGAAAGGGAAGGTTGGGGTAGCTCGAGCATTGAAAAAAGGGGACTATATTAGATTGAAAGACCATTAAAAACACATAAATGCAAGAGTAATTGAGACAGTTGAGAATAATGAGGGTATTACGTCAGATGATAAATACCAAATTTAATTGCCCTATTTTCTTTTTTCTTCCTATTGTTCAATCTTTTCTTTGGCTTTCCTTTTCACTACTCTTCTCATCACTCACTAAATGCCACCTTTCTGGTGCCATTCTCCATTTTGGTAATCTCCCTTCTCTTCCTTTGTCCATGTTCTCCCATTCAATTCTGTTTCACTTTTCCTTCTCCTCCTCAACCTCTCCTTTCCTTAACTCATACACATGCTCTCCTCCTCCCCCTCCTCCTCCTCCTTTGCTTCTCTCTCTTATTCATGTAGTTATCAGTGTCGATAAACTTACATTTAAAACCTAGCATAGGGAATCCAAAACCCAACCTTATCCCATGTTATGTACCTAATAGAATTTAAAGTATAACCTACATGCTATAAAAAAGACAAAAAAAGAGAGGAATGCCATATATATATATATGCTAGAACCGTCAACTCATAAACTGTTCTGCATAAATGCCCGAATGTGTAGTTGAAGAAAACTTTAGGTCATGTTCATGTAAATTGAAATTAACCTACGAAGACCACACAGTCATGTCGTCATGGAGAGACACACAGTGACAACAGAGTGAGACGGCAGCAGGGGCCACCATTCCACAGGCACTCTAATATGATAATACATGGAAAACCTTTGACCAGATTGACTTAATTGAGCCAATTCTTAATAGGGTCCATCTGTTAAGCAAACGTGAGTATGTAAGAAGCAGTGTTTTAACCAGCTAGAGTTTGAATTAATTAGAATGTCATCTTTCTAGAGTTACATCATCAAAACTCTATCTAATGGTTAAAACACTTCATATAGTAATATAGACACGTTTCGTTATATAGATCAACCCTTCTTAATAACCTGGCCAAGTCAACATCTAATGGTTAAATAAGTTAAGGTCAATGTTTAACAGCTCTGTTGACTTTCTACATATTCCCTAAAAATAGTAAATTGCCAGGCCAGAGACTAGAGCTGTAGCATCCTTTTCCTTTCTCATTGTCAAAAGAAAAGGCAGTTCAACACAATCTAAGGAGAGGAGAGAAATCTCTGCCATATCTATGAAAATTGAGTTCAGACTATCAATCCAGTCACATCCAGCAAGCTGCTATTTCTGAATTCCTCTATCCACCATTCCTCTATATCATTACCGCAATGATAGTAGTATTTCACTCTGCAGAATTTGTGCATCAAGCCAACAAAACTATGTTTGTGTGCAGGTACTGACTTCTTTTATTTTGGGGTATGTTAGTTGACTTGTCTAATTTATAGTTTACTTGGAGGATGCATATAATTCGAGAGTTAATGCTCAACTGTTATCAATTATTTTCCCATGAAACACAATTGAGCAAGAGATCCTACCTCACAAGAGAGTCCACAAAGTAAAATGTATAACTGACCAACGGGTACATGGAATCCTCAGATTCTTGAATCATTTTACATGGCAAGGAGGCCTGCAATTAAAAATCAATATGAGCTCTGAGGAGGATAAGTGAACAATATCGTATCAACAAATTTGACATAGTCAATCATTATTCTCTCCTCTTTAATCATTACATAAAGAGCTAACCTTCAGGTCCAGAAAAATCTTACCAAAGTTTCCTCAACTTACATGGAGTAAACAGGAAAGGAAAAACAAAGGGCCAATTGCTCTGTATGATGTCTGAAACGAACCAATAAAACAGAATAAACTTAGAATGGGTAATGCTTCAAAGACATTAAGTCATCAGATAAGATAATATGTCTCTAATGCCAGTGTGAGTGCATTTACAATCCTTCAAGTGGGGGGGTTCAAAGTACAACAGAAAGTTTGTGCCAGCAAAGCCCATCCTGACATAAAATTTCTTACAGTAAAATTGACCAACTTCTACCCAGAAATTGTTAAATCCCTGATCCAACACAATCAGGCCAAATACAGCAGATCTTTGAAACAGTGCCATGCTGCAGCAACTCACTGTGTCAAGACGACATGAATTGCCGAAGGACCACCAAGAAAAAGCAGAGGAGTCCAAGAGAATAGAATCATTCAGATTGACAAAAGTAATTCACACCTCCAGCAAAACCTATGGTGCTACCACTGACACGAACCAAATAACACATGTTCATGCCATCCAAAGATTACTGTGATCCTGTGTATGCAGTTGCTTAGTGTTCTGGTCTAAACTGGAATCAGATATAGGTAAGAATTTATTCATATAAATGCTCACCATGGCTAGTTCCTACTTGTATGGCATAAGTATCATTTTTGTAGCAATTACACACAAAAAAAAGGTTCTGGTATGCCCTTCATTCTCAGTCCTTTGAGTTATGTGGCACAAATTAAAAAGCACTGCATTTTAATATGTTGTGTATAAGCAGGAACCAATTTTATCCTGCTAGAGAAGAAAAAAAAGGTATTTCTACTTTCTTCGTTTCTTTTTTTTTTTGCTGAATAAGGTAATCTTACTTGCAAAGAACAATCATCATCTTTTGTAGCAATTATGTAACAGAAAACATTCATTCTGCAATAAGATTCAACTCTAAGCATATAATAAGAACACCAGGCTCAATAAATGTTAAATTATATGCAGATTACGCATGCCCATGTAACTCTTAACATGAACAGAAAAATTTCATAAAGTCAGCACTGCAAAATTCCTAAATTCCTTTCATTTCAGAACATTTACGGTTGGCAACATACAAAACTGCAGGCAACTTTCTAGATACAATTATTTAAATTCTAATACTTAAGATAGCACCTTAATCATGTGAACCATGCTCTTTTTACCTGTTCAAAAGCAGCTCCTAAAAATCTCAAATAGGGCATGTAAAATCCCAAGATCAAGGCAGAAGTGTGATGAATGGAATTTCTAAGGGGGCAAAAAGTGAATTAGTTCATGAATAAACAAATCACTCAATGATTTTCTTGGCTCAATTCTCCCCAGCCACTACTGCCTCTGATATACTTGTCAACAATACCAAATTCCCTATTCTGATCAACCCGCCTGCCATAGTTTTCAATGGAGATGGCCCCCTTTTTCAATCTCCTATAGTAAATTAACTCCCAAGGCCAGAAGCGTGCACAACCAAAGTAAGCTTCTGCAGGTAAATGCTTTCTGTTTTCACCAGGTTGATCAAGGCCATAGTGCTTCAGAACCATGCACAACTCCTCCGAAGAAATGCTTGTTAAGTGGCCAGAGCCTGAACTGGCAGGATCTTCAGAATCTGGCTTCTTTGTTGCAACAGGCACACATTCCATCATACCAGCATCAGAATTTTGACATTCCTGTATTTCTAACAACCTTTCTGGAGAGGAAGTCCTATCAGCAAGAGCAAGTGTACCTTTCTCTGATAAAGGCGTGCTTGGATTACTTTTCTCGTACGAGGATTCTGGCTCCACCTCATAGTCATCATTATCCTTCTCCAGAGACTGGCTTCTTTGCTTTTCACTGTCTGCTTTACAGGACGACACACCCTTATCATCACTCATTGCCACTACTTTAGCTCCAAGTTTATCGTTCTCCAATCCATGATTTTGATTCTGTTCCATGAAAGTATTCTCAAATTGGGGAGTTGAATCATTGTCTGAAAGGCCTTTCACACCCAACCAACCCTTATCTGAGGAGAAAGGTAAAGGCTGGTCAGCAGCCACAGACAAGGACAAGGATTCAGAAGGGCTCGATCTAGACCTTGATTTCGAGCTTTTTAATATAGAATACTGTGATTTTGAACCTGGCCTAGAATCAGATGAAAATGAACATGGTCTGACAGATAAGGATCTTGATCTAGAGGGCGAATAAGGCCGTTGCACATGCTTGGGAGATCGAGAAATTGACTGCAACCTAGATGCAGTGAAGTTAGAGTGGTGAGAAGATAAGGCTGACCTTGTTCTCTTTGTGCTCTGCCTCCTGGGAGACACAAGTTCCTTCCTACTTTGCTTCTTTTGCTCATGGTCCTTTTCCCTTGACCTATTTGTTTCCTTTGCTACCGGTGATCTATTCCTAATAAATTGTTGATGCTTTCCTGAGCGAGACAATTTCATATCACTCTGCGTTGTGACTGTTCGAACAGCATCTCTACTAGACTGCCCCTTTTCCCGAGACCTAGATTCAAATATTTCAAGTTCATGCCTGCCTCCAACCCTTCTATTGATGTCATCATCATCCCTACGATCAAACTTGCTAAACTTTCTATGGGATGCACTTTCTTGGGTACAATTGCGCCATTTGTGACCAGGTTTTCCACATTTGAAGCAGGCTTGTTGTGGCTTATCAGCTTTAGAACAGTTCAAACTCTGTTCACCAAAGATTTTTTTTTTCACAAGCTCTCCAGGGTTTTGCACAGTAAGAGAACCACCAGAATAGGTCATATGACAGTTTTCACCATCATTTGCCCCATTATAACTTTCATGAGGTTCATATCTATCAAATTCTAACACGTTTCCATCACCATTTTCATTTTTCTGCTCACCCCATCTTTCGTGGTACTCAGGGTCAGGCTTAAGCTCAACCCGACCATCTTCATCCACAAAATCTTCTCCATGTCGCTCTTCCCCAATCTTGTAATCTTTCATGTCATCCTGAAGGCATGCTGTTTCTTCATCAGGCATGCCTGCAATACTAAACCTCCCACCATCACTTGCTGGTTGACTTTCCCTTATCTTGTAATCTAACTGATTACTTGAACCCAGCTTCTTTTAACATAGTCTCCTCTCCTATAATCTCCATAGTCTCCTCTCCTATAGTCTCCACCTCGCTGTGAAAGTCTTTTGAGTGGTCTATTCTGTTCATTTGACCATGTGAGAGTTAATGGCTCCCCACAAATGTATTTCTTGTGTAATGCTCTGAGAGCTTTTTCTGCATTTGAAGGGAGCCAATACCTTACAAACCCAAAGCCATTCTTCACCCACAGATTACACCGCCCAAACCTTTGGAAGACACGTTCAAGTTCATCTCTTCGGACGCGAGATGATAGATTACCAATGCGTAACGACATCAGCAGAAACAAATTGAAAACCTGTCCACATGTACATATTACTTTATCAAAAGAAAGAAGACACGCTCTTACAAAAACAAACTCCACATATCTTCATATAGATATTTCGCAGGGCAAAATAGAACAGACAGGTCATGAGTACTGTATTTCTAAACTACAAATTCTTCCAAATAGAGTAAAGTTACTGGCCTAGCTTTTTAGAATATGCCACATCAGTTAAGGAGCCGTAGCCTCACAAGAACCAAAACTTTGTTAAGAGTGCGTATGCTACCATGAAAGGAAGGGAAAAAAGGTTTCAATTGTATGCTAACCCTGCAGTTTTATATCTGGTAACTTTAGAAATAAGACCTCTTCTAGATATGGGTTGTTAATGAGAATGTTCCACTCAGTTTTTCTCACCGAAATTCAACGCATAACAAGTTCATAAGTTTCATTTCAAAGCATTCCTTGAAAGAAGAATGACGACATAATTAGAACTACTCAGTTACCCACCTCATCCAACTAAAACAGCCACGGTCACCACCAAAATCAAAAAGAGAAACACACACACTATATATAAGCTCTCCTAATTAGCCATGTCAAAGTCCCGTATGTACAAACCTGAGCAGAAAACAATCCTTACAGTTTTCAACTAAAAACTAACACTAATAAAAGAGATTTTTAATATATCAAAACCAAGTTGGCACACACACTAAGTCTCCGCTGAAACACATAAACAGCGTAAAAGAAAAACTACAAAAAAGGAAGAAAAAGGTCGGCACAGCTTTATACAGACATTGACATGGGTGGGGGATTTCATCGAACAGATAATATGCATAGACACGGATCATAGAAATGAACAGCTACAGCCTACAAGGTGCGACTAAGTGGAATGGAAGACGAGATACGAATCATACAATGATAGCATGAAAAGGGTAACAGAGTATACCGGAAGTTGTTTGTGCTATGAATCTTCGTCTTCTTGCGCTGTGCTCTGTAAAGTTCTTTAGCGTGCAAGAATCGTCTTCTCCACTTCCTTCCTGGCAGCCTCGCTTCGCTTATGTTTTATTGGTTTTTATGGACTTTTACGGGGAGCATTTTCTGTCAGTCACGTGGCGCGCGTTTATTGGCTCAACCGAAACTTTTTGGAAATTCCTTATTATTTATGTTTGAGGCCGACCTCATCGAACGAGTGGTTGTTTCTTTTTTTATTGGCTGGCGATTTGTTTTCATTAAAATGGAATGATTCGTTTTAGTCTAAATAAAATCACATCATTTTTTTAGCAAACCTAAGAAAAAACTTCTATAAAGCTCTAGACCGAGGCCCAACACAATCTAATCAGCCCAATGTAATCCATGGGCTTTCTTTCTTCTTCTCTTTTTGGCCCCATGATGAAAGATGTCCAGACCAAAACGAAAAACGTTTCTCAAAACCAGTTCACTCTTTTATTTTCTCCAAAAATTCAACACACTTACATTTATTTATTTTTTATTCATTACTGGAATACTGATTTAACAAGAAACAATAAAATAATAATAGAATCTCATTTTTCTCCTCTTTATTTCCCACAAACACTATTTGCCTCGCATACCTCGCCTCTCCCTTCTCTACCATCATCTCCTAGATTCTCCTTCTTCGTCTGACCACTTCTCTATCAGATCTCATCGGCAACCCAAAAACTCAACTCTGAAAACTACTTTCCATGACGCTAGGCTCAGGAGGATCAAGTGTCGTGGGTTAGTCTTCCTCCTTTTAACCCACTCCATTTCTTGTGTATTTTATCTCTGGTCATGTGCTTCGTGTTGGGTTTCTTTTGAATTCGCTTGTTGATCTATCTGTTGGATTGTTCAGTTTCTTTGGGGTTTCTCTGGTTCTTCAATTTCGTGTCATGATTAATACTTTCGCTTTCAGTTTTGCTTATATATGTTGATGGGTTGTTCTTATTTATCTTCATTTTGCTACTACTAGTGTTAATTTAATGAGGGTTATTGGGTATTATAGTGTTCGCAACATCTAAGCCACTGGGGTTATGCCAGTGGCGTGGGGTTAGGGAGAGCTCGGATGTTTGGAAAGTCTGCTTATGGGGATGAGTATTGGGGATTGTATTTTCTCCAATACTAGCATGTTTTCGATTTTAATTGAAGGTTGTGATAAATCTGCGATTTGTGTCGAGTTATGTATTGTAGTTGTACGCTGTATGAACTTTGTTCGGGAAGTATTCTCTAGCATTTTCTGGATTTTCACTGAACTGCAAAGAAAACTAGAGCTGCCAACGATTTTGGTTTGTTACGTTGGAAGACCAGCTTTATGCATGCACGGAGGTGTCCATATCTATGTGGTAGAATTTGTGCAGACCCCCTTTGGTCAATTTAGGCCCAACCCAAGTGATTGTCTATGCATGCTTCTTGTATAGCTTACATGAAGTTTGTTGCTTTCTTTGCTGCTGCTTCCCAAATCAGTAGGACTTGTTGATATTGTATCAGTTGGAGAGTTTGTATATGGTCATGTGGTTACTTACAATACTGGGCATTGATGATGTGAATGCATCAAGTTGCTCATATGTGGAATACTGGATATGCCCACCGTGCCGAATGGCGCCCTATATGATCCGCAAAACTAGGTTTTTCTCTATGTTTCTGATTGTTGCCCCAATCTAGAGCCCAAAAGGTAAACAAGATATGTGGCAGATAATGAAACAACATTTGTTGAAGGTGGGGTGGATACTGAAAGATATGTTTCTAGAGATAATAGAAGCTGTAGCTCATTGAGCACATGAGCATATTCATATTGCTAACATTCCGCCGCTGTCCCTAATTTTTCTCTAATAAATCACTTTCTGAGACTTGCTAAACATGGGTCATGACTTCCCTGGCTAGCTGCGAAGGTTGGGGTGATACATGCAATTTTTACAAATTTGTGTTGAGTGTGTCATGCCCCAAAGCCAGTCAACACTGACTTGGGGAACTCTAAAACTTAATGAGCTTTATAACCTGGTGATACACTACTCTGGTTTCTTTATAAAGTTATTTGTCATTTGAGTTCACTTTTTGAAATTTTACATTAATGGATGATATTTTTTGTTTGCATTTCTGTGCAGTCCCACGGAACTTCAGACTGCTGGAGGAACTTGAACGTGGAGAAAAAGGCATTGGAGATGGCACTGTAAGCTATGGAATGGATGATGGAGATGACATTTATATGCGCTCATGGACTGGCACAATAATTGGCCCTCACAATGTAATTACTTATAATTTGTGACAATTGCTTTTAAACTGTGCCATGCAATGAAATTGTATACATGTTCAAAGTTGCTGTTTGGTTCTGCATTCCAAACCAAAGTTCCTTTTTCTTGTTGCCAGTGTTACTTAAGAGCAGGAGCCTTTTGTTGTTTTGGGGCTAATTTGTGTGTAGGTGAATATTAATAGATGTTTTGGAATCCCCTTGAATGCTTGATCCTTGGGTTTTAGTGTAATGCTGTGATTAGTTTTACGGCATGAGTTCAGCAACTTGGGTTGCGATACCAGTTTTCATACTTTTTTAATGCAATATAACTTGTCTCATGAAGTCAGAGAGGTATGGCATTAGCTTTTCAACCTTCACTAAGTTTGATCAGATGAAAACCAACCTGTCTTGTTGACTTGTGAGGTTATGGGTCTTTGTGGCTGTCTTGTGGTCAAGTTTTTCCTTATTCATCCTACTAAAAATCTTTTTTTGGGTTAAACAAAAAGAGATGCAAACTTGATGTAGTTTAAAAATAAAAAATGTACATTGTTAAGTATTTTTACTTTTATCTGTGTCTACTTTTTAGCTTACTAATTTGGTGGGTTTGCTTGCTCTTTAATCTCTCCACTCTTCTTTGTCAGACTGTGCATGAAGGTCGAATTTATCAGTTGAAGCTGTTCTGTGATAAGGACTACCCTGAGAAGCCACCAAGTGTTCGCTTTCATTCACGAGTCAACATGACTTGTGTTAACCACGAAACTGGAGTGGTATAGATACTATATTTCTCTGATTGATTATCATGTCATTCATATCTAACATAGCTTCTATTGTGGTTTGCCCATCTTCCTTCTGTCCCATTGCATAGAATTTTTACTAGTCACAGAATTCCACTGGAAAAGCCTATTATTGAGTTTGGTGGTATTGACTCTAATTGATTTTCTTGCATCTGTGTCTGGCGTAGTTGCTATTGTAGTTGCTACGTGTTTCTTTCACCCCTTAGTGTAGAATATGCGAGTCTCTTGAAGGTGCCCCGAAACACCAAGATACCTCAGCCCTCATTAATGTCATTATTATCATGAAATGTAATTTTTCTTATTGTTCTTTAGACGGGCAGTTGAATTGGTTGATGAAAACTTGTGGTTACATCCAATTTTTGTAGGTGGAACCGAAGAAGTTTGGACTCCTTGCAAATTGGCAGCGAGAATACACTATGGAAGACATACTGACACAACTGAAGAAAGAGATGGCAGCCCCACAAAACCGGAAGTTGGTGCAACCTCCTGAGGGTACCTACTTCTAGCTTTCATGGTCATATAGAATATCATGGACCGTATTGCGATGGCAATATGCAATATATAGTTTGTAATGATCTGGTGAAGTTTAGAACCATATAGGGAATGCCCTAAATAGCTTCTCCAGTTACCTCTCGGTGGCTTCATTGTCATTTTGCCATCTTTTATGAAACTGTGTTGAAGAGATGCTGTTTGAAGATGGTGTTTATGTGTGTCAAATATTAAGGGTACTCGTTAAGGAGTATTTCATTTCTAACTTCAACTTGCCTTTGCACTTCAATTTTTCTTCCCTTGTTCACCTTTCCATGGTTAAAGGTAGAGTGCTGTTTTGAGTTTTGACCAATTTATTATACTATTGAGTGCATCGCACCATTATTATGGTGGAGCTTCCACGTTCACCGGCGGGCTCCAATGATTCAGTGGCCGATTTTATCTGCATAAAGGGCTCTTGCAGGGACTGAGTTCTTAACCAGATGCTAGTTGGAGATGGTGCAACATGACAACGGAGTGAAGGCTTTCGAGTTGCAAACTGGAAAGGCATCGTGTTTCCCTTGCTTTCCCCTTCTTTATGCTTTATATGGTTACAAGGTGTATACATTTTTTGTTCCTCTTTAGGAAAGTATGAGGATATAGGTGTATGCGTCACCATGCACTTTGATATATAACTAGCAAACTCATATTTTGGTTTCCTGAAGTCTTTTCTGGTCTTTACGGGTTTCAATAGAATGAATGACTCTCTGGATACTGTTTTCTTCAGGCTTGAACTTCAGACCGATGCCTCCATTTGATAACAACGAAAGGTGAATGAAAGAGGGACCACCTATCAATGCCATCATCCATTAAGACATCATGTCATGTGTACATTTGAACCGTTGATATGAGATGTGGAAAGTAGTGGCGTCTGAACCTAAACAGAAAAGAGCATGTAAATGCAAGTGGGGTTGTTGTTGGTGACCAAACTCTTTTTTTTATGCAATCAGTCCCACCACCGCACCCATTTTCAGGAAATGATTCGTTTGATGCAATCAGTCACCCTTATTTTACTTTATAATATTTTGATCTCATTTTATTAAAAATGGCAGGAAGATAATTTTAGTCTATGATTAATGGCAGAAATTAACGATAGATGGCATTATCTTCACCATCTTGTTCTTGACGATAGTTTCTGCAAGTCATTATCCACTAGCACAATACGAAGTAATTTCTCAGATTCTCTTTACTTCACCGCGGACCTATAACCAACACAATGTAAAAGACTTGGTGCATTTCAGGCGAATGCTTTGGCTCTACGGCTGCTCTCAGCTCACTTCCTTTTTTATCAAGTCTCACGTTTTTCAGTAAATGATTGGTTTTATGCAATCAGTCAGACTCCGCACCGTTGTTCTGCTTTCTACGTTACAAGATTCGTACCACACAGTACATCATTACAATGAACCATGAGCTTGAGAAATCTAAGACCAATTATTGTTACGTCCTTATCCAGACCTTAAACATATTAATTTCAGCACACAGTACTCGAGTCAGTTGCCGACTTATGAAAAAAACATATGAATAACATAAACAAAAAATTAATCCGGCTTCAAGGGTTAATTATTTTCTATGGGCCATTATAGTTTGACTGTGATTAACTGAGAGAAATTTTTAAAAATGTAACTTAGATGTCGGCACTCAAAATTGATGAAAAATCTTTTCACCTTAAGATTAGAGGAACTAAATTAAACAAATTCTTATACTCTAGGGATCAATTAAAGATCAGATTAAATAAAATATTATAGTTAAGTATAAAAGTCACATTTAGCCATAAAAACAGTACTTAGCACGTTACCCTATTATGCCCTCAAATCATATTCATAGCGACACAATTAGGCATCAAACCCAGGTGCCACTCCTGTCACTGTTAGCCAGTAGTATTATTACTTTAATATATATCAGAAAAAAATCATATATTTTGTTGTGTCGTGAATAATAGAGACAAGTATCGATTTATAGGGCACATATAAATTATAAATTAAACTGAAAAATTATCAACAAACTAGATTGATAAAAGTGAAAAGTGAAACTTTCATGGTAATATTACACACTAATAACTTGATTTGTTAAATTATTGAGACAATTTAAACCAACCCAACTAATTAACTATGGTAATATATAAAAAATCTAAAAAATATATTTTACTATCTTATATTTTGTATATCACGCGTCCACAATTAGACTTTTCGAATCAAATAACTAACATGTTCTATGTTATCAGACAACTTTTTTATACGTTAAAAATATTTATATTTTTTGATAAATCAACTTAATACGAATAAAAAAGATTTGAGTCGATTAGTGTAGGGATAAATGTGGTTTAATTTTAGATTAAAAAAAAAGGAAAGTATACTTTTGTAAGAAAACACAATAAAAAGAACACATATTAAGGTAGCGTTTGGTTGGCGGAATTAAGGAGGAAAATGACTCGCGAAACTGAGATTCCGAGCTTTATTGCGTTTGGTTGCGATAAGGAATCACTCTCCCCACGAATCTAACTTTCCTTGACAGCCTTGACTTTCCCAAAAGCGGGGGAAAGTGATTCCTTGGCTAAAGGGTGGGGAGAATGATTCCCCTACCGGGAATGTTAATTTTTTTTGTTAAATAACATATTTGTCCAAAACTAATTATAAAAAATAACCTAATAAAGCTTCTTCTTCCTCCTCTGTTTTCTAAAATTTCGCTAAATTATATTAATTACATAAAAATTATAATAATTACATCAAAATTATAATAATCACATAAAAATTGCATAGTAATGATGTAAATAATAATAGGTAGAAGAAAATACGGTTAGGAACGGGAACAAATCATCCAAAAAATCCCGATCCTAAACTTATCTATTGTTGCAGTTATATTTTTTTGCATTGCTAGAACAATGTGTCATACTTTGTTATAACAAGGACTCTAATACGAAGGTTATGTCATTTGTCATTTTCTTTAACCTGCAAAAAACCATAGTTATAAAACAAACTCATTTGATATTTTAATTGTTGAAAGATAGACAATTAAATAGAGAGAAAGTCTAACGTGTTTAGAAGAAATTGTGTAACACAATATATATATAGTAAAGAATAATTATATACCTAATAAGATAACAAAAGACACATAACAAGATAATAAAGACACAAATATAGAAAAGGATAAAATAGTTATTTTTCTTACTTTCCTTGAAAATTCTCAAGTACAAAATAAACACAATAATGTTATTTTCCCGGGAATTTTAAATTTCAACCAAACACAAAAAACTGACATTTCCCTCAATCACTCTCCCGGGTATTATTCTTCCGGCAGAGTGATTTCAAAGGGAAAAATAGCATTCCGTGAAGTAAACGCTATCTAAATGATACACTCAGCGCCAGCAATAATCCAGAATCAAAATTTAAAAAATCTTACAACTGTTTCATTTTCTTTTTCAATCATCCATGACAAAGAGTCAACCATGTTCAAATTCATGCATTGGCATTCCCGTCATTTCAGTAACCCCTCGGCCCCACTAAAACAAGAAACATACGGACAGCAACTCCTAAGCACGAGAAATTCTTGGGTGTTCTAGGGATGCCAACTCAAAAGTGAAAGTTGGCATACCCACCCAATAATAAATAGACATATATCTATTTTTTACATGTCAGATAAAAATTAAAATTAATTAACAGAACAGTTCCACTTTTAATTATTTGTGACATTAATAATTCAACCAAAACACTAACCCTAACCTCCTTCCTCCGGCGACTCCTTTGTATAACCTAGCCGCCGCCAGTGTCATCAAATTCCAAAAACTGTTGTCCTTTCTTTACTATTATCTCTGTTTTCTTCATCTATTCTTTCTCTGCGTAAACAACACGAGCCAAACGAGTCCAGATTTTGCACCCTTTTTTTTATTTCTTCTCCAAAATCTGGAGCTATGGAGGCAGCCCATGTGATTTCGAGGCCTGTTTGTCGCTACTCCGACGCAAAGTCCAATTTTTTTCTTCAAAATTGTTTGTCGGTAGAGAAACATCACAGGTTTCATTCAGAGCTAGAAGTTGTGGTGGGGTTTTGAATCATGGGTTTGTTGATTCTGGGTATTTAAGATATTGTGTGGTGTCGACGAGGTGTGGGGAAAAGAAAGAGAAGATTTTGGATATGAAAATAGAGAAACAGAGGTTGAAGTTGATTAAAAGGTTGTCCAAAGACTTATCCGTGTTCTCTTCTGGTGTCGGTTGCGACGAGAAGATTGAGATCAGTAATGGCAAAGGGAAATTAATCTCGGTGAGTTCAACTATAATTTAAATAATGAATTTAAGATTCTTGTTTGGGTTTTACTTTATCTCGATATTTATTTGTTGAATTCGTTAATCATAGTTTCGATTGTTTTGATTGTGCACTTTTCTGTAAATTTTCATATCTGGGTTTTCCAGTTTTGCTTGATCTCATGTGATTATTTCTTGGATGCAGGAAGCAACAGAGGTTTTGCTTGCGGAATTGCAGCAATTGAAATCAGAGCAGAAGGAGCAGAAAAGAATAAGAAAATAGGTGAAAGTCCAACAGAAGACTGCTCCTAATGTCAAGGTTGTGAATTGTTCAGAAGAAGATCAAGAAATTAGTGCCGAAGGTTCTGTGATAACCAATCCTCTCTGCATTGCTGTTGGCTTGGAAGATGTATCTGTTATTGTCGCAAATCTCCTCGGCAAAGACAGGAATGGTGGTTACCTGATGGCACCTTCTTGAGTGTGGTTTCTTGAGTGTAATTTGTTGTATGGTATTATGTGGATTGATCAATTTGTAAATTATACTTCGTATTTATTTATGTAAAGCTTAAGCTGGGCAAGGGCGTAGGTGCTGAAGTTCAAGGCCTAAGCGCCTAAATAGAGAAAACTTATGTATAAAGTTCTTTTCATGCTGGAATTGATATTATAACAATGGAATGAAATTTCTGATGATTAAAAGATTAACTTGCATTTCACAGCATGCTACAGCAACGCACCAGAAAAACTGGTTAGTTAGCTTACATTAGTCAAAGGTTTACAGAAATGTGATTACGATTTTATACGAGCACATACATTCCTTTTCTCTCCTACCCAATGGCCTTCCAAAATTTCCAAACTTTCATAGATACCGTGGCTGGCCACCAGTACGGGCGAGCTGCTGAAACGCGAATCATATTTCGTAAAAAGCTGCTACCATGTGTGCTGTAAGCTACAAACTGTCAAGGAAAAGAAAACTAGAATAAGGAAAGACATTTGGTGAGTTGTAAATCAACTTGAAAGACTGGATCTTAGTTTTGGAGAGTCATGTTTCAAAGTTCAAGAACATCAGGTTCTAAAAAAGAAATTCAAGCTCACATGACTTCGAAAAATTACAGAAAAGTGCACAATCAAAACAATCGAAACTATGATTAACGAATTCAACAAATAAATATCGAGATCAAGCCAAACCCCAAACAAGAATCTTAAATTCATTATTAAATTCTAGTTGAACTCACCGAGATTAATTTCCCTTTGCCATCACCGATCTTAGTCTTCTCGTCGCAACCGACACCAGAAGAGAACACGGATAAATCTTTGGACAACCTTTTAATCAAATTCAACCTTTGTTTCTCTGTTTTCATATCCAAAATCTTCTCTTTCTTTTCCCCACACCTCGTCGACGCCACATAATATCTTAAACACCTCTGGCGGCGGCTAGGTCATACGAAGGAGTTGCCGGAGGAAGGAGGTTAGGGTTAGTGTTTTGGTTGAATTGTTAATGTCACAAATGATTAATAGTGGAACTGGCCTGTTAATTAATTTTAATTTTTATCTGACATGTAAAAAAATAGACACATGTCTATTTATTATTGGGTGGGTATGCCAACTTTTACTTTTGAGTTGGCATCCCCGGAACACCCAAGAATTTCTCCCTAAGCACTTGTACTTTCATCATTTTCCAAAACTACCCCCCACAGAACAAACCGCCTCCCTCTCTACCTCCACTACACATCCACGTCTTCTCCTCTTTCCTTTTTCTTTATAAAATCTCCTTTCATATCCTCCACCTCGAAAAAATTAAAATCGCAAACCCTAAACAAATCAACGCCGTCAGTTGATCAACGGGAACCTCCACACCTACACCACCACGCGCGGCGGGCGTCTATGTTGTAATACGGATCCTCCGTCCGCGTGAGATCTGACTACCCGAATCCATGTCCGAGACAGATAGCGATGAGCACCGGCCTCCTCTCAAGAACCGTCCGATCCATATCCGATCCGTGTGGGCTGATAATTTGGAGCATGAGATGAAGCTGATCCGTTCCTTGATTGATGAATTCCCGGTCATCTCGATGGATACAGAGTTCCCTGGCGTTGTGGTACGTACTTCCACGGGAAATCCGTACAGCCGTAACCGTGATCCGGCGGCGCATTACCTTAGCTTGAAGGCTAACGTGGATCTGTTGAACCTGATTCAAATCGGACTGACGATCGCGGATGAGGACGGGAACCTGCCGGATCTTGGCACAGAGACGTGTTACATTTGGGAGTTCAATTTCATGGACTTTGATGTGGCTAGAGACGCCCACGCGCACGATTCTGTGGAGCTGCTGAGATCTCAAGGCATTAATTTCGAGAAGAACAGAGAGTTGGGTATAAATTCTGTGGCGTTCGCAGAGCTGCTCATGTCGTCAGGACTCGTCTTGAATGACTCGGTGAGTTGGGTGACGTTTCACAGCGCTTATGACTTTGGATACTTGGTCAAATGCTTGACACAGAAGCCGTTGCCTGAGGAGTTGGCTGACTTTTTAGGTCTCGTGAGTATGTTCTTTGGGGATAGTGTATACGATGTGAAGCATTTGATGAAATTCTGTGAGAATTTGTATGGAGGATTGGACCGAGTTTGTAAGTCTCTGGCGGTGGAACGAATTGTGGGAAAAAGTCATCAGGCTGGGTCAGATAGCTTGTTGACGCTGCATGCGTATAGGAAGATTAGGGAAAGGGATTTTATTGGCTGTGAGACTGGAGGGGTGGAGATCTATGGCAATGTACTGTATGGTTTAGAGCTGTCTAAAGATAATGAAGAAATGAAAATTTAGTATTTGATTTCTTATCTCTTGGTTTGCTTGTTCTCTGATCTCTCTCTGTGTTCTGTTTGTTTATTCTTTTGTGCCTTTTGATTTATGTTTGGAACTTGCCAGGGTTCAAAGGGAATGTTGTAGGTATTGGGGGTGGATTGTGTTAAAATGAGTTTGAAACTGAGTGAACTAACTTAATTGTGGAACTGTTCATGAGGGGAGGAGTTCCCTTTTTAATATCTCTTGCTGTTCAGGTTTAAAATTTAGAGATGTTTGCAATCCTGACGCAGATAGCTACAATTGAAGAGGCGTTTGTTTTAGCAGGTAAGGATGTCTGCTCTCTGCTTGCATTATTGAAACTGAATGCCCAGAAGGTGATGGTGTCTATCCTCTTCTTTGTATTCCTCTACTTTGAAGATGTTTTGCTCGAGTGGATCTTAACACTGAGAACTGATAAATGTTCTGTGTTGGAACAACAAACGAAAAAACATCCTGGATTTCTATCCTTGCCATCATTTTAATGTCAATTCTTGATCTGATGATGATGCTCTTTTGTTTGTTTCCTTCTACTATGAAGATGTTTTGCATGAGTACATTTGACAGTGAGAAACCAATAATGTTCGGTGTCACACTCAGCCTGTATGTCCATACTTGCCATCATTGTAGTGACAATTGTTTTATCTGTGAGATTAGTAATTGCTTGGATGCAGTTGTCATGTTGAACGAAATGCGTCAACCTTGTTATTATATTGGAGTAGTGCTGAAATGTAAAATATAATATTCCTACAAGAGTCATCACATCATCTCATATCTTTGTGTGCTAGCAAACGTTTTGTCTGTCAAGAAGCTGAGGCTGTTATTTTTGTAGGAATATGATCTTTATATATCTTCATTGATTTTTTTGTGGATGTCATCCAATAGTTGCCTCACTTCTTTCCCTTTGTGAGAATGTTGGTCCAAAGCATGGGTAACAGGTTGATTTGGTGTCCTAGCATTGGCTTGTTAGTATGAGTTGAAGGATTGATTCCTGGCTATGCTGAATTTTTAAGAGAAGTTTTGCATTTGAACTGTGAAAGCTTGATTGTTCTATTTTTTTTCCATAGATGAAGCTTACTTGTTGTTTTGTTGTCTCTAACAACTGTGTATTGCTGCCTTTATGATAAGGACAGATAATAGTCTTTGATGAGGAGTAAGACAGTCTTCTTAGACTTTGAGTTTCTTGATTATTGAAGGAATCACTCTTTTAATTTTGGAATTTTATGTTCTATAGGCATCTACAATTGTAACACTGTTGCTTAATTCTACTTGGCCTGTTTGAACTGCATTTTCTTCTGATGCAAATTATATTAACTCCATCTCTGTGCTTGGTTGTACCTCTATCTCTCGTCGTCAGTAGTGAGCACAGGTTCGAGGTGAGTATGTGATGCTATATCTTTGGACACTCGGATTCTGAAACTAGCAAGGGTAAACTGATTCTGTTGGTTGAGCACTTGAGCTATAACCTCTTGGTTTAAATTTCTCTATTTTTGTCGTTCCTAGAATAACTTCTTAAGGTTTGAGCTAATGACTGAAAGTGCATATCTTATTGAAGTGATTCTTGTTAGTTTCTGCTGCCGTAGTGAAGCATACACAGTTCTCCGGTGCTACTTGGGGATCTGCTTTTTCATGGATGCAAGCAAGGTATGTTTTTTCAACAAATTGTTTACACTTCACGTCTCATTTTCTTTTCAAAACTGATTGAGCATTTGCTGCACTGTGTCATGCTTTTAAGTTTTAAGTAAATAAGACCAGCTTGAAAGTTTTAAGTAAATTGGAAATGGCTTCCAACTCCAGTATTGCGAGGATACAAAATTATTCCCACTGCCCAACATGAGTGGGACATCCTGTAGATCACCTTTTTAATCATTTTAATTTTTTAAAAATGTGATTAGTTTTAATTTTGAAGCTTAAAACTTTCAAACTAGAAACTCGTAAATGGTAAGTGGCCCACGGGCCTCAAGTTAGCAAACTTCATCCAATTGGAAACAGATTGGGCTGCTGGGCCTCTGGGCCAGCAAGAGGGTACATTTATGCGCTGCTTTCTTAAAAGGGTACTGCTCAGCATGACTAAATGGATAGAACAAACTAATACAAATAGTAATTCGGATGATTCTGTGCAAATCAGATGAAAGAAAAATAAATAAATCAAAAACTAATTATCTACTAATTACCTTTGTGGTTGGTGTTGAGTGATACTGTAGTTATCATTTATTAATTAAGAGGTTACTAACTGAGGTGACCCGGTTCAAACAAGTTTTGTAGTGTAGGGACTCTAGAGATAGTTGGCTGATAAGGTGCAAGCAATATTAGTTCTGGAGTTTGTAGCTAGTGGAGTTAGAGATAATGGTTTAGACCTGTAAACTTAGGGTATGCTGAAAAATATTTAAGTTTAGACCTTATGTGTTGGTTATTGCATAGATATGGGAACCACGAAAAGAAATTGTTGGAGCTGCATGTGTAGTCGCACTCGCATCCTTATGGAATCTTGAGTAAGACTAACAACATCAGATGGCAGAAGGGACCACGACCACAGGAGATCAAATATGTGAGAGTTTTGTATGTATGGTTGGTCTATACATCACTGCATTTGTATTCAGTAAACTTAATTTTATTTGAGTGCAGCTGTTCTTTGTTCCTGTCCACAAATTGGTTTTAGTGTATGTGATCCTTGATTTTAACAAAAAAAATTGTGTTTTGTCTACTTCAATGATAATCCAGAATTCCAGATTGCGTTTGTGGGGGAAAAAATGAATAGCAAGCTTATTGCTGAGGGTAACTGCTTTACTTTTTCCCCTTATTCTCCTATAATAATAATAGTACAAAAGTTTTACTGGATAAACGGATAGTACCAATAACACTACAAATATAACAATTCTTTTCTGAAGGAATAACAAAATGAGTCAATTTCATTAGTTCTCTCTTGATAGTACAGTAATAGTAGGATTTTGAGTTCGTTCTTGTCTATTTATTATATACTACAGAGTATAGATATTTGAGAAATAAGAAAATGAAAGGCGGAACCAGAAAACAAGGGACCGGCCTACTTGACATGCGTCAACATTACGATTTAGCGACCCAGCATCCGAGTCTGGCGACATGGTCCATTTTTTTTTAGTGGGCCTTGGTACATTTGGAAATGGGTCTTGGCTGAGCTTAATTGCAGGGTTATTTATATTCAGAAAGAAATTTATCTATGATCTAGATATATATATACATGATATGCGTGGTACATCTGAAATTTATATGGGTCCTCGTCCCACACTCAGAATTTGTTTGCATTACAATTCAGCTGATATAGTGGTCGACTATGTTTTTCCGAAACATACCCCAAATGACTCATCAAGTATAAAAGGAAGAAGAAAAAGATCATGTAGTACTTTGATTTGGGCTCTGTCTCAACTCTCAAGCAATGTTAGCGTTATCAATGATTTTGTAGTTCTGATTGATTTGGGCTTATAACAAAACTTAAGCTTAATCATTCAAAACGACCACGAGCACTAACAAGTAACAAGTAATGTTCAATAATCAATAGTACACTTTTAAGAGTTCGGTGTACATAAAACTCAGAGAGCACATGGTGAGTTATATCATATGGTCCCTCCTCAGAAGATGAAATACGGGATAAGGTCCCCTACAACCCAATATTGACCTTCACCAATCCAGTAAAAGACAACAATCTTTTAGGGTATATCCGTATTGCGGACCACTGCCGATAACTTCTAATTAATCTCTCTCCTTTATTAAAAAAGCAAAAACATATTTGGGTTAATGGTGCATCAACCAAATATCAAAATTATTTGTGACCGAGTGTAATTAAAAAAATTGTCCAGCCTTAACTCATATTTCAGTAAGTTCAAGTACGAGAAATAGAAGGAAAAAATCATATGTTTAAAACGCGATTATGCTCAAACGAGATTACTCTTACTGAAAAGAGAGAGGATAATCAAATAGATTGGAATAAACACAATTGTTTCTTGCCATTATTATTTACAAGACATTTCTTCCATTTCCTTGCCTTAATTTCAAGTTTAATGAGGAAATTAAGTATAAGAATCCGTAAAAATTAAGGGCATCTTCTTAAATATCTTCTGTAATACACATACACATACACAAGCAGCCCAAGAGAATGAAAGGAAAAGCTGTGATACAAAGTGGGGCAGATTGCTTCACTGTACGTTGCTGGCTTGCCATGTGGTCGCAAGTTTCCAACTCGCAACCACATACCTAAACTTGTGAGTGTGACAATTTTTTTTATTTTTAGGAAAGAATTATCTGAAAAAATAGATCGAAAAGGATGATGTAGTTTTGAGGTGATGAATGTTGCGTTTTAAACAATATAATATTAGAATTCATATATATTCAATTATTAGTTTCTATTATTATTTTTTTGCCATAAATAAAAATTACAATTTAGGAAATTTAAATTTGAGACTTAATCCGTCTCTCCTTAGCTTACAGGACGGACCACTTAGTTACCAGTTAATTAAGTCATAGATTCAAGGCACTACCTAGCTTTTCCAAAACTAAAAAGAGTAACTTAATCTTAAAATGAGTTTTTTTCTCTTTTTTCACATGGATTAATTAATTGAAAAGTGTATCATAATTAGTGTACACACTATTAAGATTAAGGATAAATTATGGGTCCCACTTAAAATTATGATTTTTTAGTGCATGACATGAGATGACTTGTATGAGCAAAGAGTTGGAATCTTTATCATCATTCATATTAATTACTCCATCCGCCATAATGACGTTTTGGGCCTAATCACACAAATTAAGGTCAAAATAGTTGTCACTGACCCAGCCCAGCTTTCTGTCTTTTCTTGTCTATGGACCGCACAGGTCCAACGGTAACATTTTTTGGCCCAAACCGAAGTCTGCAATGAAACCCAACCTTCTCCTTCTCCTTCACTCTTCTCTCCTCGCTTTCTTTGCCAAATCCTCATAACCCAATGAAATTCATTCAAATTTTGATTCCAATGTAAACCTAGCCCGCGCAATTTTTTGCCAAAATTTGGGCAAAAACTCATTTTGAAATCGTTTACTTCTTTCCCAAATAACCTCAATTTGAATGAAATGGAGTATGTGTTTCAAATTTCAGTGTCCCTCTTCTGTTATTTTCAAATCCTCTCTTCTCCTCAACCTCCTTCTTTTGGGTATGCAAAATGGATTCTTCAACATTGGACCTCAACGAATTCCCAATCACACCTTTGTCCTTTGTAAGCAACTGGTCTGGCCTTGATGATTTACCAGCGAATTGTTCTGGTATTTTAGAATCCCAAAATCACACACTTGTCTGTGATGAAGAGGTTGAGCAACCTAT
Organism: Viola odorata; assembly: GCA_963691705.1. Taxonomy (NCBI): domain Eukaryota; kingdom Viridiplantae; phylum Streptophyta; class Magnoliopsida; order Malpighiales; family Violaceae; genus Viola; species Viola odorata. The sequence goes on from OY829546.1 coordinate 6,376,448, forward strand.
CAACATTCCAGACTTGAACCAGCCACCACAAGTCTCACCATTGGGATCTCAATGTTATTCCTTCTATCTCAATCTGTTAACTTCAATATGTTCTGCCATTTTATTAACCATGTCCACTGTTGAACTGGTTAGGTCGTAGGAAAGAACTAACCAGCGTTGAATGACACACTGCATATTCTTGTCTGTTGGAAAAACAGAAAGATGGGAAGTTGAAGAAAGGAGCAATGAGGGAGGTAGCTGTTATGTTTAGAGTTAGAATTCGATCAATACATAGGCTATGAAAACGTGCAAATGAGTCCGATAACCACACTCATGAAACTTATAGAGTGAAGAATTGTGATCGAAAAAGAATTGAATTCGATTTGGAAAGGATTCGAGATATTCCTCTGAGGCAGAGGACAACCATTAGATCTCTCACTTTTGCCCTCAGTGTGAACAAGCATTTTGTGTCTGCTAAATTAAAGGAGGGAGCCATCAGGCGCCACACGAATGCCATCAAACCCGCTGACACAGGACAATCTCACCAACAGAATTAACCATTGTCTATCCAATTTCGACTCAACCACATTACCACTCCAGCCAATATTCAACCATATGGAGAACACTGTTCATATCGACAAGAAGTGGTTCTATTTGAGCAAGAGATCACAGACTTATTATCTCTTGCCTGGAGAGAATGATCCAGTAAGAACCATCAAAAACTTTAATTTTATTCCTAAAGTGATATTCTTAGTTGCTGTTGCGAGGCCAAGGTATGACTCCAATGGATTTTGTACTTGTGATGGAAAAATTGGGGTATTCCCACTCGTTGAATATGTTGCTGCTGTAAGATTGAGTCAAAACAAGCCTCGTGGTACAATTGAGATTAAACCCATTGCAAACATCACGAGGAACATCATTAGGAATTTTATGATCAGGAGAGTATTACCATCTATAACCAATAAGTGGCCTAGGGAGAGTATTATGGATGAGATTTTTATTCAACAAGACAATACCAAAACACATATTCACGCTGATGATGTTGAATTCTTGTATGCAGTTCAGGAAATGAATGTGTTTAGTTTGTCAGCCTCCTAACTCTCTTGAATTGAACGTCTTAGACCTAGCATTCTTCAGAGCAATTCAGTCATTGCAAAGCAAAGAGTGTGCAAAGTTAGTTGTTGAATTGGTTGCTCATGTTGAGGATGCATACCCGAATTTTTTAGTCCAGAAAAGCAATTGCATCTTCTTAACATTGCAGTCATGCATGATTAAAGTGCTGAAATATCTCGGTTCAAATTGGTACAAGATTCCTCACATGAAGAAGGATGCACTTGTAAGAACAGAGTCTTTACCATCAAGATTGCAGTGCTGTCAAGAGATTTATACTAATGCATTAGCTCATGTCTCTCCATGAAAGCTAGCAGGTGATTGTTCTCACTGTGTTTGGATTTTGTTTACTATGGCAAATAATGTCTGATTTGGTTAATTTGCATGTATTTGTCATGACAGGGATAGGGAATGACAATCTGCAGCTGGAAGCTTTTTGGTGCTCTTTTTTGTTGGATGAAAATTTGTAGATGTATATGATATTTGTACACACCTCGGTTACAAATAGTGTGAACAAGTAGTGTAGTTTGTTGAGAATGTGAATATTGGTAGACCTTGTGAACAAGTGTATGTAGGAACTTTTGGACACCACTATGGATTGTGCAGATTGTGAACAAGTGCATGTAGGAACTTTTGGACATCACTATGGATTGTGCAGATTGTGAACATATTTTGTAGAGGAAGAAACTGCTCAATGGAGCTGTAATTAAATATGATCAAATATTAGTGGATTGATTATGAATGACTATGGTTCATCTGTTTACATTGATTTTGCACAGCATGCACAACTCTGTTTCATCTGTTTCCATTTTAGGATTGCACAGATTCTGAATGACCTTGTTTCCTTTGTCTCTATTAATTATGCACATCTTTTAAACGAATTTGCTTATCCTTTACTACACATTCAAAGTGAACTGAAATTGAATCAACAAGAAACTAAACCAACAAGCAACTCTTGGTCTAAACGACCACCAACAGCCCCTGCACCTGCAAGAAAACTTTCAGCCTCCCTTATATCCATGGACGAAAATAGGTTACTGATAAATTAATGCAAAGAAAAAAATGGAGGAAGCGAGAGATGAAATAGTAGAGGTTTGGAGAAGTAATGAAATGGATGAAGAAACAGAGGATGCAAGGTTGGTTAAATAGCAATAGATGTAGAGGAGTTATTATTGCTCTCAACTGCTGTTCTAGAACATTCAATTTGAATAGAATTGAAAGGGCACAACTACTCCTTGAAACGTTGCAACTCTGAACAAATGCAGAAGGAATCCTAAAGGAGTTCAAATACGTGGAGGAGCATTGGGAAAGCAATTTTAGAACGTTGAATATGCAGGGAATCCCTGTTAACTAGGCATGGAATCCTGCAACCTTATGTGTTCTACTTAGATTAGACTCCGTTTTCAACACACGTCCCTATCTCCTCTGCACCCTTGCCACACACACCCAACCACAATAATTTGCAGGGACTATGAAAATTAAACACGATGTTTTGCAAATAGCAACATGTTGCATTAATTCAACATAAAATACAACAAAATATGTGCACATATTCACATATTCAGTTACTGGAATAAATCCCAAGAATAAACTGAATCCCAATTTGCAAATTCCGGTAACATAAATTCAGAATTACAATCAACCCAACCCTAAGTTAAACTTAGTTACCACCCCACAAAACCAAAACCCTAAACTAAAATCATACTCCAATCATCTCACTGAATGACTCATTTAAAGTAAGAAGAACAACAACAAGCAATTGACAAAAATTAAACGATTATTTACAATCTCATTGGCCAACTCTTGTGCCTCCACGGATCGTTGGGTTGCATCTGAGGGTGCATTCAGGTCGGAATGACATGTAACTTTAAGGGAAATGACTTCATTATCCTCCGATTGCCTGCCCATAATCCGACCGAGTTCCTGAACTTTCGTCAACGGTGTATCCACCACTTTGTTGTCGTTGTTCACTTGTGCTTCATCAATTATATCGACCACTGCCACAACCGTTGCGTCCTCCTCCATGAAGTCATCGAAATCAACGATGCTCTCCCTCTAGGAATCGTCCCAATAATCGACACCCTCCATTGTTGAAGAAGGAAAATGAAGAGAGAAGATGGAAAAAAAAATTGAGTAGGCAAAAGAGTGGGGGAACAACAACAAAAATTAATTTTGATACGAAACTCAATTTTTTGGATGGAGAAACAAGAAGAGAAAATGATTTGGGAGAGAGAAGGAGAGACGAGAGAGTTTTGGATGTCAGAAGTCTCTGCGCCTGTGTTTTCCAAGGAAACCCTAAATTTTCAACTCCCACCCGAATCACTCCCACTTGAACTTTCGTTTCCCTCTTAACTCATGTGTGACATGTTATTCCACGCCGAACGACAAGTCGTTTAAGGGACAAGAATGTAAAAACACAAAGTTAGTGGATACAATTATTCAGGACGTCAATTAAATTTAGGCAGTCAGATTTGGCCCAAAACGTCATTTAAATTATGCCAAAGGGAGTATTTAAATTAATTCAGCAGAAAGTACAATATGTTTGTGTGAAGTTTGAAATGTAAAAAAAAATTATGAATTTTGAGTGTTATAGTTCCTTTAACACATAAAGAGCATATATATTTTTTGAGAATTTGACTTCAAAATATATACTTATATACGGGTGGGTGTCTAGGACCACATGATTATTACAGTTCTTTAAATTGGAAAACTGAACTTGGATCGAAATAAATGGTCCAAATCAGTTTGGTTCCATTTGTTTCGGTTCGGATTCGGTTTTGTTTCGATTATAACATATTATTATAAATATTAATAATAAATATTTATTAATATTTTTAAAAAACTTATCTATTTTTCTAATTTACATATTATAATAGATATTATTTTGTATATGAAAAATATATAAAAATAAAATATAGACACATAATTTGGTTCCATTTACAAGGTTTGTAACTTTTAGAGCTGAAATTGAACAGAAAATTTCGAGTTTATTTTTAGAATTGGAATTGAACCGATTTTTATCAATTCCAATTCGGTTCGTAATTGGCTAAGAGCATTTTGATTTTTGATCCAATCCGGTTATTGTACACCCTACTTACTAACCATTGCTATTAAACTGTTGTTTTTTGTGTTTTTTTTGTTCAACTTCAGTTTTCTAATCATTCTAATTGAAAGGTGTCTGTGGGCTTTGAGCCTGGAGATTTTATAGAAACCTTTTTCTTCATTTTCATTTTATCATTGAGGGAAGAGTTGTAATTAATATTATTATATTCTACTAGTGGTTATGTAGTTCATTGGTTGTCTTGTTAATGGTAAATATATTAATAGAGACTCGAATTTGGGTTCAAATCTCACCTCCGACCATCAAAAATATTACTATACTTCCTCTAGATTTTTTTAGTTTACAAATTTGAGCTAAAAACTTTTTTTATTTTTTAAATGTCCATTTTAAATTCTAACGAGGATAGTTAGCACTCCCTCTATTTTTTTTAAATGTCTTCTTAATTACTCCCTCCGTTTTCGAATAATTGACACTTTACTGTTTATGCACGGTTTCGAGGAGGCCGAATGGCTCACTATTTGACCCAAAAAAAAATTGTACTTTTTTTCTAACATACGTTAATCCTTAATGTACGTCCGAGAAAAAGCACGAAATTTTTTGGGTCAAATAGTGAGCCATTCGGCCTCCTCGAAACGCATGCATAAATAGTAGCCAGTGACGATTATTCGAAAACGGAGGGAGTATAATTTTCCGTACCAAGTTGATGATTGTTTTAGGTTAGAAATACTAATAGGATAGGAGAAATGAATGATTGCAATTGTTGGAAATATAAAAAAAGAAAGTAGCCCGTTAGGTGCAAGTTTTAAAATAATTATTGGAAATTTAAAAAGTATAAAAAAAGATGTAACTAGGACACATCTTTTTTTTTTTCCTTAAACGGGACGTTTAAAAGGAGTATCTTTTTACTCCTTTATATTCTCCAATAATTGTATCATAAATATCATTCAATGAGCTATATAAAATTTTTTAATTTTTTAAATAATTCAAATAACTCGCTCCATCTTTCTCACCATTTTCAACTAATAATCATTATTTTGATATCTAAATTTCAATTATAAAAAAATCTGAGTCTAACTAACTTGACTTTAAGAACGGCCGATCCGCTTGTGCTCCCTTTAGCTCGTCTTTATAAAGTCAAGTGTCAGGCTGTCTTTTCTATACATTTCTCAGCTTAGAATAGAAATGAATCTAATTTTTTTCATGCGGCCAGCCAGCGTTGGAGGACCAAACCCAAACATATATATATACACCGAGAAAGCACAGATCACACACGAGATTCATAGACTTGAGTTAGGTACTCTTGACACACAAACTCAGTACCCGGAAATTTAATAGCTAACTACTAAAAATATAAAAACTCGGATGATATTATTCTTATTATTCTCGCGCAATTATATAAATTTATTCTCGCATTCAAAATTATTATTCCTATACAATTATTATATGAATTTACTTTATTACCCCTATTTAAATATTAAATTTATGTTATAAAATATGATAAAAATTAATATAGTAATTTTTCAAATCAAAGAGAATGGAAGTAATCAATATAAAGCGTTGAAATAACATTTCGCTAGACACTTTCCTCTCACGTCTCAATCTCCTACTTGGAAACTCATATGGAGGCTTCTTTCTTAAGGACTTTTCTTATTTTGCCATATGATATGTCTCATGGATTAATTGAGTCATCAAAAAATAGATTTTCATAAGTAATTCAACAAACGTCCCAGATCCGTCACTCGTCTTAGTAGCCTCGCATTATACATCAAGGTAATCGAGATCCTAAATCTAATAGAGGACCCTCTAATCTATATTTTAAGTGTTGATTGATGCAATTTCTACGTACGTACCGCTCATTATGGTATTAATTGCACCACTCTATAAACCCATTTGAATAGTTTCAAACATTCAAATTTTATATATGGGCAAGCTAGCTACGTGGCAACCACACAATCGGCCATATCTCTTGCAGAAAAAGAAAAAAAGTGTACCTGTAACTCTATGTCATTTATTACACATACGTACCAAACTTTAATAATTAAATGAAACGTAACGTTATGTATAGGAAAATACAAATTAGTGGATCAATTTATATATATAGGTATAGGACCATTCAATATTCATGCATCATGACTTGGCCCCTTTTTTGAAAAAACTTTTCTCAAATTGGTAAAATTAAGTCCTTCGTTTTTTGCCTAATTAAATATTCAACGACCTCAACCGAACGGGACACCCATTTCTCCCATAGAAGTAAATAGATGCGTATTTGAAGAGAATAATAATAATAATAATAATATAAAAAAAGTTGGTCTTAAATTGTAAATATTAAAACTATAAGGATCAAAGTGAAATGTTTAGAAACTATGTGATCTTAATGCATATTACCAAAAAAAAGTTATAATGAATTAAATTCCTCCCCACCATCCCTTCTTTTCCCTCCCTCTCCCCTCCATTCCTTTCCCTTTTGCTCCCCTTCCCTTTATTTTTGCCTCATCTCACCGAAAAAAAGAAACGAAAATAATAAAATCCCATCTCTCTATTGCTCCTCACTAAAGGAAATCAAGAAAATCTTCTTATTTCTTTTCTACTCTCTTACACTTTCTTTAAAGAATCAAGAAATGGGGAAGAAAATGAAGTTTCCTTCAATCTTCAACATTAATACTTCTACATACCCTCCTCCACCACCATCATCAACATCATCAAGATCGTCCTCCTCATGGGTTTGGCCAGCTGCTTATTGTCAGCAACCAAAAACTCTCTCCTTCAGAAATGGTCATGACCCCATGTACAAGACCATCAACTCAGCTTACAACATAGCAGACGACGTGTCCTCTGCCACCGCCGCCGAGTCCAGGTTCGCCAACTCATCCGAGTCAGCAAGCTTCTCCACCGCATCCGTAGACGAGTCAAGAGGAGGAGGAGGAGGCGACGGCCGCGGCCACCAAGAGTCATCTGTAGAGAGACTGATTCAAGGGTTGAGGTCAGAGAGGTTGTTTTTCCAGCCAGAGACAAGTCGTTCAATCTTGGAAGAAGCCAATTACAAGCCCCAGGTGATCAATATTAACAAAAATGATGATGATGATGTGGTTCAAAAGCCAATAATTAAAGAGAGTGTGGTGTTGACCATGGAATCAAGAAACCCTTATGTTGACTTCAAGAAATCAATGGAGGAAATGGTGGAAGCTAATGGATTATTACTGGTTGATGATGATGATAATTCTTGTTGTTCGTGGGATGGGCTTGAGGAGCTTCTGTGTTGGTACTTGAGGATGAATGAAAGAAGCAATCATGGGTACATTATAAGTGCTTTTGTGGATTTGCTAGTTGGTAATTTTGCTAATCTCTCTAATAATAATAATAATAATAATAACATTATTAATCATGATAATTGTGGTACCATTATCACTAATTATCCCTCCCCATCTTCTCCTCTCTCTTTCTACACTTCTTCCACCTCTACCTCCTCTAAATATTCTTCTGATGATTGTTCTTCAACCCCTTGTTGTGTCTCTTCTTTAGAAGCTGGGGAAGAGATAATTAGTACTTTATTAGAATCTAATGAGCAATGAGATTTGAGAAGAAAAAAATAATAATTATACTTTTAGTCTTTTTCTTAATTTTTTATTTTTTTTCAATATTTGTGTGTATTGTTAATTATTAATTCATTATTTGTATACTAGTAGCTACAATTCTTTTAAGATTGAGAAGAAAATTAATGTTACTGACCAATAGTTCAATTGTTGTCTGCTAGCTACTGGGAAAGTAAGAGTAGATTCAGATTCGAATCGCATTAATATCTATCGAAAAAGAGAAGAAAAAAATGATATTATTTAGATTTCTTAATTCCAGGCCATAATAGCTAAAATTGTAATTTTATTTGTTGGAAATTACCTTAATTAATTAATGTTAATGTAACTATTAGTTAACTCTATATATTGAAGAAGTTAAGTTAAAAATATCTATTTTGGATCAATTTGTAGTCACAATAATGCTACAATTCTTAGATGTACTACTTATAGAAGGAAGTAACAAAATTTACGTTTCTTTCTGGTAATGGAAAAATTCACCCTCAGCTAATATATGATTTACTGTTCTTGTTTTTTTATATAGCATAAGACAAATGAAGAAGACTTCAAGTTGTACATCCATATGATCATAAAAAATAAAAATCTTTAGTTTGTGATGGGTAAAAGCTTGCTTCAAGGGCACTTGATTTCATTTTAAAATGATGCATGGACTGATTTCCATGTGGGTAAAATTAATGAGGAGGGGGTGATCCCATGCAAACCCAACCACGTGTAACCAGTTTGATTGAGCAACATCCGACCATTGGAAAGCACTGACACCAGGATGAGGATTGATCATAGGCGTTGGTAAACAAATTTTGAAATTGAACGTCAACTGATCACTGATGGGTACAATTCCAGCGCAGCGATTTGGCGGCTTCCTTACACTCATATCCATGCATTTCTGCGGCAATTGTCGTTTGAATCCTTAAAAAAGTTCACACACGTTTGTGTTCAATTAAACTCTACAAAGTTTTCTTTTTTGACTTGTGACCACTTTGGTATATATAGGGAATTAAGGAATATAAGCTATCCCATTGTTTTTAGGGTCATGTGCAAACAGCTTGTCAAATGTTGACAACTTTCGAATTTCTATTTCAAATTAAAATTTGAATTATTTCGTATATACTATTCATTACCACCTATTCATTTTAAGAACTACTTACACGAAGTTAAAGTATAGCGGATAAGAGAGTTGTGATTAGTTTTAACACAATGTATCTCTTAGAAAAATAGAAATTACTCTCGTAAATATATATATAAGATGAATTTCGATGTACCTCTTAATTTCAAGCTTAGTGTATTTATATTTTTGTTCTTGTGAATAATAATAATTCATCATGAATGAATTATAGTACATACAATAAAGAACACCGTAATTGAAACTAAAAAGAGAAAGGAAGAGAAAGATACGCAAGGTTTACGTTATTCGACGATGAATATACTTACGTATACAATATTTTACTTTAATGAAATTCGAGGACAAAATATAACTCAAATAGAATATTTCTTAGAAATAAAAGAATAGTTATTGAGAGTAAAACAAGGAAGCTGCCTGCAATTCGGTTTGGTAATGTGGCTAAAGGAAAATTACAAAACAAAAAGCTCTCTCTTTTTGAAATAACAATCGAAAATATATAATTTATCTTTTCCATTTGCCTCTCTCAACGTAACAAAATGTTGAAAGAAAAATCAAGAGGAGAGCATAGTTTGCTGGGCCAGGACAGTGTCAGCTGCAGACAAATGAATCTGCCGCGCGGTGATTTATTTTGTATTTCGATTTAGGATTTTACACTCAGAATTCTTGTTACAAGCCTCATTTCTTATTTGTTTATTCAGCTCTCCCGATTTTAATAAAAATCGTTTTAGATCCGATTACACTTCTTAATAAAATCATAAGCAAGTCCGAGATTATCATAGAACTTTTGCAAGTGTAAGCTATAAATTTGATTGTTTTACATGCTCAATATAAGTAAATTTATTAATTAACAGTAAAAATTTATACTATAAAGTATGGAACAAAATCCTCAGACTTATATTAGTAAATGTTTAACAATAGATGACAATTGACCATATATTAAATCCTTCAACGCTCAATATTCAAGACTAGCTGAGATCGATCATTTACAGGCTTCAATCCCTGTGCTAAAGATTCGTGTCTCAGGGGCGAAGCTTCTAAAACCCTTTCGGCATTGCTTATTTAATACAAACTCAAAACTTCCCAACAAGATTTGCCAAGATTAATTTATAAAGTACAGAGAACAAAAAATCTCAATTTCTAATCAACTTATCTATAATTTTATTTATGTCAAATTAACAATGTTAATGTGATCGAGAATTGAAATTTTCATACTAAACACGAATTCTTATTATACATATATAATTTGGTAAAAAAAGAAAAAAATCAAATCTTACATTAGCACAATATGGAAAGAGAAAACACAACATTAATGCTTAATTATGATAATTAAAGAAGTTGGCACAATGGAAGATAAATCAAACTTGATTTTTTGTTTCTTAAGATAAGTTAAGTTAGGTTTGTTTCTCTAGATTTAGATATTCGATGAATTAATTGCAAGCTATAGGGTCCAGACTTTCCTGCCGAGTTTTCCTCTCCAAAACTTTCAAAGTCCCATAACTTTGAATTTGCGTGCAGCATAGAAGTTTAACCTAACTAAGCAAATGTTGTTCATTGTGTTAGGTTTTTCCAAAACTACCAAATCTGATTAGTAGCCGTTTGTTCGATACGGTAGTATCGAGAATAGTTATCCGAACTGAATCGGGCATGAAAGTGCTCTCTTAAACCCAATAGTTTAACGGTTCAATGGTTTAACATGGTTCAATTGAAATTGATTACTGCATATTTATACAATAAATATATATAAAAGAAATTGAAAAATTGAAAAAAAAACGACAAATATCCTAGGTTGAATTAGTTTAACTGGGTTTCACTGATTTTTTCCGATTCAATTATTATTGTGAAAAAAATCAGACTGAACTGGGTAGGAGTAAATGATAGCCATTGTCATGAGCCATTCATTAAATGTAACCCCCCATTTTCCTAGAAAAATAATTTCCACGAAAATCTGTGACACTGATCATTATAGAAGTTGGTGAGTGGTGAGTGTTTTTATCTAATATCTTAGCTTTGCGTAATCCATCTTTCAATTACATTAACTCCCACTTTTATTACACTTTATTACGAAGAGTCGATCTAGATATGGGCGCAGAGAGGCAGACTGCACTGGTGCGGTGGTCCTTTCTTTCTTACTAGTTTCACCACACTCCTTGCTTTCAAGCGATGGCTTCCACCAATGAAATAGGGCCTTGCTTATTTTCTTATGGTATCGTCAATTAATTTTTTAATTTGGAATAATTTTATCATCCAAATTTTATTTGGAATGATTACTCACTTAAATATTCATTCTTGGGTGCGTTAACTATTCCCTCCAATTTTTAACATTTGGTGTTAAAAATCAAACAATTGACAACACTAGCATTCAACTTTGGAGGTATCAATGTCTAATTTGTTTACCCCTACGACTTTACGATTCAAGCCTCAATTTAATTTTTAGAGTTCTTAGTTTTATTTTGCTATGGATTTAGGTATTTAGGTGGTAATGAGTATTTAGGTGGGTTGACGGACTCTTACACTTCACATGATAGGTGGGTAACACCGTCTATCAAAAAGTATACGGAGTGGTTAATGTGTATATCTTTAGAAAGTTGGGCGAGAAAAGGTTTGGATTTGGTATTGGTGTAAGTGCTGTGCTTAATAACTTGCTGTTCTGAGTGATCATCAATGGCTTCATTAGTACCACACATGGATGGACAGAACATCAAGTGTCTCATTTAAATCGAAAGAGAGTAATTTTCTTGATACCAACACCAATATCCTTGACGATCAACACCAATCTCTCATTGAATATACATACTACTACTGCTACAATTCAATACTGTTTAGACAGTCCATAAGTTGACTCCATGACCATGGACTGGATTGAAAGAGATGCTAATTTAATTAGGGGACTGTGGTACAGTGGTTGTGTCCTATAGTAACTCCTAATTAATTAACTTTGCAGGAAAAATCTTTTTGATCTTGACATAACAATCAGGAAAGAATGCTCCTATTTCATTGATTTTCCCCATCAATGAATGCAATTCTCAGAACTGTAATGAACCACCATTTTTTTTTTATGACTTTTAATTTTTGACGAACAGTAGAAGTCATAAAAAAACAGCAATACAGACTTGATACAGTTTTTATTCCAGAATATGTACTGCTACGAAAATATTCTTTCTTTAAAAAAAATAGGTTAATGAATTACATCATCTTCGATCGGATCGCATCAAACAAATTATTTTAATCTTTTAGTAGGTGTGGAATATTGATAATTCATTTTACAAACAAAAAATTAGAACATTGAGTGATGATTCATATCATAGCCATGGATATAGATTTGCGTTAATTTCATTTTATTAAAATTGGTAGGAAGATTATTTTAGTTGTTAGCCGGGATTAGCATATAGAGTCTTAAAAAGGGTAAAAATGGAATTTAATCAGACATCGGCCCAGCCAATTGGAGCAAATCTAATGAACCACCCTCCCGCCATCAAATTTGGGCTATCTTCAAGGCTTTGGATAGAATGCGTAGCCCAGGCCCAATTCGTGTATTTCAATCAACCATCACCTTCCTTCCTTCTTTACTTTTTTCCCTATCCATCCTTGCGTACTATTCTTGATTCTAACCATAAATTGGATCCAGTTCACAATCTAAAAGTCTCAAATCATGGTGTATTTTTTAAAAAATGGTGCATTACGTGAAAATATTTAGTGAGGAAAGTGTTTGTTCAAGCCGAGAGGCTAAGTACTAGTAAAATTTTACGTCCGAATCTCACTTATTTGTAAAAAGGAATGAAATATGGGTTATGGTTCTGCTGCATCCTAGCTTTGCTTAATTAGAATTTGAGTAAGGATTGAAACTGGGGAATGTAGGGTCAGATAACAAAAAAAATGGTTTGAGTTATGACCCATATGTATCTTTTTTGACTCTATATTTGTCATAATTAAAGTGGCTTTTAATCTTCATTCACCTTTTATCATTGTCTTCGTCTTTATGAAACAACATGTTGATTTATGATAGATATTTTCCTTGGGCCAAAATTCTTAATCTGTTTTACAATGTCGTTGAGTTGGAAAGCACACAATCTTGATGAAAGTTCTCGAAAGTTCTCGACGACAAATGTTCTAATGTTGGATCGAACCTTAATTCGCGAGCAGTAATCAAAAAATGTATTGGAACAAAGAAATTTGATAAACATATTATTTGTTGTAATTGTTTTTTGATGCTCAAAGTACATGTTGCTAGCTAGGCAAGCAACCTTATCAAGACAAGGAGGGTCAATTACTTTAATCTACTTTTTGATCTTGATCGGATATATCTTTATCAATTATCATTAGTTAACAACTTTGTTGTGGAATAGCTTTAAAGATTAACACACGTTTAAGGTAATTCACTTTTATTAAACTAATTATGTTTAAACCGAAAAATATTTTCAATAAATAATTATTTTATTTACAGAAAGTTTGAACTAGCGCGACCTTTTATTTAAAAAATGACAATATTGAACCATTTATATCAACTAACTTTCTGCGATTAATGTCAATTAATTTGACAGTAACGAAAAGTCGATGCAAGAGGTATTTTTAGGCATATCATGCCCGTTACCTGGAACAAACATAGAACACCTTTGTCTCCACAAAACTGGATTTTACTTACTTGTCTCTAAAAGAAGCTGATCCTATTTGATGAATACTGTTGTTGCCGGACCAGGAAAAAAAGTGGCATGTCTCCCACTATTTATCAAAGGTAAAGGCAACAAGAGATTGATATAGATGCAGATTTGAGTTGTAATTCTACAATGGACTTTTTCCAAAGCTATAACCATCCGTGTCTTACTTTTTCCATAAACAATTTAAAATTTTAAATACTTAGATATATGGGCACTTGCTTATGGGCATGCAGAATTCACAGCAAAGATGCTTTTAATTTTAATGAGTAGTAAGGAAGGAACTTTTTCACCAAGTCTTTTTTCACGAATCAATATGGTTTTCATGGTCTAGCTGCTTCTTGTTTGTTGGCATTGAAGGGCCATGGTGTTGTCACTAACTCCATCAAGATTCCCATATCGGTCCGTTGAGATGGAGATTTGACCATCCCTCCAAAGCATACCACATTACAGATCTTTTAATTTCAGACAAAGCAACATTTAAGAAACACTTCCACGGATGGGAAGAGAGAAGATTTTGACAAAAAAACACGGGAATTCTTAACCGTTTGGTCATAGAGACTCTAATTAAACCACGTTAAAAAACATGACTTACAGATGGAATTATAATTCCAGACTTGATTTTCTTAGACCGATGGACATGTCCGCTCGTTTACTTACTTACATGAACAAACATGAAACTTGTAATTAGTCTTCCTGTAATAAACGAAACAAGGCCGGTCTTGCTAAAAAGTTAACCGAACTCGTCTGTTTACCGGCTTTTACCACACCGAGTTGCAGTTGTGTTTCTGACTATGTTCATTGCTCCACCATTGATTGTTCAGTCTACATCTAATTAAAAGCCAATAAATTGTAGGGATCAGGTGGCAAATTGTAATTAGTGGTGTTCTTGTACTCGGGCTGTCTCTTTGCTTGTTTCCATCTTTACTTTGTTTCTCTTTTTGTCTTTGCCCTTGGATAAATTGTCCATCTTTCACTTGCAGACCAGACATTGCTCTGATAAAAGCCTTATAATTATGATTTCTATTTTTTTCTTTTCTTTTCAAATAAAGATGTTTTTATTGTAGTTTTATCTCTAATAAAACAATCAATATCTAAAATGTCATTTTTTATTTAATTTTTCACTCACTAGTTTTTTCAGCCATTTTCACCATTTAAGTAAACATATAATTGTCATTTTTAAATAATAACTTTCAGTAAAACAAACATTAAAAAGTTAAGTAAAGTGTACAGTAATTTTCAGTAAAAAAATGACAATTATTTATGAACGGAGGGAGTATCTTATAGATTATTAGAAATATTTATAGATTCATTTTATGGATAAATTTATAAGTATAATATACTTATAAAGTTTGTAGTGGAATTGTTACGGTGGCTTGTGAGGAAGTCACACCTCACTGTGGCATTTTAGATTTTTTTTCCGAATCAAATTAATTCATATTTTATTGTGTTAAATTTCAAAAATCGATCTAAATGATACTTTAAAATTTTAAAATAATTATTACTCTAAAATTTAAACACAAAACTTTTAGACTTAAAGTATGGATACTAGTCTTAAACTAATTTTGCTATACTCATTACTCTTCTTATAGAGTTTGGATAATATTATAATTAGATTTTTTTTTTAAAAAAAAAATGTTGAAAGCAACATCCTTTCTTACCATACGCAAAACCCTCTCTTTCTTTTTCCTTTTGATCATTGCTTCTACTATTTCAACGTACACTGAGGACTGACGAGGCCATAGAGCAATGCGAAGTAAATTATCTACAGAAGAAACACATCATAACATCCATTATGAGAGGAGTAAATGAATGTATTGGAAAATGCACCGCGTCAAGTCATGAATCATACTAATAATTAAATTTAAAATTAGATTGACATTGAACTTGCAATTAATCCTCATTATTGCCTCTTTCAAATCCCAATGCCTTAGTTTTCTTTGTTTTTTCTTGCCTATCTTTTCCCACCACAAACTTCTCTGCAGATCTTCACCAGCTTGCGACTATGATTTGACCAGCTGATCCCCAGCTTACCACTTACTCTCTCCGTCAAAAAATACTTGATGTAGACCCACGAATCAAATAAATTAAAATAAAATGAGTCTGTATTATAAATAATATTAAAAAAATAAATAAAATTGGTCAAAATGGGTACACGTAAAAAATAATATTAAAAATTTAAATATTGATCAAAATAGGTCCGCGACAGTAAAAATAATACTCCCTCTGTTTCCAATTAATTGTCACTTTCCTACGGATTCTTACTGTTCATAATACTTGTCATTTTATCTTTTTCGAAACATATATTTTGTGCAAATGATAATTTTTTTTATGCATCAACCCAATTTGATGATGGTGTGGTAATTTGAGTGGAAATTAGGAGTAAAAATCAAATAATGTGGAATAAAATAAGATCAAAGATCATTGTCTTACGAATTTTTACTATTTCAAAACGTCGTTTAATTGGAAACGGAGGGAGTATTTAAAAAATGAAAAAATTACTTTTTACACAGAGTGTCAATTAATAATTGGCGGAGGGAGTACTTTACTTTACTAGTAGTTACTCCCTCCTCCGTCGAATACAATTATCGTAAAAGTTACTTTCTCAGATTAATTAGTAATCGTATTTGATACAAATACAATATGATACTCCCTCTGTCCTTTAATAACTGACGCTTTTACTATTGACACGCATATTAAGGAGGTTGAATGACTCACTATTTGAGACAATTTTACCCCAAAATTTTCCCGGACGTACATTAAGGATTAACGTACGTTCAAAAAAAAGTACGAATTTTTTTAGAGTCAAATAGTGAGTCATCCGGCCTCCTTGAGATGCGTGCCGGAACAGTACCCGTCCATTAAAAATAGACGGAGGGAGTAAATAGTAGTCGCATTTAGGTTTTAGTACTTTATATATTTTTTATTAATAATTATTAATTGTAGAAAATAGGTAATTTAAAATTTTAATTATGACCAATTAACCATCACGTATTGGTATTTAAATTTATAACAAAAATTATTTTATTGAAACAAAGTAAAAAAATAAAAAAATAAAAAAGAGAAGAGAAGGGAAGTACTCTTAAAGTGGCTATATCTTTTTCTTATTTTAAGCTCCAGCACAGTTAGCCTTAATTTTTCCAATTTAATGAATAAAATATCACACTTATTTGATGTGAATGAAAAAGGAAAGAAAATATATAATACGTACTCCTTCCGTCTTCTAATAATTGTCATTTTTTTATAAATTCTTACTGTTTATTATATTTATCATTTTATCTTTTCGGTCCCATATTTTTTTTCTTCAATTTTACATTTTTTTATACCATTAAAAGATGAGTTGGCTAATTATTAAATAAAAAAATCAAGATTCTTTGAAACAGAAAAGGAAAAAATAAATAAATAAAGCATTACATACTCTCACTGTTTCCATACAATGTCATCGTTTGGCAGACAGAGTGAGTATTATTTTTTATTAGATATAATCATCTGCCACCGGAATGTACATGATGCCAAGAGCTAACCATTCACGTGCGAAACGAAGAACTTGAAACAGTCACGTGACCATCTGATTTGCAAAAATCATTTTCAGTCATCACGACCCGTAATAATAACGGTTATTATGACGCATAAGCTTCTGATCCGACCCGTTACCCCGAATAGAGAATACTCCATTCCAGATCTCCGTGAAGGCTCGGACAATAATCCCATGGTTGTACGGCGAGTTCAGCTGCAGGAAACAGTTTAACAGCTCCCTAAGCTCGTCCTTCGAGTATATCTCCTTCTCCAATATCATCTGCAGCATCGATTGCCTGAAATCCAAATACGGGTCGTCGGATTCTTTCTCGACGGCGACGCTCTCGCCGCCGACCCGGCCGAACCCGCGCACGGTGGAGCGCGGCGGGGTCGGAAGGGAGGGGGAGAATGTGGTGGAGGAGGAAGGGGGAGATGGGTTGGTATTTTTTGATTGGGAGGTTGAAGAATTAGGAGAGTAGTAGAGGTGTTTGTGTTTGTGTTTATGTCTGAGTTTTGGGTGGAATATGTTGGCCATTTTCTTGCAGCTGCTGCAACCCAAGTCGACGGAAACTGTGTTGAGGATTAACTTTTTCTTGACGGCCTCCATTCGTGGTGGTGGCGTTGAGGGAGTAGGGAGCAGAGAGGGGAGCAGTAAGTGGTTTGTTTTGGAGTGAAGGGAGGAGGAGGTTTCTGTTTATAAATTGGTGTTGTTGAGGACGGAAGGGTGGGGCCAGGGTTAAAGAGAAAAGAGAAAAGAAAAATGGAAAGAGGTAGGTCCCCGCCTGTGTTATTATATTGACAGGCGCGTTTTGTGTTTTGCTGTGATAACTAGATCCTCAGTGTCCATTAATCTTAGATTGGAATTGGATAAACTTTGCAAAACTATTTAATCATGACCAACCTTATTTGTGTCGTTTATCCTTAATATTAATTGAAATATTGGGTTCGGTTGTGTAAAATAGAAAAAATTATATTGAAAAAATCAAGTTATTAAGATCGGATGATACTCAAATGAAATGAAATTAATTTATTATTTAAAAGAGAAAGAGAAAACATTTGAAAATATTTATTGAAAAATGTTTCAATTTTTATATATTTATTCTTCTGTAATTTATGTGAGAAAAAATATATTGGTAGTTATTTTTTAAAAGTTAATTTTGAAGAATTATTTGGATAAATATGAGATTTCAACTCAAAAACTAATCCCTACACTTTTCTATTTTAATTTTTAGTTTTTAATGGTCAATACCCAAAAGTTTACAATTCCTAAGAACATATTGTCTTTGTTGTCTTGCCTCTCGTTTTATGATTTTAGGAATCTTATACTTTTAAGAAAAAGAGAATGATTTCCCTTCACAAGGTTAGCCTTGCAGAGAATATTCAAGAAAACCAATGGGGTCTTGCTTATGAACTCGATCATCCATATGGAGAAAAGTGTAAAATCCCCAATATTCAAGAAATATTATGTTATGATTATGGAAGATGAAATCATATGATCTTAATCATCAAAGATAAAGCTTCCATCATAGAATGAAATCTAAACTAATATGAAGACTATATCTACAAAGCCACGCCTTTTAATCACATGAATACCACCCATAAACAAAGTACTAATAATTGTAAAACTGCCTTGATTAGTTATATTTCGAATTCAAATTTGATGTATAATTGCTCGAATGAAAATAATCTTATATTTTAAGAAATACATGTCTTCGTGATTTTCCCAAACCTTAATGCCATTGATGTTATAAAGATTTGAAGGTAAATAAACAATTTTTAGGGGACAAGTCTGAGCACTCCCTAACCTTTGACTTGGAATGAAACTTCCTATGGTATTGCCTTAAAGAATGTTAAAAAAAAGGTTAAACTATCGAACTGTCCATGTGCAGCCTCATTCCTTTCTTTATGTTTTAAGGAATGCGATAAAATAGTGGTCGCTGCGATCATGTATTTTGTTCCTTCCGAACCCTAAATCGAGAAAGGGTCACGGACCAGTACAAGCTAATATCGACCATTGATCAGCAAATAATAATTCTTGCACTCGCGAGTAATTCTTAAGTACTCTCGGAACAAGGATTCGCATGTCACACAAGTTGTAGGATGCAGAACAATAAACCTACAATACTGTTCCCGCGCACTTGTTCGGATCCTGCCGCTAAGAAATATAGGCAAGCAGAAACAGGGGAAGAGGTCGGATTTATCTCAACGGGGGTCATAATACTTATATGAGTCCCGCCCTTGATATTTTCATCACATATGGTAAGAAGTCAAACTCGGCCAACCTGAGTTAGCTTAGTTAAGTTAAAATTGGGAAAATCTAACCCAGCTCCATTTTGTCTCAGTTTACAAGAGTTTTCCCTTTGGGAAAAAAAAAACAGTAATGATGACAAACAACAACTCCGAAGTCCAAATGCCACTAGAGAAGATAAAAACAAAACCATGACACTTGCATGTGCATCTTCTTTGACCATCACAAACAAGCTACCCAACCCTGCAATGATCACTGAGAAAACTTCACTCAACTGCTGAAACTTGAGTCTTTATGAAGCCTGTTACATGCCTGGCAACCCATACCGAGCCGGCCTCCGAGCAAGAAAAATAATGAGTATGTCCTTCACTTTCAATTGCTAGAGAAATACCAGGGACCTGCTTTGACATCTATTTGCAAGGAAGAGGGAATGAATATATCAGCAAAGAAAGTACAGACATTTCTCAAAATTCTATGTTAGAAGATGATTCATACTTGATAGTACTTCACTAGCCAACCGCAATCACTTACTTACCTCCTCGTATACATGCAGCGGACCCCAAATGTCATCAACACCGAACAAGGATGCGATTTTGCCCTTATTTTCCCTCATGAATTCCCAATCTGGTGTCTCTGAAAGCTAATGCAAAAGAAGTATAGTTAAGATGTACGCAAAATACTGGATCGTCTTTGCAACTAAGGACATCGTGAAAATAGAATAGATTTTCACATGGTCATCAGAATATTTCAGAACGCAAGAAATTTTTCGTAACAAAATTTCTTAGGAAAAAGAAAATGGATTAATTTGTAGATCCTACAAACTGGAAATAAAATCAACCATGGTCCATGATAGTCTTTTACCTTTTCAAACTCTTGCATAGCCATAAGGAGCGAGTTCCGCACAATGTGGTACTGTCAATAAACATAGATGAAAATGGAAGTTTTAATGTTTAACACAGAGAGACATGAGATAACTTAATTAAGAATGATTTGTCATAGAAACTCCTATCCTGCTATTGACATTACACTGTTATGATCTTAGTGTTGTTGCTTGATTTTGGCATTATTTAAGGACTTGAAATACCAGAAGCGAAATACACAATGAGGAAGTATTGTATGACAGAAAAAAAGAAAAAAAAACTCTTTAAAGAAATCATTATCCCTGCAACAAATGAGAACATGTAGCGTTAACAGCAGTGTCAGACCATGAGCTCCCGAAAAGCTTTAATACCATTAACCTTAAACCCACTTGGGAAGGAACGCCAGAGATGCTCCGATAAAGCTAATGAAAGAAGAGAGAATTGATGACCTGAAACTCGCAAGAGTTCAGTCATTAATGTCTGCGTTAAAGCTAATGAAAGAAGAGAGAATTGATGACCTGAAACTCGCAAGAGTTCAGTCATTAATGTCTGCGTGCATCAATTGGTTAGTTGAGAAGACTCGAACAAAAAACTAAGAATAGAGGAAATTAAGCGCAAAATGGACGGGGAAAGTAAAACAAAGATAATAGGATAATCTCACGCAAACTAAAGAAGGGAGGGAGAGGGAATAGGTGATGATAATATAGAAGAAGGCAGAGATTTACCCTGAAATCATCGCAACAATGTTGATTTCTGGCTTAATGTCAAAGTCGGATATAGCAATATACAATACATCACCTATAGAGCCAGAAAAGCAGAATACTCAAGCTGCGGACTGCTTCAATTAGAAGAACAAAAAATATATTCAGATTACAAAATTTACATGAATTCACCTTCTCCTGAGACCTTTTGAGCATTTCAACAGCTATAAATGCACCAATAGAGTGCCCAACCTTCAGGAGAAGTTACATATCGCACATTAATTTCAGGTTAGAAACAAGAAATCAATTAGGCCACTGTAACATTAGGATGATGAATGCCAAAGAATACAGGCTACAAGATGATTTACCAACAATTTAGAATTTGGAATCAGAATCTTATTTTCCAGAACGAACAACTCAATTTTAGGTTCCACAATGACTGAGATAAGCATCTCAATTTTAAAAGGGAAAAAGAAATTCAACCTTACCAGTATTAGAGGAACCCCAAGATTTGGCATTTCCTCCCTGATGAAGTCCACCTGTGAAAATACAACATCCGAAACTTTAGAGACTTTCATTCCACATAATACAGTTGAAAGGAAAATTCACCTCGTGCAAGCAAAACTGAAAATAACAGCATCTTCAATAAGAAGTCCAATTTTTCCATGAGAACACGACAAACGCCTAGAAGATATCAAGTGCATGTAAGATAATAGTGGAGTTCACATTGGCATTCATGATGAAGATATGCTTGGTAGTATGCTAATCCACAATTCTATGATCTAGCGTGGAAATTCAAGTCGAAAAACAAGTTGAAAGTTGAAATCGCCTAAAAGCAACTGCTATAATAGAAAGCAAAAAATGGAAAAAGCTATGAGAAAGTTACCTTGTGATCGATCTGTTCTTGTAGTGAGAACAACCTTCCACCTTCCCAGTCCTAAGAACATAAACGAACATCATCGTCAAACAAACAAAATCAATAAAAAGAAAAGAACTGATGCCTCACAACTTAAACATAAATTTAGTTACCTTTTTCGAATGAGAAATGTGACCAATTGCTATCACCATGAACAACAAACAGGAAATCAGTTAGGTAAAGATGACAGATCTAAAAGATAAAAAAGGTAAGAGAAAAAAAACTGAGAGGAGAGACTTGCCTGTTATAGAAGCAATTCCTCCAAGCAACTCATAAAGTGCTTCCAGAAATTCCTTGTAGTATGCAATAATGCCTAGTAATTCGATAACCCAAGTCCTTAATTCTCATATATGACACAACTCAATTCTCTTAATCACTAAAGAAACTTGAAAATAGGAGACTGACCTGGATTTCCAGGGATGAACAGAAGATGCGATTTTGAGTCATCAGATAGAATCTCTAATAACTCAGTCGTGTAACTGAGCAACAATGACTAAAAGAAATCAGTCCTCCATACAAGAGGAAAAATGAAGTAATAAACTACAGAATCAGTGAGTAAATAAGTTCATCGATCATACCCAGATACTTTGCACAAGCGAGAATTCACAGGTTTCTTGACTCTAGAATGGAAGAACTCATCACCCATCTTGCTCCTTTTCCAAGAATGATAAACCGCAGGTAGAATGAGGCAAGAGAAAAAGAAGCAGAGAGTTCTTGACTGGTGTCTGGTATTATGTTGTATAAGAAAGGGGGGTTATTGTTTGATTCAAAGTGGGGGTTCTTTTACCCAAATATTTTTAGTTTAGACCCCTTTCACTTGAAACTACAGTAAAAACTGTCTGATCCAAAGTCAATTTGAAAGGTTACAAATATTTTACTTCTGAAAGAATAATATTAAAAAAACCGGAAAGAGCAGCGAAATAGACCCCAAACTTACTAAGATATCGACTACAATCATAAAAGATCAACTTCACATTTACCGAGACCTGCATTTTCATTAGGTTTCTTTATACACTGAAACTGACCAGTGCGCTCAATCTTATTAGACCATCATCTATATTTACTAAATCTCAGTCTAAGTAGTAAGTAGTACTCTTTGAGCGTAACCTCAATTTTGGCTGACACGCCAAATCTCATATATCCCAAAACGGAGGGACAGAGCAGTTTCCATTGACAAATCGATAATCCCGTTAGCTTGTCATATACTGGAACATCATGATACACACCACACACGCTGCATAATGCCAGACGATTGTGGTGAGGGCGAGGAGAGTGCGTGCATCTATACATTATGTGTGAAGAAGTTTTAGGGGACATGGGATTCGATCCAGCATACTGTCCTCCGGTTCCCTCCTAAACAGCCAACTTTTACCAGTAGAACCAATCCTGTCATTTGTAGGAAAAATAGTTCCATATATCTTACAAGCAGCAGCAGCAGCAGCAGGACCATTGTCCCAGTAATTGGGTCTAGATACTCTTTCAGTGAAACCGAAAATTCGGCTCTGGCGCTGGTGTATTATGACCGGAAAGTAGAAAAGGGAACAGTACATCTTTTAATCCAAGCATACAATCTTTTTCTATCAAAAGCCAAGTATTTGCAAATTTTTCCATCTGATTGGATAGTGTCCATATAATAGTTTCTCAATATGATACCAAGTCCAAGAGTGCCTCCAAACTTCCTTACCCATCATTCACTTGCTCATTCCTCGTCTACTGATATCAAATTATAAGCATGAGCTAGAGTTCAAATCTCATATCCGTCTATATATATAAAAAAAAACAAAAAAACTTTCTACGTATTCACTTTATATATATGCTAGTCTCATGTTATGCACTTCTGTTATAACCCACTTTTCATTAGTTAAAAATTATCTTCTTTTGACCTAAAATATAATTATTTTGTTTTGTGGGATGTTAACCAATCAAAGTAATGATTCATTTGAGAATCCCATGAGCTAAGATCATAAGTTGACAATCATATTAACTCATAGCATAGCATAACAATGAGATTAACAGATGATGCATATGAGGAGGGGAGATTTTATGCAAATGCTTCTCGGTTTATCCAACTGTTTACCTAATCAAATCGAATATTGATAATTGATACATTTTTAACCTGTTTAAGATAAGATAGTACCATCAAATGACTTGGATGTGTCAATAACATGGCTTCGCTGAGAGCAGATCGGTTTCAAACACACACCAGGCGATGTCGATACTTCACTGGGTTGAGCTTGACATCTGATTCCTTATCAAGCTTGCGACATGCTGAGCAACCCAGACCGAGCCTGCCACCGTGCAACAAAAACTATGCATGTGGCCTTCCCTTTCAATGACCAGAGGAATTTCAGGGACCTGCTTTGCGATCTGCACAGATGAATGCGAGTTTAAAGACTCCAAAGTAAAAGAACATCAAAGTAATGGAAGGACATGATACAAAAAGAAAAGATTGCAGGATAAGGCTCAGCATCATAAAAGTTGATGGAAAAATAGCACGTGACCATCCTGAAACAGAAATGTCGTGAATCAGTGATTCTGAGTCGTGACAAACCACTGTAGCAGCCACCATAAGTAGTGTTCTAAAGCTCTCCATTTTTAAGCCGTTGAAATTGAACCAAGAGTATGGGATTAAGGAAATTGGTAGATCGGTTAAAAGAAAAAGGGAATGGGTCGTAATTTGTGGGTTTAACTCATTCTAGCACCCAAGAAACAAAAATTCATTTACCCCATGCGAGTATCTTAGGACACGCAAGATGGGACCCACCATTCCACACAACGGTATCAGCCATACTCTCTTATCAAGATATACTGAAAGTAATTAGACTTCAAGGCATCAAATTTGTGATCATGTTCAAATAAAGAAAAAAGAAAAGCTAGGAGTAAGAATAGTCATTCTCAAGTGAGCGCTTTTAATCCAATAAGATGCATCACATTAACCATCCGCGGAAATGTGAAGTGTTGGATAAGACATCCTTGACAATTCAAGTCACACAAGCCCAAATAGGACAACTAATCAATGCAAGTCAAGTGAAACCTCTTGGCAGGATAGCAAGAGGTCAAACAGAAACCCTATAAATTACTAGGTTTACAGCTGAAGGGTACCCATGAGATGTCAAGTGGCTGTAGACTTGAGCGAGCTAATGTGCTCGCGTAAAAATGTAGAAGCTTGAATCATTATTTTCAACATGAAAATGCATTAACAAAAGGTTACCAATGTCTGACAAAGAGTTAAAGCATGCAAGTTAAATGATGCCTAGAGGCTCCACATGGCGCAAACGAAGACTTGGGGTACACATACACAACATTTGACTGAAGCTATTCAAGGATTCAATACCACCACATCAAATAAATCATGAATATGCCACTCACCTCATCATGCATCTCAAGTGGACCCCAGTGGTCATTGACACCAAACAAGAATGCCATTTTATCCTTTTTTTCTCTCATGAACGACCAATCTGGTGTTACTGAAAGCTAACATAAAAATAACCATACGGTTAACGTAAGTTTTAAGACGCACTTGGAATACTCATGAAAGAACACTCACTGCCCACTTTATTCTTTTGCTGGAGTTGAAGATACAGCATATGCTTTACCGTACCTATAAATGGAAAAAACAAAGCATCAAATTAAGTAAGCAGATGAAAGAAAAGAACTCATTTTTAATGTAGTAATCATTAGAATAACAGTGGGGCTTAGAACTACAGATTCTTTTTTGAAAGAAGACAATTGGGAAATCAGACTCCCTAAGAAGTGGCGTGAGTGTTTTTAAACAGAAACCAAATAGCATGAATTTTTATGTTAAGCCAGTAAACAAAATTACCTGTCTGAATTCTGTCACTGCCATAAAGAGCATGTTCCGGAGAGTATGATACTGTAAATAAAGGGAAATACAGAAAGGAAATTCAAAATTTTGAACAATTGGAAACAACAAACTTAAGTTTCTTTCTCATAGTTATAGTAAAAACATGTTGATGTGTGGTTCACAGTGTCATGTGCCAGTATCCATTTATAAAATGAAGGAAACCAAAAGACTATGGGAAACACATGCGCAAGCATGAAGTCAACTCTTTGATCTAGTACGAGGAAAACTATACCCGCAGTAAGTGACTACAAGCAGCCTCGATGCCAGTAGCAGACCATGTCCTTCCCATAGATTTGGACACGATTGATCTTGAAGCGCCTTTAGGTAGAAATCCCAAGCATGCGACACAAATACTAAGTAAAATGGACAGGATTGATGATCTGAAACTCAAAATTTCAAACTGTAAATCCTCAATTATATATTGACTGGTCTATGCACTAAGTAAATAGACAGAACTCAGAAGTTACTGCCATAAAATCCCTGTGTCAATTGTAGAGTAATGAAGCAGGGTCCAAAATCTGAAACAAGAAATGATTATGGTGGCCAATACTTATGGTCATACCATTTCAAAAAAAAAAAGGTAGGCGCTTAGACGGACAAAAATGAAGCCTACTGTCAGCATTGTTGCATGAACTAGGGATGAGTAAGACTCAAACCAGCAACCCTGTCTGGCAAGCCAAAGACATTTACCAATACACCAGCAATGACCACTAATGAGAGAGGGGGGGGGGGGGGGGGGGGGGGGGGGGGGGGTGGTGTGCTTACCACTTTACCTAGAACTTTTGGTTATAATTTAAGTAAGGATTTGGAAATATTCATGAGAGATAATTTTACTAAACCTAAAAGCCTAGGAAATATTCACAAGATAAAGGCTAATGACAGTATGGAAGCAAGTAGGTGAAAACAAGAGAGCAAAAGAACAGAAATAAGAACCACATGCAGCCAATTAAGAAAGAAACGATTCAGTGTTTTTCAGAATAGAGGAAGAGATTTACCGTGAAACATTCCAGATTTTAGCCTGTCTCTTTGATAGAGGATCGAACATTAAAAAAGGATATAGTCCTATGAAATATGTCACCTTCAGAGCCAGAGATGAGCATCAAAATAAGGTTTTAACATGAGATGATGAAAATTGAACTGAATAAACCAGGAAAGGAACTCATTAGTCACCTTATCAGGATACCTCCTTAGTGTTTCCATAGCAATGTGGGAACCAATAGAGTGCCCTACCTTCAAAGAAACTACATGTCAGCAACAAAGAATTTTAGTCTGAAACATAAAAAAAGGAATTTACATCATATGGAAATATAAACGAGCTATTAAATACCAGCACTATAGGAACGTCACTGCTGCCAAGTTCCTGGTCGATGAAATTAATCTGAGAAAATGAAAGATCCGTTGGGGATTATAATTTACTTTCAAAGTAAATTAGATTCAAAAAGCAATTAATGGAAAAGGAAAAGAAAACTCTAGCAAAATATTTGGAAAAGCAGGTAATCAAATGTCAAATAGATTGAATAGAAACATTCCATTGAGTTTGAAACAACTAATAGTTTTGAACCAACCAAATCATTTCTGCTTTATAATGGAAAGTTTATTGTTCACCAAATAAGAAAGATTCCCAAGGTCCAACAGTCACCATCAGAAGGCCAATTGTCTTAGAAGACGGCAAAGCAAGAAGGAAGATACCTTATGATCAATTTGTTCTTGTAATGAGAATAGCTTCCCGCACTCCCAACTCTAACCAGAATAAACTCATGTAAGAAACACACATTGCTATTAGTCAGCAGACAAGCAAATACTTTAACCAATTGTTCTTCATAACCGCTACATGATAGACATATTCATCAGAAGAGAGAAATGAAAAAAACATGTTCTTTCAAAGTTCAGGTTCATGTTTTATCTTTTCAGTTGCATTCAATGAGGCGAGCAAGCCATGTTTCAATCAAGTACCTTTTCGGTGTGAGAAATGTGCCCAACGGCTGTTGTCAATCACAAATGCAAAATCAACATAGTTAATAGCACACCTCAAAACCCGAATAATGACAATGGAAAAGACACCCAAGTAATATTAAATCACAGCAATGGGAATTGCCTGTTATAGATACAATTCCGCCCAGCAACTCATACAGTGATTCCAAGAAATCCTTGTAAAATGGAACAACACCTGCATGAACCAAAAAGCTAAGTACATAACTGATAATCAAGAGAATTGAACCAATAACTCAACACACACCAAAATCAAGACTACTAACCTGGATTTCCAGGGATGAAAAGAACATGCAATTTGGGCTTATCAGAAAGAATCTCTAGTAATTCAGTGGTGTGACTGAGCAACGAAACAAAAAACAATCAATTGCAGAGAAAATATGACATGGGTAATGAAAATATTTGACAGAACTGTAAGTATAAGCACCTGGAAACTTTGCAGAGTCGAAACTTAACAGGCTTTTTGACTTTAGAGAGCAAATCTTCAACACCCATTACGGCACTTCCACACCTCGATCTAGCAAATAAACTGAATTACTGCACAAGATGAAGCTGACTGAGAAATCAATTCCGAAAGATATATGGGTAACAAAATATATATTATTGCAGTGAAAATGTTAAAACCTGGAGGTGTGGCGGAGTGAAAAATAGAGCAGGAGCAAGCGCACAAAGAAGGCGGCGAACCATTTATGGCCACTAATCATCCATTAATTTCTGTACAAAATAGATTTTTTTTATTTAATTTGTTTGATTTTTACTCGGAGTGTATGTTGATGGTTGAACTGGAACAGCCTTGTAGTCAGGTACAATGTCTTTCTTTCCCTCTTGGACAGAAAGTCGTGAATGATGAATCCACCGTTCAAGAGCGTCCAGTTAGGCTTGCTCCGTTGAAAACTCCACCCGGTAAAAAAAATTAACGTTTTCACTGAATTTTTTCACAGTGAATCGTAAAATTTTAATTTTTAATTTAAGTAAAGTTTTAATTAGTCTTTTTAAGAATTTACTACTTATATATTGTTTGTGTTACAACACGTATTATCCATTCATGTGTCAAATCATGTATATCAACATTCCAATAATGTTCTACCTCATGAAATAAATCTCTTATTATTTCATTTTCTTAATTTTTCTATATTTTTTAAAACATTTTTTCTATTTTATTAGATTTTTCTTAATTTTCTATTTTTTATAAAAAATTGGATATCAAATAATTGTTTAAAAAGTAAAAGACAAAAGATAAAAAAAATAGTTAATCTCAAAAATAAATTGTAACATATACGAAAGTTATCATATTAAGAGAATTTAATAAGATAATTTTTTTAGCGTGAAAATAAAGATTCCGAACACGTTGTTATTTAATTGATGCGATGGGCACATTTGGATGACGCAACGTGGTACGTTTTTGTTTTTTTATTTTTATTTTTATAAGCTTGTGCTAATATGCAAGTTGACTGGTACCTTAAAAGATTAAAATTAAGTTGACTGGTAACAGGATCAGGACAAGTCTCTACAGATTTGTAATAAAAATGAATGGTGTTTCTCAAATTATTAGCATCACATAACTAACGTGACTCCCACGACAAAGCTGAAACAAAACGAGAAGTACGAACGATATTGTGTTTTCTCTAATCAAGTTCCAACAATGTCATAATTAGACTAACATGGCGTGCTCTATTTTTCGTAACGTTTCTTTTTTATCTGTGTAGTTAATCCGACGGCCAGAAGCACATCTGCATATGCGGGCGTCCTCATAATAGAATTTTTCAATTTTAATTTCTTCACTTTGGTCTTTTCCTCCATGGCTCATTGACAAGGTCTCCCTCTCTCTTTTTTAACCTTTGTTGATTCTTTTACTTTTCATCATTGACATTTGACAATTGACAGGGTCTTATTAATAGAAGAAACTATGACTAGTTTGCTTCCTAGTTTGAATCATGGAGAATTTACTTGGAAAATCATATCTGTTTTAACAGCTTGACCCATTTGATATATATCTTGCCCGCAAAGCAACAACCCAGTTATTTAATTAACACAAGTAGAGTTGATTTGATTATTCATTAATGACCACCACCATGGCATTTAGTCATTTAGCTAGGAAATGATTAGAGTTTAATTTAAATCGAATTAGAAGATATAAATTTAGATAAATCTTTTTAAAATAATAATTATTTATATTGAATCGAGCTTTAATTTGTTACTACTAATTTAAATATAACACATATTTGACGGGCGAAATATTCACTCTTATATACACGCGTTCTTTTAGTTAGAGCGATTTAATTAACCGAACCCAACTGCAAAAACCGTAAAGCAATTAAGCAGCCGAATCCCAAGAAATCCCTCACTCCACTTTGTATTGCGTGTAAAAATATTACAAGAAATCCTCCATTTTTTTCTTCTTTATAATCCAGTCCCTGTTCGTTTCCTTTTTCTTTTTTTTTAACAACCCCACTGCAAACTGCATCTCCCTCCTTTTTTCCCCTCTCTATATATAGTTATTAATCTCCACAACAAATCCTACCTTATTTATACATCAACACAACTAACATTTTGTAATTAGTTTTCTTCCTCTGTGTGTTTTTTTAGAAGAAAACATCTCAACATCTCTGTCCTCTGTTCTCACGTTTCTGCGAACTCTGTTTTTAATAGCAATCCTCTCCACATTATTCGCAGAATCCTAGATCCCTCTCTTCAAAAGGTTTCAACCCAATTTCTTTTCTATAGAATCTTTTAATCACTGTTCATTTTAATTGCTTTAAACTAATTAATTTTGTTGTTTTATCCATGAAAAAATCTGTCTATTTCTTGAATCGCAGGATTTTCTGTTTGTCCACTCCAAATCCATAATTTCCTCTCAACATTTTGATCCGTAAGATACCAACTTTTCACTCCTCTTTTCTTTAATTTCTCTTTGTGCTGATTGATTCACGAGATTTCTAATGTTGGGTCTCTTTCCCCTGTTTTGAACAGAGAGTAATCTTGTGGGTTGGTGCTTATAGATTCAAGATGTTAGGAGATTTTATTGCCAGAGTTCTTGTGTATGTCTCTGTTTTCCATCTTTATTTTGGTTAAATTTGGTTCTTGCTCTGTTTATTTTTCTTTTCTTTTTGTCACTGTTTTGGGTACCGAATTTCAACATTTCTTTGTCGATTATGGAGAACAGGTTGCTTTTGGGGTATGCTTATCCTGCGTTTGAATGTTACAAAACGGTTGAGAAGAACAAGGTCAATCTTGAAGAACTCAGATTCTGGTGTCAATACTGGTAAAACTCATCCCCCCGCCATTTTTGTCTCCCATTTGATAAGGTTGAAATCGCAAATTAGTTGTTGTGCTGAACGTTTCTTCCTAACAAATTTAAATTATTTTCGTCATAATACAAATCTCGTTCGAATATGATCGAGTCTAAATTAATAACTAACCAATGCTAATCCACAATTTTCTTTTCCAAAAGTTGCCGATCACAAGCCAAGAATTAGTCAATTTCCTATTTAAATAAAAAGTGAAGACCATTCAATCCATCACTATCGCATCAAACAATGACATGGGTTATTTTCCAGTATCCATCCAGGGGAATTTATTGTCTTATTAAAACCCATAATTTCAATCAAATTTGCAGGATTATTGTTGCGCTGCTTACAGCTTGTGAGAGGCTTGGGGATATATTCTTTTCATGGTAAGCAAACCTCTATAAAACAAATAGATAAACGACAGATTTTCTGTCATTTTCAATCCCATTTCCTGTTAATTTTGGGGTTATTATTTCCTTGATGAAGGTTGCCAATGTACGGTGAGGCAAAACTAGCATTTGTTATCTACTTATGGTATCCAAAAACAAAGGTAAGAACTAAGAACAACACAAATGAATCATTTGTTGATGAAATCTTTGTTTTACCAGAACAAATCCTCAAAAAATTTTGAAACATTATATGGTCTCTGCTTATTATTTCAGGGAACTGGCTACATTTACGACGTGTTGTTGAGGCCTTTTATGACGAAACATGAAACAGAAATAGACAGGAAGCTGCTGGAGTTGAAGGCTCGAGCTTGGGACTTTGCACTTTACTATTGGCAGAACTGCACAAAAATGGGGCAGACTACTTTCTTCCAAGTTCTTCAGTACCTAGCCACGCAATCTGGAAAGTTTACCAGCAATGTTCATGAGGTATATCGATAATTTCCCATCTAACACAACCTTTACATAATGTAAAAACTTGCTATACAGACCATGGATTAGAGATCATCATCAAAGAACAACAATCGATCATTTTCATCTGACAGTAACATTTTACATTATGTAAAACTGGCTATACAGACCATGGATTACAATGCTCAAAGAAGAAGCAAGACGAACTAAGTTACAAGCAACAACTCCTCCACAAGCAACAAGTAATACTTTTAAGAAGACAACAGTGGTTCTTGCAAACACTCATCAACTTATTCAATTAGCAACAGGAAGCACACAAGCACAATCACAAAGTTTTTACATTTCTTTCATACGTAATGTGATCAATGTATGCACATCAAAGCTGACCTCAATTGAATTAGTACTAAATTGTGGGTTCTAACCTATCTTGCAGAAAAGCGATGACCACGCCACGACCAGAGCACCACCACCAAATGACCTGCACCCATCAAGCCCCGGGAGCCCAGGAAGATACGCACCAAGTGCTCCACTGCCGCCACCCAGCCCTACCAAACGCGGAGCTTCAGAGTCCCCAAGATCCCTACGCGCCCGTGCCCACCTCAACAGTCACGCGGAAGCTGTTCGTGCAATGGACTCGGATAGTGATTCCAGTGACAAACTACTTGAGGCACGCTTGAGGCTCCGCCGCTCCAACTCCAAGCCAATCTAAAGCTATATAGAAACACAAGATTGCAACCAATTGTGCAGAAGAATCCAAACCCACAAAACCTAAAAACAGAGGAAAACTAGCAATTGAATTATTTTTATCTTCAATTCCAGAATTCATTTCCATTCATTCTTTACTTTCATGGAAGTATTCTTGTACATTATCAATCTTTACTTTCAATTTATGCAATTGTACATCCAACTTCCCAACACTGGCAACAACTTAAAAGAAAAAGTGACTGCTATCTAATAATCAAGGAACGAATAGCACGAATAATTCGATGAAAAGTTTCTGCGATACTAGGAATCCAACGAAAGCTAATGAACCGGAAGCACGCGCTGAAGGGGTTACGCGTGGAGAAACTGAGCCAGAAGCGTCGGAGGAAGTGCGGGGAGGAGGAGTCGGGCGATGAAGACATGGGCTGGAGGTAGGCCCAGGCGGCTTGCTTGACGAGGCGGTTGCGGATGGAGGCGGTGGCGGAGGATGCGATAGTGGGGGAGTTGACTGCGGGTGTGGAGGGGGAAGAAGCGAGGAGGTCTCTGAGGGAGGTGTAGGATAAGGAGGAAGGAGGAGACTTGAGGGAGATGAAGTCAAAGTCCGAAACGACACCGTTCTGCTCAGGAGGGAGGCTGGTGACGGAGTGGAGATGAGAAGGGGTGGTGATGAGCTTGGCAGGGATGATGAACGATGCGGAGATGGAGTTTCTGCGGCGGAGAGGCGGCGGCGGCGGCGGTTGTTCTTGGTCGTCCATTGAGAGAGAGAGGGGAGGGAGGAGGGAAGTTGAAGGGGGAGGAGGTTTTTATAAGGTGTGAATTTGTTTTCTGATTTTTAATTTTCTTCTTCTTTTCGATTTGAGTGCCACGCGGCGGATGGTGGTGGTGGTGGTGGGGTTGAGTTCCAGCTTATGGAGTGCAATTATTGGATTTTGTTGTCTCTATATTCTGTCTGACGTGGCCAGAATTTGTTATATCGCCCTTCATCATTTTGGATGTTGTTTTTCACGTGAATTTCATCCTCTGTTTTCTTTTCTACCCCAACAAATATGAAAATTTTACAATTTGGTCACTGTAAAGTATTCTCTTATCCGTTCAAAACTATTATGATCACGATATTAAAAAAGCAGTTATCATTGCGGCCAGTGCATAAATTATTTACCACTAAATCCATTAAAATTAAACAAAAATATTTTTGAAGACTATTTAAATTGTTGGGTCATCCCATCTTTAAATGGAGCATGGAATTGGGCAACAAAGAGAGGGACCAACTCCCGCAAACAATGAGAAACTTCAATGCCCTAGAATCTAATTAGGTCGCCGATTTGTTTTTGGGCAGATCACCAACTTAGAAGCATCACTAATAGTGATATGTAGACTAAAAAATTTAAGGGGTCAAATTGAATGGATAAAAAAGAAAATATTAATAGTTTTAAAGGACTATATATAAAATGAAGAAAGAAACGAAAGGTATGTAGTTCCGTCCATCGGTGACAGCGATGACGAAGCTATATGATGATTTTTGAACCGGGGGGATTATAAAATTATTTAGGAGAAGAAATACACTAGTCAAGTTATGTGCTAAAGAAATGTGGGTTTAGGAAATAAAAGTTGATTGATAAATTTAATGGAGGGTTTATCAAAATCAGATGAGATGATTGTAACAACAACAAAAAAAATGTATAGAATGGTAAATATAGTAAATGTTTTTGGTTGGGGAGGTTGGAGATGATGATGAGGACGAATATGACAGAAACAGATGAGGGGGAATCACAATCAATTGGAGCCTTGAAGGTGGAGAAGTGGTAGTCCACCAAAGCTCCTCTCCTCCTCACTTTCATTGCCTATTTCCCTTAGCTTATAAAAGAGAGAAAAGGGAGCTTCAATTCAAGACTTGTTGTTAGCCATCCACTTGCTTCTCACAATAAATAAATAAATAAAGAATTCAAACGTGATCAGCTCTCACTTTCTTTCAAATACATGAATAAGAGTGGTCAATTTGCGCCACTCAGAGCCTCATTTTATTATTTTTATTTTATTTTATTTTAAAAAAGAAAATTGAAAAGAGTTGCATTCTTACATTCCTATCCTATCACCTTCTAACTTGTGCGAAAAATGGATTCTTATAGGAGAACGTTAAAAATGTGAGACCATCCGCTACTGAATTAGTTTCTCAAAAAATATGTTTGAATTTTACTTTTCAAACATCCCGAACTAGAAGTAATTTGATCCTTCCAATTAAATCAAAATTGACCACCAGGAAATAACAATCTTAGCGCAGCGCATGGATTACACTAATGTTGTCCACTTGAACCTGAATCTTATGCCAACAACTCTTCTTTGCTGCCTCGAGACCCAACAAAACGCCCCATGATTCAGCTTGGTAGGCATTGTGAGCATTTAGAAATGCTGAAAACCCACCCAACCATGCACCATATTATTATTATCTTCCCTTTTTCCATTTTATTTTATTTCATATTATTTTTCTTTAAAAAATAAATATTGTTATCTGCCACCCGCTTGTGTCAAAAAATTAGTCTATCTTTAACTTTCTTTGACGGTCGTGTACTACATATTCTTACAAATT
The DNA here is from genome assembly GCA_963691705.1 of Viola odorata. Taxonomy (NCBI): domain Eukaryota; kingdom Viridiplantae; phylum Streptophyta; class Magnoliopsida; order Malpighiales; family Violaceae; genus Viola; species Viola odorata. The sequence continues at coordinate 6,411,479 of OY829546.1, forward strand.
CGAGATTAATCTTACTACTAATGAACATGTAGAGATTAATCTTACTACTAATGAACATGTAGTTCATTGGATATCAGCTAGTGCTATAGAAAAAGAAGGGCGCCGTTCTGCCAAGCGTAAGTTTTGATTTACAATTGATGAAAACAATACAATGTGCAGGTGAAATGGCGTTTTCCACTCCTTTTATCCAGATGTTTGAACACAAAAAGCCCAACAGTATGCTTCAGAATGAGAGGCCAACACTCAAATCAGACAGACTTAACTCCCATCGACGCTGTGTTTTGAATTCATGGCAAAAGGGGTCAACTAGCATTTATAAACTCAGAAGAAGAATCCAGCCGGAAAGTTTGATCCGATTTTGCTTTCTATGACATGTTACAACTCAACTTCACAAAAGTATCAAGAGATACATACAACTAAATTAACTTCCGTCGACGGGGGATATCGTTGCTTCAACTTCATCCTGTGCACAATGCTTAAAAGAATGGTACAGTCGTACCATTCCGTTGCCCTCAAGTCTTCAACCCCCCTAGCAAATCTATGGTACCATCCACGAAAAAGGGTCACAAGCTTATAATTTAAATAATTCAAGTAAATATCGTCATCTGTGTTGCACATAGCATCTAGTCCAATAATCCTGAACATTTACTATTTTACTTGATTTTTCCCTTTAACTTACGAGCAAATAGACCACGGAGGTCAAATGCTGAAACTCTGCCTTATAGCAAGCAATGAACTCCAGCTAACCATATTCCATCTTCCAAATTCATCTGCAGTTACTGTTCTTCATGAAATCTGTTGGCATTTATGCAGCAATTAGTAAGAAGTTTCTACACGCCGATGTTTTCTTTGATTTAGCTCACTAGGGGAATCGAGATTATCTCTGTACGGAGTTTGTAGCACCCAATGGCACTTCAGTAGCTACGGTGGGTGGAGTCTGAGCCTCGGGAGTGTGGACATCAGCAATTCCAAAGTCACCAGGAAGTATATTCATCCCGCTCCAATCAATATTCGCTAATAAGAGTCAAGGATAGAGTATTCAACTCTAAGTATTAAGAGAGAAGGGGTTTAGCAAGTAATAGGAAAAGGTAATAATCTGAAGAAAGGATACAATCTGTTTTCCAGATATCTGTAATGCTCATGTCAGCATCTGAAAGAAGCCAATAATCTGCATCATTCTGCAACAGTAACAAAACACTTAATAATTACAAGGATTTTCTATACATCCAAATAGGAAAATCAATTTCAATTTAGAATGTCTATGGTCACAAAAAATACTGTGTAAAAATTGAAGAATTCGAAATCCTATACTAGTTGGAGATGAGACCTATCAAGAATTGGGTTTTGCAGTATAATTCAAATGCAAAAGAATATGCATCTTAACAATTTGATACTTAGCAGCAGACGAGATCCTAACCAACTTATTTGACGTCAACATCCGTTCTTTTTTATTTCTTCTTTGCAATAACACTGGAATTCCGAAATAGTGCAATGTAAAAAGAAGTGCTACGAATCATTGCTATTTGACTTGGAACTGTTCTAAAAAAGTCAGAAGCATTTCAAATTGTTTGTTGACAGACACAGATAACGTCAAGGAAAACCTTTGAAATCCTTCCAGTATTGGACCTTAGACATGCTAATCTGAATCATCATGCTACGCCTTAAAAAAACAGATCTAGCGGTAGGCAATCAACAACTAAGCTTGAAAAATGCAATGATTCAAACTAGAAACTCAGACACAAGCCATTTCCATACTTAACTTTTCACTAAACTAGTGCTTTACCTTTGCAGAAGTCATTCTCATGACTGATTTTTAAAATAGATGGAAGTTTTATCTTTTTGAACAAAATATTTACTAGTATGAACAAAGCTCAGAATAACCATAGTTGCCATACTTACATCATCCTCACAAGGAACAATCTTCATCATTCCTGCGATCAACTCCTGTGAAGTATTTAAACTAGGGAACAAAGTTTGATCTACTTGTGCCTGAGGTTCAGTTTCTTTCTGGCTTCTCTCTGAGGTCACTCTCTTGGTCGCCAGATTTTCATTAGAACCTGAACTAGAAGTATGAGGGACGCTAACAGATGCCTCAACACCATTCATCTCATCAAAATTTTCCTCAAATTGACTGGAAAAACAAGACAAGAAAGTTATTAAAAAAGGAATGACAAGAAGCATGCAAAGGATGTCACGATGTGAAAACTACTCATACATGCACAATAGTGGAAGCATCAGTGCCATAAAAAAAGTCTGACACACCTTACAAGGTAGACATCAATGGGACCCATCGTGCTTCTTAGGACTATCCGGTATCTCCTTTGAGGATCTGCCGCTTGTTGCACAGAGCAGTAATTCTGCTAGAGCACAGAGAATGTGAAATACAGATACAAAACAAAAGAGAATGCTCCTGTTGAAAAATGTTCTCCTCTCAACTCACCTCATCTGGATCAGGGACTTCCAGCGTAGTTCCATGCGGAGCTTTAATTGCTATCAGGGTTTCATTCTGGCACAAGTAATGTTAGAACGTAAAGTTAAAAATGGCGATCAACCATGGAAATCAGTTGTCGAAGTGGAGCAATGAATATCATAAGTAAATGCATGTAATAAACTGACTTGGAAACATGGTACATTCTTGATGTCTTCTTCAGTTACAAAGAGCGACCTGAAAATATTTGAAAATAAAGACGTTAAAGAGAGCTTACAAATACCAGTTTAGTCAATTTGAAGGAAAAAACTTGGGACGGGAAATAAGTTACTTTTGATTGTTCTCCTCTTCACTCAAAATTCGTAATTTTTCCTGCATTTCTCTGCAGCGGTTTGGGAGCATCAGCAATATCCAGTAGAGTCAATACTGTAACATTAACTTCGGTATAGGGAAATCAATAATGTAACCTTATTTGATCATCTATTCTGCGCTCTTCCATGGACAGCTTTGCAACTTCTTGCTGTAGAAAAATAGAAAAATGGCCAATAATATTTTCTCTAAGGCATTGGTAATTTCTTACAATTCTCCCAGTTTTGGCTTCATTATAGCCAGATAAAACAGTACACTGAAACAAAGCTGCTTGCAAAACAGGAGATAGAAGTTTTCACTTCATTCTACCTGTAGTAAAGTAGCACTGGCTTCTGCCTCCCCCAGTCCTGAATTATCAACTCCCCTGGTCAACCAATCAACAATCTTCACTTAAATTCCCATGTTGCATCAGATGCTTACTAAAATCAAATAACAGTAACTATATAAATAGTAAGAAGTATCAAGATATTTATTGCTTTGACATTACTTCCAGCGTATTCTATTCTTAAGTTTCTTTTCTATCAGTCCAATTCCTTCCAAGACATTTGTTATGTCATATATCCGCCTCTTTTGAACCTGTTTTTTTTTTAATAAAAACAAATATTAGCCCAATGTAAGATAGTTTTCAAGAAAAGAGAAAGTGAGAATTCAGAAATATGATCACCTCTAAAGTTTCTGCAGCATTATTTAAGTCAAGAATACCATCTTCAGCGTGCTTAATTAGATTGACAAATTTCTTAGTCAAAAGACCTAGGGAACATAAACATAAATAGAAGTTAAGAGCTATATAAGATAAATAAGCACAACAAACTTGTTTAGAGCCGAGATTTTCAACTTTACCTAGGGAACTATCATAACGACAGCTGCCAGCTGGAGTAAGGGGAGATGGGGAATCTGCAAATTCACACAAAAAAATTCATTGAGGTCCAGTGTTATTGGCAATGCTAGACATATTAAAGCCTTATAGCACACAAGTCCATTTATCCAGGGTGTAAACATTCCGAGACTAAGCCTCTAAAGCTCATGCAAAAGATTTCATTCAATAATCAATAACTCCTAAGGTAACATTTCTAACCAGGATTCGACATTGGAGTTTGAGGTGCAGATCTGTTGCCCTTTGCTGTTGATCTGTTGGATGCCCTTCCCCCTTTTGCGGCGGACACAGGTGTACGGAATGGACTATTAGATGCCTCACTACTTGACCCAATTCCATTACTATTTGCTCCACCCTTCCGCTTTAACTGCTAATGAAACACCAAATAGCAGAAATGCTAAGAGCATTAAAAGACACAGAATAAAAACTCACTTAGATCCGCTACTCCAACAAAGACATTAAAGTTACAAAAACACAACAAATTCGGGCATCCATTAGCACGAAATCATACATGAGAACCACAAGAAGCAAACCAGTTTGCCCAATCTACAACAGTAAGGATTCATCCATCAATTTTTTTTCAAACTTCACCAAAGCAACTCTTACAACATGAAAACCAAGCACCTGGAATTCCCATGAAGTATAACAACAATCAACGCAATCATCATTCCTCCCACATTATACGTTTCAGCAAATAGTTCCAACATCAACTCTGATTTAGTCATTAACTAAGCAACTAGAGTCTAGACAACAATTGCGCACAAACATCAAGCAAAGTTCCATTTAGATTATCAATACACGTCCCAACATCTCCGCATCCAACAAGACTAGCGAACTGATAAAAGGAAACAAAAGAGAAAACCGTACAGGAGATCTAACAACAATAGCCTCAGCAGGTTCACGATCGGCGATGACTTTAGTGGGTGTACTACCGGGGGTGGAGAAGCGATGATAATCGTCAGGAGGGAGGAAAGGCGGTTTCATGGATGCGAAAGCAAGGTGGCGTCTGAGCGGCGGCGGCAGGATCGGGGCGGGAGATGGCGGCGCCGCGGCGGGGGAGGCCTTGGCGGCGCCGGACATGGGAGGTATGTGAGTGGATAGAAGAAAAAAGGAAGGTGAAGAGTGGGTTGTAGTGGGGTTTAGAGCGAGTGGGTTGTGGTGTGTGGGGGTTAAGGTGGAGAAGAAGAGAGGAGAGCAGAAAACGAGGGAAGGGAGGGAATTTTTCTATTTTTTGTCTCAATTTTATTTTCTTGTTTTTGGGTTTTTGATGGGATGGGTTGTGGAGGGAAGAATATGGTAGTAATTGTAAATGAGTCTCTTTTTGTGATTTTGTAGTTTTTGTTATTTGCGTTATGGGGCTTTGATTTCTTGTTATTTTCTTTTGGGACTGGAATTTTTTCTGGTTTTCTCATATGGGGGCTGGGCGAGGTATTTTTATTTTTGGTCAACAACCTTCGGAGCTTCTTTACTTCTTCTTTTTCTCCTTCTTTTTTTATTTTTATTGGTAAAAACCATCTGATAATTTGGTCACTACATTGGGTGCTGACTATTCCAAATTCGAACCGAATAGAATTTCAATAAACGATAAAAAATTTCCTCGTAAATTTTAACACAGCATGCTTTGAGAGTTTTTTTTTCCTAATTCTTTGTGTTTAAAGAACGACTAGGTACTAAAGACAAACTATTACATGATATTTAGTTTAAAATTTTAGAAAATAATAATTTTAATTATCATATTTTATGATAAATATAAAGAAACGTTGGATAATCACACTTTGTTAATGACATTTTAAAAATTTAAAGTAATGGATTGATTTTAAGTCATAACATGTTGTGGTAAAATAATATTATAGCTTACTTAGAAATACGTGAAGTAGAAAAAATGAAGTTTTGAATTTGAGCTATATATATATATATTATTATTATTTATAATAACAAGAAAATTATAGTTTTTCTCAACAATCTCATGTTCATCCCTAGTATTGAGTTCGTTTTGAACCAGCAAAACACATCCCTAATTGTCGGGAAAAAAACTTGGATAAATCATGATCTATCTACATCATGATATAGGATGATGACACGTACCCGAAATAGTGCTAGAATACCACTATTCTTGACACTTTTGGACACATGTCATCATCTTACGTCATGATGTAGGTAGATCATGATCTACCCAAATTTTACTGAATTGTCGGAGTTATGAAAACTATATGTGATAATGTTGGAATAAAGATTAGTTTTTTATTTGAAAAAATCGAAAGAACATCAAAAGAAACCGAAAAGATCCTAGACTCCATTCTATTGGGATTTTATCAACTTTTAGTTTCCTTTTCTTTCTCTTTTTATCTAAGATAGCTCCTTGATGAACTACAGAGAGCTCAAAACCAGCTGAATGTTACCCAACAAATCTAGATATGCTGCGCATGATTATCGAACAAAATTTTCAATTGATGGCAATCTATCGCGACCAACATTGTCTTAATAGAGTTAATTCAAACTTGCACACTTAGAGATAATCTTAGTTTAGACCTAACGAAGAATAATTCCTTACATTTACAGTTTTTTTAAACTAAAACAAAAAACAAAAACACAGGAAATTAAAACGCAGGAGAGGGTTTAAATCAATTGTTGTTTTTCTAATTCCAACATGGGGAGCATTGCCAGCGACTTGTCACTCGAACAAACTGCAAACCATTTGTTATGAGAAACGGCGTAGCTTTTACATTGCCAATGGCGGGACAACGTGGTCAAATTGTAAACGACAAGTTGCCATCAGAATTTGTTGCTGGCATATTAAATGTACTAGTACATCTTGGGATAAATTTAACTCCTATTTTCATAGAAAAACAAAAAGTTTCTGATAACAAAATCACTCGCCAGACTTCAACATTATATTGGCAAGTTAAAAAGATGCAACCATACAAGAAGTATTCAAATCATCAATCACCAAAGATGAGAAATTCACAGCAACTGATGAAAACAAAACCTAAGCAGTGGGACATCAAATCATCAATTTTCCATTCAATCCATAGAAAACTTCTTTACCACTCTCCTTCATCATTTTCGTTGAAACAGACACGGGTTTGGCTTTGGCCCCTGAACCGGCAACTTGCCCCACCGGATGTGTTGTGTGGCAGATGAATACTCATAAGTTCAGAGGCAGTTAACCTTAATCTTAAGGTAAGCAATACTGACATGGACCAATGCCCACCGCTCAAGACTTCTAATCATTGAGCACCATGTAGATCATCAACAAAATCAAAACATTGTAATCACAAATAACATAGATTTTTGGCATCAAGGAAACTAGATAAATGCTCCTAACCTATACCAGAGCCTTCATTGCTGACGAAGCTAGCCTACTTTAGCAACCAAACTTCAGTTATAAGTGCAAGACTCCTAACTTACATCTACAGAGTAAAATAAACAACATGTACCATAAAAACCAAGAGAACATTCAATATGTAAGCTAACAGGTTCCAAATCCTAACAGTTCTGCCTCGATTTTTAGCTTAATTCGCATAAATAGTTCAGTAGTTTCATGATATAAGCAAGCAACATATACTTAACAGCATGAATAGAGAAGAAACACAGAAAGAAACAACAATTTACCCTGTATTAGAATCAGTATCATAATTTACACGTGACAAAGGCGAAGAACGAAGTGGAATGGAGGAATTACAACAAACCTCAATTCTACTTCGAAACTGTGCCTCAGTCATCTTCAACAATACATGTAACGGAAAACAAACCCCTTTCTCCATACAGCATTGGTGTCTGGGCTTGATTCTATTCTCTAAACTAAACGAAAAATACTGCGGGAACTCCTTCAATTCATTCAAATCCCTCCCCATTTCCACCACAAAATAATTAAGTTTCGACTCAACATTATCCTTAATACTATAATTAAAAAGCTGGGGAAACCTTCTAAACATAGACCTCGCATCTTGACTAGAGAACCCAATTTTCTCAAAGTATTGAATACGAGGAATCAGCTTATCTTCCACACTACAAGAGAGCAAATACGTGTGTTTGTTTACCTCAGCAATGCCCATGCTTTGGAGGAAATACAGGGCCGGCCTCAGGCAATGCTTGATGCTGGAGACGAGCAATCTGGGTCGCCGGTGAATGACCCTTTTCAAATCGGACCCGCTAACGCCGGCTTCCCTGAGGAGAAAAGTGAAGATTGGGAGGATGGTGGAGGAGTTGGATTGGAGGATTTCGGGGCACATGGACGCGATTCTGCGGAAGTCGGGGGAGGTGAAATTCATGGAAGTGAGCAATCCGACGGTGGATTTGACATCGTCGATGGAGGAGGAGAGGATGATGGGGCGGTGGTGGGTCAAGAGGGAGAATACGTCTAAGCCTAAAGAGTCTAAGTAGAACATCTTTTCTTGGAAATCGGCGAGGTGAGTTTCTTGAGGAGGGGTGTTTTGGTGGTGGAGGGGTGAGATTTCTTGTGTTTTGGTTGGTTTGGGAGGGAGGGAGACGGTGATTGATTTGGAGGAGGAGGGAAAATTAAGGGTTCTTGAGGAAGAAAAAGGAGGGAATGGATGGTGGTGCTTTAGGTGAGGGAAAGAGGGTTTTGGGTTGGAGAGGAAATGGAGATGGAGGGTGTCTTGCATTGTCATGGTTCAGGCGCTACATGGCTGATTCTTGGCTTTTGTTTTCTTTTTTCCTGGTTGAGGAAAGGTGAGAGGATAAGGGTGAAGAAAAGATGATTTGCAGTTGGGGATGAAGTGTGTTATGTTATCTGTTGGGATTATTTGGATAATGGTTTTGGGTTGGGCTACTATTGCTGTTTCTAGTCTTCACTGATGGGCCTGACTGATTTGAGCCCATGAACTCAAACACTTTCCTGGTATCCTCCCTTATTCTCTCTAGCATGAGACTAATCTGGTCGAGTATGGTCAGGTTTAAAAAGAGCGACTCTCTTTAAACCTGATAGCTATCCTAGCATGATCTTCATTCTCTATGGTTAGACCTAAGATGTAATACATTCATTCCCGCTAGGATCGTTGAATAGAATGAAGTTAAAAATAGATAAGTTGCTTACTACTCGATCGGTACATCAACTAATGTTGGTAATTTATTAAAGAAAATAAATACATTAGGTGCTATTATTTATTTTCAAGTATTTTTCAATATTAATATTTTTACGTAAATAAGGGATGAATGAAGTTTATCATTCTTTTATTTACTTATGACTTTTTAATTTAAAAAATGACATCTAAATGAACATAAAAATTAACAAGAGAAAAGTTGATAAAAAAAGAAATTCATAATACTATTTGAAAAGGTTTAGAAAAAAGAGAGACGAACAAACATTTACTAGATTTGCGGATAGGCCGGCCCAAAATTGTAGTCTGTCTGCTTATCTTCTTCCTCACCCACCCATCACCATTTCTCTACCTTATATACACCAACACTCGCTCTCACTCACCAATCCGATAACAAACTCAAGCACCCATATCTCGTCTTTCTCCCAAACAACGGCGGCCATGGCCTGCTCAGCTACTTCTCCGACTCTCATCTCCTCCCTCGCCACCGCCAAGTCCATGGCTTCTCCAATCTCCTCCTCCCCTAAAACCCTAACCCTCCCCTCTTCCTCCTTCTTCGGGCTCCGCAAATCCCTCCAATCCCGCCCCATTCGCTCATTCTCCTCTTCTCGCGGCTCCCATTCTAGAAACTCCTTCATCGTCAAAGCCTCAGTTAGTCACTCACTTACTCATTCGCTTACTCACTGATGAATTGAGTGTATCAGCATTGTTTAATTCTTGTGCTTTTCTTTTAATCTGTGCAGAGTGACCTTCCGTTGGTTGGCAATAAAGCGCCGGACTTCGAAGCTGAAGCTGTTTACGACCAAGAGTTTATTAATGTAATTATGTTTGTTTATTTTCGCATTTTTTGATTTCCTGTTAGTCATGTATTCATTTTTTTTTTAAACAAATTAAATCTGGTTTGTGTGGGCTTTTATCAGGTTAAATTGTCTGACTACATTGGAAAGAAGTATGTGATTCTGTTTTTCTACCCATTGGACTTCACATTTGTTTGTCCCACAGGTTTGGTTTTGTTTTGTTTGGCTTCTTCTTTCTCTTGACTATAAACAGATTTTCAGATTAGGATGCTGATTTTTTCTTCTCTCTTGTGTGGGTACAGAGATCACTGCTTTCAGTGACCGTCATGGAGAGTTTGAGGAGCTGAACACTGAAATTCTAGGTATTTCAGTTGACAGTGTGGTGAGTTTTATGTTAAATTTGGCTTTCTTTGCAATCTATGTGGTTGTGAAGTTTTGGTTTAAGGATGTGGTTAGTGTCATCTAAATGGTGACATTCTGAAGTTGAGCCGTGCTCAACTGCTCATAGCCTGTGAGGTGTACACTGTTGTTGCTTGGTCTTGTTTAGATAGTCTCACTGTAATGTGGGTCAATAACTTTTTGATGTGATTTATAACCATTGTAATTGGATTGACTGTACATGTTGGTACAGCTTAAACCATACAGGCAATACGTGTCCGCACTAGTAGTAAGCATATTTCCACATTCCTGTTTTGTATGTCTGCCTCAAGTTGGGTCATGGGTGCAATCTTCAGTTCAACAAAGAAAAATATTGTGGGTGCCATTTTCACTGGGCCTTCTTTTAAGAGAAAGATGTTAGCTACTGCTAGCAAGGTTTAGCACTTTCATTGATACTCAGTTTTATCGTTTTGGCTACTAGTGCCATTTATTTAGTCAACGAATGTGAACCTCAAAATGAGGAAAAAGGGAACTTCATTCAGGAAGCTAGTAATGTTTGTGATATTGTCTCAATACATCATCCTATTGAATTCAGTGTATTTGATCTTTGTAACAATTCCGTGTTTCCCCATAAGGAGCTGTTTTGTAGCTAGACCACTGCTTAATGGCTGGTATTTCAAAAGCTTTTATCAGTCTCTTTAATCTATGCCTATCGGAAATCATAACCTGAAATATCCATTTGGTTATGCATCAGTTCCTATTGACATTAGTCTTAAATTTTTTAGTTGATTATTGATATTTCTCCTCTTGCTATTCTCTGTGTAGTTCTCCCACCTTGCATGGGTCCAGACAGATAGGAAGTCAGGTGGCCTGGGAGATTTGAACTACCCCTTGATTTCTGATGTCACCAAATCAATTTCAAAATCTTTTGGAGTGCTGATTCCTGATCAGGTATTGGTCATAGTCTCTTTCCTCAATCTCATCATGTGATTCTAATAAAGCATACTCAAGTATGGATGCCTTTCATATGGTAGTGTGCTTCTTTGTGCACATTCTTCCACTGGCATGATCCAGGTTGTGAAAAGGCCCTGATTACTTGGGGCTGGCACTGTTCTCCTATGACGTTTTTCTTTGTTGTCAGGGAATTGCTTTGAGAGGACTTTTCATTATTGACAAGGAAGGAGTCATCCAACACTCCACCATTAACAATCTCGCCATTGGGCGTAGTGTTGATGAGACAAAGAGAACACTCCAGGTGATTATATCAGCAGCAACCTTGTTGATTCTGAAAATTAAGATGGCTTTATTTTTAAGGTCTTAAGAAGTTTCGGCCTGCCAGGTTTTCATTTCATCCCTGTTGGTTTTTATACGTTCCTGGTTTGTTTGCGTTTCTTGCAGGCCTTGCAGTTTGTGCAGGAAAACCCCGATGAGGTTTGCCCAGCTGGATGGAAGCCTGGTGAGAAGTCCATGAAGCCCGACCCAAAGCTGAGCAAGGAGTACTTTGCTGCAATTTAAGAGGTAGGATCGGAAACTGGTTTCTCATCACTGTGAACTAGGGAGGTGTAAAAAGTTTTTAAATTTTTACTCATGTAATGTGAAGTAGACGTGAGTTTTGAGTAGCAATTCTCTGAAATAAGTGCTTTACTTCTGCATTGGACATGACCACTTTTTATTTTTTCAAATGAATGGATGTAAGATCTCGGTAATCCCCTTTTCAAACACTAGGGAGGTATGTGTTTGTATCATTTTGTAATAGAACGCGATGTGCGTTATATTCACCGGGAAAATAGCCCCTAAATGCAGCTAAAGAATGTTTACTACATTTCCGATTAGACCTCAACTGATAAGTTCGGTTGATATCCTATCTTGTTATTCTTCTCACAGATGCAAAAAATGTTTTGCACTATGGTTAGAACTTAGATGTTCGTGACTCATAAATCCTGGTGTTTCTGTTGTCAGCAAAATACTACTTCAAATAGAAGAATACCCCTTGGGCTTTTGTGTAGATGGGCTTTAGGCCCGAAATTCTTCACGTCCATATCTGTAACAATTTCTTGCCTTAATGTCCCCGGCCCTCGTAAACTTTGGGAAGCACGTTGTTGCTCATTATAAGCCCATATCTGCTACCAAGTACTCTCCTGTCACGTAAAAAAAACGACTCTTTAGTATATATTGCAAAAATTAAAATATTAATTGCTAAAAGTAAATCAATAAATGTCTTTTTTTTTTATTAATTATCATCTCAAATAAACCAATAAATATAAAATATTAATTATTTTAACTTGGGGCTAACGCTTTAGTTGCTTGCTTTTTTAAGGTAAAGTCTTAGTTTTTTTTGGGCTTTTCTGGGAAAACGGGTATCGCACTTTTTGTGTAGCTGTAACGATATTCTCACCTTATAAAAGAAAAATTACTAGCTAATATTAATTGCAGTTTTCTCTTAAAAATACAAAGACGACATTTTATGAGAACCTCTGACACGATCTCAAGATGTATCATGCGACTATATAGACAAAAGCGTCAAGACATGATGGAGCAGATGGAGTCCGATCAGGGATCAGAAAGGCTTGATGGAAACCTCTATGTGTTGTGCTTACTGTGTCCAAATTTCAGGACGTTTGGACGAGTGGAGCATCCAAAAGATCAAGCCAACTTTCTCGTTGACAATAGTCCTACGCAGACAAGGATTCCAAGACGCATCAGGCAACTTCGTCCGAACCTAGCCGGCGCTGTACAAGTCCGAATCGTGCGATCAACCACGTTTTGGAAACGTCTGGATGTTAGCTTTCGTTTGGGACAAGTTTCAACTCATTTGGCCCAGCGGTTTGAAAGTTATAGAAGTCTACATTATGGTGCGCAGTGTGTACGCGAGACAACATACGACTTGAGGTTTCGGCCCAAACCTTGGCCCGATGATGGAGAACTCGACATGGGCTGCTGGAATGCATTTAAATATATTTATATTTACTTTAATTAGTTAATTAGTTAATTAAGTTAATTTCCTTAATTAGAACTCCTACTTCTATTCCTATTAGGGTTTGCTTGTAAACTCTTTATAAGGAGCCGTTTAACTCCATTATTGAGTTGGCTGTTATTTTGATAAAATTGAGACTTCTCTTTTCAAATCTCTGCCCATTATTCATGTGATTGAACCTTGTTCCTTCTCTAGTCCGCAATACTCGAGTCGTCACACAAGTAAAACCCGAAATTGCGTCCTACTTGTTGTCTGCCCTAGGTTGATATCCACAAGGGATATAGGCTTAGTGATTCGACAAGGATTCTCCCTTGTTCGGACTTAGGTTGGCTGGTGCTTAGCGATCAGTTGTCTAAGTGAGTTATCTTCTTCCGTATCGAAATCCATCTTTGAGCAACGATCAAAATTACGTGCTACGCATCCTACGCAACTAAGATCGTATAAACTTTAATATGTTAAGGAGTAATTTTTTATGCGACGGAGAAAGTACTTGATAGTGATCCCTAATTTAAAACTTGTGTATGGAGTAATTGTTCCTTATGAGCATTTTATTTTTAATCCATTAATTTAGTATGAACAAAGTTAATTATAGTCTCATGTATATAACACTAAAGAATGGGATTCAACACCTAAAAAAAACTACAATATTATGTTTCAAAATTGATATCGAAAAGAATGCGTTGCATTTTAATAAGACGGTTGTTGCATGTTAGGTTCAGCCACATTCCTATCAACAACAACTAATACCTCATGATTCATACTTATCAAATAGTAATTTTAGATTGTCTGTTCTCTGATTTTTCTGTTTCATCTAACAAATCTAGTCCATTTGATTCGCTGACCATTTCATGGTTGAATGGTTGAGATCTTAAATGGATTCCATTAGATCTAAGTAATAATAATAAAAAATAATAATTAATTAACAACAGAATATCTATCATGTGCCTGACACTAAGACACCACCATGATCTTTGGAATCCCTCCAATCGTATTAATGAAACTAAAATAACAAACAATTGACTCAAGTTGATCAATTATCCTTAATTATCATAGTCGTCTCTGTTAATGAAACTTGATGAGGAAAGCAGTTATGTAATAATCCTAATCAGAATAATATACCTAATTAACTATCTTGTGTTCGCACGACACGCATCTACTCAATAATGCGCAATCATGTTTCATACTAAATCCATTCCATTTTTTAAGCTACTTGATTTCATTAATTGGGATTGGGCAAAAAGAAAACATGTCTATCAATCGGTGTAACAATAAAAAGAGGAGAAAAATACAGAGACTATTTCATTAATTGGGATTGGGCAAAAAGGAGAGATTTCATTCTCCAAAAGGTTTTTGTATTGAGCCATCAACTAGTTGGTTAGACTAAGGACCTTCTCCCTCCTTCACTAACAAAGGGTACCCTACAAAATACAAAATACTTTCCTTTGCCCAACATCATATACTAATTAAGCAACAAAAAAAGAAAGACCCATTCTATTGTTAAATACATGAAGATACTCCATTTTGGGCACATAATCAAGCAAATTAGCCAATCATTTGCACTCCCACACCAATCCTGCAGCTTCCTTATCAATTGCTGGCTCATGTTCCTAATTCCACCACCACCCACAACAACAACAAACAAGAATAATCATATTTCAGAAAAAAACAGACAAACCCATAAAAAAAATAGAAAATAAACAAAGAATCCAAGTTGAATTTTTTTTATTAGATTGTTGAAGTCATCATAAACTATGTTATGGAGCAACAAGTTATAGGATAAAGATTATACCTCAAGTAATGTGAGCAATTGTTTTGGTGTTGGTGCGGACACGACAATGCGACGTGCAATCGGCGATATGAAGCCTTCATCAACGGCCTTGTCAATCAGAGACAACAATGAATTGAAGAATCCATCAACATTCAGCAGACCCACCTGCATCATCATTTGTAATGGATTGGATTCGTTCTTGTTCTTGAATTAAAATATGATATCAAAGAGGCGACATCCAATTTAAATACGCAAAGTTAACTTAATTACAATACACATCGGAGCAAAAGCACATTCTTTTGACCAACTTTTTCAGTCTTTTAAAGCAAATGGAACTATATAGATCACCACATGAATTGATTCATTTTTGCCGCATTTATAATCTAAACACAACTGGGACGGATTACAGACCAAAAGTGATGCCGCATTCAGTTTCACAGCATATGAAACACACTCAAAACATATTTTTACACAAGAAAAAATGACTCATCAACCATGTTCCATCAAGCCATAAAGAACAGATAGCAAACAAATTAAATGAAAGGGGAATAAAGCACATTAGAGTCCAATCCAACAGAGGGAGGACAACATGTGAATGCAGCGATTACGGCATGAGGTTACTGTAGCAGATAATGGTCTTAAGAGGGGCATTTAAAATTCCATTGTTGGTGATAAGATTGTCCAACTTGGATATTTTCATTTAGAAGATGCAACTTTTAGTCAACCGATGTACTTTAATGATTAAGCACATTCAAATAGCATATGCACCTACCAGTTGTATGAGTTGGTGCTGAAGTAATAAAGAATAAAACATACTTTAGACTGTATTGACCCAACACAACATGCATCAAAATAATGAACATAATTACTTACGGGTTTGCGATGGATATTAAGCTGAGCCCCCGATATGACTTCAAGCAATTCTTCTAGAGTACCATAGCCCCCTGACATAAATTACTGTCTAATGAGAAAACAATTTGAGAATTCAATTTAAACGTCCATAAGATTATGCAGGACTCGGCATTGATACCAGGGAGGCCGATGAAGGCATCAGCTTCGCGTGCCATCAAGGCTTTCCTCTCGTGTAAATGATTTACAGTTACCACTTCCCCAACTGGTTCTGTAGTGACTATCTGCAAGATTATCTCGCATATGTCATTCACATTTTCATCACTACTTGTTATCAAACAATATCCCATTTCGTTTCAAACATATGATCATGTTTCTATACAAAGCCAGCATTTAGAAGAGACTTACCAATTCCATTAGCGATTTCGGAACAACTCTGCAAATAGAACAGTAACCACATATCAACACCAATTCAGAAAACAGAAAAAATAACAAAGTTATGGTAAAAAGGAAAGTGAATGGAAAGACAGTTTGACAAGGGTAGCAAGGTCATTTTAAGTGTAAACTGAAAAGTTTTCATATTTTGAATACTTTCCGGTCTCCACCAAAGCTTTTCAGAATAAATGTTTGTAATGGAGGGACCAAGAGCAGATCCCACCTTTATCAAACCTTATCAAGGGAAGGCGGCTCAAAAGCTCCTAAACTTTTTGTCAATACATCATTTTTTAACTGATCACATCTTCTAGGAAAAAGCCAATTTCTTTCTTTTTTCTCCAAACAAAGATAGGATTTTATGTGAAAATTTCACCTAAGCATAGAATTAAATGGAAATTCTAACACTTGCTATGTTTGCATTAGTGTGTCACTGTAAGCTGAAAAACAGAAACTCCCCTTTCATGGAAAGGTAAGTTCATCAAAAGTTGTCCGCTTTTCAGCAGGTTCATGATACAAGAAATGAGAAAACTTCCTAGACCAAAAATGGTAAGAAAATAATGAACAAATGGATGCAGATCAAGTAAGTTGTAAGGAGTTTTTGTTGTTTTTGTTTGCAAGTTACGAGACTCAAACTTCGCAGTAAGTATCACACTTATCGTAATTAATAATACTAAGAAACAAGAAGAATGCAATAAGTTGTGCAAGCAAATTAGGAACAAAACTCTATATAGCAAAGACCATTCAAAGATAAGAGACTAATTACCCTATAACATGGCGCCCACCATCATGAACTGCCTGAGAAAGGACTCCCATTAATCCAAGGCTCCCACCTCCATACACCAAATCGATCCTTCTCTCCACCTTCACACAAAAGAAACAAAAAAAAAAAAGGCATGATCACCAACCCATTTAGTACACGTGTCATCCTCTCCATTAATCACCATCATGATTAAGGCTTATCTGCTCAATAAAAGTTATATTTTTAATTAAAACAAAAAGGAATGAAACGAATACTACTAAAAAGGAAAAAAAGGAAAAATAGCAGAAACTAGAGCGGATTAGTGAGTGATTTTTTTCAATTTGAAAAACCCAATGAAGAGAAATCATGATTTTGTCATTGAAGATTGTGAAATTGGCCCAAGTAGCAGCGAACACGCTTGAGCAAGAGTAATGATAGCAAGGGGAGCACGTTTGGTTCCCAAGAAAAAAGAGAGATTATTAAGACTAGTAATTACTAATTAGTAGTAAAACTAAAAACAGTCCATTTATTAAGACTAGTAATTACTAATTAGTAGTAGTTGGTTAAAACCATTTGAATTGAAAAAAGCCAAAAAGAATGGATCATGCAAGAGTGCTGCTCAACCGACAGCCAGGTTACAGCTAAGCTAGCAAATCAACCGGCCGTTCCATTCTCCCATTTTCATGCCCAAACACTAAACCCTAATTCTCTCCCCACGTTCAACGCCTCCTTCTTTGCATAAACATGCACTTGAGAAAACAAATTAGAAACCCAAAATCAAGAAATGCAAGAACATTTTTGAAAGAAAAAAAAAGGGACAAGATCAAGATTTCCTTTTTCTCATTTATAGAAAAGAAACCCATTAGGTACTAAATAAATCAAAAGAAGTGAGCTTGCACTACCAAATTGAATGCCACTGAAATTGCACATTTTCAATGATGAAAGAAATTCATAAATTTTCTTATAAATCCGATTAGACAGCTTTTCTTTCTGAAAATAAAAAAGGGAAAAAAATGTCCCAAAACGATTGAATCAAACTACATATCACAAAAACTAAGAAAAGGGCCTTAATTTGTGGGATTGAGAGACTGAGACATACCAATTCCTTGGCTAAGTCGATGGCTGCTTGTTGATAGGCAATCTTCTTGCCTGGGCTGCTTCCACAAAAAACACCAATCCTCTTAAACCTCGACGACTTTCTTGCATCTAATTCTTCCATGTCTATCTTCTCTACTACCCTTTCTGTCTCTTTCATGTCTAGAGAGCTATGGGGGGGGTATGAATGAATGATGATGTGAATGTGGGGGAAAGATGAAGAGTGTGTGTCTTGTTTAAATATGCGAGATATGATAGCGCCTTGGCCAAGAAAAAATAGAAAATAGAAAAAGATGGTAGGTATGTGTATGATGTGTGTATTTCGGCAATGAATGGGTGTTTCATTTAATTATGTCTTTCCTTAATGTTAAGAGCTTCTAGTTGGGTATTCTCCCTTTTGGGTACTACCCGAAACTGGAGGATACTTTCAACTTATAGTCACAAAAAATAATATTGGTTCTAATCTCTTACAACTAAGTGTGGAGATCAGAAAAAGATGAGAAAAAACACATTGTGATCTAATTTTCGAAACCCAATTATATTTGAACGGAATAATACTTATGCGGAAATTGAACGGTATTTTTCAGAAATTTATAAACAAAATACTTGAGAAGATAAAAAAAAACAAAAACTTACTATGATCACGAAAGTTAAAGCAATATAATTTTCTTTTTATTTAAAATTAAATTAGTCGATCTGGTTGAGTATGGATAATATCAGCTAATCAAATCTATTGGGGCTTGATCACTTAGGTTTCATGTGGGCACACTTATCGTTGTGACCTTACCGGATCAGAATATATTAATCCGATTTTACAATGTAATTCTTAATTAATACTCCATGGTTTAAATAAAAAACAATTACTTTTGTCTTTTGTCCAGATTTATTTATAAGAACATGAAGCTCACGTGTAAACTCCAATTTTGTTGGGATGCCATGCCATTGCCAGCTGCTTCAACGGTTGAAAGCTTGGAAAGGAAAGACGTACGCGCTTAGCTAAGGAGGAGGCGGATGAGTTGAGCACAAATTTCATATTAAGAAGTGTGATTTTAAATATCATCAATTTAAAAAAAAAATTAAAACCAACCAGCTATTCTATCTATTTAGGAGTTTTAAGTTTAAATTCTAGATATACAGTTACATTAAAATATGTATGTGTGATAGGGGGGCTTTGGTCTTTTTAGATTTTTCTTGAATCAAATCTGAAATAATTGATAGACTTATTTGTTTTTTACATAAGTAAAGACCATTAAAAATTGATGGTTATCTTACTTAATATGGCCTCAAAACACAAATACTCCCTCCGTTTTCAATTAAACGACGTTTTGAAATAGTAAAAATTCGTAGAATAATGATCTTTGATCTTATTTTATTCCACATTGTTTCATTTTTACTCCTAATTTTTACTCAAATTACCACACCATTATCAAATTGGGTTGATGCATAAAAAAAAAATTGTCATTTGCACAAAATATATGCTTCGGAAAAGATAAAATGACAAATATTATGAATAGTAAGAATCCGTAGGAAAGTGTCAGTTAATTGGAAATGGAAAGAGTATAAAAGATGGGATTGTGAATTTATTATTATACCCGCTGCCATCATGTCAATCAGTCATTACTCCACTAATGATTACTTTGTCACAGAGAGGTCATTCATTCCCTCCCCCAAATCGATAAGTATTTGCATTTCCCAAGAGTTGTGCTTGATGAGTTGATTTGATGTTGTCCGAAAGCCTTCGTCACACTACCACGTCACACTTATTAATACTACCTACATTTTATATTTTATATCTCTACTACTATTCTTTCAGTTTATTTTATTTTATTCGAGTATAACGGATCAGGTCTCTAAAATAAATAGTTGTTTTCGTATACTTTTATTATTTAAATTTGAAAACCCAAATTATTATTATATTTATAATTTAATCACCTTTATAAAAAAAATTCAAACACTTCTTTATTTCTTTATTTTTTTTATGGGTTACTCCCATTCTCCCATTACAAATTTACAGCTTATTTCACCGGAGCAAAGAAAGAGTTCGTTCTTGATTCAACAACTACGGCTTCAATGTGCCGAAAGACCTTTCTAACAAATGCTGATTTGTCTTCCTGTCCACCTTAGGATCGCGATCTGTGTTCAAAACATCTCTCAAATGCACGTGTGAAAATAAAGGTGAAGAGTGTGGGACCCCGAAGGTTGAGATTGAAACTTTTGGAGACACCGCACACGTGCGACCAGCCGCCGGCAAAGCAACCGACGTCAATTGTCGTAGCGGGACATGGACATGTGCCCCCTGCCTTTTTCTTTCTCATGCCACTCTCCATCTGAGTGTCTCACTCTCAATTAATCTCGATTGTTAACGAAATTATTCAGATAAACTGCTCTATCAATCAAGAGTGGATTTTTATAATATCCGAACTCGAAAAAATATTAGATTAAATTTTTTTAATTTGGATGTGAAGATTAACGATTGATAGAAATGTCATTTCTCTAAAACATACAGATCATAAATAAGGACAAAGACATAAGATTGTAATTAACATTATCTTTTTCTTCCATAAGTCTTTGAGTCACTTTGACTCTTCAAGAGCAATTTTGGTGAGTTTATATATACATCATCCAATTTTTATCAGATGTCGTTTTTTTTAAAAATAATTCTGATCATTTAGTTATTATATTTAAATTTTTAAAATTATTTTTTAAAATTAATGATAGAATTAACCTTGAAATTTTTTAAATTAACTATTTTTAAAAAAAAATTATAAAAAATTTGTTGATAATCAATAGACTAATTTAATTAATAATTATAATCTAATAATTGTATTAATTATTGTAAAAATTGGAGAAAAAACATCTAATAAAAATTTGGAGAGAATATAATATAAATTTATTTAGGAGATCATAAACAGTGACGTAATGTGGTGAGTGGCAGCTATCATTACTAAAAAAATCACCATACTTATTAATTAATTTTGATTTACTGATGTGTCTGTCTGAAAATCTTTCCGGTGTTTTGATCTCGAGATTTTCAATACCTTGAAACCGGCAGCTGGGTCCCTTGCTCTAGGCCCATCTCCTTGATGGTTAGGCAGTTTGGAGTTGAACACAGTTCCCTCTTCTAAGATGCAAGTTCTAAGTCTAACCAACCAATTTTCAGGTACCTGCTCCGCCCCCTAGGCTACATGTTCCTTATTAGTGGCCTGTGTTGTAGGTTCTTATGGTCTAAAAAGGAGGAAATGAGAGGGAAAACCTTGCAGTAAAGGGATTATTTGCTGTTGTTGACTTGTTGCAGTGCAACAACTTTTGTTAATAACCGTTGGATTTATCAATTTTTCCTTCCAAAGATAAACCATTGCACAAGAGAGGGAACTCAAAATGTGATTTGTGAAAAAAATTATAGAGTAGTTTTTATAAAATTGTATAGAGTATTTTCATCTAGCGTGCATTGTTGAATTGACTGATCGACTTAACCATAATTCCTTGAAGTTTATTCTACCACTAATTATCTAGGTGCATAAATGATGGATAGTGTTTTTAAAATTCAAAACTTGTCCACTCCACTCCTCCATTTGTTTGTAGTCACTAATACTCAGTAAGGCGTGCATAAACGATTATCTATAATTTTAGATAGACATTTCATAATATTTGCTTATTTAAGAAAAAAAAGGAGATATATAGCATATTTTTGTCACCGGAAACTTACCTTTCCGTTTACATCATTAAGTATTACTGAATTACAAACTGCCTAGAAAATACTGTTGGTATGTGATCATGAATAAAAACTACAGTTTTATAGTTGTTGCGTAAGAAATAACAGGCAAATCTGTAGATGATATTTGGGTTATCGAACAAATTGGTAAGACCCATTCATTGCCCAAACTAAGCAAAATTAGCAAACATGATTGTTGGGCCGAAACTGTAATGTTGCCTTCTCGTAGGCCATCTGAGGCCCGAAGATCCATATTGCAAATAGACTGGAACTGGATTTGACACTGTTGCTGACTGGTTGTAAAATCTTAAATAAGACCCAGGTAAACATGAGGTTTAAGGCTTTTAGCTTTCTAGTGTTTAACCCAATACGGGCTTGTCTTGACGTTCTGGTGGGCTTGCTTTAACTATACTGTCTACTCTTTTTTATTTATTTATTCCCTCCGTCCATAAATAACCGTCGCTTTAATTTTGAACACGTATTTTAAAAAAGTCGGATGACTCACTATTTGAGACAATTTTACCTTAAATTTTTTCTCGGGCGTATGTTAAGGATTAACGTACGTTAGAAAAAAAGTACGGAATTTTTTAGGGTCAAATAGTGAGTCATCCGGTTTTTTTAAAATGCGTGCCCAAAATCAAAGCGTCCATTAATAATGGACGGAGGGAGTATTTATTACTCTCTCCTTATTTTACTAGTTGTATTTATCTTTAAAAAAAAATTATAAACAGTTGTAGTATCTATCTTTTTAAGATATTAGTTAGTTAGTTATTTTTATCCTATTATCCCCGATTACCATAATGATAGGAACTAACCCATGATGATCAACTCTCAATAATTATAATTAGTTTATATATGGATATTTAATTATAAATGGTAAAACTAATTAATGAATATGACGATAGTTTTTTCAAACATTAAAAATATAACTGAAATTATTCACCATGTGTGATTAAAGAAGACAAGGAGTACTTATTTAGAAGAATTGATTAGAAGATTAGTGAAAAAGGCAATGAACAGTCACTCTATTAGTTCACATATAAAATTAATTATTTTTTCTTTTTAGACTGAATACTTGGCGAATATTTATAAACAGTTGCCGAAAATGACTATCGTCAGTATTTCTCCGGATAAATTTCCTGTGTTGATTATAAGCCAATCATTGAAACACGTAGCTAGCTATGTAGCTACTCTGGTTAGTCAACTTGGCACATTATTATATATTTTTATTATATTTCTTTAGATATGTAAGAATTAAGATTTTTTTCACGTAGCAAAAGTTTTTTTTAACAAAGAAAAGAGGAATCATTCTTCTAGCTATGAGTACTTTTTTTATATAAAAAATCCAAACTTTTCCGTTGAACACCCGTAATTACAAGAAATATTCAATTACCTTAAAGTCGTTATTCAACGTCCTTTTCTATCCCAGTTGTTTCTAAAACAACTATTTTAGTCCTTCTATACTTTTTAGAAAAAAAACTAATTGATACGGCAAAAGACATTGACTAACGGGTCTAGAGTGATCGACATTATGTGGGACATTTTGGACAAGAGAGGAAGTTTGGGGTGAATGTCTCTACTAAATGATAATTACGGGCTTGATTTTTGGAGACAAAAAGGTTGTGCGGCTCATATCTGCTTAATTTGGTTACCATATTCTTCATCGGTTTTTTTAGCTCACAAGTATTTTTTTAATCGAAGCATTACAAGGTCATTGTACATAGGACGTTTAAAAAAAGTAATTTAGTTATTTTTGTTGTTTTTTTAAAGCAAATTTAGTGTTAGTTTTTATTAATATTATTTTTTGTCATAATTTTTTATTCATATGTACTACAATAATTTCGTTATATTAGTTATAAAATATAACGAAAAGATGAGAATGAGGAGTATAGTAAAAGTCTAAAAGAGAAATGCTAAAGTTGCCGAACAGAGAGTGAGAATTGAGATGAGTACGAGGGTAATTTTGAAAAAACAATTAATTATTGAATGAGATGAACTAGCTATTTCACATTATAGGAAGACTGACGTGACATGTCCACGTCGTTCGGCCCGACAATTTGGCCTCTCAGTTTGACAACTTTTATATTGATCTCTGGACATATATAAACTGAATTGGATCATTTTAAAATTTCCTGAAAGGGAATAACGGGAAACAATACACAAGCATACAACCAAATGCTTTTCTAACAGCTAGAAAGACTTCGTCGGTTCAGGTCAATTCGTGGATGATAGGTTCCACAAACAGACCCCAAACCAAATTGCACGAAAGTAAACTTATGCTATTCGTTTTACTAATTTAGTACTTTGTGGAAAATATATGCAACTTGGGAAATCAAATTAAATGATGCATTATGATGACATTGTATGAACTATTGTTTTGTATCATGCGTTGGAATTTTTCATGAAAAGATGATTAAATTTAAAGTTCTAGAAATCAGTATGACACGAAAGCTCCTCATGATTATGTTAAGATTATTATTTATTTTCTCCTTCAATTCTAGCTTGGAAAATCAGATTAAATGATTTGCTATCTATTAATTACATGGAGAACTTAGAGCATTGCTTCAACCCGCACAAGATAATGAAAGCATGTTTGAATTCTAACCTTCACTCATTACGGCATCATTAGAATTTGATGATGATGACCAAGTAAAAACTGTGCTGTTGGAGAATAATATAATCGAACTTTTTTATTTTGAAAATATGAAGTTATTAGGCTCAAATATAGATTAATGAATATGTAAATATAAAATTATTAGATTTCATGGAGGTTTTTTTTAGAATGGAAAATGGAAAAAATGAGTAAACGATATTTGAATGTTATATTCGTAAGAAATAAAAAGAATATTTAGGAAATGATGGTTGACTAAACGGAATTGAAACGAAGGGGTTAGTTGCACCCAGAAAATATACAAGGGATGAAATCTTAAAATTGAAAATTCATGGTTTTTTTTTGAAGTTGAGCAATAATCCAGGGGTAAATAAAGTACTTATTACCCAAACTTAATTGGTACTAATTACGTTCTAATCTTTTCAAATAAATCAAAAGTTAAGTACTTATTAGAACTGGTGGGTGTAATGCAAGTTTTATTACTAGTTTAGAAAAGAGCATTACCACTTCACCAAAATCGAACTTGATTCTGGTTTCACTTTCTCTGCCTGTCCACCGTTACCAATTCTGCTTTCATTTTCTTCCATATAAGACAGCCAAAAAGCCCACATCAAAAAGCAAAACCTTCTCTGCAACTCTCTTCCGCTCTGCTTTTCCATTTTCCTCACAACTTCCATCCATGGCTTCCTCTTCCTCTTCCTCTTCCTCTTCCATTCTCCTTCTTTCCCTTCTCTCTTTCCTTCCTCTTCTCATCCTCACCTCATCATCATCATCATCCATAGTCAAAATTCCTCTGTCTCCACCTACTAGCAGCAAATTCCCATCATCAGACCCATGGCAAACTCTCCAAAACTTAGCTTCCCTTTCTCTCTCAAGAGCCCGCCATCTCAAAAAATCACACAAACCCAAAACCCATAACCCAAACTCATCCCACACCAAAATCCCTCTTTTCCCTCGCAGCTATGGCGGCTACTCCATATCTTTAAGCTTCGGCACTCCACCTCAAACCCTCAAATTCGTCATGGACACCGGCTCCAGTCTCGTCTGGTTCCCCTGCACCTCTCGCTACCTCTGCTCCCGTTGCAATTTCCCCAATGTTGTCCCTTCTAATCTCCCCAAATTCATCCCGAAACTCTCCTCCTCTTCAAAACTTATCGGCTGCAAAAACCCCAAATGCGCCCAAATTCTAGGTCCCAATGTCAAATCCCAGTGCTCCGATTGCACAAATTGTACCCAGTCCTGCCCGCCGTACATGATCCAGTACGGTTCCGGCACCACAGCCGGGCTTTTACTAACAGAATCATTGGATTTCCCTGAAAAAATCGTATCCGATTTCCTCGTCGGATGCTCCATTTTATCAATCCGGCAACCAGAAGGGATTGCCGGATTCGGCCGCAACCCTGAATCTCTTCCTTCTCAATTGGGTCTCAAGAAATTCTCTTACTGTTTAGTTTCCCACTCATTTGATGACCTTCCGGTCAGCACCGACCTTGTTTTGGATTCCGGGTCGGGTTCTTCCGGCGATGCGAAAACCGATGGGCTGAGCTACACGTCGTTTCTGAAAAACCCAAATCCTGCATTTCAAGATTTTTACTATGTCCTGCTCCGGAAAATTGTTGTAGGGGACAAACGAGTAAAGATTCCGTACAGTTTCTTGGTCCCGGGGGCTGACGGCAATGGTGGGACAATTGTGGACTCTGGGTCGACATTTACTTTCATGGAGAGGCCGGTTTTTGAGTTGGTGGCAAAAGAGTTTGAGAAGCAGATGATGGGTAATTACAGTGTAGCCACTGGAGTGGAGAACCGGACCGGGTTAAGGCCCTGTTTCAACATTACCGGCCAGAAATCCGTTCATTTTCCGGGATTGGTGTTTCAGTTCAAGAGCGGTGCTAAGATGAAATTGCCGGTGCCTAATTACTTCTCGTTTGTGGAATTGGGTGTGGTGTGCTTAACAATGGTGAGTGATGATGTGGTGGGTCCAAATGTTAAAGGAGGGCCTGCGATTATTTTGGGGAATTATCAGCAGAGGAATTTTAATCTGGAGTTTGATTTAGGGAATGAGAGATTTGGTTTTAAACAAGAAAGTTGTAAATAAGTTGATAGGAGTTGAGCTTGTTGATTATGATGCATAAGCAATGATGGGAAATGAAAGAATGAGATGTTATCGATGTTATCTTTGTCTTTTCGGACAGTAAACTAATTTAGTCCAATCGTTCAACCTATTTAAATTGTTAATATGCTTTTAGTTTAGTTGATTTAATTAGGTATTAAGCAAAGGTTACATACAGATAATGTTGTATTACCATTAATTTCAATGTTATAATTTTTTTCCATAGCTAGAGATCATATAAAAAAATCTAAGCTGAGTATGCTAAAAATTTACTGCTACAAATACCGGTTTCTAGATTAGAGTGACATTTCACCCATAGTCATAATTCATCTATTGATTTTTTAATATCAATGGGTTCGGATCTCCACTTAATTTCACCCAAATCATTTTGATCATAGATAAATTACCTAGGTTTGGGTTTATAAACAATGACAGTTACCCTACGAAGACTCATTTACGCTAAAACTCCGGTGAGTTTCCTTAACAAAACGAGTGCCTATGAATCGCAGGTTTTATCTGTTGGAAAACCTTGAGAAGTAAACAAATATCGAGACGCGAGAAAGGTTGTCCTAAAGAAATTTATTCCCTCAGGATATAACGATCTCTTCTGACACGAAGTCAGGACCAGAATAACAAAATAATAAAAAGCTCTCAATTTTGATTGTTGTTTTGTGTTGTGTTTTGGTTCGAGGGAGTTGATTGTATTTATAGGGAGGGAGAGATTTATAGTCGTTGGAAAACTAATCGTTATTATGGCCGTCGGAAACTAATCGTTAATATGGTTATTGGTAATGTGGTACGAATAACTTTTATAATACCTCAATTATATGACACTATCTACTTGTCTAGTAAAGGAGTATGCTATAGAGTCTGTCCTTGTACTTTTTATTCAGAGCTGTATGCTATAGAGTCTGTGCTTGTACTTTTTATTCAGAGCTGGCAAATAAGTTGGGCATCTTCTTCAACGGCCTTAAATCCGTTTGCCTTATTTTGTAAGGTTAAACGAATCAGATTTCAACATATTTAAATGGCTCTATACGAACTGTATAGTTCTGTAGTGGAGCAGTACTTGTCGAAAACCACAATCACATGTAAGTTTGTTTTTTTGTTTTGGTAGATGAATTGTCAATTTTATCACGAGTCAATTTTTTTTTTTTAGTATAGAGTTATATTTTTCGAATTAGTGCCACAGTATTCAAATAGAAGTAGCCTCTACCTAGAAAAAGATGCTAAGGCTAGTTGCTGACTTGGATACAGTTTACTTAGTAATGAGAGGAGCCCATCAGTCAGAAATGCTCATGGACAAACTAGCAGTGACGTGAAAACAACAAAAGATGTAGTAAGAGGATGACGAAGAGGGCCACCCTTTTCCTGGCCTATATTGGAATTGAAAGCTCTCTTCTAGTAATCCAAAGTGCATTTGGTTTAGCCAATTTTTTTTATGTTTTTACTACCTGGTTAAACAGCAAGTTTTTTTTTTTATATATAAAAAATAGAGAAAGAGTTTGAAACTCGAACTTTTCCTGATATTTTACTTTCAACGAGTGCTAACGAAAAATGAGTATAAATTAAATTTATAGAAGTAATTAGTTCGAGTTCACCTTCCTTTTGGGGGAAAATACCTCTTCTACCAATAAACAACAACAAAAAAGATGGCATATATCTTGTTCTCTTTTGCATGGTTATTGGTATTGTTATTTTTATTTTTTGTAGATTTGGTAGAAAGTCATAGTTCTTCACTAAGAAGGAAGTTGATATTTTATGGAATAGAAAAGAAAGTAGGAGAGAATTGCTGGCATTATCATAAAAGCGAAAAAGGGAATTAGTAAGGGGAAGAGAAGAAGACAAACGAAATGGTTGGAAATGGTTGGAAATTGAAAACACTATCGTGTGTTTGATTGCATTTGGAATCTATACTCACCACCGCACCCACCTTTTCCTCCTAGCCTTTTCTTTGGATTTTGGTGCTTTACCTTCTTTTCTCTCTACCTTTGTTTATTACGCCACATTAACTTATTAAACCTGTACCAAATTAATCTATTAAAATATAAAATATTTATATTAGTGAATTTTTCTACATGATCAAACTTAAAATTTATTGCTTAAAAAATAAGAATATTATACTACTCACACAAATTACTTATTTGTATTAAACTTATTTTCAAATTGAGGACTATGATGCATTTTTCTTAGGGGATATTTTATCGGGATATAATTCGCTTATATTGAGATAAGGAGCACTTTTACCGTGAGAAATTATAAAGTTACGTCAGAGAAAGTTAATCGCATTTACAAATGATAGAAATGCTACTCCCTATGACTCTTTTTATTTGACAGCAAAAAACGGAGGCCCATAATTCATTGACGTTCTCACAAAAAGTGTGCAAAAAGTAGCTTTATCTCTCCATGTCAGCTGCCAACTTTGCCCTTGTTTGCTTCCCGCCTGCCCGTGTCTGCTGCCCGTCTTCCCCTTGCACCTTGCTTCCCGCATGTCCACACAGCTGCACCTTATTGCCCGTCTGCCCGCACAGCTGCCCACCCTAACTAAAAATTACTTTATTCATTTTTTTAGTATTATTTCTTAATACTCGTAATTCACCCCTAAACGTTAAATAAATAAAGCCAAAGGAAGTATTACCTACCTCAACAACATATTTTTATAATCTCCTATTGTTTCTCAATAGTTTAATAATAAAGCGGTCAACTGTTAAGTAACTAGCCGTAGATTCAAATCTTATGAAAAACGTCAACTTTCATGTAGTTTATAATATGTAAATGTTTTGAATATTGGTGATAGAAAATGGAAAAGAGTCATTTATCCTCTCTCGACTTGTGAACAAAAGTATTTTAGGGCATGTTTGGGATTATTTTATACTTTTCCGCCACAAATTCAGTAGTCAAAACTATTTTAGAAGTATAAAATTACATGCCTTTGACCAGAAGCAACTGTGGTGAGAAAAAATAGAAAATTATCGGTAACAAATCCTTAGAGTTCGTTTAGTTCTCGAAATGTGGGGAGTTAAGTAAGTTTGGAATGTCAAATTTCCAGCTTTATTGTGTTTGGTGCGTCTAAGTGAGTTACAATTCGGAGAATCTCATATTCCTAAATCTATAGATAAGGTAATAAAAAAGGAAAAATGATCCCTGAAAAAAGCCCAAGAATCCAACTTTCCTAAATTCAAAAGTTTTTTTTTTAATGTTTTGAAAATTTTGATATTATTTTTATTACATATTTATCATTTTTTATTGAGCATTTTTTTTAGTATTTATAATCATCAACTAAATAAAAGAATATAATTTTTTTTTGAATCACTCTCCTAAAGAATTACTTTTCCTAAGAAAGTTAAATTTTCAGTAGAGTTACGAATGAAACGCTACCTTAATTAATAAATATTACCAACTATGCACGTGATTTTAAATTTAAAAGTGCTCCGGAATTGCTTTTCATTTTGGGCCTCGGATGGTCTCATATCAAGACTAAGGCCTTGTATTGTTTCTTTGGGCCTAAGGCTCAATAAGCATAATCACCCTTGGCCTTTGGGCTTCCCAAGAAATTGTAAAACGACACCGGTTGGAACTCCGATTCCCAAGTTCCAAACTCCCAATTCCCTCGGCCGTTGCAAAAGTGGCACGTTGCAGTTGTTCTCCCGCCACGTCACCCTTTCCCCTTGCCTGAAAAATTGAAACCCACGCTCCAATTCCATTCTGATAGTGTTTGCTAGAAAACTTGAATGGTGGTTGTCAATATTTCCTAATTACCCCACCACCACCACCACCGCACACCGTCACCAAACGGCCAAACTTAACAAAACCAAATGACCATTGCGCGGGGCGCGATAAAGAAACCCCCAATAATCAGTCAAAACTCCACCATCACCAAAACTGTACAGATCCGCTGCTCGCATCCCCGCAAACCATGTGGCGCTCTCTTTGGCGATCCATCGATCGCTTCTCTCTCCAACACTTCAAGTAAGTCTCTGTTCACTGCATTGCCATCAAATTCGTCTGTTGCTATTTTAATATTAGTTTCATTGATCGATTCTCTGTATCTTCTGGTTCCAGGCATGTAATTGCCGAGTTGCGCGGGATTAAGGTCGTGGACAGGCAAAATAAGGTGACGTAATTGGTTCTCAAGTCAGTTGATGGTGGTTTTTATGCAACTTTTGTTGTTAATTGATGTTTCTCTCTCTCAGGAGTTAGTCGTTGATCTTCTACAATCTATTGTGGAGATAGTTACGTATGGTGATAGGCATGATCCAATGATCTTCGAGTAAGACTTCGTGACTATGCTGTCCATATCTGTTGTTTTATGTTTGTTTGGTGTTATGAGTATTTGGTGATGCTAAGATAAGTTACTTTCTCTAATACCGTAGGTGTTTTATGGAATATCAAGTTTTGGCAGAGTTTGTGCGCGTGTTGAGGATTAGTGATGCTGATTCAAGAATTGAGGCACCGCTGCTTCAATATCTGAGCATAATGATTCAAAACATGGATAGTGAACATGCCATTTGTAAGTCCATTGTTCTCTTCTCTTCCATAAGCTTTGTAGATCATTTTATCTTTTTTATACTGATCAGTCCGAATAACTGTGTTATATTTTCTGGATTTGACAATGCAGACTACTGTTTAAGCAATGACTACATCAACAACATCATAGCTCATGAGTACAACTTTGATACAGGAGATTTAGCTTCATATTATGTATCTTTTCTAAGGTTGCGCTTCTCTCTGCAAATTGTTCCAATGTTCTTTCTTTCATTTTCTTTTTTTAAACTGCAAGAACTAGGTGCATTTCCCATATTTCTTGAATGTTTTATTTCGTTGACTTTGGTAATAATTTGTTTTGACTATGGCCCCTATCTTTTTCCTTTTTTCTTAATCAGAGCGGTGAGTAGCAAAGTAAACAGAGACATGCTTTGTCTTCTTGTAAAGGTTCACGGGGTAAGTAAAAAATCATGCCCGTCTTCCCGTACAAATGTTGGATCTGCATGTACTTTTGCTTAAATTTTCTGTGTATCTGATTCTCTCTTACTGCAGGATGCTGTGGTCTCCTTTCCGCTATATACTGAGGCTCTTAAATTCGCTCAGCATGGGGAAAAGATGATCCAGGCAGCTATACGTGCATTTACTCTCAACATCTATAATGGTATCTTGATTCTATTTTTTTCCTTTTTTGTGTGTGTGGAAGAGAGTCATGTATACCTTGCTACTTTATTTATTTATTTATCTATTTATTTTGCAGTCAGTGATCAAGTGGTTTATAAATTTGTAACGACTCCTCCAGTTTCACAGTATTTCTCAGACCTGGTTTATAGCTTTAAAGAGCAATGCATTCATCTAGACAGCCTTGTTCATGCCACAGAGTACCTCTCTTTCACTTTGTACAGTAGCTTCTCATCTCTGAATAATACTCTCTCAGTACTTACCATACCATCTGTATGAGAAAATGCTTGGGCTTGATGCAGGAACATGTGTAATAGCGAAAGAAGGAAGAAACTACTTTTGGAATCAGATAAAATTGTTGATGATCTTTACTATTTCAAGGATATTATTTGTGTTGGTGAATCTTGTTTGACTAAGGCGGTTATGCAGAACATACTCAACTTGCTTGTCTTTCCCATATTGCTTCCGCTACTTCAATCAACTCATAGTGATGTGAGATATTTTCCTTGTAATACCTTTGCCCTTGTATAGTAGAGGCTTTATATTATTGACATGCACATAGAATTAGTTTTGGATCAGTGGTGGGATTTATAATTAACTTTAAATTATTGGAATAATTAGTGGGATTGGTTTGCTGGGGTTCATCAAACAGAAGTTATGCTTCTTGGATATTTCTTAGTGGACTTGGATGCTACATGTGTTTTACTGTACGTTTCATGATACACCAGTAAATCATTACAACCCTAATTTGTCTGTCTGAGTTAGGAAAAATATCGGGATTTTTTTACTATTTGAAGCCAGGTAATATTTTTGTTGAAAAATCTCTTATTAATTATCTAAATTTAGTTTTTCTTTCAGGATTCAAATCTATCTGCAATCACTTCTCTGTATGTGGTTTCTCGTCTTCTTCAAGTTGTTGGTGGCAAAGACATCGCTGCTCCTTTGGCTGATGTTATTCTGTATCCCCATATGTCCTCTGGTTCTGAGTCTAAAGGAGTAAAAAATTGTAACAGGAGTTCTCTTTGCGAACATTTGGCAGAGCGTACATTTTCTAATTCTACAAGTGGCCTCATGGATTTAGATGTACCTCCAAAAAGGTTAGTGGACTTTTATGGTTTGTTATATTTTCACTTATGCGATTGAGGGTATGATGAGGATACAGTCATTTTGTTTCTTTTTCAAATTGTGATTGCCAATTGCTTGTTTTTCCTCTTAAGTCACAATCTTCCAGTGGGTTTGTGGACCCTTAACAACCATCTTGTGAGAACCAAAGGGATGGGTTTGGCTAAATATTATGCAGGCATTAGTATCAGTTATTTGTATAATTTTTGGTGAAACAAATGAAGAATTAAACCTACTATCAGCAGGGAAAAAAAGAAAAAGGACCAGCAGAGGTGGAATTAGTGGGTAAAACTGTGGTTGCATGTCAATGTTTTGCAACACACCTGTGCAACATCTGTGTTGTTAAAGAGACTGATTTTATTTGACACTCCATTAGCAGTCTGTGTTTCATTAGGTATAGTCTGGGTCTTTTGCATTTTACTTCCGTGTCACTGTGCTAGAATGTAGTGGCTCATCATTAAGCTTTGTGTGCCACAACTCTTATTATGCTGCAGGACTGGAGTATTGGCCTTCATTTTGTCTGATAATTACAGCCTCCTGCTGGCGTCCCTATTCTTATTGCTTACTTTGGCAGAAACTAAAGGTATCCTGAGTACTGTTTTCTGTTATACACTTCAAGATGGTGTATGACTGAGTATTTCCTTTGTTTATTTGTCAGTGTTTTTAATTTTTTTTTCTGTTTGTTTTGTTTGGATGCAGATCTTGAGTATTTAAAGGAACCAATTGTGACACCAAGTGCAACTCAGCATGGTATGGTAAATATCAAATATCATATTTGTATGGTTTTAAGAAAGTGTTCTACAAGTATACATTGGTACTACATAATCATGGATGGGATCCTGATGAAAAATAATAATAAAAACAAATTAATTATTCATTGGAAAAATCTAACTATTATATATTGATCTGTCTTGAAAGCTGGAAGTAGCTCCTACACCCCTGTTACTTCCATTCCATTGGCTTCGATCTCTGTGGATCCTACATCTGCTTTCAAATCCAGTGATTTCCCTCAGGTAAGACTTTTGGCACTTAATCTAACCACACCTTTCTTAAACTTCATTATTTCCTGACTGACATGCTTTTTTCTCTTCAGCCACAATTGGGTTCCACAGCTTCTACCTCGAGTGAGCGATCTCTCTTCATTTCTTGGTTTCCATCTCAAAATCATTGATATATTCATTCTCAGAATTGTGACATCTCAGCTCCACAGGCAATGGACAGAAGTATCCTCATGGAGTTTATGCCTCAGGTACACATGCACTGAAAATTTTCACTTTCTTTTTTTCCAAAGTTGTATTTTTGTCCTCACTATCAATTCTCTTTCCAGAACTTGTTTTGGCCTAAGAATAGTTTAAATTACATGCAACTTTTCATGGTCTTGCGTATCTCAAGGCCGTGTAGTGATCATCTTCTTGTTCGTGTTCTCCCCTGCAGGTCATGAATGCATTATTGAAGGTTTTAGCAAGTGAGACTGTCTCTATGGTAGTAAAATGGCATATAGGATGGTTCCTGCGGATACTACTGCTATTACAAGGAAAGATGCTTGATGAAAATAACATACATTTATTTAATGTAAGTATGCAGTTAGTTTCTCTTTTATTTTCTTTTTCTTTGGCCATCAGTGACAAATAGTTTGAGAAGCTACCTCATAACAACACATTATCTTGGTGGACATCAAATTTACCTTGCTTTTCTATATTCATTTAGGAATTTTACCATGTGCATAAAGAAACAAAGTCACAGAGTGCCTTACAATAATCGCTTATTTAGATTCTATATAGTTATTCCTTAAACTTTCTAAAATTTTATATTTCTAGTTCCCATTGACAGACATCTTATGAGCAGTCCCGTGAACGCTTCAAGAAAGAACTTGATGGATGCTGGTATGATAGTATCATGGACACTGTGCAAAATGAATGGGAAAACTGTAAAAAAGGTATCAAATCAAAAGCTGATTGAAAAGTTTGGTTTGCATACTCATTAAATCAAATGTAGAAACAAAAAGGAATGACCGATGTGAAGAAATTTTGATGGACTTCTTTCTTCTATTCTGCATATTGCATACAGCTCTTGAGGAACCATTCCAATCCAAAGACTCTTTTTTCCTATTGGAGATTTCTGTCTGCCTGCAGAATACCGACGGTATAGGTATAGTGAAATTTTGCTTTTGGCATGCCTAGATTCAGTTCATACGATTCCTTGTGAGTTGTAACATCATTTCCACACTGCAGATATGACTTCTTCCCATGCTGCGTGGCATAAGATGGTTGATGCCGTGAAGGTATCTGTCATTTGTTCTTACTGAATTGCATTTATAAGTTATATTAATGTTTATTGTATATTTAATTACATAGTTTCATCATTGTTCATGTCTAGGCACCATGTTTGGCCACCTTTTCCAAAAATTTCAAACTTCCTATCTATCAATATAGGAGTTGAGCAGTTGATGCTCTTTCATATCATAAGTTGTTCAGTTGGCTAACACTTCTCATTTGTCTATTTAACTCTAGACTCATTCTGCAAAGCTTCTTGTTGCTATTGACATTTTTCCATCATTGAATGTGGAAGGGCTCATGCTTAATTTATACATGCAGGGATTTCTTCTCCATCTTCAGTTGAGAGCTCTTAATAACAAACAAGAATTGCTTGAGAAACCCTTGACAAGTTCTATGAACAGTCTTCCTGTTGACGATGGAAACGCCCATGCTTCCAATCTTTCTTCTGCAAACTTTGGTTCAGATGTTTCAATAGGTAGGGTTTCATTGAATTTGAAGCTTCAGTCCCCTGTTGAATTTTTCTCCAATAACATCCTTTCATTTGATTGCTCAAACTTTGCAGGATCTGGAATTCCTTGCAGGATTGCCTTATCAAATGCTGGAATCAGAGATATTTACCTGATACCTGTGGCAAGTGGAACATCAGGGAAATTACTTCTTGTGGAGAAACATCCCTTCCATAGTCAACGAGGAATCGTAATCGCTATTGCTCTACTGGCAGGACTGAGTGTAAGCCCAATCTCCTTTTAACTTAAGCTTGAATAAGCAAAATTTTCTGATGATGATTGTTGGACCATAGCTGGGATGTTTTGATAATAGTATAAGCAGAACTATCAATGAACTTCTTTTAGAAATATGCAAACTATGGTCCATCTCCATCATGGCTTGTCTTCGGATTTACCAGATACTCGTTTCATTCTTGTTGTGTAAAAGTCTTGGGGCTAATATATATCGTGCCATCTTGCCACACATGGCATGTTCCAGTAAATGCAACCCATTCAGGCTATTATAGCCACGATAGTGTTTGTCTAACATCATCAATCTTGGATAAAGGGTGTTACTCTGCCAACGTAACAATTTTACTTTTCCATATTATGCAGCCCAAAATTGACGAGGATCATCCCACATGGTTGCATCTCACCATAAGAGAGTTTAACCCGCGATTCCATGCAAGTAAATCTAGAGAATTTAATCCAAAGGTGCCCAATCATACTGCTGATGGGAGATGGACACTTGGATTTCTAAATGGAAAAGCTTGTGAAGCTGCTCGATTGATGATACTCGAGGAAACCAATAAGCAGAGATCATCTGTCAGGATCGCTCTTGCTTCACTTCTTCAGGATAATTTTCTTGGAGACTCTTCAGATTCCGATGGTCAAGATTAAAAAGTCATGTATGTTGTAACAATTAATATTTTTCACTGCAATGGACTATTATTTTGTATATTGTAACATGTCAATCGCATTCCTGTCTTCTGTTTCCTAGAATACTTACCTTTATTGCCATTTCAGGCAAAGAGCCAACCTTGTCTTGTAATCCTATACAATAACAGTGTGCTGTGTTCTTGGACTGTGGTTGTTCACCTTTAAACCGCGCCAAATTATTGTAACTCTGATTTGGATATGCGTTAGACATTTCTTTTTCTTCGTGGGAAATTCAAAATGCTTTTCATACTGCGCGAGTGCGTGTCTTTTATCAGAGGCCTCAGAACTTCATGAGGTACTCTCCAATTGCCTTTTCCAACAGTACTTCCTACTCCACGGAGCCTTTTTCAAGAAACTTAACTCTTGCTTAGTTCCTATTAAGGACGTTAATGCAGAGTGCTCTTGGTGTTCTATCTAAGCTCCTTATACATGGCTATGTCCTCTTGGGATGTGGATGGGGTGCTCCGCCTACCGGATTTCTAACTGTTGTCAATTGTTCTCCAGCCATCACTTCTCAGGAATAAATGGAGTGAACTTTGCAAGAGTCAAGCAGCCATTTTACTCAGTAAGAAAACTTCCATTTCATTATTTTGTCTGTAAGTCATTGTTGTGCCACTATATATTTTATATCATTAATTGATTTTAAAAACGTTGTTTACTTGGTGCAATAGATTCTGATGAAACACAAATGTGATAACATATAGAGAGAGACATAAAATAATGAGAAACTTTCCATCACCTTTACATAAACAAGGGCTGTCATGTCAAAATTAGAGCAACTTTTTTCCTCCATGAAACCTTTAAACTCTGGCCGCCCAGCCAAAATTATCTAACTATTCTTCTCTCAGTATTCTGTACCCTCTCTTTGGATATTGCTTTCATCCACATGGCCACGTAACAGACCAAAGATGCTTGTTTGAAGCTAAAAAGCATAAAATCAGCGGCCCTTTTGAGTAGATAATGCCATATTTTACTTTTAAAATTGCTTTCTTGTGAGAATGCTTTACTTTAAGCAAAAGCGAAAAAGAAGTACTGTTATTTTGTAAACATAAATAATATATAAGGGTCCCATAAACAAAACTATTTATTTTTACGAGTAGTTCGACACTTAATTAATTTTTATGAGTTGATTCGATATGAATAAAAATAATAATAATAATGCTGATGACATAATGGCTCAAGCATACATGTGGTTCAAACTCTTAAGGAAAAAAAAATTAGAATGTCTAATGCTGGTCTTCCCCATCAAAGACTTAAAAGGACTTGATGGTGAAAGCAGAGCAAGGATAGCTTTACCCTGCCAGTGTGATAAGTGGGTATACTCTCAACTCAGCCAAACTCGGCTCAAATCTCCTCTAACTCGTTTAGAGTCGTTTAAAGCAACAAAGTTAACCGTTATATTGGTAAAAAGAGCTGCCAGTGTTGTGGCCTAGCTAGGGTGTGGTGTAAGCAAACTATGGATACATATTCCTCCGTAGATGATTCATTCAAACGCTCCTTTTGTAGCATTTCATCAGAGTTGCTTTGTCGTTCAAATTATTTGGTGGCACTTTGTATGTCTTTTTAGGCCAACAAAGATAGAAGCTTTTTGACTGGTGGTGACCAATATAGGAACTCAGTGAGAGCAGGATAAGTATATAGTCTGGAATTTTGGATTATTTGAGATACATTGCAAAGAATGGGACAATTAAGTTTTGGGTCCTACTTGCATACCAGATTGCATTTAGGTTTTGTACTTCTCACATTCAACACATATATACTTTGTATGAAAATTGAGCAATTCATAGAAAAAGCTAGTCTATATGATGTCACCTAGACTAGTTATGTAGTCTAGATCTATTTCTTCCACCATATTTTTTGAAAGCTATTTCTTCCACAGAGTGCATATGGTTCAATGGTCTCTTATCGTAAAATGTCTAAAGATGATTAGGTTGAAGTCACTGGAAATTTCTAGCTTACTCCTACACGTTAGATTTTACATGCATACTCACACAAGTGGTGTGGACCACTAATATTACCCACAAAATCATACCGGTGGTCCTCATATTAATAGTGGATCTCACTATTTATATGAGTGAGTATAAATTTTGACATGATATTTCAAGAGCATATAAAAATTACGCGAATTTACTAGAATTGTTTATACAACAATTTTCCTTCGTAACATTTCTCCTTTAATTTGACTATTATATTACAACCAAATTACTGTAAGAGTGACTATAGATTTTCTGAGATATGCAGGGCAAGAAAGAATAGTTAAAAAATAAAAACAATTTCTTTATTACGAGAATATCCCTAAGATGGCACATTGGCAAAGGAAGTGGGTAATTTGAAATTCCCAAAGATGACAACAAACCCAACCCCCTTGGTTATTTCAAGAATGTATGGTCATGTCACACATGCTGTAGTTCTGTTTTTTCCCTTGTTTGGTTCAATGCTATTTCGTTCTAGGGTTCCCCTACAAAGGAAAAAAAACATTCCTCTAATTCTTTGGCATTGGCCGCCGCCTCTTGAAACTATAGTTTTACGCACATAGCTGCTAGCTAGCTAGCTTTACCAAAAGATCAACATCATCAACTACTTTTTCTTTCCTAATGAGAAGAGGATCTGAATCTCTTAGTTCTGCTCTTATTTTGCGTATACGGGATCTGCCCATCATTTAGTTCTAAGTTGTAACATATTTGTTGGGCATCGCTAGCTTACATTCCTTTCTTTGAAGAGAGGATTAAT
The DNA here is from genome assembly GCA_963691705.1 of Viola odorata. NCBI lineage: Eukaryota > Viridiplantae > Streptophyta > Magnoliopsida > Malpighiales > Violaceae > Viola > Viola odorata. The sequence continues at coordinate 6,450,393 of OY829546.1, forward strand.
GAGACGAAAAGGGTGCTAGCTAGTTAGGGACTACACTCTGAGAAATTGCAAGTATTGTATGGGTTTGAAGGAGGTAAAAGTAGAAGATGATTGAAGAATGAAAGGGAGATCTCTCGGTTGTTGTGTAAATAAATACGTTTTGATTTGTGTATATATTATGAGAAAAATAGGAAAGAAACTATACTCTTAGATAAGGGTGATCGGTAGAGAGTACGACTAGTAGTAGTAGCGGTATGTTGTGTAGCTCTCCTTTCTATGCAAAGGCAGTAAGGCACGCTAGCTGATCTAGGGAATAAGACCAGCATTCTAACATGGGCCACAGCGTCAAAGCAAAAAAAAAAAAGATCCACAACCAACTCATATACAGTACTGATACATCCATCAAGAAGAAGGAAGAAGACAGCTGCGGTTTTCATACATATGTGTATGAGATAGGTTTCCTTTTAGAAATGTAAGTTAGCTTGATTTATGTCTGAACATATATATCTTTCTCTAAGTTTACTAGATAAGGAATAATTATGTTAATATCGGATTATCTCATTATTAGAGATCTTAAAGTGCTCCTGCTAGTTAATTTATCTATACATGCATATCTAAGCTTACTATATAGTACATGAATAATATAATTATCAAAATCGAATCGGGATTCTTAAATTAATTAATTAATGGTTCAACAAGATTTAATGGAGTTTTACGATTAAGTGAATAGAGCATAATTCAACTGTTTTTTCTATAGTCCGGATTTAATAACTATGATGATGGATTTGTTAAGTTAGGTGGTGTCGTGTGTGGTCCTTCTATTAGGAATGCTGCTAGTCTCTCCAATTTCTTTGTTATTTTAAGGCAAGAGCGACAACAAACAGCTTCCACGATAATTAACTAATTAATTTGGACCCGTAGATTCAAGTTCAAATTATTCTTTCACTAGCTTCAAAATTGATGCATGCAAAGTAAATGACACATAAATCCTCATCGATATGAAGTTGATTTGAGTCAAGTAGAGTCATTCTCATTTGATAGAGAGTACTCGAATAGATTTGATATTTTATTAATAGGTAAATATGAGATTTAAATGTGAGTTTTAATTCTTATTGATACACTAGCAAAATAATTAATGAACTACGGTACTGAATAGATATGTTTGGAATAAAATCTATCTCAATTTAAATTATCTAAATCTCAATATATATACCACATAAAATTCCAACATAATAAGTAATAATTAGGGTTCTCCAAAAACAAAAACAAAAAATATCTAATTGCAAGGGTTTTTCTTTTTCTAACAAATGGTCATCGAATCCAAATGTTACCGATCGATTAGTGATTGATCGTGTGCTCAAAATTTTCTTAAACAACATCATGACAATTTGATAGTGTTTGTATGATATTTCAATTATTATTTGCTTTTAAGAAGACATGAAGACCATAACATGATAGATGAATAATAATGGATTTCGAAAAGTAGTAGTATTTGCTTTTGGGAACGACCATAACACCATACATATTGGTGGCGTATGACATGGCACTCAAAGGGAAGGAAAGAAAACTTACGAGTGAGACAAAATGGAGAGGAAGAAACCAAACCAAACCCATCAAACATTAACCCTGGGACTCCGGGTGTTCGTTATTATCATCATTAATTGCTCTCACCTTTGTTAAAGAGAGGGAGGGAATGTTTTCTTATAATCCCCATGCAATCAATATATTGTGCATTAAAAGCTTCCAAGACATGTAATGATCCACCATCTATAACATAAAATAAAAAAATGACCCATCTTGTTCATTAGTTAGCGTAACGTAACGTGTTCGTTTTTAATCTAATTTTTTTAGAAAACCAAATTGAAGGAAAGGGGACTCATTTTAATATATAAATGTGCAGAGAAGATACTCAAATATATATTTTTTTTTATAAAAAAAAACTGTGCAATATGTATAGGAAAAAAAGGAGAAAAAGGAGAAAAAGAAAGTAGTAAAACGGGTCACTTTAATCTTTATTCCTTATTTTTGAGTTCGAAAGAAAATCGTACACAGTTCCCGATTCCTGGAGACAGACATATAGTAGTCCCCATTTTCTTTTCAGGTCCTCGTCTTTGGAGGATGGTGAAAAAGATGTCACACACACTCCTCTCTTCCCTGATCTTTAGTCTTTAATTACCCACCAAATTACTAGTATTGCTAATTAATGCACTGATCTAATTGTTCTAGTCATAGTTATCAGAACCGGATCGGATAGCGAACCGTTTTTGAAAATTTAGTGGTTCAACCGGATTGTAGATGCTGGTCCGTCCGAAACCGTTTACACATTAAACCGGTAAATCTTAAACGATAAAACCGGATAAAACCGGCTGGTTTTTACTGTAGCATTTTATAATATATCAAAAAATATTATTAAAATTGAAAAAGTCCAAAAACGACGTCATTTTGGGACTTTTTAAAACGGCGTCGTTTTGATTTGGGCCTTTGGGCCTGTGGGCCTTGTCAAAACGGTGTCGTTTTGGGACCATGGGCCGTATCAAAACGACGCCGTTTTGACACGTCATCAAACCAGCCGGTTCGAAAAAACCCCCGAGTCAGAGGCAAATCCGATCTGATAGCTGAATCGGACCGAAAAGATGAAAATGTCCGGTTGAACCGGCCGGTCCAGTCCGATTTTGATAACTATGGTTCTAGTTTCAAACTCATAATTTTCTTTTTTGGGGGGTCTTATATTAATTAATTAAGGTTAGAGGTGTCCTTTCAGTATAGCTCTTCATTAAAGGTAGGCTTTTGTTGCTTTAATGAAAGCTAATTGATAGGTTTAATATTGAGTGTAGTAAAATGTTCTGAAAAGTGTGATTATGTTAAGATTTGTTGGGTTAATGGGATATATGTTGATTTTGAAGTTAATTAGGAGGATAAATTAAGCTTAATTAGGATGGTTTCAGGAAAAGAAAGAGACCTATATACCAAAATCTTTTACTACCAAATATTTGATAGAAGAAAAAAACATTGTAGTAAAAAGAGAGATTAAAATTAAATAGATCATGAGAGCAAAAGCTGAGCTGCCTTTGATACTGGTGCATTCGTCCTGCTTGTCAGCACATGCAGTCCACTTTCCACTACAAAATCGACTTTGGACCCCAAATTTAACCTCTCCTACAAGAAAAGCATACCTCTCCTCAATATATTTCACTCCCTCCTCTCTCCCCCTTTTCCACTACCAAAATCTTCATCTTTACACCAAGAAAATCAAGAAACTTACACCAAGAAATCAAGAAACAACACCAAACCGTCATATACCTAGTAGCCATGAAACTAAAAACTCTAGCAAACTAGTACCCTTCATTCATTTTTTCCCTACTCAGTTCTTTTCTTGCTTTCTAGAAAAGAAACCATTTTTTTCCGAGTCTCTTCGGGGGTTCTCTCTACCGTTCGAAACAAGAAAAGATGAGAGCAGGAGGTTGCACAATCCAACAAGCCCTAACAGCAGAGGCAGCAACTGTTGTAAAGCAAGCAGTAGCTCTTGCAAGGAGGAGAGGACATGCTCAAGTCACTCCTCTCCATGTAGCTAACACCATGCTTTCTTCCTCCACAGGTTTGTTGAGAACTGCTTGTTTCCAATCCCACTCTCACCCTCTCCAATGCAAAGCCTTAGAGCTCTGCTTCAATGTTGCCCTAAACCGCCTCCCAGCCTCCACCTCAACCCCAATCTTACCTTCATCTCATCATTCTCAACACTTCCCTTCCATCTCTAATGCCCTTGTTGCAGCTTTCAAAAGAGCTCAAGCCCATCAAAGGCGCGGTTCGGTCGAGAACCAACAGCAGCCACTCCTAGCTGTGAAAATAGAGTTGGAGCAGTTGATCATTTCCATTTTAGATGATCCTAGTGTGAGTAGAGTGATGAGGGAAGCTGGTTTTTCTAGCACTCAAGTGAAAAGCAATGTTGAGCAAACAGTATCTTTAGATATTTTCTCTCCAAGTAACTCTCTTAGTGGTACCAAAACCAAGTCCAAGGAAATAATCAGTCTTAGCAATAGTAGTAGTAAAGTTTTGTTAGATCCAATTAGGGATGAGGATGTGATGTGTGTGATGGAGAATTTGATGGTGAAAAGGAGGAGGAGTGTTGTGATTATAGGAGAGTGTGTGGTGAGCATGGAAGGTGTGGTGAAAGGAGTTATGGAGAAAGTTGAAAAAGGAGAAGGTCATGAGGAATTGAGAGAAGTGAAGTTTATAACACTTCCTCTTGCATCTCTTGGACATCTTTCAAGGTTAGAGATTGAACAGAAAGTTGAAGAGGTTAAAAACCATGTAAGGAGGTTTATGGCCAAAGGGGTTGTGTTGAATTTAGGTGATCTCAAATGGGTTATTGAGAAAAATAGTAATAGGGCAAGTAGTGGTTATAGTTTTTGTCCAATGGAGCACATGATCATGGAGCTTGGAAAATTGGGAGAGGATAGCAATGGAAGGTTTTGGATTCTGGGTATTGCTACTTTCCAAACTTACATGAAGTGCAAATCAAGCCATGTTTGGGGTAATTTCCATCCAATTACAATTCCTGCAGGGAGCTTGAGGCTGAGTCTCATCAGCACGACTGATCACAGGTAAAAGTTAGTTTGGTAAAGTTTGGTTTGTTTTACGAATTTTGAGTTTCTTTTGAATACACTAAATATATGAAAAGCACTTTCTTGTACACTTTGTTAAATTATTTTCTTAAACCAAAAGGAATTTCTTCTAGTGAGAAATCAATAGCATGTTTCATTTTCTTTTTGGTAACTTAAAACCGAAGGAAAACTGTGTGTTTTCTTTTCTTTTTAAGATAAAAAGGAGAAAAAAGAAATAAAGAAACAACCAATGGGGAAAATTATAATTAAGCTAAAATGAAAAAAAAAATTATAATTAAGGTTCGAACTTGAGTCTGAATCTCGGTTGTTATTTTGCTACCAACAAACAACCATTACTTTTTCTTTGGAAGAGAGGAAAGGAAAACCATATGGTGCATTCATCCTTTGCCATATTAAAGCAATCTCTCTTCCTTTAGCCTTTATTGAATTGAATGTGCACTCTCTAGTTACACTCCTATGTCATTAAAATAGAGCTTGTTTTTTTCAATAACTGAAGAAAAGTTACCACCACATTTCCATTTACCACTTTTATCAACTCCAATATATACTCATTCACCTTTAACTTTTTACCTTTTTCTTTCTTTCTGATCAGTGATGTGCAAAGTGAACAGTCTACAATCAACAAAGCAGGAAATGGGTCATCTAGCAGCAGCTGGATCATACTTGAAGGAAAGGATGAGATGATCAATCAGCAGCAGCTCACTTGCTGCTCTGAATGCTCCACCAAGTTTGAGACAGAAGCTAGAACCTTAAAAACCAGCACCACCACTTGTAATAGTGACTCCTCAACTTCTACTCTTCCTGCATGGCTCCAAAAGTGCAAAAATGAAAACAATGGACTCACCACAAATGTTGATCAGGTAATTAACCATCTTTTCTTTTTCTCAATCTTGTTCTTAAAATTGTCATACAATTCATTGAGCTGAACATACCGTAATATATTTTAGGTTTAAACTAGAAGTATTTGTCTCTATACTCTTCTCTCATTGAGAGATGGACCCCACATAGAGCGTTACTATGTGGGGCCCACAAAATAGTTCAATATAGACAAATATATTCCGCACAATTTACATTCTTTTGTTTGTTTGTTTAATTTTTCAATTGTTTTTCTTGATTACCAGGATTCTGTTAAGATTAATGAACTTCGCAAGAAATGGAATTCAATCTGCAGTTCAATCCACCAATTACCTAATTACTCTAGTAACTGTGATCAGAGAACTCTCACATTCTCTTGTGTATCACCTTCTTCTTCCACCTCTGCATTTTCCTACACCAAAAACTTGCACCAACACCACCATGATTGGCCAGCTGTACAGCCTGATCAACCATATTGGATCAGAAACCAAAATGTCACCATAACAACTAATTCCAATATTGAACCCAATTTGAGAATCTACATTCCTGATGATCAGAAACAAGTTATGCCATTATTCTCACCAAATCCAAACAATTCTACCCCAAATTCAACTTCTTCCAGTGATATCATGGACGTAGAATATCCCCACAAGTTCAAGGAAGTGAATGCGGAGAATCTCAAGACTCTATGCAATGCATTGGAGAAGAAAGTGCCTTGGCAGAAAGATATAATTCCTGAAATAGCAAGCACCATCTTGCAATGCAGGGCAGGCATGGTGAGAAGAAAAGGGCATATTAATGTTAGAAATGTCGACGAGGTCAAGAATGAAACATGGTTGTTCTTTCAGGGAACTGACATGGAAGCCAAAGAGAAGATAGCAAAAGAATTGGGGAGGCTTGTTTTTGGTTCTTCTAACAACAACTTCATCTCAATTTCCTTGAGTAGCTTTTCATCCACTAGGGCTGACTCGACCGACCAAGATTGCAGGAATAAAAGGTCAAGAGATGAGCAGAGCTGCAGCTACATTGAGAGGTTTTCGAACGCGGTTTCGAGCAATCCACATAGGGTTTTTTTGGTGGAAGATGTGGAGCAAGCAGATTATTGTTCACAAATTGGTTTCAAGCGAGCAATGGAAGTAGGGAGAGTGAGTAGTCATAGTGGAGAAGAAGTTGGTCTTCGTGATGCCATTATCATTTTGAGTTGTGAAAGTTTTAGCTCAAGATCAAGAGCTTGTTCTCCACCCATGAAGCAAAAATTGCTACATGAAAATGAGACATTAATGGTGGAAGAAGATGAGAAGGAGATGAGCCCTAATTTTGTGTCACTTGATTTGAACATATCAATTGATGATGGTGGTGGTGGTATTGGTGATAATGAATCGATTGATGATATTGGTCTTCTTGAATCTGTTGATAGACGAATTATTTTCAAGATTCAAGAGTTGTGACATGGGAATTATTTACTAGTTGTACCATTTTCCCCCATTTAACCCTTTTTGGTTTTTATGTTGCTTGACAAGTTTTTTTTAGCTTCTCATAGAATTAATCCTAGCTAGAAAAATCAAAGAGGTTATTTCTTGATCATGTAAAAATGAGGAAAAAAAACATTGTATATTATCATGCATATTTTTCTTTTGTTTTTAGCAAGATAGATTATTCTTGCATGGTTTTTTTATTATTATTATTTATTGTTAAATATTAGCTTGAAATATTAAATATAAGTCTAAGTTATGTCGGCCCACAAATGTCCTAATTCTACTAAGACTTGTATTACATGTGTTATAAGGTTGAAGTCATGTAGGAGTTTTTCTATACTTGCCATACATGTATTAGGAATTTGTGGCTGAATAGAACTAGGAAATTGTAGCCTAGAAAGATTCTAAGAGTTTAGAATACTTCCATGAGGTGTATAAATAGGGGTCCTATGGTATTAGTTTTCTTGACAAATTGTACTTTGTACTTTGATCATCATAGTGGAATTTTCTCTGGCTTGCCCGTGGTTTTTTACCTGAAAAGGTTTTCCACGTAAAAATAAAGTGTTCTTTCTCTCTTCTTTACTCCTTTACTTTAGAGTTCTTTATTGTGTGGGTTGATTTAAAGGTGAATAATGTCAATTATTCACAACAATTGGTAGCGGAGCTCTTGGTTTAGAGTTTGGATCTGCTTTCGCGGTTTTGAATCAGCTATTGCAATAGGATGACCAGATTGAGTATGAAGGTCGATGGAAAGAATAATTTCATCCTATGGCAAACAAGAGGTTATGATTTGTTGGTACAACATAAGCTTTACTACACCTTGAAGACTAAGAAACCGGAGAAGATGGAGGATGCAGATTACGAAGACTCCAAGGAGACTGCGTTCAGCATAATCAAGTCGTGTTTGTCTGATTCGATAACTTACACAGTATTTGATACGAAAAATATTAAGGAGCTGTGGAAGAAACTCGAGGCAACCTGTCTGAATAAATGTCTATCTAACCGGTTAGAGATGAAGAAAGATCTATATAGTACGAGGATGGTTAAATGAAGGGATATACGTGACCATATTGACTTGTTCATGAAGAAAATTGTTGAGTTAGAGCGATCGGGGGTTGTGTATCAAGATGAGGAGAAAGCTTTAATGCTCCTCAGGTCCTTGCCAAGTTTGTATGATCACCTTAATACGAATCCACTCTATGACAAATAAACGGTTGGTCTTGAGGAGATCACCATTGTTCTCAGGAATTAAAATAAGACTCAGAAAATAGGAGATGAGGGTTTTCAAGCAGAGAGATTGGTTGTTGAAAATAGAGGCAAAGATCAGAAAAGAGGCTCGTCTTCAAGGGGGAAGTCTAGAGGAAGATCAAAGTCCAGAATCAAAGATGTCACGTGTTTTAAGTGCAAAGAAAAAGGCATTATAAACGTGATTGTCCTCAGTGGAAAGCGGGAAAGGAGAGGAACGATGGTTCGGTTAAGGCAGCTAGTACTGTCACGGTCAATTCTTCTGATGAGGAGGTATTGGTGGCGGCTGCAGGTAATGAATCTTTCCTAACTTCATAGACTTTGAATTATGGATGTTCACATCATTACTGTCTGCATATAGAGTGGTTCAATTCCTATAGTGAGTGTGATGGTGGTAGTGGTAGGCGTGGGCACTGTTAAGGTGAAGATGTATGACGGTATAATCAGGGTTTTGCCTAACGTTAAACACGTCTCAAAACTCAGGAAAAAATTAATTTCTCTTGGGTACTTGGAAAACACAAGATATGGATACTCAGTAGGACCGAGTGATGGGATTCTGAAAATAACAAAGGGATTTTTGGTTGTTATGAAGGGTAAGCGGCTGGCCAATAATCTGTACAGATTGATCGGTTGTACTGTTGTGGGCAATAAGGCTGCGACTTCAGTAGCAAAACCAGAGGTTGATGATTCTACTTTGTGGCATATGCGTTTAGGGCATATGAGTGAGCGGGGAATCTCAGAATTGCGTAAGAGGAATCTGCTGAAAGGTATCAAGCACTGTAAGTTGGAATTCTGTGAATTTTGTGTACTTGGTAAACAGTGCAGGGTCAGTTTCAAGTTGTCTACACAGAAGCAAGGAGGTACTGCAGTATGTGCATAGTGATGTATGGGGTCCGGCAAGTGTTCAATCGCAAGGTGGAGCTATTTATTTTGTCAGTTTCATTGATGACTGCTCTAGGAAAGTGCGGTTGTATTTCATGAAACAGAAATCTGAGGTATTCACTATTTTCAAGAAGTGGAAAGCAAAGGTGGAAAATCAAACAGGGAAACAATTAAAGTATATAAGGTCTGACAATGGTACAGAGTATAAAAACACGGATTTTGCTCAATTTTGTCAGGAACACGGGATTGCTAGGAACTTTTCTACTCCAGGTACACCTCAACAGAACGTTGTAGCTGAAAGGTTAAACCGAACTCTTCTTGAAAAGGCCAGAAGTATGAGGTTGCAGGCTGGTTTGCCTAAGTGTTTTTGGGCAGAAGTATTGAACACAACATGTTACATTGTGAATAGGTCCCCGTCAGCGAAATTGGACAATAAAGTACCAGAAGAACTATGGTCTGGAAAGCCAATTGATTATTCTAATCTTAGAATTTTTGGTTGTTTATCTTATGTGCATATAACTAATGTGCAAAGGTCAAAATTGGATGCCAAGTCTAGAAAATGTGTGTTTCTCGGGTATGAGAAATGGGTGAAGGGTTTTCGACTATGGGATCCGGAGGCAAAGAAGATTGTCATTAGCAGAGATATTGTATTTGATGAAGCATCCATGCTAAAAGACAATAATATTTTACAGTCAAAGCTTCCTGCTAAAAAAGAGTCTAAGGTTCTTGTGGTGTTTCAACCAGTAGAGATTCAGGAACAGAAAGATAGCGATGAGAATATGGAACAGGTTGATCCTCTAAGTGGAGTTGAGCAGGTGCAACAGATTTCAGTCATAGATAGACCCAGACGCAATATCAAAGGTATGGTTTTGAGGATGTGATTTCGTTTGCATTGGTTACTAGTTGTGGAGATCCGAGTTCTTTTCAGGAATCAGTTGCTGATTGCATTGCATTTCATCATGTTTTATCGTCCATTTACTAGTTTATTTGGACGGTAAACCTACTGATTTATCCTTGATTTCCCATATTTTTGGCAGTTCTGGTCTCTTGGAAGAATCCTGGAGTTTCTGGTTTGAAGAGCTGGAAGCTATTTTCCTGTCTTGGCCTAGACTTCGACCAAGACACGTTCGCATCTCAAGCAGCGCGCTACCCAGAATCGTCTTGGCCAAGACTGCGGCTAAGACACTTTCGCGATAGAAGACTTTGTGCGGATCTTTTGGACCGCCTCCCACATTGGGCCTTACAGCTGGCACGTAGCAGCTGTCACGCAATTCTAGAGGGATCTGAAGCCAATCTCTTGAAGAATCCCGCATGGGATCTCCCTCTCCTTGTAATTGCGATTTAGTTTCTATTTCAAAAACAATTTATTGTTACAATCTTTTTAGAGATTTTCTAGGAAGTTTAGTTGAAGTAGGACAGAGGAGTTTTAGGGCTATTTAGCCAAACATTGTCCCTCCTCTGTCCAGGATCGGATTCCGACCTTCTTATTCTCTTTTCTTCTTCTTCGACATTGTTAAAACCTTGCTCCGGATTTTATTTAAAATCTCGGAATTAATTTATTTATGCAAAAATATATATTGTCTTTTTAATTATGAGTATGAGTAACTAAACACCCATTCTTGGTAAGGGTTGATGAGCTAAAGTTCTTATGCGTTCGTGAGATTGAAACCGTGCTTCACAATCTCTCCACTTGTATTTATTTATTTCTTACGGTTAATTCATCGCTTACTCGCTAGAGACAAGGTTTGATCATCCTTGCACTTTAGTAGAGAAGAGTTGTAGCCGGTTTAGACGGAAAAGGGAGCACCCGTCGGCTAGACAAAGTAGGCAACTAGCCTCGAGCTAGACTAGAAGAAGTAAGTAATCTAGGTCAAGACCAGATTGACAACCTAGGATCTCCATAGGGAGATACCTTGGCTTAGGTACTGTCTTCCCCTATACCATTGAGGAAGCGAACAACTATTCAAGACAGCAGTCAAACGGATAAACCCTTTAACCAGCAAGGTGTCCCTTGGCTAGGATTATCAGGAAAGGGAGCACCCGCCAGGTAATTTGAAGAGGAGGGAAGACAGGAGTGAACAGGAGCACCTCTACTCTATAGCAGTACTATAAACGAAGAGATGAATACATTTAAATCCATGATCGAAGCATAAGAACAGAGCTCTCATATCGCCCTTACCTGAAATTTCCTTTTATCGGATTTGCAACAATCTTGACCCCAGTCTTGACCAAGACTTTGGCCAATACTATTTTAAACTGTTTTCACTTCTTTCTGTTTTGTCTTCAGTTTCAGATTCCACCCAACCAAAACTCAGTGACGAGGAAGTCAACCCAAGAATTACATTTCCTAGAGGTCTCTGTGGACGATCCTCTTACCATCATCTACAAACTCTTGTAGACAGTGATAAGTTGTATTTCTATCCCCAATTCCATACCTATTTCACTATTATATTTGACGTGTTCGACACGCGATCAAATTTTGGCGCCGTTGCCGGGGATCTCTAACGGTATTTGTAGTTTTTGTTTTATTTTTTTTGTGACAGTTGATGACCAGGTCCTCAAGTAGAGAACAAGATTTATTACCAATCAATCCCAATCTCACCAGGACCGAAGCACAACTTAGGAGGCAATCTCGACTAAGAGCAGCCCAGGAGGAAAGAGGATCAGAAGCCTCTAGTTCCGAAACAGATCGCAGTCTTGACCACGATCTTGGTCTAGATTCAGACCAAGACGAACTCTTTGGTCTAGACATGGCAGAAATTCAGCAAGAACCCACAATGAGGGAGCTGAACAAATCAGCAGAGCAGGAAACCTTTTCCTGCATCGCTTTGCCGCCAGTGGCAAATGATTGGTCGATCAAGACCAACATGGTGGCCAACCTTCCAAGGTTTTACAGTCATACAAATGAAAACCCATTCAAACACTTGAGGAATTTACACGTCCAGTGTGACATGATGAAGCCAGCAGGTGTGAGCATGGAGAGAGCGAAGTTAAAGGCCTTTCCTTGTTCTCTTGAGGGAGCTGCGCAGAATTGGTTTTACAGCCTACCTCACAATACGGTCAACACATGGGCCGAGATGTCCACCCTATTCCTCAATAAATACTGGAATGCAACTAAAGCAGGATCGACTAGAAAAAACATGGCTGTCATCCAGCAAAGGAACAATGAGGGACTGAGCGAATATCACCAACGGTTCAAGGAGTTGCAAGAAGTCTGCCCTACTCACGGAGTTGCGGATCAGACCATGATCCAATATTTCTATGATGGAATGCTCCTGCCTACAAAAGAGAAGGTTGATTCAGCAGCGGGTGGGGCACTACAAGACTTGACCGTAATGAGAGCAAAGCTTTTACTTTAGACCATGGCAGACAACTGCCAAAATAATGCTTCTTCTGAAAGAAACTCTACTCCTTCTAGTCTATGTTCTATTGATGTTGAACAAAAATTGGCTGAATTAACTGACATGGTAAAGAATATTTCTGTCAATATTTCAGGTGCAATGACCACAGGGAATCCTAGCCAAGAGCAGGTAGCCTCTCTTTGTGGAATCTGCCAACAACAAGACCATCAAACCAATAATTGCTACATGGTGCAGCACCCTCCTGATGATGTAACACAAGTAAATGCGGTCTATGGTCAAAATCAGGGAAGTATACAAAACTTCCCGCAAGGGAGTAATCAGTACTCATGGAGAGCACACCCAAACTTTAGGTGGAGAGATCCAATCCCTCCAAACCAGAGCCCAAACCAGAATGCACCTCAGCAACAACAACAACCTAACTTCCAAAACTTCATCCCTCGTCCATCACACCTTAATCCTGGCCAACCTCCTGGTCAAGCCGCTGTACCTCAACTGTCGCCAGCACCTCAGCCTTTGCAACTTACTGGGCCATCTATGAAGGATACCATCAAAAATTTGATGGAAATGCAGAAGAACCTGATGCAATCAACTCAATCTACTTTGGCTGAAATGCAAAAGCAGATTAATCAGATGGCAAATCAAGGGAAATTGCCTTCCACAACCATAGATAATCCGAAACACAATGTTAGTGCCATTAGTTTGAGGATTGGAGTTGTGTTACCTGAGAGAAAGGGGGCGAAAACAGATGAGGAGATAAGGAAGATCCAGTTGGAAGACGAAAAGGAAGAGGAGGAAGAAGAAGCGGAAGCAGAAGTAGCCTTGACCAAGACACAGGTCAATACTGAAGGGATCGCATGACCAGAAAAAGCAGAATCTGTCTTGGCCAAGCCTCAGGCCAAGACTGTCCAGAAGGAAGAAATTATAGAAATTCCTCCACCATTCCCTCCTAGATCTTCGAAGGAGAAGAGGGAAGATGAAAAGAGAGACTTTATGGCAGTTTTCGGAAAAATAGCTGTGAATATTCCTATGTTGGACTTAATTGCAAAAGTCCCCTCTTATGCTAAATTTCTTAAGGAACTGTGCACTAATAAAAAGAAAATTGCAGGTGTACAGAGGGTAAACTTAGCACACAATGTCGCAGCAGTACAGCAGCTTCCAGAGAAGTGCAAGGATCAGAGAACCTTCACAATTCCATGCTAGATCGGAAACAAAATCATTGAGAAAGCCCTTTGTGATCTAGGAGCCGGCATCAATGTGATGTCCCTAAGTGAATTTGAGACCTTGAAGATAGGGACAATGAAGGAAACCGACTTAGTGATCCAGCTGGCTGATCGGACGATTATCCGTCCCAAAGGAGTAGTAACCGATGTCTTAGTAATGGTAAATGATTTTATTTATCCGGTGGACTTTTATATAGTTGAAATGAATGTTCAACTACCCTCATGTACCACTGATATTTTATTAGGAAGACCATTCCTAAGGACTTCTAAAGCAAAGATTGATTGCTTCGAGAGAAGCATAATTTTAGAATTTTGTGGAAGAACAATTAAATTCAGCATTACTGATGCTTTAAAACATCCTAACGATTTACATTGTGTTAATTTCTTGGATGTTTTGGACCCAATTACAGAAGAAATTGCTGACATTTATACTAACGACCCCCTTGAGTATGTTCTGAGCAGGGGGATTTCCACAAGAACGTTGAAAGAATTGGAGGAAAGGACTGGAGATCAGAAGGAACTCCAGGAAATTGTGGATAGCATGACAGATCCACAAGAACTCGAATCAGTCTTGACCACGATCTTGGCCAAGACTCCGGCCAAGACTGCCGAACTGAAGAAGGAAACAGCGAGTGCTCAATTCATTCAATCTTCAACACCTAAATTCTTACCTTCTGTTGTGCAGGCACCTCAGTTGGAATTAAAAGCCTTGCCCGATCATCTCAAATACGCCTATCTAGGCCTAGACGACACCCTACCCGTCATCATTTCAGCAAAGCTAGCAAAAGATGAAGAGGAGCGATTGGTGGCTGTCTTGAAGATGCATAAAGAAGCGATTGGCTGGACCATGGCAGATATCAAGGGGATATCAGCCAACATATGTACCCACAAAATACATGTGGAAGAGGATAAGAAACCTATTCGGAAACCCTAGAGGAGATTAAACCCTCCGATGATGAAGTGGTTAAAAAGGAAATAATTAAGTTGCTAGATTCATGTGTAATCTATCCTATTTCTGATAGCAATTGGGCGTCCCCTGTGCAGGTAGTTCCTAAGAAGACTGGAATTACGGTGATTGAAGGAGAAGACGGCACCCAAAGAACGACGAGAATCCAAAATGAATGGAGGGTGTGCATCGACTACCGAAGACTGAATCAAGTCACTCGGAAGGACCATTTCCCCTTGCCGTTTATAGACCAAATGGTAGAAAGACTTACTGGAAAGTCTCACTATTGTTTCTTGGACGGATACTCGGGGTTTCACCAAATCCCTGTTGCGCCCGAAGACCAAGAAAAGACGACGTTCACTTGCCCATTTGGAACGTTCGCCTACCGCCGAATTCCATTTGGGTTGTGTAATGCCCCAGCCACCTTTCAAAGGTACATGGTAAGCATTTTTTCTGATTATGTGGAGAAGAGCATCGAGGTGTTCATGGACGATTTTACTGTTTACGGTAATAATTTTGAACAATGTCTACATAATTTAGAAAATATTTTAAAGAGATGTGTTGATACTTGTCTAGTCCTAAATTATGAAAAATGCCATTTTATGGTAGACCAAGGAATTGTCCTTGGCCATGTCATTTCAAAGAAAGGCATTGAAGTCGATCAAGCAAAAATAGACATTATCAAGAACTTACCTTACCCCTCATGCTTGCGTGAGGTTAGGAGCTTTCTTGGACATGCAGGCTTCTACCGCAGGTTCATAAAGGACTTCTCAAAGGTAGCTGAACCAATGTGCAAGTTACTTCAAAAAGAGGTGGAGTTCGATTTCAACGAAGCATGCAAGAAGTCATTTGATGAACTAAAGGAACGACTAACCTCAGCTCCGATCATCCAAGCGCCAGACTGGAGCTTACCGTTCGAGCTGATGTGCGACGCAAGTGATGCTGTTGTGGGTGCTGTTCTTGGGCAGAAGAAAGGAAGAGATCCGCATGTGATCTATTATGCATCAAAAATGCTTGATGATGCCCAAATAAATTATACTACAACTGAAAAAGAACTCTTTGCAATTGTTTTTGCGTTGGAGAAATTTAGATCCTATTTATTGGGCACTAAAATAATTGTGTTTTCAGATCATGCGGCATTAAAATA
Organism: Viola odorata; assembly: GCA_963691705.1. Taxonomy (NCBI): domain Eukaryota; kingdom Viridiplantae; phylum Streptophyta; class Magnoliopsida; order Malpighiales; family Violaceae; genus Viola; species Viola odorata. Next base: position 6,466,126 of record OY829546.1, read on the forward strand.
CCTCCTGGTCAAGCATGAGGCAAAACCTAGACTAATCCGATGGATTCTTCTCTTGCAGGAACACAATCTGGAAATTAAAGACAAGAGCAGCAGGGAGAACCTTGTGGCAGACCACCTTAGCCGCTGCCTAGCAGAAGGAGACCTGGAACCAGTAAAAGCAGAATTTCCAGACGAAAAATTGCTTTATGTCGCACTATCTAGCCCGGAGTCTAGGCTTAGACCTCAGCCAAACCCAAGACCATGGTACGTCGAAATTGCGAATTACCTTGCAACAGGTAAACACTATGGGGATATGACCACCTATGAAAGGGTGAAGGTCAAGCATGACAGTAAGTATTATGTGTGGGATGACCCCTATTTATGGAAAATAAGTACTGACCAATTACTTAGGAGGTGTGTTCCTCAAAGTGAGACTTCATCTATTCTAAATTTTTGTCATTGCCAAGCATGTGGAGGCCATTTTGGAGCTAGAAGAACAGCTCTAAAGATCTTAGAGGCCGGTTTTTATTGGCCTAATATTTTTCAGGACAGTTACATGCTTTGTAAAACATGTCCTGCTTGTCAAAAAGTAGGGAATATAAGTTCCCGAAATGAAATGCCTATGAACTTTATTCTTTCTTGTGAAATTTTTGATTTATGGGGTATAGATTTTATGGGACCCTTCCCTACTTCTTTTGGAAATAGATATATTCTATTGGCTGTAGATTATGTATCTAAATGGATAGAGGCGAAAGCCACAAAGAATGATGATGCTAGGACTATTATTTCCTTCATTAAATCTAATATCTTGAACAGATTTGGAATTCCTCGTGGGATCATTAGTGATCGAGGAACACACTTCTGCAACAAGATTTTGTCTTCCCTTTTCAGGAAATATAGCATCACACATAGGGTATCAACAACCTATCATCCTCAATCGAACGGCCAAGCTGAAGTTTCGAATAGAGAGGTGAAATCTGTCTTGGCCAAGACAGTAGGCCTAGACAGACGTGATTGGAGCCAGCGGTTAGATGACGCATTATGGGCCTGCAGAACAACCTACAAAGGTCCAATCGGGATGACGCCTTACAAATTGGTCTATGGCAAGGCATGCCACTTGCCAGTGGGGTTGCAACACAAGGCGTATTGGGCCATACGAAAGTGCAACTTAAGCTATGACGAGGTTGGCCAAGAAAGAAAACTACAACTCCACGAGCTGGAGGAGTTGCGAGACCAAGCTTATGACAATCAGCTGATTGTCAAAATCAGAATGAAAGCTTACCATGATAAGAGAATTGTTGGGAAACCACTCCACACAGGGGAGAAGGTTCTCCTTTATAATTCCCGTTTTAAGTTATTTCCTGGAAAACTAAAAACAAAATGGGAAGGCCCTTTTATTATTACTAATATTTACCCACATGGTGCAGTAGACATTAGAAATGAGAAAACAGGTGCCGAGCTGAAAGTGAATGGCCAAAGATTGAAGCCGTTTTTCGAAGGATTCCAAGAAAACAAGAGTTCTGAGAAGGTGGATCTGCCACCAGTTGACACATGAGGAAAATCCTAAGTCAAGCCTAGGACTTTAAATAAGGGCGCTACAAGGGAGGCAACCCTTGCTTTTTTTATTTTATTTCGTATATTCACATATTTTATCAATTCTTATTAAACTTCTTTAATTTTTATTTTTATTTATCCCCTTTTATTTTTATTTTTATTTTTATTCAATTTTTATCTTGGTATTTATCTACATTTTGTATATTATTTTATTTTAGTCACATTTGATTTCGCTGGGTTGTTTTGATTTTGTGCAGAAATTAAGTGTGGGGAAATTGAAGCAGTCTTGGCCGAGATCTAGGCCAAGCCTTTAGGCTAGACTGCTGTGAGCGGATCACCCCTTTGTGAGAATTAGTGGGACACGTGTCAGCGCCGTCTTTTAAAGCCTTTATTTGCTTTTTGAACGGACAAATCCAAAAAGCAATTAAATGAAATTAATTGGCAGCGTGGGAAAATTAAATACACCACCTCTGCATATTCCTTCCCACTCTGACACGATCTCCCCACGAACCAACAAATCCACCCCTCTCTCACCTGAACTAAAAGCAACAGTCCCTTCTCCTTCTTCTTCCCCAAATCGCACAAAATCTTTCACGAAAAAAAAACCCAAAGCTCCAAAACCTAAACCCACCATTAGCCTCTTCTTTCTTCTCTCGCAACCATGACTGCACCTAATCCATCCTCACCCATCGACATGCCAGAGGCCAGCGACGACCTCCGTGGAGCTCAGCCGCCTGTCATGCCGTCCGACGGCATCTCAGCCGCACGACGAATACTAGAAACGCTGGAGAACGACGATTCCATATCCTCGGAGGACGATTTGCCTGAGGAATCGGAGGAAAGTGTCAAGGGAACCGACCGAGCTGTGGTCCTGAGCGACGAGGACTCCGATGAGGTTCCTCTCGCGAAAAGATTGAAGCCCACCGTGCCTGCGTCTGCTGGAGAAAGAGAGAGCAGACGGGAGAGCAGACTGTTGAAGAAGCTTTCAACCGCCGGAGCTTCAAAACCAGCTCCGCCCTCCGCTGCAAGAAAGCCCTCAAAAGCTACCGCCGCCGCAGCCGCCGCCACTGTTACCACACCACCACCGCCACCTCCGGCGAAGAAACAACCCGCCACTGAACCGCCCAAAAAGTCTGGGCGAACCAAGCAAGTGGCCCACAAAAAGACCCCGATGAAGAAGCCGTCGAGGGTTCCAGACTTCTCACCACCGCCTCCATTGCAGAAAAAGACCAGTGCTGACCCTTCCACTGCCAAGAGCAAAGGGAAGAAGAAGGTGGTCGAGGAAGAACCAATTGAGGACGATGAAGACGGTCTAGTCTTGGCCAAAACTCAGGCCAAGACTGCTAAGGTATCCTCTCTTCCTCCCTTGCACACACTCAAAGGCTGGTTGAAATTTGATACACCAGACCTTAAGGCCAAGTTGCGTGAAATGCATCTTTGTGACATCCCTGCATTTGCTAGATTACAGTTTGATTTTCTTGATGAAATGACATTAGGAAATAAAATTAGGGAATATGTGTTTGCGATTGGATGGGTCCCTTTTATGTCTGTTGAGTGCGATGCCTACAGTGAACTCTGCCTTGAGTTTCACACATCTTTCTGGTTTGACGAGGAAACCTTGTATGTTAGGGGTAGAGACAAGCCTGATTTTGCTGCGCCTGATGTGATTAATTTTCGATTGTGTGATAAATGGAGTCACTTGTCTGTTGATGCTTTCAATTCTCTGTTAGGATTTGCATATAGTGATGAGGCCATCTTTGACTATCCCCCTGATTGGGACAATAATGTTGCATTTAGAGAGATCACTGGTGATCCGGATGCAAAGTTTGATAGGAACTCTAAGGCACATGCCATTTTGAACCCTGCGCTTAGGATGCTCCATAGAGCCTTGTCTATCAACCTTTCGGGGAAGACAAAGGTTTCTGGGAATTTAGCCAAGTCTGAATTGTTTTTGCTTTGGTGCATTTTGCACAAGAAAAAGGTCAACTTAGGCTTATATTTGGTCCAAGTGTTGCATGCCCGTGAGTCTAAAACCAAACTGATTTTTGGGTCCTTGATAACCTGGCTTGCTACTCAAAATGCTGGTCTTGATTTGTCTGCTGCTGATTTGCATAAATATTGCTCCCCCAAAATACTGGATTTTAGATCCTTCAACCAAATGGGACATTTCCATTTGGAAGGAGAGTTTGTTGCGTGTAATACAGGTTTTACACCCGTTGGGGAGCACATTTTCTCGAAGAAAAATGGAGGGAGGTACAAGCTGCGCCCAATACAAATCCCTGGAGAAGCAGTAGAGGGCAATCCAGCCCAGAATCTAGGCCAAGACGCTGGCCAAGACACCACCATTCCTGATGCTGCCGCTGATCTCGGCCAAGATCCCCCTGCCTCCAGCACCAGTGAACCTCTAGAGTGGGCCAGAAAATTCCAAGCTCGCCAGCTGCTCATCCTTGAGTAGCAGAAGATCATCCTGGATCGTCTTGGCCAAGACAAGGGCCAAGACCAGACTCAAGCATCCACCTGTGCGGCCGTGCCTAGATGGGCCCAATGTCTTAATGATAGGCAGGACGTCCTCCTTGAGCAGATGAAGCTCACCAGGACAAACGTCCTCCACGTTTATCAGCATCTCCAGGCCCATTTCAAGCTCCTCAAGGCCCTCCATGACAATCTGAGCTCCGAAAGTGACTCAGGGTCTTCTGATGAGGAGGATGAACCCCAGCCCTCAGCACAGCCAGCAAAGACACCACATCCGTCAATGCCTCATCCTGCTCCAAGAGACCCCAAACCAAAGGACCCTCCTGCCCCTGATCTTGGCCAAGCTTCAGGCCAAGATCCCCAGACCAAAGCAACATGAGTTGCCTCTGCCCTCAGGTCGTTTCTGTCCTTCCTTTTATTTTTCTGTTGTGTCTTTTCTTTTTGTCTCTCCACACAATGAGGACATTGTGTCTTTTAAGTGTGGGGAGGTGCTTTTATTCCTTGTTTGTTTGCTGTGAATGTTGGTTGATATGTATGATTTTGAGTCAAATTTTTGCATTTCAATTTTTCTTTTTTGTCCAGTTTAGAGTCTACTGTTTGCATGATTTTTATTTTTATTTCCCATGCATGTTTGAGTCTGTTTTGTTGAGTGCACACTAGGATATCCAGATTTCTTGCCTAGGTTGTTCAGTACACAACCGAAACCACATTTAGATAATTGTCTAGGCAAAATAATGCTATAGTAACAGGGAAGCGAATGAGCGCAACTAGGTCAATGCCTAAGGGTCATATACTCTAATGGTTCCCAAACATTTGCTATCCACATGGTCGTAAGGACATTTAGCTAAAACTTCAGCTCTCATTAGGGTGACTAGGCTAGCTGCTAACTGATTTGAGAGTGCTATTCTATCTGATGTGAGTGTGAGACAGTAAAAAGGTGTCGGAACGTCATAGGACAGACATAGCAAAGGTGGAAGTTCCCGCAGAAAAGAACAAGCTCTGTCTATGTGTTGTGTCTGTAAAAATTCAAAGGACACCTAATATGCCTAAATAAAACAAATAAAAAAGACATCGCGAGGGCATAGAAAAATTTTAAGAAAAAAATCTGTCAAAGTGATTCAAATGGCACCAGTCTTTAGGCACTTTTGGATAGATGTCACATGGTGGGACTCAAATCAGTGGTGAGTCGTGTTGCCCTATACTTTATCATAATATCTTGCGAGGTGTCTTGATACCATGTGGATGGGGTATGTTGAGGGTATTGATCTGTCCTTGTTAGTCTAGCATTAGGTCGGCTAGACAAGTGTCTTGGTGATTTCAGTTGTATAGTGAGCAGCCGAAGGAAGGAATCTAGAAATTCTGGTGTCGTTTGTGTTTATAATATGTTTTTAATTTCAGAGTCTTTGAGTCTGTATGCTTGGGGGCAAGCATGTTTTAAGTGTGGGGAATTTGATTGCATTGCATTTCATCATGTTTTATCGTCCATTTACTAGTTTATTTGGACGGTAAACCTACTGATTTATCCTTGATTTCCCATATTTTTGGCAGTTCTGGTCTCTTGGAAGAATCCTGGAGTTTCTGGTTTGAAGAGTTGGAAGCTATTTTCCTGTCTTGGCCTAGACTTCGACCAAGACACGTTCGCATCTCAAGCAGCGCGCTACCCAGAATCGTCTTGGCCAAGACTGCGGCCAAGACACTTTCGCGATAGAAGACTTTGTGCAGATCTTTTGGACCGCCTCCCACATTGGGCCTTACAGCTGGCACGTAGCAGCTGTCACGCAATTCTAGAGGGATCTGAAGCCAATCTCTTGAAGAATCCCGCATGGGATCTCCCTCTCCTTGTAATTGCGATTTAGTTTCTATTTCAAAAATAATTTATTGTTACAATCTTTTTAGAGATTTTCTAGGAAGTTTAGTTGAAGTAGGACAGAGGAGTTTTAGGGCTATTTAGCCAAACATTGTCCCTCCTCTGTCCAGGATCGGATTCCGACCTTCTTCTTCTCTTTTCTTCTTCTTCGACATTGTTAAAACCTTGCTCCGGATTTTATTTAAAATCTCGGAATTAATTTATTTATGCAAAAATATATATTGTCTTTTTAATTATGAGTATGAGTAACTAAACACCCATTCTTGGTAAGGGTTGATGAGCTAAAGTTCTTATGCGTTCGTGAGATTGAAACCGTGCTTCACAATCTCTCCACTTGTATTTATTTATTTCTTACGGTTAATTCATCGCTTACTCGCTAGAGACAAGGTTTGATCATCCTTGCACTCTAGTAGAGAAGAGTTGTAGCCAGTCTAGACGGAAAGGGAACACCCATCGGCTAGACAAAGTAGGCAACTAGCCTCGAGCTAGACTAGAAGAAGTAAGTAATCTAGGTCAAGACCAGATTGACAACCTAGGATCTCCATAGGGAGATACCTTGGCTTAGGTACTGTCTTCCCCTATACCATTGAGGAAGCGAACAACCATTCAAGACAGCAGTCAAACAGATAAACCCTTTAACCAGCAAGGTGTCCCTTGGCTAGGATTATCAGGAAAGGGAGCACCCGCCAGGTAATTTGAAGAGGAGGGAAGACAGGAGTGAACAGGAGCACCTCCACTCTATAGCAGTACTATAAACGAAGAGATGAATACATTTAAATCCATGATCGAAGCATAAGAACAGAGCTCTCATATCGCCCTTACCTGAAATTTCCTTTTATCGGATTTGCAACAATCTTGACCCCAGTCTTGACCAAGACTTTGGCCAATACTATTTTAAACTGTTTTCACTTCTTTCTGTTTTGTCTTCAGTTTCAGATTCCACCCAACCAAAACTCAGTGACGAGGAAGTCAACCCAAGAATTACATTTCCTAGAGGTCTCTGTGGATGATCCTCTTACCATCATCTACAAACTCTTGTAGACAGTGATAAGTTGTATTTCTACCCCCAATTCCATACCTATTTCACTATTATATTTGACGTGTTCGACGCGCGATCAGTTTCTGGTCCAGAAAAAGAAAGGTGGATGGAAGCAATGGTGGAAGAGATGAAATCTCTGCATAAGAATGAAACTTGGGAGTTGGTTAAACTACCTAAGGGGAAGAATGCAATTGGGTGCAAGTGGGTCTATAGGAAGAAAGAGGGAATGGCTGAAAATGATGGTTATAAATACAAAGCAAGGCTTGTAGCCAAGGGATACTCACAGAAAGAAGGGATTGACTACAATGAGGTGTTCTCTCCTGTGGTGAGGCATACTTCAATTCGGGTTTTGTTAGCCATGGTAGCAAAGTACGACTTGGAACTTGAGCAAATGGATGTTAAAATGATATTTCTCCATGGCAATTTGGAGGAGCAGATTTACATGAAGCAGCTTGAGGGTTTCAGGCAGCTTGGTAAAAGGGATCACATTTGCAGGTTGAAGAAGTCGTTGTATGGATTGAAGCAATCACAAAGACAATGGTACAAACGGTTTGACTCTTTCATGATGCGTATGGACTTTGTGCGTTGTGAGTATGATTCTTGTATCTACTATAGATTGTTAGCTGATGGGACTTACATTTATCTATTACTATATGTCGATGATATGTTGATTGCTACAAATAGTATAGATAATGTAAATCAGCTAAAGATGAAGTTGAGTACTGAATTTGATATGAAAAATCTTGGTTCTACAAAGAAGATCCTTAGCGTGAAAATCTATAGAGACAGGAAGAATAAGAAGAAGTTATGGGTTTCTCAGGCAAAGTACATTGAAAAGGTGCTTGAGAGGTTTGGTATGGATAAAGCCAAATCAGTAGCTACTCCATTAGCTAGTCACTTTAAGTTGTCTGCTTCTCAATGTCCCCAGTCAGATGATGAGATTGACAAGATGTCTAGGGTTCCTTATGTTAATGTCGTTGGTTGTGTGATGTATGTTATGGTGTGTACTAGACCGGATTTGGCACATGTTGTGAGTGTGATTAGCAAGTTTATGGCTAATCCAGAAAAGGAACATTGGCAGGTTGTCAGGTGGGTTCTGCAATATTTGAGAGGTTTTTCTAATTTTGGTATTCAGTTTGATTCTTGTGATGATAAATTGTCTCTTATTGGCTTTGTGGATTTCGATTATGTTGGGGATTTAGATGGTAGAAAGTCTACTACAAGGTATATTTTCTTTTTGTCTGGTGGTCCTGTTAGTTGGAGATGTACAATTCAATCTATGGTAGCTTTGTCTACAACAAAGGCAAAGTATATAACTCTGATAGAGACGGTTAAGGAAGCAGTGTGGTTAAAGGGAATGGTTTCGGAGATTGGTTACAATCATGAAACTATTCAGGTACATTGTAATAGTCAGAGTGCGATTCACTTGGCTAAGAATCAAGTATACTATGCTAAAACGAAGCATATTGCTTTGAGGTATCACAATGTTAGAAAATTGGTTAATTCTGGTGAGATTGATCTTGTGAAGGTTGGTACTCAAGACAATGCAATTGATATGTTGACAAAGACAATGGTGGTAGACACCCTAGGCCCTTAGGGGCATTGGCAAGTCAGTGATGATGTATTTCAGAGTTGATGATGGAAGAGATTTTAAATCAAGGTGGAGATTGTTAAATATTGGCTTGAAATATTAAATATAGGTCCAAGTTATGACAGCCCACAAGTGTCCTAATTCTACTAGGATTTGGATGACATGTGCTACAAGGTTGAAGTCATGTAGGAGTTTTCTATACTTGTCATATATGTATTAGGAATTTGTGACTGAGTAGAACTAGGCGATTGTAGCCTAGAAGGATTCTAAGAGAGTTTAGAATACTTACATGAGGTGTATAAATAGGGGTCCTATGGTATTGGTTTTCTTAACAAGTTATACTTTGTATTTGTACTTTGATTATTATAGTAAATTTTTTTCTGGTTTGCCCGTGGTTTTTTACCTAAAAAAATTTTCCACATAAAAATAAAGTATTTTTTCTCTTTTTTACTCTTTTACTTTAAATTTTTTTTATTATGTGGATTGATTCAAAAATAAATAAGGTCAATTATTCGTTTCTCTAGAGATTCATGCATTGTCTCAAGTGAGTCCCATATATTTGTCGTTTTGTGCGTGCCCTAGACTTGAAGTGTGATTGCACAGCTGTGGCATATTCTTCTCTTATTTTTCTTTTCATTTTATTCGCACTTCAGACTTGCGCGCGTAGCTAGCATATTCATCACTACATGAGTATATTCATCTATAGCTACGCATTACAACTACACTTTCATAAATGTATAACTCTAATTTACAATTCCATTTTTAACAATATGATAAATAATTAATTAGGAATTACACTAGCTTTAATTGATCAAATTATATATAAATTTTAGTACTAATTAGATGGTGTATGAAATTCAACTTACAAAATTATAAAGGCCGGAAAGTAACAAACAAATCATAAATAAAAACGTAGATAAAAAGACTCGACCTCAGATTTTATCCTCAATAATTACTAATTGATTGTGCTTTTACGTATATGCTGCATTGGCCCTTTGTACATCAACAAAAGCCTAAAGCAAGTCCTGAACTCTTTTCCTTTATGCTCTCCTAGACCTCCTAGTACACATGCATACATATCATGATTTCCAGTTGTTGGCATATACTATCCCAGCTGCCTTCTCTTTCAATTCATACAATTCAAAACACTTGATTCTCTTATTCATGTTTGTGATCAGATTAATTACTAGATTATATGTATAATATATTAGCTGGGATTAATTACTCTGACTACTAATTAGCAAGTAAGTTGTTTTCCTTAATTAGCATGCAAGTGAGTTAATTTATATTTAATTACTAATCTTTTATTTATAAGGATTTGAATTCTATTCCTTTTCTCTCAAATTAAATGATATATTTAAAGTTTTACGCAGGTCAAGGAAGACAAACCGTTGCTATCTTTTGAAGAGAAAATCTACCTAGCTAGCTTTTCTTGATGGAAGGAAAATCAATTTAATTCAATTAACTAGAAAAGGACAGCACAACAATATATTTGCAGTAACTTTATAAATAATGCTTCCATTATTTATTATTGTCACACATTGCTTTATAATGCACCCGACTGGACATGCGCGCTGCAGTTCTTCCTGCCAGGATGTGTTCGACTGAGGCAAAGAGTAGAGAAGGAAATCACTTAAGTTCTTGCTTTATAGCCGAAAAAAGAAACGATTAAATCTAATATTTTTAAAGTAAAGAACTTATCTATTCTTTCTAGTAGAAATAGATAAAACTGCAAATTAGGGCTTGAATTTCCTGTAGAAAGATGGACGATTTTTCTGTACCTCAACCTGCAGAATAGCACCAACATTTCACATCCATAAAGAACATGAGTTGGTTACTATCGTTGGGTCGGACAGTTCAGTAGTCTAGTTTTCTTGGTTCCTTCTTTGGTGGTTTCTAACGTAGTCCTTTGGTAGCTTCCTCTCTGGAGGAGCAACCTTATGTACATTCTATCCTTTCTTTCTATTGCCTACAGTTTCTAGGCACGAATAAAATCTTCAGCTTATTAAAAAAAAACATGAGTTGGAACCCCCAAAAAATAATTAAATCCTACTCCCTCCGTCTTTTATTAAACGACTTTTACTATTTGTGCACGCATGTTGAGGAGGTCGGATGACTCACTATTTGAGACAATTTTACCCCGAATTTTTTCTCGGACGTACGTTAAGGATTAATGTACGTTCAAAAAAAAGTACGAAATTTTTTGGGGTCAAATAGTGCGTCATCCGGCCTCCTCGATATGCGTATCTACAGTACGAACGTCATTTAATATAATCCGGAGGGAGTAAAAACTAGCAATTTACAAGATGCAAAAGTAGGATTAGGGTATGATCCAAAACGTGAAGGTTGTGCAAAGGAGAGGCAACTTTTCTACTTTAGAAGAAAAGAGATGGCATAATTAATTTTGCCTAAGAAATATGAAAAGATGATGATGAGCACTACTTTTCATGCTCTTCGATGCGTTTTGTAAAAGAATAACTTTTCTCATCTTTGTTCTTGCCAATTAAACCAAACATTCTCATCTTTGCAAAATAAGTATGGAAATTAATTAATTAATTTCTTGATAAGCATCTCTTCTTTAAACCTTAAAGATGTTGCAACTTTAGAATCACAAAAAGTTGATTACCTATCTTCGCAAACTTTAACTTGAAAATTAGCCCATACAATCTTTAAAGGGATTTTACTTCCCTTTTAGTTTTTTTTCAGGTTTTTTTTTTTTTTTTTTAGACAAAATATTAATTTTTTTCGAGCATTATCGGGCCTCTTCACTTCACTCAATTAAATGAGTATGTTTTTCTTAATTTTTTTATTACACCGACATATACTTTAATTAACTCTATGTAAATGATCTTGAACTATGAATTAAAATTAATATCTAAAGTATTTCAAGTCGTGTGCAAAATGTATGTAATTATGAAGATCTAGTGTAACCATTAAGCTTGTTTTCTTTTTCTGTTTCTTTTTTAGGAATCATTAAGCTTGTTCCGAAAATAAATAAATAAACAACTAGTTTAGTATTACTTCTGTTTAATCTTAATTGTTCTTCAAAGCATAATATGAATTTAAAAACCGAACTTGTTATTGATCCAATAGTTTGAGCAGTTTATATCCGGTTTGATTGTGATAACCATCTTACACCTCACAATTGCCAAATTAAATTATGGAGCAAATCTTCGTTTATTTAATCTCATTGTCAAATTTGTTGGTCATGCACTTAGATATCCCCGAAAGGAAACACCTGGTTATTTAATCAAGATCCGATGGTAAATGTGGAATCGAATTTTCCCTCGAAAGTAGGAAAAGGCAGATAATTAAAGTTGCATTTCATGCATTTCTTTTCTTTAAAAAAAAAAGAAAGATGTACTCTCATTATTAATTAACTTTCTGAAATAGTAATATTCAGTAAAGTAAACACCAAAAAATCAAGTAATGTGTACAGTAACATTCAGTAGAAAAATGACAGTTAATTGAAATCGGAGGAAGTATTATATAAATAAACTATACCTAGGTTCGAATCCCATCTCATCTATAAAAAAAGATTGAAAATAAAGATTGAAAATAAACTGCAGAAAGTGGGTGTTCCTTTTAAAGCAAAAGCTCTTCTCTTTTTGCACTCAGCATGGCTCTCGTAGTTTTAATCACCAGGCTAACTAAGTAAACTTTGCTCTATACATAAATGTGTATATAATATATTATATATCAAACTTTTTGGGCATTCAACTTTTATAAGATATGATATAATAATAAAAATGGAAAAAAGTTCATGCATTTGTAGTATTCTCGACCAAACCAAGGATATCTATTGTGGAAAGATGACATGTAATTTACAATTTTGATTCACTATAATTTAATTGTGTTATGCCACTAAGAAACACATGGAGCGCATTTTAACCTCATCCTTTAATTTCTACGTAGATTTTTTTTTTTTTACATTATTTGCTATTTAAACCTTTTTAGCGTGATTAATTTAAACTTCCACCGTAAAAGGTGCTTGTAGGATTCTATTTGACTTAAAATAAATGATACTAATGAATATTTTAAAGTAACTCGCACATGAGATTTTAAGGGAAAACAATTAAGTTCTAGGTGGATATTTATACCATCTGATTTTATTTATAATAAATACTCCCTCCGTTTCTAATTAAACGACGTTTTGAAATAGTAAAAATTCGTAAGATAATGATCTTTGATCTTATTTTATTCCACATTGTTTCATTTTTACTCCTAATTTCTACTCAAATTACCATACCATCATCAAATTAGGTTGATGCATAAAAAAAATTGTCATTTGCACAAAATATATAATTCGGAAAAGATAAAATGATAAGTATTATGAACAGTAAAAATCCGTAGGAAAGTGACAGTTAATTGGAAACGGAGGGAGTATAAGTTAAGAAAAAAAAAGGTTAAAGTGAAAATGGAAAAAGTTGATGCATTTGTAGTCTTACATGGTGCTTCTTAAGTCAAAAATTGCAACCACCCCACTACACTAAGATAAATATGGGAAAGGGAATTATTTTTTCATATTTTATTTCATTTTTCTCTGGTTATTATCACTTTTTGCAACTTTTTAAACATTTTTAAAAAAAAAAATACTAGAAATGTGAAATTGCAGGTTTTAGAAATCTATCCATACAAATGTTTTGTAAAATAGAGACTTTTTTCAAAAAAAAAGAATTACGAACAAATATCCTGTTTTTTTATATATAAAATAAAAGTAGGTCAGATGGGCCCAGGGCCCGTAAAATCTTGAAACATAAGCCTCATTACTTTGTAAGGTCCAATGGGCTTCTTTTAGTTCCTTACCTAGTTGTTTGTTTCCTCCTTTGCTTTGATTTTCCAGCCATCACAAATCGTATATCTAAATAACTTTTTGGAGTCCTAATCATTTATCTTTCTCTAGATTGTATGTGCTTTTTCTTCATTTCAAATAATAGTGCTTCCTTTATGATCGATCAAGATCTTATGCTCCCCCTTTTTTTTAATAACTCTTTCAAATTTAATAAGGATTTAGTTATGACCGTAAGGCATATTTGCTTTTGCTTTGAACTGTAATTAGATTAACTTAATTAGTTTAATTAATTATAGAGCCTTCTAATGCTCCTTTTTTATCAAGCCACTATGTTAAAAGTAGTGGTGGAGCCCTAATTATGAGACAAATTAATTAAACGACGATTTTTTTATTAATTAACTTTAATGATTGTATCATAGTAATATATAATTAACTTTCAAGTTGGTTCATCGTTAATTAAATTATCCCTGTTTAGTGAAGATTAATTTGATATTGGCGTCTTTTTTATAGTGAGGGAATCGGAACCATTGGTTCTAAAGAAGATCGATGAAGGAAATTAATTAAATCAGCAATGGAAGAATCATCGATTACCCAGAAAAATAAAAAAGAAGATTATGAACTTTTTCTTCTTTAATTTCCAGTTCTAATCAATGAGTTACACCTATAAAGTGCTTATCTCAGCAGACAAAACATTCCTTGCACCGAATACCACTTACCGTTTTCCTCAAGCAAGACAAATCTGCCTATAACATATCATTTTCTTTAAAACGAGAAAATATAATACAGTAACAAGTTACAAATTAATAAGCTTAATTAATTATTTTTAAAACGTTGAAAATTACTTGGTAATGGCATTGGGAATAATTGACAAATAGGGATCTATCGAGCTTAAATCTTCTTATTTACATTCATATAACAAGAAACATTTCGCACTTGCTTACAAAAAAATATATTATAAACCGTGTAAAAGTAAGATTTTTCCTTTATCATACCATTTTGGTATTTTTTTAAAATTTTTTTTTACTCCAAACCCTTTTTAACCCCTGTTTAATTTGAATTCAACCTTGATTAATTTCTCATTTAAAATATAATACGTGATTAATATGAGTAATCCCACATTCTTACTACTAGTGGTAAAGATCGATTTACTAAGCTCGTCTTTTAAAAACAGAATTACAGAGGGAAAAAATCCTGGCCCTTTGAAAATTCGAAGACATGTGTTGATTGGCATCTACAAAAGACAACATAAGGATGGAGACAAAGTTTCCACCCACCTTAATCCTTTTGCAGACTTTAATAAAAGGGTGTATAGCTAACAAATGCCTCTTTTACATAATTACGGTCACTGTCTTTGAAATATATATATTTTTAATATATATATAATGTAGTGTCACCAATTTTTTTTACTAAATTAATCCACACTCTACCGTATTAGATTTTGAAAACTGACTTAATTAAATGGTACATTAGAGAAATTTAAAATTGTTGAACACGAAATTTTTAAAGTGTCAGCGTAAATTCTAAACTGCCTCCCCTGCGTCCTCTTTGATCAGCTAGTACTGCATGAAATCAATTATGTTCTCTTTTCGGCATGAAAGTAAGGGAAGTGAGGCTAGAATGGTGAGTATAATTGAATGAGTAATTACTTTTTTTTCACTCCTTTTCGGGACATCTATATATCATAGTGTTTGCTTTTCTTTCATGGATTTATATGATTTGAAAGTGATGAAATTTTGAAGGATCCAAGGAGAGAATATTATGAGAATGGAGAGTACTTTCATGTGCTTTGCAGCTGTTTCCGTTATGGGGAAGACGATGAAAAGAAAAAGTGAGAAAGGGAGAGGACAAGATTTATACCATAAAAACAAAGACTTGGTCAAAAAGATCTGTTATCTCACGCGAACTCCTGATGGAGGAAGATTTTGATTTTTGGTTTTGGAGATCCAATTCATGCATTAGCCATTTCTTGTTTGTTCATGCTCCTTTTGATGGATAGATGGGTCGTTTTCCTAAACCACCTTCTCCATCCAACTTTTCTGTTTTTTCCTTTTTAATTAATCGAGAGATTAATCTTGTTCAATCACTGTCGTCCTTTCGACTCTCTCAACGTGTTTTTCTTTAACACACTATTTATCCAACTTTTTTGTATTATAATTGTTTCCCATGCCAAAAAAAAATCCTTTTGCAAATATCCAATCACTCCTTACCAAATAAAAATAAAAATAAAAAGTAATAGTAATAATAATCCAATCGGATGCATGGAAATCTATGACAATTAAGAAGCGTTCAAAACCCTTGTCAGCATGGGCTTTTCTTTTAGAACTCAAAAAAAAAGAATGGGCTTTTCTTTTCTTTTCTTTTCTTTATTTAGGGTTATCAAGTCAAGCAATTGTAATGCCTTTAGTTGTCCATAAAACTCCAATTAATGGGCCCATTTACCGTTTCAATGGGCTCCATAGCAGAGTAGTGCAATCGATCCAGTAAGTTTGGGCCCATTAAAATGAATCCAACCCCGTAACACGAAAGGTTTTCGGTTTTTTTTTTTTTATAGGTTTGATTGGATAATTAGGTCTAAGAATAACGTTGTCGTAATCACCATAACGTTAATTGAGGGGCTAAAGTAAGTTACTCATCTATCTCAAATTAAATGATGTATTTAGGATTTTATTTACTTTAAATTATATTTATTTTATTATTCTCAGTATTTTATTGCATTATTATTACATAATGAGTTTGCAGAGAAGAGCTATATCTCATATTCGATTTCTGTCTGCGTATTTACATAGACACCATGGAAGACACATGATACCTTGGTTACATATATTTAAATAGGATTATGATATTCGATCACCCATCTATATACTTTTATTGATGATTCTATACACATTTGCTAAAGATCTTATACATTTTTCCTTTACGGTCAAAATTGAATATTTATGGTACGTTTGCAACCCTGAGTGGCGAAGAAGCATCTTCTGCCTCTAGTCATTCATGGACACATAAAAATAATAAAATTTATGAATTATGTATGTACACACCATTTAATTAATGAATGAAATAAAATAAATGAAACAATAAATAATTTCCAACGACCTTTCAATAATATTCAAAAAATCACAAAATACTTCCAACTATCTAATTTCATATTCTGTACTTTTATAGATAATTATTATTATTACCATAAACTAAATCTTAAAAACATCATAATTTTCAAAGAGGATTTTTAACTTGTTGATGATACTCGTATGGGCGCAATTTAGCGTTTCAATGGGCTGCATGGCAGGTTAATACATTCGACTTCCATTTGGGCCCATTAAAATGGATCCAATTATGTAACGCTAACGGAACACTAATGTCGTGCTCGCAATAAAAAAATATTTCATCGATCTCAACGTTAACACCCTGGCGGTCCATTGAGCCCAGAAAAGGACAAGCATTTATAAGTAGATCATATTCACAAGACAAAACGAGCTTGTATATCGACATTTAACCAAATTGACGAAGACCTTTAACTTGTTCGTTGGTCTTCAATCTTCATGATCTCATCCCATAATGTCATGCTGCCCTTACTAATTAATATACTGATAATTTAATTATCCTTCAAGAAATTCATTTTATATTCTAAACGAAAAAATAAGATTATTTTACATGAAATTTACATAGGAGCGATAAGATCATCTCTCTTGACATTTTTTACCCCACTTATTTAGTTCTTCCTCTGATTTCATTTTCATATATTATAAATTAATTCAACCATTCACCTAACCTCTCCTGCATTTACTATTATCCTAAAAAGTTCCATCATAAATGCATACCTGGTTGTTCGTCTTCAAACGGACAAATGAGCAACAGTATTACCCTTTCCTGCCATGTAGGAATAGCAATAGGTACAGACTATACCCGTTTGATTGGATAATACTCACTTTAATTGGGTATAGTTTGAGTATGGATAATACTCGCATTTATAATTACGAATATAATTGAGTATGATACATGTAAAATACCCAAACGGGTATGGAGTCTCTACACTGGTGAAAAAAGGAAATAGAAAAAAATAAAATAATTTGGTAAAATAATTTTATTACATAAAATAATAAATAAGTAAATATAATTGGATATTCATTACATACTCAATTGGGTATTAGACATATTGGGTATGAGTTATAATGGATATTTAGTTTTGGGTATGAGTTGGGTATTTACTCATACCCGCTCACACTCATTTTATTTTTATACATACAGGGTGAGATTTAAATTTGGGTCCGAATCTCCATTGCTATTTTTGAGATCGTTTTGAGATGCTCGTGTCATGGGATGAGTATTTCGCACAACGATTTCTTCGTGCGGCGCTTAGTTTTACTAGCCCTTCACGCTAACGCAACCTTCGTTCGTGGAGTATGGCACTTGTATCAGATGTACGATATTCAGGGAACCTAAACTTTGATGGAGTTGTGCTGTTAAATAGGATTTATTTTGTTAATATATATAGTAATTGTAAGTTAGAGGATTTGAACTCTAAACTTAACATCTCTTTAAATTATAAAAACTATCATTAAACTATTAGCCATTACTGACGAATATGATTCAATATCTCTAAACAAAACCTGATTATGGAAAATATTGTGAACTTTTGGGTTTATGTTATGTTATACTGCTTGTTGGCACTAGCCCAATCCTTTCATTTGACCAAGTGTTTTTGTGCATAATCAAACCAGACACAAACACAAACCGATAACTGTGCGCACATACTCAGTTGTTTGTACTCAAACTCTAGGAATGACCGTGTCAATGACAAAAAAATTGCAATCCTATAACCCAAACAAAACAACATTGAGACAAAACTAGTCTGCAAAATGGAATTTCAAACGATGTTAAGTCATAAAATTTCCCTCTAAACCTTAGATTTCGTAGTAGCATTATTTGATAATTACCAGCCTTTTTCTACTAAATAGCTGAGCAAAGTTGGTTTAAAATTTATACTGACACTTCAAGATTTAGTATTCGAGTCTTAAAATAGCATTTAAGTTATAGCACAGTGAAATGTGAATTCATTTTACGTGGAAAAAAATACGAACATTAAAGAAAAAACAATCCTTTTTTGGATTGATTATCCTCTACACTATAGACAATAAGTAGTAGCACTTTTGGCACAAAAACAATGCTCTACCACTAAATAATCGAAGAGGTCAGGTAATAAAAGTTTAGCAGCAGTAGCACGGCAGAGAGTAAATTCTTCCATCCATCCGCCTAACCATTTCAAAACTTTAAAATAAAGCAACTCGCCACCGTCACACCTCACCCTCTCCTCTTCCTCCACATCCACGTCACCGTTTACTCTCGCCCTTTTCTTTTCCTATTGTTTTTCTTTCCTCCAACGCCACAACGACATTTATCCAATCTGCGATCCCCGGTAACCCCAACTCCCTCTTTACTCTCAATTTCCATTTCCGTTCCTGACAAACCACCGGTAACCGGTAAAAAACAACATTAAAACAAAAAACACCACACTGTCCTCACTCCTCACCATGTCTTGTAATGAAATTACTACATAGTTTGCATTTCAATTTTAGTTTAATTTTTGGTAATTAACCATGGCGGATTTGAACAAGTTACGCACTATCCTCACCGTCGTCTTCGCCGTCTGCTTGGTGGCTTTAATCGCCGAGGTCACCTACATCCTCTGCCGTAAACGGCGGTTCCTCCGTCAGCATCCGACCGGAGACATTGAGCTCGGCGGCGAAGAAGATGCTAAGCTGCCATCTAAGGAGCTGTTTTACTTCTTCTGCTGGAAGAGCCAGACGATCCGCGTGGAGCCAGCTGATCATTCCTCGTCGGAATTGGCGGCGGAGCGTGGGACAGCACCGCCGCTTCCGCCGCCGTGGGCAGAGGCAGAGGAGGAAGACGACGTGCTAGAGAAGTGGAAGCAGGAGCAAGTATTAATCGGACCGTCGAGGGTTTTATTCACCATAACTGAAGAGGAAAGAGAAGGATCGGCTTTCTCGGAAGATGATGCCGTTTTGGGGAGTAAGGTTAGTAACAGTAAGAAGAAAGTGGTTATGTTGGGTCGGACTCGTAGCGGAAGTATAGAGGACGTTGAGGTGGAGTTTGATGTTGATGATATGACGCCGTTTTGGACTCCCTGTGCTTCTCCTGCATATTACACGCCGTCGCCTTCTCCATCTCACGATGAGAACTTGTCTCGGAAGATGGGGCCCGAGGACGACGTCGTATTTGGGACTGTGTAACGAAGGAAGGTTCGTCCTCTTGTTTTTTTTTTTTTTTTTCAGTTGATTAATAGTTGTACGACGTTAACTAGTTTGTGGAAAAAATGATAAACGGAAAACCGATGTGTCGCCGGAGGTATTAGAGCTTAAGCTTTAACTTTTTGCCATATGTACATGTTTATTTATTTTGAGCTTTTGATTTTATTTTAGTTCATTTTTTTTATAAAAAAAGACACTATTACTGCATCAATTGTGACAATAGATTTTAAAAAATCTAAATCTTTGAGTCAATCAATGCAAATATTAACAGATAAAGATGTTAGGGATATAAACGACTTGGTCCAAATCGTAGAAGAAATTAATTTCAAGATCCTGGAATCGTGAAGTCAATATTAGATTTTGAATATATTTATTAATTATTGAGATTTGTTCGGCTCGATACCAATGTAAGGTAAGCCTTAATTTGGTTGGGCCCCGTTGTTTATTTCGCAGCATTTTATTGCTTGGGCCCAATTGTATATTTCGCAGCATTTTATTGAGATTTTGAATACTGTGTATGGTCGTGATGGGTTTAGACCTTTGAGATTAGGCGTTGGGCTTGGGCCTCTCCACATGAATGCTCAAGATGAAACTCGGAACGTGTGTAATGTGACGAGTTTATTAGACACTTCCTACTTCCTAGAGTTTATGGTCTAAAAGTCTAGCCGGCAGAGCATGCTATCTATAATTACATCATAAATTAATAATATTTGCAATATTAATGTATTATAAATTATTGGTAATTTATTTTTAATATTTTTAATTTTAATTTCTCTAATCCTATCTTACCCTAACCTAACCTAAGGTTAGCAGTTGTCTTCTTACAGACTTAAACTCTGACCGTTGTTTCTTCCGCTCCATTTATTATCTTACTATGTAACTGAACAAAATTTTAATTAATGACTTATTGTGGTTATGATTTTAGGCCCAAATTTCAGCCCGGAAGTCCGCAGGGGCTTGGCCGCTTAGGCGTGGGCCAACGCAACTCATGCCTAGGTTAACTACCAAAGAAAAATATGTATTTTAAAGACACACACTCACACTACGGGTAGGGATGAGCATGGATCGGAGGATCCGCCGATCCGATTCGAATTAACACATCCAATCCAATTTGAACTGTGTCAAACCGAACTTTGAATAGAGGGTAGAGCATCTGATAAATTTTAGATTTTAATTTGATATTATCCGAAAATCCAAAATATCCAAATAAGTTATGAATTTAAGTTTTTTATCTCTTAATTTTACTTCCTTTTCTTATTTGTTTTCTTTTTTTTTTTTACTATTTATTACTCCATGTTATAATATTGTTTGAATGATTTGTTAGGTTGCACAAGGAAAAGATCAAGGATTAAGGTCTTATATTAACAAAATTTTCCTTTTTTAAATAAAAAAATAATTTAAAAGTATTTAAAAAGTCTGAATTTATCTGAAAAAATTGACCGATTCGATTCAAAATAGTGGATTATAATCGGATTAGAGTCATATTTAGAGAGTTCGGATTATCACCGACAAAATTCAATTAGAATTTATCGGAATCCGACCGAACTATCAGATTGCACACCCCTAACTACGTGGAACGAGGCTATATATTATGGTTGGGAAAAAATGCTATTATTTTCAACCAAACAATGTTCAATTTAGAGCGTGTAAGGCACAAGTATATGGGTTTTTTTCACTCCTCCCGGGTGAAGGGAAATTATACTTCTTTTAATTAGTGGATATTGCTAGGATGGTCTGTGTTGTTTCGTGATTTTTTTTCTTTATTTTGGCTTTGCGATTTCGGTCACTTTTAAGTGGTTTTTTCTCTCATTCATATTAAATGAATTAATTATAAAATATTTAAAAATATATATAAAATATCATTTATTTGAAAACAATATTTTTAACTTAATACATCATTTAAAAAAATTCAGAAAAATTGTTAGTATAATAATAAATTTTATTTGTATGCATGTAGCCATACCCCGTTGTACTTATGGGATTATAAGGAATAGGCCAAGTTAATTTTAACTTATTCTAGTGTTTAGCAACGATACTCAGCATCAACCGCTCCAGAATCAAACAATTCTGTTACTACTTACTAATAACCTTACAAGAAATGCTAAACTTCCATTTTTGAATCATTCGACGCCGCCAAATCGCCAACCGAATACAACGTTAATATTATTGTCTACGATAGTGTCTACCATAACGTCAATTCAGAAAATCATAATCGCAATCAAACTAAATATTTCAAAATAAGCTCCTCTACTTGTGCAGAGTTCTCAATTAGTTTCTTAAATTACCAAAATTTTAAATTTATTCAATACGTTAAAAAAAATTAAAATATTGAATTTTTAATTGAAATATTATTTTATCTTACGTGGAAGCTAATTTGACAATGGAATACAAAAAAAAATTATGATCGACTTCTGATTGTGCGGACTGCGGAGTCATACGACACCATAGGATAAAAATTATTTTTCTGAATTAAGATTCAATTTTCTTAAAAAAAATTTAAAAAAAACAGTCATGCGCACCTGATAATTATTTCACGTTGTTCATGGTACATGGAAATTTGTATTTTTTTTTTCCATCTATTAAGGTAAAAACATTTGCATGAGATGTCGTTTATATTTTAGGTATATTTCAGGAACTGGGGTAAAATATCCTGGTAACAAAATATCACAAAGAAACCAATAAAAGGCTGAATCAAGCGGCAAAAACCAAGCAAATCAAGAAGATCAAGATTAATCAAGCTTCCTTGCATTTGGTGGTTTGATCAGCCAATCTCCCATTCAAAGGAACATTCAATTTACACTTCATCTTGGGTTTCATACTTCCAGTCTTGATCTTCCAAAGCTTGAACCTAATCTTCAAATTCAACTGCACACCGATATTATAAACCCCATCACTCATCTCCTTATCAAACTCACCCAACTGTTTACTCCCAAGAACAACCAATTGCTGCCCGTTTAAAACCGGGTTCAAAATAGTCGTACTCTTGTAACCCTGGTAAAACGGGCCGAAAAAATGCGACCCGAATCTCTGCGCCTTGTAGAACCCGGACACTTCAATCCTTTCGTAGTAGATCCCGATCTTCTTATTGGGGTTCCGGACAGTGACGTTGAGGGAAAAATTGTAATGTAAGGTGGTGTTGTTGTTGGTGAGGTTGAACTCGGTGAGGATAACGCCAGTGACCCGGTATCGGACTTTGTTGACGGGTTGGAACATGAGCCAGAAGATGAGGACGGCGAGGCTGGTGAGGATGGTGACGGCAACTACGAGTTTGACGAGAAGGGATATGAGCCAGCAGCAGCTGCCTGAGGAGGGGCTGCTGCCGCGGTCGGGACTGTAGTATTGCTGCGGCGGCGGCCGAGGGATGGATGGGCCGTAGAAGGCACCGTTGAGGTGGGTTTTTATTTGCATTGGAATTGGAGGGGCGAACAAGAAATTGCTTTGATTGTTTTTATTATTTTGATTCTGAAGAGAGTTTGATTGCGGAGATGATTTTGTCTGCGGCGATGATTTACATAGTTGAATTGGTGGGCCCGTGTGCTTTTTTCAGTAGCTGGATTGAACTGGAAATTTATGGTTTTCTTTTCTTTGATGACACCATTTTTGACACAGCACGACACCGTTTAATTCCTGAACACACCGTTTTGGTGTTTTTTTTTAAAGTAAATTTCAAACTTTTATTTACCTTTTTATAAATAATAACCTAATAGGATACATACACGACACGATATTTTAATATATGATAAATCTTTAAAGTGACTAAATATTAATAAATAATAAGTATTAATATATAGAAAGGTAATAGATACGTTTAACAAATATATAGTACATATTAAAAAGTATCGAGTAAGTATAAATATTAAAGTATCAAGTACGACTTACGAGCCTAACACATAGGGTTGGCAATGGAGTGGGTAAGGCACTATCCATACCCGTACCCGTAAATTTGCGGGTAATCTATACCCACACCCGCACCCACGCGGAGCGGGTAAAAGAAGACAAATTGTACCCGCGGATACCCGCAAATTTCTTAAAATTTAAATTTTCAAGTAATAGATTGTAATTAATTATCCATTTCATGTTTAATGTTTTCAAACACCTTTTTAAGTCATTTAAATTTATGGTTTGTATTATACTTTGGATTGGAAAATAGTTGAAAAAATACTTTAGTGGATATGTAAACTTTAATTTATGGTTTGTGTTTGACTAAATGGTTTACTAAGGTTTACAAATTTTATGATATGTATATATATTTTGCGGGTATCCATACCCGCATTTTGCGGGTATTGGAGCGGGTAAGCACTATCCATACCCGCATCCATACCCGCACTTTGCGGGTGCGGGTAAATCCATACCCACAAAATACCCACAAACTGCGGGTATCTGGCTGATATCCACGTCCGCGGGCGGAAATTGCCAACCCTACTAACACATACACATGAAGAATTTTCAAATGTAATCGTGCTTCATAAGATGATAAGATTAGATCACTGAGATTTAGAGCTAATTATTTATAATAGTTAGTTAGTTATACATGTAATGTGTAATACATCAATACAATTTAAATCCTGAACCTCTAAACAAATATCGAAAGTAAATAATGATATTGAAGTATAGATACCTTAAATTTAAATCATAAATTTTCATTATGTAAATTTTTCTTTTAGTTGTCATCCAATTAGTTACTACATTTTTTATGACGTTTGACATGATTCTTTTTTACAACAATATAACTTTCTTTTTATTAAGTAAAATTCTGGAAAAAAAAATATATTCATGATATACCTTAATATCTATGTATTAAAATAATAATTAATGGTAATATTACTAGTATATACCGTATTATTAATAATTAGTTATCTTAGTTTATACATATAGTTAATTGATGACATGGCTATTACAACTTACAATAATATTTATTTTCTTATTAAAATTTTCAATTTCTTACTAGGGAAAAAACTTTTTTTCCTCATAATTTTTACAAAATTTCTTTGTTAATAAAATCTATTTTAAATTTTAAATAAATTCTTTTAATTAAGTTTAAAAGAAAAGGAAAAAAAGATTAAAATTTTCTATTTCTTAATACGGAGAATTTTTTTTTCCCTCATAAATTTTTTTATATAATTTTCCTTAATAAAATTTTCTATTTAAAATTGTAAATAAAAGTGAAAAAATATGGACTTTTAATTAAGTTTAAAAGAAAAAATGAAAAGAAAAGGGAGTTGCAGGAGGTTCAAACCAATAAGGGAGACAAATGAGGAGTTAAATACAGAACCAAAGCTAAAATTTGATATCAAAATGCATTTATTTATGAAACGGGTTCTTGACCCGATTCGGAATTTTCAGTTTTTAGAGATGGCGAATCGGACTGAACCGTTTATTTCCTATCTCGTCCGATTCTCCACTGTACAATTTAAAAAAAAAAATCGAACCGAACCAGCGGTTCTCGTTCGGTTGCCGATTGGGTCTGATTTCTATACACCCCTATCCTTTACTCGTGCGAAATGCATAGCTAACACCCTCTACTCATGAAATATACACCCAGTGCCCCTCTACTTAGCCTAAATTGGCACTTAGTTCCCCTCTGTCAATCAATTCGTTCACGAAAATTGGTGCGGCATGTTTGACTGTTAAAGATCATTGAAAAATTATTTTTTATTCCACCACACCATGCCACGTTGCCACGTTGGAATATGTTCTCCTTGGCATCCAAACAGAATCAATCAGATGTAGCATTTCATGAAAAAAAAAAAAAAAAACTTATTTTTTAAAATTAATTATTTTATTTATTTTGACATAGGACATTTGTTGTTTAAAATGCAACAAAAAGTAATTTAATTCTTTTTAAACAAGAAATGTCCTATGAAATATGAGGTCAACATATTAATTCCAACTAGCATGGTGCGCTGGAATACAAATAATAATACTCCCTTTGGTCCGAAATGTATGACTTCCTCACATCCCAATATTCAATAAGGAACACATATCGAGGAGGCCGGATGAGGCATTATTTGATCCTAAAAAATTTCGTACTTTTTTTCGAACGTACGTTAATCCTTAACGTACTTCCGAGAAAAAATTCAGAGCAAAATTGTCTCAAATAATGACTGTTCCCGCCGTCTTAAGATACGTTCCGAAACAGTAAAAACAAATGCTAAAACGTCATATATTTCGGACCGGAGGGAGTATTTTTTAATGACCTATAACGGTCAAACATGGCATAACAATTTTTGTGAACAAGTTGACTGATAAAGGGGCAGTGAGTGTGTATATCATGAATAGAGGGTACTAACTGTACATTTCGCAAGAGTAGAGAGGTACGACAAGTAAAAAATCGAGTAAGTAAAATGGTTTATAGTAGTAAATGAAATTATGGATTGCCAGCCCAATGACATGGTTCATTGCGCCTTTTATTTTAAAAATATGCTTTATAATTTTTTGGCTTGTCAAAATATTTTAAATTAATATTTTATATCAAGTCAGTAAAATTCTAAATTGTAAAAAGTCAAAGTGAGAGAAAAAACTAATTTTTAGAGGAGCTAAAATATAAAAATTAAAACAAATTTTGGTGGAGCCATTGACTCACTGATTTAGTTCAAGGTTGACTTATTGGCTTGTAACAACCTCCTCAAGTTTTTGCCTTAATTTCTACTGCAGCTTATTGAAGATTATTTTTTTACAATAAATAATACCAACTTTATATTTTATAAAGAAAACTTAGATAATATATACACCCATTCATTTATATCTAAGGGTTAAAATTTATATAATATGATAGGTCATATTCAATTAAATTCATTTATATCCCTTTTAATCATTCAAACAACGTCAATTAACAACAATCATAAATAATTAATCAACCAGGCCCAAAGAAAAAAAAACTATATAATTATCCATTTATTATTTATTTACGCACATAAAATAACCATCATAAGATAAGTCTCCCTAACGCGAAGAAACCAATCTTCAAAATATATATATATATAGAAAAGAAAAAAACCCAAAAACAAATAAAGAATAAATCAAGACATGATTAATCAACCAAAAACCCAGTAATCAAGCCTGCACTTATTGGCAACGGCACCGCCATCCAATCGCCCGTTACCGTTGATAGGAACCTTTAATCCGCACTTAATCTTGGGCTTGGGCTTAAACCATCCCGGCGTCTTAATCTTCCCGAGCTTAAACCTAATCTTCAGATTAATCTTCAAATCAATATCATAAACCCCAGCAGTCGTCTCCTTGTTAAACTCGCTCAATCCGTCGCTCCCAAGAACGACGACGTTCTGCCCTTTGAGAACCGGGTTCAAGATAGTGGTGTTCTTGTGACCCTGGTAAAATGGGTCGAAGAACTCCGACCCGAATCTCTGACCCTTGTAGAACCCGGTCACTTCAATTCTGTCGTAGTAGATCCCGATCTTCTTGTTGGGGTTGCGGATGGTGACGTTGAGGGCTAGATCGTAATTCAGCATGTTGTTGTTGGTGAGGTTGAATTGGGTGAGCGTGACGTCGGTGACGTGGAATTTGACTTTGTTGACGGGTCGGAAGATGAGCCAGAAGATGACGCCGGCGAGGATGGCGATGAGGACGATGGTGGCGAGGATTTTGAAGAGGAGTTGTATGAGGCAGCAGCAGCCGCAGCAGTAGGAGCTGCGGCGGCCGGGACGGTGGTAGTGCTTCTGGGGTGGGATGGATGGGCCGTAGTAGGCGCCGTTGAGGTGGGGCTGTTTTTCTGCCATATCGGATTGGATGAGAGTTTTGGGATTTTTTTGTTGTTGTTGAGAAAACTAAGAGACAGTTTGAAGTGGGAGAGATTCCTGTGCGGCGATGTATATATATATAGTGGGAGTTTTGTTGGTTATGGTAGTAGGAATCGGATACGGAATTGGAAGAGTTGCCGCGTCAATTTTAACGCGCTTTGGAAGGTTGGTTTTTGTGTAGGATTAAGAATTTAGGACTGTGGGAAGTTTCTTAATTCATTGAGGTGTGACGTAATTAATATCATTTTAAATCAAATACCGCGTCACTAACTAATAATATAAATGTTATAATTGTAAAAGTATTAATTAACCGGTGTTTACACCATGACATATACTATAATATAAAACACAAACTATATATAATTATAAAACTTGGCGATATGTTGACGTCCTTAATATTAATGTCAAAGGTTGTTAGATGGAAGTTTCTGTTCGATTACGTGAATCAAAGGTGCCTTTGGAAATTACTCCCTCCGGTATGGATTAAATAACTTCCTCGCATCCCAATATTTAGTAGGGAACGCATATTGAGAAGGCCAGATGACTCACTATTTGAGCCCAAAAAAATCCGTACTTTTTTTCGAACGTACGTTAATCCTTAACCTACTTCCGAGAAAAAATTATGGGCAAAATTATTTCAAATAGTGAGTCTGCCGGCCGTTTTAAGATACTTGCCGAAACAATAAAAACAAATGCTAAAACGACATTTAATTCGTACCGGAGAGAGTATATATGTTTGACTTATTTGTTTGTCTATTTTCAAATTTCGACAAACATTTTCGCACATGGATTCATTTTTATATTCATTCTCCAAACTTATTATAATTAAACTCATTTATGAATTAAAGTTGAAATGTTCATATTGCCTTAAATTATGCTGTGAACGCAGACAGTTTCAAGGTTTATCACGAAAATAAAGTAATGCTAATAAGAAGAGAATTTCTGTATTTATATTTTACATATTTATTCATTCTTTAAAATAAAAAATAAAAATAAAAAACATAAAAAAAAAAAAAAACGGGAGAGTTTCCATATGTAGAGGCCCAATAATGTTCTAACGAGATTAGTCTTAATTAGTTGTGAGAACACTCGGTGAAAAGAAAAAAAGTGAACAAAATAGGAAAACAACTAAATAGATTATGATGTCATAAATTGATAATTAATACCTTCACCACTGAATTAGAACAATACTAAACTAAACGATGGACCACCATTAGACGGTTTTTTTGGGCTTATAAGTGCCTTCTGTGTGCTAAATGTTGGTAACATCAAAATCATATGGCAATTAATTAATTTCAATTAAACCAAATGTTGCTTTCGTATCTTTGACTGGGTTACCACATAGGTGGTGGTGACTGATAATGGCCGTCGTGATAGCCCCGCCACCAGAAGTGTGTGGCTAGTTTATATATATATATATATATATCGAGTGTGTCTAATAATTTCTCGATATGACTGGCGGATGTAAAATTAGCATTCGGTTCTGCCGATTAAAGTCTGAATAGCTAAGTTTGGACCTGTCTTTTTTTTGGGATTTTGTCACACATCATTTTCAAACACCTATTCGGCTAGTAACGCTTATGGTTCGACACAAAAGTATAAGCGTGTGAAATAAGTTAGTTGGTTCCATTATAGACAATTACATATTTGGGAATACTTTGCATTTTAATAAGCGGAATATGTGAGTATATGCTTATACATAACTTAATGAACTTAATAATCATTATGGTACAAATTATTACTCAAAAATCTTTTAATAAAAAAGATAGATACGCATATTAAATTAGAGCTAAAAAATAATAAATTATCTTAATTGAACGGTCAAAAAGATCAATGTATACACAATAAGTTAGTCTATATCATTTTTATGAGTTAGTTTATATATTCGATCCATGATAAATTGGGATCAAATTTTTGTGCTTTGTCATAATGATAAATAATAGAAAAAATTATTTGTTTTATTTTGTTATTTCTTTAAAAAAAAAAAAAGAGGTATTCATTTGAGGTGAAGGACTAGACTAGGTTGTTTAGTGGGATACAAGTTTTCCGCCCTGGGCTTCTTTGAGATTTGACTCGAGCCCCTTTTAATGCTGATTTGGGCGGAAACAAGGTGGAACAGTGGAACACCAAAGGGCTTAAAAGTAGGCTCGCCAGACGGGCTTAAAAGTAACCAAAATTGCCGAATATAATCTGATTCAGCCCGGCCCTTAGATAAGTTATCCTTTGCTCAATTTCTAAAGAAAAACTACCAACTCCCAACATGGGCGAAACTAGGAAGAATTTTTTGAGATGGCAAATATGATTGTAATTCTTTCGAGGTCTAAAAAAAACAAAACTTTAAGGATAATTATATAAAAGTTAAAAGATATGAGGGTGTCAAATATAACGAATTACAAGAAATATAGAAACTTTAAGGACTAAAGTGGGGGTTTAAAAAAAAGAAAAAATTATAAGGATAACTATATATAAAACCTTCAAGGACCAATGTGGAGGAATTAAAAAATTTGGGGGTCGGCGCCTCTGACTCACAACTTCCCAAGGTCATGGACACTAGCATGACCATTTCTTGGCCCTTAAAAAGAAGAGTATGTATTTTACTTTTCCAAAGAACTAAGACAAAAAAGCTAATTTATTCCAATTTTTAGCAAGGTGGGTTGCACTTGTTGTTAGAATCTGCTTACATGAGGGAATGGGCCAGTGATACACAGTGCTGACAAGCGGAGCCGGGCCATTTCTCAATCATCCGAATTGGCCCAGGGCCCATAAAAGTTTAGGTAAAAGTGTAAAACTCAATTCTGAAGCCTGGATAAAAGAAAATAAAATGTCTTATCACATGGAACATCTGAATAACAAAATTGCCTATTTCTTACAAAATTTATCAGCAAATTAAATTTTTAAAAAATGCCACAAAAAAATTGGCATTGTTTATAAAAAAATAAATCAGGCGGCTAGAAATTGATCAGCACAAGATTCATTGCACATCACAGATGCAGGCAAACACAATGTGTACTGCTTTTGGGCCTAACTAGAAAATGGGAGGTGTTATAAGTATATAGTTTTTTTTTTTTTTTGTAATTAAGTATGCATGTGATGAGTAATTGAGTTGTAATTAAATTGAAACGTAAGATAATTAATAATTAATTAATTAAGGAGCATATGGGGAAGAGACATAATGAAATTCCTTGTCTATATAGCACACCATTATTAGTAGGTAAGAGATGATGGATGGGTGAAGAGGACCACCACTATATCCATGTGACTACTACACTATTACCAGCCAAGTCATTTATTTCCCAACACAAACTCGAATTAAATAAATCTTTTATCATTCGATTAAGAATCATATTTCTTTTCTAATTATATATTACTCCCTTCGATGCAAAATAAACGACGTTTTTTTACGGATTCTTACTGTTTATAATACTTATCATTTTATCTTTTTCGAAGTCAATATTTTATGCAAATGATTTAAAAAAAATTATGCATCAACCCAATTTGATGATAAGTGTTTTAATTTGAGTGAAAATTATGAGTAAAAATGAAAGAATATGGAATAAAATAAGATCAAAGATCATAATGAAATAAATTTTTACTATCCTAAAAAGTTATTTATTTTACGCAGATTATGTACTCTATTTTGGGAGGTGGTGCTAGCTGTGCCTGCGACAATTTTTAATATTTTTTAATGTACTAAAATAGATGTAAATGACATAAATGACATGACGGTACGTTGGGACTCGATTAAAAGGAGAGAATAGTATTTCTCTGGTTTTAATAGTAAACTTACATTTAATAGTAGAAACAAAAGAAAAGACTTATCAAACATGTGACACTATTTTTATTTCTCACGATTCTCTGCAGTCTGCAACCTTTTTTATGGTGGACCACGCCATTGGAGGGCGGCTCTGCTCTGTTCTATCTGTTCTATTGAATGCCTATTTTGTGGTGTGTCCTTCATTATCTCGTTTTGTAATTAGGTATCTGGGCATGTCTCTTCTAGAGGTTTTAACATTTTTCTCGGCGTACTGATGCCAATTCTTTGTAATTTGATTAATTCGTTCCGAACAGAATTAAACATAATTCGATGAAAAGAGTTTTTATTTCCACACTAAATTCTAGATGTCCATATAGTCAACTTCTTGATCTCCAATCATTAATATAATGTAAAAAAATTATGAAAATTAAAGTAATCCTCAAATGTAATAGTTCTCTGTCGGAAAGAAGCAAAAAGAAATATTCGGCTATTATATTAGGTCAGTGATAAATTCGAGTCTCATCTTTTTCTATCTAAAAATAAAACAAGTGTGGATTCGGAGTATTTATCATAAAAAGATATAGATCCAAAATTTAATATTTAATAAACCACAAAAATAAAAAAGAAGTAAACAACACCAATATTAGACAACGACTCAGCAACCTTTATTATACACTCAATTGTTATCTATTATTTTTTCATCAACAAAAAGAAAAGAAAGCGATTATTGATTCCATGTTCTCATAACTATACATAGAATTATAATAGCAATAATAATAAAGAAAAGAAAATCAAAGAACTTGCAAAAAAATAAAAATAAAACTAATCCGCTAATTTACTATCTGTCGGTCCAATTTCATTCTCATCCTTTATTTAATTTCACTAAATGTACACTTTAATTAAAACGTTTAGCAACATTAACAATAATATTCCACGTATATCCAGGACCAAGACCAAGAGATATACCATCCATATATATATATTTGACAATCTATATGATATACCAACTAATTAAAAACATTAAAACGAAATCCAAAAAAAAATTAAGTAAAATTGAAATGAGAATTTTTAAAAAGTACTTAACGGCGTTAACAAAAGTCTCTGTCGTCGTCATCTTCTACGTAGGAGTATAATAATCAGACACTAACGCTGCAGCTCCGCACCATCAAATACTTAACGGCGTTCTCGCTGACCACAATCCCAGTCCCTCTGTTCCCAAACTGAATCGCCGCCGGACACGTCACGTACAAATGATACCCACCGGAAGTAAAACTCCCAGTTTTAAATTTCACCCGTCCGTCGATCTTGATCACGAGCGTCACCACCCCGCCGGTCTGGTCCTGCGCCATGGAGACGGAGTAGTAGGGGGCGACGGGGACGGAGTTACCTTGAACGAACGGCGACCAGACGTTGACTTCCTTGTGGTCCTGGTAGGTAGGCGGTAGGGTGGTGCGGAGGGTGATTTGCTGGCCGCGGTAGGTGGCGTAGATGTCCATTTTGGTGTAGTAGACGGCTATTTGGTCGTTTGGGTTGCGGGAGGAGATGGTGACTTGGAAAATGGAGGTGAGGAAGTTTGGTACGGTGGTGTTGAAGGAGTAAACGGTCACGTCTTGGAGGACGAATCTGGGTTTTCTGGGACGGAGGATGGCCCATACGAGGAGGATGACGATTAGGACGATGAGGAGGAAGACGAGGATTCCAGCGAATATGCGGCGGAATAGCTTCCGCCGCTTGTGACCGTGGTTGCCGCAGTCTTTGGCCGACATGGTGGGTTTAATTAATTTGTGGAAGAAAGAGAGGAGATTGAAGAATTTGATCTGTTATAGAAGTGATAAATGGAGGAGGTGTGGTTGGAAGTTTTTGTTGGAGTTTATAAGAGGGGAGTGATAGGTGTCGGTGCCGTGAGATGAACGCGTTGTGCGTGGTTGAATTAATATTTAACTTGCGTTAATTTTGAGTATAAGTAGAGTGAGTGAGAGTGTTTAGAAATATAGATGACATATTTAACATTTTGCACGAGACCACTAATGTCAATTTTGGGGTGGAGCTTACCTCATGTGAGGATGGCTCAAGTTGTCTAAAATGGTCACTCTCGTTCTTGGAATAGGTCCGTCAATCTCTTTCGGGTTAGTTGTTACACTTACATGTCTATTTGACTTCAATTAATGACTATAGTAAAAGATTTAATAATTCTTTTTAATAGATAAGTAGATTAATTTCATTTGATTATTATTAAATTACATAAAAGAATAATTATTTTAATATAATTTGCTGCGAAAATTTGCTTGTAAAAACAATTGAATTATTTTCAATGATTTAGGCATTTGGAAAGTTAAATAACTTTATTTACTTTTAGAAATGGTACACGATTAAAGTGGAGAAAAAAGCTTAATTGCTTCCATCACCGTTGGATGTATTGTTCGGTAGGATACGTATCATTAGAGTGGTACTGGGACCCATACCGCCAATGACAGGGAAGCGTCCTAACCTAACCGACCACTCCCTTCTTTTCTTTCATTTTATATATCTCTTTATTTAGGGGTTCCAGAATATACTACTTTTGGAACCCAAAGCCTAACGTAGTGCAAACGAAAAGGATGAAATTAATAAAGCAACAAAATTAGTTTTAAAGCATTTTTATGGACTAAACACTTTAATAAAAAGTTTAAAAAACCCTAATTTGATCTTGAAAAAGGCCTCAAAAGCTCGTAAACTTTAATAAGATTTGGTCTACATTTTTGTATACAAAATACTCCCTCCAATTTTAATTAATTGTCGTTTTTTACACAAATACTTATAAAAAAAATACCGTGTAAAGTTTCTTTTTATATAGATTTTAAGAATTATTATAGGAGATAAGAAATTTCCCTATGTTATGATCTCACGTGGCCCATGAAAACAGTGTAAGAATTAAATGACTCTTGTTAGAAAATTTCTATGTTCATGCTAAAATTGATTGATGTGTGACGATGATTTCAACAAACTGATTTCTTCTTCATATGATTTGATTTCAACAAACTAAATTTGCTTTAGTTGACTATGCTTTAATTAGTAACCGGAGCAACTTACTATTACAATTAGACTACTAAAACAATGCTACATTTTTCATACAATACATTGCCTACATTTCGGTTCGAATCCTACCTATTGGTTTTTAGAAACAATTCTTCAGAAAAGTATCAAAGTAAAAAATAAGTAGTTTATATGATAATAAAAAATATTCATCATTATTCAGTCACCGTTAAAGGATATAGAAAATTGAAAATGATAATTGAATTCACGTCTCGAGTAAGAAGAAAGAAGAGTAGCTTTTGGGGGTCTTTCTCATTCTCCACTACTACAACCTAACCTTTACTTACAAAACACACTCTTGTCCTCTCCCTCCACTAATTTCTTAATTGTTATTATTATTTCTTTTATTAACCACAAACTTTATATTAGATTGTAATTTGACTACGAACGACTTTCTATACACAAATTCAAAAAGAACGGCAAGTTTGTTGTTCATGTATTATTCAAAGTTTCAATATATAGTTGTTGCGTGGAAATTTCAAATTGCGAAAATATCCAATCATGTCATTGTGCATTAATTAAAACTTCACTTTCACTTCATTTTATCAATCTTCCATCACGTCGGTACCACGGTAAATCCTTATTAGTAGGTTTTTCATGTTAGCATGTCGTGTCTAGATAAAGAACTAATATTACGGTGATATTTAGGTTGGTTAAACCCAAAAATAAAAAAAAAGCTAACTTTTTTATACTCCCTCTGTTCGTTTATGTTTGACGTTTATTGTTCGGCGCGCTTATAACCTATATGACTCCGAAAAATTTCTTATTTTTTTTCGAACGTAAGTGAATACTTAACGCACGTTCGAAAAAAAGTACGAAATTTTTCGAGGTCATATATGTACTATTCTGGCGCACCTAGAAAAGCACACCGAACAGTACACGTCTTCAATAAACGGACAGAGGGAGTAGAGCTTAGGTATAAATGAGAGATTCTTTATCACGAATAGATATATAAACATAAACAATTTTGTTATTTCATAATATAATTAGCCTTAATCCAAAAATCGATGGTGACAAAAGATGATGATCTGAGGAAATACAGTTGCAGAGACGAGAACCCAAAATTCCTTGCCAGAGGATCAGGAAGAATAAGGAGAAGCAAAAGGGTAAAGTGCAAAGACACAAAAGCAAGAAGCCAAGGATATTCATATCATATCCCTTCAATCATGTGGCAGTTTTGTTTTGTCACAATTGCTGTACGTACCAAGAAAGAGAGAGAGAAAGAAAGAAAGAAAGAAAGAAAGAAAGAAAGGGTAGAATATCCAAGAATGCCTTTTTCCAGAAAAGAAAATAATGCACTGACATTGAGGCTGATTCCTATTCCTAACCCCATTCTTTTGCACTCATAAAGTCCCTACAAGATATCTTCTTCGAACCTCTAAATTCCCAAAATGTACTACTCCTCCTATCAGGAGAATAATACTCTCTTTGCTTTTTAATAAATATCTTCCTCACATCCCAATATTCAGTAAGGAACGCATATCGAGGAAGTCGGATGAGGTACTATTTGACCCCAAAAAAATCCGAATTTTTAACGTACTTCTTAGAAAAAATTAGGGACAAAATTGTCTCAAATAGTGAGTCTATCGGCCGTTTTTAAGATACGTACCGAAATAGTAAAAGCAAAAGCTAAAACGACTATTGTAACAAGCCGGAGGGAGTAATAATATAATAACATTTTTTTTTACGTAACGTCCCGTTGATTTCTATACAATTTTTGGTTTTCATGTTCCTTAATTAATAATACTCCATTTTAGTTTTTCTTTCTACAGTCTCCGTTTCTTTTCAAATGACGTTTAGAAGAAAAAGTTACAAATTAAAGTAATTATTGTTAGTCTACATTTAATACTAATACTCTTTTAAGTTTATTTTAATTAATAACATTTTGTTATTTTCAAAATTCTAATAATTTCTCCTCTAACAGCTAGGAGTCAAATGAACTGGAATAAAAAATTATATAAAAAGTAACAATAACGTTATTTAATTTAAAAAATAAAATAAAAACTATAACTTGGTTTATAAAAGAACGGAGCGAGAAACATTTTTACTGGAACCAACCACCTCTTGAACCTATCATTGTTTTTTCGTTTGTGGCGATGAGCGTAGCGAGTCCAATGGCACCACGTGGTTTGGTGATTGGACTTTGGGTGGTGGGTCTGGCTAGGCAGTGGGAGAATTTTGTGACCTTTGGTTGTTGATCAGCTTGGGCTACCTGGGCACTGGGCCGTGAAAGAGACAAAAACTAAAAGTGGGCATTTTCCGGGAAAGATAACTCCAAACCAGAAATAAATAATCATATTGTTGAATAACTAAACATTTTTAGAAAATTACCAACAATGATCGTATTAGTAATAAATAATTATTCTTAATCACTGTAGAAGAGGTGGCAATGGGATGTGGGCCGGCCCTCTCTTATCTTGATGGGAATCTCACGGTGTGTATCAATCATACAAGAGAAGAGACAGCTACTCATTTCCATGGTGTTGTCCTAAACATAAGTTAAAAGTCATGTTCAAGTAGGTAGAGGGTAGAGACTAGGCAAGCCAACTCAACAACTTGTTGTTCCATTCACTTACCTTAGTGCCACTAAAGTGGCTTATTATAGTGTGTATCCTCTTCATCAAACCTTTTCTTCCCTCAAAATCAAACTACTTTAACTAAAAGCAACATTAGTTTTTTGTTTCATCTCATTTGTTGCATTTGGGTTTGACGATTTTCTCGTTTTTTTTATAAAAGAAAATCATAAATAATTTGATTGAATAATCTATTTAAGCGTGTCAATATAAAACACCGAAAATTAACATAATAGATTATTTTTTCAGGTTCGCGCACGTAATCATAAGTTTTTCTATGAATGTATGGTTTATAGTTTTTACCTTTATAATTTATTTTTATAGAAATATTTTTCAATGCACCCCTTAAGTGCTTCCCCTTTCCTTTTTTCCCAGTTTCATTGATAACAATCAAATTATTCAATTTACTCTTTAAATTTTTGTTATATTTTTAATTTGAACCATAGATTTAGAAAAAGAAAGAAAACATAGGTGATTGTTTTGATGGGACACGTGAAGAGTTTGGGACATTTAGCCAGAGTTTGCAACCATTCGCCTCTTAAGCCCAAAAGTAGCAGAGTGATGGCAACTATTTTTACAAGCCCAAGCCCAAGCCCAAAAAAAATGTTAATGGGTTTTCATCTCTTTTGAAGGCCTTATTTGTTGTGCAAAAAAACGAGGCTTAAAAGTTAAAAATCTAGGATAAAAGGTATTGGCAGCTAAGGGCGGCCAACTAGTTTCAACGTGGCACAATCTTCATCGTTAATTTTGGACTGTGGGATC